>CM034391.1:26822050-28179550 GCA_019925095.2 Dendrolimus kikuchii | reverse complement strand
TCCATGCCCCTATAAATAGGAGGGTCGATCTGTCTGTGGGCTGTTACTATACTGAAATCTCCCAGGGATTTGAAGGCTTTTCTATTGAATTGATTTTGTCCTCTTGTTTTTATTTTATTTATTTAATAGATAGCTAGATAGATAGATAACACTTTATTGCTCACCAAACATACAACTTCAAAATTACACAATTACAATATTGTCATGGTAGAAACAATGGGCGGCCTTATCGCTTAAAGCAATCTCTTCCAGGCAATATAGCTTAAGGAATAGTTTAACCTAATGTGGCGGTGTAGTTGGTTTGATTCAATTAATAGTACATACATACATACTTAACTTCACGTCAGTTCCCTTGCGGGGTAGGCTCGAACAACAGAGCGCCATTCATGGCTTATTCTTACACACCTCACTTGCTTCTTTGACGTTCATAACTCTTGTCATGCACGCTCGTCTGTTCTTGAGGCTCCTGACATCACCTTCTGCTAGTACACGATCAATTTGATCATGGAAGGTGTGTCGTGGACGACGACTTCCACATGCCCGAACAACCGGAGCATTCCTTTCCTTACCTTCACCCCGACACTCTCTTTCAGACCAACTCTCTTTCTTACTTCGGTATTAGGAACGCGGTCCGCGAGCGTCACTCCGCAGATTTTGCGCAGTGCTCGCATTGTCGCTTTCCTAGCAAATAACTTCTTTTTTTTCTATATTATTATTTTAATTAACTGTTAATCAACATTAACAGCGATACTTTGAATGCTCCCAGATGGAGCATGACCATGAGGGAAAATATCAAAATTTTACGTCTATTTTAAAAGACGTTTCCCAACCGCAACAAATAGGTTCTTCTATAATGCAATGAACACATATTTTTCTGTTTATTAGACTGAGTTTGTTGCAGATTGCGGCTAGAATGATTCATTATCAACAATAATTCCCCGTAAGATATTATTTTTCCTCCAGGAGGATAAAATACGCAACAACATAATAAACACCGTATTCGAAGAGCTTAGGCGGTTTATTCATTCACTCTCAGTGCGTTTCTTTAGTAGCTCACAACGCCCGAAATACTCCGTCAGTCGTTCCACAAGGCGACCGCTGTCGTTGTGCTCGTGGCGAAAACGTCACTAATGACGTCATCATTTTCGATCACAACAACGTTTGGAATGAGCTCCAGCCGAGGTTTCCCCCCAGGGCTACAACATGGGGTTTTTTAAAAAGGGTGTCATAAAATTTCTTCGAGACCGGCAGCGCGTTAGTGACACCTCTGGTGTTGCAAAGGTGGGCCGTCTGCCTGTCTGCTGTACTCCAGCAATAAAAAAAACAACGACCCAGGTGGGTCGAATAACCGTTCCACTTGGGTTTGACAGCAAGCAAGTGGAACGGGATAAATCGCGGTCGTTGTGAGTTCCTAATGGAACGTAGCCTTTGTATTTATGTTTGCTTCTGGGTCTGTGTATGTCACTTTATTGACCCTAGCGGGAGATCAGTGACCATTAAAAAATAGGTATAAAATGGTATATCATTAATGTTTTTATGCTGATGTGTAAAATTTCTTGTAATAAACTTACTAGGTTGTCTAAATTTTACAGTGTGATGACATGACAGGATGGTATTTTAGGAACGGAGAAAGAATACAATTTCCTGCGTTGGGGCGGCCTGTCGTAAGAGGCGACTTAACAACCCACAGCCAGGTGGTAGGGCATTTGCCCGACTGGATGGCTACCACCCCTGCTCTAAAGTATGTCGCCATAACAACCTTGAGTTGTGTTCCGGCATTAGTGACCAGGTTCCAGTCTCCCTTAAGAGAGCAGCAGCGCATTTGTAGCAATTTGCTGTTTTGTAATGCTTAGTCTTTATTGTAATTCTTAGCCAAAATATTTCTGGCTAGATTGGCAGACTAACTATTATTTAAATATACCTAGATACATGTATTTTAGTAGAATTAAATATCCCACGTTTTAAATTCCTTAAAGGTACTTAAATCAAGTTTCGTAATTTAATCTGAAACTAGTTTAGGAGTTGATCAACACGATAATCGTATTAGTTTTCCAACAAGGTGGATCTGTCTTGGATCATCAGTCTATAACTTGCGCAGTGGCCGCAGAAGGCTCTCGTGAATCACAGTTGATAAGCGTCGCAGTGCTGCGCCCACGCAGCCAGAGGCCAGTCCGCGTCGTGACCTCTGACCGAGCGGAGCTCCCGCGCTTTAATCACGATTAATTATATTAATTAATGTACCGTACACATTTATCACGCTGTGAATTGTCTGAAAACTAATAATTGTTTGAAAACTTCAAGTTGTTTATATTGAATAAGTTTAGAAGTTCATATCAACTGGACATTTGACAATGGATACTTTGCGATTACCACCAAGTTGGTTCCAGAATGTCGCCTTCCTTGCAGGTATGTTCACTACTAACTACATTCCTTTTCACGACATATGTATTATATATATATTTAATAATTATTTCAATGAGAACTACTTACCCCGGGATCTTTTAACCCCGTTCTATCATAAATAATATAAATTTGGGTTTATAATAACTCTAGAGCAGTCTGGAGAAGACTGAACATTGTACCCTTGTCTATGTGTAACAAAGTCTAGTCTGCAACAATACGCAAAAATAGACAGTCTGTACCATAGACATGCGATTGACACATTTAGAATTAATAAAATATTTTTAAGTTTTTGTGAGTATATTAAACGGATTTTTTAAACAATTCATTCGGATATCTATTCAAATACCTATTATAAATTGTAGTTTTGTATACCATTTAGCTTTCCACTACTTGTATTAAAGGATATTATCGTACTAACAAAAACTTTCTATGTATATCACATTCAGAAAAGAAAAGAAGTAATAAGGTTTGAAATGGAAGAACATATTTATTCAAATTCAAATTCAAAAGTTTTTATTCAAAATAAATTCCACTGGAGAACACTTTTTGAAGGTCATACATGTTAACTTCCTATTCTATGTACACCGCTTCGCAACGTGTTGATGCTGTAGAGGAGAAGAAGCGGCAAGAAACTCCCCAGCAACACGTCTAGCTAAATATTGTTTTTCTTTATATTTCATATTCTATTTATATCTCAAATTCTTTTTTTTATAAGTTTTGTACAGAAGTATGTTACAGAATTACTTTTTGAAGAATTAATGGAGTTGTAGCAAACAATGCATACTCAATAAGACCAAGACAATAAAAGGAAAGAAAAATAATGTTATAGTTATAATAATGACATGACGTGCTAAAATGTTATGCTGCAATATGTCTCCACAAATTCCTTACAAGCTTGGCAAGATAAAAACGTTATACAAAATTTAGTATAAGAGGTTGGAGCGAGCTGCTATGTAAATGAATTTTTGTCATTTAAGTATTCTTCAATAGTGTAGTATCCCCTTTTTAGCACATTTCACTCGGAGTCTTATTGAAGAAGCGTATACCAACCCCCAAGAAAGAGGACAGTACTTTTTGTAATCTAAAAGATGGCAATATCAGTCTATTACAATGCCTGGTGTTGAAATTGTGTACATCCTTATACTGCTTGTAGGCACTCAAATTATTAATAGTTACAAATAACACTAAAAAATAGTGGGGATGTACAAAAGAGTTTTCTTCTAGCAAAACAAGAGTGGTAAAATAAGAGGCAGGGTTGTGTACATTAAAGTTATTACATAAATGTACTTAATGAAAATAAATATTACATTATAAACTACATACAGATATACATACCTAGTATATACATATATATCAGTTAATTTAATATGTTTGGCATAAATGTCAAAGAACATATGAAACTTCACCTCTATTGAATGATAATTATACGAGGTTTATAGATTCTTCAAAAATATTTAAAAACAGATTTATTCATAATTAAATTTAGAATTTACTCTTGTTTAATGAACCTATAAACTTCGTATAAATATTTATTTAATTAAATATTATGAATAAGGTAGTGCTATGGATATAAATAAAAAAATATATAATGATGGTATAATGTCAACTTTGTTATGTCATTGGATTTTTGGCGGGAACTGAAGGGTAGTGTTGTACATACATACATACATACATACATACATAACTTCACGCTAGTTCCCTTGCGGGGTAGGCACGAACAACAGAGCGCCATTTAGGCCCATTGTTACACACCTCACTTGCTTCTTTGACATTCATAACTCTTGTCATGCACACTCGTCTGTTCTTAAGGCTCCTGACATCACCTTCTGCTAGTACACGATCAATTTGATCATGGAAGGTGTATCGTGGCCTTCCACGACTTCTGCATTGTATATCTGTTTAGTCATTCTTTCATCATGCATTCTTTCCTTACTTTCACCCCGACACTCTCTTTCAGACCAACTCTCTTTCTTACTTCGGTATTACGAACGCGGTCCGTGCGCCTCACTCCGCAGATTTTGCGCAGTGCTCGCATCTCGACCGCGTTTACTCTACTTTCATGCTCTCTCTTCCATACCCAACTCTCGCTTCCATACGTGATGGTAGTGTTGTGATGTGCATTTTTTTTAAAATGTGTGTAATATCATTTTACAGTGAACTATAGTTATTGAATATTGATTGCTTTTAAGTAATAATGATGTGTTTTTGTGAGAAATGTGAATTGTGTACGCAAATGTAGCTTTTCGAGTTGTCACAAAAACGATGTTGATTGGTATCACTCGAAGACCTACAATTTGGCTGAGCTATATTAAAGACAATACCTACATCAGACAAGGCTTTGCGGACTAAAGTTCTTTGCCTGCCATTGCAACGAATAAACGATATGTCATTTGATTATCTGTAATTTGCCAGGTGGTAGGGTATTTAGTCTAGAGTATGCCGCCATAACAACCTTGTGTTGTGTTCCGGCATTAGTGACCAGGTTCCAGTCTCCCTTAAGAGAGCAGCAGCGCATTTGTAGCACCTTCGGTGTTGCAAATGTCCATAGGCGATTGTAACCGCTTTCCATCAAGTGGACTGCCTGTCTGCTGAACTCCTGCAATAAAAAAAATTGGTGTTCTTGTTTTGTTAAGCAAAAATGATCTCAGGCAACTGATAAATATTCAGCAAAATCACAATTTACTTGAAAACTTGATTCGTTGAACTTAATTCACAAGAGAATAACAGTTTTAAAAGTTGGAAAAATTCAAAAGCGACGATCTCGGTTTCACTTTCTCTAAAAGGTAACTCGTTTAGGATATCTCGTCCTTATCGCAGTCATCTCAGATAAGATAAAATGGGCCGATAAATGCTAGGAACAGTTATTTTATGTTACTAATTTGATAAAGCATCGAAAGTAAAACTAGCCATCACACGCCGGGGTGGCCGCTGACGTCCGGCGTTAAGTTCAGCATTACTCGGCGGGTCAGATCGTGCGGGTGTCCAAGGTGACCTAGTATGCACTAAATAAAACACTTACTTAGACCGTTGTACTTAGGGATGCAAACAAAACATCGATGTTTTCAAAAATGACAGTCAAATGTTGAAACCAAAACATCGACGATACATCGTTGTTCAACATCGATATTTTATGAACGATGTTTTATCCTACATAGACATAACGCGCCATCTTGCGCTCTATCTGTGATCTACACAGATTTTTTTTATATTATTTTTTTCATAAATTTTCTTATTGCCAATAATAATTTATAATATAAAAGTTGATTGTTATACTTATTTCTTCCATTACTATTAAAAATGACAATCTTCCTTAGATGTAAATTTATTATAAATGGTGATAGGGATATGTTAGTGCATGCCTACGTTGTTGAATAGTACCTAAGTACGGTACTGAATGTTGGATAAAGCATACATACATACATACATAACTTCACGCCAGTTCTCTTGCGGGGTAGGCATGAACAACAGAGCGCCATTTAGGCCCATTCCGACAAACCTCACTTGCTTCTTTGATAAAGCAAAAGACATATAAATAGAAGAAACATAATATAAGGTGTGCTAAGGTGGTTTTGGGCGATACATAGATGTTAAAAAAAACGAGGTATTATTTGCGTCGCAGGAACAAGCGTCAAAAGTTTATGTAAATGGTGATAAAAAAACATCGATACATCGTTCATAAACGTCGATATTTTTAACATCGATGTTTCACTTTTGAAAACATCGATATCCTAACATCGATGTTTTTTATGAGCGATGTTGCATCCCTAGTTGTACTGGTTCATTGAACTGAATTAAGATTAAAATACAAAAAGGTTACTATATAATATGATCTAAACTATATCATGTATAATTATTAGTCAGCGCCATCTAGTTGTACATGTATTAAGTAGTGCCATTTGCGACAGCGGGTGACGGTCGGGGAGGCTATAAGGCCGTCGCCCGCATCTAAAGCCGCTGAGTAGGGGAGCGTCTGTGCCCAGTTACTGAGCGTAGGGGCGTCATGGTGCAGTTACTCTGTACGAGATCCCATGACGCCCCGTAAAAGCGCTATAAATGGGGCGCAGGTTTAGGTTTAGTGTGTAGTTTGGCGGCCCTTTCTCGCGACAGCTTCGTTTTAGAAGCGAGCGTGGAGGACCGGTCGCTGAGAGTCCCTCGCTGCAGGCCTTATGCCTGCATTTTGGCCCTTCCCCCGAAGGACCCGAGGATGGTGTCCAAAGACATTCCCCCTGCGTTATCAAAAAAAAAAAAAGGGAGCGCGTCGGTGACGGCGCGCGTACGGAGAGGCCTGCCCCCCTTACTGGGGTGGGCCCACGCCAGCCGGGGTCGCGGAAGAAAAGCTCACGCACATCCCGTGACCCCGGCCCATGGCGTCAGATGGCACCAAGGGGTTTTAGTGGGTATTCCTGCTCCTCTAGCCGGCGAGTCCCACACTCCCCCGCCGAAGTCCCTACGGCGGGGAATCCGCAAATGGATTTCCCATAGTAAAAAAAAAATAGGGAGGGGGGTCAGATCGTGGGAAGTCTGTCTTCTCCTCAACGCTGTGAGTGGGCGCACTAGACACTGGGTTCCACACGCTACTCGAATGCGCTGCATGGCAACCTCTGAGGCTCGACTGGTTGTGGCCATGCTCCACAGCGACGGTCATTGGTCGGCGGTTTCTTCCTTTTTAACCGACTTCAAAAAAAGGAGGAGGTTCTCAATTCGTCGGGATCTTTTTTTTTATGTATGTTCACCGATTACTCCGAGATTTATGATCCGATTTACGTGATTCTTTTTTTGTTCGACACGGAATAGTTGCCATTTGGTCCCCTAAAAATTTGACATAGTTTGGCTCAGTAGTTTTCATTTTATGAATATTTTTTATGAAAAATTTTCCATTCCGCTCCATATGTACACCGATTACGCTGAGATTTATGATCCGATTTACGTAATTCTTGTTTAGTTTGAGGCGGAATAGTTGCCATTCGGTCCCCTAAAAATTTAACATAGTTTGGCCCGGTAGTTTTCATTTTACGAACATTTTTTTGTTCCCGTTTCTTGGGACCTATATTTTTTAAGGAGCGCAGCACCTTTCGTAGGTCTACCCATACATAGCTAGACACTAAAAAGTAACAAATAAAATTAAAAAAAACCGACTTCAAAAACTAAAAAGTATAAAATAACTTATATCTAAAGCTATTATTATTAATATATATTATCTAAAACATCTTAAAGTCGTTGTTTAGTAATTTTCAAAAAAATATAGTAATTTTTATGTTTTGCTTTGCACCGACTTTTTTTTAAGGTTTTTTTAAACGTAGTTTTTTTACGAGGCAGTAATGCCCCCCGCAAGGATGCCGTTGTCGGACTGGCCTTCGGAGGCGCCGATATGCATAAAGCCTCCTTCCCTGAGTTTTTTTTTTATAAGATTCCCCTCCGCCAGACGAACAGGATTTGTCCGGCCTTTTTTATCTTATTTTTTGTTTGTTTATCTTTCTTATTTGCTGATATTTTCTCTTGTTTTTTCTATGCATCCGCTCTTTTGTGCATTTTCATGGAGTTTTTGGCAGGAACCGAAAAGGGACGTTGTGCTGTGCAGTTTTATTTTCTAAAAATAGTTGTAGGATATTGATAGTTTTTGAGTAGTAATTATGTGTTTTTGCGAGAAATGTGAACTGTATAGTCAAATGTGGCCTTTCGAGTTTTCACAAGAACTCCGTTGAATGGTGTGGATTGTAGCCTACAATACAACTGCGCCTGGCTTAAAGGCCTAGTTGCCAAGTCATAAACTTAAAAAAAAATGCATTTTCTTTTATCTTTTTTATTACTTTATTCAGAAACTATTTTTTACAAAAGGTCCTTACTCTATTACATTTTTGTTTTTACTATTATGGTGTTAGAATTTGCTTATTTTCTACTTATTTATTTTAATAATTTTTTTTTTTTTTATTGTTTTTTGGTTTTTTATTTTTTTTTGTTTGTACATTAGTTTTTATATACTATTCTATATATTTTATAATGTATACTTATTTATCTATTCTTACATAATTACATAGATAACTTCACGGCAGTTCCCTTGCGGAGTAGGCACGAACAACAGAGCGCCATTTAAGCTTATTCTTACACACCTCACTTGCTTCTTTGACATTCATAGCTCTTGTCATGCACGCTCGTCTGTTCTTAAGGCTCCTGACATCACCTTCTGCTAGTACACGATCAATTTGATCAGGGAAGGTGTGCCGTGGCCTTCCACGACTTCTGCATCCATCCACTTTTGCATTATATATCGGTTTATCTATTCTTATTTCTACGTATTACTTTTTTAACTATATTTAAATTACAATATTCTATTTAATACTTCGACATAAGCTCTGGTATGTTTTTATACGTAACTTCTACTTTTAACTTGCTTTCTTAATCGTACCGCTCCCGGGAATTACAGGGCCCTTCCCCGAGTTTCCATCATAGGGTCCGCTCGCAGCTTGGGGATGCGGCGGATCAAGCCGCTATTCGTGAAGTTGGTTGCCCTGCTCCCCGGGGTGACCGAAGCTAGTTGCGCGGTTGGTCATGGGAGTAGCTCGTTTGCCACTCGGTCTTGCCGCCCCCCCCCCCCCCCTACAATTAGGACCCAGTATGGTATTGTATTCCCCCTGCGTTATAAAAAGAAGCATTCCTACATTTTACTGTTCATTTTATAGATTAAAATTTTGATATAAGCTCCATACTAGTAATATCAAAATTCAACCGAGGGTAAGGCCAGTGAGTGAATAGTATAAGATATAGGAACTGGCCATTATTCATATCTTAACAAAATAAACCAAAGAATTTTCCCCTGGTCTTGCAAACGCCCATAGGCGACGGTGACCACTTTCCATGAGCTGGGCCGTCTGCCTGTTTGCCAGCTTTGCAATAAAAAAGCGTTTCCAGTTATCAACAGATTCAACAGCTCTTCAGTTTCCCTAAGACGTGTAATGCCATTACTGAACGTAGGGTTCCCAACCGTACTATAATATTTGCCAGGTGGTAGGGCATTTGCCCGACTGGATGGCTACCACCCCTGGTATATAGCATGCCGCCATAACAACTTTGAGTTGTGTTCCGGCATTAGAAACCAGGTTCCAGACTCACTTAAGAGAGCAGCAGCGCATTTGTAGTACCTTTGGTGTTGCAAATGTCCATAGGCGATGGTAACCGCTTTCCATCCAGTGGGCCAGCTGCCTGTCTGCTGAACTCCTGCAATAAAAAAAATAAAATAATATATAGCATCAATTATACTTTTATAATAAATAATAAAACTACGTTTTAACGGTTTTAAGCGCGGTAATTTTATTTGATTTTGGTTTTTCCGACGTTTCGGCCACTTTTCAGTGGCCATGATCACGGAAGACAAAGATGTCAAGTGTCAACGAGTATTGTTAAAGTTTTATTTAGCCTACCGCCAACTTATTAATTTTAATTATTTAATTTTAATTTTGTTTATGGTTATTATTTACTTACTTTTTTTTAATTGCCTGAAGCAGGCAAACAGGCGGACGGCCTGTTATTAATATTATATATTATAGAAAATAATATAGTACGACACATATCTACTATATATTCTTCGCTAATTCTACTTCATAATATTATAGACGCGAAAGTTTGTAAGAATGTATGGATTTTTTTTTTATTGCAGGAGATCAGCAGACAGGCAGACGGCCCACTTGATGATAAGCGGTTACCATCGTCTATGGACATTTGCAACAGCAAAGTTGCTACAAATGCGCTGCTGCTCTCTTAAGGGAGAGACTGGAACCTGCTCACTAATGCCGAAACACAACTCAAGGTTGTTATGGCGACATACTTTAGACCAGGGGTAGTAGCCATCCAGTCGGGCAAATGCCCTATAACCTGGCTGTGGGTTGTTAAGTCGCCTCTTACGACAGGCCGCCCGGCCGCAGGAAATTGTATTCTTTCTCCGTTCCTGCACGGATAGCCTGCATCCTGCATGGATGTGTGTTTGTTACTCCCACGCAAAAAGTACTGAATGGATTTTGATGAATAACACATAGGCTATAATTTATAAAGATACAGTGTGAATTATCCAAAATATAACGATTTTCCATTACCACGCGGGTGAGACCGCGGGGCGCAGCTAGTTTAAAGTAAAGCGAACATTTTTCATGAGTATTTATTACTACTTTTTGCTTTACAAATACACAATGAAATGGTCAGAATCGTGCAAACTGGTTTTTAAGTCTCACAATCTCCTTACTGTGGCTAGTATCTATATACTTGAAATCGTTAAGTTTATCCAATTCAATGGGTCCTTGTTTGAAGAATTTAACAATGTTAACGCGAGACTTGTGACGCGAGTAAAATTAAAGAAGCCTGTGCCTTCTCTGGATCTCTTCAGAAGGAACTGTATTTATATGGCTCCTCTTATTTATAACTCTTTCCCAAGTAATATTATAAATGTACCCTCAAGAAAATTCGCTGTAGTCTTATCTATATGGAAAATCGTAATGATCTATTTGTTCATTTTTCACTTGACATTAATTGCTTACATATTACCAAAAATTTACATATTTTTTTTAATATAAATTAGAATATTTATGTAAATTATAATCTTAATTTTATTGTAATATTTAATTCCTTTTGTACACCACTATGTGGTAGAATGTACTGTGCTTCTACATCTGTATAACACCTGTATAAACTACATTCTTGCAAATAAAGATATTGATTGATTGATAAAATAATAAATCTGTACTAATATTATAAAGATTTGTATTTTTGTGTTTGTAACGAATAAACTCAACAACTACTGGGCCGATTTTAAAAAATTATTTCACCATTAGAATGGTCCACTATCCCTGAGTAACATAGGCTATATTTCCATGTTTATACCAAAACGTATAAAAAATAAATATCTATCATATAAACAATGACAATTCAATGTGTACTCTTTTCCCCGAAATTTTCCAAAAATACTATTTTTTTTTTTTCAAAAAAAAAAGTTGGCCACCTTAACTGAATGTCACTTGGGTTGTCCAGCAGGTGGCGGCGGAGTCGGGGGTGTGGGCTCCGTGGCCGGCGGCCTCTACGGCCAGAACATGGTGATGAGCTCCTGGTGTGCACCCTACGAGGCGCTGCAGCGGCCCCCAACATATGGTAAGCTCGAATGCCTTATTGTTATATAAGTACACTATGGTCTTTCACTCGACGCAGCTGCGGTTTTTACTTAAAATTTTACTCCTTGTTACTAAGTTCACTACAATAACAAAGAAACTAAAGTCCATATACAGAGCGTTCCATTAGTAGCTCACAACGCCCAAAATGCCCCGTTAGCCGTTCCACAAGGCGACCGCGGTCATTGTGGTCATCATTTTCGGTCACACAACGCTCAAAACGACCCATGTCAAGAGGTGGCTCGAATGATCGTTCCACTTGGGTTTACCATTCTAACGCCTGAGTAACCTAATGGAACGTAGCATAGACTATAGAACTGCGCAGCGAAACATAGAGTCGAGTCGCAGCCATACCTGATTTGAAGTAATACAATGAATGAGATGTTGACTTGACAACGTAGGTATTTGTTAGCGAATTGAAAAATGCGATTGTAGCGCCATCTATTTTGCTAATCCATGGAAACGATGTAATTTACATACATACATACATAACTTCACGCCAGTTCCCTTGCGGGGTAGACACGACCGACAGAGCGCCATTCAGGCTTATTCTAACACACCTCACTTGCTTCTTTGACTTTCATAGCTCTTGTTATGTACGCTCGTCTGTTCTTAAAGCTCCTGACATCTCCTTCTGCTAGTACATGATCAATTTGATCATGGAAGGTGTGTCGTGGCCTTCCACGACTTCTGCATCCATCCACTTTTGCATTGTATATCGGTTTAGTCATTCTTTCCACATGCCCGAACCACCGAAGCATTCCTTTCCTTACCTTCACCCCGACACTCTCTTTCACACCGATGTAATTTGTCGGGATAAAATCTATCCTAAGTGTTAACTTGGCTTATTAGCTAAAACTATGTCAAGTTTCAATCATATACGTTCAGCAGTTTCCAAAAAAATTCGCTTGCAGCGTCATATTTTTCGCTATTTTCGTCTATACCACGGAAACTACGTAACTATTTAAGTCCGTGATGGTGTAACAGACAGCCAGGCAAAAATTGAATTTTCGAAATCTCCTGGTCCGAGTTATCCCATGATTTTTTTCACATTCTTAATCGTATCGTACAAACTACAGATTTATTAAAGTACAGATAGACTAAAACAATCTTGACTAACATGAATTAAATTGCTAAAAATCTCTATGTTTTTGATGTTTTCTACAAATTCTATCTAAATTAACCTTTGGAGGAATGTCATATGTATTTGCGGTCATTAACATGCGATCTATGTAATTATATATTTATGTATATTTATAACAGTGATAATATATTTATTTATACGAGGTTTATCTATACTACAATATTATAAAGCTGAAGAGTTTGTTTGTTTAAACGCGCTAATCTCAGGAACCGCTGGTGCGATTTGAAAAATTCTTTCAGTGTTGAATAGTACATTTATCGAGGCAGGCTATAGGCTATATGATATTTTCAAAAAAAATTAGGGATCCATACTAAAAGTCCAATAATGTAACCCGTAATGTCAGTTAATCACTATGAATATGTAAGTTATTTCACCAGAATTATTATTACATACATACATACATACATAACTTCACGCCAGTTCCCTTGCGGGGTAGGCACGAACAACAGAGTGCCATTTAGGCTTATTCTTACACACCTCACTTGCCTCTTTGACATTCATAACTCTTGTCATGCAAGCTCGTCTGTTCTTAAGGCTCCTGACATCACCTTCTGCTAGTACACGATCAATTTGATCATGGAAGGTGTGTCGTGGCCTTCCACGACTGTTTAGTCATTCTTTCATCATACATTCTTTCCACATGCCCGAACCACCGGAGCATTCCTTTCCTTACCTTCACCCCGACACTCTCTTTCAGACCAACTCTCTTTCTTACTTCGGTATTACGAACGCGGTCCGCGAGCGTCACTCCGCAGATTTTGCGCAGTGCTCACATCTCGACCGCGTTTACTCTACTTTCATGCTCTCTCTTCCATACCCAACTCTCGCATCCATACGTGAGCGTAGGTACCAGCACCGCGTTGTGTACGGCGAGCTGGGCCTTCTGGCTGAGGTTCTTAGCGCCTAAAAGTTTACCTAACGCTCCAATTATTATTCAATGATCTTATTCAGCGAGAACTGGACAAACGTAGTTTCTAATATCGATTGCATTGTTAACTAGAGCACATATCTGTGTGCTAATTTATAGTAATCAAGCGCACTGCGCTTAGATAACCGCACGAGTCGTCTCATAGGCACAAAATGATAGGCACCCACGCAAAATCTAGATGCAATAACAAAATGAGTAATTAAATTAAACAATAGCAGAATGATTCAATCAATTTATCTGTAACGGCTGACGTCAGTTTCATGATATCATTTTGTCCTAAGTTTAACAATATATTTGTCAGAACGATAATGAAGGACCAATAGCCTTTTGCGGTAAAAACTTCGATTATAACTAAACCACAGCAAAATGTACCTAATATAGGGTTTAACACAGGCTTTATTCATATTTATTTTAACTCCAATTTGGCTTATTACTTAAAAACATGTTCAAAAATCTTACCTAACTTGCCTTGCACAACATAAAAAATTAGGTCAGTGTTTGGCAGTCCAATAGCCTTTTGCGGTAAAAACTTCGATTATAACTAAACCACAGTAAAATGTACCTAATATAAGGTTTAAGACAGGCTTTATTCATATTTAATTTGAACTCCGTTTTGGTTTATTACTTAAAAACATGTTCAAAAATCTTATTTAACTTGCCTAGGACAACATAAAAAAATTAGGTCAGTGTTTGGCAGTCCAATAGCCTTTTGCGGTAAAAACTTCGATTATAACTAAACCACAGTAAAATGTACCTAACATAGGGTTTAAGACAGGCTTTATTCATATTTAATTTGAACTCCGTTTTGGTTTATTACTTAAAAACATGTTTAAAAATCTTACCTAACTTGCCTCGCACAACATAAAAAATTAGGTCAGTATTTGGCAGTCCAATAGCCTTTTTCGGTAAAAAATTCGATTATAACTAAACCACAGTAAAATGTACCTAATATAGGGGTTAACACAGACTTTATTCATATTTAATTTGAACTCCGTTTTGGTTTATTACTTAAAAACATGTTCAAAAATCTTATCTAACTTGCCTTGCACAACATAAAAAATTAGGTCAGTGTTTGGCAGTCCAATAGTCTTTTGCGGTAAAAAATCCGATCATAACTAAACCACAGCAAAATGTACCTAATATAGGGTTTAACACAGGCTTTATTCATGTTTAATTTAATCTCCAATTTGGCTTATTACTTAAAAACATGTTTAAAAATCTTATCTAACTTGCCTTGCACAACATAAAAAATTAAGTCAATGTTTGGCAGCCCAATAGCCTTTTGCGGTAAAAACTTCGATTATAACTAAACCACAGTAAAATGTACCTAACATAGGGTTTAACACAGGCTTTATTCATATTTATTTAAACTCCAATTTGGCTTATTACTTCAAAACATGTTCAAAAATCTTACCTAACTTGCCTTGCACAACATAAGAAATTAGGTCAGTGTTTGGCAGTCCAATAGCCTTTTGCGGTAAATACTTCGATTATAACTAAACCACAGTAAAATGTACCTAATATAGGGTTTAACACAGGCTTTATTCATATTTATTTAAACTCCAATTTGGCTTATTACTTCAAAACATGTTCAAAAATCTTACCTAACTTGCCTTGCACAACATAAAAAATTAGGTCAGTATTTGGCAGTGCAATAGCCTTTTGCGGTAAAGCTTCGATTATAACTAAACCACAGTAAAATGTACCTAATATAGGGTTTAACACAGGCTTTATTCATATTTATTTAAACTCCGTTTTGGTTTATTACTTAAAAACATGTTCAAAAATCTTATCTAACTTGCCTTGCACAACATAAAAAATTAGGTCAGTGTTTGGCAGTGCAATAGCCTTTTGCGGTAAAATTTCGATTATAACTAAACAACAGCAAAATGTACCTAATATAGGGTTTAACACAGGCTTTATTCATATTTAATTTGAACTCCGTTTTGGTTTATTACTTAAAAACATGTTCAAAAATCTTACCTAACTTGCCTTGCACAACATAAACAATCAATGTTTGGCAGTCCAGGCACAATGAAGGGTTCTATGGAGGTACCAAACGTAGATTAGTTTTCGTTACTTGGCTACAAAACCAAAAAACGTATAGATATAATCGAAAATACCCAATATCCCAAAAAGTACTCAACGATTAATATTATTCAAAAAATTTATTTGCAAATATTTTTTGATATTTTTTTAGAATTTTTCAGTAAATAACTTACAAGTTAGAGGGGACATAATTTTCAAGATTTTCTGAGCTAAATATTTCGCAACTTGTTGACTTCATCAAAAAGAGTCATTAAGAAACATAAATAATTATTTATTTTTTAAACTAATGGTACTCCACACAATTATGTACTACACTGTAAACAAATTTCGGCATTAGTTACAACTATGACAACCATTCTTAATATTTACTTTTTTCCCGATTTCACTATATAATTTTATAGCGCTAAATAGACTACATGTTTCTCTGAACATCTATGTAGTCGTAGTAGTTTACGACAAAAATGTCAGTGTCAACACTGACAGACGGACAGACACACATGGTGATTATATAAGAGCACTAAATCAAGTATTTCTAGATGATGTCACAGGTACTAGGTCCCTTTGCCGGGAAGAGATTGCGTTAAGCATCAAATCAAAATCAAATCTATACTAATATTATAAAGCTGAAGAGTTTATTTGTTTGTTTGTTTAAACGCGCTAATCTCAGGAACCGCGGGTCCGATTTGAAAAATTCTTTCAGTGTTGAATGGTACATTTATCGAGGAAGGCTATAGGCTATATTATATGTTCAAAAAAATTAGGGATCCTTACTACAAGTCTAATAATGTAACCCAAGGTGTAAAAAAATACCTAAAATCGCGTGCACTGCGAAAACTATTGATGATAGAATAAAATAATGTACTACGACTTTGCAGAACACATCATTATTTACAAAAAATGTCGCGACAGCATATGTCTAACTATTATAGTTATGCCACAATAAGTGTTCTTTTATTTTAAAAATGTAATTAAAACGTCGCCGCTAGAAAAGGCTCTTTCTTTGTATCTTGGTATTTATCCTTATCACACAAAATAAATTACATCATATTTAAGACTGCTTCAATACCTTTATATATAATAATAAATTGATGCGTGATGCTATTGAAATCAAAAAACATCCAAATTTCAATAGAGAAGATGGTTGGCAAGTACCACCTGTTTGGGATCCAATCATTAAAACTATTAAGACCCAAACCCAGCAAAAACCAGCTGCCAGACCTCAAGACACTGTGAGCTCTTTCTGCGTACAACGGAACACAAACCAACTTGACTGATAATTACTTTTATTTTTCCTTCCACCCATTTTAATATTATATAAAATTATTAGAGCTAGGCATGTTTGCTGAAGAGTTTCTTGCGCCGCTTCTTCTCTTCAAGCCACAACATGTTGCGAAGCGGTAGTAAATTAGATTAGGCTCCCATAGACTAAATAATAACCATAAACAAAATTAAAATTTAATAATTAAAATGAACAAGTTGGCAGTAGGCTAAATAAAACTTTAACAATACTCGTTGACACTTGACATCTTTGTCTTCCGTGATCACGGCCACTGAAAAGTGGCCGAAACGTCCGAAAAACCAAAATCAAATAAAATTACCGCGCTTAAAACCGTTAAAACGTAGTTTTATTATGTATACAAGTCGCGAAAACTTAAGAAAATATTACCTTTATATAAGTTTTTGAATTATTCAATTCGGACATACCATTCGAAAGATATCACGAGTTTAAAAATGTAAGTATTAGAACACGCGGCCGTGACTCTTTATCGTGATAGAAAAATCGTAAGACCCCGTCTATATAGAAGTTTCACTTCAAAAATTAATATATTTAAGCGAACGAAGTGATAAATATATCAAATAATACGAATGAATTTAATAGCTAAATAATTTTTATAAGTTTTTTTTTATTTTATTTACAGTACGATAATTTATTGTAAACGGAACCCGAGCCAAACGCTTAATCGCCCCCTGATAACAGTATATACCTAAAATGCCAAATAAAGTTAAAATAATACATTTGAATGTGTTTTACGACTTTGGAATGTTTTAATGTGTCGTATAAATTCTTTATAGACTCGTGTGTTGTAAATTTCGTAGATAAACACACATATTGCTAGCCATAATGGTTTACACGCTTATTTATAGGCCGACAAGTTCATATGTTACAGTCCCGTGGTCTGCGAGAGACGGGAGCACCTGATAACGGCACTCGCTCTCCAGATTTAGTTCTGGAATTTCCCCAATTCCATTTTTGGTTATGACAGAAGGTATTTGGTGTGAAGGTAAGGAAAGGAATGCTCCGGTGGTTCGGGCATGTGGAAAGAATGACTAAACAGATATACAATGCAAAAGTGGATGGATGCAGAAGTCGTGGAAGGCCACGACACACCTTCCATGATCAAATTGATCGTGTACTAGCGGAGGGTGATGTCAGGAGCCTTAAGAACAGACGAGTGTGCATGACAAGAGTTATGAATGTCAAAGAAGCAAGTGAGGTGTGTAAGAATGGGCCTAAATGGCGCTCTGTTGTTCGTGCCTACCCCGCAAGGGAGCTGGCGTGAAGTTATGTATGTATGTATGTATGTACAGAAGTAACATGACGTCATATACTGGGGAGTTTCTTGGCGGTTCTTCTCCTTTGAACAGCGATAACACATTGCGAAGCGGTTTACATAGAATAGGCAGAAGATTTAAATCTTGACTTATATAATAAAAAACACCACTATGAGCTGCAAACATGCAAATTTCATTGTTTAAGATTAAACTTCAGAAATTTCCTAATGCTCATCAAAACGCACAATGCGATTTTAGGCATGACACAAGTGCTATATGACTTTAAGAATTTATTTACTTCAATTTGGTTAATTCATAGATATGTGATTTTATATATGTACTAGCTGTCCCGGCAGACGTTGTTATGCCCTGAAGAAATAAAATTTAGAACCCGATTGCAGCGCCACCTACCGGGTACAATTGTGAATCTAAACCATCCTCGAATCCACTTGAACACACAAAAAAATTCATTCAAATCGGTCCAGCCGTTTAGGAGGAGTTCACTGTCAACACATGTACAGAAGAATTATATATAATATACATACATACATATATACATACATAACTTCACGCCAGTTCCCTTGCGGGGTAGGCACGAACGACAGAGCGCCATTTATAACTCTTGTCATGCAAGCTCGTCTGTTCTTAAGGCTCCTGACATCACCTTCTGCTAGTACACGATCAATTTGATCATGGAAGGTGTGTCGTGGCCTTCCACGACTTCTGCATCCATCCACTGTTGCATTGTTTATTTGTTTAGTCATTCTTTCCACATGCCCGAACCACCGGAGCATTCCTCTCCTTACCTTCACCCCGACACTCTCTTTCAGACCAACTGTCTTTCTTACTCCGGTATTACGAACGCGGTCCGCGAGCGTCACTCCGCAGATTTTGCGCAGTGCTCGCATCTCGACCGCGTTTACTCTACTTCCATGCTCTCTCTTCCATACCCAACTCTCGCATCCATACGTGAGCGTAGGTACCAGCGCCGCGTTGTGTATGGCGAGCTGGGCCTTCTGGCTGAGGTTCTTAGCGCCTAGATATAATATAAAGATGTGTTATTTAAATTATTGCTTTATTATATTGTTTTTAGTCTGCAATTCATTTACTTTATGGCCCCAGACGGAAGAACAGCGCTAGCATTATGCTGAGGCTGGCCCCAATTTAGTACTTATTTTATTTCTATTTATATTAACTTAGTTTTTGTCCTAAATAAAATACTTTTTGTTCTTTCAAACACTCCCAATGACAAAAGTGCAATTAATAATGCGTTCAACATTCGTAATGTATGGATTTGGGTTAGCAAGCCAACGGCAGATGCTTATTGTTCGTACTTTATCAGCAGGATAGGTGATAACAACAATCGATGTAGCAACACGTGGCTAGTGTTGTCCCATAAAAGGAATTTCCTCCTTTCAATTATCGATATTCATTTTATATTGGCCATGCATAATTAATATTACCGATTATTTGAAATATGTAATTTCCCAGATTTATACATGAAACATATTATAATATATAATAAAATTATTTTCATATAAAGACCGTTAAAATACTATCATTATATTAATACGTGAAAAAACTTTGTACCGAGGAGTATGAAATTTCGCACACTTATCTATACTAATATTATAAAGAGGTAAAGTTTGTAACGTTGTAGGGGGTAATCTCTGGATCTACTAAACCGATTTTAAAAATTACTTTATTGTTGGAAAGCTACGTAAACAGGGAGTGTCATAGGCTATATAACATGACGCTATATATCACGGGAACGGGACAGAGCGCGGGTGAAAGAGTGCAGAATGCTAATATTTTTTTTAATTATGCATAAAAAATACATTAAATCAATAAAAAAAAACATTACACACACACGCATATATACTCTTTTGTTTATTATACAAGTCAAATTAACAGCCTTGGCGAAATCTATGATTGTATAAGTCAAGTCTTTGACAACAGAACCTTAATAATGTTCAAAATTATAATTTAAATTAATTATTATGGTCAAATTTTAACTAGTTGTAATAAATATTAAAATTATGTTCATATAAAGAGCGCTCAAATGCTACTTTAAAAACTTGATACAAATCATTGTAATATAATATGTCTTAATAATAGATACGTCTTGATCACGCTAGTCTTTGTTATGTCGTAACTTGCTATGCAAGTATAAAAAGTAGCTTTATAAGACGATAAAAACTAGTTATCTCAGTCGACTTGTTATGGTTAACTATCCAATTTAAGCTATGTAAACCTAATACATAATTATTAATTTCTGTCTTTTACCTATTATTCTGTATTGTTATGTATAAAATTATTCTGCAGCAATTACTGAGTCACCAGCCCGTAAACTGAATATAATAAAGCATAATACACATTATCATAAATTTAAACATGAATCCGTTTGTATGTTTTTATACATTTTCAGTTTTTTTTTATTGCAGGAGATCAGCAGACAGGCAGACGGCCCACTTGATGGAAAGCGGTTACCATCGCCTATGGACATTTGCTACAAATGCGTTGCTGCTCTCTTAAGGGAGACTGGAACCTGGTCACTAATGCCGGAACACAACTCAAGGTTGTTATGGCGACATACTTTAGACCAGGGGTGGTAGCCATCCAGTCGGGTAAATGCCCTACCACCTGACAAAGTCAGTCTTGAATATTTGATTTACTTCTAAATATTTTGCAAGACAAACATATGACATTTTATACCGTAAAATAAAAGTGTTTATGAAAACATCGATAAATGAGTGCCTGTTGAGTGTTGCACATCACTTAGCCTAAGTGTGTCTATTGCAGTGCATAGCGATTAGTGACTACATGTCACAACGGTTGTTATTGTTTCCACCTCTCAGAACTGATAAGTGATAAACATTGTAACCCCACACGAGCGCCGAGTTAATACCAAATTCCATTTTGATTGTTCCACATACATTGTCGCTGTGTGCTGATAAAGTTTTGTACAATTATTCTGTTTAACTCGCTTTTAAACAAGGATATAAGTAGGTATATATTATAACTTTTTATCCGTGCAGGAACGGAGAAAGAATACAAGAGGCAACTTAACAACCCACAGCCAGGTGGTAGGGCATTTGCCCGACGATCTAAAGTATGTCGCCATAACAACCTTGAGTTGTGTTCCGGCATTAGTGACCAGGTTCCAGTTTCCCTTAAGAGAGTAGCAGCGAATTTGTAGCAACCTTGCTGTTGCAAATGTCCATAGGCGATGGTAACCGCTTTCTATCAAGTGGGCCGTCTGCCTGTCATCTCCTGCAATAACAAAAAATAACTAGCGGCCCGGCGCGGTTTCACCCGCGTTCTGTCCCGCTCCCGTGATATATGGCATCATGTTATATAGCCTATGACACTCCCTGTTAACGTAGCTTTCTAACAGTAAAAGAATTTTTAAAATCGGTTTAGTAGATACAGAGATTATCACCTACAACGTCACAAACTCACAAACTTTACCTCTTTATAATATTAGTATGGAAGTATAGATTTACAAAAAAATAAGTTTTTAAATTAAACTCATTAAAATATTCGGTTTAGTATTACTTCAAAAGGAAGGTTTGCCACTGAAAATCAGCGTTGTGTCGGAAATTATGTCGGCACAGCAATAAGCTAGCTAAGCAAACCTTTTTTGGTGAAAATGTGGAAAATTTTCAAAATATGTTTTTATTTTTAAGATATATGTTATCAATGTTAAGTACGTCGCTATTTCTTCAATTTTTTTCTTTCTTTATTTGATGCTTAATTATTGCTTTCGCAAAATTGTACAATCTTCTTTACGTAATAACTAAATAATCTTATATATACTAATATATAAAGCTGAACAGTTTGTTTAAACGCGCTAATCTCAGGAACTACTGGTCTGATTTGAAAAATTCTTTGAGTGTTGGATAGCCCATTTATCGAGGAAGGTTATAGACTATATATCATCACGCTAAGATCAATAGGAGCGGAGCAGCAATGAAAAATGTTTCAAAATCGGGGGGGCTTTGAAAACAAATCCACGCGGACGGCGTATATATAAAACTTATACAAAATAGAGCTTGAGATATAAATAGAATACGAAATATAAATAAAAACAATTAGCAACGCAGCAGAGTCGCCAGATTGTGTTTTGGAAATCTTCCTATAGCAGTAGAAAAATTTCTCCGAAAGAATCTTATTTCAGAATTTTTTCCCCGATAATCTTAAACAAGACAATACGATCATTGTACATTAATACAATAAAAAGACACACACGCCTTATTATCTTAAATACTAGGTATAACTTAATATACAATGAGCGGCATCATTGATCAAAGCAATCTTTCAGGCAACCCGACTAGCCTTAAATAATTTATTATCAGTGCAGTCTCAGCAACTTCAGGAGCTGTAAATATATTGCATTACAACATGATTAAGTTACTAAAAGCGTAATTATTAATGTCCTCAAAAGTTCCCAAAATGGCGTAACACATCCCCTGCAATGCAGTGACTTGAGTTTGCAACAGCAGATGGCGTTCTGGAGGCGTACGAAGAGGGCCGCGAATGTGTCAACTGCGGGGCGAACAACACCCCCCTCTGGCGGCGAGACTCCACCGGCCACTACTTGTGCAACGCGTGCGGCCTCTACCACAAGATCAACGGCGTGAACCGGCCTCTGGTGAAGCCCAACAAGAGGCTGGTAAGGCTACAAATCACTTAGTAACGCAGCCCATGTTTCCCCAGGTGCCGAGGCTGACCTCCTCACGAGGTTTTACAAGGAAGGCTCCGTGCAGAGATGGATGAGTGTGGAGGGGATGGCTCGAGGCATGAAGAAGGTGAGTCGGTGGCGTGTAGATAGTGCATGTACCCAGCTTCCTCCCCTTGGTATCTCTTCCCGGGCTATGGTGTGTTAGGCCTACACGCTACCGCTCCCAATTCACATGCTTCTAGCACCTGTACTTTGTCTATTCTATAAACACATATACCGCGTTGCCAGACTTCTCAAGTTCGCGATAAGAAATCAACGTATAAAAATATTGGAAACCTCATATTTTCATACGTTGCAATCGAGCTCATATAATTTATTTCATAATCAACTTAAATTGATGTATAATTTATTCGATAGCAAAGCGGTTTATACGTTTGAACTTTCATTCTTTATCAAACCTTCACCTTCCACAACATTTAACTTCTCACGTTGCAATTTCCTTAGATTCATTAAGAATGCTGTATCATTGGTCCTGTCGTCTAATATTGGTAGCATGGTGTAAAGAATTTTCCTCTGTATTAATACTAATTTATTTTTAAGACAGTGTTACTTAGTCTAAGAAGAGCACTTCCAATGAAAATCAAGTACCCAGATATTCCGAAGTGAACATAGTCTGTGCAAACCAAACATGCATGATACTCGTAATGTGTTGGTGCTAAATTCAGTAGCGGTTGTTGACATAAGACATTTTGGATGTTGAATGAGTGGAAATAAATATTTGTAAAACTTATAGGAGGGGGACATTTTTCACGACTTCGGGGGGTAATATTTTGTTGCCTACCTAAGAAGATATTTATTAAGGAACATGTTTTTTCAAGATCAAAAAACAATTAACTTTTACATACATACATACATACATAACTTCACGCCAGTTCCCTTGCGGGGTAGGCACGAACAACAGAGCGCCATTCAGGCTTATTCTTACACACCTCACTTGCTTCTTTGACATTCATAGCTCTTGTCACCTTCTGCTAGTACACGGTCAATTTGATCATGGAAGGTGTATCGTGGCCTTCCACGACTTCTGCATCCATCCACTTTTGCATTGTATATCAGTTTAGTCATTAAGTTTTACGATTTTACTAAATAACTTTGTAGCGTCATACAGATTACACTTTTCTGACCATTTCGTAAGCGCGTAAAATCTTCTCCTGTGATACCATCACAGGATCCGCCTGTAACGAATAGTACTGTTGGTGAACTGGTCTACCCAGCCACCGGGGTGACCAAGCTGGCACACGGGGCGACATGGTATAGTAACCAGAACCCATGTCGTTCCAATTCAAATGCGGATAAGAGGCGCAGGTTTAGTTTTAGTGATGGTACCAAAGTCCCCATTCAAGTCTGCGGCGCTTTTCGATGTGTTCCGTCCTCCCCTTAAAGGACCCAGCTGAGTACGAAAATTATTAAAATTAAAATTAATTAGTTTATCCGTGCAGGAACGGAGAAAGAATACAATTTCCTGCGTTGGGGCGGCCTGTCGTAAGAGGCGACTTAACAACCCACAGCCAGGTGGTAGGGCATTTGCCCGACTGGATGGCTACCACCCCTGGTCTGAAGTATGTCGCAATAACAACCTTGAGCTGCGTTCCGGCATTAGTGACTAGGTTCCAGTCTCTCTTAAAAGCGCTGCAGCGCATTTGTAGCAACTTTGGTGTTGCAAATGTCCATAGGCGATGGTAACCGCTTTCCATCAAGTGGGCCGTATACCTGTCTGCTGATCTCCTGCAATAAAAATAAAAAAAATTATTCCCCCTGCGTTGCAAAAAAAGTTATATGCTAATTCACCAATCCGCGCAGCGAGTGTTAAAGTCCCTTCTTTTAATAACGCTGGGGGAATACATTTGCGCATCCCCACGGATCCCGGGGGTGGGGCTATGGCTAAGTGTTAGGTTCCCCTAAAATAGGAGTCCAAATCCCGTGTTCCACAGGGGACATTTCATGTTTTTAACATAATTATTATTTTAAAAGACGAAGTGAGGAATGACAAGCGGTCACTAAAAAGTGTATCTCGTAACACGCTCTGCAATCACAGATGGCGCCACCAATTTGATTCTGTTTTATTGAAAATCTCAATTAAAACCTTCAAGCAATGTTATTTTATTTAATACATATTTGTTTTTACTTACCGAGGCTTCACAGCCATGTTATCGAAAGTGACTTTTGGGTCTAAATGTATGTTTGGTTGCAAAAGGCATATTAAACTATTATTTTATTTCGCGGTCGAGATGCGAGCACTGCGCAAAATCTGCGGAGTGACGCTCGCGGACCGCGTTCGTAATACCGAAGTAAGAAAGAGAGTTGGTCTGAAAGAGAGTGTCGGGGTGAAGGTAAGGAAAGGAATGCTCCGGTGGTTCGGGCATGTGGAAAGAATGACTAAACAGATATACAATGCAAAAGTGGATGGATGCAGAAGTCGTGGAAGGCCACGACACACCTTCCATGATCAAATTGATCGTGTACTAGCGGAGGGTGATGTCAGGAGCCTTAAGAACAGACGAGAGTGCATGACAAGAGTTATGAATGTCAAAGAAGCAAGTGAGGTGTGTAAGAATAAGCCTAAATGGCGCTCTGTTGTTCGTGCCTACCCCGCAAGGGAACTGGCGTGAAGTTATGTATGTATGTATTTTATTTCAAGACAAGTTTTAGTTTGTTTAAACCCTACGGAAGCAGAAGCTGAAATTCTTAAAACAAAACAGTAGTTTAAAATACATTTTGCTTACGATAAAATGGCGGTAAAGGCTCGCTAAATCAGTCATAAATTAAAAGTCCATATACAGTAGAACCTCTTTATGTCGAAAAAAATTCTGTTCCTTCCTTTCAACCCCAAAACCTCCGTTGCTGGAAGTTTGAACCATCTATAAGTCGAAATAATTAGTGACTCCTTATAAGCAACGCTCGCTAAGAGGAGTACTTATAAACAAATTGGACCTCTGTATCTGGAACGTAGCAATATTTGATTTTACAACCTTTACAACTCGATTCATTGAATAAATCTTAACCTCTACAAGTCGAATGCTTCCTTACAAAATTCGCTCAAGTCGAAAACTCTATAGCTCGATTTCTTTGGCGTCTCGCTTCAAATTCCACTTGCAGGTTCTACTGTAGTTAATGAAATTTACGAAATTGAAATCGAACCAATTAGACTGCTAGTTTATTTATTAAAAATCTAAAATATCCTATAAATAAACCTAACTTAAAAATATATATACAATAGTAAAAAAAAAAAAAAAAAAACTAATATTAAAATAAATAGTTGGGGCCGGTCGCACTGCCACTTCTGCCGAAAACCTCAAACGGCTCAAATATGTAACCCTTGGAACAGGTTACATATTTGAGCCGTTTGGGGTGGAGACTTTGGGCCCATGGGGGCCAAGTGCCCACAAATTATTTAAAATAATTAAAAAACGCCTAATGGACAAAACAGGAGACCGGAAGGCTGGAGCTTACCTCGCTCAAAGGATTGGCCTTTGTATCCAGCGAGGTAATGCTGCCAGCCTTCTAGGTACAATGCCCAGCGACAGTGGTCTGGTGGGGCTGGACGGGCTTTAATATAGGTTTTATTTTAATATTAGTTTTTTTTTTTTACTATTGTATATATATTTTTAAGTTAGGTTTATTTATAGGATATTTTAGATTTTTAATTAATATTAATTTGTATAGGCTATAATTAAATAAGTTTATTTATTAAGTTTAAAATTATGATTTAAACAATAAGACGTTGATTCAAAGTTTTAATTGAGATTTTCTATTAAAAGTAAAAACCAAAAACGGACTAGTGACGCTAACTGATTGGAGTATGTGTTACGTGTTACACTTTTTACCGAGCGATTGTTATTTATCATTCCTCCTTTCTTTCGTTCCTTCGCAAATACTATTGAATAGTTCTACAAACCGATGCTATTAAAATCTAAATTGTTGAATATGGTCTACCGTTTATTGTTGAAATGATTTCGTAGTCTGGCAACGCTGTCTAAATCTTAGTTTAGAGTAATTAGTTAATGTCTATAGCCATTACTGGACGATAGATTTAAGATTGTATAATTCTTAGGAGATAACTAATCGCTCTCTGATTGTTTGTGGTTTTACTAGAGATAGCCTTTCGTTTGTTCAGTACGCAAAGGAATATGGGAACGAGTATCTAATTTAGTCATAGCTAGACATGGAGGTATTGGTAATTACTGCTTTATGCAAAAATCTAAATATGTTTACCGATAGTGATACAGAAGGCTACTATCCACAAATTTTTACATTCGTATCCTGGAGGGATCTACCGCAATCCATGGTACCTATATTTGTATTACGTTCACACTCCAATCAAAATAGCAACATTTTCATGATAATCGACTCGTTTCCAAGGCCGTAATTTTCACTTATTTTTTTTAGTTTTGTCTGCAAAAAATACCTATAGGTTAATTTAGTTTTAGCAAACAGAGATAAATTGGTGCATAACTTATCACTATATTTTGTATATGCAAACATATGTAACATGAGGTAAATTTATATATATAAAAGAAAGTCGTGTTAGTTACACTATTTATAACTCGAGAACGGCTGTACCGATTTGGCTGAAAATTGGTGGGGGGGTAGCATAGAATACTTTTTATCCCGTTGGAACCGGTAGGTGGCGCTGAGATCAGTTTCTAAAATCCTCCTTATCACGTGGACTGATTTTGGTGATTTTGTTTTTGTGTGTTTGAGTGGGTGGTTCCCGGATGGTCTAGATTCGCAATTAGAACCGGTAGGTGGCGCTGAGATATGGTTCTAGATTTTTATTTTTCCAGAGCAGGACAACGTCTGCCGGGTCCTCTAGTTTAAAATAAAATATTTTGTGAATAAAATTATGATCCAAATATAGTGAAGAAATAATAAAACTAGGTTTTAACGGTTTTAAGCGCGGTAATTTTATTTGATTTTGGTTTTTCCGACGTTTCGGCCACTTTGCAGTGGCCGTGATTACGGAAGACAAAAATATTAAGTGTCAACGAGTATTGTTAAAGTTTTATTTAGCCTACCGCCTACTTGTTAATTTTAATTATTTAATTTTAATTTTGTTTATGGTTATTATTTACTCTATGGGAGCCTAATCTAATTTACTACCGCTTCGCAACATGTTATGGCTTGAAGAGAAGAAGCGGCGCAAGAAACTCTTCAGCAAACATGCCTAGCTCTAATCATTTTATATAATATTAAAATGGGTGGAAGGAAAAATAAAAGTAATTATCAGTCAAGTTGGTTTGTGTTCCGAAAACTTAAGAAAATATTATAGTGAAGAAATGTTTTTTGTAAAATAACCATTTTGTTCTTAATGATAATATAAACTTTATTTCAGACCGGGGTCCATATTTAGTTAGTGTGTTAGTTACAATGATCTTATAGATTAATGTTAGTAGTGTTAGTAATATTTATTCTACGAGTATTTAACACAATTTTTAAGCCACTTATTTTAAGCCGATGACTACCCCTATCCAATGTTCTTGGAAGGGGCAGTCAAATCTGACCGCAATAGCCTTCAGAAGGCTATTGGTTAAGTACCTAATAAACTTATTTACTCAATATAGAACGAAGTAAGTGATTAGGTACAATAGCAATACGATTATTTGACTCGGGAGTACTAAGAACCTAAGTATATAACATAAAATTGCTAGAGAACACTGTTGGATAGTTATAAACAACGCCTGTCGTGTAATTTATGCATAAACGAGCGAAACAAAACAAAGCAGGCCCATATTATTCGCGCGCCACGAATCCCATTATCTTCGGAGATAGCCGATGCGATGTTATCGTGCGCGTGCGCATCTGCGCTCGGCCAATCACGCGGCGCCCCGCCTCGGGTGCGCGCGCGCCGCGCGATTCAATTCGTGCTCTCCAATCACACAAAATGGCGGACGGCAGTTTAAATTAATCATTCTTATGGGCTGGCCTGATCAGATTTTACATTGATAACAGATTGCCGTTTGGTAGTTCAGGTCGAGTTTATTTTCTACGATTTGAAAAGCAATGCGTTATCTGCCATTATTATTGATTTCTTTATTGTACTTATTACCAATGCAAAAGTATTTCGAAAATAATTACGATAATCTGATGCGAAGTTTTTGGCGGGAGTTGAAGGGTGATGTCGTGAGGCTCTTTAAAAATCAGGAAGCGGGAAACTGCCTTCATGCTTGCCATCTGGTCTCAAGAGCTGGAAAACCCTGCGGCCGGCGGCTACACGGTGGAGGCAATCAGGCCGCAGCTGATGGAATGGGTCACCCGCGAAAGCGGAACCCTGACCTTCAGGATGGCACAGATACTTACCGGACACGGGTGTTTCGGTAATCTGTGTCACATTGTGGGCTGCTCGCCTTCCCCGGAATGCCGCCAGTGCGGCGCACCCGACACAGCGTTTCACACGCTAGTCGAGTGCGCGGCATGGGCGCCGCAGCGTTTCGAACTCGAGACACAAGTAGGAGCGATCGACTCGCTCTGCAGTCTGGTGAAAGCCATGCTGCATAGCAGCGATACCTGGGGGGCTGCGGTTACTTTTTATGTGACGGTAATGTCTCTCAAAGAGGCCGCCGAACGAGATAGGGAGGGGAGTATTAGAGACGCCGGCGATTGGCTGGCATCGCGCATGACTTCCCGCCCTGAATAATACCGCTTCGGGGGGCCTTTAGCTATCAAGGGAGCAAAGGATTCATCACCCCCGCTGACGAAGTGGATGTGTTTTGATTCCTGGGGCACATTCAGGCACTTTTTGCGCTGGATCGGACTGGGCGTAACTACGTTCTAAGTCTCAGCCTTTCCTACATAAAAAGCGCGGGGCACATGGGAGGAGGGTGGTTTTAGTGGGTAGTGGTTGTTGCCCGTGCAACTTCTCGGAGTCTCCACACAAGCCGGTTGATTACTGTTTGGATTGCCCCTTTAATTAAGGGAAAAGCCTCCATGATCAACTATGGTCTAATCCCTTGCAAAAGACCCGGTATTGTGCGTAAATAGCATTTCCCCCGCCTTAAAAAAAAAGAGGCTCTATATATATAATAACTAATAATTCCTCCCGATGAAAGTACGCGGTGTAAGCGGAACAGAGCTAAGAATGTATAGAAAGCAACGCTCTGCTATGTCCGCTTGCCAATAAAGTTTAATATAGAATATTTACATGTCGGACACCGCAATTCAATCGGAATTAAAGTTGTGTAAAATTGTAATATCACTTTAGAAGGAACAATAGTTTTAGAATATTGATGGATTTTGAATTTTAATTGTGTTTTTGTGAGAAATGTGAACTGCAGTTAAACGGGGCCTTTCGAATTGTCACAAGAACTCCGTTGATTGGCGTCAGTCAAACAATCTACAATTTCACTGAGCTATACTGAAGACGAGGCTGTATAGACTTTGAAGCTCTTTTACCTGTATCTGTAGCAAATGTTACTATTGATATTTTTGACTTAAAAAAAAAATGCATTACCTTATCGAACAGTAGTTTCTAAAGATGGATTCACACGATTTATACAGCTAGCCAGTAGTATATATTCATAGAAAGTTTTAAACTTTTAGAACAATCATAAAGCAATAAGGCATCAGAAGAAAGCCGGACATACATAACTTGTCATCTTAATTCTGAAAATTTTTACATGATGGACGTTAATAGACTGATGGCAAACATAGTAAATCTTTTTTTTGGGAAATCCGTTTGAAGACTAAGCCGCGACAAAGGCAGAATCTTGGGGGGATAATTCACGACCCGTGTGTGGGATTCGCCAGATCGGGGGTGACACTAGCGTGCCCAGCCAAAATCGGTGCAACGCTATTGCCACTCTTCAGTTAGGGGAGTTTACTAAAACCCCTGGGTGATCCGTCCTGCGCCTTATGCCAGGGCTACGGGGATACGGAAGCTCAACCAACTCCACGTGCCCTGGCAGGCGAGGGCCTGCAGCCAACATCCAAACATAGTAAATCTCGGGGCAACTCTGAAAGTTGAGTTTTCCATAAAAACACATAATTCTTACATAGAAGCATATTTCCCACAACTATACTATACCACCAGAAATATCCGTGCAGGAACGGAGAAAGAATACAATTTCCTGCGGCCTGGCGGCCTGTCGTAAGAGGCGACTAAACAACCCACAGCCAGGTGGTAGGGTATTTTTGCTCGACTGGATGGCGACCACCCCTGGTCTAGAGTATGCCGCCATAACAACCTTTTGTTGTGTTCCGGCATTAGTAACCAGGTTCCAGTCTCCTTTAAGAGAGCAGCAGCGCATTTGTAGCACCTTTGGTGTTGCAAATGTCCATAGGCGATGGTAACCGCTTTCCATCAAGTGGGCCGTCTGCCCGTCTGCTGAACTCCTGCAATAAAAAAAAAACACCTAAGTAGTCCATTTTTAACAGAAGTTGAAACGGTTTTTAGAAGTAAATCTGCACCACAAACAATCATCTACTGAATTCCCATATTAAGGATATTAAGGATCCCAATTAGTATCTTCTTAAAAAAAATATCTAATTATGTAGAGCTTTGCCCTTTTCTGATTTTTTTTTAGGTATACGTACTCCCATTTTAAATGACCGGTTTTCATTGGGTAATCTCTATTTGAGCAGTCCGCGGCGAGGAGACACGGCCAATGCTGCACCAACTGCGGCTCCCGGAACACCACTCTCTGGCGGCGCAACAACGACGGCGAGCCCGTTTGCAACGCCTGTGGACTTTATTATAAACTACATGGCATCAACAGGTGAGAATTCTACGTTCTAAGGTTGTGACAACTCTATACTTTCAATGGCATAGGTTTCAAACTTAGAGAGGGTTTAGGAATGGGCCTAATGGGTGGAAGGAGTTGTTGAAGTGCTGTGTGTTCTTTAGACGAGAAAAGGAGCGAGGTGAAATCCTCTACCGAGGCTACCGTTATGCCTCGCAGGTCTAACCCCGACTATTATAGTCCAATATTTGTATATATTCTTTGTTCGTGTCTGGCATAGCTTGCGACTACGATTATTGCACAGTGCCATCTATTGGTTTGTAAGTGTTCCACTACAAGGACACGAACTGATTTGAATGCTTCTCTACCATAATATGCTACTTTTTCACTGCTGGAGTACTGCAGACAGGCTGTCAGTCCATTTGATGATAAGTAATCACCGTCACCTATAGACATTAGCAACATCAAAAGTGCTAGTGTGTTACCGGCCTCAAAGAGGAGACTGCAACCTGACCACTGATGCCGGAGCACAACTCAAGGTTGTTATGGCGGCATACTATATATCAGGGGTGGTTGACAATCCAGACGGGCAAATGCTTGGCTGAGGGTAGTTCTCTGGCCGACCGGACGCAGAAATTGGTGCATCTATCCGTGCAGGAACGGAGAAAGAATACAATTTCCTGTGGCCGGGCGGCCTGTCGTAAGAGGCGACAAAACAACCAACAGCCAGGTGGTAGGGCATTTTCCCGACTGGATGGCTACCACCCCTGGTCTAAAGTATGTCGCCATAACAGCCTTATGTTGTGTTTCGGCATTAGTGACCAGGTCTCTCTTAAGAGGGCAGCAGCGCATTTGTAGCACCTTTGGTGTTGCAAATGTCCATAGGCGATGGTAACCGCTATCCAACAAGTGGGCCATCTGCATGTCTGCTGAACTCCTGCAATAAAAAAAAATTGGTGCTATTTCTCAGCTTCTGCACGTATGTGTATTAATGAATACATGCATGAGTTTTTCTTCTGGCTCGCCAACTAGAAGGATAGAAGCAATTTCCAATATAATTCTTCTTTAATGAGGTGCGTCTACACCTAAAGCTTTTAGAGCATAGAGTTGTTAAAATGTAGGTCTGTCAATATTTGCCTTAAATACTTACCTAGACATACAAATTGAAATCAGAAATATTATAGAACTACTTAATAATATTTTCAGGCCTTTGGCGATGAGAAAAGACGGAATTCAAACAAGAAAACGAAAACCTAAGAAGAGTGGGAATGGAGCTAAACCAAACCAAGATGCCACCAAAAAGGAAGATCACAGTTCTCCTGGAGTAGACGGTAATTTTTTTTTATCATTTTTTTTATAGACCCTTCTATTACATTAATGTACTCTGTGATAAAGACTTAGAACGGACCACTAATAATATTTCAAATAAATTTGACAAGAAAAATATCATTTTATCAATCATACATACATACATAACTTCACGCCATTTCCCTTGCGGGGTAGGCACGAACAACAGAGCGCCATTTAGGCCCATTCTTACACACCTCACTTGCTTCTTTGACATTCATAACTCTTGTCATGCACGCTCGTCTGTTCTTAAGGCTCCTGACATCACCCTCCGCTAGTACACGATCAATTTGATCATGGAAGGTGTGTCGTGGCCTTCCACGACTTTTGCATCCATCCACTTTTGCATTGTATATCTGTTTAGTCATTCTTTCATAATGCATTCTTTCCACTTGCCCGAACCACCGGAGCATTCCTTTCCTTACCTTCACCCCGACACTCTCTTTCAGACCAACTCTCTTTCTTACTTCGATATTACGAACGCGGTCCGCGAGCGTCACTCCGCAGATTTTGCGCAGTGCTCGCATCTCAACCGCGTTTACTCTACTTTCATGCTCTCTCTTCCATACCCAACTCTCGCTTCCATACGTGAGCGTAGGTACCAGCACCGCGTTGTGTATGGCAAGCTGGGCCTTCTGGCTGAGGTTCTTAGCGCCTAGAAGTTTACCTAACGCGCCATTCAAACTATTCCCCAAATTCAGTCTTCTTTCTATATCAGCGGTGTACCTTCCATCCCTGCTAAAAGCACATCCAAGATATACAAACTCACTCATTTGCTCCAGCATAACATCATCGACCATTATCCTTGCATTCGTTCTGGTTTCTTCTCTTTCGAACACCATAACCTTTCTTTTCTTCGCATTCAAATGTAAGCCTCTCGGCTGACAGTCATCTTTCATCATTGTGACTAGTGTTTGCAGTTCTGATGGCGATTCGGCTAAAAGCACGGCATCATCCGCATAAAGCAAGGTGCTTACAACTAGATCACTCAATTATCACTCAATTTATCAATCAATTGTACAATATATACAATTCACAATATCACAAGTAACACATAACATGCACACACACACACACACACACACACACACACACACACACACACACACACACACACACACACACACACACACACACACACACACACACACACACACACACACACACACACACACACACACACACACACTAACACACACACACGATCACGCACGCACGCACGCACGCACGCAATCATACATATTCCTTTATTTTTCTTTTAAATGAATGTAACTGTAATTGATAATTTCACAATCAGAATTGTACCAATTTGGAAGGAGGTCCCCGAGATAGGTCGACCTAGTTTGGGGACCAATGAGTGTCAATAATTGTGAATTATGTTTTATTCAATAAATGATTTTGATTTTTTGAATTGTGTCACCCTATTACTCAAATTTTTTAGACTTTAAAAACACTGGAACGTATTCCTGCGGTGTTGCTAGGTAGTAGATATCCGTTGTCAACTTTCATTAGTTACGTAGGACCAATCTGTGTATTAATCTCTTGTTAGTTTAAGTTTTTTGCTCAACATCAAGCCAGACTGAGACCTAAGATAACTATAAATAAGCACAACTATATCTACAGCAAAGAATAGGTATCCAGGACCGTCTATACCCGGAGGCGCAAGGACCAAGGGGCGCAAGCTGATCGCCAATGTACATACACCACCATGCAATCTGCTAGTTTTGAAAATTATTTAATAATACCGGACACAACAACAAGTATTTATTTTTGCAAACATTGACAGTTGAGGCGCATTTGTCATAGATTAAAAAAAAACAATATCACAATCTAGAACAAGAAAATAAGTCCGATACCAACTGGAAATTTTTCATGTCACAACAACTAAACACTAAATTATAACACCACACAAAGTCACAAACACATAACTAACAATAAAACTTATACACATACTCAAACCTACGCGCACTACCATCGCATTGCATTACAGGCACACTCCACAAACAAACCAAGACACACAAAGAGCCTAAAAATTAATAACCCAGGCACAGAGAAGAAAAAACAACAAACATGGCACTAGATACGACTATATATAAGTATAGATATAAGGCCAACACTGCACATGCACTTCCTCACAACACCAGCATGTAACAGATACACTCTACATTAGTGTAAGTTTAGTATTAAAACTAGAATAAATTAATATAATAAGTTATTCTTAAGGTACACCAAAACAGAAAAATTACTACATATAATGTCACATACACTAACAAAAATAAACAATAAGCGTGTACGGAGTCTCAAATTTTTCATAGAAATTAAGTAGTAAAAAAGGGTACGGAACTCGAGTCCGTAGAGATATTAATAAAAATGAAAAAAAGTCCGATATTAATGGGGTAGATCCATCTAATAAGTTAGAATCAATTTTCGCACCTCGGCGCCCAATATAGTCAAGACCTGTAGATATCACTTCATAAGCATATGGGAGCTGCATACGTCTAGTCACCGCAGCGGACAACGAACTACTGGCTTTTTTTTTCGGAGCTGGACCCAGTTGAATAGCCGCAGATGGCTGTTGCAGCGATACCGGACATTGGGGACTTCCCGACTCCGTGGGAGCGGAGGCGTTCAGCCCCGAAGCAGCGCGCTCGAGGAGGCACCTCCTGTGAGGTTCGACCTCGGCTCGACCGCTGCGGGGGATTGACTCTATATTGAGATTTAGCCGTAAAAGGCTGAATGAGCTAAGCCAACAGGCTGAAGTGATTGTTTGGGGACCAATTACCGACTCCGCCGGCGGAGCCGATCCTAGTCTATCATTACTACCGCTTCGCAACGTGTTATAAAAACTACTGGCTAACGCAACGCGGGAGCGCACATATAAATGGTTGCTCTATCTCGCTCGCACATCATCTGTCCTGCTCACACTTTATACTACATATATATTGTTCTAGCTGTACGATTTGTTAATATTTGTACTTATGGTTACCGTTTTCAAAATAACTGAGTTCACTTCAGTTCACACCAGCACTCGACAGTGAAACTCTGCCATCTGAAGTATCATTTAACCTTTACCTCCGCTATGCAAAAAAGAACTTACTGCGTACCTACACAGCCTTTTTACACTGTTCTTCTAATCGGTTAACAATCCTATTTCAGACAGCAAATCGAGCTTACCAGAGGTGCCTCTGCCGCTTACGCCGTCAATATCGAGCCACAAGCTCACCAGGACGGAGATGCACGCCACCCCGGAGAGCTCGCCGCACGCGCACGGGCACGCGCACTCGCACGCGCACGGGCACGGGCACGCGCAGGGCCACGCACACGGGCAGTACCCGCTGGGGCTGGCCGCCGCGCCGTCGTACCTCTCCAACCCGTCGCTGTTCAACATCAAGAGCGAGCCCAGCGCGCCGGGCGCCTACGACGGCTACCCGTCGCACTCCGGGGGGCACTACCACTCCCAGTCGCACTATCTCCACGCGTTACAGGTAATATAATAAATGTAATGCATTCTTCTTAATATCTTACTTCTTTACTAATCGGTGGTGAAAAAAAGTCGTGGTAGCGTAATGGCTAGCGCACGAGTCCCGAAGTCAAAGGGCGTGGGTACCAAACATGCGAAGCCGCCTTGGACAAGTGTGGCGGGTATACTTGAGCCCAGCAGTGGGACATTAATAGGCTGTTACTATAATCGGTGATAGTGGAAATCTCGGTGTGATACCACTCTATCCCTGAATATCGGCTTGAAATCTATATAAATAAACATGAATCGCAGAAATGTACGCGCATAACTTGAGAACGACTTTACCGATTTTGATGAAATTTTTGTGTATTTAAGTAGGTCCCCAGGTGGTTTAGATTCCTAATTGGAACTGGTAGTTGGTGCTAGGATCGGGTACTAGATTTTTATTTTTTCAGGGCAGGACAATCTCTGCTGGGAGCTCTAGTAAATAAATTATAATAAATAATTGGCAGACAAAGACATATATTATAAATATAGCTATGTTTGTTTTATTAGTATCAAACAAAATTTATTAGATAGGCTAAATCAGTCCTCCCTGAGGCCATCTCAGAGACCCCCAAATTAAGTGTGTTATGGGTGATATACCAAGTACTGGGTCGATCCTAGACACCCAGACCACAGTAAGCAAATAACGGAGAAAACTTATTTCCGAAATTTACTATGTCGGAATTGAACCCGGATCCTTTGCGTTGCAGTAGACTGGCAAAGGCTTAGTTCAGTCACAACACACATAACACGCAACCTCTGTCACATCATAACTGTGATGTGACAGAGGAAACGACATATGGTGCAGACCCTTAAAGATTTTTTTTTTGCAGGAGATCAGCAGACATGCAGACGGGCCACTTGATGGAAAGCGGTTACCATCGCCTATGGACATTTGCAACAGCAAAGTTGCTACAAATGCGCTGCTGCTCTCTTAAGGGAGACTGGAACCTGGTCACTAACGCCGGAACACAACTCAACGTTGTTATGGCGACATACTTTAGAGCAGGGGTGGTAGCCATCCAGTCGGGCAAATGCCCTACCACCTGGCTGTGGGTTGTTAAGTCGCCTCTTACGACAGGCCGCCCCAACGCAGGAAATTGTATTCTTTCTCCGTTCCTGCACGGATAAAAAATTGTGAGCTTGTGAAGAAGTGAATTCAATTGATTAAATTTCTTTTCAGTATGGTCTTGGCAACAGCGAAGAAGAAGAAGCGAGTGGCTTCCTCCACCAGCGCAACGTGACCGCTCACGCCAAGCTCATGGCGTCGACGTAGCGTCTCCGTAATTCTCTAGTGGAAGGCATGTTCATTTTCTCACGTCAAAGAAAATAGGACTTGGGAGATGATAGTTCATACTCTTATGGAATTTAATAAGACCTGGCACGGAGACTGGGAAGTCGCTTTGTGCCCCATATTCATGAGCTCATTGCTTTATATTTCCAATAGGAGATCGTCTACATATACATTGGCTGATGGCAGAATACTCAAACATCAGCAAGTTTTAGTGGAAATAAAATATGTAATAAATTACTTATGAATTCAATATAGGTATATTGGGGGGCAGGTTGACATGACAATAGGGGTATGAGGTGAAGCGTGAGGGGGTGAGGACGCCCCGCACACCGACTGCGCCATTAAGGTCTTAAGAGAACCATTCACTATCGTGCATGGTAGTCCTTCATGTAATGCAGCCTACATTGCATCCGGCCACACAGAGCAGGATGCCTCTTTAGTCCTGCAAGCTCCGGCCGCTGCAGGATAATGAATGGGCCTCTTTAGTTCTGCACGAGTCCGCATCTAGTGCCTTATCGATTATCGATCTCGCTTACCTTGGTGCTTTTATAATAATCGAGTATTGACTTGTGTTAATATAAAAAAAATGCATTCTCAAGCATGAGAATTAGTTGGAAAAGTATAAAAAAAATTGTGACATTGAACGGATTTTTTTTTAATAAATATCCGGTCAAGCAGATATTGGATAGGGCTGTGTTTGATTGAAAATATTACTTGAATTAAAAATGTCATTAAAAAAATATCGTTATTCGAATATCTGATATCTGCACATCACTAGAAAATTGCCATATCGACCTGCCACAAACTATATATACATCAAAATATTTTTCCAAAAATCCATATTCAGATTACATACTGATAAGTAATAAGCATATGAACGATTGAAAATAGTTCTGACGGAGCGAAGTGTACAAATGTGTCAGAATACATGAATTATCATGTTATAAATAGATACATACATTCATTATCATATTAGATACTAAGCGTAATTATAATAGTTCAAATGCGAACGATATTAGATCAATTGATAACAAAATGTAAATGTTTTAGTTAGTTCTTTGAACATTGAACCGATATCCGAGCCATATTATCGAACCGAGATAGTTCTACGAATTACAAAAGGATATTAATTGTTTGTTAGTTTTGTACAAATAATGTATTGCATACGGCTGAACGAATATATTGCGTCATTTATTGCTGTTTGACATTTAAAATTAGGTATGGTTTTGCGTTATGAGATTGTAAATATGTATTAGTTCAAGTGATATGCGCTGTCAAATTTAGGGTCATTTTCACAGCTCACAGTAGGTATTCTCATCCCTACTTTGAGTGAATAATATCATTCCGGTTAGGAGTTTTTGGCGGGAACTGAAAGGGGACGTTGTGCTGTGCAGTTTTATTTTCTAAAAATGTGTAAAATCACTCTAAAATGAACAATAGTTGTAGGATATGGATAGTTTTTGAGTAGTAATTAGGTGTTTTTGTCAGAAATGTGAACTGTATAGTCAAATGTGGCCTTTTGAGTTTTCACAAGAACTCCGTTATACGGCGTCGATTGTAGCCTACAATACAATTGCGCCTGGCTTAAAGGCCTAGTTGCCAAGCCATAAACATAAAAAAAACATTCCGATTAAAAAAACTTTATTTCTCATAAAAGAGTTTTTACAATTCACTTAAATTAAACTATGAGAACATTTATAAGTTGTTCAAAAATAAGTTGTAATTTGTAACGATTATCCGTGCAGGAACGGAGAAAGAATACAATTTCCTGCGTTGGGGCGGCCTGTCGTAAGAGGCGACAAAACAACCCACAGCCAGGTGGTAAGGCATTTGCCCCACTGGATGGCTACCACCCCTGCTCTAAAGTATGTCGCCATAACAACCTGGAGTTATGTTCCGGCATTAGTGACCAGGTTTCAGACTCCCTTAAGAGAGCAGCAGCGCATTTGTAACACCTTTAGTGTTGCAAATGTCCATAGGCGATGGTAACCGCTTTTCATCAAGTGGGCCGTCTGCCTATCTGCTGATCTCCTGCAATAAAAAAAACCAGATAGAAAGCACAAATACTAAAAGTTGCAGGTAGTTTTGATTTATTTTTTGTACATGCAAGTTATAAGTTCCTTCGAACCAAAATAAACAAGGTACCAAAACAAAGAAATAAGAAATATCATTAATAATGCTATTCGATTATTACGCTCATAAAACTTGGAATCGATATGCTGTTTTTGATTTCAAAACCGATTTTCGATAATCTGGGGTTGTTGGTTATGCACAGCACTTCAATAATGTCCGGTTTCTATATACTGTTCCATACACTTGCCTTACCATAGGTTGAATTTTCACCGATAGTAAGGCAAATGAACGGTTGATGAGTGTGCGGTACCCAATATTGAATGATTGAATCAAGAAGTATTGCTCATGTAGTTGCGTAATTTAACGAATAAAATACGCAACTACATAGACATGAGCTGACAGAGATATCATAAATTTGACAACGTATGCCAGTATGCAATGTAGTAACTCACAACGCCCAAAATGACGTCATCATTTTCGATCACACAGCACTCACAACGACCCATGCCAAGAGCTGGGTCGAAGTGAGCGTTGACCACAGAGCAATACTCTATCGATTAACATTGAAAAACGCGCGATTTTCAAATCAACCAATGACATTTGTGTATTTTGTTTTTTTTAATATTTAAGGCTTGGTAACTAGGCCTTTAAGCCAGGCTCAGTTGTATTGTAGGCTACAATCCACACCGTTCAACGGAGTTCTTGTGAAAACTCGAAAGGCCACATTTGACTATACAGTTCACATTTCTCACAAAAACACATAATTACTACTCAAAAACTATCTAATATCCTACAACTATTGTTCATTTTAGAGTAATTTTACACATTTTTAGAAAATAAAACTGCACAGCACATCTCCTTTCAGTTCCCGCCAAAAACTCTGTGTATTTTGTCGTTTATGACTTCAACGCCCCATAATCCGTTCCACTAGAGTTTATAATTGTCCGCAAGCAAGTGGAACGGGAAAAATGGCGGTCGTGAACGTGGTCGTTGTGAGTCTCTTGTCACTTTTAACAGATAACTGTAGAAGAAAGATCCTGCGCGAAGGACCATGTAGTTTTTATTGTCATTAAATACGAAGTGCAAGTTGTCCGAAATAGTATTATTGCTATTATAGTTTCGAACCACTTTTCACCGATTTCTCAAACTGGCTAATATCATATTAACAATTTAGCTGTCATAGATAAGATATTCAGCTTTTACGCCTTGATAGTACCGTTGATGTTCGTTCAGTGATTAAGGCAATGACATCTCATTGTAATAACGTGAATTCCACCTTAAAACATTCTAGTATTAGTTTTAATTTTTCATCCATTTTGAAAGTTTTCTTGTCTAATTTGGTGTCACAATTACCACACGATGAACCAACATTTCTTGATGATAATTACAAGAAAGCTTCGTTGTTTTTGAGAACTTCGTTTCAACCATCTGTCCTTTACAATGGTATTTATTCAGCAAAGGCTAGTCTTTATCTTGCCAGTAATTTTAATTTTATTGCGATTTAATAATAACTGCGATATCAGATTTTTACTATTTCGAGTTATTGTTTAAATTTTTCACTTTTATATTTTGAACAGACTGTCAAGCAGTTCAATTTCAATTTTTTTCAAAGGTAAGAATGATAAGAATCGGATATAAATCATGTATATAGTTAGCTTTTGTAGCTATGTAAGTTTAAGCAGTATTTACAAGTTCAAGAAATAGAAGCAGTCTCGTAAATTAATAATGTTGATGATGATCTGATTAATTTTTAAGAGTATACGATCGCATACATGACACAAACGGCCGTACTCAGAGAGCTCACTTAATTGATCAATACCCTATAGCGCATTGTTTCTCAAAGAAAAAGCCAAAAGTTAAGTAAAAAGTCTTGCAACCCCATCACTACAAAAATTATAATAATAATTTAATTAATAGTTTTTTTATACGTGTAATTTGTATATAGATAATCACAAACGCGACCCTCTAGTGAGAAATGATGCTATAGAGCAATTGAACAATCAAGTTGACAGTTAGTGATGTTCACAACAATTTATTTCTCTACTGTTGCGAAATATGGTCTTTAAAAGTATAAGAAAATTCTTTCACCACTATTTTAGTGATGAAACTCTGTGTGCGTCGATTATATATATACACACAATCCAGACAATGTCATGAAGATAGGTACACTATGTTAAGAGAGTGACTCTAACTCATTCTGTAACTAGAACTTACGTGCAAAACTTCAATGCGGTTCGAGTGAAATTAGTTATGTGAGTATACGCAATTTCAATAAAATATTAACGTGTATTACACCTTACGGCATGTTGTGCGAAAGAGATGACATGCGACTCCGGGTAGCAGCCGAGCGAGAGCGCATCATTCTCCACTCAGCTCTCTCAATGAACCTTATAACTGTGTACTGCGCAATGATATGTACCGACTTCAAGAGCGCATTTTAGTTTTGCACGTACTATACATCGTCGGAACTGAAGTGTCAACTTATTTGCGAGGTATTTTTAAGCTTCAACGGCATTTATTATTAATTGTAAATATTAGGTATAAATAGAAAAAAAGTAATTGTCAATAACGGTTAACAAGTTTATTTGGTACACAAGTTTCTGCACTATCACAATATCCGAAATGAATCTTCTTTACTGGCTTAAAGGCCTAGTTGCCAAGCCTTAAACTTAAAAAAAAGAATCTTCTTTATTTGAAACATGAATTAGAACTTATATTGATTATAGACTGACAACGTAAAATGCCTTTATTTCATTACCCTCTTATACTCAATAATAATTACATAAGGCATAATTTGATCAAAAGACATGTTGCTTTTACTAGGCCATAATAATCACAATACTTATGAAGATTTCCAATGAAGAAGATAAAAACGTTACTTATATAATATTATAACAAACATATGTATAAATAAAAAATCTGTTTATATTATAAAATAAAATACATAATTCAGCACCATGAAATTGCATTTTTTTTTAATCCAAATTCTTTTTTTGTCCATCTTGTAATGTATGTGCTAGTTTACAATATACTGTAATCTGCTGTCCATGTATGTCATTTTATTTTCTTTTTTTTATGTTTAAGGCTTGGCAAATAGGCCTTTAAGCCAGGCGCAGTTGTATTGTAGGCTACAATCGACGTCAGTCAACGGAGTTCTTGTGAAAACTCGAAAGGCCACATTTGACTATACAGTTTACATTTCTTACAAAAACACATAATTACTACTCAAAAACTATCAATATCCTACAAAACTATTGTTCATTTTAGAGTGATTTTACACATTTTTAGAAAATAAAATTGCACAGCACAACGTCTTCTTTCAGATCCCGCCAAAAACTCCTTTCTTTTCTTTGATGCACCATAATTACAGATAATTTAAGAATTTCCTTCGAGTGAGGTTGCCTGGAAGAGATGCTTTTAGCGATAAGGCCGCCTTTTTTTTACCAAGTAACTATTATCTTACATACATACGTACATAACTTCACGCCAGTTCCCTTGCGGGGTAGGCACGAACAACAGAGTGCCATTTAGGCTTATTCTTACACACCTCACTTGCCTTTTTGACATTCATAACTCTTGTCATGCACGCTCGTCTGTTCTTAAGGCTCCTGACATCACCTTCTGCTAGTACACGATCAATTTGATCATGGAAGGTGTGTCGTGGCCTTCCACGACTTCTGCATCCATCCACTTTTGCATTGTATATCTGTTTAGTCATTTTTTCATCATGCATTCTTTCCACATGCCCGAACCACCGGAGCATTCCTTTCCTTACCTTCACCCCGACACTCTCTTTCAGACGAACTCTCTTTCTTACTTCGGTATTACGAACGCGGTCCGCGAGCGTCACTCCGCAGATTTTGCGCAGTGCTCGCAACTCGACCGCGTTTACTCCACTTACATAACTCTCGCTTCCATACGTGAGTGTAGGTACCAGCACCGCGTTGTGTATGGCAAGCTGGGCCTCTGGCTGAGGTTCTTAGCGCCTAAAAGTTTATCTAACGCTCCATTCAAACTATTCCCCAAATTCACTCTTCTTTCTATATCAGCGGTGTACCTTCCATCCCTGCTAAAAGCACATCCAAGATATACAAACTCATTCACTTGCTCCAGCATAACATCATCGACCATTATCCTTGCATTCGTTCTGGTTTCTTCTCTTTCAAACACCATAACCTTTGTTTTCTTCGCATTCAAATGTAAGCCTCTCGCCTGACAGTCATCTATTGTCTTGTTGTGCATTATTTTGTAATTGTTTTCATGAACAATAAAGTGTTGTCTATGTCTGTCTATCTTTCATGGTGGATTTTAAGTCAAAGTAAATAGTTTTTTGAGCTACGAGGTATTTTCTATTAAAGCTTATTTTTGCGATTGTCTTATGGTTTGTTAGTGATCCCATGGTATAGGCCTATAGGGTGAAGCACCCTTGCGAGAACTATCGGCTCGATCTCTGGCGAGGGGAGTATAATATGAGTTTTTTTTTATTGCATGAGATCAGCAGACAGGCAGACGGCCCATCAAGTGGGAAAGCGATTACCATCGCCTATGGACATTTGCAACACCAAAGTTGCTACAAATGCTGCTCTCTTAAGGGAGACTGGAACCTGGTCACTAATGCCGGAACACAACTCAAGGTTGTTATGGCTACATACTTTAGACCAGGGGTGGTAGGCATCCAGTCGGGCAGATGCCCTACCACCTGGCTGTGGGTTGTTTCGTCGCCTCTTACGACAGGCCACCTCAACGCAGGAAATTGTATTCTTTCTCCGTTCCTGCACGGATAAATCTTCTGTCTGATCACTCTATTCCATCCTAAAGGCCAGTACCTCTTCAATTTCAAACTTTTACACACGTCACAGCACAGTGGTTTGATTTGAGCTCTTTTTTAAGATTTTTGAAAATTTCGTAAATTCATAAGCGTCCATAGCGGGCAAGTTGCAAAGAGTTTTATTGGAAATGGAAAGAGGTATAGGGGAGATTTTGAGTACTGCAAGTGCGAATATAATAATCTCACATAAATAGCACACTTTTTTAATAAACTTACTATAAAATCACATTTCTGACTAAAACTTTTAACTCTTTTAACATCAGGCTACGGAATTAACACATAGTAATACTCAAATATTTCACTGTTAAAATATTATTCAACTTAAATAAACTAGAAATTAAACTGTGGCACTGTTGGCAACATTGGCCAGGGCATCCCCGGCCAGCCTGTAATAGCACCACTCCTCCAGCTGGGTGAGATTCACGGCCCCCTTCGCCTCGTAGAAACCCTTCGCCGGGTTCCAGTCCAGCACGTGGAAGTCGAGGCGGGAGCACCCCGACTCGAAGGCCTCCTATATAAACAATGAACATTAAAAAGGAATATTGTTACGAGTTTAGCGGGACTCGAAATAAAATGTCGTTGGAATTATTATTTAGTTTAGTTTAGTTTAGTAGAACTATACAAACAAGTCCAAACGTAATGCAGAAGGTCGTAATTCAATAAAACGCGCCAAGTCCGTCACTTATTAGATTCCCGATTATAGTACACACGTCTCGCTTTGATCGTGGTTCTCGCTCGACTGCCCTTCCTTCAATCAGGCCATCGTTTTATACTGCACAAATGCAATGCACCCGTATCGTAGTCGACATAATCCGAAACACCTGGCTAATGAGTCGGCCGCAAGCAGCCATAAATGAGTACAATAAAACAATGGGCTGTTCTCTAGAAACCTATGCCAATAAATAAGTAAACAAAAGAAGACGATTGTTGCGGACAGAGCACCCCTCTGACCCGCCCGCCGGAGCACTTCTACTCCCCGCGCCCCGCATACCGCCGACGCCCATAGCTGGCGCAATTAGCAGCTAGGCGTCGGACGGAATGCGAGCTATAGGAGGCTGAAACCTGAACAACTATTAATTCAGCCATTCGTATATTGTACTCAACTCTCTTGCATACTTTGTTCTACTCATTAAATGTATATTTATAATTTAATAATAATCATACAGTCCATTATTACATCGAGTTTTAATTTCCAAAAACAAGAAGCAACTGCCACCAATGACGATCATAAAAGAATTACAATTAGTTCATGGCGACAGCTAATAAAATAAAACGGGATCTGAGTTGTAACAATATACATAAGGCGAGCTTAAATGTTTCTAATACATACAGCCTGAATCATTATATTAATATGAAGCAAAAACTTTGTACCCCTTTTTACGAAAATTGCGCGGACGGACGAGTACGAAATTTCGCATACTTATAATTTATATAGAGAAGAAGCCACGAATGCTAATATTTTTTTAAATTATGCATAAAAAATACATTAAATCAATAAAAAAAAACATTACACACACTACCATGTATTTGACACACACACGCGTATACTCTTTTGTTTATTGTTAAAGTCAAATTTACAGTGTAGCCTTGGCGAAGTCTGTGATTATAGAAGTAGTCTTTGACAACAGAACTTTTATGGTCGAAATTACATACATACATAACTTCACGCCAGTTCCCTTGCGGGGTAGGCACGAACAACAGAGCGCCATTCAGGCGTATTCTTACACACCTCACTTGCTTCTTTGACATTCATAGCTCTTGTCATGCACGCTCGTCTAGTCTTAAGGCTCCTGACATCACCTTCTGCTAGTGCACGATCGGTTTGATCATGGAAGGTGTGTCGTGGCCTTCGACGACTTCCACATGCCCGAACCACCGGAGCATTCCTTTCCTTACCTTCACCCCGACACTCTTTCAGAAATGGTCGAAATTCGACTATTAATATATATAATTATACAATAACAGCCCATAAACGTCCCACTGCTGGGCTCGGGCCTCCCACTATCGGGAAACGGCCAGTATACCCGCCACGCCTGTCCAAGGCGGCTTGGTAAGTTTGACACATCGGTTATCGCAATGTGCAGGTTTCATCACGATGTTTTCCTTCACCGTTGTTAGTACGTGGTGATTGTAATAATGTGCACATTAGGTCAGAAGATTGCCCAAGTGGTGCAAGCGTTCCGGCCATGATTCGAACCCGCGCCCCCTGGGATTGGGACGCGTGCGCTGGCCATTACGCTATCACTTATATAGCGCCTGAATATAGTGAGCAGTAAAAGCGAAACCGAGTGCAAATAAACTAGACGACTTGTTGCCAAATACAATTCTTTAATAATTGTGTTATCAATGCCATCTATTCCAAAATTATGTAAACTACAAGACGAGTTTAACGATTGTTTCAAACTCCATATAAAAACGTTAGATGGCGTTAATTTTGTTTTTTAATGTTTAAGGCTTGGCAACTAGGCTTTTAAGCGAGGCTCAGTTGTATTGTAGGCTACAATCCACACCATTCAACGGAGTTTATGTGAAAACTCGAAAGGCCACATTTGACTATACAGTTCACATTTCTCACAAAACACAATTACCACTCAAAAACTATCAATATCCTACAACTATTGTTCATTTTAGATTTTACACATTTTTAGAAAATAAAACTGCACAGCACAACATCTCTTTTCAGTTCCCGCCAAAAAAACTCCGTTACCCAAAAAATCAGATTCATCAAATGACTGATTAATTTTGAATTATTACAGATAACCAAAATTTTTAACTGGAAGGTTAACGGGTACAAATGTAAAGGTAGACCAAAAAAAGACTGATGGACTGTGTGAAGGATGGCATGATGATTTGTGGTGTGACAGAGGATGTATGTTAGAATAGAAGAGTATGAAGGGAAATGATATATTGTGAAGACAATCAATTGAGAGAATATGATAAAAGTATAGATTTTTTTCATCTCATATTAATAGTTTTATTCTGATCTTTATTAAAGACCTCTCTGTGATTGAGTGGGCTAAACCTTTGCCAATGTACTTCACTGCAATACTACAGGTTAGATTCCTAGTTTAGTATTCTTATCTCTTGGTACTGTACATACATACATACATACATAACTTCACGCCAGTTCCCTTGCGGGGTAGGCACGAACAACAGAGCGCCATTTAGGCTTATTCTTACACACCTCACTCGCTTCTTTGACATTCATAGCTCTTGTCATGCACGCTCGTCCGTTCTTAAGGCTCCTGACATCACCTTCTGCTAGTACACGATCAATTTGGTACTGTAGTGTCTGGAATTAGCTCAGTGGCGTAGCTTACCTTAGACGGGCCCAAAGGAAAAAGTTTTTTTTATAAAAGAAAAGAAAAATGCTCGAATTGAATTGAAATAATTATATATTGATTATAAGTTATTACTTAATGCTCCTAGAAGCCAAGTTAGACAAACAATTTAGATCAAAGATACACTTTCCTCGCCTTTTTTTCGGCTAGCTTATTAATCAAATCATCCATAGCTGAAAACGACTTCAGATTATTTTCTGCATCTATAGACAATAATGACAAGTCTGATAGCCGTTCCTGTTAGCCCAGCAGTTATTCCCAAAAATGTTTAATCTATAAAAGATTGTGGATAACATTTTAGGAATATTTGCTTAGACACTGTATCAGTTTGTAGTGGAACACTTACAAGCCAATAGATGGCGCTGTGCAATAATCAATGTCACAAACGTTTCCCGAAACATACAAAGAATATATACAAAATTTCAACTGTAACAGATGGGCCTAGGCCTGCGAGGAACAACATTAGCCTCGCTGGAAGATCTTCCTTTGAGACTGAGACGGAGGAGCATTCCATCTCGCTCCTCCACACTATCGGGGCGCTCACCCTTCATGTTCTAGAGCCTTCCATCCCATAACACAAACTTAACTCATGTCTGTCTGCCGGTTTATTATTATCCAACATTCTAAACTGCATATTGCATAAAGAGTTGGTCTGAAAGAGAGTGTCGGGGTGAAGGTAAGGATAGGAATGCTCCGGTGGTTCGGGCATGTGGAAAGAATATACAATGCAAAAGTGGATGGATGCAGAAGTCGTGGAAGGCCACGACACACCTTCCATGATCAAATTGATCGTGTACTAGCGGAGTGATGTCAGGAGCCTTAAGAACAGACGAGCTTGCATGACAAGAGTTATGAATGTCAAAGAGGCAAGTGAGGTTTGTCAGAATGGGCCTAAATGGCGCTCTGTTGTTCGTGCCTACCCCGCAAGGGAACTGGCGTGAAGTTATGTATGTATGTATGTATGTATATTGCATAAAATTTGACTTTAACTTTATTCTTATGCACGTTTAATAATGACATTTGTCAACGCGACAGCCCGGTATTAGGAACTGAACGCGTATCCAAATGGCGGTGGTAGGATTGCTGGTATGGGCTGCATTAACTACGCGTGCTGATCACCAAGTCGTGAGCCTTGCAGCAAATCTTCTGGCTTGTCCCCTTCTTGCGGCCTTGGATATTATATGTACACACTCGGCGCAGTATAACTGCACTTATAGGCAATTGGTGGCGGAAAACGGGTTGTCGTACAAGGTTTGACAGCAGACTGACTCTTAAAGACGAGCGGTATCAGTACAGCGGTAAGTACGAGCAGGATAGTCGTATGGAACGGAAGATGGCGGCTGGGTAAAGGTGATTGGATAACGCGATCAGGAAAAGCGGGTAATTATCGAAATTATTTGACAGGACAGGATTTTAAATTAAGCGGCGCGAACAATATTTTCTACTATTAACTATGATATTAACTAGAAAGAAAGAAACCATTACACCGTTGGAGACGCAATCAGGTAATTTCTGCGGGTAGGGGGTTATGTGCTCAATGTATGGCCATCCCTTATTCTCCAATTAAGAACTGGTGCCCGGAGAATATAGAACCTTGCACTTACCTCGCAGTCAGCCACCAGCCCACGACAGCGCTGGTTCAGGGTTCTGCCGTTGCTTCTCACGTGGCGATAAAGGTGGCAAAGTCCTTCTACACGAGCCCCGGGGCGCAAGGGACGCAGATACACTGATCACTTAAGTTTATTTATGGTTGAGGCGAATGTCCTAGTAATTAACTACTGGACGCGGAAATCTTCGATAGCTAATATGTGTATTTATGCGGGTGCGATACTACTTTGTGTGCGTGGCGGTAGCGTGGCGTTTGGCAACGTACTGAACTCACGCGCCGAGCGAGCGGCGGCAACATACGGGGGTTGCAAGACGCTATAAACCCAAGACACAATTGGTAATTCGGAAATAAGTGGCCAACACTAACAATAGTCTCACTTTAGCTTAACATTATATATAATAATTTGTTGTCAAAGACTATACTTCTATAATCATAGATTGCGGCAAGGCTACACTGTTAATTTGACTTGAACAATAAACAAAAGAGTATATATGCGTGTGTGGGTCAAATACATGGTAGTATGTGTAATGTTTTTATTTTAATTTAGTTTATAACTTCACGCCAGTTCCCTTGCGGGGTAGGCACGAACAACAGAGCGCCATTCAGGCTTATTCTTACACACCTCACTTGCTTCTTTGACATTCAGAACTCTTGCCATGCACGCTCGTCTGTTCTTAAGGCTCCTGACATCACCTTCTGCTAGTACACGATCAATTTGATCACGGAACGTGTGTCGTGGCCTTCCACGACTTCTGCATCCATCCACTTTTGCATTATATATCTGTTTAGTCAATGTTTTTTTTATTGATTTATTGTATTTTTTATGCATAATTTTAAAAAAAATTAGCATTCGTCGCTTGTTCCCTATATAAACTATAATTGTACGAAATTTCATACTCTTCCGTTCGCTCAATTTTCGTAAAAGGGGTACAAAGTTTTTGCTTCACGTATTACTATATATAGACTGATGTAACCATACCTTGGCGACTGCATCAAACAACTTCTGTCCAACACCCTTCCGCCGGACCTGTTGCCTGACATACAAGTCTTCGAGCATCATGGCCCGCCCCTCCCAAGTGGAATAAGTGGGGAAATATAAAGCATAGCCTACAATCAGTCTGTCGGGAGTTTGCACTTCTGCCACTTTGCAGAAGAACGCCGGAGGTTGCCTCTCAAAGCCATCATGCTGCAAACCTGAAATTATAAAAAGCTCCCATTTTTTTCTTCAGTTGATATCTACAATCAGTTGTAATGAGATGGAAAGTGTGTTTTCCAATGAAGACAGGTACTTATGCATAAATGGGCTTCTAGATGTATTAATATAATACACACATCAATTCTAATCAAATCTGATGGCCCTTGTATCTCACTGAATCTGGTTCAACATGTTTCCAGTTATTTACTATGGTCTGGGTGTCTGGGATCAGCCCCAGAGTAGTCCGTTGTATATCACCCAAAACACAAGTGTCACTTGCTTAATTTGGGGATATACAATATGTGTGTTTGTCTGCCAATTATTATTCTTAATTAAAACCAGAATTGAAACCATTTTGCACTTGTTACATGCCTCATACATATGCATCAGTTGCTCTAGTTATATCTTCTTTCATTGCGGGAGTTCAGCAAACAGGCAGACGTTGCACCTGGTGGAAAGTGGTTACCATTGCCTATGGACATTTGTAACATCAAATGTGCTACTAATGTGCTGTCACTCTCCACACAGCAGTACACTACTGCCAACCGCATACGAAATATCAAAAAGCAGCAGTCTTATTTGTGGTCATTATCTATAACTTCCATACACACCTTGTACAGACATTTTTGGACCACCCGGCATCTTCTCAGAATCAGCCAGCTCCTGAAATAATATGTGTGCAGGAATATTTAAGATGATGTGTGAAATTTAATAAAAGTAAATGGGAATAGACATAATGAGTGAAAGAAGGATGAGCTTTTATTTAATTCAGATTTTAGATAAGATATAATAATAAGGTGTTAATGTCAAGTTTAAAAAAAAAGTTTAGCAATAGTCATATTTTACTGCAATAACAAATATGAAGCAACAACATACTATGCTTAAATATAAAACAAAAGATGAATTCTATGAATTAATTCTATTTCTTTATTGTTTACTAGAAACTTAAAAAGCAAAACTATAAACAATATACATTAGGAAAAAGCTACCCTGAACTGACACTTTAACCTTTTTTTTTTTTAATGTTTAAGGCTTGGCAACTAGGCCTTTAAGCCAGGCGCAGTTGCATTGTAGGCTACAATCCACACCATTCAACGGAGTTCTTGTAAAAACTCGAAAGGCCACATTTGACTATACAGTTCACATTTCTCACAAAAACACATAATTACTACTCAAAAACTCTCAATATCCAACAACTATTGTTCATTTTAGAGTAATTTCACACATTTTTAGAAAATAAAACTGCACAGCACACCATCTCCTTTCAGTTCCCGCCAAAAACTCCTCACTTATAACTACTTCTTCTAACCCATAGACAAAGACAATGAGATATATCTGCATATACTAACAAAAGAAATTATTACTTATTATGTCATGTTTGTCAATTCATCAGTATTGAAACACAGAGGACATAAGTTCATTAGTATCTTTAGGATATGAGGGCCCTTTGAGTGGAATTATTAAATATGCTACTACTACAATGGGAAATATACAGAATTGTCTATGCAACATAAACCCACACTTCACTCTTGTCTGGTTGTGTTTTTACCTAACTTACTGCATTTCACACTTAAGATATATGTCCGAATTCTTGCATTAAGTCTTTATGTTTAATCCCTATTAAAAATATAAATGCGAAAGTAACTCTGTCTGTCTGTCTGTTATGCTTTCATGGAAAAACTACCAGACCAAATTGGCAAAATCTCAGTACATATATTTTCGATGCTATGCATGAACATAGGAAACTTTTATCCTGAAAAATGGGATAGTTTCCGGGATAATATTTATCTGTTCGGCTGTTATGGTTTCACAGAAAAACTATTGGATGGATATAGGATGCTTTTCATCCCAGAAAAAGGGATTGATTTATGTAAAGGTTATCACAGATAGTGCGGAGGTAGGTTTTGTTTTTAGGAGCTTTTTTCTCATTTATGTATTTTCCAAATAGATAGACGGGGGATAGATAAATAAAACTACAATGGGTTAAGATAGGACATGAAAGTTTGTATGGAAGGCAGATCATTTCTTAAGTTTATAGATATAAAAATTCATCATCAATAAAAAATGTGATAGTACCTCTATCCTTTTATCAGTTAAGCTTTCATGGAAAAACTAGAAGTACTGATCAGTTTTGCTGTAATTTTGTTTATTAAATGTAGTTTTAATACCGAAAATGGACATAAATACTTTCCATACTGGGAGATGGAATTGCGACAAAAAATCAAGTGAATCTTCGAGGGTCAAAATTACTATTCAAAAATTTAATACAATGTACCCTGTATTCGCCTGCTCGTTAAACAAAAGTACGTACAATAGTTTGACCCGCGGCACAATCGCGATGTAAACTAGTTCATATATAGTAAACATTCCCACATGTATCAGTAGGTAAGTAGATCTCATTGCAAAACTACTTTAATCTGCCACAACTACTACGAATAGTGAACAAATTGATAAATTGTGACCTGTATCATATCAGCAACTGCAGACATATCTTCCTTCGTCGCTTGACGCACCACAAGTTCGCTATTTGCATATTTTTCTGCCATTTTATTTTAGTTTAGTTTATAGAAAAATTTCTTTAGACACTGGTTTGTAATTATTATAGGTATAGGAACACTTCAGACCTACAATATCCAACAAACAAAAAACTTAGTTTAAACAACCAATTGATCAGAATTACTATTTGTGTTTACCTTCATTCATAAAAATATCGAAGCTATTTTTTTAATACAAGGTTAGGACCCTTTGTTTTTGTTATTTTAGTTAATGTATCTAGTTTATTATAAATATTTACTGATTTGAGGCAGAAAGCAGAATAAATCACAAAGTACTACGGATGAATAAATACAATTATTAATTAGGTATAGATCGATCAAAATTACGCGGGTAATTATTTATATATTTTTTTAAATTAACAGTTTGTTGACATTGACTTTTTTTCGCTGCTGTTGTTGTTTTACTGTAGATAATGATAGGTAAAGAAACTGACTGTATACAACCTAGACCTATACTATACCACAATAAAACTTCTATTAAAATGATGACTATTGACAATATGTACTACAATTATAATTGAAAATAAAATTCCGTAGGGATAAGTGGAACCTAATTTGACACCAAATTTCACCTTACACTAGGCTTGCAATTACCTTCATTACACTAAATAATTAATATATTACACATATCCATGCCTTCGACCCGATTTTTAATCTGCCACTGGTGCAACAACCAAGTTCAATGATAATAAATAAAACATAGTCAATGATATAATTGCCTTTAATTAAAGTATAATACAATGTATATTATAATAAAATGAGTAGTACACTATCTACCCATGATATAACTTAAAATAACCAAATTCGAGGTGTGATGTTCAGCGTTTAGTATAAAAATATTATATTTAAAACTACTTAACAACTAAATAAACTATTTTATATTTTACACGCTGATAAACTATTGCTATAAGATATAACTTGTATTATCTAAATGTCAATTTGCTAATAAGTGCGTATAAACTTGAATCAAAATAAGTTTATCTAATGCTCTTGCCACATGATTTATTGGTGTTCTGTATTCAAACAACGAACTAGGGTAAACCATACTATTATCGTCACTCACCTCCCTCTCATTGATTGTTAACCTATTAATTTATTCAAAGCGTTAAATCTTTATTTAATTTGTAGCCATACAATAATATTACCATTGTATGGCTATAGAATCAAAAACATATCTTAATGCTTTGAATAAATTAAAAAGGTGCCAACAATGGTATAGTTCATCTTAAATACTTTTAATTATATAAAAACATATTTCCCTTTTCGATAAAAATAAATTTACAATGAAGTCATTCATTTTTTTTATTCACATGATACATTTAACAACTTGTGCGTCAGGCATTAAGATTATGGATAGATATTCTATTTCACGACATCCATTTCTTGCGTTGGGGCGACCTGTCATAAGAGGCGACAAAACAAGTAACAGCCATGTGGTAGGTTATTTGTTCTTCTGGATGGCTACTTGATAGGATTTTGTTCGATAAATAGCCAAGAAATAAATTTATAGCTTTATTTATGAACTATTTTGTATTCATGAGTCAGTAATTACCTACACCGATTTACGGATTAGCGAATTAATTACTCTAGCAGGATTAAATACGGCGACTGTAGCGCCGCGTCTTTGGGACTTCTTTCTTGGCGCGGACTCTAGCAATATGTCTTAATAATATAATCGTTTTTGTGTTCGAAACCAGTGTTAACAAAAAAATATTATTACTACTTACTCATTATGATTTAATAATTTACTTCATAACGAACAAGTTTCTGCACTTTGTTTTTATGCTAACTGTAATCTGTCTAATTATAATAAGCACTTTCAAACTGGACTATATTCACTAAGCTACATATATAGCAACAGCCAAAGGAAAATTGACTACGTGAAATAGAACATCTATTGTAACAGCATTGCAAACAAAAAGTAATTTTTGGTGTAATCAATATTTAATTATAATATTGATTCCCGGCACGATTCTTGAGTGGTTCCCTTGGCCTGTGCACAAATGAAATTTTTGATATTAATCAAAGTACGAATTATTATCCGTTTTGAGTGAAGGGAGAAAAACATAATAATATCAATATGTCAATAAATCGTAACAAACATTGACTACATTCAATGCACAAAGCGATCCCTGATATTCAACGGACCGCTCAAGATCCATGCCGGAAAATATACTTATTTTTCAATTTACATTTAAAGTCAATTTAGGTTTACATGGTCTATTAAAGGGGGCGTTTTTTCATAAAAACAAACTCGGAAGACGAAATTAGACAATAATCATTCATTCATCTTAATTAAAAAAAATATATAAAAAAGATACTATAAATCTATTTGATGATTTTTTTTAAATATAAATTAATACATAATTTAAAAAATAAAAACTTAATACAATTTATTTATACAAATAAAAATTGATAATGATTTTTTTTATCCCAAGTGTCGATTGTCCTGTTTAAAAACCTAGTAACTGGTACATTTTTGGACTCGATTTTTTTCAGTACACTTTATTTACTACATAATCTCATGCATTTTTTTCTTAAAATCTATCCCAACAAAATATCTTCTATTTACAAATAGAATTTTTGATAAATTTTATGTACATAATTTTCATAAGACAAACTTGAAAAATGTTTGTCAATTACTAGGTTTTCAAACGGGGCATCCAGATTGGCCGCGTTGTGTCCTTGATTATATGTCATTGGGTTGAAGGCATTTCATTTCCCCCAACTGTCGACACAGGCAACTGTCCTTAACAAGGTCTTCAGAAGGATGCCCATTAGGGAACGTACTCATACTACGTGACCTCTTACTATTTTTTAAACTTCTACCACGTCGGTGACCAACCGTAGTATATGACAAGAACCAAGACAATTATTAAAAAGTAAAATGTTGGTGTAAATTTTTGGAGTTTTTTTTTATTAAAACGGAAAAAAACACTAGTGATCCCCTTCAAAAGCAGAATATATGGGTTTTTAGTTATTTTTACGGGGCGATTGATATCCCAAATTGTTTTTTCCATGGTTTTTGTATGTCAGAGATCTTTATGTGGCCTCGGTTGTGTACAGAAACTAAAAAAAAAAAAGGAATATTTTCTAACAAAGGCCCCTTCCAACTCAATTTTTCTAGATCACTTTTGTTTTACAATTTATAATACATCAATCCAGACGGAAAAACGAATGAATGAGGCCAGAAACAGTCAAAAGTATATCATTAGATCAGGTTTTTTTTTTAAACCGGCACACTAAAACACAAATTATACATCTCCAAGCTAAAAAAGTTATGATTGTGTTGTGAATGATATACGATAGCGGATAATAAAAACAACGGAAAGTACGTTCACAAAAATCAGGCTATACTGTTTCCAAGCGATTATTTTACTTTTGACGTTTGCACGTCTGTCAAGCTACATATTTCTTGACAGTAATGCCAAACGTCCACCGCCAGCTAAAATAATTAGGAACTAAGCTCAGTGAACTAAGGTACGCTAAACTAGGAAATAGTTGTTCGTCCACGGAAAAATAAGCTATAACTACGTTAGTAATGATCAGTTTGTGTTGGAGTGTCGAGTTAATCAGACGTGATGGATGTGTACGTACGAATACGTGTTTCATTGCCTGCGCACGATCACACACAACAAAACATCACTAGCGAAAGGCGCCAGAGGGGTAGCGCAAGGGGGTGAGAGGGGCTTGGCTTAGTTCGCGTTGCTTCGGACCGGCCTACACAACTAAGTTAGTTTGACCTAGTTGGGATATTTTCGTTAGCTTAGCTGGCATAGTTTGCGGTGGACGCACATGTATAAAAAACTGGCTCAACTATGCGAGCTAAACTAAACTAAGTTTAGTTCGCGGTGGACGATCGGCTTTAAGCCCACATGAAACAAATGACATAATTGGCGTATTTTATTGTTGCGGGTGACGTAATAGTGATGTTCTGTGAGCCATGTAACGCACAGACTATTAATCCATTGAAACTATACGTAAATAAATCGAAAGTAATTGATTTGAAAATAAAAAATGTTTTACTTTAAAGAAAAATAATACCGAAATGTAAGATATTTATTTAACATGATATATTATTTTAAGCAGAAATATATAGATAAGTTAAACTGATTAAAACTTATTTACAAATGAAATTGATTTTATTACAAATCGAGTCGGTAACACATTGGGACATTACTAGTTGATCCGTCATCGAGCTTTCAAAAGGAAAACAAATTGCTTGGAAAGGGTATAGGAACCGGAAATAGGGGAAACTACACCATTCATGTCATTAGATTGGCAGGCACCCTGTCGATTTATGCCACGTAATTTTTTTTCAGCAGACAGACAGCCCACTTGATGGAAAGCGGTTATCAACGCCTATGGACGTTTGTAACACCAATGTGCTGCCGCTCTCTAAAGGAACAATGGACCAGACCAGACCAAAGGTGGTAGCCATCCAGATGCGCAAATAACTTACCGACGGCTATGAGTTGTTTTGCCACCTCTTACAACAGGTAATTCAGCCGCAGGTAACTGTATTCATTCTCCGTTCACGGATATAACAGATACTAAGAAATCTTAATTTTTTTTGTGTTATCCATACAATAAAAACTTTGTTATCATTGTATGGGAACAAAATATAAAGAATATAAAGCTTACTCAATGTTTTGAATAAATTAATAGGGCGGCAATCATTGCGCCAACAATTGTATAGTTTACCCTACTATTATACTACGGCCGCTATAAAAATGTGTTTATGTTATATGCTAAACAGAATTATTTTAATGTAAATTGTCGTGATGATATGAATTTTAACTAAGTCTTGAACCAGTTAAGTAATTAACTGGTCAATTAATACAGAAATCGATTTTTTATTGTTGTAAATTGTTAGTATTTACAATATTATCCGCTTTGTCAAGAACGCATTCTAAGAGCGGCCTAACTATGATTTTAAACTCAATATTATTTTGTGATTCCGGTGATAATTATATTAATAGTATAACATTACCGAGTAAAATTTGAAAAAAAAAACCCTATTGTAATAATATTCTATTCAAGACATACTCGCGTTTTAGCCTCATTCATTCGATTTGTGCGTGTCATTTTATTAACACATTATTATGGGTCACGTGGTGGGCGCATACTCACTCGTGCAATGCCCTCGGCCGAGTGAGTTCCGAGTGCGCCGTTAGTGCGAATAGTCGTGCCTCAGGCCGAACTCGGCCGCATAAGCGCCCGACCACGAACTAGACGTTATTATTGATGACGAAGCTGAAAATACTTTTTCTATTTAATTTAAATCTAACACGATTCGTGTGGCAATTTAGGTAAACGCACTCGCGTCTTAAATAACACGGGTTCGAGTCCTGGCCGAAGAGCATGCCCATTTAGGCAGTTTTCTGACATAAATGTGCATATTGCTAAAATTTGTACTTGCTGACAGTGAACGTAATATCGGAATGAAACCTGCATGTTGAGATAACTGATGTATTAAAGCCACTTTAGACAAGTGTGGTGAGTATATTGTCCATTTTTTTTTTTACAAAACGGAAGGGCAAAGTCTAGCAGTGGTATGTTTATGGACTGTCATTAATATATGTACTGTTCTTTTATTACCATTTTTTTTTTTCAATATATACAAACGATTTTTTATAAATCACTTCTATATTATGTATTTAATGTATAGAGGTATAAATACTGCGTTACTTACTTAATTGTGCGAGCAGCTTCTGAGGGACGAGGGGTCCTTCTCTCGGTTCGGGGCTACGTTCGTCTTTCGTGTCGGTTTCTGTTCACACAATCAAACAGGAATGAGTGAGTCTCAACGAGTGAGTGTACGTTAGTGACAACAAGGGTGCGAGAACGAGTGAGTTAGAATGATTGAGAACAAATTAAAAGCGAGAGAAATGTGTGTATATGAGGGAGTGAGAATTAGTGAGTGCGAGTGAGTGAGGACAAGTGAGTGAGCAGTGGGATTGAAGAGTGAGACTCAGTGAGTGCGAGTGAGTGAGGACAAGTGAGTGAGCAGTGGGATTGTAGAGTGAGAATCAGTGAATGCGAGTGAGTGAGTATTAGTGAGTGCGAGTGAGTGAAGACAAGTGAGTGAGCAGTGGGATTGAAGAGTGAGACTCAGTGAGTGCGAGTGAGTGAGGACAAGTGAGTGAGCAGTGGGATTGAAGAGCGAGAATCAGTGAGTGCGAGTGAGTGAGAATCAGTGAATGCGAGTGAGTGAGGACAAGTGAGTGAGCAGTGGGATTGAAGAGCGAGAATCAGTGAGTGCGAGTGAGTGAGAATCAGTGAATGCGAGTGAGTGAGGACAAGTGAGTGAGCAGTGGGATTGGAGAGTGAGAATCAGTGAGTGCGAGTGAGTGAGAATTAGTGAGTGCGAGTGAGTGAGGACAAGTAAGTGAGCAGTGGGATTGGAGAGCGAGAATCAGTGAGTGCGAGTGAGTGAGAATTAGTGAGTGCGAGTGAGTGAGGACAAGTGAGTGAGCAGTGGGATTGGAGAGCGAGAATCAGTGAGTGCGAGTGAGTGAGAATTAGTGAGTGCGAGTGAGTGAGGACAAGTAAGTGAGCAGTGGGATTGGAGAGCGAGAATCAGTGAGTGCGAGTGAGTGAGAATCAGTGAATGCGAGTGAGTGAGGACAAGTGAGTGAGCAGTGGGATTGGAGAGTGAGAATCAGTGAGTGCGAGTGAGTGAGAATCAGTGAATGCGAGTGAGTGAGGACAAGTGAGTGAGCAGTGGGATTGGAGAGTGAGAATCAGTGAGTGCGAGTGAGTGAGAATTAGTGAGTGCGAGTGAGTGAGGACAAGTAAGTGAGCAGTGGGATTGGAGAGCGAGAATCAGTGAGTGCGAGTGAGTGAGAATTAATGAGTGCGAGTGAGTGAGGACAAGTAAGTGAGCAGTGGGATTGGAGAGCGAGAATCAGTGAGTGCGAGTGAGTGAGAATTAGTGAATGCGAGTGAGTGAGGACAAGTAAGTGAGCAGTGGGATTGGAGAGCGAGAATCAGTGAGTGCGAGTGAGTGAGAATTAGTGAGTGCGAGTGAGTGAGGACAAGTGAGTGAGCAGTGGGATTGGAGAGCGAGAATCAGTGAGTGCGAGTGAGTGAGAATTAGTGAATGCGAGTGAGTGAGGACAAGTGAGTGAGCTGTGGGATTGGAGAGTGAGAATCAGTGAGCGCGAGTGAGTGAGAATTAGTCAATGCGAGTGAGTGAGGACAAGTGAGTGAGCTGTGGGATTGAAGAGTGAGACTCAGTGATGCGAGTGAGTGAGAATTAGTGAATGCGAGTGAGTGAGGACAAGTGAGTGAGCAGTGGGATTGAAGAGCGAGAATCAGTAAGTGCGAGTGAGTGAGAATCAGTGAATGCGAGTGAGTGAGGACAAGTGAGTGAGCAGTGGGATTGGAGAGCGAGAATCAGTGAGTGCGAGTGAGTGAGAATTAGTGATGCGAGTGAGTGAGGACAAGTGAGTGAGCTGTGGGATTGGAGAGTGAGAATCAGTGAGCGCGAGTGAGTGAGAATTAGTCAATGCGAGTGAGTGAGGACAAGTGAGTGAGCTGTGGGATTGAAGAGTGAGACTCAGTGAGTGCGAGTGAGTGAGAATTAGTGAATGCGAGTGAGTGAGGACAAGTGAGTGAGCTGTGGGATTGGAGAGTGAGAATCAGTGAGCGCGAGTGAGTGAGAATTAGTGAATGCGAGTGAGTGAGGACAAGTGAGTGAGCAGTGGGATTGAAGAGTGAGACTCAGTGAGTGCGAGTGAGTGAGGACAAGTGAGTGAGCAGTGGGATTGAAGAGCGAGAATCAGTGAGTGCGAGTGAGTGAGAATCAGTGAATGCGAGTGAGTGAGGACAAGTGAGTGAGCAGTGGGATTGAAGAGCGAGAATCAGTGAGTGCGAGTGAGTGAGAATCAGTGAATGCGAGTGAGTGAGGACAAGTGAGTGAGCAGTGGGATTGGAGAGTGAGAATCAGTGAGTGCGAGTGAGTGAGAATTAGTGAGTGCGAGTGAGTGAGGACAAGTAAGTGAGCAGTGGGATTGGAGAGCGAGAATCAGTGAGTGCGAGTGAGTGAGAATTAGTGAGTGCGAGTGAGTGAGGACAAGTGAGTGAGCAGTGGGATTGGAGAGCGAGAATCAGTGAGTGCGAGTGAGTGAGAATTAGTGAGTGCGAGTGAGTGAGGACAAGTAAGTGAGCAGTGGGATTGGAGAGCGAGAATCAGTGAGTGCGAGTGAGTGAGAATCAGTGAATGCGAGTGAGTGAGGACAAGTGAGTGAGCAGTGGGATTGGAGAGTGAGAATCAGTGAGTGCGAGTGAGTGAGAATCAGTGAATGCGAGTGAGTGAGGACAAGTGAGTGAGCAGTGGGATTGGAGAGTGAGAATCAGTGAGTGCGAGTGAGTGAGAATTAGTGAGTGCGAGTGAGTGAGGACAAGTAAGTGAGCAGTGGGATTGGAGAGCGAGAATCAGTGAGTGCGAGTGAGTGAGAATTAATGAGTGCGAGTGAGTGAGGACAAGTAAGTGAGCAGTGGGATTGGAGAGCGAGAATCAGTGAGTGCGAGTGAGTGAGAATTAGTGAATGCGAGTGAGTGAGGACAAGTAAGTGAGCAGTGGGATTGGAGAGCGAGAATCAGTGAGTGCGAGTGAGTGAGAATTAGTGAGTGCGAGTGAGTGAGGACAAGTGAGTGAGCAGTGGGATTGGAGAGCGAGAATCAGTGAGTGCGAGTGAGTGAGAATTAGTGAATGCGAGTGAGTGAGGACAAGTGAGTGAGCTGTGGGATTGGAGAGTGAGAATCAGTGAGCGCGAGTGAGTGAGAATTAGTCAATGCGAGTGAGTGAGGACAAGTGAGTGAGCTGTGGGATTGAAGAGTGAGACTCAGTGATGCGAGTGAGTGAGAATTAGTGAATGCGAGTGAGTGAGGACAAGTGAGTGAGCAGTGGGATTGAAGAGCGAGAATCAGTAAGTGCGAGTGAGTGAGAATCAGTGAATGCGAGTGAGTGAGGACAAGTGAGTGAGCAGTGGGATTGGAGAGCGAGAATCAGTGAGTGCGAGTGAGTGAGAATTAGTGATGCGAGTGAGTGAGGACAAGTGAGTGAGCTGTGGGATTGGAGAGTGAGAATCAGTGAGCGCGAGTGAGTGAGAATTAGTCAATGCGAGTGAGTGAGGACAAGTGAGTGAGCTGTGGGATTGAAGAGTGAGACTCAGTGAGTGCGAGTGAGTGAGAATTAGTGAATGCGAGTGAGTGAGGACAAGTGAGTGAGCTGTGGGATTGGAGAGTGAGAATCAGTGAGCGCGAGTGAGTGAGAATTAGTGAATGCGAGTGAGTGAGGACAAGTGAGTGAGCTGTGGGATTGAAGAGTGAGACTCAGTGAGTGCGAGTGAGTGAGAATTAGTGAATGCGAGTGAGTGAGGACAAGTGAGTGAGCTGTGGGATTGGAGAGTGAGAATCAGTGAGCGCGAGTGAGTGAGAATTAGTCAATGCGAGTGAGTGAGGACAAGTGAGTGAGCTGTGGGATTGAAGAGTGAGACTCAGTGAGTGCGAGTGAGTGAGAATTAGTGAATGCGAGTGAGTGAGGACAAGTGAGTGAGCTGTGGGATTGGAGAATGAGAATCAGTGAGCGCGAGTGAGTGACGAACCGGTGGTGTGCGTGTCGGGCGTGGCGGCGTGGTCGCGGCGGCCCTGCGCCTGCGCCTTCAGCAGCTTGGACATGGTGTTGCGCGGCGTGGGCGGCGGCCGCTCCAGCGTGCGCCCGTGCACCGACGACATGTGCCGCTCCAGCATGTACCTGCCCCATCCCATCATACTTTCAAATGTTTCCATGCACTTATATCTATACTTTAAATCATTGATTTATAAATATCTTTTGCGTATACTATGTATACATGTTTATGTGTGTCTATTATAGTTATTATATATAAATTATAAAATATATAAAGTAAACATTGTTCATAAATTCATGTTCAATTTCATATTTATTTAAAAAGTATATAAATAATAAAAATAACTATGTACTCGTTATAAACTCACTACACTCACTAGATGAAAAAATGTTCTCAAGTCCCTAGCATATGGTATTCCCCCGTTCTGTAGACAATTAAAGTTATACGAATGTTTAACAAGTAGCGTCACTGACAATTTTGGAACTACCTCCAAATTTTTGTTGTAATTTTATTTGTATTGTAAAACATTTAAGTAACCGACTTCAAAAAAAGGAGGAGATTCTCAATTCGTCGGGATCTTTTTTTTATGTATGTTCACTGATTACTCCGAGATTTATAATCCGATTTGCGTGATTCTTTTTTGTTCTACGCGGAATAGCTGCCATTTGGTCCCCTAAAAATTTGACATAGTTTGGCCCCGTAGTTTTCATTTTATGAACATTTTTTTATGAAAAATTTTCCATTCCGTTCCATATGTGCACCGATTACGCTGAGATTTATGATCCGATTTACGTGATTCTTGTTTAGTTTGCTGCGGAATAATTGGCCATTTGGTCCCCTAAAAATTTAACATAGTTTGGCCCAGTAGTTTTTATTTTACGAATATTTTTTTGTTCCCGTTTCTTGGGACCTATATTTGTTAAGGAGCGCGGCACCTTTCGTAGGTCTACCCATACATAGCTAGACACTAAAAAGTAACAAATAAAATAAAAAAACTTCGTTTCAAAAAACCGACTTCAAAAACTAAAAAGTATAAAATAACTTATTTCTAAAGCTATCATTATTAATATATATTATCTAAAACATCTTGAAGTCGGTGCAAAGTAAAACATAAAAATTACTATATTTTGAAAATTACTAAGCACCGACTTGTAAGATGTTTTAGATAATATACATTAATAATAATAGCTTTAGAAAGAAGTTATTTTATACTTTTTAGTTTTATATTTTTGAAGTCGGTTTTTTTAAACGAAGATTTTTTATTTTATTTGTTACATAAATTTAGTTATTAAGTCACTGGACGCAACTAACATCTAAGGATACAGGCTGAGCCTAGTTTAGGTGTTAGTATCCAGTCTTAATTTTAAGACGGAATTTGTTACATTGGTGGTAACAATAAAATTCTTTTTAATATTTATTTTATTTATATATATATATATATAAATCAATTGCTGTTCGTTAGTCTCGCTAAAACTCGAGAACGGCTGGACTGATTTGGCTAATTTTGGTTTTGAATTGTTTGTGGAAGTCCAGGGAAGGTTTAAAAGGTGAGTAAATATTGAAAATGCTTGGAATATAGTAAAAACAATAATTTCGCTTTCCGTTAGAAAATATTCCTACCTGTCAAACATTTGATGTTCGTCCCGTCGTTTAGAAATCAATTAAATTTGAAAGTCGTTCAGAAATCAAATTAAATTTAAAAGTGTTTTTTTTTTCATTCTTTTGGTTTTGAATGTCAAACGTTTGATGTTCGTTCCGGTTAAGTTTTGACCACATTTTTGACTACAGTTGAAATATTCAGCTTTTTTATTTATTGATTCTGAGGCGTTACGAAGTTTGCCTGCTCAGCTAGTTTAATATAAGTTCCTCATAACTTCCTTTATAATAAAATCATTAATATATTAAACATAGAAACCCCATAAAAAATGTACTTGCAAAGCATAAATCACTAGCTTCTTACAATCTCGATTATCAGCCCACTGAAGACCTCTTGTATATTCCTAAATGACTATGCTGTTTTCCACTAATCCCCTCTGTTTATTATTTAAGCGGGAAAATGAAGCATGGTTGCCAGATTACACTTTCATACATTACATAGTATACTCTTCTCTCTCTCTCTCTCTACTATAGTAATGTGTATATGTCTTTTTTTATTGCAGGAGTTCAGCAGACAGGCATACGGCCCACTTGATGGAAAGCGGTTACCATCGCCTATGGACATTTGCAACACCAAAGGTGCTACAAATGCGCTGCTGCTCTCTTAAAGGAGACTGGAACCTGGTCACTAATGCCGGAACACAACACAAGGTTGTTATGGCGGCATACTCTAGACCAGGGGTGGTCGCCATCCAGTCAGACAAATATCCGACCACCTGGTTGTGGGTTGTTTGGTCGCCTCTTACGACATGCCGCCCCAACGCAGGAAATTGTATTCTTTCTCCGTTCCTGCACGGATAAAATATATATGTTTTATTTTATACAAAAAATGGGGTGTAAACACCATTTTATGGCGAATTGGAAGACTTTACATATACTGATCGATAGAGGAGAAAAAATTAAGTAGAGCTGCATTAAAAAGTAAATTTCGCCGAAGTGGCGGTTACGTCCTTTGAGCCCCGAGGTACCTATATATCTATTAGTAACTTGTTGGTTTGTACGCGCAAGATGAGAAGCGCTCAATAGTAAAAACATTACGGTCAATCCACGATTGAACGCAGTACGAACTATTGAACGCTCAAGTAAATCTTATTAAAAAAATGTGAAATCTATACTAATATTATAACGCTGAAGAGTTTGTTTGTTTAAACGCGCTAATCTCAGGAACCGCTGGTCCGATTTGAAAAATTCTTTCAGTGTTAAATAGTACATTTATCGAGAAAGGCTATAGGCTATATTATATTTTCAAAAAAATTTGGGATCCTTACTAAAAGTCCAATAATGTAACCCAAGGTGTAAAAAAATGACCCGATAAAATCCTTACACGGCGTGCGCTGCGAAAACTATTGATTATAGATCAAAACAATGTACTACCACTTTGCAGAACATATAATTGTCTACAAACAATATCCGTAACCATATGTCTAACTATTATAGTTAGCTTGTATTTTTTTAAATAATTAAAATGCCGTCGCTTCAAAAACTCTCTATTTTGTACCTTGGTATTAATCCTTATCAAAATAAATTACTCCATATTCAAGACTAATTCAATACCATTCTAGAACTTTTTGAATTATTCAATTCGGACGTTTCATTCAAAACATATCGCGATATTTAAAATGTAAAAGTATTAGTGTTGTAGCCAAATATACTAATATTGTTTGCTTGAACGCGCTAATCTCAGGAACTACTGGTCTGATTTGAAAAATTCTTTCAGTGCTGGATAACCCATTTATCGAGGAAGGCTATAGGCTATATATCATCACGCTAAGACCAATAGGAGCGGAGCACCAATGAAGAATGTTTCAAAATCGGAGGGTTTTGAAAGCACATTGCACGCGGACGACGTCGCGGGCACAGCTAGTATTGATATATAGACATTATTCTACATACGAGTTTAGAAAAACTGGACATTTTTATTATAGTCAGTATCTAGATTCTACACACAACAAAAAAATATGATACAAGGTTATCCATTAGACTCAAAATTAAAACTTTTTTTTTTAAACTTTATTTTTTTTTTGAGTTTGTTCAAACTCTGCAGTATTCAGTTAAATTTCCTTATAAACCCTTCAAAAAAAATCGAGTCATATTTTCTGTCAACTCATTTCACTCGTTCAAACTCACTCGGCGACCGGTCTCACTCGACGTTAAAAAAGTTTCCTAATAATCGACTTTTGAATTAGTAGTATTATTTACATATTAACAGTACATAACAAAAATGGTTCAGTTAACTATAGCACCCACACTAGAAAATAAAATTCTGTATTGTGGGTGCTAAGATGCGTTTGACAAAGACTCTTACCATTGGCCTCGGTTTGTATGTATGTCATCTGTGTTGTTTATAAAATATACATAATAAGAATAATCATTACAACACATAACAATATGTATGTGTGTATATATATATATATATATATATCTTAATATATATAAATCTCGTGTCACAATGTTTGTCCTCAATGGACTCCTAAACTACTTGACCGATTTTAATCAAATTTTCACACCGTGTGCAGTTTGATCCAACTTGAAAGATAGGATAGGTTACATTTGGACCCGGTAGGTGGCGCTGCAATCGGGTTCTAAGTTTTATTTCTTCAGGGCAGAACAACGTCTGCCGGGACAGCTAGTATATATATATATATATATATATATATATATATATATATATATATATATATATATATATATATATATATATATATACATACATTACATATATACACACATACATATATACATACTTACACATATTATTATGTATATATAGTATAGGTACGTACATACATACATACATAACTTCACGCCAGTTCCCTTGCGGGGTAGGCACGAACAGCAGAGCGCCATTCAGGCTTATTCTTACACACCTCACTTGCTTCTTTGACATTCATAGCTCTTGTAATGCACGCTCGTCTGTTCTTAAGGCTCCTGACACCACCCTCCACTGGTACACGATCAATTTGATCATGGAAGGTGTGTCGTGGCCTTCCACGACTTCTGCATTGTATATCTGTTTATTCATTCTTTCATCATGCATTATTTCCACATGCCCGAACCATAGTATAGGTACATCCCTATTAATATTATAAATGCGAAAGTAATTCTGTCAGTTTGTCTGTCTGTTCCGTTTTCATGGAAAAACTACGAAACCGATTTGTCAGGCAGGTCGGTCCCGTATATATATACGGGACCGACCTGGCTGACATGACTCATTATATATATTTATTCTAAGGATAAGATAGTTTTCGGGATAAAAATATATTTGTCTCTCCGTTTGTTATCCTTTTACGGAAAGACTATTGAACCGATTTCACTGAAATTCGGTACATATGTAATTTTTAGACCGAGGTTGGCCAAGGGATACCTTTCATCCCGGATAATGGGAAAGATTTATGTAAATGTTATCTTGGTCCATTTTGTCAAGTTTTGTCATTTACTTAATTTAATAGTTTGCGATATAAAATGAAGTGAACCTTCCGGGGGCAAATACATACAAAATTAATACAATGTAACCTGTGCCGCCTGCTCTTGAAACAAGAGGCTGGTAAAATATAGTATATTATATATAATTAAATAACAGATATACAATGCAGAAGTCGTGGAAGGCCACGACACACCTTCCATGATCAAATCGATCACTAGCAGAAGGTGATGTCAGGAGCCTTAAGAACAGACGAGCGTGCATGACAAGAGCTACGAATGTCAAAGAAGCGAGTGAGGTGTGTAAGAATAAGCCTGAACCCCGCAAGGGAACTGGCGTGAAGTTATGTATGTATGTATGTATTATATAAAATGGTAATTGAGAAGTGAAGAAGAGAGACCTCCTCTCGAAGCGGTCGACGCAGAAGTTGCAGCGGAAGAGGCGGCGCTTGGGCTGCGGCGGCAGCGCTAGCGCCTCGTGCGCCTCGTGCGACTTGCTGTGCGCGATCAGGTTGTACCTGCACCACACGGACATTTACCCAACTCTCCTTCGCACTCCTATCGCACACGTCAAAACTGAGGAGGGTACAAGTAAGGAGAAGCATCTCATATCTCTATAACTTCTAGACTTAAAAAAAAAAATATATAAACGCTAAAGTTTGTAAGAATGGATGTATTGATGTATGTTTGTTACTCCTTTACGCAAAAACTTTACAGTAATATAGCTTACACATCAGAATAACACATAGGCACATAATTTATAAAGTGAATTATTCAAAATATAACGACTTTCCATCACCACGCGGAAGAAACCGCGGGCGCAGCTAGTAGGAAAACAGTTGAAGAAGTGTCCAGTTGGAAGCTGTAAATAACAGTTCGAAAACCGTCCGCAACGGCGCTGATGTCGCCAAAGGGTACGGTGTGAATGTAGCTGTTGTACACGAAGTGTGCCGAGTTGAAAGAATCAATATCTTCGGCGACTAGTGTAGTTAGAGAATAGGATCGACTTTGCGCCATATTGTGACTTTAAATAACTTTAAATAATTAAATATGATATTAAGACAATTTACTACTAATTAAACCTTTTTATTTAAATTTGATGTAAGACTATTTATTATCGATATGCAAATAACTTTTTTGCAAACCATACTTTTCAAAGTGACATTTGACAGATAGAGATTATTGACATTCCTATTATTGTTTGGATCGCACTATACACTATTATAACACAAAAAACGAACTAAACTAAACTAAAAACACGTTTTTATACCGGACTTGTCAGCAATACAATGCACTATTTACTTGTATTGATCCTTTCATAGGTAACTTATATCAATTTAAGATCCAAATTAAAAAAAATGTAATTTAGAATGATCCAATGACATTTAGAATAATGACATAAACTTTTTTTTTTAATCTCTATTTAATTAGTAATTATTGTGACATTTTTTTTCGATTTTATTCAATACTCACCTAATGTAAATTAAATTGACATTTTATTTATGTAATTTTCGTATAATTGTATATATATATATATATATATATATATATATATATATATATATATTTTTGTAATAAACTCTTTGAGCCAATTTTTATTTTATTTTTTAGTGGAAATTTGATTGATATATATATTAATTTTGTGTTTTATATTTAATAATATTAATTATTGTATGTTTCCCAAACAAATTAAATAAACAAATAAAGTAATTTACTAAATATAACCTCAAAGAATTGTCACGTGAAAATGTGAATAGTGATTTCACTTCGTGAATTTTGAATAATACGCTTAAATCACTAAGCGTATATAATATTTAATTTCATAAAACTAAAACACCATAATACCACTCTTAATAACTTTTGGCGCTTTCTTGAAAGTTCACCCTGATGCCACAGTGGCGCCACCCTAATTTAATGCATTGCGACGGCCACTTCTTCACATACAGAGATGATTCTCCTCACCTCCAGTGCAGATTTTTGTATGATGACGTCACAATTTTAACGCGTCAACAACTATAGTAGAATTATTTTGTCCGTGCAGTTTGGGTCATAAATCATAGCTCGGCCTCAGCCCGGCTAGGGCGGTGAGCATGTTGCGCGGGCGCAAGACAATTATCGATAAAAACAAATGAGTCATCGAAGACAGGTACACGGCAGCGGGGCGGTATACAAAGGGTGGTGAGACATTGTTATGTTATGAGTCATTTGTTGTATCTACCTGCAAATTATAGTACACATAATATTTTCTTAAGTTTTCGCGACTTGTATACATAATAAAACTACGTTTTAACGGTTTCAAGCTCAATAGAGAAGATGGTTGGCAAGTACCACCTGTTTGGGATCCAATTATCAAAACTATTAAGACCCAAACCCAGCAAAAACCAGCTGCCAGACCTCAAGACACTGTGAGCTCTTTCTGTGTACAACGGAACACAAACCAACTTGACTGATAATTACTTTTATTTTTCCTTCCACCCATTTTAATATTATATAAAATTATTAGAGCTAGGCATGTTTGCTGAAGAGTTTCTTTCGCCGCTTCTTCTCTTCAAGCCATAACATGTTGCGATGCGGTAGTAAATTAGATTAGGCTCCCATAGAGTAAATTATAACCATAAACAAAATTAAAATTAACAAGTTGGCGGTAGGCTATATAAAACTTTAACAATACTCGTTGACACTTGACATCTTTGTCTTCCGTGATCACGGCCACTGAAAAGTGGCCGTGATCACGGAAAAACCAAAATCAAATAAAATTACCGCGCTTAAAACCGTTAAAACGTAGTTTTATTATATAGTACACATGTCGAAGGGAAATGTTTTTTTGTGCATTCGCTCTCTGAATTTCTTTAATGATACAATGGCTACTCCTTCGTTTGGTACAAAAACGGCAAAATGTATTCAAAATAATATTTTGCCTGTTGGCACCATTATACCACCAGCACAAGCACGTGTTGTTATCAACAATGTTTTAAAATTTTCCACTGAAATGATAATAGATCCCGAAAAGTTACAAAGTGTTAACTTGTGTGTCTTTCTTGAAAAACTAAATACACTATCGATAACGCTTATCGACAACGACAATGCGCATCACTATGCCCGCCCATAACGCCCGTGAGTGGAAGAGAGAGCGAAACACTCGCTTCACCGCTCCGATTATTATATGACCCAAACTGCACGGACAAAATAATTCAACTATAGCTTATTAATTATTGTTTAAACCATAATTAAAATTATTTCTACAATGAACTGTTGAAAATGAAATGATAACAAGATATTTCGCCGTCTTTGCCGCTCTTTGACAAGAGTACTGTTAGGGCGTAAACCTCGTCTTTTCCGGCGGGGGGGGGGGATGGGGGGGGGGGCAAGGCAACTGAACTTAGTTTTTTTATTTTTTTTATTGCAAGGGTTCAGCAGACAGACAGACGGCCCACTTGATGGATAGCGGTTACCATCGCCTATTGACATTTACAACACCAAAGGTGCTACAAATGCCGGAACACAACTCAAGGTTGTTCTGGCGACATACTTTAGAGCAGGGGTGGTAGCCATCCAGTCGGGCAAATACCCTACCACCTGGCTGTGGGTTGTTTAGTCGCCTCTTACGACAGGCCGCCCCAACGCAGGAAATTGTATTCTTTCTCCGTTCCTGCACGGATAAAGATTTTATTATGAGTATCAATCAATCAACATCTGTATTTGCAAGAATATAGATTATACAGGTGTTATAAGATTTTAGATGGACAGTACATTTTACCACATAGTGGTGTACAAAATGAATTAATAATTAAAATTAAATTTATAAATATTCCAATTTACTAAAATGTTAATTAAGCTTTGCTAATAAATAAACAATTAATGTCAAAAGAAAAAATAACACATCAATAAGATTTTCCATATCTATAGATATCGGATAGGCTATTTGTTTTAAGCGACATTTTGTGACAGAAATGACTTGATGATTTTCTTGCATCCTAATGTCTCAAACTTAAGGAATTATAATGAACCTGGTTTCCAACTAAAAACTAGTTTTTTTTCTTTTTTAAATATAGTACGTAGTTCACTAATGAAATCTTTTTGTGGGTCATTGAAACTTCGAATTCCTCTATCGACACAATTTCGCAAATGCCGCTTAAAACAAATAACCTTGGACCCCTCGATATATTAAAACTGTAGAGGTCGAATTTCTGTACAATGAAAAAAAAGCTAAAAACCGAGTCAGGGAGATGTAAGAAGTGAAATAGAACTAATTTAGATTTTTTTCAATTTTTTTGTTTCTCTGTTCGTCTGTCTGTTTGTACGGGCTAATCTCCGAAACGACTGGATCGATTTAAATGAAATTTTGTAATGGTGGTAGCTTATATCCCTGGTCGAGATATAGGATACTTTTGATCCCGGAAAATTAAAGAGTTCCCGTGGGATAGTTAAAAATAATTACTTAAACAGCTTTGAAGGTATAATAAATACCACGCGGACATCAGGTAGTAGATAATAATGAAAAGTACTTATTTTTAAGAAATGCATCTACAGTATTGAGACACTCCTTGATCGGCCACTTTTTTGAGACTACAGCGAATTTTCTTGCGGGTAGTTGGCAAAGAGTTATAAATAAGAGGAGCCGTGTAAATACAGTTCCTTCTGAAGAGATCCAGAGAAGGCGCAAACCCTTTGAATTGGATACATTCAGCGATTTACAGTTCAGTGCAAACTCTATATAACGTTACTCGATTTAGCGACGAACTCCCTTAAGCGTCGAAATTACTTAGTTTCGGTTGGTTTAGCTTTCCTTACAATGATACACTCTATATAACATTACATTAACTCTCAATAACGACAATAATTAAATAATAATAAGTACCTTTTAAGTTGCCAAAATTAGTAAAAGCCACGTTCTTTTATCGCTTTATTATCCTAGCCCGTAATAAACTAAACTGTTGGTATCATGCATACCAAAATTTCTAAGTACTTCCTTTATCACCAAGACGCCTCAATATCGCAAGATATGAATAAAATAAACAAAAGACGTTAGATACAAATAGCAGACATCTCTCCATTTAACATCAACTCCGTATAACGCTTCAGTGTCGTTATATAGAGTTGAGAGCGTGGAGGTTACCTCTCGGAGAAGCGCTTCCCGCAGACGCCGCACTCGTGGCGCTTCTCGCCGCTGTGCACGCGCTTGTGGCGCTTGAGGTGCGAGCGCGTCATGAGCGCCAGCCCGCACACGTCGCACGCGTGCGGCTTCACGCCGCTGTGCGACAGCTTGTGCATCTTGAACGACGACGTGTGGATGAACGACTTGCCGCACAGGTCGCACTGCGCACGCGCACAACACATATATTACGAGAAATGCGGCCGACGCAGGACTATGACATTTCGCACACTTATACTTTATGTAGAGAAGAAGCGACGAATGCTAATATGTTTTTAAAATTATGCATAAAAAATACATTACACACGCATATATACTGTTTTGTTTATTGTTGCCTTGCCGAAATCTGTAATTATAGAAGTATAGTCTTTGACAACGAATTATTTAATGGTCGTATTTAGGAGTTTTTGGCGGGAACTGAAAGGAGATGTTGTGCTGTGCATTTTTATTTTCAAAAAATGTGTAAAATTAGTCTAAAATTAACAATAATTATATGATATTGATAGTTTTTGAGTAATGAGAGTAATTATATATTTTTGTGAGAAATGTGAAGTGTATAGCCAAATGTGGCCTTTCAAGTTTTCACAAGAACTTCGTTGTATGGCGTCGATTGTAGGTTACAATACAACTGCGCCTGGCTTAAAGGCTATTACATATAAATAATAAAGTGTCTATATACGGTACTTATATCCAGAGATGTGACTTATCTAGATACAAGTATTTGAAATACAGATACAAGATACAAAATACGTATTTTGTATCTTGTATCTAGATACTTTTTAAAAATGTATTGTTTGCTGAGGTCTGCCTCTACGTAGCGATTCTTCTCTTTTGGGGGTATGATATTGATTTGAAGAAAAGCGAGTGATAAAGTGTTTGAAGAACGAAGAAGAAGAAAGGTCTCAATTAAAACCTTAAAAATATAATATTTTGTCACATTTGCGCGATCTATTCATAATTCACTTAATAAACTCAAGTTCAATAAAATTGGGATTACTTTCAAAAAGTATCTTTTATCTTTAATAAGTATTTAGAAAATATATTACGTATATTGTATCTAGTATTTCAAATACCATTTTCGATAGTATCTTGTATTTTGTATTCAGATACTTTGTATAGGGTAGCTTGTACATCTCTGCTTATATCTAAAAACAATTTTTAAAAGTTTTGGTCTGTCTGAAACTGCTGGACCGATTTTGACGGAACTTTCACTGGCAGATAGCTGATGTTATAAGGGATTCCGCGAAATAAAATCACGCAGTCGAAGTCGCAGGCACAACTAGTAATACATTATAAATCCTTGAGGTGTAACAATACTGTTAGGAATAAATGAGTTTACAAGTTAACCTTGGGTCGTCCTTGATCTTTCGGTTGTTTGATAGAAATGTAGATGTTTTCAGTGTTGCCATGCCAACTCTCTTTAGAGGAAACGCGCTGTGTCAAATCCTTGAAAGTGTTAAATTGGGATATATTTCGAAGTAAAGTTCTAAACATACAGTAAGGACATAATATAATTGAAATGATTAAAAATATGTTTGTCACGATAATGTTCCTATTACTACGTTCTCCTGCCCTGAAAAAATGAAAATCTAAGACCCGACTCCAGTGCTGCCTACCGGTTCCAGCTGTGAATCTAAATTATCCGCGGACCCACTCAAACACACCCAAAATTCATCATAATCAGTAAAGTCGCTCTCAAGTTATGCGCGTACTAACATGTCTACGATTCACTTTTATTCATATAGATTACTAGCTGTGCCCGCGACGTCGTCCACGTGATTTTTTTTATTTTTGCGGAAACCTAAAAGAAAGTAACACGTAGCCAAGTTATTCTTATTAACATCTGCCAGTGAATGTCCCATCAAAATCGGTCCAGCCATTTCAGAGATCAGCCAGAACAAAGAATAAAATTTTAAAAATTGATTTTTCGATATAAGTACCGTATATACTTTGATATGTATTTAGTAGAAAGCTGTCATTTTGACATTACAAACAAACACTTCAGTTTTATTTATCTGTATAGATTACATTACCTGATAATTCAATTTGCCGGTATGTATGTTATTGTGCCTTTGTAGTGCATTCTTTGACGGGAACAACTTGTCACACTCTTCGCATTTCCAATCACTAATACCTGTTGAAATAATTATGTTGATTTATACATGGTTTATTCGATGCTAATGGCAAAATTAATATAAATAAATTAAATCATCGACAAACAATACACACATATTATATATCCCCAAAGTAAGCAAGTTACGCTTGTGTTATGGGTAAAATACGACGGACTACTCTGGGGCCAATCCCAGACACCCAAACCATAAGTAAATAACGGAGAAAATTTCTTTCCGAAATTTACCAAAACGGATATCGAACCCGGTGCCTGTTTTTTTTTAAGACGGGAGAAATGCATTTCGCACATACCGGGTCCTTTGCTATGGATTAGACCATAGTCGATTATGGAGGAATTCCACTGGAGGCAATCCAAACACTAATCGACCGGCTTGTGTGGGGACTCGACTAATCAATACTCCAGTAAAACCACCCTCCTCCCAAGTGCCCCGCACTATGGTAGGAAAAGCGTGAGACTTGGAACGTAGTTACGCCCACGCTGATCCTAGCGCATCAGTGCTTGAGAGTGCCCCGGGAATCAGGGCAAACTCACTTCGTCAACAGGGGTGAAGACTCCTCCGCTCCCTAGATGCTGGAGCAGCGGAATTTACGGGAAGAGATCTTGCGCATATCTGCGTCTCCGGGACCCCGACTGACGTCGATACCTGCGAGACGCATGCGCACTTGTACCTCTCTCCCTATCTCGTTCTGCGACCTCCTTTTAAGACATTACAGCCTCGCAAAAATTGGACGCACCCACCCAATGATCATCGCTCTGCAGCATGGCTTGCCTGGTGCAAGCCATGCTGCCGAGCGAATCGATCGGACCTACTATTGTCTCGAGTTCAAACCTCTGTGGTACCCATGCTGCGCATTCGACTAGCGTATGAAACGCCGTGTCTTGTGTGCCACACCGGTGCTGCTGAGTTGTAGTGAAGTAGGCCGGCAAAGGCTTAGCCCACTCAACCACAGAGGCCGTCAATATAAATATATATATAGAGAGAGAGAGGTAACACTTTATTGCACACCAAAATATACAATTACAACAACAGACCATATTTACAATATTTTCTAGGCAATACAATAGGCGGCCTTATCGCTCAAAGCAATCTCTTCCAGGCAATCTAAATCAAAGAAATTTCCATCAGGCGATGAAGGTGGTGCAGGAAAAAGGCAACAGATACATACATACTCAAAAACATACATATATACATAGTCATATATATACACATATACAATAATATATTTCAAAATACACAAGTTACTATAATAAATGTATTAGCATGTGAATATGATGGAAATACTCTTCTGGTAATATTGGAATGAAAAACTCAAAAATAGCTTATTACATGTATTTCGTACAACACTGAGAGTTTTCAAGACGGAGGAAGAATCCTTTTAAGCGTTGAAACTGTCATAATTTAAACTGTGCGTTCCGTTTCGTCTAAAGTAAATTTGCGGTGTACTTAACTTCGCGAACAGCATGATTATATTATTGGAGTGTTAGTGATAATTAATACCTTTATGCAATTTGATGTGTATGTCGCAGGCCCGTTTGTGTTTGTAGTGAGCGCCGCACACCTCGCAGATGTACGGCGGCTTCGAGCCGTCGTGCTTCTGCTTGTGCTGCTCTAGTCGTGCTGAAAACATCATTATAATTCAACACCAACATTTTTAATGTATAGGTATTGTTAAGGCGTGTAAATAGCCCTAACATGTAATATGCGGGCTATGATGAACTAAAGTTCAGCCCAAAATTAAGATACGGTGATATAAACCAAAAGTATGCGATGCCGGGCAATCAAGAGAATAACTCACACGACAACCACTGGAGCGGCTAAGAAAATATGCCCACTCACCTTATCACAGTACGTTGTTCGATGAATGGGTTCACCACACCTTCACCACGACACCAAACACAAGGGGAAGCCGGCCGGCTTATAACCAAATTCCAGTCCTTCCAGTTGATGCAACACTTACTAGTCTTTGTGTATTTGTTTAAAGGGCCGATTTCTTACGCACCAAAGAGTAGTGTTGGCTAAGGTTGAAATATTATTATTTATTAACGTGCGCCTGCTCAACTAGTACAGCAGCGACCAACGACGACGAGAGCGAAAGTAACGAACTCAAATTCAAAAAGTCTAGGCATCACCTTCTGGCGAGTGGGCGGCCGCAATCACATATGAAGTGAAGTTATCTCCGATTTATCCAACATCGCTAGATGGCGTCACCAGGTATGTAGCAGCGAGAGGTAGAGGTTAAATAATACTTCAGATAGCAGAGAGAGAGATTCACTGTCGAGTGCTTTATTTTTTTTGGAAATGGTAACCTTAAGTACAAATGTTAACAAGTCGTACAGCCAGTACAATATATAGCACAATGTGTGAGAGGGACGGATGATGTGCGAGCGAGATAGAGCAACTATTAATATGTGCGCTCCCGTATTGTGCTAGGCAGTAGTTCGCTGTCCACTGCGATGACTAGACATATGCAGCTTCTATAGGTACATTGTAATTTCTCAAGGAGGCGAACAGTGCCCTTCAAAATGGCAGCGTAGTGCGTCCAGCAAAATGGAATCTCGGAGAATACTTATTAACTCCCAAAAAAATTTAAAATGAGTTTTAATACACTTACATACTTAGTGGTCAATGTATTTAATACATGTTCAGGTAGTAAGTATTATTAGCAAATACAGAGGCGAATGGAGTTTGATAAAGCACTCAAAATACATAAATTTACTATAGTCATAATTTTTTATTAATACAAAAGTGTGTATTATTTGTTAATTTGTCCTTTTTCAAACAATAATAGAACAAATGAACAACATAATCGTTTGCAGATATAATCTAAGAGGCTCATGTATAACATATACATTATACATGCAAGCTGCAACAAAAACCTAGTTTCATATAAAATTAACTACAGAGTAAACTCTTTATATGGAATCTAAAGCCAAGCATGTCTTCATTACAAAAAAATTTCGTTATATAGAGGGAAAAAGGAATATATTTAAATCAGTGATTATGGATTATTTAGCAGAAAGTGATGTCAGGAGCCTTAAGAACAGACGAGCGTGCATGTCAAGAGCTATGAATGTCAAAGAAGCAAGTGAGGTGTGTAAGAATAAGCCTGAATGGCGCACTGTTGTTCGTGCCTACCCCGCAAGGGAACTGGCGTGAAGTTATGTATGTATGTAGTGATTATGGAATTTAGTAACTGAGACCAATATTCCTTAAAAACAATGTAATCGAACAGAGAGAACAGAGAAATTATACAATTTCCTGCGGCGACTTAGCAACCCACAGCCAGGTGGTAGGGCATTTGCCCGACTGGATAGCTGCCACCCCTGGTCTAAAGTATGTCGCCATAACAACCTTGAGTTGTGTTCCGGCATTAGTGACCAGGTTCCAGTCTCCCTTAAGAGAACAGCAGCGCATTTGTAGCAACTTTGCTGTTGCAAATGTCCATAGACGATGGTAACGGCTAAACGGCTGGACCAATTTGAATGAATTTTTTTGTGTGTGTTCAAGTGGATTCGAGGATGGTTTAGATTCACAATTGGACCCGGTAGGTGGCGCTGCAATCGGGTTCTAAATTTTATTTCTTCAGGGCAGAACGTTTGCCGGGACAGCTAGTACTATATATTTTGCTGTTGCTATATGTTGTATTATCCACCGCGACTTCACTTTCTGGTCCCAGACGGTAGAACAGCGCTAGTCCTTGTTGGCTAGCATTATGCTGAGACTGGCTCCAATTTAGGACTTATTTTATTTCTATTTATATTAACTTAGTTTTTGTCCTAAATAAAATATTTTCTTTCTTTCTTTCTTTCTTTAAACATTTGCTGACCACTAAATATGAACATACATATTTCTTCATAATAAAGAATAGCTATCGCACTATAAAGTGTGCATTAACCTAAGGATTTTCAGGTAAACCTACCAAATGATTTCTTATAACAAATACATACATACATAACTTCACGCCATTTCCTTTGCGGGGTAGGCACGAACAACAGAGCGCCATTTAGGCCCATTCTTACACACCTCACTTGCTTCTTTGACATTCATAACTCTTGTCATGCACGCTCGTCTGTTCTTAAGGCTCTTGACATCACCCTCCGCTAGTACACGATATAACAAATAACATATAATAATAGCCCATAAACAAAAATTTTCCTTCACTACTGTTAGCACGTGGTAATTGTAACAATATGCACATTAGATAAGAAAACTGACCAAGAGCATGCGTTCCAGCCGGGATCGAACCTGTGCCCATTGAGTTTTTTTTCCTCATTCTTTAGTCCGGACGAACAAGTTATGGAATGTATATGAACAAGTTATACTACCGGGACCAAATGTTAATCTAAACTATTCTTGAATCCACTTGAACAAACAAAAAATTTCATCGAAATCGGGCCCACCGTTTAGGAGTTTAGCGGCGCCACCTACCGAGTCCATTCGTGAACCTAAAACATTCCGGGACCCACGTAAACGCACACAAAAAAAACTGGTACCCGATTGCAGCGCCATCTACCTGGTTCAAATTTGAATCTAAACCATCGCGGGACAAAAAAATAACTTTATAAATGTATATATATAAACTAGCTTCTGCCCGCGACTTCGTCCGCGTGGAATAGTTAAAATAAAAGTAAGTTAAAAAAAACCCCCATTTTGCAACATTCTGCATTGGTGCTCCGCTCCTATTGGTCTTAGCATGATGATATATAGCCTATAGCCTTCCTCGATCAATGGGCTATCTAGCACTGTAAGAATTTTTCAAATCAGACCAGTAGTTCCTGAGATTAGCGCGTTCAAGCAAACAAACAAACTCTTCAGCTTTATATATTAGTAAAGTTCAGGTAAGAAATTAACCATACTTAAAGATGTGTATTTTGCAGGGCATTGATCGCATTGATGCACAGTTTGTGATTTCTTTTTAATTTTGGACGTTGATGATAATTTTGATTTTCTTGTTATCACTTTCTTCTTGCCAGTTCTGCCATTACTAAAGGTGTCCGGAAGACTGGAGCTATCATCACCATCGTCAAAATCGTTAAAGTCCATCTCAGGGAACCCATTGTATGGACTCTGCGATCTGGAATTTGTAAGACAAAATTCAAATTAAAAAGATTGCTAAAGAAAACTTTGTAATAGCCATCTACTGATAAACATAGATAGAATATGTCTCCTTCTTTGTAAAAAATGGAGTAAAAGCCAAAAAATAGAAATTTTTGTATAGAATTTTAAACACTACTAGTAATACACGTATTCTTTTATCTATACAAGAACGGTCAAAGAATACAATTTCCTGCAGCCAGGCGGCCTATTGTAAGAGGTGACAAAACAAACCACAGCCAGGTGGTAGTGCATTTGCCAAACTGGATGGCTACCACCCCTGGTCTAAAGTACGTCACCAGAACAACCTTAAGTTGTGTTCCGGCATTAGTGGCCAGGTTCCAGTATCCCTTAAGAGAGCAGCAGCGCATTTGTAGCACCTGACAGCCTCTGTGGTTGAGCGGGCTAAGCCTTTGCCGGCCTACCTCACTGCAATGCAGAGACTCCGGGTTCGATTCCTGGTATAGTAAATTTCGGAACCGTATTTTCTCCGTTATTTACTATAGTCTGGGTGTCTGGGATCACCCTCAGAGTAGTACATTGTATATTACCCATAACACAAGCATAACTTGCTTAATTTGGGGATATACAATGTGTGTTTGTCTGCAGATTATTATTATTATTACCTTTGGTGTTGCAAATGTCTATAGGTAATGGCAACCACTTTCCATCAGATGAGACGTCTGCCTGTCTGCTGAACTCATGCAAAAAAAAATATTAAAACAACACTTTGATAAGCATAAAAGTGGTATATTACTTGATTTTTATTTTAATGTTTAGGCCTCTTTTAGTTTTTGCGATCACAGCCAGTGTCGCAAGGAGTTCTGTCACACTTTAAAAAGGCTATAATGATATGCCATGCATTTTTCTTAATAAGCCTTTACATGACAGTAGTTTCTGTATGGGAAAGTAAAATATTTTAAAATATACGTAAAAACTTGATATTGAGAAATGTACTGTCATATTATTTTCATGGGCTTGATGCCTGAGGTCTCTACTGTCCATCAACATGTTAACCCTTTAGCTCACTATTAGCACATAATATGTGTCTGCGGTGAGAGTGCAGATCGCGTTTGTGCACGTGATCGTTAATTGTGTTGTTGTCTCACTCTGTTTATATAGGAGTTGTATGAAATGGGTATAATTTCTTGGTATATTACGAGATGGAGATAGTGTTAGTCTTGCGGCTTTTTGGTATATCAATAATTGTCTTAAGGGTTAAGATACTTGTTGTCTTAAGAGTGTGACCAATCACTACACTACATCTTAGCCCATTGTATACAGTTTATATCAAATTCAAGTGAATTGCAGGCTTTTTAGGCCAGAACATACCCGTCAGCAGAATCTTCAGTTTTAACATCTCTCAGTACAGTATTTACAGAGTTAAATGAATGTTGTGTCAGCTTGTGTGCAGTTTCAGCCACTTCTCCACCAGACTGCCCAACCAGTCCACACTCATCACAGTCCCAACTAAAAACAAATTTGAGTTTCAACTCCAGACTACATATCCCTAAATGTAACATTACGAATATATGTATAAATTTTTCCTCCATTTTAAAATATGAAACGGGTGGAGTATAGATAAAGGGCACCTTTATTTTAAGTTTTTTTTAAGTTTAAGGCTTGGCAACTAGGCCTTTAACCCAGACGCCGTTGTATTGTAGGCTAAAATCGATGTCATTCAACGGAGTTCTTGTGAAGACTGGAAAGGCCACATTTGGCTATATAGTTCACATTTCTCACAAAAACACATAATTACTACTCAAAAACTGTCAATATCCTATAACTATTGTTTATTTTAGAGTAATTTTACACATTTTTAGAAAATAAAACTGCACAGCACAATGTCCCTTTTCAGTTCCCGCCAAAACTCCTTTATTTTAAGTAATGGGAGGTGTGGAGTGGGGAGGGTAGGGATGAATACCCCTTCTGCAACCCCTATGTGAAGAAAATGTATAGTTCTTAAGATATTAATGGTTTTGTAAATGTAACCTCAGGTCAGCTAGTGTCACAACCGAATTGTAACCAGTATTTAAATAGTTATTAATGAATAATTAATGGTGACCAGTCTATTCTGGCACCCGCCGGCCGCTGCCGCAGCACTCTTGCTTCGCTCGCTTGGTTCATGCGCTTTAGTCTAAACACTAACCTAACCTAACCAAACTTACAGTTCTAGTCACTTGTCGTGACTTGTGCCAGAACAGACTGATCACCATATATTCATTAATAACTATTTAAATGATGGTTAAAAATTGGTTGTGACTCTCACCGCTGCACAAATACATTAATATCTTAATAACTACACATTTTCTTGACATAGGGGTTGCAGAAGGGGTAAGTAGGCCTTCTTACCCTCCCTCTGCACCCCCTACACACATCCTATTACTTAAAATAAAGATGCCCTATATCTATACTGCAGTCTATGATACTTATATTCATATTATTTTTAAGTATGTTTGGTTAAATACACTCTCTCTCACTTTTGGCCAGGTGGTACGGCATTTGCCCGACTGGATGGCTACCACCCCTGGTCTAATGTATGTCGCCATAACAACCTTCGAGTTGTGTTCCGGCATTAGTGACCAGGTTCCAGTTTCCCTTAAGAGAGCAGCAGCGCATTTGTAGCACCTTTGGTGTTGCAAATGTCCATAGGCGATGGTAACCGCTTTCCATTAAGTGGGCCATTGCCTGTCTGCTGATCTCCTGCAATAAAAAAAAAACTCTCATATGTTTTCAATAACAAATTTCATATGTATTTAACAAAAAATATTCTGTCAATATCAGTTTACAGAAGTACATATGGTCTTATTCATATTGAGTTAGAGTAGGTCTGAAGGCATCTTTACGGTTTTTAAAGAAGCTTTTAAGCTTACTCTAATATGAATAAGACAGTAGTCTGTAACTTTAATTTCAAGTACCTGTCTTCTTTATGTTTTGATTTTTGATGTACTTTTCTTTTGCCAACTGTACTATTAGACTTCTTCTTCCTAAGTTCAACTTTATGTTGCCTTCTCTTCTTTTTAACCAGTGGTTCCTCATCAGAATCATCGGGGTTGTTTGGTAGCGTGATATTTTCAGGAAACTCAATCTTCACAGAAGATAATTTGATTGGATGTGACACTGTGTCAAACAATGGGTTCTTCTTTAATATTGCTTCAAAAGTTTCTTTCAACTTATTATACTCTATCTCGGCCTGCTCTAACACGTTTATCAATTCGAAGCATCCTTTGCAGATGAACTTTGAGCCGTTTCCTGAATTAGTTAAATCAACTTGAGTGTATTTGTACAGGAATGATTCTAAGGATACCCCAGAGGCGGATGTGTTCGTGACGGAAACATCGAAATACTCATGGCTCCTGGTGACGCACAACACGCACTCCGCTGGCTCCCGTTTTATGGGCACATCCTCTTCTTTCTTGATGATGGTCACTTCACTCGCAACGTCGTTCTGCTCCACTTTATTAACGGAGTTCATTGCACTTGCTTCGGCCATCACACAAATCAAAGCTAAATTAAATAAACGACATTAATAAAATTACACTAAGAACTACTTATTATAAAAGGCCTTTATATGGAAGTTTTCTTTTTAGAAATACATTTGGTAAAGCATACGAATAGGTCATTATTTTTTCCAAAAACAAAATGCGCTAAATTGACATTGAGTCATTAGTCGTTGACATGACATTTCATGACAGCTGATAGTTATACAAGTACTCTGTAGTTTTTATTCTTAAAGTGAGCTTAATTGAACTCACTTAAACATATTATATTCCCGTGAGAGAATAAAATATTTGTTTAAAATTTTCAAGTGCAAAACAATATATTGTACTATCCAAGAATATTACAAGGTTATGTCAAAAAGTCTGAGGGAGACGACTCGATAAAATATAGATATTTTGTTCAAAAGGCTTTATATCCAATCTTTGGCGGCAAGTTATGAATTATTATAATGTTGAGTTCAGATTTTTAGACATAAAGAAATACTAAAAATATAATTATCGTAAGATAAAATTGTCGATTTCTGCTTATTATACTTTTATATAATCCGAATTTTCCTTACAGTGTTATGTTTTGTGTGAATGCGTAAATTATTTCGGTTTTCAATAGATTCATATTATTATAATTATAAAATTAAAAGAAGCTTCACATTTAGCATGTAAAAAAAGTTAGAACGATTTCTGAAACATTTTTATCTTGGACAGTAGTACTAGGAGTCTGGGTCTCATAATTAAGTTATCTGTTCTCTTTTTTTACAGTAGATTTGATATAATAAATATACAAAGTGTGCGAGACCGTCTTTACAATTTAATCTGAGAAAGCTTATAGTCTCGGAGGTAGTTTGCATAGTTGGTGGTGGCTAAAAGTTTATATAAAATGTTTTACATATAGGTGAAAAATAAAACAAGCATCAGCTGGCAACGTCCAAGTAGAGCCAGCCGTGATATGAGGACTATCAGTTGAAAATTGAAAAATGATATTAGGCCGCGTGAATGTTTGCATAAATATTTACGAGATAAAAATAAGTATACCATGAGTCAGATGCAATGATATGGGCGGATTGTACGTCAGCTGCTCATAATATGAATATGTAACGCTACCTCCCAGACTATTAGGGCAGTAGACCGTGGCAATACTCCTTGCTACATTCTGCCCTGCCGCTTACCAACCATAACGGCGCGATCAGTCGCAGTAAAATCAACCTTTCGTTCGCGCCTTGACGCTTTGCTGTTCCCGCCAACGCGTCATTTTGAAAACACGCGGACCGCAAGCATAAACGCGGAACCTGAAAATTATGCGTTTTTTGTATTTAAAGACTATAAATATGGTTTGCTATGGTATAATAAGGATACTAAAATTATCGGAAACCCGTCATTTAGGTAAAAAATTAAAAAAGAATACAATTAATTACGTTAAAAACCTGCATCATATAAATAAAAATAATGTTCAATTTTAGCGTCACGACTCACCTAGTTGTGATAAAAACACAATCACTTATTTAATTTCGGGATTAATCTGCAAATGTAACATATATGACATGACCAAAATAATTAATCATTATAAAATCAACTATTACGGCATTGCTAAAAAAACCACCATATTTTGTAATTGGTAGGTGAAACCTCAGATTAATAATATTAAGAGACAAAGTTTTTACTTCACTTTGCTACTTGTTAGGCAAAGACACTAAATCCATACAGCATGAATATCAATATTATTCAATCAATCTGAAGATCATTGAATGACATGAAAGTATGGAATTTTAGATTTTTCACATTATTGTAACTAAGATAATTAATATATTTTTCTAGTTTGTATATATAAATACCGCCTACATGCAATACCAATGTAAGCAGAACAAAGTATAGGTGTAAGGGGTGGTCGAAGGTGTAACCAGTGACAAGGACAGTGGGTTAGGTTAGGTTATCTTTAGACCAAAGCCCACGAGCCGAGCGAGCGAAGCGAGCGTGCCGCGGTAGCGGCCGGCGAGTGGCAGAACCAACTGGTTTCCATTTATTCGTTGATAATTTTGATAAAAGTTAAAGTCGGTTCTGCCACTCGCCGGCCGCTACCGCGGCACGCTCGCTTCGCTCGCTCGGCTCGTGGGCTTTGGTCTAAAGATAACCTAACCTAACCCACTGTCCTTGCCATAACCTTCGAACACCCCTCACACCTATATATTGTTTCTCTAACATTAGTATTGCATGTTGTCGTTAATTATATATACAAACTACAAAAATATAATAATGATCTTAATCATAATAATGTGAAAAATCTAAAATTCCGTATTTTTATGTCATTCAAATATGTTCAGTTTGGTTGAATAATATTGATATTCATGCTGTACGGATTTAGTTCCTTTGCCTGACATTTAGCAAAGTGAGGTAAAAACTTTGTCTCTCAATATTATTAATCTGAAGTTTTACTTACATATTACAAAATGTCGTGATTTTTTAGCAATGCCGTAATATTTGATTTTATAATTATTAATTATTTTGATCATGTAATACATATTACATTTGCAGATTAATCCCAAAATTAAAGTAATTGTGTTTTTATTATAATTAGTAGGTAAGTCGTCACGCTAAAATTGAACATTATTTCTATCGATATAATGCACGTATTTCGTAATTAATTGTAATGTGTATTAATTTTTTGTCTAAATGATGGCTTACCGATGATTTTAGTGTCGTTATTAAACCATAGCAAAACATATGTAAAGTCTTTGAATACAAAAAAATGCGTAATTTTCAGGTTCCGCGTTTATGCAAATTTACCGAAATTTCATTTATTAATGATACTTGTTACTATTCAGTATTCCCTAATGACCGTTACATGCAGTCAGGTGCATCGCGCAACTTGCAGTGGCGTTTCGTTTCGCTCGAGCGTCAGGGGGCGAACCTTTTATTAACTTTTTGTCTCTTTTTTTATCAATGCAAATAAGTCCAGTCTGGTAGACACCTGTTAATAGAAGCCTATGTAACAACGGCTGGGCGTAACTATGTTCTAAATCTCAGCCTTTCCAACACATTCAAAGCGCAGGGTCGTCAGGGAGGAGGGGGTTTTTAGTGGGTATTGGGGTTGCTCGCCCGTGCAGCAACGCTCCGAGTCTTCCACACTATTCTGTGACGTCGATCGCGGACGGAGCGCTGCCAAGAGCATACTATTGCTGCAGTGTTATCGCCCCCGACCGACGCGTGTCGTTCCCCTAGCAACGACCCAGTTTGTGCGTAAATCGGTTAAGCATTTTCCCTCACCTCAAAACCAAAAAAAAAAAAAAAGCCTATGTAACAAAGGCATGGTAATGTAAAAAACGAAATATGTTTAAGCTTTTCGATTTTTTTGTTCTACTTTCTATGTTAACATTTCTATGTTAGTCTATATACTCTGAAAAATATATTTGGGAGATTTCATGAAAATCGCTTCTACTGTTTAAATATACTTAACTAAAATGTATCGAACTCCTTGGTTTTTACGTAATTAAAACATGGCCGTGCATTTGTCTATATTTTAACCGAAACATGTATATTATATTCCTCTACACAGTGGTGTAGTGAAGAACCTTCGAAAAAAATTAGGAGAAACCATTGAAAATTGCGTATTTACGTAGCTTGATTTCCACCTCCGAATTAGCTAATTAATCTAGCTATATTCAGTAAACAGGATGCGATCCGTAATCCATTCATGCAACACATGCAAGGAAAACTGTGATTGAAAATTTAAAAGGAAGAATACTAATTAACGTAGTATAGACAATAAAGCATGTAATGAGGAGGGATGGAAATCATGCAGTAAAAAATTGATGGATATAAGAGTAGTGTTAGACTAAAAAGAGGTTGTATAAATTATAGAAGATGACGTAATGTTTTGTGGTGTAACAGTCTACGTATGGCAGAATAGAGAAGTATAGAAAGATCGCAAATGATTGCGAGAAGGTGATAGAAAAGAAAGAGATACAAGTACTTTGTAAGCGTATAAAAACATAAACCAGAAGTCCCAGTTAACCACGCGCCAATGAATTGTTATATGAATGAATAAATTGTATTGCTTATTAGCATAAAATTATGCACTGAAGTTGTTCAGTGTAGAACGGAGCACAATTCGTAATTTCCTTTTCGCAGTTGATGTTTATAAGAAGGTCACAGAAGTGATGGTTCTTGATTCAAATAACTCTTACATACGTACATAACTTCACGCCAGTTCCCTTGCGGGGTAGGCATGAACAAATAAAGAATAATAAAACAAATAACTCTTACATGTTTATTTTAAAGTTTTTATATAATGAAAGGATTGTCAATGCACTGTTTGTGCCAGTTGCATGTTTTCATTATGTCTTACATACTGAAATCAGAAATCTTTTATTCATAACAAAGTTACACGTCTATTTCTCCATTATATATAGTCACAAATAAAATTATAATTACATAGATGATAACACTTTAATGTACACCATTACAGAAAACTTACGAAGTAGTATTATTCTAATCGTGTACAAAGTGCGGTCTTGTCGCTAAAAAGCGATCTCTTCCAGACAACCCGTGGCAAGAATATTGCTGATTAGGAGTGGCGATGGTGATATACATACAATTATGTCATATTGGGGAATTTGAGGAATAGTGTGAATGGAGCGTTATGTAAACTTCTAGGCGCTAAGAACCTCAGCCAGATGGCCCAGCTTGCCGTACACAAAGCGGTGCTGGTACCTACGCTCACGTATGGAAGCGAGAGTTGGGTATGGAAGAGAGAGCATGAAAATAGAGTAAACGCGGTCGAGATGCGAGCACTGCGCAAAATCTGCGGAGTGACGCTCGCGGACCGCGTTCATAATACCGAAGTAAGAAAGAGAGTTGGTCTGAAAGAGAGTGTCGGGGTAAAGTTAAGGAAAGGAATGCTCCGGTGGGTCGGGCATGTGGAAAGAATGCATAATGAAAGAATGCATAATAAAAGAATGACTAAACAGATATACAATGCCGTAGTCGTGGAAGGCCACGACACAGATTCCATGATCAAATTGATCGTGTACTAGCAGAATGTGATGTCAGGAGCCTTAAGAATAGACGAGCGTGCATGACAAGAGCTATGAATGTCAAAGAAGCAAGTGAGGAGTGTAAGAATAACCCTGAATGGCGCTCTGTTGTTGTATGTCATATTATAGGACATAAACTCCTCATGACTATAAAAGGTGTGCTCGACTAACCATTTCCTGAGCCGTGTTTTAAATGAGCCGACGGATGTTGACTGCGTTATCCTATTAGGTAGTTTATTGTATATTAACAGTCCCATGACATGCATGAATCCCTCGGGTTTCTCAAGATTGTGTTTTATATGTTTCTTGTCATGCCTAAGCCGAGTGAAGTGCGTACGCACGCTTGGCATAGGTATGAAGTGTGTATATATCCAGGTTTTTAAAATGCAGTCTTGCTGAATCGCATCTCTGCACACGCACTATTGAGCGTACGGCCCTTTTTTGCATGCGGGAGACACGCTGCCAGTCGGCAGCCCGCCTACAGCTCCGTAGCGTACTGCAGCAGCGAGTGGACAGTAACAGTAGTACTGCACTGTCAGCGAAACTTTGTTCGCGTTGCCCTGAAAATGACGTATGTGTTAGTGAATTATAATGATGGCCAAAAAAGACCCTTTTTAGGTATTTTAGCTATTTTCGTCTATCCCAAGGAAATAACGCCCTTAATCGGGATAAAAAGTATCCCAAGTGTTGACCCGAGAGGTTCAGTTAAATCCGTTCAGTAGTTTTCACGTGATGCTTGAACAGGCAAAAATTCTAAAGGTTGTATTATCGGAAACTGCTGGTCCCTATAAATGTAATCTTATATATAAAAATGAATCGTAGAAATGTATGTACGCACATAACTTGAGAACGACTTTACCGATTTTGATTAAACTTTTTGTGTGTGTTTGGGTGGGTCCCCGGATGGTTTAGATTTACAACTGGAACCGGTAGGTGGCGCTGGGATCGGGTTCTAGGATCCTCCTAATCTCCTGAGCCAATTTTGATGATTTTGTTTTTGTGTGTTTAAGTGGGTCCCCGGATGGTTTAGATGCACAATTGGAACCGGTAGGTGACACTAGAGTCGGGACCTAGATTTTTATTTTTTCAGGGCAGGTCAACGTCTGCCGGGACAGCTAGTAGAATATAAGAACATGTATATAAACAGGATAAGAAAAAAGATAAAATAATAATAAAATAAAAGACAAGAAAGAAAACAAAAGAATAAAAAGATCTCTGCCCTGACACATGGCAGTAGATGGCGAAAGAAAACCTGCTGGTCCCAATCCACCCTTGGATCGAATTGAACTCGACACAAAAAAACTGACACTAGAATCAATTATTATGTATATATTTTTATTGCAGGAGTTCAGCAGACAGGCAGACGGCCCACTTGATGGAAAACGGTTACCATCGCCTATGGACATGTGCAACACCAAAGGTGCTACAAATGCGCTGCTGCTCTCTTAAGGGAGACTGGAACCTGGTCACTAATGCCGGAACACAACTCAAAGTTGTTATGGCGACATACTTTAGACCAGGGGTGGTCGCCATCCAGTCGGGCAAATGCCCTACCACCTGGCTGTGGCTTGTTTTGTCGCCTCTTACGACAGGCCGCCCCAACGCAGGAAATTGTATTCTTTCTCCATTCCTGCACAGATACAATATAGGAATATAAATATTACTACATTTCCAAAGATATTCGTGCGAGCGAGATAGCGAACTTAATTAAGATAGACCCCCAGGTGTCTTGGCCATTGTCTCAAATAATTTAGTCTATCCCTGCAAAAAGGGAGAAAGAATACAATTTCCAATTACAATCGTAAGAGGCGACAAAACAACCCACAGCCAGGTGGTAGGGTATCGATGGCGTGGGGTGGAAATTCGGCTAGTGCAAGCCGGTTGAAAATAATTCTAACTCGCAATATATTCCTATTACAATTTGTATATTTAATTTTGCAATCTTACCGCATATTTTGAAACAAAAGCTGGTTCCGATCGGGTTATGAGTTGCTATTTCATCCAATACCTGTGGAGCGTAAGAGATAGTAATAATATATGCATAAATAAAAAACCAAATTGATCGTGTACTAGCAGAAGGTGATGTCAGGAGCCTTAAGAACAGACGAGCTTGCATGACAAGAGTTATGAATGTCAAAGAGGCTAGTGAGGTGTGTAAGAATAAGCCTAAATGGCACTCTGTTGTTTGTGCCTACCCCGCAAGGGAACTGGCGTGAAGTTATGTATGTATGTATGTATAAATAAAAAACGTAGTTCCCAATAAATTCATGGCGCATTCCACCTTTTAACCGCTAGTTAATTTATACAGACACTAGTAAAAATTGTACGAAGTCCACGCCACTGTAGGATATTTGCCCATTTAGATGGCAACAGCCCTATTCTCTAGGTCTAGACTCTAAAGTATGTCGCCATAACAACCTTGAGTTGTGTTCCGGCATTAGTGACCAGGTTCCAGTCTCTCTTAAGAGAGCAGCAGCGCATTTGTAGCAACTTTGGTGTTGCAAATGTCCATAGGCGATGGTAACTGCTATCCATCAGGTGGGCCGCTGGCTATCTGCTAAACTCGTGCGATAAAAAAGGCTTTCATAATAGCCAATTTTGGCCTTGATAGAGTCGATTTCAAGCTTATTTTCTTTTTCGTTGTGACGCTCTCGCACGTTTTAAAACGGTAGTTGAACTTTAAAAAATCAGTAGACATAGAAATGTAGCGTAATTTTGTGCCATTCCTGCATTTAAAAACACTTTTTAATATAGACAGATTGTTATTTTAAATATGTATGTATTTTTGTCTAATAAATTATGACCTAATACAACGGAGAAAACCTAACAAAATTTAGTTGCTGTTTTACCTACATAAACGTAGAATAACGAGTCTACGCTGCCGAATTATTATTATGACTATGGCGTGGTCAGTAAAAGTGACGTTGGACGCCGCTTCCGGCGTAGGATTGACAGCGCGTTTCATTAGTAGCCCACAGCGCCCAAAATGCTCCGATAGACGTTCCACAAGGCGACAATTACGTCATTATTTTCGCTCACACAACGCTCACAACGACTCATGTCAAGAGGTGGGTCAAATAACCGTTCCACTTGGGTTTACGACTGATCGCCGGCATGCAAGTGGAACGGGTAAAATCGCGGCCGTGAACATGGGCGTTGTGAGTCCCTAATGGAACGTAGCCTTTGACTCTAGGGCGTGGTCAGATGGTAATAATGACGTGTAGCGTCACTTGACCTTAGAAGCTGCTTTCGACGTAAGAATGACTTTATACCGGTGGTAATCTGGACACGTCTAACTCACGTCAGTTTTTCAGTGCACCTATGTTTGGACAGATTTGATTGACAGATTAATTGAGGTCAAAAACGCGCGACATCTTTACGATGGAATTGTCAAGAAGGACAGCAGACCACAGAGTACATTAATATAATAGGAGATAACCGATAACCAACGCGCATTACTACCGCATTGCATTACACGCACACTTCACAAACAAACCAAGACATACAAAGAGCCTAATAATTAATAAGCTAGGCACAGAAAGCAAAAACAACACACATGTCACTAGTTAAGATAATATATATAGGTATAGACATAAGGCACACACTGCACATGCACTTCCTCACAACACCAGCATGTAACAGATACACTATACATTAGTATAAGTTTAGTATTATTAGTAGTATTTTAAAATTTTAATTAAAATGCGGCCGCTAGAAAAGGCTCTTTATTTGTATCTTGGTATTCATCCTTATCAAAATAAATTACTTCATATTCAAGACTGCTTCAATACCTTTATATAACTTTTTGTATTATTCAATCCGGACATCCCACTCGAAAGATATCACGAGTTTAAAAATGTAAGTATTAGAACACGCGACCGTGACGCTTTTTCGTGAGCGAAAAATCGTAAGATCCCGTCTATATAGAAGTTTCACTTCAAAAAAAAAAGGAGATAACAGACGCGTCGCACGATGTGTGGACGCCACGCACAGCGTATGTGCGCCACCTGTCGGTCGCGTACAGCGTCACGCCGAACATGGCCTACGGCTTTTGCAAGAGACGACCGCCTCACATACATATAGATTCTTTCTTTATGGTAATTACGCTAAAATTCTATTCAGTCGCGTTTTAATTTCCTATTGTAGTCCAAATACGTAGTGAAATTATGGGAAAAGATATAAATTTTTCGAAACAAAACCTCATATGTCACTCATGAGATATATTATAGAGTAATTTTGTTCCATGCGAGTTGCGACCACAGAAAGTACACAACGAGGTCAAATATACCCACTGTAAGATTGGATTGAGCCGTTTGACATTGTGTACAACTGTACTTAACAAAATTATTCATACATAAATTTAAAAATTTCTAGTTTTTTCCGCAACATTATGACTATTTTTTGTTGAATATCGCCACTTTCTAATACTAATCAACTTAAGGAAAAGAGATATGAGGCTATATTTAATTTTTAAATTAAATTCTACATGACAAGAGTTATGAATGTCAAAGAAGCAAGTGAGGTGTGTAAGAATAAGCCTAAATGGCGCTCTGTTGTTCGTGCCTACACCGCAAGGGAACTGGCGTGAAGTTATTTACGTATGTATGTAAATTCTACTGCAATATAGACATATATTTTACTAGTTATATATAATACATAAATTAAATTAAAGTATGAAAAGAAACCTAATTTACAAGGGGAAATCCATTTGCGGACCCCCCGCCGGGGAGACTTCGGCGGGGGAGTGTGGGACTCGCCGGCTAGAGAAGCCGGAATACCCACTAAAACCCCTTGGTGCCACCTGACGCCATGAGCCGGGGTCACGGGATATGCGTGAGCTTTTCTTCCGCGACCCCGGCTGGCGTGGGCCCACCCCAGCAAGGGACGGGCCTCTCCATGCTCGTGTTTGAGAGGGGCGCGCGCGGGCACCGACGCGCCCCCTACTCAGCGGCTTTAGATGCGGGCGACGGCCTTATAGCCTCCCCTGACCGTCACCCGCGCCGCGCGTTCATGGCGGCCGGAGGTCCGTGTTCCTCCGGCGCCGAGACCGGTTATTGCGGCGGGAGAGGAGCACGGCTGCTCGCTCTCTCTCCCGCTCCGCCGCCTCCTTTGCGGACATGACGGCCTCGCAAAAGGAGGCGACGGCGTCCCATTCGGGTTGGCCCCCGACCATGGCCTGGACCACGGCCGGGAGCGACAGGTCATTTTCGATGGTGGCGCCGAGGACAAGGCGCTCCTCTTCCCAGGCTGGACACTCCTGCAGAGTGTGCAGCGCCGTGTCCTCGACGCTGGCACTGCAGTGCTGGCACCCTGACGACGATTCACGTCCTATCTGACACAGGTACCGACCGAAGCAGCCGTGCCCGGTCAGTACCTGCGTCTGGCGGAACGTCAGGGTGCCGTGCCTCCGGTCTATCCATTTTGGCAGGACGGGCCTAACTGCCTCTACGGTCCTATGACCGGCGCTGGGGTGCGCAAGTCGGTTCTGCCATTCCACCATGAGATCCCGCCGGAACTCCGCCCTTTTAGCCTCGATTTCCCGAGGCGCAGGACGGAAGTCCCGACTGAGGGCGTCCTTGCGCCAGTCGTACACGGCCGCAAGGACGCGCGCCTCTAGATCCCATGGTGGGGATCCGGCTAGGAGGGAGGCCGCCTCGAAGGAGATCGTACGATACCCCCTTATAGCCCTGACGGCCAGCGCGCGCTGCGGACGTCGCAGCAACGCGGCGTTCTTGGCCGTCAGGGACTCCGCCCATATCGGGGCCCCGTATAGGGCCATGGATCGTACGACCCCCTCGTAGAGTTTTCGGCACGGCGCGCCCGGCCCCCCCACATTGGGCACGAGCCGTGATAGGGCGCCGGCTGCCCCAATGAGCCTGGGGGCCAGCCGCTTGAAGTGTGCCGAAAACCCCCATCGGCTGTCGAGGACGAGTCCGAGGATTTATATGTATTTATTATTAAAATGTAAGTAGTTTGTACTATATGTTACGTATACCATCGCCATTATCATCTCAATTCATTCCTGGGGTTGTCTGGAAGAGATCGCTTTTTAGCGATAAGACCGCCCTTTGTACATAACTATACATAATTTTATTTTCTAAGTTCATTTTTGTATTGGTGTATAATAAAGTGTTATCCTTTTAACTTCAAAAATAGCCGTCTCAGTAGGTATGAAAGCTGGTTAAAGCAAAAAATGGCCTATTCTTTTTTTGTATTGTTCTGAAAGCTTAGATTAGACTCTTGCGCAATTTTCAAAGATGCTCGGGGACAATGGACTAACTTTTTTTCATTTTTTAAAAATTGATCGAGCGAATTTTTTCTTTATATATTTTTCTAACTTTCAAGTTTATATAATTTGTGTAACTTACATTAAATGTTAGGGTGCTGATAATTTGACATGTAAAAGTAAAATTAATAAGGACTTAGTTACAAAAAAAAATTTAAATAAAAACACCAAAAGTATAGTAAAAAATATTCAAAGCCGATGCGGACCAAAAAATCATTTTTTTTGCATGAATTCAGCAGACCGATAACGGCTCACTTGATGGAAAGCGGTTACCATCGTCTATGGACATTTGCAACACCAAAGGCGCTACAAATGCGCTGCTGCTCTCTTAATGAAGACTGTAACCTGGTCACTAATGCTGGAACACAACTCAAGGTTGTTATGGAGACATACTTTAGACCAGGGGTGGTCGCCATCCAGTCGAGCAAATGCCCCACCACCTGGCTGTGGGTTGTTTTGTCACCTCTTACGACAGGCCGCCCGGCCGCAGGAAATTGTATTCTTTCTCCATTCCTGCACGGATGTAATAACTCGGAAACTAAAAAATTGGTGAACACATACATAGGGGTTTTTTTTTTTTATTATTATTAACATCTCTACGGACTCGAGTTCCGTACCTTTTTTTATTACTTAATTTCTATGAAAAATTTTAGAATCCATACACGCTTATTGTTTACTTTTGTTACTGTGTGTGACATTAATTTAGTGATTTATATGTTATGGTGTACCTTAAGATTAACTTATTATATTAATTTATCCTATTTTTAATACTAAACTTATACTAATGTAGAGTGTATCTGTTACATGCTGGTGTTGTGAGGAAGTGCATGTGCAGTGTTGGCCTTATATCTATACTTATATATAGTCCTGTCTAGTGCCATGTGTGTTGGTTTTTTCTTTTCTGTGCCTGGGTTATTAATTTTTAGGCTCTTTGTGTGTTTTGGTTTTGTTTGTGAAGTGTGCGTGTAATGCAATGCGATGGTAGTGCGCGTTGGTTTGAGTATGTTTATAAGTTTTATTGTTATAAAATATACATACATACATAGGGGTAATTCGGGTATCCCTCATGTAAATGAAAACTAAGGAATTATTTCTTTTGGACGTCACTATTCTGGCCGAATCTGGCCACTCTGTATAGTATACAGTTTATATCATTTTTAACTAGATGGCGTCACTGTCGTTCTAAATTCTGCTAACCTTTGTATTACTTGTTGCTTTTTGTTAGTGCGTGAATGTAAATGCAGCATGGAGCTGAAAGCAGAGTTACACTGGACTCGGAACTTATATTCCTTGTCCAAAATTTTGGATACGCGTCCTACGTTAAGTAGTGTTACGCGTGTATAATATGTATATTGTATATTCATAATAATTGAATAATGACTTATGACGTCATAACTTGCTATTGTACAACTTAGTTGATATGTGTATTAAGTTATGTGTTTTATATTGTAAGAATTATAATTATTGTATGTTTCCCAAATAAATTAAATTAAATTAAATTGTCTTATAAAGTCTTTATTTTTGAGTCCACAGGGATTTCCCTGTGGACTCAAAAATAAAGACTTAATACCTACGATATGTATTTACATATCGTAGGTATTACCGGGTTCTTTATTAGGATAAGATCAAAGCAATGAGAGTTATCTACTGAAGATAAGAGTCAATTGCCAGCTTGTGTGGAGACTCAGCAGGGTATCCCTATTAAAGGGGTAACCCATGGGCTAATACTCCACTAAAACCCCGTTCCTCCCATGTGCCCCGCGCTCATGGGAGGAATAGCGTGAGACTTAGAATGTAGTTACACCCATACTAGTCCTGCGCATCAGTGCTTGGTTCCTCCGCTCCTCAGGTGCTGGAGGATCCCTGTAGCGGAATCACGGGAGATCTTGCGCGTATCTGCGTCTCCGGGGCCCCGACTAGGGTTGCCAACAATACTTTATAATAACGTATCCTACTTTATTTTTGGTAAATACACGTTATACTTTTGCATAAAAATAAAGTATGTGAAAATACTCTATTCCCAATATTTACTCTGATGCGTAAAATGAAATAGTTATATGGATAACTAGCTGTGTCCGTGACGCCGTCCGCGTGGAATTTGTTTTCAAAGCCCCCCCGATTTTGAAACATTTTTCATTGGTGCTCCGCTCCTATTGGTCTTAGCGTGATGATATATAGCCTATAGCCTTCCTCGATAAATAGGCTATCCAACACTGAAAGAATTTTTCAAATCAGACCAGTAGTTCCTGAGATTAGCGCGTTCAAACAAACAAACTAACTCTTCAGCTTTATATATTAGTATAAGATTACTGAACTATTATTATCGATCCAGCAATCACTGAAAGAGTTTATCCAGTAATGAATCTAAAATGGCGACAAGAAAGGAACAGGAAATCTATAAATTTTATCATAAAAAATGAATTGTTTGTTTATTTAAATTTAAGTTGGGAATGTAAAGATAGCTTCGAAAATTTAAGGATAATGAAAAGTTGTTAGTGTGTGCTAGAAGCACACAAAAATAGTATCTCCAAGAGAAGAAATAAATAAAATATTTAATAAAAATACTTTTTTTTCCAAATACTTTATTTTTCCCTACTTAAAAAATGTAATACGTTATTTTTCTCAAAAATAGTTGGCAACCCTAACCCCGACTGACGTCGGTACCCGCGGGATCTTATAAAATCTAGCGAAATTTGGCGTTTAGAAAATAATAGTCTCGACCAACGCGCATTATCACCGCATTGCATTACACGCACACTTCACAAACAAACCAAGGCACACAAAGAGCCTAAAAATAATAACCCAGGCACAGAAAAGAAAAAAACAACACATATGGCACTAGATAGGACAATATATATAAGTATAGATATAAGGCCCACACTGCAAATGCATTAGTATAAGTTTAGTATTAAAACTAGAATAAATTAATATAATAAGTTATTCGTAAGATACATACACCTCAACATAAAAATCAATAAATTAATGTCACACACAAGAACCAAAATAACTAATAAGCGTGTTAAATTCAAAAAATTAAATCTAGAAATTAAGTTGTAAAAAAGGGTACGGAACTCGAGTCCGTAGAGTTGTTCATAATTTAAAAAAAAAAATTGTCTCTAAATAATTTTTAATTAAACATTAAAAATCGTGTTATATAAAGCCCTTATACTATATATTTTATGATGCGTAGCATAACAGTCTGTTCCGACTGGTGCCACACAATGCGGTCGCCACCGCAGCGATACTATTTCTTGCTGCTTACTTGCATTATTCATTTGGCCAGTTAAGATTTTAAGTACGTGCCCCAGTCGTGCTTGGTATGTGATGACGTGGCAAATAGATGGGAAGGCAGTCTAACGTTACAGGTTTAAGACATTTATTTCTCAAAAGAATTCACAATTGACTTACGGAGAAATAACTAGTTACACTAGTGGTCGCCCAGTGGTCGCAATTCGACCAAAATTAATTTAAATTATGTTTGAACATTATTAAGGTTCTGTTGTCAAAGACTATACTTTTGTAATCACAGATTTCGCCAAGGCTACAACGCTGTTAATTTGACTTTAACAATAAACAAAAGAGTATATACTCGTATGCGTGTGTGTGTAATATATTTTTTTTATTGATTTAATGTATTTTTTATGTCTAATTAAAAAAAATATTAGCATTCTGCACTCCTTCTCTATATAAACTACTAGCTGTCCCGGCAGACGTTGTCCTGCCCTGAAAAAATAAAAATCTAGGCCCCGATTCTAGTGCCACCTACTGGTCCAATTGTGAATCTAAACCATCCGGGGACCAACTTAAACACACAAAAACAAAATCATCAAAATTGGCTCAGGAGATTCGGAGGATCCTAGAACCCGACCCCAGCGCCATCTACCGGTTCCAGTTGGAAATCTAAACCATCCGGGGACCCACCCAAACACACACAAAAAGTTTAATCAAAATCGGTAGAGTCGTTCTCAAGTTATGTGCGTACATATATTTCTACGATTCATTTTTATATATAAGAATAAGTGTGCGAAATTTCATACTCCTCCGTCCGCGCAATTTTCGTAAAACGGGGTACAAAGTTTTGGAATTGTCTTTGTCTTCGTCCGGAATAGGATAATAAGTATTAAAATATGATATTGATCATTAAAAAACATCAGTCACAACATCAGTCTAGCCATTCATTTGTTATAATCTTTCGCGGCCGATTTCGCCAATGGTGACTGCATTTAAACTCATTTTCATTTGCCTGATTTAGGTGAACTATTATTGTGTGTTCAAGTGGGTCCCGGCATGGTTTAGATTCACGATTGGACCCGGTAGGTGGCGCAGTTGAACACCTCTTTAACTATGGGACCGATTTTGATGAAATTTTTTGTGTTTTTTCAAGTAGTGGTTTAGATTATCAATTGGTCCCGGTTGATGGCGCTGTTATCGGTTTCTAGATTTTTATTTTTTAAGGGCAAGACAACGTCTGCCACCCGGCAGCTAGCATGTTATAAGGGAGAGTGAGAATGTGAGTATTATATATTAGAGAATTTAATTAAAATTTTATCCAGTCTTCTAAGAAAAAACAAGGTATACCTAAATTTAGTTTGCTATCTCACTCGCTCATTACCATATTTTTCAAGTCATAAATAGACCGAACTTCAACAAGTCTGCAATTTGTGATTCTCAACAAAAATATTATAAATGTTTCACAATTGGTATAAAACTGTATTCTTGTGAAAAAGAAAATATAGCCTACTTTTATGTATGAAACTTTGTTTAAATAAATTGTATGGCCCAAACTGACCCCAGATTCGGATTCAGCGCATCGAAATACATGAGAATAGATGGGTCTGGTCAAAAGTACACACATTTTTTTTATATTATTAACAACTACGGACTCAAGTTCTGTACCCTTTTTTACAATTTAATTTCTAGATTTAATTTTTTTAATTTAACACGCTTATTATTTATTTTGGTTCTTGTGTATGACATTAATTTATTGATTTTTGTGTTGAGGTGTATGTATCTTACGAATAACTTGTTATATTAATTTATTCTAGCTTTAATACTAAACTTATACTAATGTAGAGTGTATCTGTTAAATGCTGGTGTTGTGAGGAAGTGCATGTGCAGTGTGGGCCTTATATCTATACTTATATATATTGTCCTATCTAGTGCCATATGTTACACCATATTTTTGTAGGCCGGTGTTATTGTTGAAATTCATAAAATTTAGACTTGTCATAAATAAATGATCAACATCATCGTATTTAAGAGTTCTTGTCCGTGGAGCCTCCTCCAAAACTCTCTGATGGAATGCTCCTTCGTCTCAGTCTCAAAGGAAGATCTTTCAGCGAGGCTAATGTTGTTCCTCGCAGGCCTAGGCCCATCGGTTTTTTTTTTTTTTTGGAGCTGGACCCAGCTGAATAGCCGCAGATGGCTATTTCAGCGATACCGGACTTTGGGGGCTTCCCGACTCCGTGGGAAGTTGAAAATTTGTATATATTCTTTGTGTTTCGGGAAACGTTTGTGACATCAATTATTGCACAGCGCCATCTATTGGCTTGTAAGTGTTCTAATACACGCTGTCCTAGGTCTTATCTTTCATCTTTATTTGCGACAGTAAATATTTTTCTTTCTTTATTTTATTTCTCTTCTACCTGTTACTTTATCCGTGCTGGAACGGAGAATGAATACAATTTCCTGCGTTGGGGCGGCCTGTCGTAAGAGGCGACAAAACAACCCACAGCCAGGTAGTAGGGCATTTGCCCGTCTGGATGGCTACCACCCCTGGTCTAGAGTATGTCGCCATAACAACCTTGAGTTGTGTTCCGGCATTAGTGACCAGGTTCCAGTCTCCCTTAAGAGAGCAGCAGCGCATTTGTAGCACCTTTAGTGTTGCAAATGTCCATAAACGATTGTAACGGCTTTCCATCAAGTGAGACGTCTGTCTGTCTACTGAACTCCTGCAATAAAAAAAAACTTTGCCTTCTTTTATCTTACAAAGAAGGGTGTCGTGTCGTAGTAAATATCCAAACATTCTTCCACTGCTCTCCTTTTTGGTTTTTATCTATCTTTTTTAGCTAGACCTGTTGCTGGGGAGTTTCTTGCCGCTTCTTCTCCTTAACATCAATAATACGTTGCGAAGCGGTGTACATAGAATAGGAAGTAGATATACATTTTGACTTACATGTATGACCTTCAAAAAGTGTTTGCCAATGGAACTTATTTTGAAAAAATATATTTGAAGATGAATTTATAATTGAACGCTTTTCTTTTACTACGGTCAACATCTCTTCACTGGTCTTCTTCTATAAGTAAATTCAATCAATTTATACATACATAACTTCACGCCAGTTCCCTTGCGGTGTAGGCACGAACAACAGAGCGCCATTTAGGCCCATTCTTACACACCTCACTTGCTTCTTTGACATTCATAACTCTTGTCATGCACGCTCGTCTGTTCTTAAGGCTCCTGACATCACCCTCCGCTAGTACACGATCAATTTGATCATGGAAGGTGTGTCGTGGCCTTCCACGACTTCTGCATCCATCCACTTATCAATCAATTTATATCTTCAAAATATCTAATTTGGTAGCTTCTTGAAATATCTACGGAACCTTATACTATATGACTTGCGTGACTGATATAACTGCTTGACAAACTCTTGTTCCGTAACACGCTGGTTCACTGATTATGTCCTGTTCACTCGTGTGTGCATGTTGTTTCCCTGACTTCGTGAATCACCGATATGTTTACATTTTGAATGGTTTTTTCTTAAAGACTGGTTCCTATATCTTAAATACTATTAATTCTTAAGACTTCTTCGTAACGCGATATCTCCGTCAATTCTAAACCGATTTTCAATTTTTTTCTTTACTCGTAAGTCTATACCCCCGAGGTGGTGCCATGGTCACCAAGTCAGGATCTGGTGAGAGGATTTCAGGGAAATCGAGAGTAACTAATACGAAATAAAGAACGCTGTGCGCCTAAATTCTTAGAAAAAAATTGTATACGCGTGTAGCTATTACATTTTCTACAGGCGCTTAATTTTTGATTTTGTTTTTTTTCTTTATTAGTAAGTATGCATACTCCCGAGGCGGTTCAATAGTTACCAAATCAGGATCTGATTTGTGGATCGCAAGGAAATCGAGAGCAAATACGCCGAAGAGTGAGATGGCAAATTTGTATACGCATGCCAGTTATACATTTTCTACATACATACATACATAACTTCACGCCAGTTCCCTTGCGGGGTAGGCACGTACAACAGAGTGCCATTTAGGCTTATTCTTACACACCTCACTTGCCTCTTTGACATTCATAACTCTTGTCATGCAAGCTCGTCTGTTCTTAAGGCTCCTGAGCGGCTCCTACATTTTCTACAGGTGCTTAATATGTTATCTCTAAAGCTATTTAAGTATTTGCTCAACTAAAAAGTAAAAAATATTTTTTTAATAAAAACAAAACCGACTTCACACTAGAAACCAAAAAATAAATTTTTAACCGACTTCTTTCTACAACATCTTGAAGTCGGTGCGAAGCAAAACATAAAAATGACTGTATTTTGTAAACTCGTTGTTGTTCTTTAATGTTTTATTTGGCACCGACTTCAAGATGTTGTAGAAATAAGCCGTAAATATTTATATTTCGGTTTTATTTTTGTAAAAAAAAATCATGTATTTATTTTGCCAGAAGTTCAAGTATTGCCGAATTTGACTGACTGAACAAAATCGTGCAATGATTGCTTTATATTGTTGCGACAAAAACGATCAATGATTACATTTTTTTTTTACACTTGTTGACGAGGTTGTTTATTCTTTTAGCTGATATTACAATGAAAGAAAATAAAACTAAATTATGAACTAAATACTTAAAAATAAATATGTGTCTAATTATAAATAAACTAAATTATAAATAAATTAAACTATACAATAAATTAAACTAAAAATAAACTATATATACAAACTAAAATTAAAGTATAAAATCTAGTTCTAGACCGCTGTCAGTCGGAAACGTGCCCAAAAGACTGGCCACATTGCCTCTCTGAATGGCAATGCTGATGCGCTGTCCGAGGTATAAATGATTAGATTGTATTTAATCCGTGAAAAAGAAAATAAAATTGCCGAGAACCTGATGGAGTATTTAATTTTGTCCTTGGGTAATTCTATTTGTTTTTAGTCTGCAATTCATTTACCTTTATCAACCTGCATTATACTGTATATATTGTTGTTGTTATGTGTGTTGTATTGTCCACCGTGACTTCACTTTATGGTCCCAGACGGAAGAACAGCGTAAGAGCCAGTACACACGGCGCGTTGCGTCTCCGTTGCGTCGACGCAGCGCTGCCGCTGCGTCGTTTTCCATATAATAATCATAGTGTACACACGGTGCGCTGCGTGGACGCAACGCACACACGACGGAACTGCAGCCCCCGAGACGAAGCGGGGGTGTACACATTGTGACGACGGAACGGCAGCGCTCAGTTGCTTGTGCGTTGATAGAGAGGATACACTAAAAACTCTACATCACTATTTCTTAATGAAATGAAGGGACAGATCCAATACCGTCTTGTGATTTTGCGTCGATTTCGGCGGTGACGTAGTAATAGGAGCAATGCCAGACGTCTTTTCCGATCCATGCTTTCTATAGACTGATGCGATGTTTTTATAAAATGCTGCGACGTCGGAACATTATTACTGCGTTGTAGTAACGCTGCGGCGACGCAGCGCCTGTGTGGCCGGCTATGCGTCAAAATATTTGTATTGCGTGGACGCAACGCGCCGTGTGGACTGACTCTTAGTCTTTGCTGGCTATCATTCTGCTGAGACTCGGTCCAATTTCGGACTTATTATGTTTCTATTGTCTTTCTATTTCTATTGCGGCGGAAACAGCTGAATCACAAGCGGCGCAAATATGTAACCCTCAGTGAGAGTTATATGTTTGTGCCGTTTGCTGTCGAGACGCTTGGACCGTGGGGTCCTGAGGCCATGAGCCTCTACTACTTTATTAAAACGACTCATGGACTCTTCAGGTGACCAGAAGGCTGGTACTTACCTCAGGCAACGGATCAGTATGGCGATCCAGCGAGAAAATGTAGCCAGCCTTCTGGGCACCTTACCCATAGAAGACGGTGATCTAGGCTTAGTATTCTACTTATAGTCTTGAGGGACTATGAGTAGAATCTTTATCCGTGCAGGAACGGAGAAAGAATACAATTTCCTACGGCCGGGCGGCCTGTCGTAAGAGGCGACTTAACAACCCACAGCCAGGTGGTAGGGCATTTGCCCGACTGGATGGCTACCACCCCTGGTCTAAAGTATGTCGCCATAACAACCTTGAGTTGTGTTCCGGCATTAGTGACCAGGTTCCAGTCTCCCTTAAGAGAGCAGCAACGCATTTGTAGCACCTTTGGTGTTACAAATGTCCATAGGCGATTGTAACCGCTTTTCATCAAGTGGGCCGTCTGCCTGTCTGCTGATCTCTAGCAATAAAAAAAAAGAATACAATACAAATAAGTAAAGTTTTCTTGCATTGTATTCGATTATATGTAATTTTATAATATAAAAAAAAAACTATTTATATTAACTTAGTTTTTGTCCAAAATAAAATATTTTGAAATAACGTCGAAGTATCATGTCATTCAATAAAAACGATGTTAATAACTTCACGCCCTTTAACCCAAGGCTACTTTCGTTTCGTGTCTCCGCCAATTAATATCAGTCTTACTGTATTGTTTTTGGGCCAATCAAGTCAATTATCCGCTCTATATTGCAAAACCGAGACGAGATCATACCGTACGTTGCGGACCGATTTCGTATGTATAACGTAACCATATTGCAATATTAACGGTTTAAAATTATTTTTAAGTGGCAAATTGCTTGATAGCAGAAAAGTGGCGAGGTAAATTGAAAAAAAATCGTAAGGTGCTTTTAAAATTTAAATTCAAAGTGCTAATGGTGTCATAAGAAGGGAGGCTGAAGACCTTGAAAATATAGGCCTCAAATAAGCAGAGCAGACCCCAGAATCAGAAGCAAAAAGTGAAGACACAATCAGGATTTAAGCTGAGGTTGGCGATAAAGATTTTAAGGTGACACATAAAATTCTAGAGAGATTTGCCACTGAAGTATATAAAAAAATTAAATTTACAAACTCTGAAAGTGTTTGGTAGTCCGGTCAATTTAGACATCCGAGGGTACAAAAATTCGGAAATTGTAGGATTGTTCAAAACACCATTATAAATTAAATCTACAGTCCTTATTGATCCGATACCTGGAAAAAATTTACTCACGGTCAAAGATGACAAAACGGGTTTTTCGCGATTTGCAGCAAAACGGTAAGTCTTATCATAAAATTAGCCCAAACAAAAATTGTAGATCACATAATTATCTATAAAAAAGGTCTTAATACTGTTTTCCTAAAAGCCACCGTTTTTGAGATATAACCATTCAAAAAGTTGGAACAGTCATAATATTCTACTAGTGATTTTTGTTTGACATACGACAGATTTTAATTTACGACCTTACAAAAGCAAAAGTATGTTCTACATCAAATAACATTCGTTTATTCTTTCTGTTTAGAAATTGTCCCGAATATTTCCAAGTTCTTGCCCATTTAGCTCATTTTCGGTGAAACTAGTAGGAACACGATAGTGTTCCTACTAGTGTTAATAGGACATCATGGAGCAATGATAGTGGAAGCGAAGGATACTTCGCTTCCACTATCATTGCTCCATGATGTCCTATTAAGGCTCTGTACCCAGGAACTGCTATTCCGGGGTTCCTAACAAGATAAGATAATGCAATATTGATTTGAGAGCAGCCTAAAACGTGGGTTTCGGCAGGTTCTTCCCATATTGACATAGGCGTTCTACCTATAGAAAGCCTTCCATGCTTTACATATTGAGATTAAGTTTCGTCACTGACATGTAAATGTGCCGCTGAAGAAAGCGAAATGAGCAAACTATGATGGTTGCGTTGCAATTTTGATGTTTGTTCACGCTTTCTAAACAGTGTTCGAGGTTCCGCTACCAACGTGAGCATCAGTAAATATAATTTGTTATTATTAAATTAGACTTTTTTTGTTAAGAGCTAAACCTTGTTTGGATTACGTGATTCCGTCGGTGGTTCCGGCGAAATTGGAACACAGTGTTACATTAGGGAAGTCTATACTTTATTAGGCAAGTCTTAGCATATTATATGACGTCGTCAGGAATTCGCAGTCCACTGCTGGATGTAGGCTTCCCCAAAACGGCGCCACTCATCCCTGTCCTCTAATTTCCTCATCCAGCGCCTACCGGCGACCTTGCACAGGTCGTCGGACTATCAGGCTGGAGGGCGTCCGACACTACGTTTACCGAGACGCGGTGTCCACTCCAGGACTCATCTGCTCCATCGGCCATCGGTCATGACCGACCCATTGCCACTTCAACTTGCTAATTTTGCGAGCTATGTCGGTTACCTTGGTTCTATTACGGATATCCTCATTTCTAATTTTATCTATAAGAGAAACACCCAACATAGCTCGCTCCATAGCCCGTTGAGCGACTTGGAACTTGTGGACCAATCCTGCCGTCAGTGTCCACGTCTCGGCTCCGTGGCTCAGGACGGGGAGGACGCACTGCTCGAAGACTTTTGTCTTTAAGCATTGCGGAACGGCATATTCTATATAGCATATTATATGATCAACTTTTTATTTACATACTTTTACGTGCGAGCGGGGGTACGCACTTGGGATTGGAAGGAAACACCAGTTTTTTAACTAAATGCTTTTATTAACTTACACAGCCCTACGTGATTTCTCTCCGCAGGGTTGCTCTAACTGATGACGCACTGTCCCGATCATAAGATCGTCTTACTTACTACCGTCGCCGATATTGCGTAGACCACCTCTTGCTGCTGAGGTGCTCGCACATTTAATTTACCACGCGTAGCTCGCTTCTGGATCTCCTCTTAAATTACGCTAAACTCCTCCTTCACTGGACTGCCCAATAAATTTTCTCTAAACTCACCACTTAACTCGTCACTGACTTCTACTAAACTTCTCTTTCAACTCTTTCGTATCGCACTTGTCGCTTCGCTGTCTTGAACTAAGTCCCTGGTAGGCGCGCCTTACGCTGCTTATATACCCGGAAGAATCTGGAACCCATAATTTCGATCTTCTTTTCGTTATTCTTTTATTTACTGTCTATCCCTTTCTAATCATCTATATATCTCTGTTTTTTCCTTCCAGGAACTTGTAACTTTTTCTAAAAGTCTTGAGGCCGGCTTACGCTGCCAAAAAGTTCTACTCTCGATCGCCACGATACTAATATCAATATTAAGATTATTGTCCCGTAGAAAGTCTCCACTGCTACCACCATACGTAGCAGCGAAAAGAAAGCATTTATCATTGCGCCTGTAAACTTCAAACGATACAAATCTACAATTAGAAAATGTTGCACTCTGTTTACTTGTATGACTGATATACATCTTTGCGGTTCTGGATTCAGTACGGACATCAAATAGAACAATGAGTTCTAGGGGAACTGCATTTATAGCTCTAATGATCCATTTAATTATTATTTAACAGACAGATACGTGAATAAAGTAGATAAAAGAATTTCTAGTTAGATGTATTGCTGTGGTTTTTGCCGCTTGTCTTTAAACAGCGATAGCAGCTTGTGAAATTGTGTACATAGAATAGGAAGTAGATTAATTACATCGGCCCACAAAAAATAAAAATTGGTCTGTACCTTTGATCAGACTCATATATTCTTATGTATTTCGATGCGCTGCAGTATCCGAATCTGGGGTCAGTTTGGTCCATACACCCTCAAAATGTTGAAGGTGTATAGACCAAACTGACCCTAAATTCGGTCTTTTATTACATAAACCCTCAAAATTCTGAGGATGTATGGACCAAACTGACCCTAGATTCGGTCTTTTATTACATAAACCCTCAAAATTCTGAGGGTGTATGGACCAAACTGACCCCAGATTCGGTCTTGTGGTACATAAACCCTCAAAATTTTGAAGGTGTATAGACCAAGCTGACCCTAGATTCGGTCTTTTATTACATTAACCGTCAAAATTCTAAGGGTGTATGGACCATACTGACCCCAGATCCGGATTCAGATGATTGACTTATAATATGTGTGACCTTACAGAAAACGTTCTCCCGTGCAATTTAGTTTCAATTTTGAATTTGATTGTGAATTTTGAATTTTAAGTTATTATTTTTCTTGTTTATTGATCGCTAGAACATTTATTCCACGTACAACAGTGATCTGGAGGGAACTTCCCGCCGAGGTTTTCCCTCTGCGCTACGACATGGGGTCGTTCAAGAAGGGCTTTATAAAATGTCTTAGAGGCCGGCAACGCCCCTGGTGTTGCAAACGTCCATAGGCAACAGTAACCACCTTTCCTCAAGTGAGCCGTCCACCTGTTTGCCAGCTTCAGGAAATAAAAAAAGGTCTTGATAACTGGCGCCAATAAATACCATCGGAATCTCTAATGACACGGAGTTAGTAGTGCTTCGATGAGAAATTGAGATGTAATTATTGGTAGACATGATCGCCGTGGTGTGGAAATCTTCACAGAGCAGATGGAAAGGAAATAAAGTCTCAAGTGATCAGGTGTTTCCAGGTTGGGTGGTGCAGCGAGTAGCGTGCAAGTGGCGCCAGGCATGCATCCGAAGGGGTAGCTGCAGCATGCCCGCCGTCGCGCTGTGCCTCGCGCTGCTGCTGGCGGCGCAACACTCAGCGCATGGACAAGGTACTTAAGCTTTTATTTAACTTGCATAGTTGGAAGAGAGCTGCGCACGCGCTCCTCGGACGCACAGGTATGTGCAAAATCTCCTCCCATGATTCCATCGCAGGGGTCCGCGCATTATGGGGATGCGACGGGTCACTCTGCATCCCGGGGTGACCTAAGTTTGTTGCGCGGTTGAACAATGAGTGTAGCTTCGCTCGTCATCTCATGTTCTTCCACACAAGCGCCGGATATGAGACGCAGTTGTAGATTTAACGGAGTAGTTCGTCCCGCCCAGAGCCTTCGCCGTGGTCCGGTCCCACCCCCACAGTCGAGAGGAACTCAGTATGGTACGAAATGTGTTCCCATAAAAAAAAGAAGTTAGTTACTTAGCTTCTTTAGGTCAAATCTTGCAAGCTGAATTAGAATTAGTTTCTTTAGACATCGACTTTGAAATTTTACATGCTTGTTCATTGCTGATTGATGACGAAAATGAAAAAAAGAAGTAAAAATAGGCAGCTTTTATATGCTCTTAAAACATTACATCAAATCCATGATTTTTTTTAAATTATACATCTATATATTAATACGTGAAGCAAAAACTTTGTAGCCCTTTTTACGAAAACCGCGCGGACGGATAGTATGAAATTTCGCACACTTATCTATACTAATATTATAAAGAGGTAAAGTTTGTGAGTCTGTGACGTTGTAGAGGATAATTTCTGGATTTACTAAACCGATTTTAAAAATTCCTTTACTGTTCGAAAGCTACGTTAATAGGGAGTGTTATAGGCTATATAACATAACGCTATATACTACGGGAGCCGGTCAGAGCGCGGGTGAAACCGCGCCGGGCCGCTAGTAGTTTATATAGAGAAGAAGCGACAAATGCTATTTTTTTTAATTATGCATAAAAAATACATTAAGGCTACGTTCCATTAGAGACTCACAACGAATACGTTCACGGCCGCGATTTTTCCCGTTCCACTTGCTTGGCGGCGTTACAATCGTAAACCCAAGTGGAACCCCACCTCTTGACATGGGTCGTTGTGTAATCGAAAATGGTAACGTCATTAGTGACGTATTCGCCACGACCACAACGACCGCGGTCGCCTTGTGGAACGGCTAACGGAGCATTTTGGGCGTTGTGAGCTACTAATGGAACGCGCTGTAAATCAATAAAAAACATTACACACACTACCATGTATTTGATACACACACGCATATATACTCTTTAGTTTATTGTTCAAGTCAAGTCTTACCTTGGCGAAATCTGAGGTTATAGAAGTATAATCTTTGACATTAATTATTATGGTCGAATTTCTAGAACGGGCTACCACTAGTTAATATAAAAGCTTGTCGTGAGGGTCAATTACCAAAAAAATGTAATGTTTTAAATAATTTGCCTGTCAATTTGGCAACAAAACAAGATGGCGATCTATAAAAACAATAATGTTAATAACAGCCCATGAATGTCCCACTGCTGGGCTAGGCCCTCCCATTACTGGGGCACGGACAGTATACCCGCCACGTTTGTCCAAGGCGACTTGGCAGGTTTGACACAACGGTCATCTCGATGTGCAGGTTGCATCACGCTGTTTTCCTTCGCCGTTGTTAGCACGTGGTGATTGTAACAATATGCACATTAGGTCAGAAAACTGCCTAAGTGGTGCATGCGTTCCGGTCAGGCTCGAACCCGCGCCCTTTGGGTCTGGGACGCGTGCGCTAGCCATTACGCTACCACGACTGTATAAGTCAATTATTAATTGTATATTTCATAACGATTTCACATTGTATACCCGGTTATAAATGTATTGCGTGCCGTGCCTGTTAAAAAATACTATATAATTAAATGGAACTGTCCAATGTAAACTTTCAAATAATATGTCCGGTCTTTTTTATGTTAAATCCAAACATTGAATCAAATCAAAATCATTTTTTTTTATTACAGAAGATCAGCAGACAGGCAGACGGCCCACTTGATGGAAAGCGGTTACCATCGCCTATGGACATTTGCAACACCAAAGGTGCTACAAATGCGCTGCTGCTCTCTTAAGGGAGACTGGCACTTGGTCACTAATGCCGGAACACAACTCAAGGTTTTTATGGCGACATACTTTAGACCAGGGTTGGTAACCATCCAGTCGGACAAATGCTCCACCACCTGGCTGTAAAATCAAATTTATTAACACCAATCTTAAGCAAATCAGAGTCGATAGTAGATAATGTCGAACTGATTGGTGAGAGGTCCCTGTTTGGACCTCTCACCAATCAGTTCGACATTATCTATCTAAACATAACATACAAGTTACAAAAATTAACTTAACATATTACACGAGATGTGAAAAGACATTTTCCCACTACCAAATTAGGTATTTAATGTCAAAAGTCTATATTTATCCGTGCAGGAACGGAGAAAGAATACAATTTCCTGCGGCCGGGCGGCCTGTCGTAAGAGACAACAAAACAACCCACAGCCAGGTGGTAGGGTATTTGCCCGACTGGTTGGCTACCACCTTTGGTCTAAAGTATGTCGCCATAACAACCTTGAATTGTGTTCCGGCATTAGTCATCAGGTTTCAGTCTCCCTTAAGAGAGCAGCAGCGCATTTGTAGCACCTTTGGTGTTGCAAATGTCCATAGGCGATGGTAACCGCTTTCCATCAAGTGGGTCGTCTGCCTGTCTGCTGATCTCCTGCAATAAAAAAAAAAAAACATATCTCAATAAATCCTTAACCTAAATTTTAACAATGCAATCAATACACGATTTTATTGACCTACACATAAAAATCTCAAATGTTTTCCGCATACGTGAAAATCAAGAATTAGTCGAGACTTGCCGTTAACGCTGTGTAGTTTAATAAACAAAGAGAATGTTTAGGTCAAGCCGCGCTCGGAAACGCGGACATTGTAAAAGTGGGTAGGTGTTGAAAAAGTAAGACGTTTTTGAAAGAGCTCTTCAAATTTAAATTAAATTATATTGTTTTATTATCATATTAGTTTGTTATAGTATATGCATAAACTCAGTGTATAGTTATCTCACCTGTCCCAGTTTTTTCCTAACAACAACACAAACATTTGTTGAGATTTATCACTATTTGGATCATAATGGATTCTTTGCAAGATACCATGTCACAACTTGTTACTTCTTTCAAGCAACGCATGGACAACTTTGAAGGAGAGCTACAGAAAGGGCACTCTTCAACAACTTTGTCCTCACTAGCAGCAGAATTTTCCACATTCAAAGTCTTCACTCTAAATACTTTAAAGGTACTGCAATCACAAATTGAACTTCTCCAACAATCCACTGATAATATGGAGATGTATAGCAGGAGAAAGATTCTACTGATTCATGGAGTAAAAGAAGATAAACAAGAGGATCTTGTTGACATAGTTTCTAAGTTAGTTATCAGTAAGTTAAAGCTGGATGATTTTAGTCGTGAACATATCCGTCGTTGTCACAGAATGGGAAAGCCCCCATCTACATCTAAGAAACCCAGGCCTATTCTACTTAAGTTAAGTGATATTTCACTTCGCAATTTAGTTTGGTCAGCTAAATCTAAACTCAAAGGTTCCGGTGTGACAGTTTCTGAATTCCTTACAAAGATGAGACATAATACTTTCATGGAGGCCAGAAAACGCTTTGGTATATCCAAGTGTTGGACACAAAACGGTACAATCTTTGTAACGGCTGCTGATGATAATCGATTTCGTATTAAACAGCTATCTGATTTGGATAATATTGCTTTGCCAAGAGAGGATCCGCAGTCAAACAAGGACGCTCCTGCTGCTACTAAAACGCGAAGGGCTGCGACGACATCCAAAAAGTGATCTTAATGGGTTTCATTAGAAGATATATGTTATTTTATTTTCTTCACTTATTATTATTATTATTTTTTTTTATACATCTTATAATTTAATGTGTGACACTTCATTTCGTATATTTTTCCAACTTTTCGATTTAAGAAACACATTTTTTTTTTTTTTTTTTATTTTTTTTTTTCAAAAACTTGCTTGGTTTAGATATATTTATTTCATGTTTCTGTTTCGTATTTTATGTTATATTTATATTTACTTTTTATTTTTCTTTTCTGTGTCGACAATTGATGGTGCGTTCAGAAACCTAAAATAAGTTTGTCAATTCGTTTGAAAGTGTCACATTGTAATATTTTTTTTTTACGGTTTTTCATGTGATGTTTGTGTTGTTTTAATATTATCTTACTATTTTTTTTCCTTTTTGTAACTGGTAGGTGTAATGTGAGCAATTTGTTTAATTTTTATTTAAAATATTCTACCATTTATTTCATATAATTTATTTTTTACAGTTTACAATCTTTGTAATATATATAGCTTATTTTAATATTTTGATGAATATCTCTAACGATAGTGAAAGTGAGGCCGAATATGTGTCTTGCTCTTCGGATAGTTTTTATAGTGACAGTAACCCATCATTAAACGATCTCCTTGAGGCACGCTTTTCAAGTGTTACACCTAACTTCAATGTAGTTCATATAAATGCGCAGAGTATTCCAGCTCACTTTATAGATATGTTGGCGTCGTTTAGTCAAAAAAGTATACATGCTATACTAGTTTCAGAGTCCTGGTTGAAACCTTGTCTTCTCTCAACTACCTACACCATACCTGGTTACCAGCTTATAAGGAATGACCGTACGGGCAGTGGTGGTGGAGGTATCGCTATTTATCTTCAATCGCACATTCCATACTCAATCGTTAGCATGTCTCCACAGCCTCCTCCGCCTGATGCTGGTGAACACCTGTTCATTGAGGTGGAACTATGTTCAACAAAGGTACTGGTTGGTGTGTTTTATAGCCCTTCCCTTAGAATAAATTACTTCACATCATTCGAAAATCTTCTAGAAAATATAGCTCCTATTTATAATCACACTATTATTATGGGTGATTTCAACACATGTCTTCTTAAGCGTGATCAACGTAGTACTTCCCTCGAGTCCCTAGTTACAGCTTCAGGCCTGACCATCCTTCCGCTGAAAGCGACTCATTGTTTTCCTAATTCTATTCCTTCTCTTTTAGATTTGATTCTTGTATCTTCCCTCCCACACGTCGTCACACATGGTCAGTGCCCGGCGGACGCTTTCTCATATCATGACCTGATTTTTCTTTCGTATAATATTCGTCCGCCAAAAGCCAAGCCTAAAATTATCCTGCAACGTAATTTTGGTGGTATTAATTCGGATAATCTACTCAAGGACTGTCGTGACTCGGATTGGTCGAGGGTCTACAATGCAGTTACTACTGATAAAAAGGTGAATGTATTTAATGAAATTCTATTGAAACTGTATGACTCACATGCACCCATGCGACGAGTTAAAATTAAGCATCTTCCTGCACCGTGGCTTACCGATGACATCAAGAAACTTATTCACAAAAAATCTTTGGCCAAGACCAAATATAAAGTCAATCCATCCATCGACAACAAATTGACTTTTATAACTATTCGTAATCGCTGTAATAGAGTGTGTAGGGACGCACAACGCCGGTACATTCATGAATCAGTTGACAATGATAATCCGTCTAAGATATGGAAATTTTTAAAATCGTTGGGAGTTGGTAAGTCAGTCCAAAATACTGTCCCAAAAAACTTCAACATTGATAACCTCAATCAACATTTCTCATCCGTTTCAAGCTTTGACAATACTATAAAGTCGAATACACTGAAAAATCTTTCTTCTGTTCCAACTCCTTCACATTCTTCTTTTTTTCTTAGTCCATTATCTGATTGTGATGTTAAGATCGCTATTAATTCGATTTCTTCAAATGCAGTCGGCAGCGATGGTATTAGCCGTAATATGATTATCCCTATCCTAGATGTCATTAATCCTATTATCACCCATATATTTAATTCCTCATTAACCAGTGGCATCTTTCCAGTTGCATGGAAAGAGGCACAGGTTATTCCTCTCCCTAAAAAACTTAACCCTACATCCTTCTCAGAATTCCGTCCAATTTCTATTCTTTCATTTCTGTCTAAAGCTTTAGAGCGCGTAGTTCATAAACAATTAAGTACCTTCCTCAGTCAAAATTTATTATTAAATCCTTATCAATCCGGGTTCCGTGCAGGTCACAGCACAGTAACAGCTTTATTAAAAATTACTGATGACATCCGTTATGGGATGGAAAATGGTAAGTTGACTATACTATCGCTGCTAGACTTTAGCAGTGCCTTCAACAATGTTGACTATGATATTTTGCTCGGAATTTTTCGCAATCTTAACATATCTCCAACAGTAATAGACTGGTTTCACAGTTACCTGCATGGACGCCGGCAGCGGGTTCGTGTTGATGACGATTTTTCGTCGTGGTGCGATTTAACTGCCGGCGTTCCGCAGGGCGGCGTTTTATCTCCTCTTTTGTTTGCTGTGTTCATTAACTCCATTTCCGATCATCTGACTTCATCCTATCACCTCTATGCAGACGACTTACAAATCTACACCCAAGCTGCGGCAGATGACTTATCTAATGCTGTTGACCAAATTAATTTAGATTTGAAATACATACATCATTGGAGTACAATGTTTGGTCTTGCAGTAAACCCTCAAAAGTCTCAAGTGATAGTCATCGGTAGCCCAAGAATGAGAGCTAAAGTAAACTGGCCAGCTTTACCGAAGGTTGTCTTCGACGGTACATCTATCCCTTTGAGCGAAACAGTTAAAAACTTGGGAATAGTCATCGATAGTGAACTGTCTTGGAAGCCTCACATATCCGAATTGAGTCGTAGAGTTTTTCTATCGTCTAGGTCTCTTAGAAGACTGAGAAACTTTCTGCCCACTGCCACCAAAATTATGCTTGCAGAGTCCCTCCTACTTCCCATATTGGATTATGCTGACGCCTGCTATCTAGACATAACCTCAGAACAGCTAAATAAACTTGAGCGACTTCAGAATTTCTGTATCAGGTTCATATTTGGTTTGCGAAAATATGACCATGTTTCTGAATTTCGTATGAAGCTCAAGTGGCTTCCCATTCGTTTTCGCCGGAATACTCACATTCTAAGTCTCCTTTATAATATACTATTCAATCCTAATAGTCCTCCTTACCTTAAGGAACGTTTTGAATTCCTTCGCCTCTCCACTTCTCACAATTTGCGCACAGATACATACCGTAGACTCCTGACACCTGCACACACTTCATCCTTTTATGATAACTCTTTCACAGTGCAGGCTGTCAAACTCTGGAATGCGTTGCCTCTTACTGTCAGAGAGGCCAAAACATTACCGACATTTCGGAACTCACTTAGAAAGTACTATCTGTCTCTAAATAAATATGTCTAATATATTAAACATTTACTTATTTATCTATTGTAATATATAAAATGCTTGTCACATATAATGTTAACAAATATATTTATTTAAATTATTTTGTATATACGTACATATTATTATATATATTTTTTTATATATTTATATATTATGTAATTATTACATTTATAAATTAGTGTAAGTATGTATATTTAAATTGTACAGTCCTATCTTTTTTCTGCTTCACCTACATCGCCAGATTAGTTAAGAATTTCTTTTAAGCTAGGTTGCCTGGAAGAGATCGCTTTTAGCGATAAGGCCGCCTGTTGTTTTGCCAAGAAGTATTGTAATTATACATTTTGTTTTCTTGCGGGGTAGGCACGTTCAATAGAGCGCCATTTAGGTTTATTCTGACACACCTCACTTGCTTCTTTGACGTTCATAACTCTTGTCATGCACGCTCGTCTGTTCTTAAGGCTCCTGACCTGATCACCTTCTGCTAGTACACGATCAATTTGATCATGGAAGGTGTGTCGTGGCCTTCCACGACCTCTGCATCCATCCACTTTTGCATTGTATATCTGTTTAGTCATTCTTTCATCATGCATTCTTTAGGATAAATAAATTTAAAATTCAGTTAAAAGAATGGCTCTTAAATAGAATATTTTACTCGGTGGACGAATTCCTCAATTGTAAATAAATACCTACCTTGACTTATGAAATATTATCTATATATTAATACGTGAAACAAAAACTTTGTACTCCTTTGTACGAAAATTGCGCGGACGGAATGGTATCAAATTTCGCACACTTATAGTTTATATAGAGAAGAAGCGACGAATGCTAATATATTTTTTTTAATTATGCATAAAAAATTGATGAAATCAATAAAAAAAAAACATCACATACACTACCTTGTATTTGACACACACACGCATGTATACTCTTGTTTATTGTCAAGTCAAATCAACAGTGTAGCCTTGGCGAAATCTGTGTTTATAGAAGTATAGATAGATAGATAACTCTTTATTGTACACCAATACAAACATGAACTTAAAGACTAAAATTATATCTAGTCATGTACAAAGGGCGGTCTTATCGCTGAAAAGCGATCTCTTCCAGACAACCCCAGGAATTCCGAGTGAAATGTTAGATCTGCGTTTCACTAAATTTAAAACTAAATTAAAAAGCATCTTGCTAAAAAGGGGATACTACACTATTGAAGAATACTTAAATGATAAAAATTCATTTACATAGCAGCTCGCTCCAACCTCTTATACTAAATTCTGTATAACGTTTTTATCTTGCCAAGCTTGTAAGGACTTTGTGGAGACATATTGCAGCATAACATTTTAGCACGTCATGTAAAATAAAATTGTAGAACCCGATCCCAGCGCCACGTACCGGTTCTAATTGCGAATCTCAACCATCCCGGTACCCACTCAAACACACAAAAACAAAATCACCAAAATCGCTCCCGGTGATTAGGAGGATTCCAGAACCCGATCTCAGCGCCACCTACCGGTTCTAATTGTGAATCTAAAAGAGTAATATATTTTTTTTTAATTCTAAGTCATAACAAAATAAGATTAAAAATCTTGCCAAAAAATTAAAGTTTATAATTAACAAATGAAAAATAGGGGTTGATCGTAGAGGGGTGCAAATTTAGGGTTGTATGTATTTTTGTATGTTGTATCATAAAAAAATAGAAATTAAAAATTTTGTCTAAAAAATAAAATAAAAAATTTAGGGGTGGACTACCCCTAACATTTAGGGGGATGAAAAATAGATGTTGGCCGATTCTCATAGATACCGGATAAGCACAAAAAATTTCATCAAAATCGGTCAAGCCGTTTCGGAGGAGTATGGCAACGAAAACTGTGACACGAGAATTTTATATATTAGATATATAGAGGCAACTTAACAACCCACAGCCAGGTGGTAGGGCATTTGTCCGACTGAATGGCTACCATCCCTGGTCTAAAGTATGTCGCCATAACAACCTTGAGTTGTGTTCCGGCATTAGTGACCAGGTTCCAGTCTCCCTTAAGAGAGCAGCAGCGCATTTGTAGCAACTTTACTGTTGCAAATGTCCATAGACGATGGTAACCGCTTTCCATCAAGTGGGCCGTCTGCCTATCTGCTGAACTCCTGCAATATTTTTTTTTATTAAAAATACAGGACGGTTTCAAGGTAATCTGTAATCTCCAGTGTGTGTGTATATATATAATTTTACATGCAGGAGGATGCATGAGGTTATCCGTGAAGGAACGGAGAAAGAATACAATTTCCTGCGTGGGGGCGGCCTGTCGTAAGAGGCGACTTAACAACCCACAGCCAGGTGGTAGGGCATTTGTCCGACTGGATGGCTACCATCCCTGGTCTAAAGTATGTCGCCATAACAACCTCAATTGTCCATAGGCGATGGTAACCGCTTTCCATCAAGTGGGCCATCTGCCTGTCTGCTGATCTCCTGAAATAAAAAAAAATAAAAACAGCAAAAAAAAAAATTAATTCTTTTCAGGAAAGTATCTTCAAGGTCGTTAAATAAGCGTTATATTTGCAACCTCCACTAAAGGCGAGGAACCTATCGATTATACGCGTAACAATGATGTTCCTAAATGTGCTCATACCGGAAAAACCGTCAAGCAACACACAGACACAACGGGAGTTACGTTATATTATTTCACGCCGTTTGCGACACTTCGTTCCGCTGTGGCTGCTTTGGTGCTAGTTCGTATTTAACATTGCCACACTACTTATTTTAATATATAATAATAATAATCGGCAGACAAACACACACATTGTATATCCCCAAATTAAGCAAGTTACGCTTGTGTTATGGGTAACATACAACGGACTACTCTGGGGCCGATCCCAGACACCCAGACCATAGTAAATAACGGAGAAAATACGTTTCCGAAATTTACTATACCAGGAATCGAACCCGGAACCTCTGCGTTGCAGTGAGGTACGCCGACAAAGGCTTAGCCCACTCAACCACAGAGGCCGTCGATATAATATAATATATTGTTCTTCATTATAATAAATAAAAAACCTAATTACGAGATTTTTTCTCTTGTAACATTGTTGTTGTTTAAATAAATAAATGGTTTTATTTTACTCTTAAACTAACTTTAATAAATTACAAGCCTTTCTTGAAAATTTACAGTATCAAAGAATTGATAGATAGATATATAATACTTTATTGATCACCAAATATGCAATTCTGCGGAGTGACGCTCGCGGACCGCGTTCGTAATACCGAAGTAAGAAAAAGAGTTGCTCTGAAAGAAAGTGTCGGGGTGAAGGTAAGGAAAGGAATGCTCCGGTGGTTCGGGCATGTGGAAAGAATGCATGATGAAAGAATGACTAAACAGATATACAATGCAGAAGTCGTGGAAGGCCACGACATACCTTCCATGATCAAATTGATCGTGTACTAGCGGAGGGTGATGTCAGGAGCCTTAAGAACAGACGAGCGTCTTACAATCCCCAACGTTGGGATTGCACCTAAGCGGACTGGATTATTGCGAATTGTTTGCGAAAAACGATTGGTTGGCCAGTGAGAATAAATCTTACAAAGATTAGGTCAACTCACCTTGCAAAGATCGGGTTCGAATCCACTGGTCGGCGCCGACTCCTTGCTTCGTGAACACAATTTTGTTTAAAACGAGTAATTTCACAACACTCGTGACGACGATGCAGCACTGGTGCACTGGTTAGCGACAATTGCGAATATTTTACACAAAATACGAAACGAGTCTCTTATGAGGTGGATTTAACAACGAACGACTTCCGACACATGTCCGTACACGACGAGCGCAGCGAGTGGCTCTCGCCGCAATTTCTACCCTCACTGGCTCACGCGTCAAATAAAAATATATACTAATCTAATCTCACGACAGATATCCCACCGAGGATAATAGAGTCCGACTCCGCGAACTAGAGCGCGAGGTTAAACTACGTATCCGGGAAGTCAGGGAACAACGTTGGAACAGAACGTTGAGGGATATCGAACCAACTCACCAGGCCTACTGGAAGCTGGCTAGAGCTCTCAGATCAGACACCCTTACTGTCATACCCGCGCTAGAAAGAGCCGACAACACCGAGGCGTTCGATGACGAGGAGAAGGCCGAGTGCCTTGCTCAGAGTCTAGAGCTTCAATGCTCCCCCACTACGCAAAATGTCGACCAGTCACATCTGACGGAAGTAGACTCCGAGGTCGAACGTAGATCCTCCTTACCAGCGGAAACCACACTCGACACGGTCACGGTCGAAGAAGTGCAAGATCTGATCAAGTCTCTCAAACCGCGAAAGGCCCCAGGGACCGATGGCATCAACAATCGCGTTTTAAAACTTCTACCCGCCCATCTAATTATAATCCTGGTGAGCATCTTCAATGCCGCCATAACAAACTGCTCCTTTCCCGCGATCTGGAAAGAGGCAGATGTCATCGGTATTCACAAGCCGGGAAAACCGGCTAATAAACCATCCAGCTACCGTCCAATCAGCCTACTGAGCGCACTCAGCAAGCTTTACGAAAGGGTCATCCTCTCTCGACTTAGAGATTTTGCCTTCAGCAAACATCTAATACCCGATGAGCAATTTGGCTTCCGTGCCAGACACTCATGCGTCCAACAGGTGCACCGCATCACGGAGCACATATTATCTCACTTTGCCCATCGCCCCCGCCCTATAGGAACAGCCGCACTGTTCCTAGACGTAGCAAAAGCCTTCGACAAGGTCTGGCACAACGGCTTGATTTACAAGCTGTACCAGTTCGATGTGCCAGACAGACTCGTGCTCATCTTGCGAGACTTCCTCCTAGGTCGTAGCTTCCGTTTTCGAGTGGAGGGAACGCGCTCGTCCCCTCACCCACTCACAGCCGGTGTACCACAGGGCTCGGCCCTGTCACCACTACTTTTCACGCTGTACACCAGCGACATCCCAAAAACTCCAGATGTGGAGTTGGCCCTCTTCGCGGATGACACCGCACTGTATACATCAGGTCACAACCGACAAATGGCTTGCGTCCGGCTGCAGACAGCTGTCACAGAGCTAGGCGAATGGTTTCGCAAATGGAGGATAGAGGTAAACCCGGAGAAAAGCGCAGCAATGTTCTTTTCCCCGGGTACGCTTCGCTCCCCCAAACGCGTTAGCCTTCGCCTAAAAACCATTTCGCTCTACGACCAAGAAATCCCCTGGGCAAAGTACACCAAATATCTTGGTGTCACCCTAGATCGAAACTTGCGCTTCAACGAGCATATCACTATAGTCCGAAATAGAGCGCGATTTGTGATGGGTCGTTTAGCACCCATGATAGACAAACAAAGCAAAATGTCCCTCAGACACAAGCTTACTCTGTATAAAACATGCATCCGCCCGATCATGACATACGCGAGTGTGGTATTCGGCCATGCCAAGCCTGCCCTATTAGATAAACTGCAAATCGTGCAGAATAAATTCATGCGCAGAGCCGTCGGTGCTCCCCTCTATATGCGTAACGTCGACCTTCACCGCGATCTGGAGCTTCCCTCCATCAAAAACTACATTACGTCGCTCTCGCGTAAGTATTTCGATCTCGCGCCGCATCATCGAAATCCGCTCGTCGTGTCCGCGTCCGATTATAAGCCTCGGCGAAAGGCTCTCGTACGACGACCGCGTAACGTCCTCACGGACAGGGTCGACGTTATCACAAAACGGCTGGCCCGGATCAGCCCGCCCGCGGTTAGGACGGCAGGCTGGCAGGCACGGACAGACAGACACAGACGGCGGCGTCTCAGGCGCCGCCAATCAAGATCTCTCCACGTCCCTGCGAGGGACGTTAGGAGACATAGCCCCCCCCACAGGATAGACTAGGCCCCACAGGATAGACTAGGCGTGTTGCTGGGAAGTTTCTTCTCCCCCAGCTATAACACGTTGCGAAACGGCAGTAAGATAGCGTAGGCCGCCGCGAACCGCCGATCCCGGCCCGCCGGGATCCTTCCCCTCGGGCTTTATATTACCCGTCGCCCGTTCTCAATTAGTGCTTTGTGTCGCCCTATGGTGGGCATCATTAAATTCATCCCCCTCTCATGGCAACAGTCCAGCCGAGGTGAAACTCCTTAGGGAGCTGCCTCGAACAAGTTGCCCCCCCCCCAAAAACCCCGGTAAAGTTGTAAGGTTTTCGGACCAACAACATAAAGTCAAGTCCAATAAAAAAAAAAAAAATTGGCACGCATTTCCAACGAATGCGTCGTTGAGCATGGACCATTGTCTCTCGACAATCAGTACTGCTCTAATACTAGACATGGAACGCTGTTTTTGACGGTTAGTGCTGTCTAGGTAGTAGACGTGGAACACCGTCCCTGACGGTCGTGCATGACAAGAGTTATGAATGTCAAAGAAGCAAGTGAGGTGTGTAAGAATGGGCCTAAAGGGCGCTCTGTTGTTCGTGCCTACTGGAGTCGGAAGGTGGCCATAGGAACTCCTGTACTAAACAAGATAGACCCGTCGTGTTTGGGCTCGTTTCACTTGTTGGCTAGCACTCTGCTAGAGAAGGGAATTAAATCACTAAAAAATGAAAAATAATAATTTAAAAACAAAACTAAAAAAATACGCTTTTATAGAAAATCCAACTAAAAAATAGAAAATAAATTTGAATTAAAAATAGTGTAAGAAAAAATGATTTTATTGTAAAAAAAGCGTGGGGTGCATGGTATCAATAGTTATAAATATTTTATGAACAGATATGAGTAGCGCATCAGTGCTTGAGAGTGCGCCGAGAAGCAGGACAGACTCACTTCGTCAACAGGGGGATGACTCCTCCGCTCCCTAGATGCTAGAGGGCGCTCTTGGGAACCTTTTTTTTTAGGCGGGGTAAATGCATTTCACACAGTATCGGGTCCTTTGCTAGATTAGATTAGACCATAGTCGATTATGGAGGCATTCCCAAGGGGGCAATCCAAACACTAATCGATCGGCTTGTGTGGAGACTCGAGTACTCAATACTCCACTAAAACCCACCCTCTTCCCATGTGCCTCGCGCTTATGGCAGGAAAAGCGTGAGACTTAGAACGTAGTTACGCCCACGCTGATCCTAGCGCATCAGTGCTTGAGAGTGCGCCGAGAAGCAGAGCAAACTCATTTCGTCAACAGGGGGATGACTCCTTCGCCCCCTAGATGCTGGAGGGCCCCTGCAGCGCTATTACGGGGAGGAGATCTTGCGCATATCTGCGTCTCCGCAGACGCATGCGCACCTCTCTCCCTTCCTCGTTCTGCGACCTCGTTTTGAGACATGACAGTCTCGCAGAAATGCGACCTTATCCCTTAAAGCAATCTCTTCCAAGCAACCTAATATAAAGAATAATTTAACTTAATCTGGCGATGCAGGGGATGCAGATTATTAGGTACAACTTAAACAGACATACTTAAACTACATTTATACTAATATTATAAAGCCGAAGAGTTTGTTTGTTTGTTTAGACGCGCTAATGTCAGGAACCGCTGGTACGATTTGGAAAATTCGTTCAGTGTTGAATAGTAAATTTATCGAGGAAAGCTATAGGCTATATTACATTAAAAAAAAAAAATAGGGATCCTTACTAAAAGTCCAATAATGTAACCCAAGATGTAAAAAAATGACCCGAAAAAATTCTTACACGGCGTGCGCTGCGAAAACTATTGATTATAGAACAAAACAATGTACTACCATTTTGCAAATACATATAATCGTCTACAAAAAATGTCGCGTAACCATAATTCTAACTATTGTAGTTATCTCACAATAAGTGTTTTCTTTTATTTTTTTAAATTATTAAAATGCCGTCGCTTCAAAAACTCTTTATTTTGTACCGTGGTATTAATCCTTATCAAAATAAATTACTCCATATTCAAGACGAATTTAATACCTTTCTAGAACTTTTTGAATTATTCAATTCGGACGTTTCATTCAAAAGATATCGCGATATTTAAAATGTAAGTATTAGTGTTGTAACCTAATATACTAATATTGTTTGATTGAACTCGCTAATCTCAGGAACTACTGGTCTGATTTGAAAAATTATTTCAGTGTTGGATAGCCCATTTATCGAGAAAGGCTATAAGCTATATATCATCACGCTAAGACCAATAGGAGCAGAGCACCAATGAAGAATGTTTCAAAATCGGAGGGTTTTAAAAGCAAATTCCACAGCTAGTATTTTATAAATTAAATACATACAAACATATTTAGAAGATATGTATTAATTAGTCTATAGTATAAGAATTAGGCATAATTATTTAAGAAAATAGTGTTTTCTGAGTGCGTTCTTAAATGTAGGCGATGTTTTGGAAGTTTGAAGCGGCCGGTTTAGGCACTCTGGACCTAAAAGTCTGTGGGTATTTCTCCTCATTGTTCTTATACTTTAGTTGCAATTTCAATTCGTTTAGAATCGTCTACACAGTTCTGTAGCTATCCTACTCCTAGCTTCTATTAGAACGGAAGTGTTGGCCAATACAAGCACCACCGGCAACAGGAATCTGATTATGATAAATAGCAACAGAATCAATTAACCTTATAATAATTTACATACATACATACATAACTTCACGCCAGTTCCCTTGCGGGGTAGGCACGAACAACAGAGCGACATTCAGGCTTGCTCTTACACACCTCACTCGCTTCTTTGACATTCATAGCTCTTGTCAAACAAGCTCGTTTGTTCTTAAGGCTCCAAACATCACCTTCCGCTAGTACACGACCAATTTGATCATGGAAGGTGTGTCGTGGCCTTCCACGACTTCTGCATCCATCCACTTTTGCATTGTATATCTGTTTAGTCATTCTTTCCACATGCCCGAACCACCGGAGCATTCCTTTCCTTACCTTCACCCCGACACTCTCTTATAAAGTAATTAGTAAATATGCTGTATATACTACATCTACAATTTGGACGTGCGAACGTAAAGTATAAACCTACCTACTTAAATAACTGCAGTTCAACAACATTAATCTTTTTAATCGTTTCAGAACGTAAGAAATTACGAAAGTGCAAATATACGTGCTATAATCGGTTTATTATTGGGCTGACTTTAAAAATTATAATGAACTAGCTTCTGCCCGCGACTTCGTCCGCGTGGAATAGTTACTTTGGGCTAACGCTAACTTTAACCCGCGACTTTGTTTACGTGGGTGAAAATATTTTTTAATCCTAATGACTGCCCGCCGGCCTTGCACATCATAAATGCGCGCGCGGTACTTGATCATTATTTTGCTACGATGTTATTTTAAAGCTGCGATATTTCCTAAGATATTCATTGAAATGGAATGATGTATATGGCAGTTGTTTTTTGAGCTTTTAAAGAGGAACAATCCTGTCACACACGATTTTTGCGAAATTTCAACCGTTTACGCAACGTACGCAGCGGAAACTCTCAAAAGGAAACAAATCCCCGATTTTGAAACATTCTTCATTGGTACTCCGCTTCTATTGGCCTTAGCGTGATGATAGATAGCCTATAGCCTTCCTCAATAAATGGGCTATTCAACACTGAAAGAATTTTACAAATCAGACCAGTAGTTCCTGAGATTAGCGCGTTCAAACAAACAAACTCTAACAGCTTTATATATAAGTATAGATTAGTATAGATATAGAATAATTTCAAAAAGACAGACAGACTTTTAGTTTAAAATAATTTAATTGAAATATTTTATTGGATTTGTAAACATTGCCCTTATTTCTATTCCAATTCATGACTTAGAAAGAAAGAAAGAAAGACTTATTCAATTTCCAATCTGAGAGTGGTAATTGCAAGTCCTTCATTACACGTTTTCATAAAAATAAACTGCAGTATTTGCCGGCAGCTTTTACAACCAGTGTTTCTCAACGTGTGGATCACGACCCCCCGGGGGGTCGCGGTTTTTATAAGGGGGTCGTGAAAGTCCGAAAAGTAAATCTTAATAATAATAATCGGCAGACAAACACACACATTGTATATCTCCAAATTAAGCAATTTACGCTTGTGTTATGGGTAATATACAACAGACTACTCTGGGGCCAATCCCAGACATCCAGACCATAGTAAATAACGGAGAAAATACGTTTCCCAAAATTTACTATACCAGGAATCGAACCCGGAGCCTCTGCATTGCAGTGAGGTAGGCCAGCAAAAGCTTAGCCCGCTCAACTACAGAAGCCGTCCAAATCTATTAATCAATCTATTATTAAGACACCTAATGGAACGAACCTAACGGTTATTAACAGGCTGGAATCGCTATCTTGATTACAGCTTTTAGGGCCTCTTCGATTGGTGTAATGCCACCCTCTCACAGAATATAGGCGTGAAGTCGTTAGCCTTGAGTTAATCCTGTTTCGTGTTATGAATAAGAGTTACGATGGCCCACTTCCACCTCTATCCACCTTCCCAATCCCATCCCCCTATTCTCCCCTCGTGCGTATGTGACCCCGATGAGCAAGAAGGTCTTCCGCATATCATATTCCCATGTCCTGTTCATTTCCGGGAAAGAAAATTATGATATTAAGAACAGTAATTATGCACGATCTTATATCTAAGCGGAATGTTGAAGATTTTATCAATTTTTGTACATAGAAGTGGTTAAACAAGTAAATTACAGAAAGAAATCAAAATAAATACATAAGTGTACATTTAAACTCATATTTAAGTATATATAGAATAAAAACTAGGATACAAGCAATAGTTGGTAATATAGAAGCACAGAAGACAATATAGTAAATAAATGTAGTAAATGGACAGATTAGATAAAAATGTAGCATTACTAGGTTAAGAAGAAAGGAAGTTGTATAAGGACTCATTGTAAAAGAATATAAAAGAAAGTCGTGTTAGTTACACTATTTATAACTCAAGAACGGCTGTACCGATTTGGCTGGAAATTGGTGGGAAGGTAGCTTAGAACCAGGAGACGGAGATAGGATACTTTTTATCCCGTTGGAACCGGTAGGGGGCGTTGAGATTGGGTTCTAGAATCCTCCTAATCACCTGTAACGATTTTGGTGATTTTGTTTTTGTGTGTTTGAGTGGGTTTCCAGATGGTTTAAATCCACAATTGGAAAGGGTATGTGGCGCTAGGATCGGGTCCAAGATTTATATTTTTTCAGAGCAGGACAACGTCTGCCGGGGCCGCTAGTAAAGAATAAAAAAGAAAATAAAAAGAATAAAAAATAAAAAAGCATAAAAAAGTAGTAAGTAAGGTTGGATAACCTTGTCCGTCCGGCGGAAGGAAATCTCCCCCTATTCCAATCCCATATCCCGTCCCTTCTACCATTTCTGCTGTCTGATCCCTCTATCTCATTCCCAGATCCTACCTTTATACCATCCTAAAGACTGACAACGCGTTGGCATACATACTACTTTTTAATTTTTTTTATTGCAGGAGTTCAGCAGACAGGCAGACGGCTCACTTGATGGAAAGCGGTTACCATCGCCTATAGACATTTGCAACACCAAAGGTGCTACAAATGCGCTGATGCTCTCTTAAGGGGGACTGGAACTTGGTCGCTAATTCCGGCACAACACAAGGTTGTTATGGCGGCATGCTGGGCATGACCAGGGGTGGTCGCCATCCAGTCGAGCAAATACCCTACCACCTGGCTGTGGGTTGTACGACAGGCCGCCTGGCCGCAGGAAATTGTATTCTTTCTCCGTTCCTGCACGGATGAAGGGCTACTAAAAGGGTCGTGACATGCAAACGATTGAAAAACACTGTAGTAAACTTTAGACTCGTATGCTAGATTGAAGATGTCTACCACTATCCATACAAGTGTCAAAAATTTGACATAAACTCTATGGAAGTAATGTGACATTTTTACCAAATCAATAGTAGTATAGAATAGATATATTGATACACCAGCTGACCCGGCGAACTTCGTATCGCCATATTTTCTGAATTCCTAAAAGACTTTGTTTCATGACACAAAAACAAAATCACCATAATCGGTCCAGGTGATTAGGAGGATTCTAGAACCCGATCTCAGCGCCACCTACCGGTTCTAATTGCGAATCAAACCATCCGGGAACCCACTCAAACACACAAAAACAAAATCACCAGAATCGCTCTAGGTGATAAGGAGAATTGTAGAACCCGCTCTCAGCGCCACCTACTGGTTCTAATTGCGAATCAAACCATCTGTGAACCCATTCAAACACACAAAAACAAATTCACCAGAATCGCTCTAGGTGATAAGGAGAATTGTAGAACCCGATCTCAGCGCCACCTATCGATTCTTTTTGCGAATCAAACCATCTGGGAACCCATTCAAACACACAAAAACAAAATCACCAGAATCGCTCTAGGTGATAAGGAGAATTGTAGAACCCGATCTCAGCGCCACCTACCGGTTCTAATTGCGAATCTAAACCATCCGGGAACACCCACTCAAACACACAAAAAAAAAACTCACCAGAATCGCTCTAGGTGATGAGGAGAATTGTAGAACCCGATCTCAGCGCCACCTACCGATTCTTTTTGCGAATCAAACCATCCGGGAACCCACTCAAACACACAAAAACAAAATCACCAGAATCGCTCTAGGTGATAAGGAGAATTGTAGAACCCGATCTCAGCGCCACCTACCGGTTCCAATTGTGGATTTTCAAATTTCATCAAAATCGGTAAAGTCGTTCTCAAGTTATAAAATTACAACGAAAAGTGGCATTGATTTTTATATAGTATACAGATAGGTACCGGGCATTAGTCATATAAATACAAACACATGCATGCGTGTAAACTTTCATTACTCACTGTGCATTAGGTGCCGGATGTTCATTGTTTTTCCAAATCGTCGTTAATCTATCAGTGTTGGTTAAAACAAGCGCTTCCTTTCGATTTCTTTAACAACGTTACACTTATACACTTATATTTCACGGATGCGCGTATAATAATGTACAAGGTTGAGAATTAAATTAATTCATAGCATAGATATAGTTCTTTATATGGCAATAATTCTCATAAAGTTATGATGTAACTCCAATTATAATTCAAAAATATTACTACAATACTGATATTTTAATTTTAAATATTTTAAACAAAATTTAAGACTGTTAAATACAGTAACTATGAATAATTAGGTTTGATGCTTAATAAAAGAATGAAGTAATTTATTTAGGACAAAAAAAGAATTGATACTTACTAATATGACTGTACCAGCGAAACTTCGTTTGCATTGATATGACGAGGTCTTGGTTATTTATTCGTGCAGGAACGGAGAAAGAATACAATTTCCTGCGGCCGGGCGGCCTGTCGTAAGAGGCGACAAAACAACCCACAGCCAGGTGGTAGGGCATTTGCCCGACTGGATGGCTACCACCCCTGGTCTAAAGTATGTCGCCATAACAACCTTGAGTTGTGTTCCGGCATTAGTGATCAGGTTCCAGTCTCCCTTAAGAGAGTAGCAGCGCATTTGTAGCATCTTTGGTGTTGCAAATGTCCATAGGCGATGGTAACCGTTCTCCATCAAGTGGGCCGTTTGCCTGTCTGCTGATCTCCTGCAATAAAAAAAAAAGTAATTCACAAATCACTTACCCAAATTCGGCTCTACGGCTTACCTACACGGTCGCCCGTTTCGCCATATTGTTTTCTTTGTTAACAACTTTTTATAACTAAACTAATTCCTCGTCGCGCTCCCTCACCCCCGCTATTCTTTGCGTTCAGAAATGTATTAACCTTTTCGCATTTCGCGACAACTCCTTAAGTGTTGCAAGTATGTATATACTCGTACACTGGATATTTGAATCTGACCTAGAATACACATACATACATAACTTCACGCCAGTTCCCTTGCGGGGTAGGCACGATCAACAGAGTAGAGAGAAAGTAGAGTAAACGCGGTCGAGATGCGAGCACTGCGCAAAATCTGCGGAGTGACGCTCGCGGACCGCGTTCGTAATACCGAAGTAAGAAAGAGAGTTGGTCTGAAAGAGAGTGTCGGGGTGAAGGTAAGGAAAGAAATGATCCGGTGGTTCGGGCATGTGGAAAGAATGCATGATGAAAGAATGACTAAACAGATATACAATGCAAAAGTGGATGGATGCAGAAGTCGTGGAAGGCCACGACACACCTTCCATGATCAAATTGATCGTGTACTAGCAGAAGGTGATCTCAGGAGCCTTAAGAACAGACGAGCTTGCATGACAAGAGTTATGAATGTCAAAGAGGCAAGTGAGGTGTGTAAGAATAAGCCTAAATGGCACTCTGTTGTTCGTGCCTACCTAGAATATTTGGTTATAAATCATTATATCTAGATTTATAGTGTAATGTTCTAAACCAGAAGCCTCAGGCTATATTAAAATTGAATTATTAAAGTAATTAGGACATAATTAATTAATTTGCAACGGATCTACGAAATCTTTCACTTTATGTAATTTAAAATAGATTTCTCAATCCATAACTAATTCAGTGTTTAATTAAGCGGCATAGTTCAATTTTGAAGATATTCAAAAACGTTATACTTGTGTAATCGCATCGAATGAATTGTAAATAATGAGAATTGTCTCAGTTACTAATAAAACAGTTACGTTCACTAAGACAAGCTTATTTACTACAGCTAGAAAGGCATCTGATTTTTGTTACCGGTCTGGTGAATAACGGTTTGAAATTAAAGACGTCTTGAATTACACAGCGTATTTTTAAGAAAACCATAATCTATCAAGACCCTAACAAATATTGTGTTAGATATACATGCTGTTCATCAAGAGGTTTTTTTTTATTGCAGGAGATCAGCAGACAGGCAAATGGCCCACTTGATGGAAAGCGGTCACCATCGCCTATGGAGATTTGCTACAAATGCGCTGCTGCACTCTTAAGGGAGACTGGAACCTGGTCACTAATGCCGGAACACAACTCGAAGGTTGTTATGGCGACATACTTTAGACCACCTGGCAATTTTTCATGTCACAACAATTAAACAATTTATTTTATTATAACACCACACAAAGTCACAAACACATAACTACAAAAATAAATAAATTAATGTCACACACAAGAACCAAAATAACTTATAAGCGTGTTGAATTCAAAAAATTAAATCTAGAAATTAAGTTGTAAAAAAGGGTACGGAACTCGAGTCCGTAGTATTGTTAAATTAAAAAAAAATGTACGGCAGTGAAAATTGGATTATTTATTTATTTGGCACACAAAACAAGAAACAGCTAAAAGTGACATATTTCATATTATGTATAAATTATTAGGTCTAAGCTGTAACTTTAAACATACATACATACATAACTTCACGCCAGTTCCCTTGCGGGGTAGGCACGAATAACAGAGCGCCATTCAGGCTTATTCTTACACACCTCACTTGCTTCTTTGACATTCATAACTCTTGTCATGCACGCTCGTCTGTTCTTAACGCTCCCGACATCACCTTCTGCTAGTACACGATCAATTTGATCATGGAAGATGTGCCGTGGCCTTCCACGACTTCTGCATCCATCCACTTTTGCATTGTATATCTGTTTAGTCATTCTTTCATCATGCATTCTTTCCACAAAATTACAATAAATAGATATATATAAAAGGTATATTTAAAAAACACAAAAGTTTTTAGGTTATTTTTCTATAATATGAAAATATTTTGCTACAACTGTGAGACGATAATAATTCAAAAAATTCCCTTTTTTCATTGTTTGATAATTAAATTATGATAAAAAGTGTCTTCGTAATATAAAATATATAAGTTTATATAGGTTACAGTAGAAGAAGTCGAAGAGCGCGGGTGGGCCTCTTGGGGTATAGAGGTTCTCACTCACCTGCACATGCCGTCGAGATGGGGGCGCGGCGTGTTCCGCGCGCGCTCACCTCTCCTCCCGTGGGCCGAGTTACAGACCGCCCCACGCCTTGAGAGCTCGAAGATGCTGGGGGACAAAAGTAGTCCCCCGGCAGTGGAAGTGGCATCGGGAGGCCCACGCCTGCCAGGGTTGCGGAGAGGCTAGGTCATGTACCCGTAGCCCTGGCATAAGGCGAAGAACGGAACACCCAGGGGTTTTAGTGGGTATCCCTAACCGGGGAGTGGCAATAGCATGGCACCAGTTTTGACTGGGCATGCTAGAGCCACCCCCGATCTGGCGAATCCCACACTAGGTCGCGAATTATCCCACCAAGGTTCTGCCCTTTTCGCGGCTTAGTCTTCAAACGGATTTCCCCTGGTTAAAAAAAAAAAGAAGTCGAAGAAAGATCAATACACATTCAAATCGCGCGTAAGCGACAAGCGAATTGTCAGTTAGCCTCTCAGGATGACAGAATGACATGTCAGATTTAATTCAGTGTTGCCACTATCAAGGACATAATAAAAGTCGATTATTCTTGTACCTAATTAAAAGATACATACATACATACATACATAACTTCACGCCAGTTCCCTTGCGGGGTAGGCACGAACAACAGAGTGCCATTTAGGCTTATTCTTACACACCTCACTTGCCTCTTTGACATTCATAACTCTTGTCATGCAAGCTCGTCTGTTCTTAAGGCTCCTGACATCACCCTCCGCTAGTACACGATCAATTTGATCATGGAAGGTGTGTCGTGGCCTTCCACGACTTCTGCATCCATCCACTTTTGCATTGTATATCTGTTTAGTCATTCTTTCATCATGCATTCTTTCCACAAAATTACAATAAATAGATATATATAAAAGATATATTTTAAAAACACAAAAGTTTTTAGGTTATTTTTCTATAATATGAAAATATTTTGCTACAACTGTGAGACGATAATAATTCAAAAAATTCCCTTTTTTAATTGTTTGATAATTAAATTATGATAAAAAGTGTCCTCGTAACATAAAATATATAAGTTGATATAGGTTACAGTAGAAGAAGTCGAAGAAAGATCAATACACATTCAAATCGCGCGTAAGCGACAAGCGAATTGTCAGTTAGCCTCTCAGGATGACAGAATGACATGTCAGATTCAATTTAGTGTTGCCACTATCAAGGACAAAATAAAAGTCGATTATTCTTGTACCTAATTAAAAGATACATACATACATACATAACTTCACGCCAGTTCCCTTGCGGGGTAGGCACGAACAACAGAGTGCCATTTAGGCTTATTCTTACACACCTCACTTGCCTCTTTGACATTCATAACTCTTGTCATGCAAGCTCGTCTGTTCTTAAGGCTCCTGACATCACCTTCTGCTAGTACACGATCAATTTGATCATGGAAGATGTGCCGTGGCCTTCCACGACTTCTGCATCCATCCACTTTTGCATTGTATATCTGTTTAGTCATTCTTTCATCATGCATTCTTTCCACATGCCCGAACCACCGGAGCATTCCTTTCCTTACCTTCACCCCGACACTCTCTTTCAGACCAACTCTCTTTCTTACTTCGGTATTACGAACGCGGTCCGCGAGCGTCGCTCCGCAGATTTTGCGCAGTGCTCGCATCTCGACCGCGTTTACTCTACTTTCATGCTCTCTCTTCCATACCCAACTCTCGCATCCATTAAAAGATTATTATTATATTCCTTTTTTTAACAGTATGTTTCGTTTTAGTTGTTTTGTAATAAAAACCACATAAAAGTCCCGTAAGTAAGCCGCTGGTTTTAATGCACATTTTGTGCATAGATCTATTTCGGTCGATCGATTAATCATAATACCAATATGGGTTTGATACTGGCAATTTTTTGCCAGAACTTCCTGGTTTTTTATTAAACTTCCTTTTTTTATCGAATTGCGATCTATTGTAGTAGCGCCGATTTCAATGTAGGTAAATACATGTTCTTTAATAACAAAAATTATGTATATAGTATTTTTTCTCTAGACAATTGTTTATTGAGGGCCTCATATGGGCGTTCCCCTTTAAATACAGACATTATAATATATATAAATAATAACAGCCCATAAATGTCCCACTGCTGGGCTAGGGCCTTCCATTATAGGGGAATAGATAGTATACCCGCCACGCTTGTCCAAGGCGGCTTGGCAGATTTAACACATCGGTTATCTCGATGTGCAGGTTGCATCACGATGTTTTCCTTCACCGTTCTTAGCACATGGTAATTGTAACAATATGCACATTAGGTCCGAAAACTGCCTAAGTGGTGCATGCGTTACGGCCAGGATCGAACCCGCACCCTTTGAGTAAGGGACGCGTGCGCTAGCCATTACGCTACCACGACTATGCTAATACAAACATTACGTTATGTAAATAATATACCATACAGTATTTTAGATTGTAGTGGAACACTTACAAGCCGATAGATGGCGCTGTACAATAATTGATGTCACAAACGTTTCCCGAAACATACAAAGAATATATACAAAATTTCAACTATAACAGATGGGCTTAGGCCTGCGAGGAACAACATAAGCCTCGCTGGAAGAGCTTCCTTTGAGACGGAGGAGCATTCCATCTCGCTCCTTCACCCTATACGGGTCACCCCCTTCAAGATTCTATAGCAATTAAGGTTCTACGATAGATGACATTAAAAAGTCGATTTGGCAAAATTTTGGTCAGCATAGGATTTTATTTAGGTTCAGTCATCCGTTGAATGTATACATGGGTACTTGCAATACAGCAACAAGGTGGTAGGCCGTCGTTTGGCGGAAGCACGCATGGCCACGCACGCCGGACCCCACCGAACGCCGTCTCCGTTTACCGGTTTTTACCCCTTATTCACTATTGTCTCGTGTACCTTATACTGATTGAGAGAACGATTCTACGCATTGTACTCCTCTGTACAATAGGGTAATATCTGATGGTAACATTTTCATGTTTTTTCTATTATTCCATTGAGAGACTTTATATCTCAGTTGGTAAGTTTAGTAAGTTGGTAAATTTTTATCCGTGCAGGAACGGAGAAAGAATACAATTTCCTGCGGCCGGGCGGTCTGTCGTATGAGGCGACTAAACAACCTACAGCCAGGTGTTAGGGCATTTGCCCGACTGGATGGCGACCACCCCTGGTGTAAAGTATGTCGCCATAACAACCTTGAGTTGTGTTCCGGCATTAGTGACCAGGTTCCAGTCTCCCTTAAGAGAGTAGCAGCGCATTTGTAGCACCTTTGGTGTTGCAAATGTCCATAGGCGATGGTAACCGCTTTCCATAAGTGGGCCGTCTGCCTGTCTGCTGAACTCCTGCAATAAAAAATTACAAAATAATAAAAAATAGAATAAATTAATATAATAAGTTATTCTTAAGGTACACCACAACATAAAAATTACTAAATTAATGTCACACACAGTAACAAAAATAAACAATAAGCGTGTATGGAGTCTAAAATTTTTCATAGAAATTAAGTAGTAAAAAAGGGTACGGAACTCGAGTCCGTAGTAATAAAAAAAAAAAAAATCTCAGTTAGTTTTTGACAACCATATTCTACATCAAAGTACATATAATTTCATCGTGTTCTTTCTTCTGTCTTATGTCATAGCTGTTTTACTAAAGCCCGATTTACATTTTTATTAGTTAAGCAATTATTTAATTTGCAAATAACTCCTTAGCACTTGGACAGAGATCTCTCATTACTTAACTGATATTATTAACCGACTTCAAAAAAAGGAGGAGGTTCTTTCTCAATTCGTCGGTTTTTTTTATGTATGTTCACCGATTACTCCGAGATTTATGATCCGATTTACGTGTTTCTTTTATTGTTCGACGCGGAATAGCTGCCATTTGGTCTCCTAAAAATTTGACATAGTTTGGCCTAGTAGTTTTCATTTTATGAAAATTTTTTATCAAAATTTTTCCATTCCGTTCCATATGTACACCGATTACGCTGAGATTTATGATCCGATGTACGTGATTCTTTATTTGTTCGATGCGAAATAGCTGCCATTTGGTCCCCTAAAAATTTAACATAGTTTGGCCCAGTAGTTGTCATTTTACGAACATTTTTTGTTCCCGTTTCTTGGGACCTATATTTTTTAAAGAGCGCGGCACCTTTCGTAGGTCTACCTATACATAGCTAGACAATAAAAAGTAACAAAAAGATAAAAAAAAACTTCGTTTAAAAAAACCGACTTCAAAAACTAAAAAGTATAAAATAACTTATTTCTAAAGCTATTATTATTAATATATATTATCTAAAACATCTTGAAGTCGGTGCAAAGTAAAACATAAAAATTACTATATTTTGAAAATGACTAAGCACCGACTTTAAGATGTTTTAGATAATATATATTAATAATAATAGCTTTAGAAATAAGTTATTTTATACTTTTTAGTTTTTTAGTTTTTGAAGTCGGTTTTTTTTAAACGAAGTTTTTTTTATTTTTCTGTTCAAGCGATAATAAGACCTTAACATGCCAGTTTCGCCAACTACTGGCACTAAGAAAACTGTCTAAGTAATTCTTTTGTGCAATTATTCCAAAAGCATTAAAATATAATAGTACACCCCACTCGTAACTGTAAGGTATACAGGAATCTATAACATTATACAATTCTAAACTTGACGTGTCTGTACATTGAAGCTATTTAAAAAAAAAACACTATATAAGCGATGGAGAACACGATGGAAGGAATGCTCCGGTGATTCGGGCATTGAAAGAATGACTAAACAGATATGCAATGCAAAAGTGGATGGTTGCAGAAGTCGTGGAAGGCCACGACGCACCTTCCATGATCAAATTGATCGTCTACTAAGCAGAAGGTGATGTGAGGAGCCTTAAGAATAGACGAGCGTGTATGAAAAGAGCTATGAATGTCAAAGAAGCAAGTGAGGTGTGTAAGAATAAGCCTGAATGGCGCTCTGTTATTCGTGCCTACCCCGCAAGGGAACTGGCGTGAAGTTATGTATGTATGAGAACACAATGAAGTTTTTTTTCGATTTCTTGTCTGTTTGTTCGGGATTCACGTAAAACTGCTGGGCCGATTTCGATGCGGTTTTCGTTGATCGACAGCAAATTCTTATACTTAAAATCTGCGATATTTTCCCGAGAGCGGTTTAAAGACGTTCGGGTGCATAAGAACTGGCTTTTCCCGGTACAGTTTTCACTAAAACGTTTTACGGAGACCGGCTAATTATGTAGGGAACAAATGTCTAGCCATGCCGCCTCCACCAGGTCCCGGTCGAAGGGGAAGGCCCAAGAAATGTTGGCTTGACGTTGTGAAGGATGACATGCGTACCAATGGTCTCAAAACGGGGGATGCTGAAGACCGCGCGAAGTGGAGTAGGAAAAGTAGGAAAGCGGACCCTGGGCGTCGGAGTGAAGGCTCCGAACGCAACCGGGATTTAACGCTCGGATGATGATGATGAGTTTTCACTAAAACGATAGCTTACATTATTTGTTCAATGCTGTGATATTTGTGTCCCGGGAATTTCAAGTCAAGCGTGGACGAAGTCGCGGGCATATCCTAGTATACTAGCGGCCCCGACAGACGTCACCCTGCCTTTAAAAAATAAAATTCTAGAACCCGATCCCAGAGCCACCTACTGGTTCTAATTGTGAATCTGAACCATCCGGGAACCCACTCATCCCTACTCCGATAGTTAAAAAAAAATCGCGATGGAAAAATAGGGATTGATAGTAGAGAGGTGGAAAATTTAGAGTAATATAATTTTTTTAATTCTAAGTCACGACAAAATAAAATTAAAAATCTTGCCAAAAAAATTAAAGTTTATAATTAACAAATAAAAAATAGGGGTTGATCGTAGAGGAGTGAAAATTTAGGGTTGTATGTATTTTTAATGCTGTATCCTAAAAAAAAAAAAAAATATCAAAAATTAAAAAAAAATAGGGGTGGACTACCCTTAACATTTAGGGAGATGGAAAATAGATGTTGTCCGATTCTCAGACCTACCCAATATGCACACAAAATTTCATGAGTATCGGTCAAGCCGTTTCGGAGGAGTATGTGACACGAGAATTTTATATATAAGAACTAGCGGCCCCGGCAGACGTTGTCCTGCCTTTAAAAAATAAAATTGTAGAACCCGATCCCAGCGCCACGTACCGGTTCTAATTGCGAATCTCAACCATCCGGGTACCCACTCAAACACACAAAAACAAAATCACCAAAATCGCTCCCGGTGATTAGGAGGATTCCAGAACCCGATCTCAGCGCCACCTACCGGTTCTAATTGTGAATCTAAAAGAGTAATTTTTTTTTTTTAATTCTAAGTCATAACAAAATAAGATTAAAAATCTTGTATATAAGAATAATATACAGCAACAGATTAACCTAATTTTTGAAGTGCTTTTATAAAGACAGCGTTCAATCGGTAAAAGTATTGCGAGTAAAACTTGAAATGGAACCATTTGTTGACCAGAAGAGCATCGAATGAGCTATTAAAAACGAAAGTGGATGTATGTAGATAAACTGAACGCGGTAACCACCGCGGCCCACATCGGCGGTCGCCGGTCGCAGCGGCCATTTTGAATTTTATAAGTTACGCGGAAGTGGCCGAGGGATTCATTGCGATACCCCGTCCGGTGGTCTAGTTCTGCTCACCACCTGCTTTTAATACATACATACATACATAACTTCACGCCAGTTCCCTTGCGGGGTAGGCACGAACAACAGAGCGCCATTTTGGCTTATTCTTACACACCTCACTTGCTTCTTTGACATTCATAACTCTTGTCATGCACGCTCGCCTGTTCTTAAGGCTCCTGACATCACCTTCTGCTAGTACACGATCAATTTGATCATGGAAAGTGTGTCGTGGCCTTCCACGACTTCTGCATCCATCCACTTTTGCATTGTATATCTGTTTATTCATTCTTTCATCATGCATTCTATGCATCTGCTTTTAATAATAACATTATATCTGCTCTTACTAGTTATGTGCTATACAATCTTCTATATATATAAAAATCAATTGTTGTTCGTTAGTCTTGCTAAAACTAGAGAACGACTGGACTGATTTGGCTAATTTTGGTTTTGAATTATTTGTGTAAGTCCAGGGAAGGTTTAAAAGGTGAGTAAATATGAAAAAAATGCTTAGGATATAGTAAAAACAACAATTTCGCTTTCCCTTAGAAACTATTCCTACCTGTCAAATATTTGATATTCGTCCCGTCGTTTAGAAATCAAATTAAATTTAAAAGTGATTTTTTTTCATTCTTTTGGTTTTGAATGTCAAATGTTTGATGTTAGTTCCGGTTAAGTTTTGACCACATTTTTTACTACAGTTGAAACATTCTGCAATTATCATTAAGCTTTTTTATTTATTGATTCTGAGGCGGTACGAAGTTTGCCGGCTCAGCTAGTTAATTATATGTTTACACGTGAAAACAGGCTTTAAAATACCATATTCATTTATAATATGATAGAACAAATTTTAGTGCTGTTTAAACAATAATATATAAGTTAAATATAATGATGATGTAAAGTATATACGAAGAATGTAATAAATATTGCATATAGTTATATGTTTAAATAGTTGCATATTATCACCATATCTTGTATATGTTGTGACGTTGCAAATTTGGCTTTATCAGCCTGGCAACATCGACATAAGGAACTTCTTAAATCGGTTGTATTAACACCGCATAACCTCCTTAATTTAGTCACTAGAAATCACGCGATGTCACTCCAATCCACTCCAATGTATATAACTTATGTGTATATTTGTATATATAGTACAGTTATATATTTATTATTAAAATGTAAGTAATCGTACAATAATTATGTATACCACCGTCGCCACTCCTAATCAGAATATTCCTGCCACGGGTTGTCTGGAAGAGATCGCTTCTTAGCGATAAGACCGCCCTTTGTACCCAACTAGACTAATACTAGTTCGTAAGTTTTTCTGTGTGTGTGTGTGTGTATGTGTTATCAAGTGTTATCTATCTATCTATCTATCTAAATACATTATTAAGAAAATAAGGAAAAACACCTGACCCACGACAAAAGCACACAATGACCCTAAGTTAAAAAGTATAGAAAAGCAATACATATTGAGCTACTTGACTCATTGCAGGTACAAAATTATGTGTTCTTTTTTCCTTCTAGGGCATAGGTCCCCAAAGTGTCCAGTATGGACCCCAGGAGTCCATATCGAACTTCATGAGGTCCCGAGCTGCAAATAGGGGTTCACAATACTGAATTACACTTAAGAAAGTCGTGGTGACATTTTTAATGTTCTATAAATAGAACAATAAAATATCATAGAGTCCGTTTGTAGTTACAGGCTATAAAATTTATATGGGACTAATTAAACTATACTGATTTCAAATCACGTATGGAAGCGAGAGTTGGGTATGGAAGAGAGAGCATGAAAGTAGAGTAAACGCGGTTGAGATGCGAGCACTGTGCGAAATCTGCGGAGTGACGCTCGCGGACCGCGTTCGTAATACCGAAGTAAGAAAGAGAGTTGGTCTGAAAGAGAGTGTCGGGGTGAAGGTAAGAAAAGGAATGCTCCGGTGGTTCGGGCATGTGGAAAAAATGACTAAACAGATATACAATGCAAAAGTGGATGGACGCAGAAGTCGTGGAAGGCCACGACACACCTTCCATAATCAAATTGATCGTGTACTAGCAGAAGGTGGTGTCAGGAGCCTTAAGAACAGACGAGCGTGCATGACAAGAGTTATGAATGTCAAAGAAGCAAGTGAGGTGTGTAAGAATAAGCCTGAATGGCGCTCTGTTGTTCGTATCTACCCCGCAAGGGAACTGGCGTGAAGTTATGATTACAAATCAAAAAGATTTATCAAAATCGGTACAGAAACAAAAAAGTTATGACTGAACGAACATATATATAAAAAATACCTACCTATTTACACGACATATTGAGAACTACCCCCTTTTTTTGAATTCTGTTGAAAAGATCTTTCAGTGGACTCCTGTCCACTGAAAGCAGTAAAAATTGGTAAGGGTCTACGAGACAAAATAATTTGGGAACCATTGATTTAGAGCATGGTATTAGCTTAGATATATGAACTTCGTACCTCTATGAACTTCTCGTACGGGTAGTCAGATATTTTTACGACACATAAGCTTAATATACATTTCTGTTAGTTCCGTCGTCTGTGTTCTTACAAGAATAGTAAGCAATGCAGTGAAATTGTAATTTCCAATTGAATGTAAGAACAAATGACACATGCATTTCTGCGTGGAGCGAAAGTTAATCGTTATACTAAGCATGTATCACAATATTTAACGGAGAAAGAATACAATTTCCTGCGGCCTGGCGGCCTGTCGTAAGTGGCGACTTAACAACCCACAGCCAGGTGGTAGAGTATTTTTGCTCGACTGGATGGCGACCACCCCTGGTCTACAGTATGCCGCCATAACAACCTTGTGTTGTGTTCCGGCATTAGTGACCAGGTTCCAGTCTCCTTTAAGCGAGCAGCAGCGCATTTGTAGCACCTTTGGTGTTGCAAATGCGAGCAGCAGCGCATTTGTAGCACCTTTGGTGTTGCAAATGTCCATAGGCGATGGTAACCGCTTTCCGTCAAGTGGGCCGTCTGCCTGCCTGCTGAACTCCGGCAATAAAAAAATAAAAAAAACTAATAAGTTTACAATATAATTTCTTCATTTTCTTAAGCCTATGTGTAGCACAGCTGAACTGTAGGTTATCAGCTAGTGCCATTCAACGGAGTTCTTGTGACAACTCAAAAGGCCACATTTTACTTTACAGTTCACATTTCTCGCAAAACACATAATTACTACTCAAAAACTATCAATATCCAACAACTATTGTTCATTTTAGAGTAATTTTACACATTATTAAAAAATAAAACTGCACAGCACAACGTCCCCTTTTAGTTCCCGCCAAAAACTCCCCCGTTCTTTTTTTTTAAATTCATAATTAAAGGGCTTTAGGCACGTTCCTCTAGTATTTCATAACGCCCAAAATGCTCCGTCTGCCGTTCCACAAGGCAACCGCGCTCGTTATGTTCGTGGCGAAAGCGTCACTAATAACGTCATCATTTTCGATCCCACAGTGCTCACAACGACCCATGTCAAGAGGTGGGTCGAAGTGGGCGTTGACAAAAAAGCATTCATTCTCTCTATCGATTGACATTGAAAAAGGCGCGATTTTCAAATCAACCAATCACATTTGTGTATTTTGTCGTTTATCACATAAACGCCCCATAATCCGTTCCATTAGAGTTCGACTAGAAACGGTCTATAACACCTTAAGTATTGTTCCATGATATATCTAAATAAATATTACCTACTTTCTATTTCATATGTATTTCTACAAGAATTTTAACCATATTGTTACAGCTTAACCCCCCGACAAAGATAAGTTCCACGAAGCACGCTATTACCTGTCGGCATTTGAATCAATTGTAATACATTTATGATTGTCTTCTTTTGTTTACTTATTTAGTGGTTGTTGTGGAGAACAAGCCTATTGTACTCGTTTATGGCCGTTTGCGGGCATAATTAGTCAGGTGTGCGGATTACGATTTCTAGGAAATTAAGTCGACGATACGAGCGGGCACACTTATATTTGTGAAGTATAAAACGACGGCAGGATGGAGAGAGGTGGCAGTCAAAGCGATAACACAAGCGAGACAAGACGTGTGTACATCTAGTAACGGACTTTGCGCGTGTTATTGAATTGTGTATTACATTTGGACTTATTGCGTCCGGTTATATTTGTCCCTGTGTTATACGTGTTTGTATAGTTCTAATAAATTCTATAGTAATTCCAACGGCATTTTAATTCGAGTCCCATAACTCGTAACAATATAATATTTTAAAAAAACTAAAAATGAAAGTACTATATACATATTTACAAATAAATAATGTATTCTAGGTCACTGTCGCATCTAAGAAAGAAAAAAAGAAAGACTGAAGAAATAACTACGTAATTACATTCCTTATACATTATTATACACAGAGCATATTTTGAGAATTTGGACGCCGCATTTTCAGCAAACAAGGTTTGCACTCAGCATATTGCTGTGCCGGAATTATATCCGACACAACGCTGATTTTCAGGGCAAACTTTCCCTTTGGCTTAAGACCAAAACGACCCAATTTTGTTAAATAATAAATAAACTCATAAACCCATTTATTCGTAACTATGTTACATGTCACGGTTATACATGTAATAGGTTGGGGAAAAAGTCTTTTCGCATATAGTATGTATAAACTTGTAATAAGATCTCTTTGGCTATATTTGTATCTGGCTGGTTTTGGTAACATTAAAAAGTTTTAATTTTAAAGAAGACAATTCCAAATTCAAATTAGAAAAATGTGTGATTTTCATTTATTTTTCTTATTGTTGAAATGAGTGAATCTAATGAAGAAATTCGATACATTTTAAAATTTTACTACAAAAAAGGTAAAATGCAACACAAGCCGCGAAAAAAATTTGTGATGTTTATGGACCTAATGCAGTATCTGTGAGAGTAGCGCAAATTTGGTTTAAGCGTTTTCAATCCGGAAATTTTAATATCAAAGATGCACGTCGCTCTGGTCGCCCTGTTACGGACAAAATTGATGCCATTTTTGAAAAAGTGCCTGCCAAAACCACTTGTCGCAGTTTTTTGATCAGAAGCCCCAAAATTTTTATAGCAATGGGATCACATCCCTACCTACAAGATGGCAAAAAGTTATCCAACAAAATGGCATCTACATACTTTAGTCAAATGTAAATAAACTTTATAAAAAAACCTTTGGAATTTTTATATAAAATGGGAAGAAACTTTTTCCCCAACCTAATATTATTGATAAATTTTTAGTTATTAAGATTGAGTCAATCTTTATAATCCATAAATTCCTTCAAGCTATAGAAGGTGTGCTCCATTAGCCACTTCTATAGCCGACAAGTAAATGCATTTAAAGTACTGGAAAGTGTGATTTTGTGCGGTAGTTTGTTATATGCAGTCGGACCCATAACACGCATTAGCGTGTTAGATTTTAATATTTATAATTTTAATTTTAAATAACAATAATAAAATTTGAAAGTAACTCTGTCTATCTATTACGCTTTCACGAAAAAACTTCTGGACTTAGATATATGTATATTAAGTAACAACACTGGCCGACTGGATGGCGACCACCCCTGGTCTAGAGAATGCCGCCATAACAACCTTGTGTTGTGTTCCGGCATTAGTGACCAAGTTCCAGTCTCTTTTAAGAGAGCAGCAGCGCATTTGTAGCACCTTTGGTGTTGCAAATGTCCATAGGCGATGGTAACCGCTTTCCATCAAGTGGCCCGTCTGCCTGTCTGCTGAACTCCTGCAATAAAATAAAAAATAAAAAACAACAACATATCAAACCTTCCCTTTGGCGTAAGACCAAAACGACCCAATTTTGTTAAACTAATTCTACTTGTGTATTATTATTAGTAAATCAAATTAATAAATTTAAATAAAACCAACAATATAATACTTTTCAACACACTTGCTCATAAAATGGCTCTATGGTCACCGCAATTAGGCACAGAATGACACCCATAATCAAACTGTGACTAAAAAACATTATAACTCACTAGTGAGTTATAGATTTTTTTTTAATTTTATTGGTTGAGTTGCTTTGTTCTTAAAAAAGTTTTTATTCAAAAAAAAAGATCGTGTTCTATAGAACAAATAAATTAATGTTCCTATTGCTTCCTCATTTTATGCAAATTCTTATACTCGTACGTGTTTAATAAATAAAACTTTCACTCATATATAACTTTTTTTATCTACTAAATAAAATGAGTTTTTGTTGCAATTTTATTCACAAGTGTGTTGAAAAACGTCGTATGATACACGTGTGTATTGATGATTACCGTCCTCGGCTCTCTTAAGACCCTCGCCTACGGCTCGAGTCGCAATGGCGCCTCGACGGTAATCACCAATGTTACACACTAGTACCATAATGTACTATTATTACTTTAAAATTAAAATAAATACCCATGTAACAGCTTGTATCAAGTCAACTATACGAATATAATTCGATAGAGTGCCGAGTATTACCATATTTAGAAGCGTTCCCAAAATGCTGGGATAGCATTATTTTGTATAAGTTAAGGACAGAATAGGTCAGGTCAGTATAATAATGTCTCGACCACATCAACAGGGGCTGATCAAGTCGATCCAACTGCCCCTCCGGCCACCATCGCAGCTATCTCTCTCTCGATCCGCTCCAGGGGTGAGTGCTTCTATCGTATGCACTCCACCTTACTCTATGTTTGTTGCATGTTTAGATGGTGCTTTGAGTATGTCTGCACTTAGATTTTTTTTCTTCTATCACCTGATTAATCATTTGTTTTTTTTTTAATACTGTTACACACACTGTTTTTTATCCATGCAGGAACGGAGAAAGAATACAATTTCCTGCAGCCAGGCAGCCTGTCGTAAGCGGCGACTTAACAACCCACAGCCAGATGATAGGGCATTTGCCCGACTGGATGGCTACCACCCCTGATCTAAAGTATGTCGCCATAACAACTTTGAGTTGTGTTCCGGCATTAGTGACCAGGTTCCAGTCTCCCTTAAGAGAGCAGAAGCGCATTTGTAGCACCTTTGGTGTTGCAAATGTCCATAGGCGATGGTAACCGCTTTCCATCAAGTGGGCCGTCTGCCTGTCTGCTGAACTCCTGCTATAAAATAAAACTAAAACAATAGCTTACATTCGTTTTTAAATGCTACGGTACTTTGTGTCCCGGTAATGCCGCGGGAATTTCCAGTCAACCGTAGCCGAAGTCGCGGGTGTATCCTAGTTATTGCATAAATGTGTAAGACTAGTCTTACAAGATCCTCGGTAATAAGTGTATGAAAAGAAAACCATTCGATATTCGAAGTGAAATTATTGTTTCTGCTTCAACGAAATACAAACAAATGTCAGATAGACTTTCACAGGCAATTACAAATGGAATCGTGTGAAGATGCGTTTATGCTGCTTTAATTTGTTATCACGAGCACGGCATACGTGGATTATGGTCATCTTGTCCAAACAGAGATATGTTATTTTCTATCATTATCTGATTTCGTGATAGGTTACTTTTAAGTAGGGATGCAAACGATACACCGATGTCTCTGTACCATCGATATTCACTATTGCAAAATATCGATGTATCGATGTTATCTTATGCGATAAACTTCACATCGGTAACTAATACTTACAGAGGTGAATAAGTGTAAAAAACATCGATGTTCACTATTGCAAAACATCGATGTATCGATGTTATCTTATGCGATGAACTTCACATCGGTAACTAATACTACACAGAGGTGAATAAGTGTAAAAAGACATCGATGTTCACTATTGCAAAACATCGATGTATCGATGTTATCTTATGCGATGAACTTCACATCGGTAACTAATACTACACAGAGGTGAATAAGTGTAAAAAGACATCGATGTTCACTATTGCAAAACATCGATGTATCGATGTTATCTTATACGATGAACGTCACATCGGTAACTAATACTACACAGAGGTGAATAAGTGTAAAAAGACATCGATGTTCACTATTGCAAAACATCGATGTATCTATGTTATCTTATGCGATGAACTTCACATCGGTAACTAATACTACACAGAGGTGAATAAGTGTAAAAAGACATCGATGTTCACTATTGCAAAACATCGATGTATCGATGTTATCTTATGCGATGAACTTCACATCGGTAACTAATACTACACAGAGGTGAATAAGTGTAAAAAGACATCGATGTTCACTATTGCAAAACATCGATGTATCGATGTTATCTTATGCGATGAACTTCACATCGGTAACTAATACTTCACAGAGGTGAATAAGTGTAAAAAAACATCGATGTTCACTATTGCAAAACATCGATGTATCGATGTTATCTTATGCGATGAACTTCACATCGGTAACTAATACTTCACAGAGGTGAATAAGTGTAAAAAACATCGATGTTCACTATTGCAAAACATCGATGTATCGATGTTATCTTATGCGATGAACGTCACATCGGTAACTAATACTTCACAGAGGTGAATAAGTGTAAAAAGATATCGATGTTCACTATTGCAAAACATCGATGTATCGATGTTATCTTATGCGATAAACGTCACATCGGTAACTAATACTTCACAGAGGTGAATAAGTTCAATTAGTTCACTTTCAATCACTTTAAGTGAGCAGCTCCTCGGAACTACTCACTCACGAAGCACGAAGGCATGACCTTTGAGTTAAGTTATAACCTCTGGATCGAGAACTATAGAGTTTTAAGCGTATTTTTCACGAAAAAGACAAAACATATATATTATATTACACCGACTATTTGACACCACAACCACAACTACCATGAAACTCGTTAAATGTAATTTTATTGCCCCTACTCTACACTTTCCTTATTCTAAAGACTTACCTATTCAATAGCAATAGATAATATTGTTATAAACAATAGATAATATACGAAATTTTAGTATTTGATAGATCATTCAAATAGTTTAAAATAAAACATCGATATTCGATATTTCGATACATTGATGTTTTTTGGGCGATGTTTAGTGTACAGTGTGTATCGATACATCGATGTTTTTGCTTTCGATACTTACATCCCTTTTAAGAGCTATCAAAACTTCACAGTTCTTTCTACAAATCAAATCAAAAAATTTATTGTGAACTGTGAAGGGCGTAGCGGGGAAGTAGCGGTGTGTAACTCCTGAGTGATTAAATCAAAAGATATATATCCGACGCGAAGAGTGATTAGATCTGTACATCACTTGCGTTCAAAATGTGTCTTTATATCTTTAACTCTTTAGTTCATTTCTGTTCCACGCGATGACTATAGATCCGAATGAGAAGAAACTAGACTAGAAAGAAAAGAGAAAGAATGATTAGCCCGCGCACTGCGCATGCGTAGTAAGTGAACGAGGAAACCGAATATAATAGCAAGCCAAAATTAATCGTAACATCATAGTTTTATGGTGTAATTTTGTTTTAATGTAATTAATTTTATTATATTTTTTCACTCTATTTGTTTATATTTTTTTCATATCAGTATATCACTCACAGATAATAATAACTCATCTCGTCTGCAATTGACACTGACACTATTCACTGTAAAGATAAAGAGTTAAAGATATAAAAGAGTGATATATATCTTTGTATCAAAAAGATATATATCACTCTTTTCTTTTTGGTGAGTGATTTTTCCCATGACTAGTTTAAAATAAAACATCGATGTATATTCTTTGTATGTTTCGGGAAACGTTTGTGACATCAATTATTGCATAGCGCCATCTATTGGCTTGTAAGTGTTCCACTACAATTGCATAAAAACATGGTTATACAAATAAGTCTTGTTATTTTATACTGATCGCATGTTTTTTGCTGGTTGGGCGTACAAATTTTTGAAACTTATAGTATATAGTTACATACTTATTTCAATATTCAGTTGATTTTAATTATTATTACTAATGTTTCAATCTTATACATACATACTTAACATAACTTCACGCCAGTTCCCTTGCGGGGTAGGCACAACCAACAGAGCGCCATTCAGGCTTATTCTTACACACCTCACTTGCTTCAATCTTATAATTATGTATAAACTTAAATTTAACAAAATACTATATGATACACAATTTAGATATGTTTCTAATGTTAGTAATATGTTATAAATATTATAAACTAGCTGTGCCCGCGACGTCGTTCGCGTGGAATTTGTTTTCAAAACCCCCGATCTTGAAACATTCTTCATTGGTGCTCCGCTCCTATTGGTCTTAGCGTGATGATATATAGCCTATAGCCTTCTTCGATAAATGGGCTATCTAACACTGAAAGAATTTTTCAAATCAGACCAGTAGTTCCTGAGATTAGCGCGTTCAATCAAACAATATTAGTATATTTGGCTACAACACTAATACTTACATTTTAAATATCGCAATATCTTTTGAATGAAACGTCCGAATTGAATAATTCAAAAAGTTCTAGAAAAGTATTGAATTCGTCTTGAATATGGAATAATTTATTTTGATAAGAATTAATACCAAGGTACAAAATGAAGAGTTTTTGAAGCGACGGCATTTTAATTATTTAAAAAAATAAAAGAAAACACTTATTGTGAGATAACTACAATCGTTAGACATATGGTTACGCGATATTTTTTATACATACATACATACATAACTTCACGCCAGTTCCCTTGCGGGGTAGGCACGAACAACACAGCGCCATTTAGGCCCATTCTTACACACCTCACTTGCTTCTTTGACATTCATAACTCTTGTCATGCACGCTCGTCTGTTCTTAAGGCTCCTGACATCACCCTCCGCTAGTACAGGATCAATTTGATCATGGAAGGTGTGTCGTGGCCTTCCACGACTTCTGCATCCATCCACTTTTGCATTGTATATCTGTTTAGTCATTCTTTCATCATGCATTCTTTCCACATGCCCGAACCACCGGAGCATTCCTTTCCTTACCTTCACCCCGACATGTTGACATGTTTAAGGGAAATAGGGGTTAGTGCCGCTCACAACTATAACTTGGCAAACTCGCTTAGGGGATAGATTAAAGCGTGGCGGGTATGCTGCGAGAGCATACAATAACTAGTTTTACAAATCCCCTAGTAGCAAGAGAAAGAGATGCTCGTCTGTTTTTTTTTGTCCCGCAAACAAAATTGTTGGCTAAACGTTTTTACTGTTAACTTCAATATTTGATTTTTTAAATTGTTGCTACTAATAATTTAGATAATTATTTGTTGTATTTAACAATAATTCATTAATACATTAGTATATATTTCATTCGTTTTAATCATACACGTAGCTTTTGTAGTCAATATTCTTTTATATGAGCGATTATTATTTCCCATAATCGGGTAATGGCGTTCAAAAGCGCCTTTCCTTTTGTTTTGCTTAATTACTGATTATTAAGGAAAGTTTCATGTTAAAATAGTGATTACTGAATAAATGAACAATTGTATTATTTTGTCCAACTTTTAGTATAAAGTTATTCAGAATAAATATAAAAGGTTTTTTTTTTAAGTGAACGGCATTCCCCTGCTTCCCCTAATGCGGATATAGTGAACCTCATTTAGGTAGCCTATAGCCTTAAGGCGTTATAGTATAATTCCAATAACATAAAGTTTGGCGCTTGTCAACTTTTCTAGCTTTACGTTACCTTATTCTAGGTTGAGCACAACAGTAGGACGTGACTTAATTTAATTTATATTGTTACGAGTCGCGAGACTCGAATTAAAATGCCGTTAGAAATACTATAGAGTTTATTAGAACTATACAGACACGTATAACACAGATACAAATATAACGGAACACAAGAAGTCCAAACGTAATGCAGAAGGTCGTTATTCCATAAAACGCGCAAAGTCCGTTACTAAAAGTTTCCCGATTATAGTACACACGTCTTGCTTCGCTCGTGGTTATCGATCGACTCCTCGTCCCTTCATCGGGCCATTGCTTTATACTGCACAGATGCAATATCTCCGTCTGGTCGCGTGGACTGAAGTTCCTAGAATAAATTTGTACTTTAAATCCAACACACCTGGTTAATGAGTCGACCGCAGCGGCCATAAACGAGCACTTAGCACAATTAGCACAATTAGTAAACGCATGTCAATAAATAAGTAAACAAAAGAAGTCCAAATGCCGAAAGGTAATAAAATGTGTTTTTACAGGTATGCAGGTGTGAATTTGTTTTTGTCGGCGTCTCGGTTGTAACACTATTTAGAAAAGACATATTTACCCAGTTTTATGGAAATTGCTGTACTATAGGGCCGCCAGGAGCCTTAAGAACAGACGAGCGTGCATGACAAGAGTTATGAATGTCAAAGAAGCAAATGAGGTGTGTAAGAATAAGCCTGAATGGCGCTCTGTTGGTCGTGCCTACCCCGCAAGGGAACTGGCGTGAAGTTATGTATGTATAGGGCCGTGAAAAGGAAACAAATAAACATGATTTCACTTTACACCACAGTATTTAACATTAAATGCAGCAATAGTATAATTTTTTTTATTCAATACAGTTTTGCTTTATAATCTTGTATGAGCTGTAAGGTTGCTTTGAAAGTGTTTCACGATTCAAGGCTAAATACAATGTAACCAAAAAAACACTGCACAAGTTGTCAGTGTTCTATTTAGAAGAATATATGAATAATAATGAACTTTGTTTACAATAATTATTATTTAGATGAATACAACATTGATTTCAACAAGGCTATACTCAAAATATTATCCAGCCATGTTGAAATGACGATCAAGAAAATGACTCCTTCAGTCACGCTTTTTTGAACAATATGTCAGAAATTTTAATTAACAGCGATGCAGCTGTTTTGAAACTGTTACCACTTATAAATATTTAAAATTCATTTCTATGAACAAATTCAATCTTTCATTGAATATCTATGACTGTTTCTGTGCAAGTACCTCAGATTTTTCAGAGCTGATGGAAAGTGGTTACAGTCGCCTGTAGACGTTTGCAACACATGTCATGTCACCAAAGCGCTGCCGGCCTCGACGAAATTGTATGCATTCCAAATCCCCACGGTACGCAAGAGAAACGTTCTGCAGAACCGTTGCGTACATGAGCGAAGCGGCTCGAGGAAGTGGCGATGAACACCCAGCCAATGGCGAGCGTTGCGGTGGTAGAAAGAGGACGAAGGTACCGTTCAGTTCCTCGTAACACTCCCCGTTATACAGTCGGTAGAAGTCTCACCTAAGGCTAAGTGTATCTAGACCGTTTGTGAGTATGGGATCATCAACAACGCGAATGGCTCAACGTTGAATACAGTTCAGGGAATTATGCTGGCAACCGGGTACTCCAGCCCAAAGGTGTGAGCAGTAGTCCATATGTGGCCTCACCTGGGCTTTATAAAGCGCAAGGCTCCCAGCTTCTTGGAGAAAAGTTTTGCCTTGCCTTCAAGATGGCCCCTGAACTGCAGATCGTTCGCGATGTCGACACCGAGAATCCCAATACTCTTGGAGGTGGTAAGAGGAGTTCCTTGGAACTGAAGCGCTTGCAAGAATTGAGTTTTGGTTCATATATGTGTTTAATGTCTATGTCAATTTGAATAAATCATCCAAATTGATCCGTATAAACATAAACTTGAATCATTCAATTTCATTGAATGCCCTCATGTCCTTTCAGATATGTGCCTTTCAATAAAATTTATCTAATTTGTTTGATCTATGTAATATTATCATTACAAATGTCGTAGGTTGCGTAAGGCGTGACGCTCTTTACGACCAACGCCTGAGCCTGACGCAGCGCGCATACGCTATGCGCCGCATCTGCTGCCATACTCGAGCCATAGTAAATTAAGATTTCGAGCACTCCAGCATACCACCTCGCGTATTTGACGTCAATTAATCAGTCAAACAAATTTGTCCAATCGACAAATTGCATGGGAAAAATTGACACGTTTAGACGTTTCTAGAGTGACTATCAGTACCATCAATCCAAAGGCAAAAGTGGCGTCCAACATCTTTTGATGCTAGACGCCGCTTTCAGCATCCCAGGCCTTAGATAAGTAATTCGGAAATCAAAACGACTCATTGACTCTTTGAGTGATCAAAAGGCTTTTTCCTACCTCGGATAACAACGGATCGGCATGGTAATCCAACAAGTAACGTAGCCAGCCTTCTGGAAACTTTACCCGTTGACTGCAAGGAGGGAGGGAGTAAGCCTACTACATATTAAGCCCAGGTTATCGCAGCAGGTAAGATTCCCAGAAGGCTGGCTACATTACCTTGTTAGATTGCCATACTGATCCGTTGGAATTCGAAGTAGGAAAAAGCCTTTTGATCACTCAAAGCGTCAATGAGTCGATTTGATATCCGAATTAGGTATCTAAGGCCGTGGTCTGTCACTGATGCTGAAAGCGGCGTCTAGCATCAAAAGATGTCGGACGCCACTTTCGGCGTTGGATTGATGGTACCGATTGTCACTCTGGAAACTTCTAAACGTGTCCATTTTCCCATGCAAATTGAACAAATTTGTTTTGTCAGATTAATTGACGTCCAACACGCGAGGTCTTTACGCTGGAATGGTCGAAATCTTAATTTAGGATACTTATAGTCTTATACCTACGCTCACGTATGGAAGCGAGAGTTGGGTATGGAAGAGAGAGCATGAAAGTAGATTAAACGCGGTCGAGATGCGAGCACTGCGCAAAATTTGCGGAGTGACGCTCGCGGACCGCGTTCGTAATACCGAAGTAAGAAAGAGAGTTGGTCTGAAAGAGAGTATCGGGGTGAAGGTAAGGAAAGGAATGCTCCGGTGGTTCGGGCATGTGGAAAGAATGCATGATGAAAGAATGACTAAACAGATATACAATGCAGAGCTCGTGGAAGACCACGACACACCTTCCATGATCAAATTGATCGTGTACTAGCAGAAGGTGATGTCAGGAGCCTTAAGAACAGACGAGCGTGCATGACAAGCGTTATGAATGTCAAAGAAGCAAGTGAGGTGTGTAAGAATAAGCCTAAATGGCGCTCTGTTGTTCGTACCTACCCCGCAAAGGAACTGGCGTGAAGTTATGTTTGTATGTATAGTCTTAAGGGATTATAGGTAAAATACAATACAAGTTAAGTTCCTTCTATGTACTAGTTAATTAATGTAAACAATATTTATATTCTCAGTTCGGTTTAAAACATCTGCAGACTACAAAGACGTATAGTACCCAGCGGCCATTTACGCTTGGCTGGCTGTCTAAACAGTCTCAGCATAGAGCACTTTTTGCATGTATAATAAATAGTCAGTTTTGTTATCCAACCAGTGCGACGGCTTGATGAGCTTGTCGAAACAATGAACCAATTAAACGGAAGGAAATATTGCAATCATCCCTTTCAACCGCATCCACCACTTTGTTTTGGATTTTAGCGTAAAATTTAGGTCGATTACCTGATAATGGCAAAACTATTGTGAATCGACAAATGATTATGAAATTATTTACACCAGCAGCTAGCGGATCATTTTAATACATTTAAATTTAAATAATTACATTTATTGGCCTTGAAGGCGTTGTATTAGTAGAATGTAGGAACGTTAATGTGAATATTTCTGATACAGCGATGATTGAAATTTCAATATCATTGACCACGTGTACAAATGAATTATTTCAAAATGAAAATAGAAATGAGTGTTATTTCAAAACGGAATCTTACATATTAGATAGATAGACAACTCTTTATTGTACACCAATGCAAACATGAACTTAAAGACTAAAATTATATCTAGTCATGTACAAAGGGCGGTCTCATCGATAAAAAGCGGTCTCTTCCTGACAACCCCAGGAATGAATTGAGATGATAATGGCGATGGTATACGTAACATATAGTACGAACTACTTACATTTTAATAATAAATACATAAATGATATATATATATATATTATATCCGAAAGAGATAGATTTATCCGTGCAGGAACAGAGAAAGAATAAAATTTCCTGCGTTGGGGCGGGCTGTCGTAAGAGGCGACAAAACAACCCACAGCCAGGTGGTAGGGCATTTGCCCGGCTGGATGGCTACTACCCCTGGTCTAAAGTATGTCGCCATAACAACCTTGAGTTGTGTTCCGGCATTAGTGACTAGACTACTGACCAGGTTCCAGTCTCCCTTAAGAGAGCAGCAGCGCATTTGTAGTACCTTTGGTGTTGCAAATGTCCATAGGCGATGGTAACCGCTTTCCATCGAGTGGGCCGTCTGCCTGTCTGCTGAACTCCTGCAATAAAAATAAAAAAAAATATACATACTTAATATACATACCATACAAAGTCATATCTACAGAATATATAAATGTTTATAAATGAATTTAAATATCATATTCCAACGGCAGGTAGTATTTTTCTATCATAGTTTTAATTATCGCTATAATAAGCGATTTTGCTTGTCTGATTGTAACAGGAAGCGCGTTCCAGAGCTGTATAGCCTTAACAGTAAAAGAATTGTTATCAAAAGTTGAGTTATGCGCAGGAGTGTTCAATTTAAGTTTAGTAGAAGGGCGTAAATTAGAGATTGTTCATTGATAATGGTCATGAGTCTACCCCCGTTTCCAATGCAATTTACTTACTTACTCCGTTGGCTCAGCGACCCAGAGTGGGTCTTGGCCTCCGAAACGAGAACATGCCACTTTTCTCGGTCCTGTGCGAGTCCTCCTAGCTCCGACAGGTCTGCCTCTACTCTGTCCTTCCAGCGATATTTAGGACGGCCGACCGGACGCCGACCTACCGGCCGTCCCAAATATGCTTTCCTCACGCTGCGATCCTCTCCCATCCGTTCTACGTGAAATTTAAAATTACTATTAATTTAGACTTTTGAGGGTTTATATACGTTGTGTAGTACGTCGATGATGGTTACCCCGTTAGATAGGGTGACGAACTACTGGAGAGAGAAAGCCCATGGCTCAATCACCCGAGAAGGGAGTACAAAATAAGACGACGAGTTGTTGTACTCTTGCAGTATATTAATTTCTGCATTGTTCCTAATTTAACTATGTATATACAGATGCCTTGTCGTTTACGTGAAGTACACACCAGTATTCTAATCAATATTAAATATTACACGTTTATGAGCTTGGACATTTTTGATGATTTAGACCAGTGGTTCTTAACCGGTGGTCCTTGGAGGCCTTTCAAGTGGTCCGCGAAGCCACCGTAATAAATAAGTGACGTGACGTGTTGTGTCGAGTCATCACAACGCAAACCGCGCCATGGCACAAGTCCAAAGCCAATACGCAATTACTCTATTAAAAATCCATCCCCAATTACTACGCACTGCGTTATTCATCGTCAAGCATTGGCCGCCAAAACGCTCCCGAAATGCTTTGATGAAAACAGCTTTTATCCGTACAGGAACGGAGAAAGAATACAATTTCCTGCGTTGAGGCGGCCTGTCGTAAGAGGCGACTTAACAACCCACAGTCAGGTGGTAGGGCATTTGCCCGACTGGATGGCTACCACCCCTGGTCGAAAGTATGTCGCCATAACAACCTTGAGTTGTGTTCCGGCATTAGGTGACCAGGTTCCAGTTTCCCATAAGAGAGCAGCAGCGCATTTGCATCAAGTGGGCCGTCTGCCTGTCTGCTAATCTCCTGCAATAAAAGTAGTTAACTTCATTAAAAAGAGTGTACTCAATACTCGACTTTTCAAACAATTGTGCTCTGACATGAACTCTGAACACGAAACTTTGCTTTTCCACACGGAAGTGCGTTGGCTTTCGAAAGGAAGCGTGCTGTCAAGGTTGTACGATCTAAGAGCGGGAGTACAAATGGACGTAGTTACGCAAAACGGATCCAACCCACAAAATATTACTTTTGAATTATTAAAGATTAAAGTTTTAGCTGTATATCCGCATTGATATACTTGTTTGTGTCTATGGGTTCTTAGGAAAATATATGCGTAAATGTATCATTTTTTTATACAAAGAAGTTTAACAGCATCAATGCGGAAATACAGCTCAAACTTTAATCTTTAATAATTCAAAAGTAACATTTTGTGGGTTGGATCCTTTTTTAACTACGTACTCTTTGTTATCCTTGACCAACAAGGATAACAAAGAGTTGCTTGATCATTTCTGCGAGCCCCAATTTCAACTTCATTTTGCATATTTAGTCGACTTTTTCGAATCTATACATGTGACCGACTGGGTGGTCCATGGCAACACAGAAATATCGTAAAATGGTCCCTCATGACTTAAAGGTTAAGAACCACTGATTTAGACAAATGCCCAATCTTATCGGCAGCTCTGACAACGATATCATCTAATATTTTCTTAAGTTTTCGCGACTTGTATACATAATAAAACTACGTTTTAACGGTTTTAAGCGCGGTAATTTTATTTGATTTTGGTTTTACCGACGTTTCGGCCACTTTTCAGTGGCCGTGATCACGGAAGACAAAGATGTCAAGTGTCAACGAGTATTGTTAAAGTTTTATTTACCCTACCGCCAACTTAATAATTTTAATTATTTAATTTTATTTTTTAATTTTGTTTATGGTTATTATTTACTCTATGGGAGCCTAATCTAATTTACTACCGCTTCGCAACATGTTATGGCTTGAAGAGAAGAAGCGGCGCAAGAAACTCTTCAGCAAACATGCCTAGCTCTAATAATTTTATATAATATTAAAATGGGTGGAAGGAAAAATAAAAGTAATTATCAGTCAAGTTGGTTTGTGTTCCGTTGTACGCAGAAAGAGCTCACAGTGTCTTGAGGTCTGGCAGCTGGTTTTTGCTGGGTTTGGGTCTTAATAGTTTTGATAATTGGATCCCAAACAGGTGGTACTTGCCAACCATCTTCTCTATTGAAATTTGGGTGTTTTTTGATTTCAATAGCCTCACGCATCATTCTAGGTATGAAACGATTCATCTATCTGTATTTACATAGCATCAAGTTCATGTATTAACCAAAGTTTTTAACTGTGCTAATTATACATTAATTAACATAATATTATAAAAAGGTAAAGTTTGTGAGTTTGTGACGTTGTAGAGGGTAATCTCTGGATATACTAAACCGATTTTAAAAAATTATTTTACTGTTAGAAAGCTACGTTAACAGGGCGTGTCATAGGCTATACAACATGACGCTAAACCGCGCCGGACTGCTAGTACATTAATAAATTTGTGGATGAAACGTGACGCAACAAAAGTCTTGAGTCTTTCTGGTCACCTTATCCATTGATTCGATGACTTGGGCTCTGTATTTTACTTATAGCAGCTAGAATACAATATAACTAATAAGTATTAATTAATCAGGTTAAGTTTTCTTCATAAAAAAATATTCCCTTCCTAATCTAGCTCTAAACTATTCTAGCCAGAAGTACATAATATATAATAATAAGAATAATAATCGGCAGAAAAACACACATATTGCATATCCCCAAATTAAGCAAGTTACGCTTGTGTTATGGGTAATATACAACGGACTACTCTGGGGCCGATCCCAGACACCCAGACCATAGGAAATTACGGAGAAAATATGTTTCCGAAATTTACTATACCAGGAATCGAACCCGGAGCCTCTGCGTTGCACAGAGGCCGTCAAATATCAAAACCATTGATGGATAATTATTACCAAACAAACGTTCTTTACAATACTATAGTAAATTTCAAAGCAATAAGTTTAATGCGTTGTAAGGAGGTCGATTGGGTCACTTTTATCTATCCAGGACATTGGGGTTGGGGTGGGTTTTCCCGACGATACAGTTCTGCTTAATGTGTTTAGTTATTTGGTGACGCATATTAATTGAGACTTAGCTGAAAATTTGTGATAAGTTCAAACGGAGTGAGGTTAGTAAAGGTTTTGATTTAAATGTTACATACACACATACATACATAACTTCACGCCAGTTCCCTTGCGGGGTAGGCACGAACAACAGAGTGCCATTTAGGCTTATTCTTACACACCTCACTTGCCTCTTTGACATTCATAACTCTTGTCATGCAAGCTCGTCTGTTCTTAAGGCTCCTGACATCACCTTCTGCTAGTACACGATCAATTTGATCATGGAAGGTGTGTCGTGGCCTTCCACGACTTCTGCATCCATCCACTTTTGCATTGTATATCTGTTTAGGCATTCTTTCCACATGCCCGAACCACCGGAGCATTCCTTTCCTTACCTTCACCCCGACACTCTCTTTCAGACCAATTCTCTTTCTTACTTCGGTATTACGAACGCGGTCCGCGAGCGTCACTCCGCAGATTTTGCGCAGTGCTCGCATCTCGACCGCGTTTACTCTACTTTCATGCTCTCTCTTCCATACCCAACTCTCGCATCCATACGTGAGCGTAGGTACCAGCACCGCGTTGTGTATGGCGAGCTGGGCCTTCTGGCTGAGATTCTTAGCGCCTAGAAGTTTACCTAACGCTCCATTCAAACTATTCCCCAAATTCACTCTTCTTTCTATATCAGCGGTGGACCTTCCATCCCTGCTAAAAGCACATCCAAGAAATACAAACTCATTCATTTGCTCTAGCATAACATCATCGACCATTATCCTTGCATTCGCTCTGGTTTCTTCTCTTTCAAACACCATAACCTTTGTTTTCTTCGCATTCAAATGTAAGCCTCTCGCCTGACAGTCATCTTTCATCATTGTGACTAGTGTTTGCAGTTCTGATGGCGATGTGATTTAAATGTTGATGCAATTAATATTGTTGCGAATGATGGTGCAACGATCTAGTTGGTGTAAGAAGTTTCAGAAAAATGTAGAAGATTCTGGAAGAAAATGATAAGGGCAGATACATTTTAGAAAGGGATAGATGATTAATAAAAGAATAACGAAATGAACTTCGAAATTCTAGAATAGAAGGTTCAGGACGGGAAAGACAGAGATAGACAGATGTTTAGAAAGGGATAGACAGTAAATAAAAGAATAACGATAGATTTAAATTATGGGTTCCAGAAAATTCTTATGGGTATATAAGTAGCGCAAGGCGCGCTAGTATAGGCGTGTTGCTGGAGAGTTTCTTCCGCCACTTCTTCTCCTCCAGCTATAACACGTTGCGAAGCGGTAGTAATGATAGACTAGGATCGGCTCCGCCGGCGGAGTCGATAATTGGTCCCCAAACAATCACTTCAGCCTGTTGGCTTAGCTCTTTCAGCCTTTAACGGCTAATTCTCAATATAGAGTCAATCCCCCGCAGCGGTCGAGCCGAGGTCGAACCTCACAGGAGGTGCCTCCTCGAGCGTGCTGCTTCCGGGCTGAACGCCTCCGCTCCCAAGGAGTCGGGAAGCCCCCAAAGTCCGGTATCGCTGAAACAGCCATCTGCGGCTATTCAGCTGGGTCCAGGTCAAAAAAAAAACTGCCGGGGAGTACAGTTCAAGACAGCGAAGCGACAAGTGCGATACGAAAGAGTTGGAAGAGAAGTTTAGTAGAAGTCAGTGACGAGTTCAGTGAAGAGTCTAGTGCTGAGTTTAATTAAAAGTAGTAAGAGGAGATCCAGAAGCAAGCTACGCGCGGTAAATTTGGACACGGCGACGATATTGTGAGTGAGACATCTTGTCGTCGGGACAGTGCGTCGTTAGTTGCGCGTGTAGGGACAACCCTGCAGAGAAGAATCACGTACAGCAGTGTAAGTTAATAAAAGCGTTTAATTAAAAATTGGTGTTTTCTTCCAATCCCAAGTACGTACCCCCCCGCTCGCACGTAACAATATTTTAATCTGAGTTAAGCTTGTGTCTAGTTAGATTTATTATATTTATATTTTGATTTTAAATATAGTCACACAATGTGTTTTAAATTATTGCATGAATTTATTTTACATATTGTAATAATAATATATATATATATATATATATATATATATATATATATATATATGTTCATGTTTCCATGTTCTCCGAACATTGCGGCGGGCAAACGCCTTAGTCTCCATATTCCCAGACCCCTTGTACCACTAGCAGTTCACCCCAATAGCCCGGTACTTTTTGTCCTCATTTCCCACAATAGTCCTACACTGGCCGGGGCTTGTCCTTGGGTGAATCACTATATGTTGTAGACAGAGATAATCGCCGGTCAGTGTCACGCCACATTTACATTAAATTTGTCACGGGGCCTCTACGTGTTGGCCTTCCCATGGCCCCACGCAAGCCTTCCAAATGTCCGGGCCATTTTTATGGCCCGTGGTCTCAAAAGTCATACAAATTTTATATGTATATATATATATATATATATATATATATATATATATATATATATATATATATATATATATATATACAACTTAATTTATAAAAGATAAAAAACTACAAATAGTAAATAGTCACAAATCACCGTCAGTTGGGAACGTTCCCAAAACGCTAGCCGCATTACCACGTTGTATGGCAACGCTTGTGCGTTGCCCAAAATACAGGCCAGTGTTTTGGTTTCGTGAGACATCTAGCAACCGTTTTGATAGGTCTCAATAAAGGCGGTGGGCTTCTGGACCCCATGGCCCGAGAGTTTCGACGGATGCATATTTGCGGCGTTTTAGGTCCTCTTGTCGGGCGGCAGCTGCACCAGCTACCACAGCCGTATCGGGAAGATGGGACGCTGCCAGTGTCAACACACGTTGCGTCCCAAACTAATGCTCGTCCCGTCTTCCATGGCACCAAAGACATCCCGTCCGGTCTCTTGCCATCGTCGCGACACAGTCCATTCGGCTCTAAAATGGTTGGGGTCCCGGTGGTGACAAGAGCTGTCTTCATCCGTGCAGGAACGGAGAAAGAATACAAATTCCTGCGGCCGGGCGGCCTGTCGTAAGTGGCGACAAAACAACCCACAGCCAGGTGGTAGGGTATTTGCTCGACTGGATGGCGACCACCCCTGGTCCAGAGTATGCCGCCATAACAGCTTTGTGTTGTGTTCCGGCATTAGTGACCAGGTTCCAGTGATTCTTAAGAGAGCAGCAGCGCAGTGTAGCAACTTTGTTGTTGCAAATGTCCATAGGCGATGGTAACCGCTTTCCATCAAGTGGGCCGTCTGCTTGTCTGCTGAGCTCCTGCCAAAAAAAAAAAAAGAGCCTGGCGGATAATGTCACACAATTACTTGCTTTTTTAATACATTTAGCATGTGTAGTGATTGCAATAGACATTTTTGTGTTTATCTATTTTGATGTTTGTCTTGAAATATTTCTTATGCAGCGCACTTGGATGTTGCAGGGAATATGAGAAAAGGTAAAAATAATGTAGCGCTATGAAATATACTATTATTAATGTTGTTATGGGTTAAGCAATAACTCTTTTTGAAGAAAAAGTGGTAAACAATAATTCATAAGTCGTCTCATTATGTAAATGATGATAGTTGAACATTTAAAAAGTTGTAATTGCGGTAATTCAATAAGTAATTTTATTTGTTTTCAGCAATCCAAGACAGCAGATGCTACTTGATGAATGGTGGTGCAGTTGAAAGCTTTTTCATAAGCGAAGACACGCCTGTTGGAAGCGTTATTGGTAAATATTTAATTCTCTTTTAATAATTTTAATACCTACTCGTATATCTATACTTATATATATATAAAACAAAGTCGTGTTAGTTACACCTAGGGTTGCCAACCGTATATATAGTATTGTATTTTTTTTTTTTTTTTTTTTTTTTTTTATTGCAGCAGTTCAGCAGACAGGCAGACGGCCCACTTGGTGGAAAGCGGTTACCATCGCCTATGGACATTTGCAACACCAAAGGTACTACAAATGCGCTGCTGCTCTCTTAAAGGAGACTGGAACCTGGTCATTAATGCCGGAACACAACACAAGGTTGTTATGGCGGCATACTCTAAACCAGGGGTGGTCGCCATCCAGTCGAGTAAATACTCTACCACCTGGCTGTGGGTTGTTTAGTCGCCTCTTACGACAGGCCGCCGGGCCGCAGGAAATTGTATTCTTTCTCCGTTCCTGCACGGATAAAAATATATATAGTATATATAGTATATAGAATAGGAAGTAAAAATTAAATTTTAACTTACAAAAAGTGTTCTCCAGTGGAACTTATTTTGAATAAAAACTTTTGAATTTCAATTTGAATATATTTCGGGTCGGCGTACTATATATATACTGTTGAAGAAATATAGTTTATTTTTTATTTTTTATTGTAGGACTTCAGCAGACAGGCAGACGGCCCACTTGATTGAAGTACGCAAGAATACTATATTTTCAACACCGAAAGAAATCTAACAAACAAATATTCATTTTAAAAAGTAATTAACGCGCCTTTTAATTAAATTTTGAGTGAGGCGAGTTCGTGCAACCGAATTCCGGACTCTGAACGCATCTACAATCTATTGTCTTTGGCTCCCACTGATCTCTATTCTCTATACAAACTGGAGGCGCTGGCAGCACGTCAAAGTTGTCAATATCAAATTGACAACATCGAAATAATTTGATTTCATTGAATAATTGAATGCAATAAAGCATATGACACTTTTATTTCAGACAAAGCATTGTTAAAAAATGCAAGAACTGCAAAGAAATATAGTTTTTATAAAAATAAATAAGTAACAAATATATATCTTTGTCTATTTTTAATTTTTTTCTATAAAATACTATATTTTTAGAAGTGTACTATATTTTTTTAAACTTATTTTGCAAAATACTGTATTTCGCTGAGAAAATGTTGGCAACCCTAGTTACACCATTTATAACTCAAAAACGGCTGAACCAATTTTTATTATTTTTGTGCTTTTAGAATTGTTATCGTCCGGAATAGAAAGTATTAAAATATGACATTCATTAATAAAAAAATAGAATTAAAAAAACGTCAGTCACAACATCAGTCTAGCCATTCATTTGTTATGATCTTTCCCGGCCGATTTTGACAGTGGTGACCGCATTTAAACTCATTTTCATTTGTCTGATTTAGGTGAATTATTTTGTGTGTGTTCAAGTGGGTCCCGGGATGGATTAGATTCACGATTGGATCCGGTAGGTGGCGTCGCTGAACACCACTTTAACGGTGGGACCGATTTTGATGTTTTTTTTGTGTTTTTTCAAATAGTGGTTTAGATTATCAATTGGTCCCGGTTGATGGCGCTGTAATCGGTTTCTAGATTTTTATTTTTCACGGGCAAGACAACGTCTGCCGGGTACAGCTAGCTAATATTATAAAGAGGAAATTAAAAAATACTAGATCAATAAATATACTACATCTTTACAGTCTTCTACTTTTTTTTATTGCAAGAGTTCAGCAGACAGGCAGACGGCCCACTTGATGGAAAGCGGTTACCATCGCCTATGGAAATTGGCAATACCGAAGGTGCTACAAATGTGCTGCTGCTCTCTTAAAGGGACACTGGAACCTGGTCACTAATGCCGGAACACAAGTCAAGGTTGTTATGGCGACATATTCTAGACCAGGGGTGGTAGCCATCCAGTCGGACAAATGCCTACCTGGCTGTGGGTTGTTTTGTTGCCTCTTACGACAGGCCGCCCCCACGCAGGAAATTGTATTCTTTCTCCATTCCTGCACGGATTACATACGGACTATGTACTAACAAAGCACTAATAAGGAAATTAATGATTGGCTTTTCAGGAACGCTAAGCGTCAATGGGGATCCAAGCGAAGAGCAGGGAGATATCACGCTAAAGTTGCAAGAGAAGGGCGCGGCTGTGGGCATCGCACCGGGGACCAAGAACCTGACGCTGCTCCGGGCCCTGGACAGGGAGGAGAAGAAGGGCCCCTCGAACGTCTATGTCAATGTCAGATGCGACAGGAGAAGGACTACAGATCCTGTGAGTGTTCTTCTTATTTACATCTGTTGGGAAATATTTTGCCAGGTGGTAGGGCATTTGCCCAACTGGATGGCGACCACCCCTGGTCTAGAGTAAGCCGCCATAACAACCTTGAGTTGTGTTCCGGCATTAGTGACCAGGTTCCAGTCTCCCTTAAGAGAGCAGCAGCGCATTTGTAGCAACTTTGCTGTTGCAAATGTCCATAGGCGATGGTAACCGCTATCCACCAAGTGGACCGTCTCCCTGTCTGCTGAACTCCTGCAGTAAAAAAAAAACTTCGTCCACACTTGACTTAAATTCCCGCAACACAAAATACCGCATCATTTACAAATGTAAGCTATCGGTTTAGAAAAAAAAAACCACGAAAACTATGTCGGAACGAGCTAATTGTAAGCACCAGAACACCTACCAATTTGCTCCCGAAAAATTCCTACAGATTCCCATAAAAGTAAGTAAAATAGCGCAAATTTTAAATTTAAGAATTAGATGTCGATCAGCGAAAACCGCATCGAAATCGGCCGAGTAGTTTTTACGTGAATCCCGAACAAACAGACAAACCGGACAATCAGACAAGAAATCTAAAACAAATTGCATCGTGTTCTCCATCGTTCATATAGTCTATTCCACTTGTTCTTTTTTAAATAGGTTCAATGTACAGACACGGCGTGTTTAAAATTTTATATTATATTAGCTGTGCCCGCGACGTCGTCCGCGTGGAATTTGTTTTCAAAACCTCCCCGATTTTGAAACATTCTTCATTGGTACTCCGCTCCTATTGGTCTTAGCGTAATGATATATGGCCTATAGCATTCCTCGATAAATGGGCTATCTAACGCTGAAAGAATTTTTCAAATCAGACCAGTAGTTCCTGAGATTAGCGCGTTCAAACAAACAAACTCTTGAGCTTTATATATTAGTATAAGATTAATATAATTTATTATCCGTGCAGGAACGGAAAAAGAATATAATTTCGTGCGACTGGGCGGCCTGTCGTAGAGGCGACAAAACAATTCACAGCCGGGTGGTAGGGTATTTGCCCGTCTGGATGGCTACCACTTCTAGTCTAGAGCATGCCACCATAACAACCTTAAGTTGTGTTCTTGCATCAGTGACCAGGTTCCAGTCTTTGTTTAGAGAGCCACAGCATATTGTTTGCACCTTTGGTGTTACAAATGTTCATAGATGATGGTAACCGCATTCATCAGGTCTCCCTTTTTTTTATAGCTGGAGTACAGCAGACAGGCTGACGGCCCACCTGATAGAAAGTGGTTACCGTCGCCTATGGACGTTTGCAACACCGGAAATATTACCAACGGGCTACCGGCCTCGAAGAAATGTTAAGACACCCTTTTTGGAAAAACTCCATATCGTAGTGCTGTGGGAAAACCTCGACTGGGAGCTCGTTCCAAATCCCAACGGTACGCAAGAGAAACGATCTACAGAACCGTTGCTTACATGAGCGAAGCGGCTCAAGGAAGTGGGGATGGACTCCCAACCGATAGCGAATTCAAGCAATAAGAAATAAGCTTTTTTAAAAAGGTTTTTAAATAAGAGCTTTTGAGATCCTGGATATCACGTAGCAGCAGAGTGCTAGCCAAGACAAGTAAAACGAGCCCAAACACGACGGGTCTATCTTGTTTAATACAGGAGTTCCTATGGCCACCTTCCGACTCCATCATTAGATCAGCTCCTTGGTACCATATTAATGCATTGTCACGCGATATACATATGTGTGCAAAATTTCAGCTCAATCGTAAACCAGGAAGTTGGTCAAATTTTACTTGCAAAATTCCACCCGAACTCGCATAAAAAAGCTTGTAAAAACACTCTCCTGACACTGTCTTCAACTGGTTAATGTAATCCCGTATGATGAATTGCAGAGCTTCATAATTCCGGTGTCGGTGCGCGTGTGGGACGTGAACGACAACGCGCCGGCGTGGGTGGGCGCGCCGTACCGGGTGCGGCTGTCGGAGCTGACGGCGGTGGGCACACGCGTGCTGCACGGCGTGCGCGCCACCGACGCTGACCAGCCGGGGCCGCATGCCACCATACGCTACTCGGTGCAGCCGGGACGAAACAGCGTGAGTGCACTTCTATGATCCTCTTTTTCATCTACATCCTCTTTTACATACATACATAACTTCACGCCAGTTCCCTTGCGGGGTAGGCACGAACAACAGAGCTCCATTCGGGATTTTTCTTACACACCTCACTTGCTTCTTTGACATTCATAACTCTTGTCATGCACGCTCGTCTGTTCTTAAGGCTCCTGACATCATCTTCTGCTAGTACACGATCAATTTGATCATGGAAGGTGTGTCGTGGCCTTCCACGACTTCTGCATTGTATATCTGTTTAGTCATTCTTCATCATGCATTCTTTCTACATGCTTGAACCACCGGAGCATTCCTTTCCTTACCTTCACCCCGACACTCTCATACAGACCAACTCTCTTTCTTACTTCGGTATTACGAACGCGGTCCGCGAGCGTCACTCCGCAGATTTTGCGCATTGCTCGCATCTCGACCGCGTTTACTCTACTTTCATGCTCTCTCTTCCATACCCAACTCTCGCTTCCATACGTGAGCGTAGGTACCAGCACCGCGTTGTGTATGGTAAGCTGGGCCTCCTGGCTGAGGTTCTTAGCGCCTAGAAGTTTACCTAACGCTCCATTCACACTATTCCCCAAATTCACTCTTCTTTCTCTACCAGCGGTGTACCTTCCATCCCTGCTAAAAGCACATCCAAGATATACAAACTCACTCACTTGTTCCAGCATAACATCATCTACCATTATCCTTGCATTCGTTCTGGTTTCGTCTCTTTCAAACACCATAAACTACATCCTCTTTTCTGATATGTTTCCCAGGCAGGTGGAGGAACATGGAGCTTTAAATGGCTTCCGATGGCCCACTGCCCACTACCCATTACCCTTTTTTTTTGATAACGTAGGGGCAAGGCTCGTCGATATGTGAGACTCCTAGTAGTCGGTTTTCCACGCTCACTTCACCGAGGCAGAAGTAGTCTCGAGAAACCGACCGCCAGACTACCCACTAAACCTAAACCTGTGATTCTTTTCCCACGTTTTTACGGGACGCCACGGGATCTAGAACAGAGTTATTGTACCATGACGCTCCTACGCAAGGCTTCTTAGGACACCCAGTGGCCGGGTGCACTACTTCCTCAATAGGGGGAGAGAAGAGGTGAAGTTCCCTGTTACCCATATTACCCTATCCCAACACCTCATCTCATCCTAAAGCCTGACAACGCGCTGAACGTCTACAGGCATCGGTAACCATCTGCTTCTTTGCCAACCAAACAATCAATTGCTCGTACTTAACTTCCTTCGCTTAACCCCGTCCTCGTCCCCCGCCCCCCTTACATTTTTATCCATGCAAGAACGGAGAAAGAGTACAAACTTCTGCGGCCAGGTGGCCTGTCGTAAGAAGCGACAAAACAACCCACAGACAGGTGGTAGGGTATTTGCCTGTGTGGATGACTACAAGCACTAGTCTAGTATGCCGCCATAACTACCATGAGTTGTGTTCAGGCATTAATGACCAGGTTCCAGTCTCCCTTAAGAGAGCAGCAGCGCATTTGTAGCACCTTTGGTATTAGTAATGTCCATAAGCGATGATAACGTTTTTCCGCCAGGTGGGCCATCTACGTGTCTGCTCAACTCATGCCATAAATAAAAAAATGTGGTTAACACATGTCTTTGTGTGCGTGAGACCGAAAAGTTGTAGGATCGGACGGCACGCTCGCAACTGACCGTTCCGTCAGACACGTACAATTTTATATTTTTGCCCAAAGTGCTAGACCAAAAACGGTGATCATTTATTTGCAGGAATACTTCGGCTTTGCGAACGAATTGGACAGCGTCCTAGTTGTCAAGAAACCGTTAGATTACGAAACTTTGAAGAATTTTACGATCACCCTAAGAGCGGAAGACCAGGGGACTCCGCCGCTGCATAACGACACGACGCTGGAGGTGGAAGTGCTGGACGCCGACGACCAGAATCCCAAATTCACTCACGACCACTACACTACTGTGTTGCCAGAGGACTTTAAGGAGGTAAGGTGTTCTCCGACAGGTTTTTTTTTTCAAATATATCAATCCAAAGGTTTAGGAGGATCTTAGAACTTTATTCTAGCGCCACTTACCAGTTACAGTTGTGAATCTAAAGCATCGAAAGGCCTACTCATACACAAGAAATTTCATCACAATCGGTCCAATTATTTAGAATGACTTCATTGTGTTATAACACACGAACAGAAGAATTATATATGTATAAAGATAGATAGAAGATTTACTACCTATACTCAGGACACTATGTCCATTGAGAAGTACTCAAAAAGATAGCAAAGTTCTGGCGATGATTCTCTTATTTTTTAGGGTACGGTCCTTAAGACAGCCCCGGGGCCTATAGCTGCCTTTGACCAGGACACCGGTATCAACGCACCCATCTTCTACTCCACCACCGGTGACGACAAGCACTTGGTCCTGATCAACCGGGACACGGGACAAGTAGCTGCTTCTAAGCAACTCGCCGACTTAGATCAGCCCATTACTATTGTTATCAAGGTATTATTCCTTTATATATATATTTTTTTTATTGCAGGAATTCAGCAGACAGACAGCCCATTTGATGGAAAGCGGTTACCATTGCCTATGGATATTTGCAACACCAAAACTGCTCTCTTAAAGGATACTGGAACCTGGTCACTAATGCCAGAACACAACTCAATGTTGTTATGGTGGCATACTTTAGACCAGGGGTGGTAGGTGTCCAGTTGGGCAAATGCCCTACCACCTGGCTGTGGCTTAAGAATGTATAAGGTGAAGGATTAATACATAAGAGGATCTTTGAAAGTAGCATTCGTGACTTAAGAAGTAACAGGAAGAAGACTAAGGTGCTATGGGTATGTAATGAGGAAGGATGAATCGATTGGTACAAATGTAATGATAGATCAAAAAGAAGGATGACATGAAGATTTGGTGTAGCAGAAGACGTAGTTCAGAATAGAGGAATTTTAATTATTTTTTTATTGCCGGAGTTCAGCAGACAGGCAGACGGCCCACTTGATGAAAAGCAGTTACCATCGCCTATGGATATTTGCAACACCAAAGGTGCTACAAATGCGCTGCTGCTCTCTTAAGGGAGACTGGAACCTGGTCACTAATGCCGGAACATAGCTCAAGGTTGTTATGGCGGCATACTCTAGACCAGGGCTGGTCGCCATCCAGTCGAGCAAATACTTTTATCCGTGCAGGAACGGAGAAAGAATACAATTTCCTGCTTTGGGGCGGCCTGTCGTAAGAGGCGACAAAACAACCCACAGCCAGGTGGTAGGGCATTTGCCCAACTGAATGGCTACCACCCCTGGTCTAAAGTATGACGCCAGAACAACCTTGAGTTGTGTTCCGGCATTAGTGACCAGGTTCCAGTCTCCCTTAAGAGAGCAGCAGCGCATTTGTAGCACCCTTGATGTTGTAAATGTCCATAGGCGATGGTAACCGCTTTCCATCAATTGGGCCGTCTGCCTGTCTGCTGAACTCCTGCTATAAAAAAAAAATACTCTACCACCTGGCTGTGGGTTGTTTAGTCGCCTCATACGACAGGCCGCCCCAACGCAGGAAATTGTATTCTTTCTCCGTTCCTGCACAGATAAAATAATTATAGATAATTTAAGAATTTCCTTTGAGTCAGGTTGCCTGGAAGAGATCGCTTTTAGCGATAAGGCCGCCCTTTGTTTTACCAAGTAACTATTGTCTTGTTGTACATTTTTTTGTAATTTTTGTTTTGGCGAACAATAAAGTGTTGCCTATGTCTATGTCTATAGAGTAGGAAGTAAAATTAAATTTTAACTTATATGTACGACCTTCAAAAAGTGTTCTCCAGTGGAACTTATTTTGAATTTGAATAACATGTTTAGGGAAAGTAACCAAAATAGTACCATCTTGGGGAGATATGTGTTATAAGTGTCGGTACTGTAAGTCCGGCAGTTGTGACGCTGTGAGTAAAAACGTGGCATGTCCAGGCCAGTGTTGCCACATGCCAAACCAGAAAATCTGGGTTGCAGAGTCTAAAAATCTGTATAAAATCTGTAAAAGTTACATTTTTAATTTCACTAATTTTACTGAGGTACTTTAATGAAAAATAAACTCTAATAAAAAGAAAACAATAGTTCATAGATGAAATTAAATATATATATTAGTTAGAACAAGGGTCAAAAGTTTATGTAAATGGAGATAAAAAAAACTAATGAGGTGTCTTTGGTACACATATTTGGAACGAAGTTCTCCTAAAATGTCTTAAAAATTCTCAAAACGTCTCAAAAAGTGTGTCGATAAGCATCGAAAACCATCGAAATTTTATCAAAAGCCTATGTATAGAAAGAAATACATAAACAAACAAATAGTAACAAAAACAGCGTATATTATTACACTAATTGATATTTTAGATTTTATTTCATTGCATTAAAGTTGAAATTGTATAATAGCTTACTATAGCAGAAAGTGTCGTGACAACTTTTCGTAAGAATTTTTTCCGTCTAGCCCCCTTTCACAACGCGCGATAAGGAACTTCGTTCCAAAACATCGTTCATAAACAGAGATATTTTTAACATCGATGTTTCACTTTTGAAAACATCGATATCTGAACATCGATGTTTTTTATGAGCGATGTTGCATCCCTAGTTGTACCTTACGTAATGTTGCCATGATAGAACATACTTGTACTTATCATTACTAATAAAAAGTGCGAATCGAATACAACAATTTTTTTTTAATGCCTTTATGGCTTTGATTACAACTATAATTATGTATAATTATTTTTTATGCTGCGTTTCCACGCTTGCCAAGGCTTGGCAAGCGTCCACAAGCCCCAAGCGTCCACAAATCTCGCTTGGCGCTTGGGAGTCGTTTACACGCTTGTGAATCCGTCAGTGTGTTACGTACATCCAAGCATGGCGGACGTCGAACTTGTATCGGCTATTACGTTTGGTTTAACCAACTTTTATTGCAAATACAAGCAAAGTAAAACAAAAGCAAGGAAAGCCCGACGACCACGAAGATGGTAGATAATAAAGATTCATAGAAATCGTAACCGGTAACTAATAAGTTTTTCAGTTTATTTGGTATTTAGGTTACTTCAAAAAAATTTAGAAGGTGAATCTAAAACCGTCTAAAAATTAACGGTATTCAAAATTTAACGGTGCCGGTGTATATGTATATACGGCTACTAAGATTTGTGTCCAAAAACCGACACTAGCCCGGATCGAATACAAGCGTCCACAAGCTCACGCAAGCCAAGCCAAACGCCCTCTTTACACGCTTGTGCTTGTGGACGCTTGCCTTGCCTCGGCAAGCGTGGAAACGCAGCATTAATTTTATCATCAAAAATCTGTATAAAAATAAGGTCAAATCTGTAATCTGTAAGACAAACTACAATTCTGCATAAATACAGATAAATCTGTATATTTGGCAACGCTGTCCAGGCGACGCAGGTGGACAACTCGGACCGGTACGCGTTGGCCACGCTGAGCGTGTCGCGCGCGCGGCGAGCGGCGGAGTTGCGCGCGGTGCGCTTCGCCAAGCGGCAGTTCGCGGCGTCAGTCAGCGAGGCCGCGCCCGCCGGGACGGTCGTCGCCACGCTGCACACCGACCCGCCCAGCAGGCCCGACCGGGTGACTCATCCTTTCATCTACACATTCGCCTTCTCAAAAACATACCAACCACCACAATACTTATACTCCTACAAGAAAAATACATCCTATATTCCTAATTGACACACTCCTCTTACGTTTAGATACAGTGTAAATAAACTCCATGTAACGTCACTCTATTTAACGACAAACTCCTTTAGGGAAGATTTATGTTAGACCGGGCCGTGTCCGGGGCGTGCCGTGTACGTGGCCCGGACGGGGCACGAATTTAAAACGTTACATACATTTTGTATGAAGCTGTTTATATTACACAGTGCAGGATACGTGTCCCGTCCGGGCCCGGACAACGCTCGTCTACACCACTGTTGTTGCACGGCCCCGCCCCGGCCCCTGCACGTCCCGTCGTAATACGAATACTCTTCCGTGCTGCGTACGGGCCAAGCATGGAAATGATTGCTACTTTTAATTCATTATCATTAGATGAAATTTATTTATACGACTTATCGCCCGTTTAGCACCCGGTGTAATATAAACGTGCAGCACAGAGTGGCTCCGCTCCGGCCCCGCCCCGGCCCGGACACGGACCGGTCTAATATAAATCTTCCCTTAAGCGTTGAAGTCACTTGGATTTTGTTGGTTCAGCTTGTCTTCCACTAATACCGCTTCGGGGGGCCTTTAGCTATCAAGGGAGCAAAGGACTCATCGCCCCCGCTGACGAAGTGGATGTGTTCTGACTCCCGGGGCACATTCAGGCACTTTTTGCGCTGGATCGGACTGGGCGTAACTACGTTCTAAATCTCAGCCTGTCCTACATAAAAAGCGCGGGGCACATGGGAGGAGGGTCGTTTTAGTGGGTAGTGGTAGTTGCCCGTGCAACTTCTCTGAGTCTCCACACGAGCTGGTTGATTACTGTTTGGATTGCCCCTTATTAAAGCCTCCATGATCAACTATGGTCTAATCCCTTGCAAAGGACCCAGTATTGTGCGTAAATAGCATTTCCCCCGCCTTAAAAAAAAAGCTTGTCTTCCATACAATGATACACTCTATATAGCATTACACACACTCTCAATAACGACAACAATTAAGTAATAAAAAGTACCTTTTAAGTGCATACCGAAATTTCTAAGTACCTCCTTTACCACAAAGATGCCTCTACATCAGAAGATATGACTCAAATAAGTAAAAAATACAACAAGATTACTGGTGCAGCAAAAGACGTCAGATAAAAATAACAGACTTCTCTCCATTTAACGACGATTCTCTATAACGCCATAAAATGCACTGTCCCTTCAGCGTCGTTATATAGAATTTACACTGTATTATTAGACGCACTTAAAACCTTTATCTCTTTAGCCATGACGAGATAAAAAATATAGTAAAATTTTGAAAAATTGTTTTTATTGTTTTAGATTTAGATCAATATGGAAAAGTGTTCCTCTTGTATAAAATTACTTAATTAATTTTGTAATTTTAAATATTTAATCCGAAGCTTTCGTCTATTATAAGACCATATGCACGCCAATATCTAGTTTTAACATGGTCCTTCGAGCCGGATAAGCAAATGAAACACCAGTTAAGATATTACGAGGCATCGTCATATTTTTGAAGATATATAATTAACAGAAGTTTCTAACGACACTATATTTTTTACATTTAAATAATTTTACTTAAAAAATAATCTAAAACTGTAATATTTATGAATAGTACTATATCGCAACCTGACATGTAAGGGTCTCACCAATTATATCGTCATACGATCCGCTTAAGCCACCTCATTACTCGTACTAAGTCGAGTGCTTTAACTCTGGTTATCTAACCAGAGTTATATTTATACCTATCTAGATAAACATGCTGCAGGGAAGAAAGAAGAAGAAAACATATCTAATACCCAATGTCTTACCAACTTTCAGAATCCATTGCAGTTCTACGTGTCAGATCGAAGTTTCTTGGAAAAGTTCGCGATCAACAACGCCGGGGAGGTCCTGCTGAGGAAGGCCCTGGACTACGAGGCCGCAGACTCGTATCACTACCAGGTTATGGTGACCGATGGACATGCTGTAAGTACTTCTATGTACATCTTCACGTACTTGAGGTATCATTTACCTGCTTACTGCATGGAAGTATACGTGTTATGTCATATTTCCAGAACGATACAGCGTCAATAAACATAACAGTATTGAACGTGAACGAGTGGGAGCCGAGGTTCCGTTTCCCCCAGTACGAGTTCAGAGTTGACGACATGGGGGACGGCAAGGGAGGGCTGGTCCCGGTGGGCAAGCTCGAGGTGTTCGACGGGGACAAGCCGGACACTGTGGCGCTCACGCTGAGGGGCGCCGACGCGAGGTCGGTTTATTATTTTATCTTTAGGGTTTCTCCACACATATCGACTCGGAATCAGATTCAATTGGCCACAAAAAGCTTCCTGCCTACGAGAAGGTCGTTCTCACTACCTCAACGCTCACGACCAGTAGCGAAGCTTACCTTAAAAGGACCCTGTATTAAAATGTGTTGGGGATCTCAAGGGATGGGGATTCTTTTATAAAATAAACAAAAAATACTCGAATTGAATTAAAATAATAATATATTTATAAGATATTTTCTAATATTTTCGGGATTAAGACGACACAGTCAGTCAAACACAATTGAGTGTCTCTGTAAGAAAAGATTTATTGTTTTATAATACATGAAATTAAAGTGTGTATTTACTTAGTATGTTAGAAAAACTTACATACCTGTAAGAAAAGAAACGACCTTTAATGTTATTATTAACAAGGTCTGTTCCTAATCACAATTAGAATACTTTAACAATGGAATTAATATTATAAATTATTGTTTTCTCTTAACAATCACGAGATGCTTTATAGGTTATCTTTTTCATAGCTCGCAAACGTCATCTGCCAATTCACTGTGCGTTCAATGACGTTTGATGCGCGGGAAAGTTCAAATTAAAGAAAATTATATTTTTTCTTTACATATTGATTATAAGTTATTACTTATACTTAATGCTCCTAGGAGCTAAGTTAGACAAACAATTCAAATCATAGATACACTTTTCTCGCTTTATTTCGGCAAACATATTTATCAAATCATCCATAGCTGAAGACGATTTGAATTTTTCTAGATTTTCTGTCTCTATAGGCATTAATGACAAGTCTGATATCCGCTTTTGTTGGCCTAGCAGTTATTGTCAAAAATTGTATTAATATATAAAAGATTGTGGATAACATTTTAAGAATTCTTGCTAACTCAGATTCGGCTGATATGGCGGTAGCCACACTCCTGCTTACAACTAAACTCCATCGCTCGTCGCAGTCGAATCGGCAGTTTGTCCTTTAGTCCCGGCCTTACGGCCACATATGGCGCTGATAGAGTGGCCGTCCATTTCTCAGCATGCTTACATTTCACAAGATCGCCGATTTGCGCTATTGACGGTTAAAATCTGCCGAAATAGCCGTAAACGTCTTAACTAACGGCCGATGGGCTTGGTCGTTTTATGATAAATAGATTCGCGTTTAATCACGCTTAATATTAAACGATACATACATAACTTCACGCCAGTTCCCTTGCGGGGTAGGCACGAACAACAGAGCGCCAAATTTCTTTATGTTTGTTTCACTAGGGTTTAAGAGGGGGCATCGTATCCGTGCAGGAACGGAGAAAGAATACAACTTCCTGCGGCCGGGCGGCCTGTCGTAAGAGGCGACTTAATAACCCACAGCCAGGTGGTAGGGCATATGCCCGACTGGATGGCTACCACCCCTGGTCTAGAGTATGCCGCCATAATATCCTGGAGTTGTGTTCCGGCATTAGTGACCAGGTTCCAGTCTCCTTTAAGAGAGCAGCAGCGCATTTGTAGCACCTTTGGTGTTGCAAATGTCCATAGGCGATGGTAGCCGCTTTCCATCAAGTGGCCCGTCTGCCTGTCTGGTGAACTCACGCCATAAAAAAAAAAGTCAGGGTTTGCTCCGGCTGAGTAGCCATTCATATTCGTTCACTACTACTAGTGTTAAAATCTGCCGAAATAGCCGTAAACGTCTTAACTAACGGCCGATGGGCTCAGTCGTTTTATGATAAATAGATTCGCGTTTAATCACGCTTAATATTAAACGACGATCCGGTAGAAGATGGAGCATCTTTACTTAGATAATACCTATTTACACGAGACTTGATCTGGATTGTACTTTTTGGGCAAACGCGGATTCTGAAAGCGCATTGTATAGCTCTGCCGTACGCAGAAGATACGTAGTATGTGGTGATACAAATTCAAGTTAAGCTGATTTCGTGTCGATATGTGTGGAAAGTCCCTTATATACCGGATTCCTGTATCTTATTATCCATTCGTTGGTATTATTTATTGATGACCGCCTAAAATGAGAGAGATGAAGATCAAGGATGTCTTCGTGAAAAAATATGAAAAAAAATACTGGAGAAATTTGGCCGCAGATAAGGAAAATTGGAAAATATTCGACTTCCATTTTAGTATTATACGTAAAATGGTGTTAATAGTTGTAACAGTCAATTATAAACGTCCGCAAAAAAAATGTGTGTGCGATCTTATGAGATCGCCAGACCGAAAAAAGACCGGGATTTTGACCCCCAATTCTGACTTCAATTTCGTGTTTAAAGGAAAAATTCGTCACAAATCATAGTCTGACACCCAGCACACGCAACTTTTTTTTTTGTGGAGCTGTATTATGGTAGAATAAAGGCTTTGTTCATTTGTGTTTACGTTGTTTGGCAGCATGTTCTACATGAACGAGAGCGGCGACATGTTCCTGCGCCAAGAAGTGCTGCCCACGCTAAACGCCACCGTGCTGCACGTGGTGGCCACCGCCGTGGACTCGGGCTCGCCGCCCCGACAGGTATGCGGCGTTGCGCTAAGTCCCACTGCTGGGCTTGCACTTCTCCATTCCACGACATTTAATAGATAATTATAGTGGCAATATGACCACTCTAGATCATATAAAGTGTCAAAGCGTGCTGATTACACGCATTGTATATTTCCAAGGCAAGTAAATTATACTTGTGATATGAGTAACAACCAGACCTGATAAAAATACGGAAAGTAATTCATATTTATATCCATACTTAATAAAACTACGTTTTAACGGTCGTAAGCGCGGTAATTTATTTTATTTTTATTATTCCGACGTTTCGGCCATATTTCAGTGGTAGGGCATTTGCCCGACTGGATGGCTACCACCCCTGGTCTAAAGTATGTCGCCATAACAACCTTGAGTTGTGTTCCGGCATTAGTGACCAGGTTCCAGTCTCCCTTAAGAGAGCAGCAGCGCATTTGTAGCAACTTTGCTGTTGCAAATGTCCATAGGCGATGGTAACCGCTTCCCATCAAGTGGGCCATCTGCCTGTATGCTGATCTTCTGCAATAAAAAAAAAGTATGCTTGTGATATGAAAAGTGGCCGAAAATCAAATAAAATTACCGCGCTTAAAACCGTTAAAACGTAGTTTTATTATGTATACAAGTCGCGAAAACTTAAGAAAATATTATATATCCATACTTACTTATCTTACTTCTGTACAATACACATTTAAGTATATCGTACAGAGGCCACACCACACCACGTTGCACTACAGGGGCTACACCACATCATAAGCGCTACACCATGTCACAACAGATCACACCATACCACACAAGCTACACCACATAACAGTAGCCACACTATACCACAGAGACTATTAAATTGTTGGACAATGTATTTGAAACTAAATATAGAATCTAAATCATAATACAGTGTAAACTCCATGTAACGTCACTCGATTTAACGACAAACTCCCTTAAGCGTCGAAATCAGTTAACTTGATTGGTTCAGCTTGTCTTTCATACAATAATACACTCTATATAACAGTACACCCACTCTCAATAACGACAAAAATTAAGTAATAAAAAGTACTTTTTGAGGCCAAAATTAGTCAAAACTGCGCAGCTTTGGATGTTTTTTTATCACTTTATTATCCTAGCCCGTAATAAATTCGACTATCGGCATCATGTATACCGAAATTTCTAAGTACTACCTTTAACAACAAGATGCCTCAATATCACAAGATAAGATTAAAATAAGTGAAAAAATACAACAAAATTACTGGTGTAGCAAACCACTTCTGACAAAAATAATGGTTTTTTCTCCATTTAACGACAACGATCTATAACGCCATAAAATGCACAGTCCCTTCAGTGTCGTTATATAGAGTTTACACTGTATATTGTTTCCGTGTTAGACTTCAGTGCCAGTGATAGTGCACTTGAACGAGCGCCTCGTGGGAGGAGCGAGCGAGGTGCACATGTCGAGCGTCGCCGTGGTAGCGCTGTTCGCCGCCGCGCTCGTCCTCCTCGCTCTGCTCGTCTGCGCGCTCCTCGCGTACATCTACAGAGTGTGAGTCCACTTAAAATATTATAAGTCGCATCCTATAAATATAATAAACGCGAAAGTTTGTAAGAATGTATGTATGGATGTATGTTTGTTAGTTACTCTTAGAAACACAGTAATATAGCTTATACATCAAAATTAACACATTGGCTATAATTTAAAAAGATATAATATGAATTATCCAAAATATAACGATTTACCAGCACCACGCGGGTGCAACCGCGGGCGCAGCTAGTGAGTTATATATTCTTTTTACAGGATAGCCTTTGAAAGTAAACTTTGTGATGTGAATAAAGTTATAAACAAGACGATTTTTTGTCCATTTTATAGTGCAGTTAGATTTATAATTTGTAGCGGCCCGCATGTCTAAGCGACATAATCATGGCAAGCCGCCTTCATGTTATTCCCCACCCGAGTCGCGCCCACGGCGCCCCTCTCCCCCGACAGCTAACCGCTGTCGAGTCAGTCTGCTTCGGTCAGCGCGCGAGTGCAGTCTTGCCGCGGTTATTATGAATGCCTGAGAACTTTTACGCGCAGCGTTAGTGTTCTATAATGTACCCCCTTTTTTAATATGAAATGTGCTACAAAATAGTAGTTTTCATTACATAAACCGGCAGCCATACACCAAATCTGGCGCCCAACGTGGAGCGTCTAATACTAAAATAATTTTTCAAATCAGACCAGTAGTTCCTGAGATTAGCGCGTTCAAGCAAACAAACAAACAAACTCTTCAGCTTTATATATTACCATAAAATACAATATTGGTATATGAACATGGTCCAGGAGACGTTCGAAGCCAACCTCCCCGAAGAGCCCGGGGTTTGCGAGCCACGAGAAGAGCGCCGTCGCTGCGCCGGCGCAGACGCCCGCGGCGGCGCCCGGCCTGGCGCCCGCGCTCGAGGCGGCGCCCTCCGGCTCCCTGCTGAGCGTGAGCGCGGGTGCCAGCACCATCCTCGCCAACTCCAGCAGCAGCCTCGACATCCGCGACAACAACGGATTCCCAAATGGTAATCACACAATACTTGGTCTTGGTCTCTTGGCCTTTTTAGGGCCAAGGAACGTCTAATACGTTAAGGGGTGATCCTCCCACGCCCAACGGTATGCATCATTGGACACAAACATTTTTTTTAAATCGTATAGTTTTTTTTTTAATTTTTGAGTTCAGCAGACAGGCAGACGGCCCACTTGATAAAAATCGGTTACTATCGCCTATAGACATTTGCAACACCAAAGGTGCTACAAATGCGCTGCAGCTCTCTTAAGGGAGACTGGAACCTGGTCACTAATGCCAGAACACAACTCAAGGTTGTTATGGCGACATACTCTAGACCAGGGGTGGTAGCCATCCAGTCGGGTAAATGCCCTACCACCTGGCTGTGGGTTGTTTTGTCGCCTCTTACGACAGGCCGCCCCAACACAGGAAATTGTATTCTTTTTCCGTTCCTGCACGGATAGAAGTTAGTTTTTTAATAACACCGGACCACAGAAAAAGTGATCTCTACTTGTGACCAGACCCATCTTTTCTTATGTATTATTTTTTGGCAGACAAACACACATATTGTATATCCCTAAATTAAGCAAGTTACGCTTGTGGTGCGATAATATACAACGGATTACTCCAGGGCCGGAAAATTTGTTTCTGAAATTTACCATACCAGGAATCGAACCCGGCGCCTCTGAGTTGAAGAGTGGTAGGCCGGCAAAGGCTTAGTCCGATCAACCACAGAGGCTGTCAAATTACGATGCACTGAATCTGAATTTGGGGTCAGTTTGGTCCATTCAGCCACAATATTTTGAGGGTAAATGGACTAAAAAACCGAATCTGGGGTAAGATTTGTCCACACACCCAAAGATCAAATCTGGGATGAGATTAGTCCACACACCCAAAGATCAAATCTGGGGTGAGATTAGTCCACACACCCAAAGATCGAATCTGGGGTGAGATTAGTCCACACACCCAAAGATGGAATCTGGGGTGAGATTTGTCCACACACCCAAAGATCGAATCTGGGGTGAGATCAGTCCACACTGCTTGTAAAGAGTTATGTTTAATTCAGGAAGTATTTATTTTTCATTACTGGAGTACAACAGCCAGGCTGACGGTTCACCTGATGGAATGTGGTTACCGTGGCCTATCAACATTTGGAATACCAGAGATGCTACCAATGTACTGCTACTATCAAAGGAGATTTGGTTCTGATGCCGAAACACAACTCAGTATTGTTATGGCGACATACTCTAGATCAGGGGTGGTGGCAATCCAAAAGGTCAAATACTTTCAGTTGCCTCTTATGACAGGCTACCTGGCACCAGGAATTAGTCTTCTCTGTTCCTAGATCATAATATACCTTAAAGATTTTCAAATTGGGAAATATTCGATGTGGATTTACAGTCCACCGTGCCACCTATATGAGGTGGACCTCTGCCCATCGTGGTAAGTAATCTGATGGATACCTACGCATAAGCGTTCAACGGAACGAAAATGGGAAGGGAAGGGGGAGGCAAATCGAAAATACTAGAACAAGTATCTCATAATACTTATTTTTATGAAATAAATTCTGTAGTCAAGCCAACCCAAAAGCCTGTAGTCACTCAAAACTTAAAATATTTTTTTGTTAATTTAATCATATTCTAAATTTAATACAATTGAAAATTTACAAAAATTGACGCCCAACAGCTAAGTGGTTCTATGAACACAGCTGTTAGAAAGGTGATCAAAGCGTCTGACTTAAAAGAAATTTATACCATTTTGAACAGTCAAAAAGTTGTAGCTGAATATTTTTTTGGAAAAATACATTACCTAATAGTGCCATATAATAATTTCCTTAAGAAAATGGTTTGTGTATAAGATCGCGTTATCGGCTGATGAACGGTTGTATTGTATTTCAGCCGGGGGTGGTTCAGGCTCTGGGCGGCAGTCGCAGCGATTCGCGCGTAGCAAAGTGGCCCCCTTGCCCCCGTCCCTTCCCAGCGGGGAGCGCCCCCCGGGGGGCGACATGTCCCTCATGAGCGACCACCTCTGTGGCGTGGGGGGTCGCTCGGGGGTCGCGTGGCCCAGCGCCACCATCCCCGCCAGGGTCAAGAAGCTCTCCTGGGACGACACTCCGCCGGACGACCAGCTCCACAATAAGGTACCACCAGCCCATGACCTTGTATTAAGGTTATCCAAAGCAACAGGTAGCTCTTCGCTTAGTAATACTACACAGGGTTTCTTTACTTCTTCTTCTTATCTACTATTGGTGGAAAACATTGACCAAGAAACTTGTATGGAATTCATGTCCAGCAGCAACGCGAATGAATGATAGTAAGAGATATAGGAACCCAGCATTTATAAACTAACTTTTCTGTAACTTCTGTCACTTACCAAATCTAGGGAGTGCATTAAGTTAAAATTTTCTTTAACTTAATGAATTAACAGAAGAGCCGATATGGAACTAGAAAGACTGGAGAAAACCTAATAATAGCGTTTCACGTCATGATTACTTTACTAAGCGAGTAAAAAGAGTAAGTTATAATATGAATGTACTTTGCAGGGCAGCGGGCAGGTGAGCCCGATCCACGACGCGACCAACCACGCGGTGGCCGAACACATGAACCTGACGGTCTACTTCTGAACAGGAACAACTCCCTCCCATCGAGGAAGTACTCCATGCCGACTTACGGTTCGCTGAACCGCCACACCATAAAAGCCAGGCACCTCAAGTCCATCATCTACGCCCTCCCGGATTCACCGGAACACGCCAATTCCAGGCCGACCAACGGCGAACCTTGGGTCACCACGAGTAAAGGCATCGAACCTGCTCTACCTACACTCAAGACTATCAACGAAAAGGGACCATCAAAATCTGACCCCAATAGAGCGAGCCTTAATAAGAATCATTATTCAGTAGTACAAAGACAGAATAGTGTCGTTAACAAAGAGATAGTGAGAGCTACAATAGAATCACCGAGTCGTAGGAACTCTCAAAGAGTTGTGATATCGCCTAGTAAACCGATTGTATCACTCTCTCGAGAAAATACATCTGGTAATCTAAAAACGGGAGTAAAATCTAATACAATTAGTACTGAACCGATTACTTCTAATTCTGATAACGATATCAAAATAGATCAAAGTAATAATAACGAGTCCCCTCAATCGCCTATCCTTTCTTGTAAAGACGAGTTAAGCGCGGCATCGACAACGAGTAATATTAAACAAACGAAAAATTTAAATAATTCTGTGCTCAAAGCAAAACTCAATCAAAATAATATTGAAACTATCAACAGAATTCGAGAGAATTCTAATGTCGAAGCAGTTGCAAAAGATTCTGATACTAATAAAATCAATCATGAACAAATCAAATCAAATATAATCACTGATACAAATGAAAACGGAAGTAAAACAACTTCAGAATTAACGTCCAAAGCACTAAAACCGACTATAGACGATGTCAAAGCTCTTCCAGGTTATATCAATACACATGAAAGTTATAACGATGTGATGGCAGAATATACGACAAAAATAATAAAAGTAAATAGGTCCATAGACAACAATACAATACCAACATTAAAATCGAATACAGACGTTGACAAAACGCCTGACCGACCGAAACAAGCCAGTACGGACGATGAAGAATCACCCGAGAAACATGATAAGAGTAAAGCAGATTTTCCAAATGAGAAAAGAGACAGAGCAAAGTCTTTGGATAGTCTTAATAGGGGTATTAGTAATGAGAATTTAACAGATGCAAATAATTCCACAATAGTTCGTATAAAAATAGCTGATGACGGTTCATCTGATAAACAAGCATCGTCCTCAGCGTCCAGTTATAGTGATATACCGAATTTGCCAATTCTGGACCCCCTCGCTGGGAGGTCTTACACCACTGCCACCATAGACCCCAGGAAGCTGAGGACCAGACACCTCAAGCCTCCGACGTTGCCCAAAAGAGGTTTTCACATGGGTCAAAGATATAAAAGATTATAGTTTTGTTTCCCTATAGCTTAAGTAAAAGTCATCTAGTATTAAGTTCGGTGGTTGTTTTATTTCCTAAAAAAAGAGCATCGAAAATTAAAAAAAAAGTCATATATTTTTAATTAAATTAAGAAAAAAATATTTTTCTCTTTTATACGATTAATGAAATCGTTTTAAAAAATCATAATTTAATTATTTTAAGCATACTGTCTTCCAACACAACATTCGAGTGAGAAATAGGCTTAGTTTCATTCCATAAATATCCATTAGTAGTAAGCGGTTCAGTAGTTGTAGTATTTTACACTAAATATATTAATTAATACTATCATATAGTTTATCAAAATCCATTCAAATACACTATATCAAAGTACAGTATAAACTCTATATAACGACACTGAAAGGACTGCGCATTTTACAACGTTATAGAGAGTCTTCGTTAAAAGGAGAGATGTCTGTTATTTTTGTCGGCCGTCTTTGCTGCACCAGAAATTTTGTTGTATTTTTTTACTTATTCATATTTTACGATATTGAGGCATCTTGGTGATAAAGGAAGTACTTGGAAATTTTGAAATTTCTTGGAAATTTCGCATGATGCCGATGTTGTGCGACATTTTGGCAACGTAAATGGTACTTTTTGTAACTTAATTGGTGCCGTTATTGAGAGTGGATGTAGTGCTATATAGAGTGTATCATTGTATGGAAGACAAACTAAACCAACCAAAGCCAAGTGATTTCGACGCTTAAGGGAGTTTGTCGTTAAATCGAGTGACGTTACATGGAGTTTACGCTGTATTTCTATTTTTTTTTTAATTACTACAAACAAAATTTCAATTGGGAAATATGCATGTACTTATTTTTGATCAATTATATTTTCATTATTAAAAAGCCATAAAGAATGCAGATATTTTTTTTTTTCAAAAATAGTTGTCCGAATCAGATCCGTTGTTTTTGGAATATGGGATGTTTAATAATAATAATAATCGTCAGACAAACACACATATTGTGTATCCCCAAATTACAGCGGACAACTCTAGGGTCGAAAATACGTTTCCGAAATTTACTATACCGGGAATCGAATCCGAAGAGGCCTTTGCAATGAGGTAGGCCGGCAAAGACTTAGCCAGCCCAACCACAGGGGCCATCAATTTTATTACAGCCATTTTGACTATTATGGTGACGTCACACAAAAGTCTTGTCATTTTGGCTACGTTCCATTAGAGACTCACAACGACCACGATTTATCCCGTTCCTCTCGCTTTCCGGCGTTACAATCGTAACCCCAAGTGGAACGATCATTCGAGCGACCTCTCGACATGGGTCGTTGTGAGCGTTGTGTGATCGAAAATGATGACGCATTCGTGACGTTTTCGCCACGAGCACAACGACCGCGGTCGCCTTGTGGAACGGCTAACGGAGCATTTGGGGCGTTGTGAGCTACTAATGGAACGCGCTGTAAGAACGGGATATTTCTACGGCAATACAGATTACAAAAAAAAACTATATTTTTTTCTCGGTGTAGTTTTTTTTTATAAAGGGTTTCTAAGTAAAAACTACACAGTGTTTATAGAATTGGGAATTAAGAATTAATATGTTATAAACACCAAAAAATTATTCTTAACCATATAGAAAAATTATATAATTTACTAGCTGTCCTGGCAGACGTTGTTCTGCCCTGAAGAAATAAAATTTAGAACCCGATTGCAGCGCCACCTACCGGGTCCAATTGTGAATCTAAACCATCCTCGAATCCACTTGAACACACATACAAAAATTCATTCAAATCGGTCCAGCCGTTTAGGAGGAGTTCACTGTCGACACATGTACAGAAGAATTATATATATAAAGATTATTGTATTATTTTTTGAACAAACGTAAAAAAGTTATTATTTTATAGTCGTTTCAAAGAGGTACATGTTTTGAGTTAAAAATCAAAAGAATATCAGTTCGACAGAGCAGACCACCACCACTTAAAAAAAAAAATTATGAGTAGAAAGAATTGTAACACATATTTAAAAAAAATATATTTTATTTTAGAAAAATCACCTTTTCATCCGGGAATGACAACAAAAATATTGTTTCATGCCTTTTGCTCCATAGTATTGTTAAAAAAATGCCATGAGTTAATTCGTGTTTTTACTATTGAATAAAAAAAATAAAAACAGAAAAATAGGTTTTTCAAAAAAACCCGAAAAACACTTAACATAAAAAGCTGAAAATTTGGGTGAATTCTTTTTATTTGATAAAAAAACGATCCTTATAGTAAAAGTAGGAAACGCAAAATGTAAAATTTATAAGTAGAAAGAATTTTAAAACACATATTTAAAAAAAAAATAGATTTATTTTATTTTTAAAATCGCCTTTTCATCCGGGAATTACAACAAAAATATTGTTTCATGCTTTTCGCTCCATAGTATTGGTAAAAAAATACCATGAGTTAATTCGTAATTTTACTATTGAATAAAAAAATAAAAACAAAAAAATAGGTTTTTCAAAAAAACTCGAAAAACACTTAACATAAAAAGCTGACAATTTGGGTGAATTATTTTTATTTCATAACAAAACGATCCTTATAGTAAAAGTAGGAATCGCAAAATGTAAAATTTATGAGTAGAAAGAATTTTAAAACATATAGTCTGAAAAAAATTATTTAGTTTTATTTTATTTTTAAAAAATCGCCTTTTCATCCGGGAATTACAACAAAAATATTGTTTCATGCCTTTTGCTCCATAGTATTGTTAAAAAAATGCCATGAGTTAATTCGTAATTTTACTATTGAATAAAAAAATAAAAACAGAAAAATAGGTTTTTCAAAAAAACTCCAAAAACACTTAACATAAAAAGCTGACAATTTGGGTGAATTATTTTTATTTCATAACAAAACGATCCTTATAGTAAAACTAGGAATCGCAAAATGTAAAATTTATGAGTAAAAAGAATTGTAAATTACATATAAAAAAAAATGTTTTGTTTTATTTTTAAAAATCGCCTTTTCATCCGGGAATTACAACAAAAATATTGTTTCATGCCTTTTGCTCCCTAGTATTGTTAAAAAAATGCCATGAGTTAATTCGTAATTTTACTATTGAATAAAAAAATAAAAACAGAAAAATAGGTTTTTCAAAAAAACTCCAAAAACACTTAACATAAAAAGCTGACAATTTAGGTGAATTATTTTTATTTCATAACAAAACGATCCTTATAGTAAAACTAGGAATCGCAAAATGTAAAATTTATGAGTAAAAAGAATTGTAAATTACATATAAAAAAAAATGTTTTGTTTTATTTTTAAAAATCGCCTTTTCATCCGGGAATTACAACAAAAATATTGTTTCATGCCTTTTGCTCCCTAGTATTGGTAAAAAAATACCATGAGTTAATTCGTAATTTTACTATTGAATAAAAAAATAAAAACACAAAAATAGGTTTTTCAAAAAAACTCCAAAAACACTTAACATAAAAAGCTGACAATTTGGGTAAATTATTTTTATTTCATAACAAAACGATCCTTATAGTAAAAGTAGGAAACGCCTAGTTTTTACTTAGAAACCCTGATATCTTATCCGTGCAGGAACGGAGAAAGAATACAACTTCCTGCTTTGGGGCGGCCTGTCGTAAGAGGCGACAAAACAACCCACAGCCAGGTGGTAGGGCATTTGCCCGACTGGATGGCTACCATCCCTGGTCTAAAGTATGTCGCCATAACAACCTTGAGTTGTGTTCCAGTCTCCCTTAAGAGAGCAGCAGCGCATTTGTAGCACCTTTGCTGTTGCAAATGTCCATGGGCGATGGTAACCGCTTTCCATCAAGTGGCCCGTCTGCTTGTCTGCTGATCTCCTGCAATATAATAACTTTTAAATACAATGAAGAAAATTTAACCTACAAATTATAATTACTTGCATGTCTCATATTCTTTTTAACATAGAAATGTTACACCAAAAATATATTATATATGATTAATTCGGACATGTTTGTATGTTTGAAACGTACTATAATTTTACTCCCAAAATTATCTTAATTGAAATAATCCCAAATCTAGATAGTAAGGTAGTTGGTTAGTTAACTATTGCTGTGTATGATAGTTAAGAATGAAATAAACGTACAGACAATTTTAATTAGTATTTTTATGTATTATTTATTAGTTTATAAGTAATAAATAATACGCATTGTTATTAAACTAATTTTTGTTAAGTTAAATGTTTTTTATTTTACACCAAACTAGCTGTACCGGGCAGACGTTGTCTTGCTCTTAAAAAATAAAAATGTTGAAAGCGATTGCAGCGCCATCAACCGGGGCCAATTGTTAATCTAAACCCTTCTCGAATCTACTTGGAAAAAAAAATGTCATCAAAATCGGTCCACCGTTGAAGTGTTCAGCGGCGCCACCTTACGCGCGCTAATCTCAGGAACTACTGGTCTGATTTGAAAAGTTCTTTCAGTGTTAGATAGCCCATTTATCGAGGAAGGCTATAGGCTATATATCATCACGCTAAGACCAATAGGAGCGGAGCACCAATGAAAAATGTTTCAAAATCGGGGGGTTTTTTAACTTACTTTTTTTTATAATATTCCACGCGGGCAGAAGCTAGTTACTTATAAACTGCACCACCGTCAGTATTAAAAATCCATTAATCCCAAGGGTCGCCTGGAAGAGATCGCTTTACATACATTTCTAAAGTCCATATTACAATTATAAATTATTTATTTTTATAAATGCAAAAATATACATATTTATTTATGTACATATCGACTGTTATATATTCTGTTTGTATTATTATATCTATATAATTCCCACATGTACCTACATGTGGGAATGTACCTTTCCATGATCAAATTGATCGTGTACTAGCAGAAGGTGATGTCAGGAGCCTTAAGAACAGACGAGCGTGCATGACAAGAGTTATGAATGTCAAAGAAGCAAGTGAGGTGTGTAAGAATAAGCCTGAATGGCGCTCTGTTGTTCGTGCCTACCTCGCAAGGGAACTGGCGTGAAGTTATGTATGTATGTATGTATGTATGTACCTACATAATATGAATATTTTTAATTACCTTTATAATAATTACATATTTTCATATAAATTTATTTCTCATGTTTTTTTTATTTTTTTTTATTGCAGGAGTTCAGAAGACGGGCAGACGGCCCACTTGATAGAAAGCGGTTACCATCGCCTAAGGACATTTGCAACACCAAAGTTGCTACAAATGCGCTGCCGCTCTCTTAAGGTAGACTGGAACCTCGTCACTAATGCCGGAACACAACTCAAGGTCGTTTTGGCGACATACTTTAGACCAGGGGTGGTAGCCATCCAGTCGGGCAAATGCCCTACCACCTGGCAATAATGTATTGTATATAATATAAACATTTCTATAAGGTGATGTCAGGAGCCTTAAGAACAGACGAGCTTGCATGACAAGAGTTATGAATGTCAAAGAGGCAAGTGAGGTGTGTAAGAATAAGCCTAAATGGCACTCTGTTCGTGCCTACCCCGCAAGGGAACTGGCGTGAAGTTATGTATGTATGTATGTATGTATTTCTATATACAATATATTCTTATAAAACATTTCATTTAGCATTTTTTATCATATTTGTTGTTTTTTTTGCTCATTTTTGTGATGCATGTAAGTTATTATTACATACATACATACATAACTTCACGCCAGTTCCCTTGCGGGGTAGGCACGAACAACAGAGCGCCATTTAGGCTTATTCTTACACACCTCACTTGCTTCTTTGACATTCATAGCTCTCGTCATGCACGCTCGTCTGTTCTTAAGGCTCCTGACATCACCTTCTGCTAGTACACGATCAATTTGATCATGGAAGGTGTGTCGTGGCCTTCCACGACTTCTGCATTTTATAAATACACTGTTTTAAAATTACCTACATGAAGGTAAACAGTAGGTTGTTTGGGTTGATTCTGGTTGGATGGAGGCTGGAACTGAAGGGGGGCCTTTAGCTATCAAGGGAGCAAAGGATTCATCACCCCCGCTGACGAAGTGGATGTGTTCTGATTCCCGGGGCACATTCAGGCACTTTTTACGCTGGATCGGACTGGGCGTAACTACGTTCTAAGTCTCAGCCTTTCCTACAAAAAGCGCGGGGCACATGGGAGGAGGGTGGTTTTAGTGGGTAGTGGCTGTTGCCCGTGCAACTTCTCTGAGTCTCCACACAAGCTGGCTTGATTACTGTTTGGCCCCTTATTAAAGGGTAAAGCCTCCATGATCAACTATGGTCTAATCCCTTGCAAAGGACCCGGTATTGTGCGTAAATAGCATTTCCGCCGCCTTAAAAAAAAAAAAAAAAGAGGCTGGAACTGAAAATCAGCGCTGTGTTAGCTCCTAACACAGCATAATGCTGACTTTCCAGACTAATTGCCATGAATTTTATGTACATATATTTCTGATATCTATTTGTTAGTAAAAATCCTTGTATTTTATGTGTGTGCATTTATTTGTGATAATAAATATTTTTCTTTCTTTCTTTCTTTCTTTCTTATCTATGTTTTAGAGTACAATAAAGTTTTGTCTCTCTATATATCTGGTGTTGCAGTAATTGAGTAGCATAGTTGTTCTTGTCGTGTTTCATTTTAAAGTTAATAATTAGTTTTGTTATGTAGCCTCTTATTTCTGAACGATACAATCGGCCACTTCCTTAATTGAATAGTAATGTTATATTGTTTAATTTATTCTCTATAGTTGTTGTCTATAATTTACAATAATAATTGTTACAATATGTATCCTTTGTATAACGTGATAATTGTGTAGATTATAATTCAAAATGACTCAATTGTATACAGACGGTATTCGTTACATTTAGGGATGAAACATCGTTCATATAAAACATCGATGTTAGGATATCGATGTTTTCAAAAGTGAAACATCGATGTTAAAAATATCGATGTTTATGAACGATGTTTTTCATCACCATTTACATAAACTTTTGACGGTTCTTCCTGCCATGCAAATGAAATATGGTTTTTTTTAACATTGATGTATCGCTCAAACCACTCTAGCAAACCTTTTTTAATTCTTGCTTTCACTAACATCATCTTTTACACCACTGTCACTCCATCTTTCAAAGAAATACCACACACACTTCTCAATGCTCCCATTGCTACTAAATACTATGTTTATTCTATTTATATGTCTTTTTCCTTACCGTACATTCACTACTTTACTTACAATTCAACAACGTGGGCACACACTAACACATCTCTATCACCATTTTAAATAAATGAACATCTAAGAAAAAAAATAATTTTTGCTGCTGCACAACAGGAGGCCCTAAAACGCCGCAAATACTCAGCCATCGGAAATGGCTACATATTTGCGGCTTTTGGGGTCGAGACCCTGGGACCATGGGGGCCTGAGGCGCACAAGCTTTATCGGGACATAGTCAAACGTCTGGTGGATGTCTCACGTGACCAAAAGACTGGTTTATACCTCGCACAGCGCATCAGCATTGCCATTCAGAGAGGCAATGTGGCCAGTCTTTTGGGCACGTTTCCGACTGAGAGCGGTCTAGAACTAGATTTTATACTTTAATTTTAGTTTGTATATATAGTTTATTTTTAGTTTAATTTATTGTATAGTTTAATTTATTTATAATTTAGTTTATTTATAATTAAACATAGATAAAGTGAGAAAAAAAATTAAAATAAATTAAAGAAATAGGTATAATAATCAATGTTTACATTATAAATTATTATTGGCAATAAGAAAAAAATATGAAAAAAATAATATAATGGATATCTGTATAGATCACAGATAGAGCGCAAGATGGCACGTAATGTCTATATAAAATAAAATATCGTTCACAAAACATCGTTCTTGAATAACGATGTATCGTCGATGTTTCGGATTTAACATCGATGTTAAAACATCGATTTTTATGAACGATATATCGATGTTTGGAAACATCGATGTTTTGTTTGCATCCCTAGTTACATTTCATTTTTACGTTGGCAGACGCGATAGATTTGTAATGTGTTCAGTTTCTTTTATTACATGTAAAACTTTAAGTAAAATGTTTAATATAATATCTTGTATAAAATATTATCTGGAATTTCCAAATAGTAATGTATTCAATTCTTTTCATTAATAACACTTTAATTAAAATAGTTTATCAATGACTTCAATCCGCTATCGGTTGTACCAACTGCTAAGTTTATAAACAGTTGAATTGTTGGAGGAATGGCGACATGTTCTAAAAGTGCTTGTCGAGTGAGAAACTGAGAATAGTAGTTTAATAACTTTGTTAAAGCCGTAAGGCTCTCTGATTACAACTACGTGACCAGTTGCTGTTCTTCTATTAATATAAACCCTTCTGAGTCGTTGCAAGTATTACACTAGCATCTAAACGGCAAGATTAACACAAAAATCAAAAAGCTATTAGCTACTCTGATTTATTAATTCGATAATAAACGCACGATCGTACAAGAAACAACTGAGTTCAAGTGCATTGACTCCATCGACATTCAACTTGCATGTTATTTATACAAACAGCACGATGTATTTAATAGATATAAATGTCGACGAAATCTTTTTTTGATCATTTCGAAAGTCGAAAGAAAAAGTGGCGTTGTTCTTGATAGTAGTGTGCACACGTGTGTTTGAATGATTTTAATATTAATTTCTTTCTTCACAGAGTAATAATGCTTTTTTTATTGCAAGAGTTCAGCAGACAGGCAAACGGCCCACTGGATGGAAAGCGGTTACCATCGCCTATGGACATTTGCAACACAAAAACTGCTCCTTAAGGGAGACTGGAACTTTGTCACTAATGCCGGAACACAACTCAAGGTTGTTATCGCGACATACTCTAGACCAGGGGTGGTAGCCATCCAGTCGGGCAATTGCCCTACCGCCTGGCGAAGGCAAACAGACAGACGCAGCAGCAAATAAGCTACCTGACGGAAAATGATTCAGATTCAAATTAAAAAGTTTCTATTTGTTATTCTATGTATACCCTGGCAACATGTTATCATTGTTTAAGAAGAAGAAGCAGCAAGAAACTTCCAAGCAACCATAGCTGGGCACCGTTAGTCAAATAGTTAACTTCGTTAATCGCTAATCCGTTACTGAAAGAGTTAACTTTGTTAAAAGTTAAAGCGCTACATTTCAGAAAATTTAACGCAAGTTAACATACATACATAACTTCACGCCAGTTCCCTTGCGGGGTAGCCACGAACAACAGAGCGCCATTCAGGCTTATTCTTACACACCTCACTTGCTTCTTTGACATTAGGGATCCTTACTAAAAGTTCAATAATGTAACCCAAGGTGTAAAAAAATGACCCGAAAAAATCTTTACACGGCGTGCGCTGCAAAAACTATTGATTATAGAACAAAACAATGTAGTACCACTTTGCAGAACATATAATTGTCTACAAAAAATATCGCGTAACCATATGTTTAACTATTGTAGTTATCTCACAATAAGTGTTTTCTTTTATTTTTTTAAATAATTAAAATGCCGTCGCATCAAAACTCTTTATTTTGTACATACATACATACATAGCTTCACGCCAGTTCCCTTGCGGGGTAGGATCGAACAACAGAGCGCCATTCAGGCTTGTTCTTACACACCTCACTCGCTTCTTTGACATTCATAGCTCTTGTCATGCACGCTCGTCTGTTCTTAAGGCTCCTGACATCACCTTCTGCTAGTACACGATCAATTTGATCATGGAAGGTGTGTCGTGGCCTTCCACGACTTCTGCATCCATCCACTTTTGCATTGTATATCTGTTTAGTCATTCTTTTATCATGCATTCTTTCCACATGCCCGAACCACCGGAGTATTCCTTTCCTTACCTTCACCCCGACACTTTCTTTCAGACCAACTCTCTTTCTTACTCCGCAGATTTTGCGCAGTGCTCGCATCTCGACCGCGTTTACTCTACTTTCATGCTCTCTTCCATACCCAACTCTCGCTTCCATACGTGAGCGTAGGTACCAGCACCTTTATTTTGTACCTTGGTATTAATCCTTATCAAAATAAATTACTCCATATTCAAGACAAATTCAATACCTTTCTAGAACTTTTTGAATTATTCAATTCGGACGTTTCATTCAAAAGATATCGCGATATTTAAAATGTAAGTATTAGTGTTGTAGCCAAATATACTAATATTGTTTGATTGAACGCGCTAATCTCAGGAACTACTGGTCTGATTTGAAAAATTCTTTCAGTGTTGGATAGCCCATTTATCGAGGAAGGCTATAGGCTATATATCATTACGCTAAGACCAATAGGAGCGGAGCACCAATGAAGATTGTTTCAAAATCGGAGGGTTTTGAAATCAAATTCTACGAATTCCATATTATTAGAATAAGTAAATTATTTAAAATAAATAATTCATGTACATGTTATAATAATGACATGACGTTCTAAAATTTTATGCTGCATATCTTCATATCTTCTAGGGTAGTATATGTAGATAGCTTAGTTAGGGGGGAAGAGTTAAGTGAAGAGAAATGCGGTCCACCGGGACGTGTATTTTTTTTAATTGCAGATCAGCAGACAGGCAGACAGCCCACTTGATGGAAAGCGGTTACCATCGCCTATGGACATTTGCAACACCAAAGGTGCTACAAATGCGCTGCTGCTCTCTTAAGGGAGACTGGAACCTGGTCACTAATGCCGGAACACAACTCAAGGTTGTTATGGCGACATACTTTAGACCAGAGGTGGTAGCCATCCAGTCGGGCAAAGGCCCTACCACCTGGCCGTGGGTTGTTTTGTCGCCTCTTACGACAGGCCACCCGGCCGCAGGAAATTGTATTCTTTCTCCGTTCCTGCACGGATAAAAAATCAAAAAACGTGTATATCAAAAATAACACATTGATAGCAAAGTTTTGTTAACGCAATGTTTTGTATAATATCGCAAAAGTTTCCCGGATTTGTGCATTTGAAATCTACATGATGATTCAAGACTGTTACGTAATAAATACTTTCAAAACCTACCAGCAAAGTACGCGTGAGAGTTGGCGTTATGATGCATCAGATTAATGGATAAACTGGTTTCAGTTAGTGTTGTTTGTATTCCTGGTAGTACAGAGGCTGCTTTTTCTTATTCTTATTACTAATGTCTTTCAAGATCACGTGGAGAGCTTGCGTGGGGCCATGGGAAGGCCAACACGTAGAGGCCCCTTGACAAATTTAATGTAATAATAGTAATAATCGACAGACAAACACACACATTGTATATCCCCAAATTAAGCAAATTACGCTTGTGTTATGGGTAATATACAACGGACTACTCTGGGGCCGATCCCAGACACCCAGACCATAGTAAATAACGGAGAAAATACGTTTCCGAAATTTACTATACCAGGAATCGAACCCAGAACCTCTGCGTTGCAGTGAGGTACGCCGGCAGGCTTAGCCCGCTCAACCACAGAGGCCGTCAAATGTAAATGTGGCGTGACACTGACCGGCGATTATCGCTGTCTACACCATATTATAATGCACCTAAGGACAAGCCCCGGCCAGTGTAGGACTATTGTGGGAAATGAAGACAATAAGTACCGGGCTATTGGGGTGAACTGCTAGTGGTACTAGGGGTCTGGGAATATGGGGACTATGGCGTCTGCCCGTCGCAATGTTCAGGGAACATGGAAAAATGGGCAGACGGTGACTCGCCACTCCCTGCATGGGCCCCAAAAAATGCCATAGAAGACAGGGTATTAATATAATAATATAAATAACTAGCTTCTGCCCGCGACTTCGTTCGCGTGGAATAGTTAAAAAAAGCCCCAGATTTTGAAACAGTCTTCATTTGTGCTCCACTCCTATTGGTCTTAGCGTGATGATATATAGCCTATAGCCTTCCTCGATAAATGGACTATTTAACACTGAAAGATTTTTTTAAATCAGACCAGTAGTTCCTGAGATTAGCGCCTTCAAGCAAACAAACAAAAAAGTTAAAGAAAAGTAAGTTAAAAAACCCGCCGATTTTGCAACATTCTTCATTGGTGCTCCGCTCCTATTGGTGTTAGCGTGATGGTATACAGCCTATAGCCTTCCTCGATAAATGGGCTATCTAATACAGAAAGAATTCTTCAAATCAGACCAGTAGTTCCTGACATTAGCGCGTTCAAACAAACAAACTCTTCAGTTTTATATATTAGTATAAGATTATTTATATTATTATTAGCTAATCATTAACTGCGCATTTGACACTGTCACTGACATAATCCCAGATGGAGTAGTGATATTATGAATAGTAGAAGATTATTTTATTATGTTCTAAATTTTTATTTTATTGCAGGAGCTCAGAAGACAGGCAGATGGCCCACTTGATGTTAAACGGTTACCATCGCCTATAGACATTTGCAACACCACAGGTACTACAAATGCGCTGCTGCTCTCTTAAGGGAGACTGGAACCTGATCCCTAATGCCGGAACACAACTCATAGTTGTTATGGCGACATACTTTAGACCAGGTTGGTTGTCATCCAGTCGGACAAATGCCCTACCACCTGGCTGTGGGTTACTTAATTATTATTTATTTATTAGAATTGGCAGCGAAGTATGATAAAACACAAACTATTCTACACAGTGTAACCGGGATACCAAAAATGATGAAACTCGTATTATCGGCTACTATCACAACTGCGTGCTACTTGAGTGCTGAGGAGCTCGGCCAGATGTGGCATGCCATCCGTGAGACGCGAACGTTTGTAGAAAGTGGTTGGGTGTTAGTAAAAGTGATATTCATACATACAAACAGTGATCATACATTCTCGAATGGTTGTATGAACTTTTCAATGGTAAGTGTTAGAAGTTGTTATTAAAATAATTGCCTCCTCTTTTAATCGTGTATAGCAGTAATAATAACTAGTAGTCGCCCGTGGTAGAAATTCGACAATAATTAATGTCAAAGACTTTGGACTTCTATAACCACAGATTTCGCCAAGATTAGACTTGACTTGAACAATAAACAAAAGAGTATATTATGCGTGTATGTGTCAAATACGTGGTAGTGTGTGTAATGTTTTTTTTATTGATTTGATGTATTTTTTATGAATAATTTAAAAAAAAAATAACATACGTCGCTTATTCTCTATATCTTAATATATATAAATTACGTGTCACGTTGTTTGTCCGCGAGGGACTCCTAAACTACTTGACCGATTTTAATCAATTTTGCACACCGTGCGTGTGCAGTTTGATCCGACTTGAAAGATGGGATAGTTTAAATTTGGACCCGGTAGGTGGCGCTGCAATCGGGTTCTAAATTTTATTTCTTCAAAGCAGAATGTCTGCCGGGACAGCTAGTAAACTATAAGTGTGCGAACTTTCATACTCCAGCGTCCGCGTAATTTTCGTAAAAAGGGTACAAAAGTTTTTGCTTCACGTATTAATATATAGATAATAACGGCAGACATATGGTATTTTCTCAAACGGACCACCTCTGGGATTGATCCCAGATCAGAGAAAATAGCGTAAAGTTCGTTTACGAAATTTACCATGTCAAGAATCGAACCTGGAACCTTTGTGTTGTAGTGAGTTCGACTGGCAAAGACTTAGCCTGCTCAACCACAGAGGCTGACGAGTTAGAAGTTCAACACTAGAAGTTCCTTATCGCGCATTACACGCTCTGAGCGGATGGGAGCAAAACCGAAAAAAGTGTAATAAGACTTTTTACCGACACGAGTTTTTACAATATCTACTACAATTTTGATACAATTTGTTTGTATTCCTATATATACAGTTGTTTTGATACTTTTGGATGGACTTCGAGAACTTCGTTCAGACCAGGTGTCCCAAAAACATATTTAGTTATCACAGATCAGCTTAGCTGTGCATTTTTAAAACCTAGCAACTGACATTGCTGTTTAAATGAAGGTTTGTTTATTTATTGTTTTACTAGCCGTTTGCTCATCTATTTATTCTTCTTGCCAAAACAAGTAAATAAGTGTAATAATACTTGTGTTGTGGTGGAATGCTAGGTATTAAAAATGAAAATTAGGAAATGTAAAATAATTTCGTTTTACTGAATCTAAAATAAATTTGGTTTTATTCTCGTTTCAATTTAGTTTTATTCTCGATTGGTTTAATTCTAGCTGCAATTTCGTTTTATTCTCGTTTTAATTATAGTTTTATTCTCGTTTCAATTTAGTTTTATTCTCGAATGGTTTAATTCTAGCTGCAATTTCGTTTTAATTATAGTTTTATTCTCGTTTCAATTTAGTTTTATTCTCGAATGGTTTAATTCTAGCTGCAATTTCGTTTTAATTATAGTTTTATTCTCGTTTCAATTTAGTTTTATTCTCGAATGGTTTAATTCTAGCTGCAATTTCGTTTTAATTATAGTTTTATTCTCGTTTCAATTTAGTTTTATTCTCGAATGGTTTAATTCTAGCTGCAATTTCGTTTTAATTATAGTTTTATTCTCGTTTCAATTTAGTTTTATTCTCGATTGGTTTAATTCTAGCTGCAATTTCGTTTTATTCTCGTTTTAATTATAGTTTTATTCTCGTTTCAATTTAGTTTTATTCTCGATTGGTTTAATTCTAGCTGCAATTTCGTTTTATTCTCGTTTTAATTATAGTTTTATTCTCGTTTCAATTTAGTTTTATTCTCGAATGGTTTAATTCTAGCTGCAATTTCGTTTTAATTATAGTTTTATTCTCGTTTCAATTTAGTTTTATTCTCGAATGGTTTAATTCTAGCTGCAATTTCGTTTTATTCTCGTTTTATTTGGAGTTTTATTCTCGCTTCTCTAATTCTAGTTTTATTCTCGAATTATTTAATAGCTCTTAGCTGCCCAAATCGTTTTAATTATAGTTTTATTCTCGTTTCAAATTCGTTTTATTCTCGAATGGTTTTGTTTTCGCTGCAATTTCGTTTTATTCTCGTTTCAAATTCATTTTATTCTCTTTTTAAATTAATTTATTCTCGTTTTAATTATAGTTTTATTCTCGTTTTAATTATAGTTTTATTCTCGTTTTAATTATAGTTTTGTTCTTGTTTCAAATTAGTTTTTGGATTAATCACATACTTAATCACTACAAAATTGATCAATATTTTAGCAGTTCAATAATATTCTAAACCGTATTTGTGTTGATATTAATGGAGTTTATAAAGAATCTAAAAAAAACCAGCACACACGGGATATTAACTTACGTTGTACTTTCTCTCAAGAAAATTGTAACATATCACTAAAGTTTATGTTGTAAACACGATCCTTGCGAGCCGCTTTCACTGGATGACGTCGACTTACGTAACCGCCGCCAAGTTACCGACCTCTCACGTAACACGATGTGATTCATTGAATGTTAACAATTGTTTTGGTTGGTATCTAGGCTAAAGGTTAGCACGCGCCATGCCGGATTTCAAACTTGTGTCCCGTCCGCTTCTTTTGTTTACATTATTATTTCTTACTTGCTTCTCGTCTTTAAAAAAAAAAACGATTTCTCAATGGAGAACTGGTGCCTAAGTTAAAGCCTACATAGAGTTAAATGGAAGCTTTTAGAGAAAGAACATTGTCGGAGATAGGGCAATACTTAGTCCAATAGTTCAGTCAACACAAAACTAGATGGCGCTGTCTCCTAATAAAACACACTATTCTTTGTAAATAACCTTTTTTGTATTTTACTTGTCAAAGTCCGGTATCGCTGAAACAGCCATCTGCGGCTATTCAGCTGGGTTCAGCTCCAAAAAAAAAATATATATTTTACTTGTATCCGGGCTGAACGCCTCCGCTCCCACGGAGTCGGGAAGCCCGCTGCCCGCCCGCAGGCTGCGTCATTGGCCAGGTGTTAGGGTTATAAAGTACAACCTGATTCTAGGAAATTCGGTCCACGTTGCCGGACGGGCCCATTGCATTTGTGCAGTATAAAACGATGGCCTGATTGAGTTAGGCGTGTTGCTAGAGAGTTTATTCCGCCACTTCTTCTCCTCCAGCTATAACACGTTTCGAAGCGGTAGTAATAATAGACTAGGATCGGCTCCGCCGGCGGAGTCGATAATTAGTCCCCAAATAATCACTTCAGCCTGTTGGGTTAACTCATTCAGCATTTTACGACTAAATCTCAATATAGAGTCAATCCCCCGCAGCGGTCGAGCCGAGGTCGAACCTCACAGGAGGTGCCTCCTCGAGCGCGCTGCTTCCGGGATGAACGCCTCCGCTCCCACGGAGTCGGGAAATCCCCAAAGTCCGGTATCGCTGAAACAGCCATCTGCGGCTATTCAGCTGGGTCCAGCTCCAAAAAAAAAAAAAAATTACTTGTAACTTAGTGTTCAGTTCAATAAACCAGTACATCAAGTCAATACGAGGATGATACTGAAAATTCTTAGAAAATCAAAAACTGCCCAACTAGCAAGTTATTATTTTTATTATATCTGTCCAAAGTAGTTTCCATTCACATCAATACATCGCTGCATTCGATAGAACCACCGAGAAAAGAACTTTGCCCACTCGTCCTTAGGGATCTCTTCGATGGCCCTCTGGAACGCAGCCACTGCTTCCTTGGCGTCCATAATAAAATGTTTTTCTTTTATTTTCGGGAATAAATAAAAATCGCAAGGTCGGGGCTATATGGCGGGTGACCCAGCAATTCCACGTCTGACGACGCCAAATAGTCGATCGTTCGCCTGGCGGTGTGCGAGGAGGCTTGTCGTGGTGAAGGAGGATCCTACTGCGAGGTCGTTTCTATCGAACTTTTTCCAAAACAAGTGGCAAACATTTGTTAGTATACCACTCTGCAGTAACTGACTTTTGATCTTCTAAAACAATTGTCGCATAATGACCGGTCCTTCCGAAGAATGAGGCCACCATATTTTTTCCTACACTTCGACCTCTCTTCAATTTAGTTGGCAACTCCTCGGAAGGAAACACCCACTGAGCAGATTGTCTTTTGGTTTCCGGATCATAGCAATAAATCCAGCTTTCGTCACCCGTAAGTATGTCGAACACAGCTTTTGAGTCACCTCCGTTAAATCTTTGTATCTTTTCACGGCACCAATCAACACGATGGAGTTTTTGGGCCTCGGTCACATAATGAGATATCCACCGGGCACAAAGCTTCCTAACGGCTAAATGTTTCTGGAGGATTTTGTGCACTTGACTCATACCGATGCCTAAGCTTGTCGGAATCTGCTGATAGGTTACTCTTGGATCAGTCTCTATCATACACCGCACAACACTGATGTTATCTTCAGTCGTCGCCGCAGAAGGCCGTCCCTCACGCAGAGCATCGTTGAGATTGGTGCGACCACGTTTAAGCTCATTAAATCAGTTATAAACAGTGGCCCGAGAAGGGGCTTCATCGTGAAAGGCCAATCGGAGTCTATCATAACATTCTTGTTGACTTAAATGACAGCGAAAGTCATAAAAAATCATAGTACGAAAATTTTCTCGAGTTAAATTGATACTGGCGTGACACTGACAAATTTCAATTTGCCGCCAAATTGTGAAACAAATGACAAATGAATGAAATTAGTACTCAATAATATTAGCAAAGAGTTCTATTTTCGAAATGTAAACTTATTTTTTTATTATATTCTTTAAAAGTGGCCAGTTCTAAAAACTATCAGTGTCGCCCTCGTAAGTGTTTTTATTTAGTGCAAGTTAGATCATCTAGAACAAACATTTTGGTAGTGTCGTGCTGGAATAATTATCTTAATTACAGCACTTACGGCCAGCTCGATCAGTGCGATACCACGTTCTCACAGGATACTGGCGTGAGACGGATAGTTGTGAATTATTCGTGTTTCGTATGATAAGCGAGAGTTCCAATCCCATCTTACCTGTCCTATCCCCTCTACTCATTCCTTCGCCTTTCTACTTCCCACAATTTGCGCACTCATACGTATCGTAAACTCACTACACCTGCACACACTTCATCCTTTTATTATTACAGTGCAGGCTGGCAAACTTTGGAATGCGCTGCTTCTTACTGTCAGAGAGGCTAAAACATCGCCTACATTTAAGAACGCATTCAGAAAACACTTTCCTAAATAATTATGCCTAATGTTTGTATGTATTTAATTTATAAAATATGTAGTTCAAGTACGTTTGTTTATGATATACCTAATAATCTGCACCACCAACATCGCCAGATTAGGATTTATTTATTTTTTATTTCAGGAGATCAGCAGACAGGCAGACGGCCCACTTGATGGAAAGCGGTTACCATCGCCTATGGACATTTGCACCACCAAAGTTGCTACAAACGCGCTGCTGCTCTCTTAAGGGAGACTGGAACCTGGTCACTAATGCCGGAACACAACTCAAGGTTGTTATGGCGACATACTTTAGACCACGGGTGGTAGCTGTCCAGTCGGGCAAAGGCCCTACCACCTGGCTGTGGGTTGTTTTGTCGCCTCTTACGACAGGCCGCCCCAACGCAGGAAATTGTATTCTTTCTCCGTTCCTGCACGGATAAAAGGATAGCCTGCAAGGATAAACTATTCCTTAAATTAGGTTGCCTGGAAGAGATTGCTTTAAGCGATAAGGCCGCCAATTGTTTCTACCATGACAATATTGTAATTGTGTTTTTGAAATTATATATTTGGTGAGCAATAAGGTGGTATCTATCTATCCTTCTGTCGAATTCCTTTATCCTACCCATTCTATCCAATCTTAGTCTGGCAACGCATTGAGGTCGCCCCTGGTGTTATCAATATAGGCGTAGGCGTAGTATATTATTAAATAAAGGCTAGAAATTACGTTAAGACCTAGTATAATAAGAACATGCTCTCTTTTCTTTCACCATATCCCAATTACTTGGGGTCGGCACAATATGTCTTTTCCTTCCACACTCTTCTATTCTGACATACCTCTTCTGTCACACCGCATATCATCATGTCATCCTTCACACAATCCATCCATCTTTTTTTTGGTCTACCTTTAAATTTGTACCCATCGATCTTGTAGTATAACATTCTTTTTGTCACGTGACTTTCATCCCTCCTCATTATATGCCCATACCAACTTAATCTTCTTCCTCTCAATTTTTCTGCCACAGGTGCAACTTTCAAAGATCCCCTTATGTACTCATTTCTCACCTTATCCATTCTTGTAACAGCACACATCCATCTCAACATTCTCATCTCAGCTGAGTGGAGACGTTTGTAGTTTATCACTTTAGTGGCCCAACATTCCGACCCGTATAGCATGACTGGTCGTATGATAGATTTATATATTTGACCTTTTAGTTTCAGTGGCATTAGTTTGTCGCACGTCACACCGGTCACCTGTCTCCACTTCAGCCATGCTACATTTATTCTTCTTCTTACATCCCTCTCTATATCACAAGAACATGCATTAGTATATAAGTTTTTTTTTTTCTCTTTTTAATTGGTATGATATATACTTGGTTATGAGTGACCTATGTATGTACGCCCGGGCATATCTTGTTCGCCTATATATATAATATATGCGACTGTAAGCACTTTTCATTACGTGGATTGCTTACCATCTTCACAATAAATAAAATAACATTTCCTGTGTATATTTCAGATGGTATCTCTTCGGTTCGTAGCAGCAGTTTTCCTGCTAATTGCGCAAGTGAACACCGAAAACAGTACGGTTTCAGAAGACACCTGTCCTCTGGAGCCATGGGACAATGGACCATGGAGTCAGCTGCTGGAAGACTGGGCCACTGCACCAGTTCAAAGCGATAGACATGGTAAGATGTTCTATATGTGTTGTTACGAGTGCGGGACTCGAATTAAAAATGCCGTTGGAATTACTATAGAATTTATTAGAACTAGACAAGCACGTATAACACAGGTACAAATATAACTGGACGCAACCAGTACAAACGTGATACACGATTCAATAAAACGCACAAAGTCCGTCACTATATAGCTTATCGAATGTACACACGTCTTGCTCGTATCGTAATCGTAGCTTGACTGCCTCCTCTCACCATCCTGCCGTCGTTTTATACTTCACAAATATAAGTGTGCCCGTCCGTATCGTCGACTTAATTTACCTGGCTAATTATGCCTGCAAACGGCCATAAACGAGTAGAATAGGACAATGGACCGTATGCCAGCCAATAAATAAGTAAACAAAAGAAGTCCGAATGCGGGAAGGTAATAAACTGCAGGTGTGCTTCGGTCTTTGTCGGTCGTAACAGTATTTTGAAATTTACCAGTTTACGCAAGGTCCAACGGAATTGGCGGGTATCCATAAAATAATTGACATATAAACAGTGTAAATAGATAAATAGAAGAGTGTGAAAAATTTGTTAGAAAATTAGATTAAATAGATAGATATTAAGAATGTAAGAAATGAATCATAAATGCATAAAAACGTGTAATAGTTAAGAAGTAGAAGTAAGAAGGAAAAATCGTTTTAGTACTGAGCAAAATGTAATCGATTTTAAGTTTTGTTAAAAAATAAAAAGTAAGAAAAGGAAAAGAAAAGAAAAAGAAAAAGAAAAAGAAAAAGAAAAAAAAGAAAAAGAAAATGAAAAACAAAAACAAAAAGAAATAGAAAAACAAAAAGAAAAAGAAAAAGAAATAGAAAAAGAAAAAGAAATAGAAAAACAAAAACAAAAAGAAATAGAAAAACAAAAACAAAAAGAAACAGAAAAACAAAACGAAAAAGAAAAGAAAATAAAAAGATTCCCCTCCCTTATTTATCCCTAGATAGTAAAGAAAAGAAATATTAAAAAGAAAAGGAAAATAATAATCTCAATTTTAACCCATAACGGAGGAGAAGGCAATTTAAAAAAAAACTGAATTGGTAGACCATGATCAGTATCATCCAGACCTTTGATAAGGCACATTTCACATGATGACCTTCCTGATCAATTAGCACTTCGTATTGGCTTCTGGAAGAAGTTAGCAATATGTCTGATAGAAATTCCTGATTTTGATAATAGGTATAAATTATACAATACAATACATGACTTCACGCCGGTTCCCTTGCGGGGTAGGCACGAACAACAGAACGCCATTCAGGCTTATTCTTACACACCTCACTTGCTCCTTTGACATTCATAGCTCTTGTCATGCACGCTCGTCTGTTCTTAAGGCTCCTGACATCACCTTCTGCTAGTACACGATCAATTTGATCGTGGAAGGTGTGTCGTGGCCTTCCACGACTTCTGCATCCATCCACTTTTGCGTTGTATATCTGTTTAGTCATTCTTTCCACATGCCCGAACCACCGGAGCATTCCTTTTCTTACCTTCACCCCGACACTCTCTTTCAGATCAACTCTCTTTCTTACTTCGGTAGCGGAGCGTCAGTCCGGTATAAATTATGCATGGAAGAAGTTGTTTTTAGGGATTAGGCCGCCTGTTTTGCCAAAAAGCACTGTGATTGTGTATTTTGGTGAGCAATAAAGTAAGTAAAAATACACTATCACAATACTTCTTGGCAAAACAACAGGCGGCCCTATCCCTAAAGACCGATCTCTTTCAAATCATACACACATCATTTATATCCGACATAGATTGTATATTGAGTTATTTAAGGATTACTAAAATGTAGGTGTGTAGTGGGTTGAAGGTTCTGGTGATAAGCATCCAGGAGACAGGAACTTCCCTTCTCAGAATTCAAGCTGTGTCTGAGATTTCCCCCTTCTCAAGCGTCTGTCGTTTTACCTTTTTCATTATATTAGGTTGGGGAAAAAGTTTCTTCGCATTTTATATAAAAACTAGCGGCCCCGGCAGACGTTGTCCTGCCTTTAAAAAATAAAATTGTAGAACCCGATCCCAGCGCCACGTACCGGTTCTAATTGCGAATCTCAACCATCCCGGTACCCACTCAAACACACAAAAACAAAATCACCAAAATCGCTCCCGGTGATTAGGAGGATTCCAGAACCCGATCTCAGCGCCACCTACCGGTTCTAATTGTGAATCTAAAAGAGTAATATATTTTTTTTAATTCTAAGTCATAACAAAATAAGATTAAAAATCTTGCCAAAAAATTAAAGTTTATAATTAACAAATGAAAAATAGGGGTTGATCGTAGAGGGGTGCATGTATTTTTGTATGTTGTATCATAAAAAAATAGAAATTAAAAATTTTGTCTAAAAAATAAATAAAAAAATTTAGGGGTGGACTACCCCTAACATTTAGGGGGATGAAAAATAGATGTTGGCCGATTCTCATAGATACCGGATAAGCACAAAAAATTTCATCAAAATCGGTCAAGCCGTTTCGGAGGAGTATGGCAACGAAAACTGTGACACGAGAATTTTATATATTAGATTCAAAATGTTTTTTTTATAAAATTTATTTACATTTGACTAAAGTATGTAGGTGCCATTTTGTTGGATAACGTTTTGCCATCTTGTAGGTAGGGATATGATCCCATAGCTATAAAAATTTTGGGGCTTCTGATCAAAAAACTGCGACAAGTGGTTTTGGCAGTCCTCTCGTGATGTTAACCTGACACTGCCTAAGGAATTCTGCAGAGACCGAAACAGGTGAAAATCTGCAGGTGCAAGGTCAGGACTATACGGCGGATGCATTAACACCTCCCAGACAAAATCTCGTAATTTTTACTGAGTGGCTAAAGATGTGTGAGTTCTAGCGTTATCATGGTGAAAAACCACACCTCTTCTGTTGATTAATTCCGGCCGCTTTCTCTCAAGTTTTTGCTTTAATCTCATCAGTTGTTCGCAGTACAGTTCAGAATCGATGGCCCTGCCTGGCGGTAACAGCTCATAATGAATAATGCCCTTGCAATCCCACCATACACACAGCATCACCTTGTTGCGAGTGAACCCAGCTTTTTGCAAATGTGCCAAAACCGTTTTGTGGTCAATTCCCAGTTCTCCAGCTACATCGTAACTACTAATATGCCGATCGTGCGCCACTTTTTCAAAAATGGCATCAATTTTGTCCGTAACAGGGCGACCAGGGCGACGTGCATCTTTGATATCAAAATTTCCGGATTGGAAACGCTTAAACCAAATTTGGGCTACTCCCACAGATACTGCATTAGGTCCATAAACACCACAAATTTCTTTCGCGGCTTGTGTTGCTGTTGTTGTTTTTACCTTTTTTTGTAGTAAAATTTTAAATGTATCGAATTTCTTCATTAAATTCACTCATTTTAACAATAAGAAAAACAAATGAAAATCACACATTTTCCTAATTTGAATTTGGAATTGTCTTCTTTAAAATTAAAACTTCTTAATGATACCAAAACCAGCCAGATACAAATGGTATAGCCAAAGAGATCTTATTACAAGTTCATACATACTATATGCGAAAAGACTTTTTCCCCAACCTATTATGTTCCTTTTATTTTTGTGTTGTACAGCAGACTACTACTATATTATTGAAGTTAAAATTTTCATTGACTCTTTCGGGCTGATCGGGCGTTTGAGTGTAGGATCTCTGGTACTTACCGTGTGGTCTAGCGAAAAACACTCGTTTATAGTCTCACTAATTATCCTCCGGGTCCCTAAATTAGGGTAGTGTAATGAGAATTTAAGTGTGGTAGATAAACATAAAAGTAATGTGCAAATTCATTAAAACATTTCAGGCCGCATACTGGCGCTACCTCCCACACAAGGCTACTACGTGACAGATAGGATTGACCTAGTCCCGCCGCCATTGCCGCATCTTCAGCCACCCATGAATCATCATCAGCCAGGACCTCATGGACATCATCCACATCCTGGTGCACCAGGTAAGAATGTCTATCGGTCTTTTATCATATTTTCTAAGGTAACTTTAGTACATACATACATACATACATAACTTCACGCCAGTTCCCTTGCGGGGTAGGCACGAACAACAGAGTGCCATTTAGGCTTATTCTTACACACCTCACTTGCCTCTTTGACATTCATAACTCTTGTCATGCAAGTTTGTCTGTTCTTAAGGCTCCTGACATCACCTTCTGCTAGTACACGATCAATTTGATCGTGTACTAGCAGATCTACTACCGTGTACTACCACTTTTGCATTGTATATCTGTTTAGTCATTCTTTCATCATGCATTCTTTCCACATGCCCGAACCACCGGAGCATTCCTTTCCTTACCTTCACCCCGACACTCTCTTTCAGACCAACTCTCTTTCTTACTTCGGTATGACGAACGCGGTCCGCGAGCGTCACTCCGCAGATTTTGCTTTACAATTCGCTTTATATAATATTCACTTTAGTACCTCTTACTAATTAATTAATTAATTACTTACTACTATGAAGGTTAATATACATACATACATATATATTGTCACGCCTGTTTCACACTGAGGTAGGCAGAGACGACGGATCTGCGTTTGCTATGATCCCGAAAACACTTCGATTCATCTTCTTTCATAAATCTCTTCACAAATATTAAACGTCTTAAATAGTTTTGGAATGCTCGGGTAAAAGCGGTATGGGAGTTGCATACATCTAGTCATCGCAGTGGACAACGAACTACTGGCTAGCGCAACGCGGGAGCGCACATATTAATAGCTGCTCTGTCTCGCTCGCACATTGCGCTATATATTGAACTAGCTGTACGACTTGTATATTTGTACTTAAGGTTACCGTTTCCTAAACAAGATAATCCCTCTTCTGTCGTAAGAGGCGACTTAACAACCCACAGGCCCACAGCCAGGTGGTAGGGTATTTGCCCGACTGGATGGCTACCACCTCTGGTCTAAAGTATGTCGCCATAACAACCTTGACTTGTGTTCCGGCATTAGTGACCAGGTTCCAGTCTCCCTTAAGAGAGCAGCAGCGCATTTGTAGCAACTTTGGTGTTGCAAATGTCCATAGGCGATGGTAACCGCTTTCCATCAAGTGGGCCGTCTGCCTGTCTGCTGATCTCATGCAATAAAAAAAAAAAAACACTAATCAGTTGTTGAGAAGTTTCTTTAAATTTAAGAAACGATTATAAGTAAGGCCTAAGATGTTTAATATTAAATAAGTAATTGTAGCAGGTGCTCCCCCACGGGGCTACGAGGAGTGGCAAGCTTCACCCCCTCCGCCGCCCAACGCTGGGAAAATCGTCAACAGACCACCAAACCCCTATAAGGACAAATTTAAACCGAGTTTTGTAAGTATTTGAGAGCTTTAAGCGTTTATATTCATTCAGTTATCATGATGTTTGATCCTCAGCCGGCTGGTAACTGTATGAACTAGAAAACTGCCTTATACTGTAAGCTTTCCAGCCAGGATTTACAGTCAGGTCATTTGAAACGCAAATGCGTTAAGGGCCATTAGAGTTTCTTGCCTCCAAAATACGATTGTCGAAAGCAAGAAAAAAAAATATCATGTAAACTAAACATACTGTTGTTACAAGGCCAAAATTTCTCGAAGCACACCGGCCTGCCATAAAGTAGGGTCTTATTACCCTCCGCATTTGGAGTTCTTTAGTGTTTAAAATTTGCAATTAGACAATAGCCTATTGTTATTGTACTTGTTTATGGCAGTCGAAGCTTGTCAATGCGATTATTGTCTAAAGAGTAGGTATCGCCTACCAAAACAGTATATACGATTTTCGCCCCAAAACGTGCGATAAACTCTCTCCATGTAATTGCGCCGCCCCCCCCCCCCCCTCCCCTCCCATCTACTACAGCTTATTACAATCTATGAAAAAAATATTTAAAATAATATAAAGGGAAATTTTTAAATTATCCTGTTTATTAAATTGCATGCCCGGCAGTCGATTTTAGCGCCACCTACCGGATCCAGTAGTGAATCTAAATAATCCTGAAACCCACTCAGACATGTACAAAAAATTTCATCAATATCAAACGGCAACCGACTTTTTTTTCTTAAGTTTTCGCGACTTGTATGCATAATAAAACTACGTTGTAACGGTTTTAAGCGCGGTAATTTTATTTGATTTTGGTTTTTCCGAAGTTTCGGCCATTTTGTAGTGGCCGTGATCTAAGAAGACAAAGATCTTTGTCTTCCGTGATCACGGCCACTGTAAAGCTTAAAGCCGTTAAAACGTCATTTTATTAAGCAACCGATTTTTATATTTTAATAACAGGCCATATATGTCCCACTGCTGGGCTCGGGCCTTTCCACTATTAGACAACGGACACGCTTGTCCAAGGCGGCTTGGCAGGTTTGGCATATCGATTATCTCGATGTGCAGGTTTCATCACGATGATTTCTTGCAGCGTTACTAGCGTGTGGTAATTGTATCAATATGCACATTAGGTCAGAAAACTGCCTAAGTGGTGCATGCGTTCCGGCCAGGATCGAACCCGCGCCCTTTGGGTATGGGACGCGTGCACTGGCCATTACGCTACCACGACTTTTTCACATGAACATAATATGGTAAATCTCTTCCATAGCAGAAATGTATAAAGCTACTAGCTGTGCTCGCGACGTCTTTGAATTTTGAAACATTTTTCATTGGTGCTCCGCTCCTATTGGTCTTAGCGTGATGATATATAGCCTATAGCCTTCCTCGATAAATGGGCTATCTAACACTGAAAGAATTTTTCAAATCAGACCAATAGTTCATGAGATTAGCGTGTTCAATCAAACGATATTAGTATATTTGGCTACAACACTAATACTTACATTTTAAATATCGCGATATCTTTTGAATGAAACGTCCGAATTGAATAACTCAAAAAGTTCTAGAAAGGTATTGAATTCTTCTTGAATATGGAGTAATTTATTTTGATAAGGATTAATATCAAGGTACAAAATAAAGAGTTTTTGAAGCGACGGCATTTTAATTATTTAAAAAAATAAAAGAAAACACTTATTGTGAGATAACTACAATAGTTAGACATATGGTTACGCGATATTTTTTCTAGACAATTATAATTTCTGCAAAATGGTAGTACATTGTTTTGTTCTATAATCAATAGTTTTCGCAGCGCACGCCGTGTAAGGAATTTTTCCACCTTGGGTTACTTTATTGGACTTTTAGTAAGGATCCCTATTTTTTTTTAAATATAATATAACCCATAGCCTTCCTCGATAAATGTACTATTCAACACTGAAAGAATTTTTCAAAACTGACCAGCGGTTCCTGAGATTAGCGCGTTTAAACAAACAAACTCTTCAGCCTTATAATATTAGTATAGATTATTATCCGTCATTTGTTTGCGCCATAATTTGTAATAGAGACTAATGATTGAAGATTTATTTTGATTGACCCCAGCCTCCTCCGTCTCCCAACCAGCCGATTCCAGTACACGGCCACCCCCAGCCCCCCTACAACCACTATCCAGCCGCCGACCGCGTGGACGAGAGTAAGCCCACGCCCCAGAAGCAGGTCTCCGAGACCGACCTCTACTTGCTCGGCGCCATCGAGAAGCTGGTCTACCGGGTGGACCTCATGGAGAAGCGGCTAAGGAAGATGGAGGAGAATCTGCATTACCTTGTAGCTGGCAGTGAGGTTAAGCCAGGTAAAAGCTAATATTTCACTACTTAATATTTTCTTAAGTTTTCGCGACTTGTATACATAATAAAACTATGTTTTAACGGTTTTGGTTTTTCCGACGTTTCTGCGTGCAACGGAACACAAACCAACTTGACTGATAATTTCTTTTATTTTTCCTTCCACCCATTTTAATATTATATAAAATGATTAGAGCTAGGCATGTTTGCTGAAGAGTTTCTTGCGCCGCTTCTTCTCTTCAAGCCATAACATGTTGCGAAGCGGTAGTCAATTAGATTAGGCTCCCATAGAGTAAATAATAACCATAAACAAAATTAAAATGAACAAGTTGGCGGTAGGCTAAATAAAACTTTAACATCTTTGTCTTCCGTGATCACGGCCACTGAAAAGTGGCCGAAACGTCGGAAAAACCAAAATCAAATAAATTACCGCGCTTAAAACCGTTAAAACGTAGTTTTATTACCAACTACAGTAATCTAAATCAATCGTCATCAGGATTTTCTACGTCTTGAAGTCGGTGCCAAGTACAACATAAAAAGCAACAGCAAATTTGCGAAATACACCAACTTCAAGATGTACAAAATATTTATTTTACGCTTTTTAGGTACTCTTTAAGTCGATTTTGTTATTGTAGAAAAGTTTTTGGTTGATTGGATTGTTTAAAAATACTCCCAAAGTGCGGATTACTCTTCCTTATTTATCTTATCCCAATCGTTTGGTTTGTTTACAATGTCTTTTCCTTTTTTTTTTAATTTTCATGGCTGCAATGCAAATAGCACTGATTTTGCCAATGTCAAAGTATGAAGAGGCAGGTGAAAATGAAAATATATAATAAATTTAGAAATTTGGAATGAATACTATATATAGGGTTTATAATATAATACAATATATGTACATGAAAATATAATTTAGTGAAAACATATTAGTAAATATTACAATATTAAATATTATACAAACTACAAAGCTATACTTAGAATAATCTGATAGGTCTTTTCCTTCCATACTTCTTTATCCTGTAATGTCTTCTGTCACATCACAAAACAACATGGGCGCGTTCCTTTGGTATCTCACAACGCCCAAAATGCTCCCTCAGCCGTTCTACATGGCGACCACGGTCGTTACGGTCGTGGCGAAAACGTCATTATTGTCGATCACACAGCGCTCACAACGACCCATGCCAAGAGCTGGGTCAAAGTGGACGTTGAACACAGATCATTAATTCTCTCTATCGATTGACATTGAAAAAGGCGCGATTTTCAAATCAACCAATGACGTTTGTGTATTTTGTCGTTTATGACTTCAACGCCCCATAATCCGTTCCACTAGAGTTTATAATTGTCCGTAAGCAAGTGGAACGGGAAAAATCGCGCTAGTGTGTACTAGCAGAAGGTGATGTCAGGAGCCTTAAGAACAGACGGAAGAGTTATGAATGTCAAAGAAGCAAGTGAGGTGTGTAAGAATAAGCCTGAATGGCGCTCTGTTGTTCGTGTCTACAGCGCAAGGGAACTAGCATGAAGTTATTTATGTATGTATGAGAACATGGTCGTTGTGAGCCTCTTAGGAACGTAGCCTATGTCATTCTTTACACTTGTATCCATCGATCTTCCAATTTTACATTATTTTTGTCACGTAACTTCAGTCGTGGAAGGCCACGACACACTTTCCATGATCAAATTGATCGTGTAATAGCAGAAGGTGATGTCAGGAGCCTTAAGAACAGACGAGCGTGCATGACAAGAGCTATGAATGTCAAAGAAGCAAGTGAGGTGTGTAAGAATAAGCCTGAATGGCGCTCTGTTGTACGTGCCTACCCCGCAAGGGAACTGGCGTGAAGTTATGTATGTATGTATGTATGTATGTATAACTTCATTCCATGTTTATACCACGTTAGTCTAATTTTCAGTTTTCTAATCACGGCTGCAACTTTAAACAAAGTACCTTGCGTTCTTATTTCTCATCTTATACATTCCTCTTTCCCAACTGCTAAGTATATTTTCAGAACCATGTGTGATGAACTACACGTGGGTTGGCAGCGGATGCTATCACTTCTCGAGTGACTCTGCCAATTGGAAGAACGCTAATTACGCGTGCCGCAAGCTCAAGGGGAGCCTGCTGGAGCTGGACACCGACGACGAGAGGAGGCACTTGGTTTCCAAATTGCTGGCTGAGAAACGACTGAAAGGTACCAAAGTGGCTTTTTTAATATTGCCATCCTCCTCTTTTATATTGTTACAACTCAGGTCCCGACAAAAACAAGACCCACCTGCATATCTGCAACAAAACACATTTACACACACAGACATTACCTGTCGGCATTTGAACTAAATGTGATTCTTTTATGGTCGTCTTCTTTTGTTTACTTATTTATTGGCATACGTTTCTAGTGTTGTGAAGAACAGCCTATTGTCTATTGTACTCGTTTATGGCCGCCCGCAGGCTGCCTCATTGGCCAGGTGTTAGGGTTATAAAGTACAAGCTGATTCTAGGAAATTCGGTCCACGTTGCCGGACGGGCCCATTGCATTTGTGCAGTATAAAACGATGGCCTGATTGAGTTAGGCGTGTTGCTAGAGAGTTTCTTCCGCTGCTTCTTCTCCTCCAGCTATAACACGTTGCGAAGCGGTAGTAATGATAGACTAGGATCGGCTCCGCCGGCGAAGTCGATAATTAGTCCCCAAATAATCACTTCAGCCTGTTGGCTTAGCTCATTCAGCTTTTTACGACTAAATCTCAATATAGAGTCAATCCCCTGCAGCGGTCGAGCCGAGGTCGAACCTCACAGGAGGTGCCTCCTCGAGCGCGCTGCTTCCGGGCTGAACGCCTCCGCTCCCACGGAGTCGGGAAGTCCCCAAAGTCCGGTATCGCTGAAACAGCCATCTGCGGCTATTCAGCTGGGACCAGCTCCAAAAAAAAGGAGGGGGCAGTCGAGCAAGAACCACGATCAAAGCGAGACGTGTGTACTACAATCGGGGATCTAATAGTGACGGACTTTGCGCGTTTTATTGAATTACGACCTTCTGCATTACGTTTGGACGTGCTGTGTTCGGTTATATTTGTACCTGTGTTATACATGTTTGTACAGTTCTAATAAACTCTATATTAATTCTAATTGCATTTTAATTCGAGTCTAGCACTCGTAACAATATGATAAGAAAGCGGTCTTTCTTTTCCTCTTGTATTCATTTCTTATCGTATTTTAGCTTATTATATATCAAGGAATGTGGGTACTTTTCTTTTATTTATTTTCTTACTTTTTTCTGTTTTCTCTTTATTTAAAAAATTATCTCCTAGTAGATTTTCATTAAGCTATATCTAATAAAATCTATTACGTCACTTACTTGTCCTTATTACTTATTTATTATTAACAGTATGTAACTTCTTATGTATAGACTTATTATTTACAACAATTTACTTCATTATGTTATTTAATTTAAATTAAATAACATAATGAAAAAAATTTACATTTGAACACTGCCCGCCGGTTGGAACAATGTGTCCACCCGAGTTAGAGGAGATAGCCACTAAAACCGCCGGCTTTTCCTTCCTTCCCCTTGAACGAAGACCTCATCGTGTCCTGCCACTAGGCTAACGGCCTCTCCCATTGCTGGGGGAAATCAAATCCCCAGTGTCTTTGATCTCAACTTCGTAGGGCGTATGAGTTTGCGCAGCTTCCCCAGGGGCTTAACAACCCCAATCAATTACAGGGCTAACTTAGAGAAAAGCAGGCATATTAGTCTTGAATAAGTGAAATTAAAAATTAGTCTGCCGTGGTGTGGAAATAAAAAACTAGGGACATATGACAAACATATTTTATTCCGATTTGATTAATAAGTTCCCTTATAAGCCAGGTAGCTCAGGGGTTAGCGCACTCGCGTGTCGTACTGTCGTACACGGAGTGCTAGTTCGAATTCTTGTCGGAAAGCATGCATACTTAGGCAGTTTTTTGACTTAATATAGATGTTCAATTCAATGCTTGATAATTTTGAAAAATGCGCTTATAAATACTTAGATTCAACTCACCACTAGCTCGTTATAAATTTTGATTGGAAGAGAGTGAAACGCAGTAGTATCGTATGCACTAGCGCTGGTGGCGCCACTCGTAGACGTGTTGAAATGTCGATTTGATTGACACTCACGATTTGACAGTGACGTTTAGACGAGCATTTTCGAATCGCGGGAATTTGAATACAAGCGATTAATAGCGAACCATACAATATATTGTTAAAGCATCACGATGAAGCCTGAAGATCGAGATAACCGATGTTTGAAACTCGACAATTCGCCTTGGATAAGCATGGCGGATTGTCTGTTTTTTCAATTATTATTTATTTAGGTTTATGGCTTGGCAGCTAGGTCTTTAAGCCACATCTTAGATTCAATGTAGTTTCTTCATTTTCTTAAACCTATGTGTAGCACAGCTAAACTGTAGGTTATCAGCTGGTGCCATTCAACGGAGTCCTTGTGAAAACTCGAAAGGCCACATTTGACTATACAGTTCACATTTCTCACAAAAACACATAATTACTACCCAAAAACTATCAATATCCTACAACTATTGTTCATTTTAGAGTAATTTTACACATTTTTAGAGAAAATAAAACTGCACAGCACATCTCCTTCCGGTTCCCGCCAAAAACTCTCTGTTCTTACAATAAATGGGCACACCCAGCTGTGAGACGTTATGCAGCATTGACTTACTCTTTTTGTCCAGGGGGAGACTTCTGGACGGGCGGCCTGAACCCAGGCCTACTCTGGATATGGTCGCACTCGGCTCGACCAGTGTCTTCCAACGCGACCAACTCGGTGAACTCGACCGACCCTATGACAATAGTCGGCGAAGGCAGGTGCCTGGCCCTCGTCCACGACCCAGCGATCAACAGCTACGTGTACCGAGGCCAGGACTGCTCGTTGCGACATCGCTACGTTTGCGAGAAGGAGGAGGACAAAGCCAAGCTGAGCAACGAAGTGGAGAGGGTGGCGAGGAAGATCAAGGAAGGGAAAAGGAAGGCGAGGATAATGTGGAGCGATGACGATTAATATCCATAAAACTGCAAATTCTATGTAATATATGGCAACACCTAGCATAGTACATAATTCTACAATGGATTACATTAGTAACACCATATTAATATAATAGAAGAGCTCGCTCTGGTGTTGCAAATGTCCACAGATAACAGTATCCACTTTCCATCAGGGCCATGAACCTGTTTGCTGAGATATAGCAATAAGAAGCAACAAATGAATACTGCGAACCATGGCATTTACTAAATACTGCGTCCAACGGTTTATTTTTCTTTTGACAGGTCAATCATTGATCAATTACAAAAGGAGTTAACAATTAAAATCGTGAATAAATTTCAATCAATTTAATGCATACATACATACATAACTTCACGCCAGTTCCCTTGCGGGGTAGGCACGAACAACAGAGTGCCATTTAGGCTTATTCTTACACACCTCACTTGCCTCTTTGACATTCATAACTCTTGTCATGCAAGCTCGTCTGTTCTTAAGGCTCCTGACATCACCTTCTGCTAGTACACGATCAATTTGATCATTCTTTCATCATGCCCGAACCACCGGAGCATTCCTTTCCTTACCTTCACCCCGACACTCTCTTTCAAACCAACTCTCTTTCTTACTTCGGTATTACGTACGCGGTCCGCGAGCGTCACTCCGCAGACCACAATTTAATTTTAGCAAATGGTATAATTTTTGATAAAATTTCAGTATTGCGTAATAAATAGATTTAAAAGTGAAATAAAAGCAAAATTATGTCTTTTAAATCTAAATAAATGCCGTCTCCTTTTAATTAAAACATTTTCATTTCAAAATGATCATCTGTGATCAAATTTAAATATGATGATAGTTTATATTCTATGCGTTGAATGACTCATAGGCTACGTTCCATTAGAGACTCAAAACGACCACGTTCAGGACCGCAATTTATCCCGTTCCACTTGCTTGCCGGCGATGCAATCGTAAACCCAAGTGGAACCCCACCTCTTGACATGTGTGATCGAAAATGGTGACGTCATTAGTGACGTTTTCGCCACGACCACAACGACCGCGGTCGCCTTGTGGAACGGCTTACTGAGTACTTTGGGCGTCGTGAACTACTAGTGGAACGCCCTGATAGACTGCACTAATACGTTACCTGGAATGAGTATGACAATTGTGACATGTGAAATTTAGTGTCAAAAATGCGCAACATTGGCTACGTTCCACTAGAGACTCACAACGACCACGTTCACGACCGAGATTTTTCCCGTTCCACTTGCGTGCCGGCGATACAATCGTAAACGACGACCTCTGTGGTTGAGCGGGCTAAGCCTTTGCCGGCCTACCTCAGTGCAACGCAGAGGCTCCGGGTTCGATTCCTGGTATAGTAAATTTCGGAAACATATTTTCTCCGTTATTTACTATGGTCTGGGTGTCTGGCATCGGCCCCAGAGTAGTAAGTTGTATATTACCCATAACACAAGCGTAACTTGCTTAATTTGGGGATATACAATATGTGTGTTTGTCTGCCGATTATTATTATTATACTAATGTATGTCTTGGAAGACCACGGGCCATATAAATGGCCCGGACATTTGGAGGGCTTGCGTGGGGCCATGGAAAGGCCAACACGTAGAGGCCCTTTGACAAATTTAATCTAAATGTGGCGTGACACTGACCGGCGATTATCCCTGTCTACGCCATATAACAATGCACCCAAGGACAAGCCCCGGTCAGTGTAGGACTATTGTGGGAAATGAGGACAAAAAGTACCGGACTATTGGGGTGAACTGCTAATGGTACTAGGGGTCTGTGAACTACTAGTGGAACGCCCTAATAGACTGCACTAATACGTCACTTGGAATGAGTATGACAATTCTGACATGTGAAATTTAGTGTCAAAAATGCGCAACATTGGCTACGTTCCATTAGGGACTCACAACGACTACGTTCACGACCGAGATTTTTCCCGTTCCACTTGCCGGCGATACAATCGTAAACCCAAGTGGAACCCCACCTCTTGACACGGGTCGTTGTGTGATCGAAAATGGTGACGTCATTAGTGACGTTTCGCCACGACCACAACGACCGCGGTCGCCTTGTGGAACGGCTAACTGAGCATTTTAGGCGTTGTGAGCTACTAATGGAACGCCCTGTTAATGGGCGTACAAACGTCAAAAGAAATATAAATCTTTGAACAAGGTATAGTAGGTCTATGCAGCCCTTATATATAATAAAACCTTTGAGTATGACTGGTCTAAGAAATATCCATTACGACTGTATAGAATGTAAGAAAAACACCAAATGTATATTAGCTTATTTATATTTACTATTTACAATGTATGAGGATCACAACAAAACCTATTTATTTAATTTAATAAATATTTATTACATGACTTGAAAAATGCTGCATGATGCAACTTATTATAAAATAAGTCTTAACTAAACTTTTACATTTCGAATATTATTTTTATTATGAGAAGTTTCAATCGTGCGATTCGAATACTACATACAGTACGCGCAAATCTTAAATGCGGTCTTGAAGTTCGTACAAGTCGATGCGCAGTACACAGTTATAAGGTTTACAGACGGAGCTGAGCAGGGAGTATTGCGCTCTCGCTCGATCACTATCCGGAGTCGCATGCCATCTCTTTCGCATATAACGCATCGTAATTTAACTTAAGCTGCGCAAACCAAACTAACTTCACTCAAAGCGCATATAAGTTTTGCGCGTACTATACAACGAACGACATTACAGCCGTCATATATTATGCGATATTTGTGATTTTTCATATAAATTTCTGTGCAAAATAAATGAAAACTAAATTATGCGAGTAAATAAAAATGTGAAACTTAGATTCATCAAAATCGCACGATTAAAATGACTAAACTATAATTGGTATATTATGTACATTTTTGGCGCCCAAAAAACAAAAATCAAGGAAGCTTGTTGTATAGTTTAACAAAGAAATATTTGATATTGTAAATGATTGAACTGAATTAAAATTTAACACTTAAAACGGAATCTATTCAACGCATAAAGAAATACACAATATCAAATTCACAAGGCCATAGCCGAATTACACGGTTCAACCGAATTGAATCAATTTGAAAGACGCAGTTACTTAACGAAACAACGACAATGATATGAAACAATTGAATGTCATATTTAAATGAGCCTTGGTTGCTTCAACCAAATTGATGGTGAACCGTGTAATATCGGCTTAAAATAATGGCCAAACTGACAATTTAAATATCAGTCATCGTTTCGAAATATCCGAAACGCGAAAACTAATTTTGTACTTATAATAGAAAAAAATGTTAATTTATTAATAAAAAAAATATAACAATCCAATTTTGCAATTATTAATAAATGGCGAGAATACGACACGTCCTGTACCAGTATTTAGGCTGACTACACGTCAGCAACATCGCGAAATAAATAACAGCGACTAAAAAGTTGCCCAATTAGGGTCAAGGCACACTGACGCTGTTTCGAAGCGTAATCTAAAAATATACATAGCATAATGAGCCCTATCTCCACAACGTGCGCTACATAGTGTAGGGTGCGGTTGTTGTAACCGAAATCGGTTTAGACATAGAACAGCATTTGTTAAAAATCATCATCATCGGTGCTCGGTGCACATTAGCCTGTATATAATGCCAAGAATAAGAGATTTGGGGACAAATAAGTCCTGATTTCGTAAAATCAAAATTTGAAGACTAAAGGAGAATGCCCATTTTGGGTCCAGCCTGAAATCGGATGAACATTAGCCAAATATACAACCTGATATTTTATGTCATTGTAGTAAAATTATAGAATGTCTTGTAACCCATCGTAGAAATTACAATTACACAAACATATTTTAGTTTTCTCTATCAACATTGATGGTTCGTATCTTGGAGTTTTATGTTTTTATTTACTGACATCTTAACTCTTTAGTTCAATATTCAATAAATTTAAGTATTGTTGACTGTGGCCACAAAAAGCAAACATTTGACAAACAAAAGAAATTAAATCTATTAAAACGCAAATGAGTTTTTAATGAACAGCGCCATTTAGAACGTGCAACTTTGAATATATTTTTCTAAGAAATATTGCTCTAGAAAAATTAAGATTACTCTTAAACCTGGTTTAAGTATTTAAATATTTTACTGCATATTATGATTATTTAAATTTCCTACAAAATAGTGATAAAATCATAAAAGCTCGTACAGTTTTTTAAGAAGCCCAACTCTCGTAACAAACTGAACAATGTCCTTTCTGGCTAAATATAAAATAATTATTAGCCAATTGGAATTGAATATTTTAGTTCAGGTTTATTTAATCAAGCGTTACGCGACAGTAGCCCGTGTGTGGTCAGCCTTACAAACGGGTCTTGGCATAAAATAAGAAACTGGGAGTATTTAATTTCGAACGTGTTTACTAACAAATTAATTTCGAAGAGATCCATTTGTAGACAAAAGCGACTGAGTTAACAATTTAGCAAATAAAATTTTGTACTTGGGACTTCTTTTTGTAACTTACTAATGTTCGTATTAGTAATAAAAAAAAAATTGACCGACTTTAAAAATAACGTAATAACCACCCCATTGATACAGCAGTCTTTCTATTAGAGAATATCAAGTTAATATTGTCCAAGTGCCCATTTCTGAGAAGCTACATGTGTTTTATTACTGTCATGTACAATGAAGGTAGTTCGTGAAGTAACCGACAAGATAACAGTGAGTGCTGTTAAATTCGTAATATATAACAGTGCAGTCTTTCTATTAAAGAATATGAAGTTAATATTGTCCGAGTGCCCATTTCTGAGAAGCTACATGTGTTTTATTACTGTCATGTACAATGAAGGTAGTTCGTGAAGTAACCGACAAGATAACAGTGAGTGCTTTTAAATTCGTAATATATAACAGTGCAGTCGTTCTATTAAAGAATTTGAAGTTAATATTGTCCGAGTGTCCATCTCTGAGAGTCTACATGTGTTTTATTACTGTCATGTACAATGAAGGTAGTTCGTGAAGTAACCGACAAGATAACAGTGAGTGCTTTTAAATTCGTAATATATAACAGTGCAGTCATTCTATTAAAGAATTTGAAGTTAATATTGTCCGAGTGTCCATCTCTGAGAGTCTACATGTGTTTTATTACTGTCATGTACAATGAAGGTAGTTCGTGAAGTAACCGACAAGATAACAGTGAGTGCTTTTAAATTCGTAATATATAACAGTGCAGTCGTTCTATTAAAGAATTTGAAGTTAATATTGTCTGAGTGTCCATCTCTGAGAGGCTACATGTGTTTTATTACTGTCATGTACAATGAAGGTAGTTCGTGAAGTAACCGACAAAATAACAGTGAGTGCTTTTAAATTCGTAATATATAACAGTGGCGATGGGAACACTAGTGAAATTGTACAAATAAGTGATATTATATACAATTAAAATCACTAAATACATAATGTTTACAAAATTATTATTTATTTATTGCTGGAATTCAGCAGACAGGCAGACGGCCCACTTGATGGAAAGCGGTTACCATCGCCTATGGACATTTGCAACACCAAATGAGCCACAAATGCGCTGCTGCTCTCTTAAAGGAAACTGGAACCTGGTCACTAATGCCGGAACACAACTCAAAGTTGTTATGGCGGCATACTCTAGACCAGGGTGGTAGCATTTCAATCGAGCAAGTACCCTACCACCTGGCTGTGGGTTCTTTTGTCGCCTCTTACGACAGGCCTTCCCAAAAATTCCTGCACGGATGAAAACCGATCAATGAATTCGATATAACTCATGAGTCTTGGAAAAATTATATTCAAAGATTTAGTTACTGCCTAGAAGCAAGTGAAATAAAGAATTTAAATCTTGTAACCCTTCGGCTATCAATGATAGCTTCTCAGAATAAGACATTTGCAGCAATATATAAAAAAAAAACCCACCAAATTTTTGTGCTTTATGACAACACTTGATAAAGCGCAGTGTAGAAAGAGACAGAAGCGAATACATTAAAAGCATTTTAATTACCACAAAAAGTCATCCCATGTACAGAAGTACAGTTATTTTAAAGCGCAAATCACACTTTAGAAGTACAAATCGTATTTTACAACAATATATACAAATCGGTGGACGTCTCATATTGCATTGTAAAAATTTTAACCTCGTGAGAAAAAATAACAGCTAAAAATTGTCCTAATAAAAATACGCCTAGGCATATTTAAAATCTACCACTATGCATGTCAGTGTGAATTTTAACTAACAGTTGTGGAAAAATATTACTTAAGGGGTTAAGGCCACTTTAGAGCCCTAAAAATAGGCGTTCTTGGGGATTTTTTTCGAAAAAAATTACAAAATAAATTGAGATTACGAAAAAAGGTGTTTATCATATTATGGCTTTATGTTTTATGAGTGATATTCTGTTAATTTAGTTTTATGTGCATTCATTCGCGACAAAAAACATTTTTCTTTGTTTCAATACTTTGATTTTTCATTACCTGGACTAAAATGACAGCTGCGAACAACTCTTTTTTTTTACGTTGTAAGCCTGGGGCAACTCACCGCAGTGAGTTGATATCCTGTAGGATTTTTATAGAAATTATGTAGCATTCAACTCACCATGGTGAGATGTTGAATCAACTCACACCACTCACTTGCGTTATCCACAGTTCCAAGTTTAATGGGTTCGCAATAGAGAAACAACTATATGATACTAGCTGTCCCGGCAGACGTTGTTCTGCCCTGAAGAAATAAAATTTAGAACCCGATTCCAGAGCCACCTACCGGGTCCAAATGTAGGCTATCCTATCGTTCAAGTTGGATCAAACTGCACACGGTGTGCAAATTTGATTAAAATCGGTCAAGTAGTTTAGGACTTCATCGCAGACAAACAACGTGACACATAATTTATATATATTAAGATTTACAAACATAATTATCTATTTCCTTTACCATAATACGTAACAAAACATTTAGCATGGCTTTTACTTACATTTTAATATCACAATATAATTTCAACAACATAGTCATGGACTCTTTCTCTATTTTCTATTCTGATTCGTTCTTATCCAATTTGACTGCTACCTAATTTTTATGACCCTTATGTCTACTGCAGCATTCCGAACAAGATAATGGCTCTTTTTAGCCTTATTTAAGTATAAGCACCAATAGAAAGCCATGTAAATCATGGTAGAATTGTATTTTTTGCTACCCTCTATTAAAAATAAAAACAGGGTTACCAGCCGTCAAACACAGCCTATTATTTTCTGATAAAAGAAAATGTAGCCTGTTGCATGCATGATGCAAGCTAACACTTGTGAATCAAAAACAGTTTGATCGCAGCCGTCATTTTAGTCCAGGTAATTAAAAATCGACAGTATAGTATATTTTTTAACCTTAAAAGGTGACATATGTCTTCTTAAATATACTTGTATTGAACCAAGTATCCTTAAATTTGCAAGCTTTGATAAGTTTTCTTTGCAAAAATGTTGGTTAATCATTGCTATATCTTAACCAAACATTAATTTGCCCTACTTTTAGTTAAAATTGGACATTAGCCATGGAGCTTACTTGTAGAAAGACGGGAAATGTTAAATTTAAACATTGCAAAAAAATTGCACTATACACCGCTCACGATAACTTGATGGCCAGAGTTAACAAATACAAAAAAATTATATCATACATACATAACTTTACGCCAGTTCCCTTGCGGAGTAAGCACAAATAACAGTGCACCATTCAGGCCTATTCTTACACACCTCACTCGCTTCTTTGACATTCATAGCTCTTGTCATGCACGCTCCTCATCTGTTATTAAGGCTCCTGACATCTTCTGCTAGTACACGATCAATTTGATCGTGGAAGGTGTGTATTAATATCACTTAGTTAAGTTATTCTTAGAATAAAGTATAACATGGAAAAATTAAAAATATCATTCGCATGAATAACACAGTTGAATTTACCGAGGTTATAACTTATTCGACCGATAACTTTTATCTGATGATTGAAAACTTGGCCCTTAAAGAGATTACTAGCTGCGCCCGTGGTCTCACCCGCGTGGTGATGAAAATCGTTACATTTTGGATAATTCACACTATACCATTATAAATTATAGCCTATGTGTTATCCTGATGTGTAAGCTATATTATTGCAGTTTCATCAAAATCCGTTCAGAAGTTTTTGCGTGAAAGAGTAACAAACATACATCGTATACATTCTTACAAATTTTTGCGTTTGTAATATTTATACAGATTACAAAATGTAATTAAGTAAGTTATTCTTAATTTACATTGGATATTTCTTGTGATTATCGTGATTTTAGGTGTTTTTGACTCGTAGCTTTAGGTGTTAATATTTTTGATTGTTGGCAACACTGAGTGTCAGGTTATATATAGTGAACGGAGAATACTTAAAAAAATTAAATTTCAGTACCTTTCAGCCAGGTGGTGTTTCTGTATTCGATTATCGCGATTTTAGGTGTTTTTGACTCGTAGCTTTAGGTGTTAATATTTTTGATTGTTGGCAACACCGAGTGTCAGGTTATAGTGAACGGGGAATACTTAAAAAAAATTAAGTTTCAGTACCTTTCAGCCAGGTGGTGTTTCTGTATTCGATTATCGCGATTTTAGGTGTTTTTGACTCGTAGCTTTAGGTGTTAATATTTTTGATTGTTGGCAACACTGAGTGTCAGGTTATATATAGTGAACGGAGAATACTTAAAAAAATTAAGTTTCAGTACCTTTCAGCCAGGTGGTGTTTCTGTATTCGATTATCGCGATTTTAGGTGTTTTTGACTCGTAGCTTTAGGTGTTAATATTTTTGATTGTTGGCAACACCGAGTGTCAGGTTATAGTGAACGGGGAATACTTAAAAAAAATTAAGTTTCAGTACCTTTCAGCCAGGTGGTGTTTCTGTATTCGATTATCGCGATTTTAGGTGTTTTTGACTCGTAGCTTTAGGTGTTAATATTTTTGATTGTTGGCAACACTGAGTGTCAGGTTATATATAGTGAACGGAGAATACTTAAAAAAATTAAGTTTCAGTACCTTTCAGCCAGGTGGTGTTTCTGTATTCGATTATCGCGATTTTAGGTGTTTTTGACTCGTAGCTTTAGGTGTTAATATTTTTGATTGTTGGCAACACCGAGTGTCAGGTTATAGTGAACGGGGAATACTTAAAAAAAATTAAGTTTCAGTACCTTTCAGCCAGGTGGTGTTTCTGTATTCGATTATCGCGATTTTAGGTGTTTTTGACTCGTAGCTTTAGGTGTTAATATTTTTGATTGTTGGCAACACTGAGTGTCAGGTTATATATAGTGAACGGAGAATACTTAAAAAAATTAAGTTTCAGTACCTTTCAGCCAGGTGGTGTTTCTGTATTCGATTATCGCGATTTTAGGTGTTTTTGACTCGTAGCTTTAGGTGTTAATATTTTTGATTGTTGGCAACACCGAGTGTCAGGTTATAGTGAACGGGGAATACTTAAAAAAAATTAAGTTTCAGTACCTTTCAGCCAGGTGGTGTTTCTGTATTCGATTATCGCGATTTTAGGTGTTTTTGACCCGTAGCTTTAGGTGTTAATATTTTTGATTGTTGGCAACACCGAGTGTCAGGTTATAGTGAACGGGGAATACTTAAAAAAAATTAAGTTTCAGTACCTTTCAGCCAGGTGGTGTTTCTGTATTCGATTATCGCGATTTTAGGTGTTTTTGACTCGTAGCTTTAGGTGTTAATATTTTTGATTGTTGGCAACACTGAGTGTCAGGTTATATATAGTGAACGGAGAATACTTAAAAAAATTAAGTTTCAGTACCTTTCAGCCAGGTGGTGTTTCTGTATTCGATTATCGCGATTTTAGGTGTTTTTGACTCGTAGCTTTAGGTGTTAATATTTTTGATTGTTGGCAACACCGAGTGTCAGGTTATAGTGAACGGGGAATACTTAAAAAAAATTAAGTTTCAGTACCTTTCAGCCAGGTGGTGTTTCTGTATTCGATTATCGCGATTTTAGGTGTTTTTGACTCGTAGCTTTAGGTGTTAATATTTTTGATTGTTGGCAACACCGAGTGTCAGGTTATAGTGAACGGGGAATACTTAAAAAAAATTAAGTTTCAGTACCTTTCAGCCAGGTGGTGTTTCCGTATTTGATTATCGCGATTTTAGGTGTTTTTGACTCGTAGCTTTAGGTGTTAATATTTTTGATTGTTGGCAACACCGAGTGTCAGGTTATAGTGAACGGGGAATACTTAAAAAAAATTAAGTTTCAGTACCTTTCAGCCAGGTGGTGTTTCTGTATTCGATTATCGCGATTTTAGGTGTTTTTGACTCGTAGCTTTAGGTGTTAATATTTTTGATTGTTGGCAACACTGAGTGTCAGGTTATATATAGTGAACGGAGAATACTTTAAAAAATTAAGTTTCAGTACCTTTCAGCCAGGTGGTGTTTCTGTATTCGATTATCGCGATTTTAGGTGTTTTTGACTCGTAGCTTTAGGTGTTAATATTTTTGATTGTTGGCAACACCGAGTGTCAGGTTATAGTGAACGGGGAATACTTAAAAAAAATTAAGTTTCAGTACCTTTCAGCCAGGTGGTGTTTCCGTATTTGATTATCGCGATTTTAGGTGTTTTTGACTCGTAGCTTTAGGTGTTAATATTTTTGATTGTTGGCAACACCGAGTGTCAGGTTATAGTGAACGGGGAATACTTAAAAAAAATTAAGTTTCAGTACCTTTCAGCCAGGTGGTGTTTCTGTATTCGATTATCGCGATTTTTGGTGTTTTTGACTCGTAGCTTTAGGTGTTAATATTTTTGATTGTTGGCAACACTGAGTGTCAGGTTATATATAGTGAACGGAGAATACTTAAAAAAATTAAGTTTCAGTACCTTTCAGCCAGGTGGTGTTTCTGTATTCGATTATCGCGATTTTAGGTGTTTTTGACTCGTAGCTTTAGGTGTTAATATTTTTGATTGTTGGCAACACCGAGTGTCAGGTTATAGTGAACGGGGAATACTTAAAAAAAATTAAGTTTCAGTACCTTTCAGCCAGGTGGTGTTTCCGTATTTGATTATCGCGATTTTAGGTGTTTTTGACTCGTAGCTTTAGGTGTTAATATTTTTGATTGTTGGCAACACCGAGTGTCAGGTTATAGTGAACGGGGAATACTTAAAAAAAATTAAGTTTCAGTACCTTTCAGCCAGGTGGTGTTTCTGTATTCGATTATCGCGATTTTAGGTGTTTTTGACTCGTAGCTTTAGGTGTTAATATTTTTGATTGTTGGCAACACCGAGTGTCAGGTTATAGTGAACGGGGAATACTTAAAAAAAATTAAGTTTCAGTACCTTTCAGCCAGGTGGTGTTTCCGTATTTGATTATCGCGATTTTAGGTGTTTTTGACTCGTAGCTTTAGGTGTTAATATTTTTGATTGTTGGCAACACCGAGTGTCAGGTTATAGTGAACGGGGAATACTTAAAAAAAATTAAGTTTCAGTACCTTTCAGCCAGGTGGTGTTTCTGTATTCGATTATCGCGATTTTAGGTGTTTTTGACTCGTAGCTTTAGGTGTTAATATTTTTGATTGTTGGCAACACTGAGTGTCAGGTTATATATAGTGAACGGAGAATACTTAAAAAAATTAAGTTTCAGTACCTTTCAGCCAGGTGGTGTTTCTGTATTCGATTATCGCGATTTTAGGTGTTTTTGACTCGTAGCTTTAGGTGTTAATATTTTTGATTGTTGGCAACACCGAGTGTCAGGTTATAGTGAACGGGGAATACTTAAAAAAATTAAGTTTCAGTACCTTTCAGCCAGGTGGTGTTTCCGTATTTGATTATCGCGATTTTAGGTGTTTTTGACTCATAGCTTTAGGTGTTAATATTTTTGATTGTTGGCAACACCGAGTGTCAGGTTATAGTGAACAGGGAATACTTAAAAAAAATTAAGTTTCAGTACCTTTCAGCCAGGTGGTGTTTCCATATTCGATTATCGCGATTTTAGGTGTTTTTGACTCGTAGTTTAAAGTGTTAATATTTTTGATTGTTGGCAACACCGAGTGTCAGGTTATAGTGAACGGGGAATACTTTAATAAATTAAGTTTCAGTACCTTTCAGCCAGGTGGTGTTTCCGTATTCACATATCACAATAAAAGCAGTATTGCACAAATTTACACAACGTCACTGTTTGAACACTGATTCACATAGCAGTAGAGCGGAGAGGAGTCCGGTCCACTCCAACATGGAGCGGAGGTTAGTTGAAGTGGAACTTGAACTGGAAGGGGCTCCCGTGCTGGAAGTGGTGGAAGGGGTTGTTGAACGGGCCCCCGTGTCCGCCGCGCTGGGCCTCGGGGTCCAGGGGGTCCGTGCCCGAGTCGAACTGCGCACGCTTCTCCGGATCGGTTAGCACCTAAAAATAAACATTAGTGAGAATTTTTTTTGGAAAGTGAGGTAATCAATAAAAATATTAATTGTGTGTGCGTGTGTGTGTGTGCGCGTGTGTGTGTGTGTTTACGGGAAACAAAGTGTGAAATTTTTGCTTCTGAAGAATTTGCTTTCAAAACCCTCCGATTATGAAACATTCTTCATTGGTGCTCCGCTCCTATTGGTCTTAGCGTGATGATATATAGCCTATAGCCTTCCTCGATAAATGAGCTATCCAACACTGAAAGAATTTTTCAAATCAGACCAGTAGTTCCTGAGATTAGCGCGTTCAATCAAACAATATTAGTATATTTGGCTACAACACTAATACTTACATTTTAAATATCGCGATATCTTTTGAATGAAACGTCCGAATTGAATAATTCAAAAAGTTCTAGAAAGGTATTGAATTCGTCTTGAATATGGAGTAATTTATTTTGATAAGGATTAATACCAAGGTACAAAATAAAGAGTTTTTGAAGCGACGGCATTTTAATTATTTAAAAAAATAAAAGAAAACACTTATTCTGAGATAACTACAATAGTTAGACATATGGTTACGCGATATTTTTTGTAGACAATTATATGTTCTGCAAAGTGGTAGTACATTGTTTTTTACACCTTGGGCTACATTATTGGACTTGTAGTAAGGATCCCTATTTTTTTGAAAATATAATATAGCCTATAGCCTTCCTCGATAAATGTACTATCCAACACTGAAAGAACTTTCCAAATCGGACCAGCGGTTCCTGAAATTAGTGCGTTTAAACAAACAAACAAACTCTTCAGCTTGATAATTTTAGTAAGTTTAATTGATTAAAACGCATTTACAACGAGACGAGTTGGCAATTAGGACTTCACTAATCGATCCGTCATCGAGCCGTCAGAAGTGAAACAAGGTGTCTATGGTCACCTCTTTGGCGGCGGCGATGTCGATGAACTTCTTCTCCGCCAGCTTCTTCTCGTCGCCCTGGAAGTTGTCCGGGTGCCACTTCTGCGCCGCCTTGCGGTACGCCTTCGTGATCTCCTGCTTGTTCGCCGTCCTACGATTTTTTTTAATTTTTATTGCAAGAGTTACTATTATTATTAACAAAATCACGGGTGCAGCAAAAGACGTCAGACGAAAAGAACATATTTCCCTCCATTTAACGACAACTCTCTATAACGCAATAAAATGCAGTCCTTTCAGTGTCGTTATATGGAGGTATATTGATCTTGTATTACTTAATTTAATTTTTTATCCAAATTTCTCAATATTGTATCAAATATATTATAACTTTCTTATAGTTGTACGAGTCAAACGTCTAATATGATTTTTTTTATTGCTGAAGTTCAGCGTATAGGCTGAAGGCCCAACTGTGATGGAAAGTGGACATTAGCTTAACCAGAAGTGCTGCCGGACTCGTAGATGGGACTGGAACCTGGTCACTAAGCCAGAACACAACTCAAGGTTGTTATGGCGACATACTAAAATCTAAAGTATGTCGCCATAACAACCTTGAGTAGTGTTCCGGCATCAGTGACCAGGTTCCAGCCTCCCTTAAGAGAGCAGCAGCGCATTTGTAGCACCTTTGCTGTTGCAAATGCCCATAGGCGATGGTAATCGCTTTCCATCGAGTGGGCCGCCTGCCTGTCTGCTGATCTCCTGCAATAAAAAAAAACGAATTTTGGCTTTTGGGACTTAATGGAGTAGACATTACGGCCCCGGGGCTGGAGAGTTTGGAGACCCCTGCATTAAGAGTGTCGAGTTGGATACGCCAAGAAAATCATGGCTTTTACAAAATGTTTTAAATGTCACCTCTTAACCCCTAATATCTTGTAGTAGTCCCTCTGTTCCGATTGCTTCTGTAGCTTCTGCGCTCTGCTCAGTCCCTCTTTGGCCCTGTGCAGCCCCTCCTCCACTTGCAAGGCGTCTTGGAACGCGTGGATCGCTGCCAACATTTATAACTATTTATTATAGAATATGTATTTGCCACAATTATAAATTAGTAGAGTTTGACCTGCGGCGGAGCTGCGGGGTAAACTCTATTGCGTACCTCTTGTTTAAAGAGCAGGCGTTGATACAGGTTATATTGTATTAAATGTTTATGTTAGTGCTAATTGGCCCCGGAAGATTCACTAGAAATGACCAAATCGACCAAAATAACTAAATCGACCAAAATGACTAAATCAACCAAAATGATCAAATCGACCAAAATGACTAAATCTACCAAAATGATCAAATTTATCAAAATGACCAGTGACCAAAATGACCAAATCGACCAAAATGATTAAATTGACCAGTGACCAAAATGACCAAATCGACCAAAATGACCAAACCGATCAAAATGACTAAATCAACCAAAATGATCAATTTTTGAAATTCATTCAAATAAATATATATATATTTATCTATATGGAATAGGCACATATATTTTACATACATACATACATAACTTCACGCCAGTTCCCTTGCGGGGTAGGCACGAACAACAGAGCGCCATTCAGGCTTGTTCTTACACACCTCACTCGCTTCTTTGACATTCATAGCTCTTGTCATGCACGCTCGTCTGTTCTTAAGGCTCCTGACATCACCCTCTGCTAGTACACGATCAATTTGATCATGGAAGGCGTGTCGTGGCCTTCCTTCCACGACTTCTGCATCCATCCACTTTTGCATTGTATATCTGTTTAGTCATTCTTTCCACATGCCCGAACCACCGGAGCATTCCTCTCCTTACCTTCACCCCGACACTCTCTTTCAGACCAACCAACTGTGGCATTCTACCAGCCAGTATTTCTTTATCAACGACGATAGTAAATATTTAGCTCAAAATGTAAATTAAATAATTAATTTAATGAAAAGTAATAATTTTTTTTTTATTACAATTTATATAGTGATTTAACAGTGGCTGTAAAAAAAGTTAGGACATGAGTCGCATGTATTCTCTATGGTTCGTGTAGTTTTTGAATTTTTTGACATCAGACAAAATCGCCACTCAGGGACGGGAGCTGCAGACGTCTAGTCATCGCAGCGGACAAGGAACTACTGACTAGCGCAGCGCGGGAGCGCACATATAAATAGTTGCTTTATCTCGCTTGCACATCATCCGTCCCGCTCACACACTGTGCTAAACATTGCGCTAGCAGTACGACTTGTTAATATTTGTACTTAAGGTTGCCGTTCCGAAAATAAATTCGTTCACATCAGCACTAGTCATTGGAAAAATCACTCACCAAGAAGAAAAGAGTGATATATATCTTTTTGATACAAAGATATATATCACTCTTTTATATCTTTGACTCTTTATCTTTACAGTGAATAGTGTCAGTATCAATTGCAGACAAGATGAGTTATTATTATCTGTGAGTGATATACTGAATACTAATAAACTGATATGAAAAAAATATTTAAATGGAGTGAAAAAATATAATAAAATTAAAAAAAATTACACCATAAAACTATAGTGTTACGATTTATTTTGGCTTGCTATTATATTCGGTTTCCTCGTTCTAGCTACGCTAATCAGCTAATCATTCTTTCTCTTTTCTTTCTAGTTCCTTCTCATTCGGATCTATAGTCATCGCGTGGAACAGGAATGAACTAAAGAGTTAAAGATATAAAGACACATTTTGAACGCAACTGATATACAGATCTAATCACTCTTCGCGTCGGATATATATCTTCTGAGTTAATCACTCAGGAGTTACACACCGCTAATCAGCACTCGACAGTGAGTACTCTGCCATCTAAAGTATTATTTAACCTCTACCTTCGGCTGCTACATACTATTTTCGTCCCTGCGATGAGTGTGGCAACCCCAAGCGTACTTTCAGAGTACGAGAAGTGAACTGAAGAGTGTGCTATGATATTATAGTTGTGATGTAAGGCTCTTGAATAAATATAACTTCACTCTTAAACTGACTTTTTATTTTCACCTTTGTATGTATCTTTTTGTCGTACAAAAAATGGTCTCTCTTCACTGAATTCAAAAAACCGTGTCTCTTTTTACATTTTTGAATTCCCACCGATGAGAGCGAGTTTTATACCCATCTCTCATTGGTCAGTCGTATCCTTACGTCCTGGCTAACACGGGCATATAGGCATTGAATAACAATAACAAAAGTAGATCATTATGTAATTGGTAAATTTAATTTAATTAAACAAATAAGAAAATTGAAATATATATTTATAAATAATTTATTTTATGATTATACATGAATGGTAAACAAAGCGTAGATCAAAAGAATGTTGTTGCTATGCTTTTCATAAGGTAGCACTTGTCAAACGTCAAACGTCAAAAGTCAAATGCCAAAGATTGACCTTGAACTTGACCTACTGTTGTTTATGAATATGAATTTGATTAAAATACAAGTTTTATTTATAATACGAAAGTTTCTGATAGACATGAAAATGAAATTCCATAAATGTAGAAACAAATAATTGAGTTGGAAAACCGAGCGTGTGGTAACCAGGATCGTGGTATATTTTAAACAAATATAAAACTACAACTAAACGTGGTAAGTGCATCCACTACAGAACAATGTATAATCTCACCATCATCATACATCTCGAGTCCGATCAAGGCGTCTGCTTTGTCACAGAGGATCCTGGCGTCCTTCTGCAGCTCCAAGGCACTGCTGCAGTGGGACAGCGCTTCAGTGTACAACTCCTCCTGTTCACAATAAACACGATATTCGTTGACAATTCGACGGCCTCTGTGCTTTGGTGGGTTAAGTCTTAGCCGCACGAACTTGCAGGACGCGGAGGCTCCGGGTTCGATTACTGGCATGGTAAATTTCGGAAACGAACTTTTGGATATATATTTTTTTTAATTATACAACTCTATGGACTCTTGTTCCTTATCCTTTTTTACAATTTAATTTTGAAAAAAGTCTAGAAAGTTTCTTTCTGTTATTTACTATGGGTCTGGATGTCTGGAATCGGCATACCCATAACATATACAATGTGTGTGTTTGTCTATCGATTTTTTATTATTGTTATAATATTATTTATTTATTTAATTTGTTTGGGAAACATACAATGATTAATATTCTTAAATATAAAACACAAAATTAATACATATATCAATCAAGTTTCCACTAAAAAATAATTTATATAATAAAAAAAAAATTGGCTCAAATAGTTAAGTACAACAAATATATATATATATATATATATATATATATATATATATATATATATATATAAATATAAATATACAATTATACGAAAAATTGCATAAATAAAATGTCAATTTAATTTACATTAGGTCAATATTGAATAAAATTTAAAAAAAATGTCACAATAATTACTAATAAAATAGAGATTATAAAAATAATATAAGTATTAAAAAAAAAAAACTTGAGAGGTGTCAAGGGACACCCGGATGGAACGGAGTTCCTTTCGATTAATTTTATTTTTTATTATTTATTATTTACAAAAAACCTGTATACACTCAACAAAAATAATCGTCGCGACACCACACTGTTCAATGCGAAATAGAAATGAAAATATCTGGCTTGCTTTCTATAAGAGAGAGAGAGACAGAGAGAGAGAGACAGACAGACAGACAGAGAAACATGCGACGCCGCACAGCTTACAATAGCTTACTATAGCAAAAAGTGTCGTGACAACTTTTCGTAAGAATTTTTTCCGTCTAGCCCCCTTTCACAACGCGCGACAAGGAACTTCGTTCCAAAAAAAATTTCCCCTTCACTTTGCGAACCTATTCAGTATTAAAAAAAAAAGTCGACGCGCTACCAATTTCGAAAAACTAACATCACTTCATTCGAGACTATTACAAAGCGTAAATTATTCTTAATTTCTGTTGAAATTTTCAAGTAATTATCGCGATTTTATGTGTTTCCGACTCTAGCTTTAGGTGTTAATAATTTTTGATTGCTGGTAACCCTGCGCATCGACTTAACATGAACGCCAGGGAAAATTTGTTCGCGTTGTCTTGATGAAGACGTATTTGTTAGTGGACTGCAACGGCCAAAAATTTTTTTCGGTCATTATAGCAGAGTGAAAATTTATTTATTAAAACACACATACGAGTATTACTCACAGAACAAACAAGCACATTGTAAATTGAGAATGTTGCCATACAAAAAATAATGCTACCAATGCAAATACATCCTGAGTGTTGACAAGAGATATAAGCTACCTTTGAGTGAAATTTCATTAAAATCCGTTCAGTAGTTTTCATGCGATACTCAAGCAGACGTACAAGACAAAAATTCTAAAAGTGCACTATCGGAATCTGCTAGTCCTTAAATGCAAAATTCAAACTCAACACACCCCACAGATTTATTGAACATATGTTTTAGCTTTCAGAAAAATCTAGATCTACATCTAAATTAGCGAAAAACTATCTGTTTTGAAGTATAAGAGTAAACAAAGAAAGAAAAGATATACAGTGTAAACTCCCTCCATGTAACGTCACTCGATTTAACGACAAACTCCCTTAAGCGTCGAAATTACTTGGCTTTGGTTGGTTTAGCTTGTCTTCCATATATCAAGGGAGCAAAGGATTCATCACCCCCGCTGACGAAGTGGATGTGTTCTGATTCCCGGGGCACATTCAGGCACTTTTTGCGCTGGATCGGACTGGGCGTAACTACGTTCTAAGTCTCAGCCTTTCCTACATAAAAAGCGCGGGGCACATGGGAGGAGGGTGGTTTTAGTGGGCAGTGGCTGTTGCCCGTGCAACTTCTCTGAGTCTCCACACAAGCTGACTTGATTAGTGTTCGGATTGCCCCTTGTCAAAGGGGAAAGCCCTCATGATCAACCATGGTCTAATCCCTTGCAAAGGACCCAGTATTGTGCGTAAATAGCATTCCCCCCACCTTAAAAAAAAAAGCTTGTCTTCCATACAATGATACTCTATAAAGCATTACACGCACTCTCAATAACGACAACAATTAAGTAATAAAAAGTACCTTTTAAGTTGTCAAAATTAGTAAAAGCTGCGCAGCTATTTACGTTCTCTCATCACATCGGTCGCACGACATCGGCATCATGCATAACGAAATTTCTAAGTGCTTCCTTTATCATCAAGATGTCTCAATATTGTAAAATATGAATAAAATTAGTAAAAAATACAACAAAATTACTAGTGCAGCAAAAGAGATCAGACAACAGTAACAGACTTCTCTCCATTTAACGACGACTCTGTATAACGCCATAAATTGCACAATCCCTTGTGTCGTTATATAGAGTTTACGCTGTATTTAGAAATTATCTAGAATTAAGAGAATGATATTTAATAGTACTAGTTGAATTAATTAAAGACTCACTTTAACAGAACAACTGCAGAGCCATCTCTTGGCTTCGAACACGACCAATGTGACTTCGTCCTCTAGTTTCAGCACTTTGTTGGCGTTCTCTATACATCCTACGTAATCTCTAGATTGGCTCATTTCTTCGCAGTCGAGCAACAGTTTATCTATTTTCTTCACTTTCTTGTAGAACGGAAAGCATTTCTTGTGCTCCGGATCTAGTTTAAGGCATTCACGGACTTCCTGAAATATCACATATCATTTTTATACATACAGAAGTGAGAAACAGAGTCAGTCAGAGTGCAGTGTTCAGTGTCTTCGCCTGAATAGTGATAAGAAGAAAAAGTGATACTGGACACACTTTCATCTATAGATACTTTTAATTAATTCAGCTCATAATATCATGGAAATTATTTATTAGCTTTTAATATTAGAATGTAATATTAATGTGACCTTTTAGAATTACCACATAAAAACAACCCACAAAAAAAGAAGTGTTATCAATTTCAAGCAGAGCCAGTGAGTGAGTGAGTGCGTATGAGTAAGTAAGTATAAGTGAGTGAGTATGAGTGAGCGGGTGAAAGAGTATGAGTGAGCGGGTGAAAGAGTATGAGTGAGCGGGTGAAAGAGTATGAGTGAGCGGATGGAAGAGTATGAGTGAGCGGGTGAGTGAGTATGAGTGAGCGGATGAGTGAGTATGAGTGAGCGAGTGAGTGAGTGAGTATGAGTGAGCGGGTGAGTGAGTATGAGTGAGTGAGTGAGCCAGTGAGTTGAGTGAGCGAGTGAATGAGTATGAGTGAGCGAGTGAGTGAGTGAGTATGAGTGAGCAAGTGAGTGAGTATGAGTGAGCGAGTGAGTGAGTGAGTTTGAATGAGCGAGTGAGTTAGTGAGTTTGAATGAGTGAGTGAGTGAGTATGAGTGAGCGGGTGAGTGAGTATGAGTGAGCGAGTGAGTGAGTGAGTATGAGTGAGCGGGTGAGTGAGTATGAGTGAGTGAGTGAGCCAGTGAGTTGAGTGAGCGAGTAAATGAGTATGAGTGAGCGAGTAAGTGAGTGAGTATGAGTGAGCAAGTGAGTGAGTATGAGTGAGCGAGTGAGTGAGTGAGTTTGAATGAGCGAGTGAGTTAGTGAGTTTGAATGAGCGAGTGAGTATGAGTGAGTGAGTGAGTATGAGTGAGCGAGTGAGTAAGTATGAGTGAGCGAGTATGAATAAGTGAATGAATGAGTATGATCGAATGAGTATGAGTGAATGAGTGAGCGTGTTTGTGTACCTGAGCAACATTTGCGTGGACGAGTGCGTGTCGTCTGATTTTGGGGAGTATTACAGTTCCTTTAGGTTTTCGAACATATAGGTATCTATAATTATCATAGCTAAGATGTTGAAATAAAAAAAATTGTTAACAGGTAATTTTATTAATTTCGTGTGGCATTTAGGTATAAAGATTTTCATGATACGGTTACTAGTAGGAAACAGGTACCTTGAGTGCGTCGCTGACGTGGCCCAGCTGGTAGAGCAGGGTGGCCAGCCTGTAGTAGCCGTCCGTGGAGTCCTGCTGCAGCCGGTTCACCGACCGGATGTCGGACACGGCCGAGAACAGGTCATTCTGGAAACCATCGCCCATCCAACTCGTAATTACTTTTAGCCGACTAGAAACTGGGAAACTGGACCTTTCTTATATATACTTCGTTAGGGCATAATTCAACAATTTATACTGTTTGCAAAGTCGACTTTATTGCATTTTCTTAATTTTTTTTTTTTTATAAATTCCCTTTATTTATAGTTTCAAGTGAAACTTAAAACTTCCACATGTATATAATTGCAGACAGAAAAATTAAGTTAAAACACTACCGTTGCAATGTAGCACTCAGCCCGGAGCTGCCTGAGTTGCGCGGACCACGGGGACACCTCCAGCAGCCGCGAGGCCAGTTCCGCGGCCGCGCGGAAGTCGCCGCCCCTGTAGTAGGCCTCCACCAGCCTCAGGTCCTCGATGTACGAGTCAATGTTGTAGTACTGGGACAACACCTCCTCGTTGTATGGGTCTGCGTCGATCTGAAATTTCCTATATGTCATACTTTGCGAGGTTCATAACCTGAAGTGAGCCACGAGAGCCAGAGAATAAACGCAATCTATACTAATATTGTAAAGCTGAAGAGCTTGTTTGTTTGTTTAAACGCGCTCATTTCAGAAACCGCTGGTCCGATTTGAAAAATTCTTTCAGTGTTGTATAGTACATTTATCGAGGAAGGCTATAGGCTATATTATATTTTCAAAATAATTAGGGATCCTTACTAAAAAGTCCAATAATGTAACCCAAGGTGTAAAAAAATTTACCCGAAATAATCCTTACACGGCGTGCGCTGCGAAAACTATTGATTATAGAACAAAACAATGTACTACCACTTTGCAGGACATATAATTGTCTACAAAAAATATCGCGTAACCATATGTCTAACTATTGTAGTTATCTCACAATAAGTGTTTTCTTTTATTTTTTAAATAATTAAAATGCCGTCGCTTCAAAAACTCTTAATTTTGTACCTTGGTATTAATCCTTATCAAAATAAATTAGTCCATATTCAAGACGAATTCAATACCTTTCTAGAACTTTTTGAATTATTCAATTCGGACGTTTCATTCAAAAGATATCGCGATATTTAAAATGTAAGTATTGGTGTTGTAGCCAGATATACTAATATTGTTTGATTGAACGTGCTAATCTCAGGAACTACTGGTCTGATTTGAAAAATTCTTTCAGTGTTGAATAGTACATTTATCGAGGAAGGCTATAGGCTATATATCATCACGCTAAGACCAATAGGAGCGGAGCACCAATGAAGAATGATTCAAACTCGGGGGTTTTGAAAGCAAATTCCACGCGGACGACGTAGCGGGCACAGCTTAATATATTTATATATAAAACACCTAATTATTTTTTTATGTACGTAACACTGAGCTACTACCTAGGGTTTTTCACGCGGCGTTGCCGCGGGGATATCTCTAATGCTGTAAATAAATTAGGTCCCCGTCTTTATCCGTGCAGGAACGGAGAAAGAATACAATTTCCTGCGGCCGGGCGGCCTGTCCTAAGAGGCGACAGAACAACCCACAGCCAGGTGGTAGGGCATTTGCCCGACTGAATGGCTACCACCCCTGGTCTAAACACCACACCACCAACCATAACAACCTTGAGTTGTGTTCCGGCATTAGTGACCAGGTTCCAGTCTCCCTTAAGAGACCAGCAGCGCATTTGTAGCAACTTTGCTGTTGCAAATGTCCATAGGCGATGGTAACCGCTTTCCATCAAGTGCGCCTTCTGCCTGTCTACTGATCTCGTGCAATAAAAAAAAAAGGTCTTTTGTGAAATATGGAACATTTAAACGAAGTGAAATAGCACAATGTACAAACACGTCAGTTAATATCATCAGACATTAAAATAATGTAATAAACAACGCATTGTATTTGATGATAAGCAGACTTAGCAGTCACGCGGTACGGTGGTGATAAACTTTAGGCTACATTTCATTATTGTACTATAATTACACAACATTTAACATCGCAGTGCAGACATGTACATCTGTTGCAATACTCCGCCTACCACCTTTGCGCAATATCAACAATCTATGACATTCCTCGACGTCGTGTCGACATCTTCCTTGTAGGCTTTAATTTATTTGAACACTTTATAAACCCTAGTTTAGGCTCGAAATCATGAAGTCAGAAGATTCACCGTTGTAGCCCTATCTCAATAAATACCTTGGGCATTGGAAAACACTTTTTTATTTAGACGAGTTATCACTAGGGATGGGCCGGATGTGGTTTAAACCGTATACAAACTTCGGTACCTACGCTCACGTATGGAAGCGAGAGTTGGGTATGGAAGAGAGAGCATGAAAGTAGAGTAAACGCGGTCGAGATGCGAGCACTGCGCAAAATCTGCGGAGTGACGCTCGCGGACCGCGTTCGTAATACCGAAGTAAGAAAGAGAGTGTCGGGGTGAAGGTAAGGAAAGGAATCCTCCGGTGGTTCGGGCATGTGGAAAGAATGACTAAACAGATATACAATGCAAAAGTGGATGGATGCAGAAGTCGTGGAAGGCCACGACACACCTTCTGTGATCGAATTGATCGTGTACTATCAGAAGGTGATGTCAAGAGCCTTAAGAACAGACGAGCGTGCATGACAAGAGTTATGAATGTCAAAGAAGCAAGTGAGGTGTGTAAGAATAAGCCTGAATGGCGCTCTGTTGGTCGTGCCTACCCCGCAAGGGAACCGGCGTGAAGTTATGTATGTATGTACGAACTTCGGCCGAATATTCGTTGAAAACAAAAAATTCGGCCGAACTTCGGTTTAATTTCGCCACGCTTTCTCGAAAGCGACACGTCGCTATTTGTTGATGTCGTGACTTGACAACGCCAAAACGGTGGAAACAAGAATCTATTCTTATTAGACCTTTACAGCCTTACTTATAATAATCTCGCTAAGAAGCGATTAGCCATCTCTTCAGTAAGAGAATCAGAATCAGACCCTAATCAATGAAGAGCTTTTTTTTCACTTATAAACGAGTATTACCTGTTGTTTACCTAAGAGGAGCACAGATACACAAAATTTGAATGATTAACGTAGGTTGTACCCAAAATATTCGGCTAAAGAGGAGTTTATGGGTAAGATTTTCACTCATCAGTTGCTGAGCAGTTTCTTTAAATTTAAGAAACCATTATAAGTAAGGCCCCTAGTTGAAACAAACACATCATTTTTATAATACGAAATTCTTAGGCCCGCTTGCATAACGATCGCCTCTAACTAAAAGTAGTTAATCATATTAAACTGCCTAAATACGTTTTACACAGAACGTATTGACAGTTCTTTAAACATATTTAGCGGCAAATTTTGCGTTGTGCAAGACGCTAATTGTATTTAAGGGTGTTAAATACGTTTTGTGTTTCTTAAATAAATTTAAGCAACGTTATGCAAGCGGCCCTTAATGTTTAGTCCGTAAAAAAGTGATTTCAATCAAAATTAAAGTTATAATTGCTGATGTCTCTTAGAAATGTTTTTTTTTATTCAAGTTACGCATTATAATTAAGCAGTGACACTAGTTGCTTATGGTTGTTAGAGGAATAATAAGTTTATTTCATTTTTATTTAAATTTGATGTCTATTTAATTAGGCAAAGACTCTTCAACTAAGAAGAACTACATTTATTTATTTTTTATCATATTGCATGTTTAAAAGACATGTTCCTAACTAAAATAAATACATACATACATACATACATACATAACTTCACGCCAGTTCCCTTGCGGGGTAGGCACGAACAACAGAGCGCCATTTAAGCCCATTCTTACACACCTCACTTGCTTCTTTGACATTCATAACTCTTGTCATGCACACTTGTCTGTTCTTAAGGCTCCTGACATCACCCTCCGCTAGTACACGATCAATTTGATCATGGAAGGTATGTCGTGGCCTTCCACGACTTCTGCATCCATCCACTTTTGCATTGTATATCTGTTTAGTCATTCTTTCATCATGCATTCTTTCCACATGCTCGAACCACCGGAGCATTCCTTTCCTTACCTTCACCCCGACACTTTCTTTCAGGCCAACTCTCTTTCAACTAAAATAAATGACCATAGATATTATATATTTAACAACTAACAAAGTAATACATAAATTACAATCGGAGCTCTGTCTGTACTGTTCTAGAACGTGCAAGAAAACAATGATGGTTCTTTGTTATTATTCACAATAGTCTTTATGTGATAATCATATCTCTTGAACCCTGGAGGACATTAATATAAATTCAAGATAAAAATACTGTTTTAGTATGTAAAATAAAAGAGAAGAAACCAGAACGAATGCAAGGGTAATGGTCGATGATGTTATGCTGGAGCAAGTGAATGAGTTTGTATATCTTGGATGTGCTTTTAGCAGGGATGGAAGGTACACCGCTGATATAGAAAGAAGAGTAAATTTGGGGAATAGTGTTAATGGAGCGTTAGGTAAACTTCTAGGCGCTAAGAACCTCAGCCAGAAGGCCCAGTTTGCCATACATAACGCGGTGCTGGTACCTACGCTCACGTATGGAAGCAAGAGTTGGGTATGGAAGAGAGAGCATGGAAGTAGTGTAAACGCGGTCGAGATGCGAGCACTGCGTAAAATCTGCGGAGTGACGCTCGCGGACCGCGTTCGTAATACCGAAGTAAGGAAGAGAGTTGGTCTGAAAGAGAGTGTCGGGGTGAAGGTAAGGAAAGGAATGCTCCGGTGGTTCGGACATGTGGAAAGAATGCATGATGCAAGAACGAGTAAACAGATATACAATGCAGAAGTCGTGGAAGGCCACGACACACCTTCCGTGTACTAGCAGAAGGTGATGTCAGGAGCCTTAAGAACAGACGAGCGTGCATGACAAGAGTTATGAATGTCAAAGAAGCAAGCGAGGTGTGTAAGAATAAGCCCGAATGGCGCTCTGTTGTTCGTGCCTACCCCGCAAGGGAACTGGCGTGAAGTTATGTATGTATTAATATGTAAAATTTTCATAAGCATCTGTGAGGCTGGTGACCAACTTAAGGCTGACTTCAGAAACAAAAATTCTCATTTATACTTAGGTATCATACAGGATGGCCGGACCATTGACATTTAAAAGAAAAATTTAGTTAGTTTACATGTAAGGGGGTACCTGAAACCCCAATAATGGATGTTTTATCATTGTCATTAGTTGTCGGCTTATTAATTTTTTAATGTATTTTTTTTGGGAAATGTTGACTGCATTCTTTAAATATTCTTTTGTTTTTTTTAATGTATTTATTATATTTGGAGTTTATTTTTGTAACTAAATCCCTATGAATTGTACATTCACATTCAAATAATTAGCACCTTAACATATTTCACAGATTGAACACGCTAATCTCAGGAACTACTGGTCTGATTTGAAAAATTCTTTCAGTGTTAGATAGCCCATTTATCGAGGAAGGCTATAGGCTATATGTCATCACGCTAAGACCAATAGGAGCGGAGCACCAATGAATAATGTTGCAAAATCGGGGAGTTTTTTAACTTACTTTTCTTTAACTTTGTTTGTTTGTTTGAACACGCTAATCTCAGGAACTACTGGTCTGATTTGAAAAATTCTTTCAGTGTTAGATAGCCCATTTATCGAGGAAGGCTATAGGCTATATATCATCACGCTAAGACCAATAGGAGCGGAGCACCAATGAAGATTGTTGCCAAATCGGAGGGTTTTTTAACTTACTTTTCTTTAACTTTGTTTGTTTGTTTGTTTGAACACGCTAATCTCAGAAACAACTGGTCTGATTTGAAAAATTCTTCCAGTGTTAAATAGCCCATTTATCGAGGAAGGCTATAGGCTATATATCATCACGCTAAGACCTATAGGAGCGAATCACCAATGGAGAATGTTGCAAATCGGGGGGTTCTATAACTTACTTTTCTTTAACTATTCCAGGCGGACTTAGTCGCGGGCAGAAGCTAGTTTATAATAATGTAACTTATTACAGTAATTTATTAACTCTTTAGCTCACTATTAGCACATATGTGTCCGCGATGAGAGTGCAGATCGCGTTTGTGCACGTGATAGTTAATTGTGTTGTTGTCTCGCTTTGTTTATATAGGAGTTGTATGAAATGGGTATATTTTCTTGATATATTACGAGATGGTGATAGCGTTAGTCTTGCGGCTTTTTGGTATATCGACAATAGTCTTAAGGGTTAAGACTTAAAATGGCGCAGTCTCGAAAGAGTGTTGCCCACACTAATAACACGAAAAACACGTTATAATTGGTCTAGCCCAAAAATGTTTTCTGATTTTGGTTCTATCTTGAATACAAAAAAATATTATTTATTATATACTCGTATGACATTATACACTTCATACAATGATTTTATGGTATCTACAAAAAAAAAATGAAACGATGTTTTGATTTATTTGTTCACAGTTAAATTGATTTGCCTTATCAATTTCTAAAGCAATACAACATATTGATAAAAGAAATTAACTGATAAGAAAATCTGTGAAATTTATTATGAATTTATTTAATAATCAAATGTTTAATCTACATACATACATACATACATAACTTCACGCCAGTTCCCTTGCGGGGTAGGCACGAACAACAGAGTGCCATTTAGGCTTATTCTTACACACCTCACTTGCCTCTTTGACATTCATAGCTCTTGTCATGCACGCTCGTCTGTTCTTAAGGCTCCTGACATCACCTTCTGCTAGTACACGATCAATTTGATCATGGAAGGTGTGTCGTGGCCTTCCACGACTTCTGCATCCATCCACTTTTGCATTGTATATCTGTTTGGTCATTCTTTCCGCATGCCCGAACCACCGGAGCATTCCTTTCCTTACCTTCACCCCGACACTCTCTTTCAGACCAACTCTCTTTCTTACTTCGGTATTACGAACGCGGTTATGTTTAATCTATACTTTAATAAATCTGTAAATGGTTCTAGTTTGCACAATGCGTTTAAAAATGTGAAAAAAAAAATCAGGGTGAACCCCGGACCAGTAGTGTGAAAAAACATGGATTTAAATGATATTCGACACAGACCCAGTATATATCCCTCATTAGCGGGTCCGGGGAGGACCCGCTTGAACACGGGTTCAGATTCAAAGAACCCGGTAGATGGCGCTGCAATTGGATAGGTGTAACTATTTTTGTGTGTGTTCAAGTGGATCCCGGGATGGTTTAGATTTGGTCCCGGTAGATGGCGCTGCAATCGGGTTTCAGGATTTAGGTGAAACTATTTTTGTGTGTGTTCAAGTTGATCCCGGGATGGTTTAGATTTGGTCCCGGTAGATGGCGCTGCAATCGGGTTTCAGGATTCAGGTGAAACTATTTTTGTGTGTGTTCAAGTGGATCCCGGGATGATTTAGATTTGGTCCCGGTAGATGGCGCTGCAATCGGGTTTCAGGATTTAGGTGTAACTATTTTTGTGTGTGTTCAAGTGGATCCCGGGATGGTTTAGATTTGGTCCCGGTAGATGGCGCTGCAATCGGGTTTCAGGATTTAGGTGAAACTATTTTTGTGTGTGTTCAAGTTGATCCCGGGATGGTTTAGATTTGGTCCCGGTAGATGGCGTTGCAATCGGGTTTCAGGATTCAGGTGAAACTATTTTTGTGTGTGTTCAAGTGGATCCCGGGATGATTTAGATTTGGTCCCGGTAGATGGCGCTGCAATCGGGTTTCAGGATTTAGGTGAAACTATTTTTGTGTGTGTTCAAGTGGATCCCAGGATGGTTTAGATTTGATCCCGGTAGATGGCGATGCAATTGGGTTTCAGGATTTAAGTGAAACTATTTTTGTGTGTGTTCAAGTGGATCCCGGAATGATTTAGATTTGGGTCCCGGTAGATGGCGCTGCAATTGGATTACAGGATTTACGTGAAACTATTTTTGTGTGTGTTCAAGTGGATCCCGGGATGGTTTAGATTTGGTCCCGGTAGATGGCGCTGCAATTGGGACCAAGATTTAGGTGAAACTATTTTTGTGTGTGTTCAAGTGGATCCTGGGATGATTTAAATTTGGTCCCGGTTGATGGCGCTGCAATCGGTTTCTAGAATTTTATTTTTTAAGGGCAAGACAATGTGTGCCAGGTACAGCTAGTAATTTAATAAAAATGGATCACATCTCAACAACTTCTCAAATTTTCATTAAAAGTATTTTTTGATCTCTACCACCACCTTAAACTTTCTGAAAAATTTCATTTCCCCATAGTTTAAAACTTAGTGGTAGAACTAACTTATAATTTTGGAAACAAATACTACCTATTAACCTAAATATAAAAAACAGCTATGAAAATACAAAACAAGTATCATTATATTAATTTACGTGAAGCAAAAACTTTGCACACCTTTTTTATGAAAATTGCGCAGACGTAGGAGTATGAAATTTCGCACACTTATAGTTTATATAGAGAAGGAGTGCAGAATGCTAATATTTTTTTAAAATAATGCATAAAAAATACACTAAATCAATAAAAAAAAAACATTACACACAAAACTATGTATTTGACACACACACTCATATATATATACTCTTTTGTTTATTGTTCAAGTCAAATTAACAATGTAGCCTTGACAAAATCTGTGATTATAGAAGTATAGTCTTTGACAACAGAACCTTTATAATTTTCAAAAGTTTTTGGCGGGAACTGAAAGGGGACGTTGTGCTGTGCAGTTTTATTTTCTAAAAATGTCTAAAATTACTCTAAAATGAACAATAGTTGTAGGATATTGATAGTTTTTGAGTAGTAATTATGTGTTTTGTGAGAAATGTGAACTGTATAGTCAAATGTGGCCTTTTGAGTTGTCACAAGAACTCCGTTGCACGGCACTAGCTGATAACCTACAGTTCAGCTGTGCTACACATAGGTTTAAGAGAATGAAGAAACTACATTGAATCTAAGATCTGGCTTAAAGGCCTAGCTGCCAAGCCATAAAATCCAAAAAAAGAAAAAAAAAAATAATTTTCAAACTTATAATTTAAATTAATTATGGTCGAATTTCGACTTCTGGGCGATCACTAGTATGCTTAATAAGACTATCTCACTGGTAGAAGTATTGTGTTTGGGGAGATTAATCAAAATAATTTTTGTACATAATAAAGGTACTTACAACTTCTAAATAATCTTCTTTTGCATCCATATATTGTGCTAACTTGAGGTACACATTCGCCCGATGCAATCTTGCCGATGTGAAATCTGATTTCAACTCCAACACCTGGGTACAAATTGATATGAATAACAAATTTTATTTAAGACCCATTTATAAATTACGGAAGAAAGATACATACATACATACATACATACATAACTTCACGCCAGTTCCCCTGCGGGGTAGGCACGAACAACAGAGTGCCATTTAGGCTTATTCTTACACACCTCACTTGCCTCTTTGACATTCATAACTCTTGTCATGCAAGCTCGTCTGTTCTTAAGGCTCCTGACATCACCTTCTGCTAGTACACGATCAATTTGATCATGGAAGGTGTGTCGGAAGAAAGATAATCTTTCTAATGAATTTAATGAAATATATTACTGTATATATATATATATATATATGTGGGATTCGAAGACGCATTCCAACTCGGTAGCCAGGCCACACATTATCTTTTTTAAATTTATAAACCTGATATTGTAAATGTCAGTGTCAAAATATAGTCAGAAGAGGTAGTCCATGAATAAACGATGTAAGACTGTTCTAAGGAAGTTTGTTTTGCTTTTCTTCAAACAAAACCCACAACTTTATGGGGGCTCGTGCCAGGATCATAACAGGATCATGCAAGAATCCTGCGAAGCATTGTTTTAACGTGAGTTTTGATCTGATGATTACGAAACAACCTCGAAATTAAAATTGAAGACGAGTCATTGTGTGCTGTTTTACCGACACTAATTTGCATAATGATACCAGCGCATAAAATTTCCCAGAATTTGGAATAAAGACTATTATTTTTCTTTTATGAAGACGTTTTATGAATTGGTTATATTTTACGACTGAAAGACTTACAACCAATCATACAAGATGCCACCGAAGAAAAATAAAGATATTGAAGACTCAGATAGTAATTGTTCAGAAGCTGGTTACAGAGTACGAATTTCATTTAGCGACTTGGAAAAATCAATGACATCGTTCACAGGCGATGATACCTACCCTATTACGAATTGGCTGACCGATTTTAATGACACTGCAAATTTAATGGAATGGAATAATCTTGAAAAACTTATTTACGCGAAGAGACTGCTTTCAGGTACAGCTAAATTATTTTTACGATCGCTAGGCTCTATTACGTCATGGGATACATTAAAAGAATCTTTATTAGAAGAATTTGGTCCGAAATTGAATAGTGCTAGCATTCACAAGAAATTAGCATCACGCAAAATGAAACCGGATGAGACATATCAACAGTATTTTTTACATATGAAAGAACTGGCGTTGCATGGAAATTTAGAAGATGAGGCACTTATTGAATATGTTATTGATGGAATTCGTGATTCTGAAATAAATAAGGCCATTCTTTACGGAGCCACTGATATCAAACAATTTAGAAAGAAACTTGAAGTATATGCACAGATTAAAGAACACAAGATGCAACAAAGACCTATTCAGATGACAACCGGACGTAAAAATCATACCATTAAAAGATGCTACAATTGTGGTGAAACTGATCACCAATCACCAGCTTGTACTAAAGGTATAAAATGCTTTAAATGTAATGGATATGGACATAAGTCAAAAGAATGCCAAAATTCTACAAATAAGACACTGAAAATTCAAGATGAGAAAGTTAGTACAGATGTTGTTAAGCCATATAAAGAAGCGAAAATTAACGGAGTTACAGTTAAAACCTTTATTGATACTGGAAGCGATGCGAATTTGATTTGTGAGAGTTATTACAAACAAAATTTTCTCGAGAATAATGATTATAATATTAAAGATACTCTCAAATTATCAGGAATAGCCGAGTACGAAGTTTGCACGAAGGGATCTTTTATGGCAAAAGTTGAAATCGACAACGTTCATTTTGAAACCTTGATGCATGTTATCGACGATGATGTAATACCTGTTAATGTCATACTTGGAAACCCGATATTAAAAGACGTTGAAATTATTTTCTCTGCCGACGGGATCTCTGTAAAAAGAATATTACACCTTACACAAATTAATGACTACGAAGAAGAATTTGATGAGAAATATGATATCAAGAAGCTGAAATATAAAGACAAGATTAAACATTTATTGGATAATTACAATAACTTGAAGACTAGAAAGAAGGAATCAAATGTTAAATTGAAAATCATACTTACTGATGAAGATCCTATACACCAGACTCCACGAAGGCTGTCACCTCTAGAAAAGGACATAGTTAATAAACAGATACAAGGATGGTTAGATCAAGAAGTAATTAAACCTAGTAAATCGGAATATGCAAGCCCTATCGTGTTAGCGAAAAAGAAAAATGGAAGCTACAGATTATGTATAGATTTTAGAAAGCTAAATAAGAAGATTATAAAGGAAAGATATCCACTTCCACTCATCGAGGATCAAGTAGACAAATTGAAAGAAGCAATACTATTTACATCACTTGACTTGAAGAATGGTTTTTTACATGTTGATGTCTGCGAGGATAGTCAAAAATACACTTCATTTGTTACTCCACAAGGGCAATATGAATTTAAGAAAATGCCGTTTGGTTTATGCACCGCACCATCTGTATTCCAACGCTTTATCAATGATATCTTTCAAGATTTAATGTCAGAGGGCACTGTTCTTGCCTATTTAGATGATTTGATTATACCATCTAGGACAGAAGAAGAAGGATTTGTTAAACTAGAGAAAGTACTTCGAAAAGCTGAAGAGTTTGGCTTACAATTTAATTGGGCGAAATGTCATTTCTTACAGAACGAGATAAATTATTTAGGTTACATAATTCGTGATAATCAGATAAGACCTTCCAAGGAAAAGATACATGCTGTTGCAAAATTTAAAAAGCCTCATAATATCAAATCATTACGATCATTTTTAGGACTGACTGGCTATTTTAGAAAATTTGTTAAGAACTACTCAATAATAGCAAAGCCACTAACAGAATTATTGAAGACTAATGTTATGTTTAACTTTGATCTAAAGTGTGAGAGAGCTTTCGAAGAATTGAAACATATTTTATGTTCCTCACCAGTTTTACGAATTTACAACCCTAATTTTGAGACAGAGTTACATACAGACGCAAGTATAGACGGATATGGAGCTGTTTTATTGCAAAGGAATCCACACGACAATCAGCTACACCCTGTTCACTATATGAGCAAAAAGACTACTCCTGCTGAGAAGAAATACCATAGTTACTACTTAGAAATTTTAGCTATTGTAGAAGCTGTCAAGAAATTCAGAGTTTACTTACTTGGAGTCCGCTTTAAAATTGTGACTGACTGCTCAGCCCTAACTATGACGTTACAGAAAAAAGACTTACCTCCGAGAGTTGCTCGATGGGCACTCCTTCTTGAAGAATTTGACTATAAGATAGAACACCGATCTGGAACCCAAATGAGACACGTAGACGCTTTGAGCAGAAATCCTGTTAGTCTAATACTTACCGAAACTACAGCACGTCTGAAGAGAGCTCAAGATGATGACCTGAAGATAAAACTATTAAAGAAAATTTTAGAAAAAGAGTCATATGAAAATTTTATTCTGGAGAATGGAGTTTTATGTAAAGCTAAAGATGGAACTAAACTGATTGTTGTACCTAAAAAGATGCAGAATGAAATAATAAGAAAATGTCATGAAAAGGGTCATTTTGGAATTTTGAAAACTGAGGAATTAATTAATAGAGATTACTACATAGATAATTGTAAAGAAAAATTTGAAATTCAACGATTAGAACTTATAGAAAGGCGAGGCAAAATATTCAGAAAATTCAGGAAGAAAATAGGAAAGTTTATAATAAAAAGAGAACACAAGCTATACAGTACGAAATTGGAGATTTAGTTGCGATTAAGAGAACACAATTTGTACAAGGATATAAGTTAAACCCGAAATATTTAGGACCATATAAAATTATAGAGAAGAAGAAAAATGACAGATACGTTGTAAGGAAAATTGGCAATGGTGAAGGACCTATGAATACCACCAGTTCAGCAGATTTGATGAAACCCTGGTCCAATGGCGATGAAGATGAAGTATCACATTCATCTGGGTCAGATGAATAATGCAGGATAGCCGTGTGGGATTCGAAGACGCATTCCGACTCGGTAGCCAGGCCACACATTATTTTTTTAAATTTATAAACCTGATATTGTAAATGTCAGTGTCAAAATATAGTCAGAAGAGGTAGTCCATGAATAAACGATGTAAAAGTCGTGTTAATTACACTTATTTATAACTCATGACCAGCTGTACCAATTTGGCTGAAAATTGGTGGGGAGGTAGTTTAGAACCAGGGGATGGACATAGGATACTTTTCATCTTGTTGGAATCGGTAGGTAGCGTTGCGATCGGGTTCTAGAATCTTCCTAATCACCTGGACCGATTTTGGTGATTTTGATTATGCGTGTTTGAGTGGGTTGGATGGTTTAAATCTACAATTGAAACCGGTAGGTGGCGCTGGGATCTATTAACACTTTTCTTATTGTCTCTATTAAGGCGAAGACACTCTGTTCATGTGTTCTTTATTAATAGCTAGCACATTACACTACACTTTTGTTTTTTTATAGCACTAGTTCAAATGGTTTTGTCCTTTTGAGCCTTCTTCTGGTTATGTCCGTATTGTTGTACATATAGGACAATGTATATTATGTATGTATTTGCATATTTAATTCTTAAATTAGTTTGAGTATTTATGTGTCTATGGTACATGATTCAAATTTCTTCGATAAAGAGATCGCTTTGAGTGATAAAGCCGCCTATTGTATTGCCTAGAAAATATTGTAAATATGGTCTGTTTTTGTAATTGTATATTTTGGTGTGCAATAAAGTGTTATCTCTCTCTCTCTCTTCCTCTTTAAACACGGTCTCCTGTCACTTAGTGTATCATTATCATACAAGCAACTGCGAATAATTAAATATTTGCTATATAACTGTTTAGACATTTGAAATGAATATTTTACCTTAAAATAAAATGCATCTATTAGTGTTAATATGAAATTAAAATTTTAAGTAGCTTTCATAACAATAGTTTATTCTATATATAAATAAGATATTAGAGATAGACAATTCAGTGTGTAGATAAAAATATGTAACACTTTATTTATTATATTGTTATACAATGAAAGAAAACTTATTTGTATTGTATTCTACTCATAGTCCCTCAAGTCTATAAGTAGAATACTGAGCCCAGATCACCGTCTTCTATGGGTAAGGTGCCCAGAAGGCTGGCTACGTTTCCTCCCTAGATCGCCATACTGATCCGTTGACCGAGGTAAGCACCAGCCCTCTGATCACCCGAAGAGTCAATGAGTCGTTTCGATAAATTTTGGTAGAGGCTCATGGCCTCAGGACCCCACGGTCCAAGCGTCTCGACAGCAAACGGCACAAACATATAACTCTTACAGAGGGTTGCATATTTGCGCCGCTTGAGTGATTCGGCTGTTTCCGCCGCTGAACCGGCTGATTTAGACGTGTTTGGTTAATGGGGTGCGGCCAATGTGTCTACGCAAGTCGCATCCCAAACCAAAGGCTTGCCACGCTGCCAGCGAATTACAGTCATTCGGTATTAATAATATTTAAAAAATTACTCACTTTTGTAAAGTCTTGCAGTGCAAACTTGGCCTTACCAAGTGCATAGTAAACTGTACCACGCTTGAAGTATGTGAGGTAGTTGTGTGGGTCACCCTCTAAAACATAGAGATTGATGAGAAAATAATTATTTATCTAAATTTGGTTACTGTAACTATGTGCACTTTCAAAATGTTCAATTCTGTTGTCTTTTAAATATAAAAATGTGTTTCTTTTCTAATACAACCACCTAATAGGCTTACAGAACCATAGTGATCAGTGCGATTTGATATAGGCAAGATTATACAGAATATGTGTCAAAGTAACAAAGACCTAAATATGGTTGAAAAATTTTATGAATGCGTTTTTCTGTTCTATTTACTACAGTTGGCCTTGACATCGAGTCAGGGCTACAATACGCTCTAGTTTCGGTGCTTTTCTTCTAAAGTATGCCTTACTTACCGACAGCTGCATGATAGTGTGTCAGGGCATCAGAAAGTTGTCCTCTTGCCAGGAAGTCTCGGCCCAGCTCCAAGTGCTTGTTCACCTCGGATGGCGTAGCGCACTCTGAAACTACACCGAAACACATCAAAACACTACTTTCCACACAAAAAAGGAGGTTAAACCATGTAAATATTATACTCACATTCTAATACTACTTCTAAAACTAACAACACAAGGCATGGTGTGATTTTGTTCCAATTAATATTCGTTAGGTAGTCCATCATTAAACATTAATATAATTAAAACAAGTCTTATCGTATATACAGAGCTTTGTAATTTTTAATACAAAATAATCATTTGACAGAGCCACAATCCATCTTTGCCTTCTTCTCTTTTCGTGGTTTGTTCCGATTGGTCCAAATCAGAAATTCAAAATGACATTTAACTTTTTCTTTTAATTACAGTCAATGTAAATGCATTCTACGTATACCTTACTTTTAATTGTGTGTATAAATAAATGTTCTCGTGATAATAAAATTACTTCGAATCATAAAATTGTATATTTATTCAATTAAAACTTACGTTTGTCTTCATTACGTTTAATTTTAAAACTAAAACATATGAATTCTGAACGTAATTTTAGTATTGCCATGTAAAATGTACCAACCATTTGTTGTTGATATTGTACGCGTGGAGGGCATACGGTACAACCTCCATAAGAATAACATTAAATTCCGCTTGCCATTAAAGCGTCTATTGAAGATCACTTCCCACTTTTTCGTGTTTATTATGCTCGGTCTTCAACATCTCTTATTATGAGAACAAAGGCGAGATTCTTCACCCGGTCAAACTAACATTGTTGGACTTAGCTCGTTGTAATACGATGTATAGTATGTATGTATGTATAGATGAATGGTAGCGTTCGTAAACTGCACGCATCTTCATGACATATAGACATTTACATAGTTAAGAAATATTGAATATAAATACTAAATCAAATTTTGTAGTGCTTTACTTTTATTCTTCTACTCTTGAACCCTACAATTTGTATTCGACTTCAACTTACCACTTTTCTTAGTTCAGAGTCGCGTTTTGCTAGTTTAGATCATTAGACTCTGCTTTTGCTGCCGTAGGCAAGCTCGAATAACGCCACCCCCATTGAAGCTTAAGAAAACTAAAAGAAGTCTTCTATCTAGTTTTCTTCTCCCGGATACCCTGTCTATTCTTTTTGATTTCATTAGTGGACGCTATTCAAGTTTTATAGATTTAAGTGAACGAATTGAAATGTATTTTTGGGTGTTGTGTGTTTTTTTTTGAGCTTTAGTAGTTCAAGTGTTTTTAAAGACATTTTTATAGGCATTTTGCCGCCCCTAAATTGTGTAACACGAAAAAACGTTCACATTCTGTTTCTCACGTTCTAGCATAGTTCTCACAGGAATGTGGAGAAGCCTTAATAATAGGAGGTAGAGAGATCGGAGAATCTATATTTATACTCTAATCAGTACGTCTTTCTTGCTGTAAATCACAATATTATAATTTATATTAAACATACAACCCATTTTGTTTATTGTAATTCACTTTCTGTCATTCTAAATATTTTTTTGGTTTTTTTTGTTGGCAAGTAGCAACACCAACCCACCAATTTTGTTCTTTCATTTTCTTAGGAAAAATAATTCGGTTAGTGCTTGTGATTTTGTTATTTTTTAGTAATCTATTACATTAAAAGTACAAAATAATACCATTATTATTAAATAGAATAATGTTTACATCACTTAGTGTACGTAGTTTAATTAGATTAGTGAAATTTCTGAAGATAAACTACGATAAAAAGTTCGATGTCAACATAACCTTTATTGTGATCATGGTTGGATGCTCTGTTAACCGAGTGATTTTTTAGGAATGGCTGACGCTACGCCATCAACAGCGCCTAAGGCGAAGACGTCAAAGAGTAAAGCACCAAAAGAGAAGGTCGCCAAAGCAGCCCCAGCTGCACCCGCGGAACCCGCCCCAAAACCAGTTCGCAAAGTGTCTTCGAAGCCCCGCCACGGCAGGCTGTACGCTAAGGCTGTCTTCACAGGCTACAAGCGGGGTCTGCGCAACCAACACGAGAATACGGCGTTATTGAAGGTCAGTATTTATCATTGTTATTATTTTGAGGTTAGGAAAATACATGCATACATGAAATTTAATTATCATTTCATTTAAACTTGTGATTTAGGTATTGTGACTATTAAAAGCCAATTGTAAACATATTCAAATTGTAATTATTATCTCTATTAATATTATAAATGCGAAAGTAACTATTGTGTCTGTCTGTGTGTTACACTTTCACAGAAAATTACTGGAACTATTTGGCTCATTTGGCTGAAACTCAGTATATAATATATTTTCAATGCCAAGGATGAACATAAGATACTTTTTATCTCGAAAAATGGGATAGTTTCTGGGATAAAAGTATATTTTTCTGTTTGTCTAAGGCTTTCATGTACAAACTATTGGACCGATTTGGCTAAAACTCGCTATATATGTAAGTTCGATATCTAGGATGGACATAGGATACTTTTCTTCCCAGAAATGGGATAGATTTTTATGTAAAGGGTATTCCAGAAAGTAGGATAAGTTTTGTTTTTATGGTAATGTCATTTTTGTAGTTCCCAGATGATAGTAGAGACTTGACAAAGGCTACTTTTTATCATAAAAAATAAAACTAGAATGGGTTGAAATAGGAAATGAAAGTTTGTATGGGAGATCAATCATTTCTCAAGTTTATAGATATAAATATATGCGATAGTAATTTGATCTCTCTGTCTGTTAAGCTTTCACGGTAAAGCTATTGGGAGTACTGGATTGGTTTTGCTGTAGTTTTAATACCGAAAATGGACATAAATACTTTTCATCCCGGAAGATGGGATAGTTTGCGATATAAAATGAAGTGAATCTTCCAGGACAAATAGTACTAACATAAAAATTTAATACAATGTAACCTGTATTAACGCCTGCTTTTTAAACAAGAGGTACGTACTAGGGTTTAACCCGTGGTCCAGCTACGGGGTGAACTAGGTACTCTATAATGATAATTCCTGTCATGAGTGTTAATTTCAATCACTTGTTCTCCACCCAGACCATTTTAATGATACGATATGATATAACCTAAATGATGCTCAAGACATTTGAAACCTGAATGATAAGTGTTGACAACATTGTAAACTGATAGCTTTCTTTACGTTTATTTTTTTAACTTTTTCCCAAAATAAATATGTTAAAAAAGTATTTAAAATTTTCAGATTGAAGGCACAAAGGGCCGTCAGGATGCTATATTCTACATTGGCAAACACTGTGTATATGTGTACAGGTATGTGAGTTTTGATTCTAGTATCCTCTTCTAGGGGCCAAATTTAATATTATATTTGTCCACAAGCTGCCAGCTGCCATCAAAATTGCTACACCGAAACCAAGAGAATTATATTGTCTCTTTTATTCTAATTCAAATTCTATGTATTTAGAGGGAGAAACCATCAGTTCAACATTCGTTTCAATTATCTGTATTTGACCACAACTTTGTGGTGCTTCCCAATTAGCCGTTATCATAGTTCGAGAACAAATTTGTGGTGTTTTCGTCGTAAAAGGTTAAAGAGTAATAATGCTGGTGAAACTTTGTTAGTGTATTGTGCACATATAAAAGAGGGGGTTGGACGAAGTGTGACATGTGATAAAGCTGACAAACATAATATTGACATTGCAATTGATTGGTTTCACAGTTACCTGGACGAACACTCGCAGGATGTACATATTGATGACATGGCTAGATCTATCTGCTGGCGTTCCTCAGGGTGCATTTCATCTCCTCTTTTATTTTCTATTTTTATAAATACCATCTCCAGAAATCTACCTTTTCTTTTTTTTTTCTTTTTTATTGCATGAGTTCAGCAGACAGGCAGACGGCTCACTTGATGGAAAGCGGTTACCATCGCCTATGGACATTTGCAACACCAAAGGTGCTACAAATGCGCTGCTGCTCTCTTAACGGAGACTGGAACCTGGTCACTAATGCCGGAACACAACACAAGGTTGTTATGGCGGCATACTCTAGACCAGGGGTGGTCGCCATCCAGTCGAGCAAATACCCCTGGCTGTGGTTTGTTAAGTCGCCTCTTACAACAGGCCGCCAAGCCGCAGGAAATTGTATTCTTTCTCCGTTCCTGCACGGATATTTCTCTATCATCTTTATGCAGACGATTTGCAGATTTATAGCCAGGCTCCAAAGGACACCTTACATGACGCTATTAAGGTTATTAATGATGATATACACAACTGGAGTACTTCTCAGGGACTTAGCGTTAATCTTGGTAAGAGTCAGGCGATCATTATTGGCAGCTCTCTAGGAACATTGTCCCAAGTAGATTTTGGATTACTCCCTGATGTAATGTTTCATAATTCGTATATTCCCATTAGTGACCAAGTCAAGAATCTCGGCGTAATCATTGACAAGGAACTGTGTTGCCGACCCCACATTACCGAGTTAAGTCACAAGATCTTTGCATCCTATGCCTCACTCAGAAGACTAAAAAATTCCTTCCGACCGCCACTTAGATTTCGCTTGTTCAAGCAATTTTACTACCTATCCTTAACTATGAGGATGCCTGTTATCTTAATATTACCCAAGAGCAAGTCATTAAACTTGAGCGTCTTCAAAATGTTTGTATTAGATTCATATTTGGATTTTAAAAAATATGACCACGTTTCTGAATATGCAAAAAAACAAGTGGCTGCCAATCTCACTTCGCCGGAAGGCTCATCTTCTACATTTATTATATTGTACACTGCTTGGGTATAAATAATGGCCAATGTCACAGTATGTGATAAAATTTCTGGTGCATGCATATAAGAATATAAATAAAAAGAGAAAAATTTGGCCGGTGATCTTCCAAATCACATCCTGAATCTTCCAAATCACTTCCTGAAACCCCGAGGACAATATAAAACATAGAGACTAACTACATTATAGATAGATGCTATTTATTGTTAAAAACTTAATATATGTATATGTGTACTATCAGCTAGGGTAAGAAGAAACTCCACTTTGACTGGTTGGAGAAAATCTTTGAGAAGATCGACTATGCTTGTCTAAAAAGTCAGGTTTCACTGGAGTTTTTGGCGGGAACTGAAAGGAGATTTCGTGCTGTGCAGTTTTATTTTCTAAAAATGTGTAAAATTACTCTAAAATGAACAATAGCTGTAGGATATTGATAGTTTTGGAGTAGTAATTATGTGTTTTGTGAGAAATGTGAACTGTATAGTCAAGTGTGACCTTTTGAGTTGTCACAAGAACTCCGTTGAATGGCACCATCTGATAACCTACAGTTCAGGTGTGTCACACAGGCTTAAGAAAATGAAGAAACTATACATATTGTAAACTAAGATCTGGCTTAAAGGCCTAGCTGCCAAGCCATAAACCTAAATAAATAATCAGGTTTCACTAAAAGTACTTTAGTCAAAGGTCGAAATTGGAATTTAGTTCGGGTTTTGTCAAAAGGCTTTGTTCGAACGTAGGATAAACTGGTTGTTCACGTCAAAATAGATTATATAATGCTAACATCGTCTTCTAATACAGAGGTAAAGTATTGATATATTATCACTTGGTTGCACAAGGTTAAACTAGATGGCGCTGTTCAAAACCGAGCAAATCCTACATGGCGTGGACGTGTTCCTACGAAATTAATATTAAAATTAATATTATGTTTTTGTCAATGATTTTTAAGTAGTGCAAACACCGGTAATTCCAGGAAGAGACTGTGTATCAAACTTTGACTATAACATATGTACTTAATTTTTGAATTAAAGTGGTACATACATACATACATACATAACTTCACGCCAGTTCCCCTGCGGGGTAGGCACGAACGACAGAGTGCCATTTAGGCTTATTCTTACACACCTCACTTGCCTCTTTGACATTCATAACTCTTGTCATGCAAGCTCGTCTGTTCTTAAGGCTCCTGACATCACCTTCTGCTAGTACACGATCAATTTGATCATGGAAGGTGTGTCGTGGCCTTCCACGACTTCTGCATCCACCCACTTTTGCATTGTATATCTGTTTAGTCATTCTTTCCCCATGCCCGAACCACCGGAGCATTCCTTTCCTTACCTTCACCCCGACACTCTCTCAGACCAACTTTCTTTTTTTTTGAAGTGGTAATTTTGAATATTACTGGATTCACTATGCAATTGAAGCATTTATCTAATACAAAAACTGCTATTTATAGGTAACATAATAAATGACTACTTTTAGATTGTTTGTCTGTAAGTTTGTTTTGAAAATGTTCTAGTCATTTAGGAACAATAGATTTCAGTGGCTAAAATTGTAATGTCATCTGAAATTTTTGTATTTATTCAACTATGATATTTTGTAGAGTTCAGAAGATTGTTTGGTTTTTTTAATATTTTTTATTGCAGGAGTTCAGCAGACAGGCAGATGGCCCACTTGATGGAAAGCGGTTACCATTGCCTATGGACATTTGCAACACCAAAGGTGCTGCAAAGGCGCTGCTGCTCTCTTAATGGAGACTGGAACCTGGTCACTAATGCCGGAACACAACACAAGGTTCTTATGGCGGCGTACTCTAGACCAGGGGTGGTCGCCATCCAGTTGAGCAAATACCCTACCATCTGGCTATGGGTTGTTTAGTTGCCTCTTATGACAGGCCGCCAGGCCGCAGGAAATTGTATTCTTTCTCTGTTCCTGCATGGATAATGATTGAACAGACGGTGATTAGTAAGAAATAAACAATGGTTTTTTTTTAATTTCAGAGCAAAGAAACGCACCCCAATCCCCGGTGGGCCTCGTGGCAAGAAGACCAAGCTGCGTGCGATCTGGGGCAAGGTGACCCGCGTGCATGGCAACTCTGGTGGAGTGAGAGCCCGCTTCAAGTCTAACCTGCCCGCACAAGCCATGGGACACAGGATACGAGTGGTCAGTACTATTCATTTCTTTTCTTATTTTGTTGCTAAAGACAGATTTTCGAGAAAATTTCAACATGGCACATGTACAGTTTGTACACTTGTTCTTGGTTGTAGTGGTGGAGGCTGGCAGTAGTTGGTGGAGTGTTTTTTTTTTATTTTTTTATTGCAGGAGTTCAGCAGACAGGCAGACGGCCCACTTGATGGAAAGCGGTTACCATCGCCTATGGACATTTGCAACACCAAAAGGTGCTATAAATGCGCTGCTGCTCTCTTAAGGGAGACTGGAACCTGGTCACTAATGCCGGAACACAACACAAGGTTGTTATGGCGGCATACTCTAGACCAGGGGTGGTTGCCATCTAGTCGAGCAAATACCCTACCACCTGGCTGTGGGTTGTTGAGTCGCCTCTTACGACAGGCCGCCCCAACGCAGGAAATTGTATTCTTTCTCCGTTCCTGCATGGATAAAAGTGCTGGTGCTTTCTTATAGTACAGTGAAGAAAATACACCTTGTTGCTTTCGGGGATTTATTCTCGTACTATTAGATCTTGGATGTTGATCCCTGAGGTCAAATTAGTGCTAGTTGGTTGTATGTTACGATTAATAGCAACTTGTTAGCAACTCAATAGCAACTTGATAGCAACTCGTTAGCAACTCAATAGCAACTTGATAGCAACTCAATAGCAACTTGATGGCAACTTGTTAGCAACTCAATAGCAACTTGATAGCAACTCGTTAGCAACTCGTTAGCAACTCAATAGCAACTTGATAGCAACTTAATAGCAAGTCAATAGCAACTTGATAGCAACTCAATAGCAACTCCATTACAAAGTATTTGTGAGCATTATTTATACTAATACTAGAGTTTACCCCGCGGCTGCGCCGCGGGTCAACCTCTAGTGCGTATCTCTTGTTTAAAAAGCAAGTGATACAGGTTACATTATATTAAATTTGTATGTATTTGCCCCTGAAAGAATCACTTCATGTTATATCGCCAACTATACCACACCCGTCTATATGTAAACTACATAAATGACAAAACTTGACAAAATAGATAACATGGTCCAAGTCAACCAACTGGACCCAGTGGATCCAGTGGACAAAGTGGATCCAACTGGCCTAGTGGACCCAGTGGACCCAGTGGACGAAATGGACAAAATCACAAAACCTGTCCTAGTTTCCGGGATAAATTTTACATAAATCTATCCCAAAATGTATCCCATTATCCAGGATAAAAAGTATCCCTTGGGCACTCTCGGTATTTAAATTATATATGTACCGAGTTTAAGCCAAATTGGTTTAATAGTCTTTCCATAAAAGGATAACAAACAAAAAGACAAATATACTTTTATCCCGGAAACTATTCCATTTTCCGGGAAAAAAAAGTATCCTATGTTCATTCTCGGCATCGAAAATATATATATACTGAGTTTCAGCCAAATCGGTCCAGTAGTTTTTACGTGAAAACGGAACAGACAGACAGACAGACAGTTACTTTCGCATTTATAATATTAATAGGGATTATAATATTAAAGTAACCTGAAGTAGGCTACAGCGTCTGCAAAATGCTGTACTTAGAACCGTACAGCTCATTACTGAGCAAACTGGATGGCTGTTACTTTGATATCCGTTATACGAATTATAAGTATTGGGCGAAGTGGGTACAGGGGAAGGTGTACTTACCCTTTCCGCAACCCTTGTGGTCCGGAGTTTTTGAAATATTACAATATATTATAGTTACCTATATCTATCATATTACAAGTGAGTCCCGGGATGATTACAAGGTAGGAGGCGCTGCAATCGGTTTCCAGGATTTAGGTGAAATTAGTTTAATGTGTTCAAGTGGGTCACGGGATGGTTTAGATTCAAATTTGAACCAGGTAGATGGTGTTGCAATTGGGTACCAGAATTTAGGTGATTTTTTGCTTGTTGAAGTAGATTCGAAAAATGGTTATGATTAACACTATATAAACAGTTTATTCCAGTTTCCCAAGTATATCTATCTCTTTTTTATTATTCTTTTTTATAAAGTTTTATTAATAGAGTAAATAATAATCATAAACAAAATTAAAACTAAATTATTAAAATGGACAAGTTGGCAGTAGGCTAAATAAAACTTTAACAGTACTCATTGCCACTTGACTGACATCTTTGTCTTCCGTGAAAACGGCCACTGGAAAGTGGCCGAAACGTCGGAATAATAAAAATCAAATGAATTACCGCGCTTAAAACCGTTAAAACGTAGTTTTATTATGTATACAAGTCGCGAAAACTTAAGAAAATATTAAAATATATATCTATCTTATTTTGATTTGTCTGGCCCTATATTTCTATCCTGCTCTTTCGTGTTTGTATATGGAACATTCTTGTGTTATTGTTAAGGCGAAGACTATGCACTATTTTCTTAAGGGGAAGAAATCCTGCTATGTGTATTTGTCACAGTATGTTACGACTTGACCTTTAATATCTTTGTATTGCTTGTTTCAGATGCTGTATCCATCCAGGATTTAAGAACCTCCTGTTAATTAATCATAAGACTAAAATAAAAATCCAAAAAAAAAACAGAACATTTGATTTTTTATTCATAACCTTGGTTATATGCGGACGGAAGGAATACGGGTTTTAGTGAGATCCCAGACTTGGGTCGTAATAATACCCCTTTGGGGGTGGCTAGTGCTACCCCAACGTGGCGAATGCTAAACGCCTTCGCCGCGTTTCCCCCACGGTGGTCAGTGACTTAGGATACAAGATTCACATGTTTAATTATTGCAAAAGAAAAAATACATTTAATATATATCGAGGGGTGAAAGGCTATTTGTTTTAAGCGACATTTTGTGACAGAATTGACTTGATGGTTTTCTTGCATCCTAATGTCTCAAACTTAAGGAATTATAATGAACCTGGTTTCCAACTAAAAACTACAGATTTTTTAATTTTTTAAATATAGTATGTAGTTTACTAATGAAGTCTTTTTGTGCGTCATGGAAACTTCAAACTCCTCTATCGACACAATTTCGCAAATGTCGCTTAAAACAAATAACCTTGGACCCCTCGATATAAATATATCTATTATTATGATATGTCTAAAAATTACCAAAATTGTTCTTTTACGGTGTAGAAACATTTATCCGACAGCCATGTAGTCTATGGACGCGTCGACATAGTGACCGCGGTCGTTATGGCCGTGGCGCAAACGTCACTAATGACGTCATCGTTTTCGATCACAGCGCTCAAAACGAGCCATATCAAGAGGTGGGTCGAAGTGGGCATTGACCACAGAGCATTCTTTCTATTGTCTTGACATTGAAAAAGGCGCGATTTGAAATTCAACCAATGACATTTGTGTATTTCGTCTATGACATCAATGCCCCTTAATCGGTTCCACTAGAGTTATAATATCTCTACGGACTCGAGTTCCGTACCCTTTTTTACTACTTAATTTCTATGAAAAATTTGAGACTACACGCTTATTGTTTATTTTTGTTAGTGTATGTGACATTATATGTAGTAATTTTTCTGTTTTGGTGTACCTTAAGAATAACTTATCTTATTAATTTATTCTAATTTAAATACTAAACTTATACTAATGTAGAGTGTATCTGTTACATGCTGGTGTTGTGAGGAAGTGCATGTGCAGTGTTGGCCTTATATCTATACTTATATATAGTCGTATCTAGTGCCATGTGTGTTGTTTTTTTCTTTTCTGTGCCTGGGTTATTAATTTCTAGGCTCTTTGTGTGTCTTGGTTTGTTTGTGGAGTGTGCGTGTAATGCAATGCGATGGTAGTGCGCGTAGGTTTGAGTATGTGTATAAGTTTTATTGTTAGTTATGTGTTTGTGACTTTGTGTGGTGTTATAAGAGTTTATGATTGTAACGCCCCCAAGTAAGTGGACTGGAAAAATCCCAGTCGTGAACGTGGTCGTTGTGAGTCTTGTGGAACGTAGCCTTGTTGTAGTAGAAGAATTCGCCACAAATGCAGGCAAAGGAACCTTAGTCCATACAGCCAATTCTGATGTGTATGCTCGTATAGTAGCGCAGTTGTATTGTAGGCTACAACCGATACCATTCAACGGAGTTCTTGTGACAACTCAAAAGGCCACATTTGACTTTACAGTTCACATTTCTCACAAAACACAATTACTACTCAAAAACTCAATATCTTACAACTATTGTTCATTTTAGAGTAATTTTACACATTTTTAGAAAATAAAACTGCCAGCACTACGTCCCCTTCCAATTCCCGCCAAAAACTCCGCCTACGTTTGAATATATTTGGGGACAGGTCTTCAGAATGACGCTCGCGGACCGCGTTCGTAATACCGAAGTAAGAAAGAGAAGGTCGGGGTGAAGGTAAGGAAAGGAATGCTCCGGTGGTTCGGGCATGTGGAAGTCGTGGAAGGCCACGAAACACCTTCCATGATCAAATTGATCGTGTACTAGCAGGTGATGTCAGGAGCCTTAAGAACAGACGAGCGTGCATGACAAGAGCTATGAATGTCAAAGAAGCAAGTGAGGTGTGTAAGAATAAGCCTGAATGGCGCTCTGTTGTTCGTGCCTACCCCGCAAGGGAACTGACGTGAAGTTATGTATGTATGTACGAATTTTTGACACTCGCATTGCAATCGTATTTTGAATACCTTCACAACGCCAACGGCCCTTTCTCCGTACTTAAACTGGTACCATTAGTTTGCCAACTATCAAGTATAATAATAGCCACTTACCATCAAATTGTTTGATCCCCTGCTAATTTTTTTTTTTTTTTTTTATTGCGGGAGATCAGCAGACAGGCAGACGGCCCACTTAATGGAAAGGGGATACCATCGCCTATGGACATTTGCAACACCAAAGTTGCTACAAATGCGCTGCTGCTCTCTTAAGAGAGACTGGAACCTGTTAACTAATGCCGGAACATAACTCAAAGTTGTTATGGCGGCATGCTCTAGACCAGGGGTGGTAGCCATCCAGTCGGGCAAATGCCCTACCACCTGGCTGTGGGTTGTTAAGTCGCCTCTTACGACAGGCCGCCCCAACGCAGGAAATTGTATTCTTTCTCCGTTCCTGCACGGATAGAATTGCATTATAAAAGCATTCCATTCCTCTCCTAGCCTTGAAATCAGTTTCATTGTATATTCTACTCGCTAACAACGGAAGTACTATTGAAGAAACCGCTTACATAATTTACGATGTTTTTATGGGTCTATTACAAAAATTATGGCAACCATAACAACAGAACGATCTTCGGAACCATTCACCACAATGTTATGGCATTTTACATGCAATTTGTAGCAAATCAGGCAGATTATGGTACCTAGAGATATTCTATTAATGCACACGGATACGTCAGCACTATCATATAATACCGGGTAGAGCTGGGAGTGGCTATGCTACGGCTAAAGGCCAAGAACGCCGCCCCCGGCCTCGACGGCATTCCAGGGCGTGCGTGGGTTTTGTCCTACGACGCCCTCGAGCCCCGACTGATGAGGCTTTTCGGCGCATGTCTGGAGCAGGGCCAGTTCCCTCAACGGTGGAAGACCGGAAAACTGGTCCTGCTGCGTAAGGAGGGGCGCCCCGCGGACTCACCGTCCGCCTACCGGCCCATTGTGTTGCTGGACGAGGTCGGCAAGCTCTTTGAGCGTATCATCGTCGACCGCCTCGTCCAGTACCTATCGACGACGGGGCCGGACCTGGCGGACAACCAGTTCGGTTTCCGCACAGGGCGCTCCACGATCGACGCCGTCATGCGCCTGAGAGGCCTGGCGGAGGAAGCAGTTTCCCAGGGCGAGGTATTACTGGCGGTGTCTCTAGACATCGCCAACGCTTTTAATTCCTTGCCCTGGCCGTGCATCATGGAGGCACTCCGGTATTTCGGGGTGCCGTCCTACCTCCGCCGTATAGTCGGGGACTATCTAAATGAACGAGCCGTCATTTACCCGGTCCACGAGGGATGGAATCGGCGAGCCATGGTGTGCGGTGTTCCACAGGGGTCGGTTCTGGGTCCCCTCCTGTGGAACATCGCATACGACTGGACGTTACGCAGCAGGGTCCTCCCCGGCGTCAGTATCATATGCTACGCGGATGATACTTTGATCGCAGCACGAGGGAGGACCCACCGGCAGGCGTGCCTTCTAGGCACGGCTGGGGTGTCCTTAGTAGTAGGCAGGATCCGGCGTCTTGGACTGGAGGTGGCGCTTCAGAAGACTGAGGCCGTGTTCTTCCACGGCCCTCGGAACCGTCCACCTCCAGACACCGCTATTATAGTAGGAGGCATCCGCATCGGCATTGGGGTGACCATGAAATACCTTGGATTGGTCCTCGATAGCCGGTGGGATTTTTCGGCACATTTTCGGCAGCTGCTCCCCAGACTCAAGGGGGCAGCGGGTGCGCTGTCGCGCTTGCTCCCCAATGTCGGGGGGCCGAACGCCACGTGCCGAAAACTCTTCGAAGGCATCGTACGGTCGATGGCCCTCTACGGAGCCCCTGTATGGGCGGATCGCCTGACAGCCAAAAACGCACCGCTATTGCGTCAAGCACAGCGCATAATGGCCGTCAGGGCGATAAGGGGATACCGTACGGTGTCCTTTGAAGTGGCCTCGCTACTCGCCGGATCCCTCCCATGGGACCTGGAAGCCAGGGTCCTGGCGTCACTGTATGTGTGGCGCAAAGAGGCCCTGGCCAGGGGCACCAGACCCGCGCCTCGCGAAATCGAGGCGTGCAGGTCGGAGCTCCGCCAGGTCGCCGTGGGAGTCTGGGAAGATCGCCTTAGACGCCCCAGCGCGGGCCCCATCACCATCGAGGCGGTGAGGCCCGTCCTGCCGGATTGGATTGGACGAACATACGGCACCCTGACGTTCAGGCTGACGCAGGTCCTCTCGGGGCACGGTTGCTTCGGGAGGTACCTGTGTCGCCTCGGCCGCGAGCCGACGTCAGGGTGCCATCATTGCGACACAGGCGACGAGGATACGGCGCTGCATACCCTGCAGGAATGTCCTGCATGGACGGAGCAGCGCCGAGAGCTCGTCGCCTTCACCGGACTAGACCTTTCGCTCCCGGCCGTGGTGCGCACCATGGTCGGGAGCCGCACCGGATGGGACGCCGTCTCCTCCTTCTGCGAGCACGTCATGTTTGCGAAGGAGGAGGCGGAGCGGGAGCGTGAGCGTACGTCCTTGCTCCGCTCCCGCCAAAGGAGGACGCGCCGACGCCGGAGGTCGGAACTCGACCTTCGGCCACCGTAAGCGGGCGGCGCGGGTGGGGCCCTTAGGGGTATAGGGGTTCTCACTCACCCGCACATGCCGTCGAGATGAGAGCGCGAGTGTTCCGCGCGCGCTCATCTCTCTTCCCGTGGGGCGCGTTACAGACCGCCCCACGCAAGAATGAGACACAGTAGTAGCCGGGGGATACGTCCCCTGGCATAGGAAGAGGCCCAGTGAGGGGGGCCCACGCCTGCCAGGGCATTGCGGAGTCGGGTAGCCCATTTCGTTTACTTCGGAATTTTTGGCGGCAACCTGAAGAATGATTTTTTGCTCTGTTGTTTTATGGGTATTTAGCATTGAGATAAATAATTAAAGCAAATAATATACGAGTGACAATCTGTAATTGAGTTTTTAATAAGTAACAATTTCATAAAGAATAGTAAATATTAATTTATGAAAAGAGGTTATTCAACATTTTTTGTCCTTACACGCGTTTAAGGCTTTGGATGATTAATTTTGACAGTTCTTTAAACCTATTTACCGGTAAATTTTGCGTTGTGCAAGACGCTAATCGTATTTAAGGGTGTTGAATGCGTTTAGTGTTTCTTAAATCAGTTTAAGGAAGGTCATGCAAGCGGCCCTAAATCTACAAAAAAAAAAAATTACACACACTAACATGTATTTGACACATACACGCATATATACTCTTCTGTTTATTGTTAAAGTCAAATAAACAGTGTTGCCTTGGCGAAATCTGTGATTATAGAAGTATACTCTTTGACAAGAGAAGTTTAATAATGTTCAAACTTATAATTTAAATTAATTATGATCGAATTTCGACCACTAGTTCTATCTTATATTGCGTTATTGATTTTGGAATACGTGCTCCAAATATTTGATGAATCGCTGACCCTATACGAGCTTTAATTTTTACGTAGTCGGTCGTCAAGGGTGGCGTGATCGACACCTACTTCCACAACCGAGCATCTGTGTCAGGGCTTTGCTCCATTTATGCAATGTAAAGGTGTTGGTCTACCGAGCGCTATGATCATATCACAGACATGGTTAAATACTAATAATAAATAAAATACAGATATGTGTCCATTGGTAGTGGGTACGTATTTGTGGCTTTAGGATCGAGAGCCTGGGACCGTGGGGGCCTGGAGATAATCACCTCTACCGAGACCTCCCAACGCGTCTAATTGAGGTCTCGCGTGACCAAAAGGCTGGCTTGCACCTAGGGCAACGAATCAGTGTCGCCATTCAACGCCGAAATGCGGCCAGCATTTTAGGCATTAATATCGGGTTCAAGAAAGAAGGAAAGAAAGAAACTTTATTTATTTTTTCACACAAGTGCCTGTTGTAGATCTGTGCAGATCTGTATTATAAGTCATCAGTGCTCCACTCCATGGCTAAAAACTAACTACATACTAATTATAAGGTAAAGTGTGTGTATGTGTGTCTGTGTGTGTGTGTGTGTGTGTGTGTGTGTGTGTGTTTGAGTGTGTGTGTCTGTGTCTGTGTGTGTGTCTGTGTGTGTGTCTGTATGTGTGTCTGTGTGTGTGTTGTGTGTGTGTGTGTGTGTGTGTGTTGTGTGTGTGTGTGTGTGTGTGTTGTGTGTGTGTGTGTGTGTGTGTGTGTGTGTGTCTGTCTGTCTCTCTCTCTCTGTGTGTGTGTCTGTCTGTGTGTGTGTGTGTGTGTGTGTGTGTGTGTCTGTGTGCCTGTGTGTGTGTGTGTGTGTGTGTCTGTCTGTATGTCTGTCTGTGTGTGTGTGTGTCTGTGTGTCTGTCTGTCTGTCTGTGTGCCTGTGTGTGTGTGTGTGTGTGTGTGTGTGTGTGTGTGTGTGTGTGTGAATGTAGTAATAAAAACAAAAATATGCATAAAATGATACTAATATTCATGTTAAACAATCAAATGTCGCATTTATCAATCGGCGAAAGACAAAATGCAGTTTTTACCAAGCCTCTACTCGATTAAAAATATTTAGCCTTTTTGATTTGATATCTTGTTTAATGAATGCCCCCAAAAGCCCCCTCTGGTTACGCCCCTGTTCACTGCCTTAAGCCGCTTCTTTCATGTACGCAACGTTTCTCAAGAACGTTTCTCTTGCGCACCGTGGGGATTTGGGATGAGCTCTCGGCTGAGGTTTTTTCTACATCGCTACTATACGAGGCTCTTCAGAAAAGGTTTCACAAAATACCGTCAAGTCCGGCAACGTATTGGTGTCATCTCTTGTGTCGCAAATGTCCATGGCGACGGTAACCATTTTCCGTCTGGTGGAGCGTCAACCTGTTTGCTGTACTACATCGATACAAAAAAAAAATAATTTAATGAGTGCTTAAGATCACACAACAGAAGTGAAAACTTCATGAAGACGAGTAACGCTCGCGGAGCGTGTATAGCAGTGACACGTTGACTATATTTCTCTCGCTTCGTGAGTCGACTCAAACCGATTTTATCCGAACGAGCGTTACATAGCCGACCGTGACGCGTAACGGGTCAGTCTCATTCCGTACCCACAAAATAAAGTGCTCAGCGCGCCTAGCTAAATTTCACTTCTCAGGGAGAACTATCTATCCGTGCAGGAACGGAGAAAGAATACAATTTCCTGCGGCCCGGCGGCCTGTCGTAAGAGGCGACTAAACAACCCACAGCCAGGTGGTAGAGTATTTGCTCGACTGGATGGCGACCACCCCTGGTCTAGAGTATGCCGCCATAACAACCTTGTGTTGTGTTCCGGCATTAGTGACCAGGTTCCAGTCTCCTTTAAGAGAGCAGCAGCGCATTTGTAGCACCTTTGGTGATGCAAATGTCCATAGGCGATGGTAACCGCTTTCCACTAAGTGGGCCGTCTGCTTGTCTGCTGAACTCCTGCAATAAAAAAAAAACTGACCAGTTGAATATATTTATTCTACATACATACATAATATCACACCTGTTTCCCATGGGGGTAGGCAGAGACTATGGATCTCTACTTGCGACGATCCTGACAGACGGCCCACTTGATGGAAAGCGGTTACCATCACCTATGGACATTTGCAACACCAAAGTTGCTACAGATGCGCTGCTGCTCTCTTAAGGGAGCCTGGAACCTGGTCACTAATGCCGGAACACAACTCAAGATTGTTATGGCGACATACTTAAGACCAGGGGTGGTAGTCATCCAGTCGGGCATATGCCCTACCACCTGGCTATGGGTTGTTAAGTCGCCTCTTACGACAGGCCGCCCGGCCGCAGGAAATTGTATTCTTTCTCCGTTCCTGCACGGATAGAAACTCTGTTTAACCCTTTTGATATTCGATCATGGTGCGGTAGTCTCGGTCTACCGACAACAACTCTACCATTCACAATACTGTCATACACCTGTTTTGTGATTCTACTTTTATCAATTCTCTCTACATGTCCAAACTACCTTAACATTCTTTTTCAGCTCTTGTTATTACATCTTCTTTCAATCCACAACGTTATATAATATATTTATGACGGCCTCTGTGGTTGAGCGGGCTAAGCCTTTGCCGGCGTACCTCACTGCAACGCAGAGGTTCCGAGTTCGATTCCTGGTATAGTAAATTTCGGAAACGTATTTTCTCCGTTATTTACTATGGTCTAGGTGTCTGGGATCGGCCCCAGAGTAGTCCGTTGTATATTACCCATAACACAAGCGTAACTAGCTTAATTTGGGGATATACAATGTGTGTGTTTGTCTGCCGATTATTATTATTATTATTATATTTCTTCTAATTAAATAAAACTTGGTGGTGGGAAAATAAATTCACCATTTAATTAGGGATGGTTATGGACTGTATAACAGGTTGGTTCAATATTGGGAGTAGAAGGAAGATATGATCGTATGCTGCTGCTCTTGGTTCTCTTCTTCAGCCCCAGCAACAGATCCGGCGAGTTTTTAATTTATTTATATATTTATATTGTCACTTCGCGATTCGTGCGCACAGTCTTGATTGTAAGGGCGGTGTTTTATAACGGCGGAACGATGAAATTTAAGCGTGTGGTGCGAACGACTTACTGAGACGTTTTTATTATAAGTTTTAAAAATAGTGACATTTACACTTTTGATGCGGCGAGAATAAGGACGGGCGGAAAGGAGAGAAATTACATAAAATATACGATAATTAATTAGCACCTGGTGTGCCCGCAACTTTACCTGTTACGCTACTTTTCAATCTTGTCAGTTTGCTGTCAGTATTGAATAAACAATGTAACACCGGGACAGTCGGAACAGCCTGCTCGTAGGTAACAATACCACAGATAAAGAATCAAAAGCCTTTTTTCTTTGATAACGCAAGGGGAATGTCTTTTCTTGTGACTCTGCCTCGGGCCCGGGGGGGGGGGGGGGGTTGACCGAGGGGTGTGTGAGACTCCCAGTGGCCGGAATCTGCACGCATGGCTAAGATGAGCGTAGTAGTCACGAGATTCCGTCCGCCAGACTACCCACTAAACCTCACCTGCGCCCCTCTCCCTCGCGCTTTTACGGGACGTCACAGGATATAGACCAGGGTACTCCACTGTGACGCCCCAACGCCTGGCTAAGACCCCAGGATGGCCCTCGGGTAAGGCCACCCTCTTCATCAGTAGGGGAAAGAATCAAAAGCGATATGCCATTTTTTCTAGAGATGTTTAATGAGGCCATTGACGTGCTGTCAAATAATTTTGATTTCATGATATTGGGGAAAATAATAATACTAAATAATATCAATGTAAGAAAGAGAGTTGGTCTGAAAGAGAGTGTCGGGGTGAAGGTAAGGAAAGGAATGCTCCGGTGGTTCGGGCATGTGGAAAGAATGCATGATGAAAGAATGACTAAACAGATATACAATGCAAAAGTGGATGGATGCAGAAGTCGTGGAAGGCCACGACACACCTTCCATGATCAAATTGATCGTGTACTAGCAGAAGGTGATGTCAGGAGCCTTAAGAACAGACGAGCTTGCATGACAAGAGTTATGAATGTCAAAGAGGCAAGTGAGGTGTGTAAGAATAAACCTAAATGGCACTCTGTTGTTCGTGCCTATCCCGCAAGGGAACTGGCGTGAAGTTATGTATGTATGTAAATAATATCAACTTAAAACTCTTTATTTATTAAAAAAAAATCCATTTTTCATATTCTGAAAGTACGTTTGGAGTTGTCTAATTACAGGGATGAAAACAGCACTTTTCGTCCCTGGGAAACGATTCTCCCTGCTGTCAAAAAGGTGTCAAGGTTTATGTCTTGGCAGCTAGGCCTTTAAGCCAGATCTTAGTTTACAATATAATTTCTTCATTTTCTTAAGCCTATGTGCAGCACAGCTGAACTGTAGGTAATCAGCTAGTGCCGTCCATCGGAGTTCTTGTGACAACTCAAAAGGTCACATTTGACTATACAGTTCACATTTCTCACAAAACACATAATTACTAATAATTACTTTTATTTTTTCCTTCCACCCATTTTAATATTATATAAAATTATTAGAGCTAGGCATGTTTGCTGAAGAGTTTCTTGCGCCGCTTCTTCTCTTAAAGCCACACAACATGTTGCGAAGCGGTAGTAAATTAGATTAGGCTCCCATAGAGTAAATAATAAACAAAATTAAATAATTAAAATTAACAAGTTGGCGGTAGGCTAAATAAAACTTTAACAATACTCGTTGACACTTGACATCTTTGTCTTCCGTGATCACGGCCACTGAAAAGTGGCCGAAACGCCGGAAAAACCAAAATCAAATAAAATTACCGCGCTTAAAACCGTTAAAACGTAGTTTTATTATGTATACAAGTCGCGAAAACTTAAGAAAATATTACATAATTACTACTCAAAACTATCAATATCCTACAACTACCGTTCATTTTAGAGTAATTTTAAACATTTTTAGAAAATAAAACTGCACAGCTAAACATCTCCTTTCAGTTCCCGCCAAAAACTCCTCAAAAAATTTAGAAAACTATACGAATCATAGATAATTACAGGCAACTCATGCCCATCTTTATTTTACAGCTACTGTTAAATCGCGGCATAAATTGTAATAAAAAATATGAACAATTTTGTAATATCATTTTTCAACACACTTGCTCATAAAGTGGCTTTATGGTCACCGCAATTAGGCACAGAATGACACCCATTATCAAACTGTGAGTAAAAAACATTATAACTCACTAGTGAGTTATAGATTTTTTTTTTAATTTTATTGGTTGAGTTGCTTTGTTCTTAAAAAAGTTTTTATTCAAAACAAAAAGATCGTGTTCTATAGAACAAATAAATTAATGTTCCTATTGCTTGCTCATTTCATGCAACTTCTTATTTAAATAGATAATTTTAACTCGTACGTGTTTAATAAATAAAACTTTCACTCATATATAACTTTTTTTTATCTACTAAATAAAATGAGTTTTTGTTGTTATTTTATTCACAAGTGTGTTGAAAAACGTCGTATGATACACGTGTGTATTGATGATTACCGTCCTCGTCTCTCTTAAGACCCTCGCCTACGGCTCGATTCCCAATGGCGCCTCGGCGGTAATCACCAATGTTACACACTAGTACCATAATGTACTATTATTATACTTATAAATTATTTTTCACTAAATTATTAAGTATTTATCATCTGTAACAAAAAAACACTGGCTGGTAGTATGCCACAAAAAAAAAATTTACTTGACGTTTCATATGTGACGTACGTGATGATGTTTCATCAAATTTAGATATTCATTTTACGCGTGATTTTATTAGAGAAGTAGTTGTTTGTTTAGCTAATCAGGTTTTATTTACTTTCCTAAGATTCGAAATGAAAAGCAGAGTGTTAACCTCGGGTGAAAGGCCTATTTAGGCACTCGAAATATTAGCGTACAATCTACTATTACAATGTATGACAATCAACGTTTCAGTTAGGCGTGTAAATGAAATTAAAGTAATATTACTGTGATTTCTGTTCTCAGATCAGATGCAAATTTCCATCTTCACTGAACCCTCTAACAGCTGGCAAGACATTCGCCACTAGTAATCACTTTTTTTATTGCCTGAATTCAACAGACAGGCAGACGCCCTACCTGATAGACCCGAAGCGGGATTATTCCCGATTCAACCCATGACGTCACAACTCACGAATTTAGTTTTTTCAAATCAATTTAATTCAATTCAATTTTTTTCCTTGCAGGAACGGAGAAAGAATACAAATTCCTGCGGCCGGGCGGCCTGTCGTAAGAGGCGACAAAACAACCCACAGCCAGGTGGTAGGGTATTTGCTCGACTGGATAGCGACCAACCCTGGTCTAGAGTATGCCGCCATAATAACCTTGTGTTATGTTCCGGCATTAATGACCAGGTTCCAGTCTCCTTTAAGAGAGCAGCAGCGCATTTGTAGCACCTTTGGTGTTGCAAATGTTCATAGGCGATAGTAACCGCTTTCCATCAAGTGGGCCGTCTGCCTGTCTGCTGAACTCAGGCAATAAAAAAAATCAACCCATTTCAATTCCCGTTTCAACCCACCACAATAGTTTAATTTTTAATTCCCAAATCAACCCAAATCGATTTACTACTCTAATCAGAGATTTTATGTACGGTCTTACCAAAAGTCACAGTTGAAAAAGCTTAACAGAGAAAGTACATAATATACACGTATATATGTCTGATCATCTTCCCCTTTTTTTTTTTTTTTTTTTACTTGGGGAAATGCGTTACCGCACCGTCAGCCGCGTGGGGATCGCCGCGGCCGGTGTGTGGGGCTCCCCGACGCCGATTAATCAATACGACCGGCGCCGGTATACCCACTAAAACCCCAAGGGAGCCTACTTCCGCATTAATGCCGGGGTCACGGTACACAGCGTGAGCCTTACTCCGCAACCCCGGCGAGCGGTGGGCCGCCTCCTAATCAGAGGCGGCCTCTCCTGTGTGGGCCGGGTAAAGGTTACCCGGCCCTGAGAGGGTCGCGCGGCTGCCTCTCGCGCCCTCCCGCGGCATAGGTGCGGGCGGAGGCCTCATAGATCCCCAGGCCTCAACGCCCGCTGCCGCTCGCCCGTGGCATTACCGCCACGGGTGATCATCTTCCCCGGGCCATCAGAACCAACACACGCAAACCGTGAAGGCGGTGATGGCTCGGGAAAGGCAACGCGGGTATGCATGTGTATAAATACTATATATTAGTATATCAATATCTAATAAATATATGTAAGAATATTGTAAAATATGGTATAAATAAATATAAGTAGATATATGACACTTCTAACACACCCAAAACATTCCCAACCAGTCCCAACACAAACCAACCAACTCCCAATCAGACCCAACACAAACCAACAACTTCCAACCTATCCCAACCACAACCAACAAATCCTAATTTGCACAAACACTAACTAGTATAAACACTCACAAGTATTAACCTAGTTGTAAGATAGACATAAGTAACTTTGTAACTAGTCCCAGACATATCATGTTCGTCCGGGCCCAATAGGAATTAAAAAAAAAAAGAAAAAAAACAGAAAATACATACCTATGTGGTGCTTTTTATCCCGGGAATCTCGCCGGAATTCTCTCGGGAGTAGTTTAAAGTTCTAAGGCGCATAAAAATTTCCTTAATCTGGCACAATTATCACTAAATTGATATCTTTCTACTTCTACTTCTTTTTAAAATGCTGCGATACTTTGTGCCTTAGGAATCTCGTGGGAATTATCTCGGAATTGTTTTAAAGTAGTAAGCGGTTACCATTGTCTATGGACATTGTATTATCCGAGGTGCTAATAATGTGCTGCCGCTCTGTAAAGGGGGACTGGAACACAATTCAAGGTTGTTATGGCGGCATACTCTAGACCAGGCGTGGTAGCCGTCTAGACGAGAAAATTGGTTTGTTTAGTCGCTTCTTATGACAGGCCGCTTTATTTATTTAATTTGTTTGGGAAACATACAGAGCATGAAAGTAGAGTAAACGCGGTCGAGATGCGAGCACTGCGCAAAATCTGCGGAGTGACGCTCGCGGACCGCGTTCCTAATACCGAAGTAAGAAAGAGAGTTGATCTGAAAGAGAGTGTCGGGGTGAAGGTAAGGAAAGGAATGTTCCGGTGGTTCGGGCAATGATGAAAGAATGACTAAACAGATATACAATGCAAAAGCGGATGGATGCAGAAGTCGTGGAAGGCCACGACACACCGTCCATGATCAAATTGATCGTGTATTAGCAGAAGGTGATGTCAGGAGCCTTAAGAACAGACGAGCGTGCATGACAAGAGCTATGAATGTCAAAGAAGCAAGTGAGGTGTGTAAGAATAAGCCTGAATGGCGCTCTGTTGTTCGTGCCTACCTCGCAAGGGAACTGGCGTGAAGTTATGTATGTATGTGTGTAACATACAATAATTAATATTATTAAATATAAAACAAAAAATGAATACATATATCAATCAAGTTTCCACTAAAAAATAATTTATATAATAAAAAATAAAAATTGGCTCAAATAGTTAATTACAAAAAAATATATATTATATAGAATTATACGAAAATTACATAAATAAAATGTCAATTTAATTTACATTAGGTCAGTATTGAATAAAATCGAAAAAAAATGTCACAAATCTTATATTAATATATAAAGCTGAAGAGTTTGTTTGTTTGAATGCGCTAATGTCAGAAACTACTGGTCTGATTTGAAAAATTCTTTCAGTGTTGGATAGCCCATTTATCGAGGAAGGCTATAGGCTATATATCATCACGCTAAGACTAATAGGAGTGGAGCACCAATGAAGAATGTTTCAAAATCGGGGGGTTTTGAAAACAAATTCCACGCCGACGACGTCGCAAGCACAGCTAGTTACTAATCAAATAGAGTTAAAAAAAAAGAAAGTATTAAAAAAAAAGTTTATGTCATTATTCTAAAAGTCAATTGGATCATTCTAAATTACATTTTTAACTTTGTCACAGGAAATTGTATTCTTACTCCGTTCCTGCACGGATCAAACCATTTTCTATTAAGTGGGCCGCCGCCTGTTTGCCAGATGCACAATCATAAAACCAAAAAATATGGTTCTTGGTTTTACATACATAACTTCACGCCAGTTCCCTTGCGGGTTAGGCACGAACAACAAAGCGCCATTTAGGCTTATTCTTACACACCTCCCTTGCTTCTTTCACAATCATAGCTCTTGTCACGCACGCTCGTTTGTTCTTAAGGCTCCTGACATCACCACGATCGATTTGATCATGGAAGGTGTGCCGTGGCCTTCCACGACTTCTGCATCCATCCACTTTTGCATTGTATATCTGTTTAGTCATTCTTTCATCATGCATTCATGGTTTTTGATTTTATGTTTATAATTGTTGTCTTATAAACCTGAACTACGAAATATCAAAAACAAGTTGTTATTATTTCAAGAAACAGTCCAAAGCAATTAGGATGTAATCTTCATTACGATCTAGTAATGAGCGGTTTCCCACATATTAAGCAAGTACAATTGTAGTCCTTGGCCGTGACTTAACTGACCCAAGAGTATGTGTTACATCATACAGACTACAGCTACAGGGTTGGCGTCTAAGAAGTTTTCCTAGGAATTTTAAACGTGATGCTTTGTTGTGTATTTTTCACAAATCTGTTGTAATTTGTAAAATAACTTGGATTTGTAAAATTTGACACTCGGGCAGTAGTTTGGGTATCCTGGTCTAGTGGAGTATGCCGCCATACAACCTTGAGTTGTCTTCCGACATCAGTGACTTCCAATTCTCCCTTCCCGGAAGTGGTCAAAAGAAACAGCAGTATTTTTTTTTTATTGCAGGAGATCAGCAGACAGGCAGACGGCCCACTTGATGGAAAGCGGTTACCATCACCTATGGACATTTGCAACAGCAAAGTTGCTACAAATGCGCTGTTGCTCTCTTAAGGGAGACTGGAACCTGGTCACTAATGCCGGAACACAACTCGAGGTTGTTATGGCGACATACTTTAGATCAGGGGTGGTAGCCATCCAGTCGGGCAAATGCCCTACTACCTGGCTGTGGGTTGTTAAGTCGCCCCTTACGACAGGCCGCCTGGCCGCAGGAAATTGTATTCTTTCTCCGTTCCTGCACGGATAAACGTGCGTTTGTTTTCACATCACAGTGTCACATTTAGACTCTAAACTACTGAACCGATTTTGATGAAATTCTTACAACTTCAAAGGATATCAAATTGAATCATATCTCTTTGGATGAGATCGCTTGAGCGATAAGGCCGCCTATTGTATTACCTAGAATATATTGTAAATGTGGTGTGGTTTTGTAATTGTATGTTTTGAGGCTGAGTTTTGGAATGCACTACCTGAGTCCGTGTTTCCCGAGAAGTACAATCCGGGTATCATCAAGTCTCATGTGAAAAGGTACTATCTAGGTAGGCGTGCTCCATCTTTGACCGCATCATCGTCCGGCATTGGACATGATCGTAGTCAAACGCCAACCTATTAAAAAAAAAATCATTCACATTTTTTTTTTATTGCAGGAGATCAGCAGACAGGCGGACGGCCCACTTAATGGAAAGCGGTTACCATCGCCTAAGGACATTTGCAACACCAAAGTTGCTACAAATGCGCTGCTGCTCTCTTAAGGGAGACTGGAACCTGGTCACTAATGCCGGAACACAATACAAGGTTGTTATGGCGACATACTTTAGACCAGGGGTGGTAGCCATCCAGTCGGGAAAATGCCGTCCCAACGCAGGAAATTGTATTCTTTCTCCGTTCCTGCACGGATAGAATTATTATAATAGATTTGTAAGTACACGTGCACTTATCGGGACATTAAGAATGGTCCCGAGGGATCGACACGTAGGCACTTGATTTTATGCGTAGTTCACCTCACAGCACTAAAATGTTGCTGCAGACACGATTTAATTTAAAAAGGTATCTCGATCATTGTCAGGAAAATATACCATTTTTAACTAAGTTGAAAAGAAAGTGGAGGTTCTCAACTCGTCGTGTATTTTTTTATGTATGTAGAGCCATAACTTTTTCAAGCTTTTATTTAACTTGCAATGGATGTAAGTTCGGGTGGAATCTTGCAAGTTAAATTTGACCAACTTCCCGGTTTCCGATTGAGTTGAAATTTTGCACGCATATGTATATCGCGTGACAATGCAATAATATGGTACCATGGCGCTGATCTGATGATGGAGTCGGAAGGTGGCCAGTGGCCATAGGAACTCCTGTACTAAACAAGATAGACCCGTCGTGTTTGGGTTCGTTTAACTTGTCTTGGCTAGCACTCTGCGGCTACGATATCCAGGATCTTAGAAGCTTGTATTCAAAAAGCTTATTTAGAGTAAAAGCCAACCGCCAGACCTCAAAAACATAGTGAGCTTTTATTGCGTGCACCGGAAAACAAACCAATTTGATTGAGAATTTCTTTTTATTTGACCTCCCACCCATTTTGGGCTAGTTAGGCATGTTGCTGAAGAGTTTTTTGCGCCGCTTCTTCTCTTCAAGCCACAATAAGTCGCGAAGCGGTGATAAATTAAATTAGACTCCCAAAGAGTAAATAATTATCACAAACAGATTAAAACTAAATAATTAAAATTATGTCAAAAATCGTGGTAGATTAATGGCTAGCGCACGCGTCCCGAACTCAAAGGGCGCGGGTTCGATCCTGACTGGAATGCATGCACCATTTAGGCAGTTTTCTGAACTAACGTGTATATTGTTACAATTACAACGTGCTAACAACGGTGAAGGAAAACATCGTGATGCCACCTGCACATCGATGTAACCAATGTGTCAAACCTGCCAAGCCGCCTTGGACAAGCGTGGCGGGTATACTGTCCGTTCCCCTATAGTGGGAGGCCCGAGCCCAGCAGTGGGACTTTTTTGGGCTGTTATTATAATTTAAATGAAAAAAATGGCGGTATGCTAAATAAAACTTTAACAATACTTATTGAAAATTGACATTTTGTCTTCCATGATCATGGCTAGTGAAAAGTGGCCGAAACGTCGGAATAATAAAAATGGACTAAATTACCGCGCTTAAAACATTAAAACGTAGTTTTATTATGAGAAAAAAGAGTTTAAGAACTTCTCTTTTTTTAATGTAGTACGGTCATGCTGGAATCATTATTTTTTTATTTTTTATTGCAGGAGTTCAGCAGACAGGCAGACGGCCCACTTAGTGGAAAGCGGTTACCATCGCCTATGGACATTTGCAACACCAAAGGTGCTACAAATGCGCTGCTGCTCTCTTAAAGGAGACTGGAACCTGGTCACTAATGCCGGAACACAATACAAGATTGTTATGGCGGCATACTCTAGACCAGGGGTGGTCGCCATCCAGTCGAGCAAATACTCTACCACCTGGCATTATCTTGATTACAATCGTTTTGACACCACGCTCATACGGAAAATCCAAGCGAAACGGTTAGGCCGTCTGCCCGATTGCCAGTGTCGCAAAAGAAAACTTTTGTAGTGGAACACTTACAAGCCAATAGATGGCGCTGTGCAATAATTTAAACCCTTCTTATTAGGAACACTTGCATACTGGTAAGACTTTGTAATTTGTAACATGCATAGATTTTAGTAAACAACAAAAAAATGACATGTTTGCGTATACGCCTAAATGTTATGAATGCAAGGATAATGGTCGATGATGTTATGCTAGAGCAAGTGAATGAGTTTGTATATCTTGGATGTGCTTTTAGCAGGGATGGAAGGTACACCGCTGATATAGAAAGAAGAGTGAATTTGGGGAATAGTGTGAATGGAGCGTTAGGTAAACTTCTAGGCGCTAAGAACCTCAGCCAGAAGGCCCAGCTCGCCGTACACAACGCGGTGCTGGTACCTATGCTCACGTATGGAAGCGAGAGTTGGGTATGGAAGAGAGAGCATGAAAGTAGAGTAAACGCGGTCGAGATGCGAGCACTGCGCAAAATCTGCGGAGTGACGCTCGCGGACCGCGTTCGTAATACCGAAGTAAGAAAGAGAGTTGGTCTGAAAGAGTATCGGGGTGAAGGTAAGGAAAGGAATGCTCCGGTGGTTCGGCCATGTGGAAAGAATGCATGATAAAAGAATGACTAAACAAATATACAATGCAAACGTGGATGGATGCAGAAGTCGTGGAAGGCCACGACACACCTTCCATGATCAAATTGATCGTGTACTAGCAGAAGGTGATGTCAGGAGCCTTAAGAACAGACGAGCTTGCATGACAAGAGTTATGAATGTCAAAGAGGCAAGTGAGGTGTGTAAGAATAATCCTAAATGGCACTCTGTTGTTCGTGCCTACCCCGCAAGAGAACTGGCGTGAAGTTATGTATGTATGTATGTTATGAAGCTCTCGATATAAATTTCCAATAGTAACAGACGGACCTAGGGCTGCGAGTCACAGCAATAGCATCGCTGGAAGGTCTTCCTTTGAGACGGAGGAGCATTCCATCTCGCTCCTCCATCTTTTTATCAATAGATTTCCTTGTTACTTAGGCAAATATTTATTTAATAAAATAAATAAAATACTATCTTTCGATTCGTTAAATAATCATGAATTTAAATTTAAAGTTTATAGTCGGCTGCAAACACAAGATTACAATGAAACTGAGAATCTACTAAAAATGGTGATTTGAGAAATAATTAGTTAAACACTCACACACACACACACACACACACACACACACACACACACACACACACACACACACACACACACACACACACATACACATACATACACACACATACACATTGTATTAATGTTAAAAAATAATAATAATTGAGCATTGGAAGAGCAACGACACCTATTGTAATACAGGTTTTTACCTAGTTTTAGGTGTCGAAGCCCTAATATTATATTAGATTTACATACATACATACATACATAACTTCACGCCAGTTCCCTTGCGGGGTAGGCACGAATAACAGAGTGCCATTTAGGCTTATTCTTACACACCTCACTTGCCTCTTTGACATTCATAACTCTTGTCATGCAAGCTCGTCTGTTCTTAAGGCTCATATATTAGATTTAGATCAAACTTTATTGTCTTTTATACTGTTACTTTTACTTTTATATATGTTTTACTGAATAAATTATTCTAAATTATCTATGTTATGTATGTATGTATGTATGTAAATTATCTAGTCGGGACATCACTAAACTTGGACCTGTGCTTTCATCTATTTATGTGGAGTTGAAGAACTCTTCTATTGAAGCGAAAATCGCAATTTTAGCTGCCCACTGCTGGTGGCTATAGTGAATAATGACGGCTGCGCAAACGCCGTGACAAGCGCAATTGACGAGATCCTGTCTTCGCTTGTTCTATTTTTGAGACGTAGTATTATTTGATTAGGGTTAACTGCACTCTAGAATTGTGTGGAAGGCATTTATAATGACGAATATAGTTTATATTTACATACATACATAACTTCAGGCCAGTTCCCTTGCGGGGTAGGCACGAACAACAGAGCGCCATTTAGGCTTATTCTTACACACCTCACTTGCTTCTTTGACATTCATAACTCTTGTCATGCACGCTCGTCTGTTCTTAAGGCTCCTAACATCACCTTCTGCTAGTACACCATCAATTTGATCATGGAAAGTGTGTCGTGGCCTTCCACGACTTCTGCATCCATCCACTTTTGCATTGTATATCTGTTTATTCATTCTTTCATCATGCATTCTTTATACATGTCCGAATCACCGGAGCATTCCTTTCCTTACCTTCACCCCGACACTCTCTTTCAGACCAACTGTCTTTCTTACTTCGGTATTACGAAGTTTATATTTAGTCATATGCAATAGCCCGGTTTAAATTTGAACTGTGTCATGGAGGAAATGGAGTGATTTACTTGATGGTAAGTGCCTGTTGCAATTCTTGTCTCTTAATTATTTTAAATTGTACAGCGGATAGGGTAGTCGGCTCACATGATGAAAAGTTTTTACCGTGGCTAGCGGATGCGTTCTGAAGTCAAAAGGCTCGGGTTCGAATCCTGCTCAGAGCATGCATAACTTAGGCAGTTTTCTGATCTAATGTACATATCCTTACAATTACCAAGTGTTAATAACGGTGAAGGAAAACATCGTGATGCAACCTGCACATCGAGATAACCGATGTGTCAAACTTGCCAAGCCGCCTTGGACAAGCGTGGCGTGTGTACTGTCCGTTCCTCTATAGTGGGAGGCTCGAGCCCAGCAGTGGGACGTTTATAGGCTGTTACTATTATGCGAGCACTGCGCAAAATCTGCGGAGTGACGCTCGCGGACCGCGTTCGTAATACCGAAGTAAGAAAGAGAGTTGGTCTGAAAGAGAGTGTCGCGGTCAAGGTAAGGAAAAGAATGCTCCTGTGGTTCGGGCATGTGGAAAGAATGCATGATGAAAGAATGACTAAACAGATATACAATGCAGAAGTCGTGGAAGGCCACGACACACCTTCCATGATGAAATTGATCGTGTACTAGCAGAAGGTGATGTCAGGAGCCTTAAGAACAGACGAGCGTCCATGACAAGAGCTATGAATGTTAAAGAAGCAAGTGAGGTGTGTAAGAATAAGCCTAAATGGCGCTCTGTTGTTGAGTACTTGAGATTCCGTTTATAAACTCCATATCCCGGGTTGCCTGGAAGAGATCACTCTAAGGTCTAAAGCGATAAGACCGCCCATTGTCCCTACCCTACTACTGAATGTGACTACTGTAAATCGTTGATTTAATGTGGTGAACAATAAAGTGTTTTTTATTCTATTTTATTCAACAAAAAATTTAAAAAAAAATATTTCGTAATCTTATACTAATATATAAAGCTGAAGAGTTTGTTTGTTTGAACGCGCTAATCTCAGAAACTACTGCTCTGTTTTGTAAAATTGTTTCAGTGTTAGATAGCCCATTTATCGAGGAAGGCTATAGGCTATATATCATCACGCTAAGACCAATAGGAGCGAAGCACCGATGAAGAATGTTTTCTGAAAACAAATTCCATGCGGACGACGTCGCGGGCTCAGCGAGTAAGTTATACCTGCCGTCTAGTTGAGACGCACCAAGCCGATTTTACACTCCGACGCTGGTGGTCCACGTGACCTCATATCTTTTGAACAGTTATAAAATAAGCTAAATTCATAAATGCAATGATCTCTCGATTGTCACAGATATGCTTGCAGTGTGGGCGTCGTAACATATGGCAACACTCAAGGATAAAGGCCGAAACATATTAATAAGCCACTCGACGGGACACATTGTCAATATTTTTTTTAATTTTTTTTAGGCGGTTACCATCGCCTATGGACATTTGCAATATCAAACTTGCTACAAATTCGCTGCTGCTCTCTTAAGGGAAACTGGAACCTGGTCACTAATGCCGGAACACAACTCAAGGTTGTTATGGCGACATACTTTAGACCAGGGGTGGTAGCCATCCAGTCGGGAAAATGCCCTACCACCTGGCTGTGGGTTGCTAAGTCGCCTCTTATGACAGGCCGCCCAGCCGCAGGAAATTGTATTCTTTCTCCGTTCCTGCACGGATATTAAGCGTCACCATGTCAATTTCTGAAGTTAGACAGCAAGAATATAGCTAGATAATTTCAATTAATTAAAACTACGTTTAACGGTTTTAAGCGCGAGAATTTATTAAATTTTTATCACGAAATTTCGGCCATTTTTCAGTAGCCGGGATTTTTTTTATTGCCTGAAGCAGGCAAATAGGCAGACGGCCCACCTGATGGAAAGTGGTTACCGTCGCCTATGAACGTTTGCAACACCAACGCCCTTAAGAACCCCATGTCATAGCACAACGGGAAAACCCCGGGAGACAAAGCTTTTTTGTCTTCCGTGATCACGATTATAATTATGGATGTACTAGTAGCGAAAAATAAATAAAATATACATACATACATACATAAACTTCACGCCAGTTCCCTTGCGGAGTAGGCACGATTAACAGAACGCCATTCAGGCTTATTCTTACACACTTCACTTGCCTCTTTGACAAGTGAAAGAAAGAAAGAAAACAAGTTTATTTTTAGGACATATACTGGTTACGCGAATTGATAATTGTTACGTATATTCATTCCCCTTAGTTGTAAAACCACAATGATGGAACTATAGCTGCACAGAACACAGGGAAATATAGGCAGTTATACAAAGGAAGGATGGTACAGTACCTTTGCGTAGTGAAGCGATGGTTTCTCCGTGATTCTTAAAGTTAGCACAATTTTACGAATCCAACTAGTTTAGTGATATATAAAGTATATGGACGACAATTGTTTATAATATTCAAAAGGCGATGCGTATGCGTTGCAGTTCGTAAGCGATGATGATTATCCTATCCGATGACCAATATAGCGATGCAGTTGAAGTCTCATGCCGTCTCCTTTCTTCTGCTTGCTAGGGTATGTACAGGAGAGGAAAAAAAGATAAGAGGTGGTTTTACATGATTTGAAGTATTACGATTCGTTCCATTATTTTAAGAATTTTCAATATAAATATTAAATTAAATACGCGCGACCATATACAACAAACACATTAAAAGTAAAAATTAAATACAATAAAAAAGAGAAAACAACCACAAAGTATCTGATGATGTACATATTAAGTCCTAAAAATTGGATCAAGCTCAGCAAAAATGTCGATCTGTTAGACCAACGCTGATCTTCCGCTTGACCCTAGAGCGACGTCACGGCAAACTATACATTATATTATTAATAAATAATTATATTATAGTTGTAATAAAGACAAATATTAATACTGAGTTATAACTGTGTGTGTGAACTCATATAATATATATAATAATTATACTGATATCAATAAATTTACAAATATTTATAAAATAAAATCAATCATATACAACACATAAACATATAATAAATTTAATGATATTATACACAACATATTATTCGATAGACAAAGTAAATAAATAAAAAAAAACAGCCTTAAAGCAATACCAGAATTATAAAATGCTGGTGTCGTGTCTTTGGCCCGCCTGTGATTTTTGGTGGTCAACAAGAAACTTCTTGAGTGTGACCCTAAATCCTTGAACTGACTGCAGGTTCATTATTGGTGGGGGAATGTTGTTCCAACATTTTGAAGCAGCATATTTAAAACTACCTTTGAAAGAGGCTGAGGAGTGCCGCTGCATCAAGAGCTGTACTGCACACTTCCTTGTCCCGATCGACCTGCGACTTGACATCCAAGTTAATTATAATCCAAATAAAATATAATGTTATTTAATTCTTCTTCTTCAGCCACTCTCAGTCCACTGCTGGACGTAGGCCTCCCCAAGTACGCGCCACATATCCCGGTCTCCCGCCTTCCTCATCCAGCCCCTGCCGGCGATCTTGCGCAGGTCGTCAGTCCACCGGGCTGGCGGGCGTCCTACGCTGCGTTTGCCGAGACGTGGTCTCCACTCCAGGACTCGTTTGCTCCATCGGCCGTCGGTCCTGCGACAGACATGACCGGCCCACTGCCACTTCAACTTGCTAATTTTGCGAGCTATGTCAGTTACCTTCGTTCTCTTACAGATGTCCTCATTTCTGATTTTATCCCTAAGAGAAACACCTAACATAGCTGTTAGTTAGCTAGCCCGCTGTTAGTTTCCATGTCTCGGCACCATACGTCATGATGGGTAGGACGCACTGCTCGAAGACTTTCGTCTTCAAGCATTGCGGAATGGTCGACGAGAAGACCTGTCAAAGCTTACCGAATGTTATTCAATTGTTGTCCAGTTATTTTTTTAATTTCATCTAGAAAGTATACCTTCCATGTCAGTTTTCGAACAATTTGAACACTATCGTCAACTCTCTGACCTGGAGGAGCGAGGGGAACGCCTTGACTATGACAGCGTCACATCGCATTATCTTTATATATACAATACTTCTGTGCGTGTGTATGTGACTGAACTGCTCCTAATCGGCTGGATCGATTTCGATGAAATTGTTTTCTCTATGTTTAGGTGGATTAAAGAATCGTTTAGATTCACAATTGGACCTGGTAGGTGGTGCTGCAATCGGGTTCTGAATTTTATGTCTTCAGGGCAGGACAACGTCTGTCGGGACAGCTAGTCTATGTACATATTTCTTCTGTTCGTGTGTGTGACTTAAGTCTTCCTGAACGGTTGAACCGATTTTGATGAAATCTTTTGTGTGTATGTGAATAAGTCCCCGGATGGTTTGGATTCACAATTGGAACCGACAGGTGACACTGTGATCGGGTGCTAGGATTTCGATGAAACTTGAGTGTGTTTTAGTGGGAAACAGGATGGTTTAGATTCATAAAATATCATACGGTAGGTGGCGCTGCAATCGGGTTTCAGATTTTTTTTATTTTGTCAGGCACAGAAACGTCGGCGAGCCCCGCAAGTCTATATATAAAATTGTAAATGTTTAGTCTATTGATTTTTTGATTTTTTGTGTTTGTCTGTTTGTTTGGGATACAGGTAAGAACTATTGAGCCGATTTCGATGCCGTTTTCGCTGATTAATAACAAATTCCCGGTTTTTGAAATCTGTAGTATTTTATATACCGGGGATCGCGCGAGAACTTTCCTGAGAGTAGTTTACAGTGGCCAAGTGGAAATAAAATATTGACCTTAATGCAATTTTTTCAGTGTTCGATAGCAAATTCTCTGGTTCTCTCTCAAATTGTCTTGAGATTTTCTAGAAATTTTCAGGATTCGATATTTTATCCTATAAATTCCAATGCCCTTTAATCTTATACTAATATATAAAGCTGAAGAGTTTGTTTGTTTGAACGCGCTAATCTCAGGAACTACTGGTCTGATTTGAAAAATTCCTTCAGTGTTAGATAGCCCATTTATCGAGGAAGGCTATAGGCTATATATCATCACGCTAAGACCAAACTTATTTTTTCAATTATTCCACGTGGACGAAGTCGCGGGCAGAATTTTTAAATATTGGCCAAACAACTTAGAAAGGATCTTAGAAAATAGTACATTCTGATTTGACTTCAGACGCCTCACGTGGCATCGGGTTGCGTCACGTGCTAATAATATGTTTGCGCCTTAAGCTCATTAAATGCCGGATATAAACAAGAAAATGCAAATCAGCAAATCGCACACCCACATGCAAATGACAGGAGTATTTTTATCACGTGCATCATCGGATTGTCGCAAGCACGCTGCGGAAGCGAACGTGATTGAGCGAAAACCGACTTTAAAAACTAAAAAGTATAAAATAACTTGTTTCTAAAGCTATTATTAATAATATATATTATCTAAAACATCTTAAAGTCGAACCTATACCGAAGTAAGAAAGAGAGTTGGTCTGAAAGAGAGTGTCGGGGTGAAGGTAAGGAAAGGAATGCTCCAGTGGTTCGGGCATGTGGAAAAAATGACTAAACAGATATACAATGCAAAAGTGGATGGATGCAGAAGTCGTGGAAGGCCACGACACACCTTCCATGATCAAATTGATCGTGTACTAGCAGAAGGTGATGTCAGGAGCCTTAATAACAGACGAGCGTGCATGACAAGAGTTATGAATGTGAAAGAAGCAAGTGAGGTGTCTAAGAATAAGGGAACTGGCGTGAAGCTATGTATGTATGTATCTATCTTAAAGTCGGTGCTTAGTAATTTTCAAAATATAGTAATTTTTATGTTTTACTTTGCACCGACTTCAAGATGTTTTAGATAATATATATTAATAATAATAGCTTTAGAAATAAGTTATTTTATACTTTTTAGTTTTTGAAGTTGGTTTTTTTAAACGAAGTTTTTTTATTTTAATTGTTACTTTTTTGTGTCTAGCTATGTATAGGTAGACCTACGAAAGGTGCCGCGCTCCTTAAAAAAGATAGGAACCAAGAAACGGGAACAAAAAAATGTTTGTAAAATGAAAACTACTAGGCCAAACTATGTTAAATTTTTAGGGGACCAAATAGCAGCTATCCCGCGTCGAATAAAAAACTAATCACGGAAATCGGATCATAATTGGTGGCAGTTGCACCTCGGGTTTGGAAATGAAAATTCGACGTAATAATGGACTGTATGATTATTATTAAGTTATAAATGTACATTTAAAGAGTAGAACAAAGTATGCAAGAGAGTTGAGTACAATATATGAATAGCTGAATGGCTGAATTCAAAGTTGTTCTTGATGTAGTATATCCTTCAGGCTTTTTCAGCCTCGTATATCCCGCAATAATTGCTAATCGCGCCAGCTATGGGCTACTGTGCCAGACTATATCACATTAGTAGGTAGATTTTAGTTTTTTTTTATTGCAGGAGATCAGCAGACAGGCAGACGGCCCACTTGATGGAAAGCGCCTATGGACATTTGCAACACCAAAGGTGCTAGAAATGCGCTGCTGCTCTCTTAAGGGAGACTGGAACCTGGTCACTAATGCCGGAACACAACTCAAGGTTGTTATGGCGACATACTTTAGACCAGGGGTGGTAGCCATCCAGTCGGGCAAATGCCCTACCACCTGGCTGTGGGTTGTTAAGTCGCCTCTTACGACAGGCCGCCCGGCCGCAAGAAATTGTATTCTTTCTCCGTTCCTGCACGGATAAAAGTTAGTTCAGTCCCTCCTTCCAAGACCGGCGGCACATATCCGTGCAGGAACGAAGAAAGAATACAATTTCCTGTATACGGGCGGCCTGTCGTAAGAGCTGATGAAACAACCCACAGCCAGGTTGCCATAACAACCTTGAGTTGTGTTCCGGCATTAGTGACCAGGTTCCAGTCGCCCTTTAGAGAGCGGCAGTACATTGGTAGCACCTTTGGTACTAAAAATATCTTTAGGGGACGGTAACCGCTTTCCATCAGATGAACCGTCTACATGGCTGTTGTAATGAAATACTATAAACGTGGGAAGTCATATTAAAATTTAAAAAACTTATAACAAATTCATATAAATTTATAAAATACTAGCTGTTGCCCGCGACTTCGTCCGCGTTGTCTTTTTTTTTATTGCAGGAGTTCAACAGACAGCATCGCCTATAGACATTTGTAACATCAAAGTTGCTACAAATGCGCTGCTGCCCTCTTAAGGGAGACTGGAACCTGGTCACTAATGCCGGAACACAACTCAAGGGTGTTATGGCGACATACTTTAGAGCAGGGGTGGTAGCCTTCCAGTCGGGCAAATACCCTACCACCTGGTTGTGGGTTGTTTTGTCACCTCTTACGACAGGCCGCTCCAACGCAGGAAATTGTATTCTTCCTCCGTTCCTGCACGGATCAAAAGTGGTGCGGTTTTTTAACTATCCCACGGGAACTCTTTAATTTTTCGGGATTAAAAGTATCCTATATGTTGACCAGGGATATAAGCTACCACCATACAATATTTAGATTACAAAAAGTACTGTCCTCTTTCTTGGGGGTTGGTTTACGCTTCTTCAATAAGATTCCGAGTGAAATGTTAGATCTGCCTTTCACTAAATTTAAAACTAAATTAAAAAGCATCTTGCTAAAAAGGGGATACTACACTATTGAAGAATACGGTAAATTTGCATAAAGGCGGAACCCGAAAATTATGCGTTTTTTTTATACACAAGATTATAATTATGGTTTGCTATGGTACAATAACGAAATTAAAATTGTCGGAAAGCTTTCATTTAGGCACATAATTAATAAACAATACAATTACCTTAGAATATACACAGACTGCCTACTATGCTAATATTATTATTGTAAAGTAATAGGGCACGTTGCTAAACACTTGTGATTTTGAGCACAAACACATAAGTTAACTTAAACACAATCAATCTTACTTTATTAAATTTTAAAGCACATTTTATTAGGTTAAAAACTACAAAACACTTCCCAGATAAAACCGCCATGCTACATAAAGTAAACTACACTGCTAAAGAGTGTTGAGACTGCTAAAGACAAATCTTTTTATTGTAATTTAGTTCATCAGAGTGGCAGGCAAAGGAAATAAATCCATACAGCATTGTCTGATGTATTCTTAATAAAAAATAGGCTGTTTGGATTTATTTTCTTTGCTTGCCACTCTTTAGGTTGGGTTAGCTTCACACTAGAGCTCAAATATGCAATGCCAATATTAGCAACACAAAAAATAGGTTGTAAGAGCGGTTGAAGGTTGCGACCAATGAGAAGGTCAGTGGGTTAGGTTAGGTTAGCGTCAGACCAAAGCCGCAGGCAGAATCGACTTTAACCATAATTAATGTTAAGCAGTCGGTTCTGCCACTTTGTTACTTGTTAGGCAAAGACACTAAATCCATACAGCATGAATATCAATATTTTTCAATCAATCTGAAGATCATTGGATGACATGAAAGTATGGAATTTTAGATTTTTCACATTATTGTAACTAAGATAATTAATATATTTTTCTAGTTTGTATATATAAATACCGACTGCATGCAATACCAATGTAAGCAGAACAAAGTATAGGTGTAAGGGGTGGTCGAAGGTGTAACCAGTGACAAGGACAATGGGTTAGGTTAGGTTATCTTTAGACCAAAGCCCACGAGCCGAGCGAGCGAAGCGAGCGTGCCGCGGAAGCGGCCGGCGAGTGGCAGAAACCGACTGGTTTCCATTTATTCGTTGATAATTTTAATAAAAGTTAAAGTCGGTTCTGCCACTCGCCGGCCGCTACCGTGGCACGCTCGCTGCGCTCGCTCGGTTCGTGGGCTTTGGTCTAAAGATAACCTAACCTAACCCACTGTCCTTGCCATAACCTTCGAACACCCCTCACACCTATATATTGTTTGTCTAACATTAGTATTGCATGTTGTCGGTAATTATATATACAAACTACAAAAATATAATAATGATCTTAATCACAATAATGTGAAAAATCTAAAATCCCGTATTTTTATGTCATTCAAAGATGTTCAGTTTGATTGAATAATATTGATATTCATGCTGTACGGATTTAGTTCCTTTGCCTGACATTTGGCAAAGTGAGGTAAAAACTTTGTCTCTCAATATTATTAATCTGAGGTTTTACTTACAAATTACAAAATGTCGTGATTTTTTAGCAATGCCGTAATATTTGATTTTATAATTATTAATTATTTTGATCATGTTATATATGTTACATTTGCAGACTAATCCCAAAATTAAAATAATTGTGTTTTTATTATAATTAGTAGGTAAGTCGTCACGCTAAAATTGAACATTATTTCTAGCGATATAATGCACGTATTTCGTAATTAATTGTATTGTTTATTAATTTTTTGTCTAAATGATGGCTTACCGATGATTTTAGTGTCATTATTGTACCATAGAAAACCATATGTAAAGTCTTTGAATACAAAAAATGCGTAATTTTCAGGTTCCGCCTTTATGCAATTTTACCGTCTTGGTCTTATTGAGTATGCACTGTTTGCTACAACTCCATTAATTCTTCAAAAAGTAATTCTGTAACATACTTCTGTACAAAACTTATAAAAAAAAAGAATTTGGGATATAAATAGAATATGTAATATAAAGAAAAACAATATTTAGCTAGACGCGTTGCTGGGGAGTTGCTTGCCGCTTCTTCTCCTTTACAGCATCAACACGTTGCGAAGCGGTGTACATAGAATAGGAAGTTAACTTACATGTATGACCTTCAAAACGTGTTCTCCACTGGAACTTATTATGAATAAAAACTTTCGAATTTTGAATTTGAATTTGAATTCATTTAAATCGCTCCAGTCGTTTCGTAGATTAGCCGGTACAAACAGACAGACAAACACACAAACAGAGAAACAAAAAACCTAAATTAGTTCTATTTCGCTTCCCACTGACTCGGTTTTTAGCATTTTTTTTCATTGTACAGAAATTCGACCCCTTATTGGTTGAGTTGCTTTGTTATTATATATATATATTTATTTGTATACAGTCTTTGAAATAAAGCTAGAAATAAAAGACATAACATACCTAATAAATTTTCAGAAACATCAAAATTACATTCGTATGTGAAAAATGATAAATAAATTTAATTTGTATTGCCGGAAAATCAAAGGAAAAATGTCTGCTGTTATGCTATTATTATATTGTCTGCTATATTTCACTCGACTGACGCAAGTGGGCATATTGCCGAAGCCAATTCACAAGTTAGACTTTTAACTTGAGTATGGAAGTACTGTAGTATGGAGGAAATTCATTTTCAACACACTTGCTCATAAAGTGGCTCTATGGTCACCGCAATTAGGCACAGAATGACACCCATAACCAAACTGTGAGTAAAAATCATTATAACTCACTAGTGAGTTATAGATTTTTTTTTTAATTTTATTGGTTGAGTTGCTTTGTTCTTAAAAAAGTTTTTATTCAAAAAAAAAGATCATGTTCTATAGAACAAATAAATTAATATTCCTATTGCTTGCTCATTTCATGTAACTTCTTATTTAAATAGATAATTTTAACTCGTACGTGTTTAATAAATACAACTTTCACTCATATATAACTTTTTTTATCTACTAAATAAAATGAGTTTTTGTTGTTATTTTATTCACAAGTGTGTTGAAAAACGTCGTATGATACACGTGTGTATTGATGATTACCGTCCTCGGCTCTCTTAAGACCCTCGCCTACGGCTCGAGTCTCAATAGCGCCTCGGCGGTAATCACCAATGTTACACACTAGTACCATAATGTACCATTATTTACATTTAGTTTATAATACTTTTTGTTTTCTCCATTATTTTATATCTATTTTTATCCGTGCAGGAACAGAGAAAGAATACAATTTCCTGCGGCCTGGCGGCCTGTCGTAAGAGGCGACTTAACCACCCACAGCCAGGTGTCAGGGCATTTGCCCTACTGGACTGCTACCGCCCCTGGTTTAGAGTATGCCGCCATAACAACTTTGAGTTGTGTTCCGGCATTAGTTGCTATTGCAAACGTCCATAGGCGATAGTAACCGCTTTCCATCCAGTGGGCTGTCTGCCTGTCTGCGGAAGTCATGCAATAAAAAATAAACAAAAAAAGAGTGGAACTCTTTACCGTCGTCTGTTTTTCTTGAAAAATACAATCCAGATATCTTCTAGGCTAGCGTGCTCCACCTTAGACTGCATTTCCATCTGACATCAGGCGCGATGTCAGTTAAACGCAAATTTTATTCAATATAAAAAAAAAACTTCAACGGACAAGTGGCAAAACGAATCGCAACAAAATTTTAACTTGAAGTTTTACGGGCCGGTTATCAAATTGGACAAGTACATTAACAATCTGCCCGTAAAACTTGTAGTTAAAATTTTGTTGCGATTCGTTTTGCCACTTGTCCGTTGAAGTTTCACTTCTACTATGTGTGCCAGCAGACATTTTGATTTTTCGCAGGATTACTGCAAATTACGATTTGGTTAGTTTAGATACATTTTAATGAATGCATTTTTTATTTAAACGTATTTTATTTTATCAAACAAAAAAACTGAATTTGATCCGGAGCCAAAAAACGCATCCATAGTCTACCCTTAACGTATACCGCCTCTCATCACGTCCAGTCTCGCCGTCTCTATGCCGCTCCTTCAGGCGGCCGTAACGCTTTTTCGTGACAGAAAAATCCTAAAACCCCGTCTATATAGAAGTTTCACTTCAAAAACATCCCACATGAAGCCACACCATTCTTTTTTATTGCATGAGTTCCACAGACAGGCAGACGGCCCACTTGATGGAAAGCGGTTACCATCCCCTATGGACATTTGCAACATCAAAGTTGCTACAAATGCGCTGCTGCTCTCTTAAGGGAGACTGGAACCTGGTCACTAATGCCGGAACACAACTCAAGGTTGTTATGGCGACATACGTTAGACCAGGGGTGGTAGCCATCCAGTCGGGCAAATGCCCTACCACCTGGCTATGGGTTGTTAAGTCGCCTTTTACGACAGGCCGCCCCCACGCAGGAAATTGTATTCTTTCTCCGTTCCTGCACGGATAACCATTATAAACATCGTTACACCGCATGACACCTAACCAACCGATAAACACCTACAATTATAAAACAAATGCGGCAATTTCCGATTTTTCGCTTGTCTTAGCATTCAAAACCAGACTGACAGTCACGCACGTGTGAGTGCACGCGGCTTCCCTCGTGATACACTTGTAATAAAATGCTTGCCTTTGATATCTGCCATCTTTTATATCTATTGTAATAAAAATAATAATAATGCTTAATTAAATTCCAAAATATTAAGTTCCACTTGAGAACATTTTTGAAGGTCATTGTATTATGTATTTTATCATGTAATTTCAAAATTAAATCTACTTCCTATTCTATATACCGCTTCACAACGTCTTACTGTGGTTTTAAGAAGAAGAAGCGACACGAAGCGCGCCAGCAACACATCTAGCTTAAACTTCTTTATTTAGTTCAGCAGACGGCCCACCTGATGGAAAGCAGTTACCATCGCCTATAGACATGTGTTGCCGCTCTCTGAACGGGGACTGAAATCTGGCCACTAATGCCGGAACACAACTCAAGGTTGTTAAGCCGGCATACTCTAGACGACGCGGCGTCGCCTGTAGTAGGGGAGCCCAAGATGCTAAATGTGGAGTTACTCGAGCGTCACGAGGACCTTTTGGATTGTGAAGATTAGATGCTAAAAAGAAAAAAGGTATATGATGTATGCCTTTTCATTGGTGGGGGGAGCGTGTACAGGTTTAAAAAACAAACATACAAAAATACTCAAGCGCGTCAGCTATTCAAAAGGGATGTTAAGTAAACCCTAAAGGAACTCCTATTCAAAAGACTGACGATTTGACCGCGACCAAAAGTCATGGCCGATTTTTGAAAATGCAAAGAAAACATACATACATAACTTCACGCCAGTTCCCTTGCGGGGTAAAGCACGAACAACAGAGCGCCATTCAGGCTTATTCTTATACACATCACTTGTTTCTTTGACATTCATAACTCTTGTCATGCACGCTCGTCTGTTCTTAAGGCTCCTAACATCACCTTCTGCTAGTACACGATCAATTTGATCATGGAAGGTGTGTCGTGGCCTCCCACGACTTCTGCATCTATCCACTTTTGCATTGTATATCTGTTTAGTCATTCTTTCCACATGCCCGAACCACCGGAGCATTCCTTTCCTTACCTTCACCCCGACACTCTTTCAGACCAACTCTCTTTCTTACTTCGGTATTACGAACGCGGTCCGCGAGCGTCACTCCGCAGATTTTGCACAGTGCTCGCATCTCGACCGTAAAGAAAATGTAAAATTTGAAACTCGAGCGCGTCAGATTAATATACAGACGGTTCAGCTTGATGTCCTTGTCATGCTGACACATAATCTGACAATTATATGGAGAAATTTCCTTAATCTGACGCATTAAATAAAATTTTGAAGAATAAAAAATACCCCCACCCTATATGAAGGGTTAATATATGGTGGGGGTACACAATAGGGTGCAAAGTTTCTCCCCTTATATTATTCTGCCACGCTCGAGTAAATCATTTCATTTAGAGACAAATATTTAATTTTTTCCCTTGTAACTCTTTTCATTGCCAAAAACTTATCTATACTAATATTATAAAGAGGTAAAGTTTGTGAGTTTGTGACGTTGTAAGGGGTAATCTCTGGATTTACTAAACCGATTTTAAAAATTCTTTTACTGTTAGAAAGCTACGTCTACAGGGAGTGTCATAGGCTATATAACATGACGCTATATACCACGAGAGCGGGACAGAGCGCGGGTGAAACCGCGCCGGGCCGCTAGTTTCTAATACATTCTTATTTTTACAAAATTTTTCACCAAAACATTTCTACTTTTAATTTATTTATTAGAATAGATTGGCACCGATTACCCGCATGGAGATCAACTCGTTCCTTCCTTTCGCCTTATCCCTAAGGAGGCTTTTGCCCGATTCTTTACCTCGAGAAAATGAAAATTCCCTACGTATCAGCGTTTGATTAAATAACGCAATTTTGTGGCAGAGCGAGCGTAAAATGCTTAGATATATGTATTTATGTCGTACTATCTCCCGATTTTTTAGACAACCATACGTTGTAGAATTTTAAGAATTTTGTTCAAAGCTTATCTTGTTATATCTCGTGTGTAAGATTGGATGTCTGTAAAGTATATTAAAAACTTGTGTGTGTAAATTTAACTGTAGTGTATATATATTATCTAATATATAAAATTCTCGTGTCACAGTTTTCGTTGCCATACTCCTCCGAAACGGCTTGACCGATTTTGATGAAATTTTTTGTGCTTATCCGGTATCTATGAGAATCGGCCAACATCTATTTTTCATCCCCCTAAATGTTAGGGGTAGTCCACCCCTAAATTTTTTATTTTATCTTTTAGACAAAATTTTTAATTTCTATTTTTTTATGATACAGCATTAAAAAATACATACAACCCTAAATTTTCACCCCTCTACGATCAACCCCTATTTTTTATTTGTTAATTATAAACTTTATTTTTTTGGCAAGATTTTTAAACTTATTTTTTTTCTCTTTTAGATTCACAATTAGAACCGGTAGGTGGCGCTGAGATCGGGTTCTGGAATCCTCCTAATCAGCTGGAGCGATTTTGGTGATTTTGTTTTTGTGTGTTTGAGTGGGTACCCGGATGGTTTAGATTCGCAATTAGAACCGGTACGTGGCTCTGGGATCGGGTTCTAGAGTTTTATTTTTTAAAGGCAGGACAACGTCTGCCGGGGCCGCTAGTAATAATATACAAGTATCTGTCCCGATTGCATTACGTCATTGAGGCACAGTGGGAGGGGATATCAATTGAGTAGGGAGGCTGAGTCCTCAGTCAATAACCAACCGCTGATACAGCTGGACGTGCGATAATGGTGGACGAGCCGGTGACATATATATTAGTGTTAAGGAGCAAACACTATATTAACCATATAAATATGTAAATGAAGAGTAATTTTATTTGATTTAAATTTTTTTTAAAAGTGAAACCTCTATATATATACGGGGGGAAATAGAAAAATCCTAAGATCCCTCGTATTAGGATTTTTCTGTCACGAAAAAGCGTTACAGCCGCGTCGAGGAGCGGCATAAATTTAGACTAGACGTGGTGAAAGGCGGTATAGTGTTAGAGTAGACTATCGATGTTTTTATTGGTTCCGGATCGAATTCAGTTTTTTTGTTTGATAAAATAAAATATGTTTAAATAAAAAATGTACCTAACCTAACCAAATCATAATTTGCAGTAAACCTGCGAAAAATCGAAATGTGTGCTGGGAGACATAGTAGAAGCGAAAATTCAACGGACAAGTGGAAAAACGAATCGCAACAAAATTTTAACTTGAAGTCTTACCGGCAGGTTTTCAAATTGGACAAGTACATTAACAATCTGCCCGTAAAACTTCAAGTTAAAATTTTGTAGTATCATTGTATGGAAGACACGCTTTTTCTTGAGGCTGGGGAAATGCGTTCCGCACACTACCGGGTCGTTTGCTAGGGATTGGACCAAAGCGATTTTTTATTTTTTTTTATTGCAGGAGATCAGCAGACAGGCAGACGGCCCACTTGATAGAAAGCGGTTACCATCGCCTATGGACATTTGCAACACCAAAGTTGCTCCAAATGCGTTGCTGTTCTCTTAAGGGAGACTGGAACCTGGTCACTAATGCCGGAACACAACTCAAAGTTGTTATGGCGGCGTGCTCTAGACCAGGGGTGGTAGCCATCCAGTCGGGCAAATGCCCTACCACCTGGAATTGCGAGCGATGAGAGGAAGCCACACCATGCCATCTCTGCATACCCACCTCTCCCTTTCTCGTTCCGCGACCTCCTTTTGAGACATGACAGTCTCGCAATTGGCCGCACCCACCCAATGATCGTCGGACCTACGAGGGTCTCGAGTTCAAATCTTTGCGGTGTCCATGCTGCACACTCGATCAGCGAATGAAACGCAGTATGTCGCAATCTAATTCTGATACTTATCGAAGCACCCATGTCCGGTATGTATCTGCGTCATCCTGAAGGTCAGGGTCCCGCGTTTCCTCGAGAGCCATCGCAACAGGTGCGGGTATGGAAGACAAGCTTTTTTTTTTTGATAACGCAGGGGTATGTCTTTGGACACCGTCCTCGGGCTCTTCGGGGGAAGAGCCAAATGCAGCGCAGAAGCATGCATCGAGGGTGTGTGGGACTCTCGGCGACCGGTTCTCCACGCTAGCTTCAAACAGAAGCAGTCGCGAGAAACCGATCGCCAAAATACCCACCAAACCTAAACCTGCGCCCCTGTATCAACGCTTTTACGGGGCGTTACGAGATCTATATATCACGGGGGGGGGGGGGGGGGGGAAGTCGCCTGTGACGGTAGTTATGGGAGGAGATTCGCGTAGCGGCGCCTTCGACCGCCGGTCCTCCTCCCTAACTCCTTTCTGCGGCCTCCTTCTGCGCCAGGACGGACTCGCAGAAGGAGGAAACCGCAAGCCAAGATTGCTGGACCTGGAGCATTGCCTCGATCATGAGGTATAGAAGACAAGCTTTTTTTTTTTTTAAGGCGGGGGAAATGCTATTTACGCACAATACCGGGTCCTTTGCAAGGGATTAGACCATAGTTGATCATGAAGGCTTTCCCCTTTGATAAGGGGCAATCCGAACAATAATCAAGCCAGCTTGTGTGGAGACTCAGAGAAGTTGCACGGGCAACAAGCACTACCCACTAAAACCACCTTCCTCCCATGTGCCCCGCGCTTTTTATGTAGGAAAGGCTAAGACTTCGAACGTAGTTACGCCCAGTCCGATCTAGCGCAAAAAGTGCCTGAATGTGCCCCGGGAATCAGAACACATCCACTTCGTCAGCGGGGGTGATGAATCCTTTGCTCCCTTGATAGCTAAAGGCCCCCCGAAGCCGTATTATATGGAAGACAGGTTTTTTTTTGAGGCGAGGGAAAATGCTTAACCGATTTACGCACAAACTGGGCCGTTGATAGAGGAACGACACGCGTCGGTCGGGGGCGATAACACTGCAGCAATAGTATGCTCTTGGCGGTGCTCCGTCCGCGATCGACGTCACAGAATAGTGTGGAAGACTCCGAGCGTTGCTGCACGGGCGAGCAACCCCAATACCCACTAAAAACCCCCTCCTCCCTGTCGACCCTGCGCTTTTGTTTGTGTTGGAAAGGCTGAGATTTAGAACATAGTTACGCCCAGTCGATATGGAAGACAGGTTAAACCAACCAAAGTTAAGTGATTTCGACGCTTAAGCGAGTTTATAGTTAAATCAAGTGACGATACATGGAGTTCACGCTGTAATTAATTTGTTTAATTTGCAGTTGTCTGTTTCACTGATTTACTCATGGAACCACTTTGTAAATATAACTAACAATAGTAAGAATAAGATCCAAGGCTAATAACAATATATCTTCGCATCAGTATACATTGTAATTCAACCACTTCTAACCGCAGCACGTGGCTCGGTTAAAATAACACATCACGTGTGGTTATTAGAGAAATTGTTATGTGGAGTCACGTTTGTACATTTATAAAAGCCAGTCTAAAATAACATGATCCCTGTAACTTCTTGTACTGCAGGTTATTATTATTATATTTCGCCAGGTGGTAGAGTATTTGCTCGACTGGATGGCGACCACCCCTGGTCTAGAGTATGCCGCCATAACAATCTTGTATTGTGTTCCGGCATTAGTGACCAGGTTCCAGTCTCCTTTAAGAGAGCAGCAGCGCATTTGTAGCACCTTTGGTGTTGCAAATGTCCATAGGCGATGGTAACCGCTTTCCACTAAGTGGGCCGTCTGCTTGTCTGCTGAACTCCTGCAATAAAAAAAAAAAAAAAATATACTAGCAGTACCCGGCAGTGTGTTGTGGAAAGCAACGACACACCATCCATGATGAAATTGATCGTGTACTAGCAGAAGGTGATGTCAGGAGCCTTAAGAACAGACGAGCGTGCATGACAAGAGGTGTGTAAGAATAGGCCTGAATGGCGCTCTGCTGTTCATGCCTATCCCGCAAGGGAACTGGCGTGAAGTTATGTATGTATGTATGTATAGTACCCGGCAGATGTTGTCCTGCCTTTTAAAAATGTAAATCTAGAACCCGATTCTAGCTCCATCTACGGGGACCAAATGTTAATCTAAACTATTCTCAAATCCACTTGAACAAACAACAAATTTCATCAAAATCAAGCCCGCCGTTTAGGAGAAGTATCGCGGCGCCACCTACTGGGTCCAATGGTTAAGTTAAACCATTCCGGGACAAACTTGAACATATACATCAACAAAAACAAACATCTAAATTCTGGTACCCGATTGCAGTGCCATCTACCTGGTTCAAATTTGAACATAAATCATCCCAGTAGGAAATTATTAAAATACTAATATCGCTAATAAGAAATAGTGGTTAGTGGTAGAAGGGTGAACATTTTGGGTTTATTTTTAATGCCCAATCATAAAAACAAGAAAAATAAAAAAAAGTGACAAAATAATTTAGGGATGAGTCACCCTTATCATTTAGGGGTATGAAAAATAGATGTTGGCCGATTCTCAGACCTACCCGGTATGCTCACAAAATTTCATACCAATCGGTTCAGCCGTTTCGGAGGAGTTTGGTAACAAACACTGTGATATGAGAATTTTATATATTAGATTATGTAAATAATATCACTTTATTGTGGCAGAGCTCATAGATAAAGATCATTGGCCTTACGTAGTCGTCTCTTAAATTTTAAGCAATTGATCAGCAACTGAATAGTGAAAATCTTACCTATAAACTCCTCTTAAGGATAAGAGGTGGTAAAGTAACTGTTAAGTAGCTGTCAAAAATAACCAACGTCGAGAGGTAGTTTAAGAGACTGCTAAGAGGCAAGATTGCGGAGATGTATAATAAAAATCGTAGCACTGATAATAATTTTGCTCTTTTCCGTTTTTTAGTCGAATATTTTGGTTACAATCTACGTTTATCATTCAAATTTCGTTTATCTGTGCTCTTCTTAGGTACAATAACGGATAATGCACGTTTATAAGTGAAAAAAAGATAATAATTGATTAGGAACTTAGAGGCTTTTACTTAAGAGATGGCTAATTATTTCTTAGTGAGATTATTGTATGTAAGGCTATATATAAGTATACATAATAAAAGCTGAGCTCAAGGTACCAGTCTATTACATTATATAGGAAAATGTAAGTTACAAAAATGCCTCTGTCACTGGCAATACACACTGTCAAAAATTGTTACAATTATGATAATATGAAATTTTATTAATCTATGCTAATACACCTGTATTTTCCCAAGCTAGAGATAATGTGCTTTTATGTTCGCTTGTAGGCAAACTGGCAAATACTTGATGATAAGTAAGTAAGTGGTCCTTGGTCATGTGCAACACCAAAGATGCTTCCAACGTGCTGCCGGTCTCCAAGGATTGGATCTAAAAGCAAAATAGATGAGTGAGAAATGTTATTTTATATAGAAGTATAGGTTTGCGTTTGACCACTATCTCACCTGATGCTGAATGATGACGTAGTAGAATGGTGTATTCGTCCTCTTTCTACCATCGAACCGCTCGCCATGTGTTGAGGTTTCACCCCCACTTCCTTAAGCCGCTTCGCTCATGTGCGCAACGGTTCTGTAGCACCTTTTTCAAAAAGGGTGTCATAAAATTTCTTCGCGGCTGGCAGCGGGTTGATGAAATCTCTGGTGTTGCAAATGTCCATAAGCGACAGTAACTGCTTTCCATCAGGTGGGCCGTCAGCCTGTCTGCTGTACTCCAGCTATAAAAAAAAGGTCGAAATTTCCAGAATGGAAGCGGGAAAACCAATAACAAGTAGTGCGTTCATTGTAGTGTTCGCTCATAAAGGTCGTTGATGTTGCTTGTCGCTCTTGCTGCGTTAGTAGTCTAGAATAAAGTGGGCTTACCTAGAAGACACCTATTCACCCGTGACTTAAAGACTTCAAGATTGTACTTGTCAGGAAAAACAGACTCCGGCAAATTATACCGCTCTTCGGCAGTGCGCACCAGAAAAGATGAAGCGAAACCCTTGGTTATGACTGATGGTGTTTCCACCATGTAACGGTGCGTCTGGTTGTCCGATGGTAAAATGGGGATGGTGGAACCAGCTCGTGCAGTTCTAAGGAACACTTCCCGAGATGTATCTGATAGAAGACAGTTAGTTCTGCAACCTTGCATCTATGCTCTAGACTCTAAATTCGAGCATAAATAAGACGATCATTGCCGACCAGCTTCCTGGCTCTTTTCTCAATTGATTCCAATGCCTCCAACTGGTATTTGTTAAAACAAAAATAATTATTTCCCAAATGAAAATAAAAATAATATTTTTATTATTCGACACATGATAAGCATATCTCCTTAATCCATTCATAATCTTCATTTAATACTTAAGTAAAATTGTTGGTTAGTCTTAAAGGGCCTTACTTATAATCGTTTCTTAAATTTAAAGAAACTGCTCAGCAACTGATTAGTGAAATCTTACCCATAAACTCCTCTTTAGTCGAATATTTTGGGTAAAACCTACGTTAAATATTCAAATTTCGTTTATCTGTGCTCCTCTTAGGTAAATAACAAGTAATACACGTTTATAAGTGAAACAAAAGATATTTACTCATCCGTGCAGGAACGGAGAAAGAATACAATTTCCTGCGGCCAGCCGGCCTGTCGTAAGAGCCGACAAAACAACCCACAGCCAGGTAGGGTATTTGCTCGAATGGATGGCGACCACCCCTGGTCTAGAATATGCCGCCATAACAACCTTGTGTTGTGTTCCGGCATTAGTGACCAGGTTCCAGTCTCCTTTAAGAGAGCAGCAGCGCATTTGTAGCGCCTTTGGTGTTGCAAATGTCCATAGGTGATGGTAACCGCTTTCCATCAAGTGGGCCGTCTGCCTGTCTGCTGAACTCCTGCAATAAAAAAATTCATTGATTAGGGTCTGATTCTGATTCTCTTACTTAAGAGATGGCTAATCGTTTCTTAACGAGATTATTATAAGTAAGGCCGAAAATGGTCGAGTAGAAAGCCCTAGTTACTTAATATTTAAAGCCCCTAATCTTGTTATTTTGCGCCAGAAAATTGTCTGAAATACAATGGTTGCTAAGCTCAAATATAGACCCAAGTTTTGCTTCCAAAAACATTAAATCTCGCCCACCAATCTCTTCGGGGAAACCGACCGAAACAATGGCAGAAGTAATCGAATTGAAACTTTTACCAAGTGTAAACACCGATGTCCCCGACTAGTCCTAACGCAATATGGCCGAAATCAACGACTCTTAATATTTCAAATGAGAAGGAGTTACGAAAAACAAAGAAAATGGAAGTGGTATTATAATTAAATAGGATTTTTGAACTGGCAACTTTTTATGGGAAGGTAAACCGCTTCGTTACGTAACGCGTTACGGCGGCAGTCGGTCCGGCTTCCCTGTCTGTCACGCATACGGCAGCGGTATTTCGGTAATTAGATTAAATAATGAAAATTTATATGCCGACAACGGTAAATGCACACCTGCCTGCCATAAAGCGCAGTTTATTACCTTCCCGCATTTGGACTTCTTTTGTTTACTTTGTGTTTGTAAAATTCGTAATTAGAAAAATAGTACATTGTGTGTTGTCATCTTTTATGGCAGTCATTAGGCAGGTGTGTCGAACTGATTCTAAGAAATTCGATCTATGCGGACTGGCAGCCATATTGTATCGGTGCAGCCATAGCCCAATGGAGAGATCGGTAGTCTAGCGAGAACCACGATTAAAGCAAGACGTGTACATTCGATAAGCTATATAGTGACGGACTTTGCGCGTGTTATTGAATCGTGCAGTTTAAACTGGTTGCGTCCAGTTATATTTGTACCTGTGTTATACGTGTTTGTATAGTTCTAATAAATTCTATAGTAATTCCAACGGCATTTTAATTCGAGTCCCGTACTCGTGCTCCAAACCATCTCATGCCTAAATAGGTCACTTTCACCTCTCGTGTAACAATCCACTATTACAGTATTACCTGTCTAACAAAATATCAACCCGTAAGCATTTGTTTGAATTGATCTTCTTCTGTTCATAATCTATACTTCTATAGATACTAATATTATAAAGGGGAAAGACTTGTATTTTTGTATGTTTGTAACGAATAAACTCAAAAACTACTAAACCGATTTCAAAAAATCTTTCACAATTCCAATACTACATTTCCCTTGCTTAATTTAGGCTATATAAATATTAAGTACCCTTACTAAAACTTCAATAACAACCCATCAATGTAAACAAAATACGTTGCGCTGGAATCGGGTTCTAGGATTTTGATTTGAGTCCCACACTCGTAACAATATTAATAATGTACGTACACAAAATTCTAATGTACATATTCAAGAATAAAATATATTTTATAATCAATAAACATGATCTTCTTTGATAACACCTTCCATGATCAAATTGATCGTGTACTAGCGGAGGGTGATGTCAGGAGCCTTAAGAACAGACGCGTGTGCATGACAAGAGTTATGAATGTCAAAGAGGCAAGTGAGGTGTGTAAGAATAAGCCTAAATGGCACTCTGTTGTTCGTGCCTACCCCACGAGGGAACTGGCGTGAAGTTATGTATGTATGTATGCATGTAATAAAAGATTTTATTAACAAATAACCTTTCTTTACATTATCATATTAATATGCATAAAATTTAAGTGATAACCTAAGCTTTTCTCAAGTTAAACAATTTCAACATTAAATATTTTAACTTAGATTAGCGTAAGTTATCACTTCTGTCAGGCGTCCCGAGACGCACACTTTTTTTATATTAATTAATTTTTGCAGACAAACACACATATTGTATATCCTCAAATTAAGCAAGTGACGCTTGTGTTATGGGTAATATAAAACGGACTACTCTGGGGCCGATCCCAGACACTCAGACCATAGTAAATAACGGAGAAAATTCGTTTCCAAAATTAACTATACGAAAAATCGAACCCGGAGTCTCTGAGTTGCAGTGAGGTAGGCCGGCAAAGGGTTAGCCCGCTCAACCACAGAGACCGTCATATATCATATATCTATATATTAATACGCGAAGCAAAAACTTTGGACGCTTTTTTACGAAAATTGCGTGGACGGAAGAGCATGAAATTTCGCACACTTATAGTTCATATAGAGAAGAAGCGACGAATGCTATTTTTTTTTAAATTATGTACTGTAATTATAATAAATAAATCATTACACACACTACCATGTATTTGACACACACACGCATATATACTCTTTTGTTTATTGTTCAAGTCAAATTAACAATGTAGCCTTGGCGAAATCTGTGATTATAGAAGTAGTAGCGGCCCCGGCAGACGTTGACCTGCTCTGAAAATATAAAAATCTAAGATCCGATCCCAGCGCCACCTATCGGTTCCAATTGCGAGTCTAAACCATGCGGGGACCCACTTAAACACACGAAAACAAAATCATCAAAATCGCTCCAGGTGATTAGGAGGATTCTAGAACCCGGTCTCCGCGCCACCTACTAGTTCCAACGGGATAAAAAGTATCCTATGTTCGTCTCCGGGTTCTAAGCTACCTCCCCACCAATTTTCAGCCAAATCAGTACAGCCGTTCTTGAGTTATACATAGTGTAACTAACACGACTTTCTTTTATATATATAGAAGATAGTCTGACATTCATTCCAGGTGGTAGGGCATTTGCCCGACTGGATAGCCACCACCCATGGTCTAAAGTATGTCGCCATAACAACCTTGAGTTGTGTTCCGGCATTAGTGACCAGGTTCCAGTTTCTCTTAAGAGAGCAGCAGCGCATTTGTAGCAACTTTGGTGTTGCAAATGTCCATAGGCGATGGTAACCGCTTTCCATCAAGTGGGCCGTCTGCCTGTCTGCTGATCTCCTGCAATAAAAAAAATAAAATAAAAATATTATGGTTGAATTTCGACCATGGGCGACCACTAGTATTAATAATTATATAATAACTTTTATTTTGTACAGTCTGTTCAAGACATAAAATATGCTAAATTAACTTTGAATATGACAACACTAAATATTAATTTTGATTGGTGACAACATTATAAAATAAATTCTCTTCAACTCAAAATGGCTTCTCATTAATACGTCCCCTAAAAGTTTTTCACTCTAAATAATTATTTAACATAAATTAGTGGTCCTTCGAATTCATAAAAGTAATTACCGGCGCATAATAATCGTTTTTAAATATAAATATCACCGGGCGGCGCTTGGTGCAGTTTGCAGTATAAGTATCGAAATTCGACCGAGGCCTAGTTCAAAGATCACGGCAGCGGCGTGGGAGTGGGCTTGCAGATTAAAGAGTCTACTGTTGAAATATCACTGTACTAGCAGTAAGTGCACAAAAATAAGTGTAATATTTAGTGTCTGTGTTCGTTTCCTACAAAATGGAGCAAAAATTAACAAAATTGCGCAACAAGCGTGGCACGCTCAAGGGCGTGATAACACGTGTGCAATCATTTGTACAAGATGCAATATCCTTGGCTGCAGCCAGCATTGATATGCTTGAGGCGCGCCGGGACAGATTGGCAGCCGCTTACAAGGAATATGAGGAGCTGAATATTGAAATTATAACTTTGGATGACACGGACAAAGAGGAGGTAGAGGAAGTAGAGAATCAATACTTCCAAACTATTGCAAAGTTGAACCAAGTACTTCGTAGGTATGCTGAACAGGAAAAATACAATATAGTTAACTCGAAGTTACCGAATATAGATATACCGACATTCGATGGGAGCAATTTTACGCAGTATAAACCATTCTTCGACCTGTTTTGTGCCTTAATAGACAATAATGGCTCTTTATCCAGCATACAAAAGCTGTTCTATTTACGAAAATACCTTAGTGGTGATGCTTTAGCAGTTATAATTAACCTACCATTAGTTAGTGAGTCCTATCCAGAGGCATTAACGCTACTTAAAAAGCGATATGACAATCAAACTAGATTAATTTCGAATCACATTAGTTTTATTTTAGATATACCTCATATGCAAAAGGGCACTGCCAGCTCCATCAGAGCATTTATGTCGCATGTGCAGCAGCATTTATATGCACTTAAAAACTTAAATCAACCTATTGAACAGTGGGATATGTTATTAATATCTATACTTACTCGTAAGTTAGACACTTATACTTGTCGAGCATATCATATAGACAGGGTGAACCCTGATGTTTTGCCCACTATGGATGAATTCTTATCATTTTTAGAAAGGCGTGCCATAGCTTTGGAAGATAGTCCTATACAAAAAAGTATGGCTAATGAGGGTACCAAAATCAAATCTTTTCATTATAAATTTTCAAATGTTACTACTCAAAATATTCAATCAAAATCATTCTCATGCAGTTATTGTGATAAGAATTATCATCCCTTACATTTATGTCCTAAGTTTCAAACAGCAGTAATAGGGGAACGTTTAGAATTTGTAAAAAATAAAAGTTTGTGCAATAGGTGTCTCAAACCACATAAAAATAAGTGTAAATTCAATTTCACATGCAAGCATTGTAAGCAAAGACATAATAGTCTCTTGCATGAGGAGACATCAGGCACAGGTTCATGTGAAACCTCAGAGGTTATCCCAGTGGGGTTGCATTGTAAAAAGAGTTCACATATTAATATTTTTTTACCCACAATAAAAGTGAAGTTCATTAATAAGTTTGGAGAGCAAATATATGTAAAAGCGTTACTTGACAGTGGTAGTCAGGCCTCATTAGTTCAGGATAAGCTTGTCAAGGTATTGAATGTGCATGCTATGAATGCATCCTGCGATATTGTGGGAATAGGCAATAATCCTACTAAAATACATAAATATACTGAACTAGTGTTGCATTCAAACGTTCGAAACGTTGCATTTAAGGTAAAGTGCCACCTTGTGGACACAATTACAAGTAAATTACCACAACAATATGTTGACATTTCTAACATTGTCCTTCCACAAAAGATTAAACTTGCAGATGAAGATTTTAATGTTCCCTCTGAAATTCAGTTATTATTAGGGGCAGATTTTTATTTCAAAATAATACAGGAAGGTCAGATAAATTTAAATAATGGCATAATTTTGCAAAATACCATGTTTGGCTATATAGTGGGGGGCAGTACAGTAACTCCTCCTACCCTAAGCATGAGTAAAAATGAAACTGTAAATTTAGTTTCAAATTTTGTGATGGATGAGACCAAAGGTGACTTGCAAAATATTATGGAAAACTTATGGTTAGCGGAGAAGGTTCCCTTGGAACCTGAGATTAGTTCGGAATGTCAGCAGGCTGAAAATAACTTTCAAAACACTGTTAGGCTTATTGACAACCGCTTCTTCGTTGACATGCAATTGAAGTTGCCCATAGAACAGTTACAATTAGGCAATTCTTTTTATATTGCCCTTCAAAGGTTCTATACTTTGGAAAATAAATTTAGGTCTCACCCTGAATATTTTTTACAATATAAAATTTTTATTGGGGAATATATAAGGCTAGGGCATGCAAAAACAGTTGATATTAGTATTTATGATATAAATAATGACCCAGTCTATTTTCTATCCCATCATGCTGTCTTAAATGAAGCCAGCAAAACAACCAAATTGAGAGTTGTGTTCAATGGCAGTATGCCTTCAAAAAATGGAACATCTTTAAACTATAAAATGTTAAATGGACCTATTGTTCAAAACCAGTTGTTGGACATACTAATTTTGTTCAGAACCTATCGCTTCACACTAATGTGTGATATTGAAAAGATGTTTCGACAAGTTCATTTAAATAAAAGTCAATTAGGCTTAATAAATATATTATGGAGGGATGATCCCTCAAAGCCAATTCTCTGTTTGCAGTTGCAAACAGTGACATATGGTTTAAAAGCGTCCACATTTTTATCTACTCGATGTCTTTTAGAGCTTGCACTTAGATATAAGGATCAATATCCTCTAGCTTCACAAGCTTTAGTAAGAAATACATATGTTGATGATGTTATCTGTGGGGGTGATGATATCCAGCATCTCCAACATCTAAAAATGGAATTAATAGAGTTATTAAAGAAAGGAAGTTTTAATTTGCATAAATGGTGCTCAAATGTAAACCAAATTCTTCAGGATATTCCTGAAAATGAAAAATATTTTGGTGAATTGTAAATAAATAAAGATAATATTATAAAAACATCAGGGCTAAAATATAATGTTCAAAATGACTCATTTAGCTTCACATGTCCTAAGAGCACTGGACAACTTGTGACAAAACGCCAAATTCTTAGTTTTATAGGAAAATTTTTTGATCCACTTGGATTATTAGGTCCTATAGTAGTAAAAGCTAAGATTTTTATGCAACAGTTATGGGTTTTAAAATTAAATTGGGATACTAAGTTACCTGATAAACAATTACAGGAATGGGAAAAATTCTTAGTTGACTTACAAGACATGGGAACGATAAGCATTACCAGAGGGCTCATAAAGTCAGACATACAGTCTGTACAGCTCATCGGTTTCTGTGATGCTTCATCCAAGGCTGTAGGCTGCTGCCTGTATATCAATTTAGTTTATAAAAATGGTACTTTTGATACTAATTTATTATGTTCCAAATCAAAAATAGCTCCCTTAAACAAGTCCATCACTATGCCTAACTTAGAACTAAATAGTTGCTTACTTCTGGCTGAGCTCACAAATAGAGTACATAAAACTATATCTACTAGATTTCAACCAGAAATTAAATTATTTTCAGATTCTCAAATAGTGTTAGCATGGCTGCAATCAGTTAATTTAAAATCAAATAAATATGTAACCAGTAGGGTGTCCAAAATAAAAAACCTAACACAGGGTTACACTTGGTTATATGTCAGAAGTGCAGACAACCCAGCTGACTTGTTGTCTAGGGGCATAACTCCACATAAGCTACAAAACCAAAATTTATGGTGGCATGGTCCACAGCAGTTGTCTGATCATAAATATGACTTTAAAACTTGTGAGGTTTACTTTCAAATACCTATTCAAACTTGTCAAAATGTCATAAATAAGAAAATGGTAATTAATAAATTAGTAAAATTTGATGACATAATTTTTAACAAGTTTTCAGATTTTTCAAAATTACAAAGAGTTGTTGCTTGGATATTGAGATTTCAGTATAATTGTAGATTTAAAAATAGTAAATTTAGTGGTTCATTATCTCCAAATGAGTTAAAAATTTCTTTAAAGTATATAATAAGGCATACTCAAAATGAACATTTATCATTAGAAATTAATTTAATTAAAGAATATAAACCAATTAAGTCAAATTTGGCTGGTCTACATCCATTTCTTGATAATGACAACATTCTTAGGGTAGGAGGTCGCCTTCAGAATGCTATAAACATATCTTATGATAAAAAACACCCAATCATATTACCCAAATCATCCAATATTACACATATGCTTATAAGAAAAGAGCATCTCAGGCTTCTACATGCCGGAGCAAAGTTAGTGCTAAGCTCACTGTCTCAAACATATTGGATACTTAACGGTATTAGAGAAGTTAAAAAGATTTTACATAAATGCACAATATGTTTCCGGGCAAAAGCAGTGGCCTCTAAGCAATTAATGGGTTCACTCCCTGTACAAAGGATCACACCCTCTAGACCATTTGAGGTCACAGGAGTGGATTTTTGTGGTTCATTTGACATAAAGGTAGCAAGGGTTCGGAAACCAATAGTAACGAAAGGCTATGTTGCAGTATTTGTTTGCTTTTCCACAAAGGCTATTCACTTGGAGTTGGTCAGTGACCTGACAACACCAGCCTTTTTAGCCTGCCTCCAAAGATTCATTGCTAGGAGGGGGATGCCATCACAAATATATTGTGATAATGCTAAAACCTTTAAGGGTGCAGATAATGTCATAAAAAACCTATATAAACTACATTCCTCTAAAAGTCACATAGACTGTATTGAATACTATTGTACATCAAATTATATCAAATTTAAATATATACCAAGTTACTCCCCAGAGTTCGGAGGGCTATGGGAAGCCGGGGTAAAGAGTCTTAAGTATCACTTAAAGCGCATAGTAGGTAACATTTGTCTCACATTTGAAGAGTTTGGTACTATCTTAACACAGATAGAAGCTATACTAAATTCACGACCTCTTTTGCCAATGAGTAGTGATGTGTCAGATTTAAAATATTTAACACCTGGTCATTTTCTCATAGGTGCACCCCTGACAAGCTATCCTGAAACCGATCTAACAGATGTAAAAGTAAATAGGCTTAAGCTTTAGAATGTATGTAATAAATTGAAACAAAACTTTTGGAAGGTTTGGTCAAATGATTATTTGTCTCAATTACAAAATAGACCAAAATGGAAAAATGATTATACTAATTTGAAAGAGGGTGATTTGGTGATTGTAAAGTTAAGTAATGTTCCTCCTCTTTCTTGGCCCATGGGGCGAATTGTAAAAACGTTTCCAGGCCCTGATGGGAAGGTTAGTGTAGCTGAGGTTAAAATGGGGCATAATAATAAAATTTACAGTAGGTCTTATACTAAATTGTGTCCATTACCACTGTCAAATTGAAATATTTAAATAAAATGTGTATGTCCTATATAGATATGTTAAAAATACTTAAGATAAAATAATTGATTGTAAAATTATAAGAGTGCAGATATGAATATTGAAAATAAACTTAAAAATATAATATAATAAAGAAACTGATTGACATATTTTGATTGAAATTAATTAACATTGTATAACTTGACATTTTTATTTGTAATTTTGTGTTTTGAATTGTATAATAATAAATATAAATATTTCTAAAATGTATGTTTGTGTCAACATGTAATAGTTGCAATAATTCTTTAAGATAATATATAATAATGTAAAATGTAAAAATAAATAATTGTATTATTGTCACTTAAATTATAATTTGAATTGTGTTACATTAGTGTTGTCAATTTTCTATTGAAATGTTTAAAATTTGGATTTTGTTTTTATAAATTGTCTTGACATTATTTGAATTGTATAACTTTTTGAGACATCAGTCATTAGGGTAGCCAGGAAATGAATATAGTAAAAATTGTTTAATAACATTTAATTAATGCTTTATTTTTATATAGCTTTCTTTGCTGGGCCCAACTTATGTTCAAGACATAAAATATGCTAAATTAACTTTGAATATGACAACACTAAATATTAATTTTGATTGGTGACAACATTATAAAATAAATTCTCTTCAACTCAAAATGGCTTCTCATTAATACGTCCCCTAAAAGTTTTTCACTCTAAATAATTATTTAACACAGTCTATTACTTTCTGATTAAACTGCATAAATTGCAATTAGTACTTACTTGCTTGCGTGTTTAGCGCCCAATGCACCACTATGCCGCTAATTGCATTTTTTTTAATTAAAAATTTACTTCATATATTTTTAATAGTTTTGCCGCATTGCTATCGACATGAGTGAACCGATGTAATTTCGGCTTAGCCAAAAAAGTAACCAGCTATTTTCTAAGACATTTTAATAATATTGATATTAACTTTATAGTTGTCTAACAGATGGCGTCAGTCTTGTTGATAATGATTACACATTGCTGTATTTTTTTATTAATACTTATTTCACAGATATACAATGCAAAAGTGGATGGATGCAGAAGTCGTGGAAGGCGACGACACGCCTTCCATGATCAAATTGATCGTGTACTAGCAGAAGGTGATGTCAGGAGCCTTAAGAACAGACGAGCGTGCATTACAAGAGCTATGAATGTCAAAGAAGCAAGTGAGGTGTGTAAGAATAAGCCTGAATAGCGCTCTGTTGTTCGTGCCTACCCCGCAAGGGAACTGGCGTGAAGTTATGTATTTACAAATGATAATTTAATGGTTCATAATATATCTAGATAAGTACTACATAAATTATATTATAGTATATCTGAATTTCCTTAGACACTGGGTGGGCTGGAAGAGATCGCTATAAGCGATAAGGCCGCCCATGGATCTAATGCAAATGTATCCTTATTAATCCTCTAGATTTATACATTTATACACATACTTAAACCTACGCGCACTACCATCGCATTGCATTACACGCACACTCCACAAACAAACCAAGACACACAAAGAGCCTAAAAATTAATAACCCAGGCACAGAAAAGAAAAAAACAACACACATGGCACTAGATATGACTATATATAAGTATAGATATAAGGCCAACACTGCACATGCACTTCCTCACAACAACAGCATGTAACAGATACACTCTACATTAGTATAAGTTTAGTATTAAAATTAGAATAAATTAATATAATAAGTTATTCTTAAGGTACACCAAAACATAAAAATTACTACGTATAATGTCACATACACTAACAAAAATAAACAATAAGCGTGTATGGAGTCTCAAATTTTTCATAGAAATTAAGTAGTAAAAAAGGGTACGGAACTCGAGTCCGTAGAGATATTAATAATAATAATAAAAAAAAAATCCTCTTGATTTTAGTTTATGGTGAACAATAAAGAGTTTTCATTCATTCATAACCAAACAAAAATTGTGCTACGAAATATTGAGTTACGATACGTACATAAATGAAACTTAAATACATCTTTGTTCTCAGGCAATGTTCTTGAGAGCAATTGTTTTTATATTGACTTGTTTGTTATGGGCGTTTATTCCCCTGGGGTCGGTGACCTGGGGTCAAACGTACGAACTTATGGGAAAGATGAATTAGTGTTCAGATGAAAGGCATTTATTAGTTACACCTTTTTGTTTTCTAGCAACTTTGTTCTCCACATATTGATAAGAATCTGTTGATATTTTTCTTTGTAATATTATCCGAAAGAAGTCACGAGCACAACTGGTTTTAAATCTTAACAAAGTGTTACATTTACTTTTTTTTATTTTTGATATACAGTTGGACGTAGTTTAGCAGAAAAGATCCAACCCACATTGTGGTCAAAAATGAGTTGTATATACCAATTTACCAGCAATTTTTGTCTAAACTTAAAACCTCAATAACTCAAAAACCGACTTTTTGTGTGTTAGTTCGTTTCTGCTTAACTAAGTCCAATTCTTTAAATTAAGGAATGCTCCGGTGGTTCGGGCATGTGGAAAGAATGCATGATGCAAGAACAGATATACAATGCAAAAGTGGATGGATGCAGAAGTCGTGGAAGGCCACGACACACCTTCCATGATCAAATTGATCGTGTACTAGCAGAAGGTGATGTCAGGAGCCTTAAGAACTGACGAGCGTGCATGACAAGAGTTATGAATATCAAAGAAGCAAGTGAGGTGTGTAAGAATAAGCCTGAATGGCGCTTTGTTGTTCGTGCCTACCCCGCAAGGGAACTGGCGTGAAGTTATGTATGTATGATCAAAAATATATATATATATACATTTGTTGGCGCCACTTATTTCCTAAATAGCAATTGTGCCTTGAGTTTATTGCGTCTTGCAACCTCGCCTGCGCGTAAGTCGCAGTACGTTGTCAAACGCCACACTACCGCGACGCACGTGACGTAGTATCGCACGTGCCTTTATAACTACACAATACTACACATAATATAGCTATCGAAGATTTCCGCGTCCAGTTAGTTACTAAGATATTCGCAACAACTATTAAATAAACTTAAGTGGTCAGTGCATCTGCGTCCCTTGCACCCCGGGGCTCGTGTAGAAGGACCTCGCCACCTTTGTATATAATTGGGGAATAAGGGATGGCCATATATTGAGCACATAACCCCCAGAGTTCTTAAACTTAAGACCTCTTAAGCTTAAGAGTTCTTAAACTTAAGACATCTTAAGCTTAAGTTTATCGCCTCTTACGATAGGCCACCCGGCCGGAGGAAATTGTTTTTTTTTTCCGTTCCTGCACGGATAAAATATTTCTTAAATATTTCTTCAATAAAAGTTTAGGATTTTTTGCCCGATAACTTAAGTCTTTATATTATTGTATATTTATTATATATTATATATTAACAGTACTATAATTACCATATACATACATCATATTTTATACAGCTATAGCTTTAGGAATGCTCCGGTGGTTCGGGCATGTGGAAAGAATGCATGATGAAAGAATGACTAAACAGATATACAATGCAAAAGTGGATGGATGCAGAAGTCGTGGAAGGCCACGACACACCTTCCATGATAAGTTAATCGTGTACTAGCAGAAGGTGATGTCAGGAGCCTTAAGAACAGACGAGCTTGCATGACAAGAGTTCTGAATGTCAAAGAAGCAAGTGAGGTGTGTAAGAATAAGCCTAAATGGCACTCTGTTGTTCGTGCCTACCCCGCAAGGGAACTGGCGTGAAGTTATGTATGTATGTAAATTGATAGATATGTATATATAATAAAACACTGCATACTTGATTACTGTATTTAGTTTCTCTTTCTTATTATTATTACGTATAATGCTTTTATGTATTTTTAGATTTAATTTTTGCTAGGACTAAATACTGATATTTATATACGGGTCTTAAGTTAATATATTTAGAATAGGAGGTGGGCACTGAAAATCAGTGCTGTGGCGGGGTATCTGTCGACACAGTAATATAATGAGTGCCAAGCTCGTTTGTCGGATATTTTTATTTTTTTATTTTTTTTTATTGCAGGAGTTCAGCAGACAGGCAGACGGCCTACTGGATGGAAAGCGGTTACCATCGCCTATGGACATTTGCAACACCAAATGCGCTGCTGCTCTCTTAAGTGAGTCTGGAACCTGGTCACTAATGCCGGAACACAACTCAAAGTTGTTATGGCGGCATGCTCTAGACCTGGGGTGGTAGCCATCCAGTCGGGCAAATGACCTACCACCTGGCGAAATAGCGGCATCTACAAACATATTTTGTCTCGTCTATTTTATAATTAATTGTTTGTGTCGCATTTGGCAAATAAACGTTTTCTTTCTTTCTTTCTTAAGGTAACGATAAGCCATTATACATATTAAATTAATTCAGAAAGAGGCTGGTGATTGATTGTATTAAGTTGAAATCCTCTTTGACTGATAATCAGGCCCCCTTACCAGACATATTTTTTTTATAACAAGCTTTTATTTTACTTGCAATGGATGTATGTAAGTTCGGGTGGAATCTTGCAAGTTAAATTCCCGGGTTCCGATTGAGCTGAAATTTTGCACGCATATGTATATCGCGTGACAATGCAATAATATGGTACCATGGAGCTGATGTGATGATGGAGTCGGAAGGTGGCCATAGGAACTCCTGTACTAAACAAGATAGACCCGTCGTGTTAGGGCTCGTTTTACTTGTCTTGGCTAGCACTTTGCTGCTACATGATATCCAGGATCTCAAAAGCTTGTATTTAAAAAAGCTCATTTAATCGTATAAAATACTGCTCAATGTTACAAGTGTGTGAGAGCTTTTGTGTGGGTGGGCTAGTGTGTGTATGTACGAATGATTGTGTGCGTTGTGTGTGAGTGTATGTGTGTCTATGTGTGTGAGTGTGTGTCTGTATTTGTGACTGAATGAGTGCCTGTTTGCGTGATTTAAAATCAGCCCCAAGGCAATGAAAGTGATCACTTGGACCAGTTGCCATTACCGCCGTGTTACGCACCAGGGTCGGGAGCCCCACAGGATTTTTATCCGTGCAGGAACGGAGAAAGAATACAATTTCCTGCGGCCGGGCGGCCTGTCGTAAGAGGCGACTTAACAACCCACAGCCAGGTGGTAGGGCATTTGTCCGACTGGATGGCTACCAACCCTGCTCCAAAGTATGTCGCCATAACAACCTTGAGTTGTGTTCCGGCATTAGTGACCAGGTTCCAGTCTCCCTTAAGTAAGCAGCAGCGCATTTGTAGCAAATTTGGTGTTGCAAATGTCCATAGGCGATGGTAACCGCTATCCATCAAGTGGGCCGTCTGCCTGTCTGCTGATCTCCTGCAATAAAAATAATAATAATCGTAGACAAATATCTCAATGCGATTTGTGTCGTAGTGTAAACAAAACTCTCGGCGATAATTACTTAACGATTATCGTATGATATACTCGTAGGCAAGTTTTTGTTTTTTGGTTCAATGTCCATGATATTATTGTCTGCAGTAACGCCTACAAAAATAGTATACGACTTCTCGCCCCAAGACGTGCGATAAACTGTCTCAACGGAAATGGCCCTTGAACGAAACTCTAGGCGATAATCACCATACGATTATCGTATGACATACTCGTAGGCAAGTTTCTGTTTTTTTGTTCAATTTAAACATGTCCATGAGATTATTGTCTACAGTAACGCCTACAAAAATAGTATACGACTTCTCGCCCCAAGACGTGCGATAAACTGTCTCCACGGAAATGGCCCTTAAACTAAACTCTTGGCGATAATCACCATACGATTATCGTATGACATACTCGTAGGCAAGTTTCTATTCTTTGGTTCAATTTAAACATGTCCATGAGATTATTGTCTGCAGTAACGCCTACAAAAATAGTATACGACTTCTCGCCCCAAGACGTGCGATAAACTGTCGCCACAGAAATGGCCCTTAAACTAAACTCTTGGCGATAATCACCATACGATTATCGTATGACATACTCGTAGGCAAGTTTCTGTTTTTTGGTTCAATGTAAACATGTCCATGAGCTTATTGTCTGAAGAGTATCGCTTACGAAAATAGTGTACGACTTCTCGCCCCAAAACATGCGATAAACTCTCTCCATGTTTGTTGCAGACTCATTAGTTTAAAACCGATTTTTCTCATAGAACATAATTTTGAATGTGATTTTACTTTTTATGTCAAACTGTTTTTTTTTTTTGTCGAGTGAAAATTATTGAGAGGAATACACGTAGAAATATCCATTGTTGTGTTTATTGACTTTATTTATTTGAAATTATACAAAAAGCACGATATTTATATTTAAGATAATTATACCTCTCATCAACGACCACAACAATGTTAATGACCCGTTGCAAATATATTATAGATTTGGCAGGTGTTGGATATCATGACCTTAGGGTCATTGACATCTCACTGACAATTGGAGGTGAAGGGTATGACCTCCATTTGTATACTACATAACGAATCTTCGAAGATCCAATCATTTGAATCTATTTTTATAATTTATAATTAAGTATGGTTAATTTATAGCGGAGTTAATTTTTGTTTATTTGATAATACAATAAATCGATATCATTTATCATATCTCTCTTCACCTTTAAAACTTTACCTAAATATCGTATATCATAAATATGTATGGTCGCGGACCGCGTTCGTAATACCGAAGTAAGAAAGAGAGTTGGTCTGAAAGAGAGTGTCGGGGTGAAGGTAAGGAAAGGAATGCTCCGGTGGTTCGGGCATGTGGAAAGAATGCATGATGAAAGAATAACTAAACAGATATACAATGCAGAAGTCGTGGAAGGCCACGACACACCTTCCATGATGAAATTGATCGTGTACTAGCAGAAGGTGATGTCAGGAGCCTTAAGAACAGACGAGCTTGCATGACAAGAGTTATGAATGTCAAAGAGGCAAGTGAGGTGTGTAAGAATAAGCTTAAATGGCACTCTGTTGTTCGTGCCTACCCCGCAAGGGAACTGGCGTGAAGTTATGTATGTATGTATGTATGTATGTATAAATATGTAATATATGAAATGTAATATTTTGCATTAAAATATGGCATAATTTTTGAGCTTGATATTTATATCAAAATCAGTCGTATCGATTCCTAAAAGGGTAATTGATTTTTCAAAAATCTAATAATACCACTTGAGTTTCCATCGAATTCGGCCATGAGGCTCTTTTGAGTTCTGGCCTTAGGCCACTTAAAGAATTAAGATGATAATGATACTGAAAGTAGAGTAAACGCGGTCGAGATGCGAGCACTGCGCAAAATCTGCGGAGTGACGCTCGCGGACCGCGTTCCTAATACCGAAGTAAGAAAGAGAGTTGCTCTGAAAGAGAGTGTCGGAGTGAAGGTAAGGAAGAAATGCATGATGAAAGGATGACTAAACAGATATACAATGCAAAAGTCGTGGAAGGCCACGACACACCTTCCATGATCAAATTGATCGTGCACTAGCAGAAGATGATGTCAGGAGCCTTAAGAACAGACGAGCGTGCATCTCAAGAGTTATGAATATCAAAGAAGCAAGCGAGGTGTGTAAGAATAAGCCTAAATGGCGCTCTGTTTCTCGTGCCTACCCCGCGAGGGAACTGGCGTCAAGTTATATATGTATGTATGTATGTAAAATTAATACATATATCAATCAAGTGTCCACTAAAAAATAATTTATTAATTAAAAAAAAGCAATTGAAATTGAATATATATATATATATATATATATATATATATATATATATATATAGGGTACAAAATTATGTATTTATTCTATTGTTATACAATGCAAGAAAACTTAACTCAAGACTATAAGTAGAATACTGAGCCCAGATCACCGTCTTCTATGGGTAAGGTGCCCAGAAGGCTGGCTACGTTTCCCCGCTGGATCGCCATACTGATCCGTTGGCCGAGGTAAGCACCAGCCCTCTGATCACCCGAAGAGTCAATGAGCCAATATATATACATACATACATATATAGATGACAAATAATACATATTAAGACTGAGACGTTTTGAGAATTTTAAGACTTTTTAGAACTTCGTTCTAACCAGGTATCCCAAAGACACCTAACGAGTCTTCATTATTATTAATTTCCAAAATGATTGCTTAGAACGTTTTCCATTAAACTCCTAAGCAATTAGTAACGAGATAACCTTGGGCCAGAATAAAACCCTCTTAATGCGACCCATCAAATGTAATTTCGTCGGCCTGCTTTCAACAAAGAATCTACTGACCTAGTTTACGACTCCTTAATAATATTACTATTTTATACGTTGCTTTATGGTCACGTAATAAGCAGACATTTATATATTCACTAGCTGCGCCCGCGACGTCGTCCGCGTGGAATTTGCTTTCAAAACCCTCCGATTTTGAAACATTCTTCATTGGTGCTCCGCTCCTATTAGTCTTAGCGTGATAATATATAGCCTATAGCCTTCCTCGATAAATGGGCTATCCAAAACTGAAAGATTTTTTCAAATCAGACCAGTAATTCCTGAGATTAGCACTATTTGGCTACAACACTAATACTTACATTTTAAATATCGCGATATCTTTTGAATGAAACATCCGAATTTAATAATTCAAAAAGTTCTAGAAAGGTATTGAATTCGTCTTGAATATGGACTAATTTATTTTGATAAGGATTAATACCAAGGTTCAAAATTAAGAGTTTTTGAAGCGACGGCATTTTAATTATTTAAAAAAATAAAAGAAAACACTTATTGTGAGATAACTACAATAGTTAAACATATTTTTTGTAGACAATTATATGTTCTGCAAAGTGGTAGTACATTGTCCTGTTCTATAATCAATAGTTTTCGCAGCGCACGCCGTGTAAGGATTTTTTCGGGTCATTTTTTTACACCTTGGGTTACTTGGGTTATTATTGGACTTTTAGTAAGGATCCCTAATTTTTTTGAAACTATAATATAGCCTATAGCCTTCCTCGATAAATGTAATATTCAACACCGAAAGAATTTTTCAAATCGGACCAGCGGTTCCTGAGATTAGCGCGTTTAAACAAACAAACCCTTCAGCTTTATAATATTAGTATAGATTAGAACTCACAATTTCATATGTCCGGCACTTTTTATTGCCAAGTTATACCCACTTATCCCTCCTTTTCTATCCCATTGATGTCTGAGAAATGGGGAATTTCTCATCCCCCTATTCCCTCTGTTTAGGCCAATTATTTCGACTGGTCCATTCATTTGATACGCTGACAGTGGCACTGGTCCACAAATTCAAAGTCACTCAACGGGCTATGGAGCGAGAAACACCTAACATAGGGTGTTTCTCTTATGGATAAAATCAGAAATGAGGACATCCGTAAGAGAACGAAGGTAACCGACATAGCTCGCAAAATTAGCAAGTTGAAGTGGCAGTGGGCCGGTCACATCTGTCGCAGGACCGACGGTCGATGAAGCAAATGAGTTCTGGAGTGGAGGTCACGTCTCGGCAAACGTAGCGTAGGACGCACGCCAGCCCGGTGGATTGACGACCTGCGCAGGATCGCCGGCAGGGGCTGGATGAGGAAGACGGGAGGCCGGGATATGTGGCGCGTACTTGGGGAGGCCTACGTCCAGCAGTGGTCAGAGATTGGATGAAGAAGAAGAAGAACCCAGTCACACTGACATCTTCTGATTCCCTTCTAAGGAGGCTCATTGGCCTACGATTTTGTGTCGTCACGCGACGTCACTGGAGGGTCACCGCCGCACCACCGCTCTACCATACAATAAGGTCGAATATTGCCTAACAGATCGCGCGCGGACGACCGACCCGCCCGAATTTAACCGCCATATTTGTGAGTGATAAAAAAGACTCATTAATGCCGGTGTGTGCAACCGCCACTAGATGGCGTGCATTAAGGGAGGTAGAGAAGGAGGTCAAAATTGACCTTTGACAGCACCACCCTCTTATTAACATTATCCTAAAGGCTCGCTAAGAGTTGGTTTGCCCTGGGGCCCAATACTGTTATTAGATATTTGAATTGTAGTATGTAGTATTCATTATATCTCATGTATATTATCTTATTTTAGCGGCTGAACGGCCTGTTGTAAGAGGCGGCAAAACGACCCACAGCCAGGTGGTAGGCTATTTGCCTGTCTGGGTGGCTACCACTCCTGGTCTAAAGTACGCCCCCATAACAACCTTGAGTTGTGTTCCGGCGTTGGTGGCCAGGTACCAGTTTCCCTTAAGAGAGCAGCAGCGTATTTATTTGTAATAACGCAAAGCCCGCGAAGGCCATCAGATGCCGCAGACTGGCCAACGAGAGCCGTTGCGAGACCACCGTTAAGAAGGCCCCAATGGCTCCAAACCCCGCTACCGACCCCTCAAATGGCCAAGAGGAAGAAGACCACCACCACTGATCAAGCCGGCCCCAAGAGCTTTAATCAGGGAATTGATTCCAGCATGGTTCTAGCACGCACAAGTTTTATTAAAAATAATATTTCATCCGCAAACATATGTATAGTGTACAAGTAATTTCCACACAGAAGACATAATCAAAAACATTTAACTGTATCACGAAATCATTAAACCGTATCACTAGATAATTAAACCGCTTCACGAAATCATTAAACCGTATTTGAAATATTCACGGTAGAATAGAAAAGCGCTCGGAGCTTTCAGTCGGCTCGTAGCCACCGCGACGCCTGAACGGCTACGGCGCTACGGTTCGCTACTACGCCGTAGCGTAAGTGAAAAACTTTTAGAAAATTCATAAGGTAAGATCAAAGAAATTAAAAAAAAAAATACATTGCACAAATTGTATGTAATATATTAACCACAAATTAGTTTTATTCAAAATTTTTGCGCTTTGTTATAAAATTCTTTAATATAGAACTTAAATGCTTATATTAGGTTTTTTTTAATTTTGATTTTTTTTTTGTAAATACCGGATAACTGTGAATTTTTAAAATGATATTAATTTCAATATACACTTAGTAGCGCCATCTATTTGAGTATATATGTTACAGTCATAGTGATTAAATAGCTATTATATATAATGACTGGTGTAACACGGAGGTTTTGTTCTTCAGCACCAACCTCTACCAACGTTTATGAATACATGTTTATAATGTCATGTCATGTAAGTGAGACTTGGCTTATGTCTGCGATGATATAAGACGTTTTTCTAATTACTAAATGAATCCAAATTTATCTATAACATCTTTAATAATTAATTGTGGTAGCTTAATATATTTAAACTACTATACTGGTCATTATATATACATACATACATACATAGCTTCACGCCAGTTCCCTTGCGGGATAGGCACGAACAACAGAGCGCCATTTAGGCTTATTCTTACACACCTCACTTGCTTCTTTCACATTCATAGCTCTTGTCATGCACGCTCGTCTGTTATTAAGGCTCCTGACATCACCTTCTGCTAGTACACGATCAATTTAATAATAATAATAATAATCGGCAGACAAACACACATATCGTATATCCCCAAATTAAGCAAATTACGCTTGTGTTATGGGTAATATACAACGGACTACTCTGAGGCCGATCCCAGACACCCAGACGAAATTTACTATACCAGGAATCGAACCCGGAGCCTCTGCGTTGCAGTGAGGAAGGCCGGCAAAGGCTTAGCCCGCTCAACCACAGAGGCCGTCCTTGAATTTGATCATGGAAGGTGTGTCGTGGCCTTCCACGACTTCTGCATCCATCCACTTTTGCATTGTATATCTGTTTAGTCATTCTTTCATCATATATAATATAACAGCATTCATTATATATAATAGCAAAATTGACTAGACAATGTGATAAATTAATCACTTTATCCGGATATTATTCATAATAGCGGGTCAAAGTTAGCCAAAGTAATAAATACGGTCGAACTGACTTGCTACCTCTCTATAAATAATAATTATGACCCGGTTAATTCATGTCAGTTCATTTTAAATATTTTATTATTGTAGTCTTAAAAGAGTGATACCAAATACTTGTATTGATCTCTGTGTTTTTTTTAAATTTTGTTTTATGGCTAGTGAGCTTTAAATTTACTTTATAAATTAAATTTAAATAACTTTATAACAATGTTAATTAACGTAGAATTATTATCTATGACAATGTTATTTTAATTCTTAGGCAAATTGAAATATAATTTTATAATCTTTACCTATGCCTACTTGTTTTATTACATTATCCAAGTCTTCGAAGATATTATATAAAATTGCTAGTTAATGTGATTAATTCTGTGTCAATTATCACTTTATCTAAATTGAGTAGACATAATAAAACTACGTTTTAACGGTTTTAAGCGCGGTAATTTTATTTGATTTTGGTTTTTCCGACGTTTCGGCCAGTTTTCAGACCCAAACACAGCAAAAACCAGCTGCCAGACCTCAAGACACTGTGAGCTCTTTCTACGTACAACCGAACACAAACCAACTTGACTGATAATTATTTTTATTTTTCCTTCCACCCATTTTAATACTATATAAAATGATTAGAGCTAGGCATGTTTGCTGAAGAGTTTCTTGCGCCGCTTCTTCTCTTCAAGCCATAACATGTTGCGAAGCGGTAGTAAATTAGATTAGGCTCCCATAGAGTAAATAATAACCATAAACAAAATTAAAACTAAATAATTAAAATTAACAAGTTGGCGGTAGGCTAAATAAAACTTTAACAATACTCGTTGACACTTGACATCTTTGTCTTCCGTGATCACGGCCACTGAAAAGTGGCCGAAACGTCGGAAAACCAAAATCAAATAAAAATACCGCGCTTAAAACCGTTAAAACGTATTTTTATTATGTATACAAGTCGCGAAAACTTAAGAAAATATAACGGAAATATTTTTTATGACATTTAGGTACCATACCAAGAGTCGAACCCATGACGTGCGTTGCAGTGAATTAGGCCTGCAAAGGCCAAGCTCTCTCGACCGCAGCCCGTCTATGATTTATTTATATACGACTAGTTGTTATTCCCGACTTGGTACGCGTGGAATTTAATTTAAATTAACTTGCCGCTGCAGCCGAAGATGCGGCAGCGGCGGCGGCGTACTCGGCCTTTCAATTTTTTTCTAAAATAAAAGCAGCTTAAGTCACTTCTTATAACATCAGCCACCTGCCAGTGAAAGCCCCATCAAAATCGGTCTAGTCGTTTCAGAGATTAGCCGGAACAAACAACCAGACAGTTTTTTTTTTTTTTGATTTATTGATATAAGTTCCGTATCCGTTCCTTTGCCAGGTGGTAGGGCATTTGCCCGACTGGATGGCTACCACCCCTGGTCTAGAGTATGCCGCCATAACAACCTTAAGTTGTGTTCCGGCATTAGTGACCAGGTTCCAGTCTCCCTTAAGAGAGCAGCAGCGCATTTGTAGCACTTTTGGTGTTGCAAATGTCCATAGGCGATGGTTACCGCTTTCCATCAAGTGGGCCGTCTGCCTGTCTGCTGAACGCCTGCAATAAAAAAAAATATATATATCATATACATTTCAAAAAAGCTGTTATTTTGATATTACAAACAGACATTGCAATTTTATTTATTTATATACTGTAGACACAGGAACGGAGGATATCCAAAATGATGAGAGGTTTTTACATACATACATACATACATAACTTCACGCCAGTTCCCTTGCGGGGTAGGCACGAACAACAGAGCGCCATTTAGGCCCATTCTTACACACCTCACTTGCTTCTTTGACATTCATAACTCTTGTCATGCACGCTCGTCTGTTCTTAAGGCTCCTGACATCACCCTCCGCTAGTACACGATCAATTTTTCTCACGAGAGGTTTTTCTCGTATAAATTTCGTATAACTCGTTTTTTTACAAATTCGTTACGCTGATAAATTTTCAAACGTATATTATGAAGTAATCAAGTATGAAGTGACTTGAAGTTCGCAAGTGACGTTTTATCTGTCACTGCTAATGTGACGTGTGACGTTTACGTATATTGTGTCATTGGTGTTGTCGAAGGCAACTATCCAAAAAGTCACATCCGGAATTGCGTATTGTGTCTGAATATATACGATTTTAAATATTAGTTTCACGGGAACAAAGTCGAGGTTGAAACTTGTGTTTGTTTTGTTTTATTAAAGTCATCGGGAATCTGACCCAAAATTCTTAGTATACCTATCTAACAATATGTTATGCAAAACTATTACATATTATTACAAGCCTAAATTAAGTTGGCGTCCATAACGCTGTTGTTATTTTAATATTCACACATTAATTATTTAAACAAAACTTTGAGGTCCAAATGTTTACCAAACAAACATTGTGCTGGTAAAGTTATAGAATAAGAGCTCATAAACGTCCCACTGCTGAGGCCCGAGGCCTTTCAGTATGCCCGCAATGCTTGTCCAAGGCGGCTTGGCTTGGCGTGTCAAACCTTGACACGTTAGCTGTCTCGATGTACAGGTTTGACACATTGGCTATCTCGATGTGCAGGTTTGACACATCGGTTATCTCGATGTGCAGGTTTCATCACGATGTTTTCCTTCACCTTCATATCTGTGCAGGTCTCGTGAAAGAATACAATTTCCTGCGGCCGGGCGGTCTGGAGCTCGGGCCTCAGAACAGACAGTATACCCGCCATGCTTATCCAAGGCGGCTTGGCTAACGTGTCAAGGTTTGACACGTTAGTTATCTCGATGTGCAGGTTTGACACATTGGCTATCTCGATGTGCAGGTTTGACACATCGGTTATCTCGATGTGCAGGTTTCATCACGATGTTTTCCTTCACCTTCATATCTGTGCAGGACTGGTGAAAGAATACAATTTCCTGCGGCCGGGCGGTCTGGAGCTCGGGCCTCAGAACAGACAGTATACCCGCCATGCTTATCCAAGGCGGCTTGGCTAACGTGTCAAGGTTTAACACGTTAGTTATCTCGATGTGCAGGTTTGACACATTGGCTATCTCGATGTGCAGGTTTGACACATCGGTTATCTCGATGTGCAGGTTTCATCACGATGTTTTCGTTCACCTTCATATCTGTGCAGGACTCGTGAAAGAATACAATTTCCTGCGGCCGGGCGGTGTGTCATTAGAGGCGACAAAACAACCCACAGCCAGGTGGTTGAGTATTTGCCCGTCTTGTTGGCTACCAGCCCCGGTCTAAAGTATGCCACCATAACAACCTTGAGTTATGTTCCCGCATTAGTGGCCAAGCTTTTTTTAGAGAGCAACACTGTATTTGCAGCACCTTTGGTGTTGCAAATGTCCATAGGCGATGGGAACCGCTTTCCATCTTATACACTTTTTATCATATATAATTACTACGTAATATATAAATGTTTCACTGTTGGGTCTCCTATATTAGGGGAATGGACAGTATACCAGCCACCACTTGTCCAAGACGGCTTGGAAGGTTTGACACATCGGTTATCTCGATGTGCAGGTTGCATTACAAAATTTTCCTTCAGCATTGTTAGCACTTGGTAATACATACATACATAACTTCACGTCAGTTCCCTTGCGGGGTAGGCACGAACAACAGCGCCATTCAGGCTTATTCTTACACACCTCACTTGCTTCTTTGACATTCATAGCTCTGACATCAACATCAAGGCTCCTGACATCACCTTCTGCTAGTAAACGATCAATTTGATCATGGAAGGTGTGTCGTGGCCTTCCACGACTTCTGCATCCATCCACTTTTGCATTGTATATCTGTTTAGTCATTCTTTCATCATGCCTGAACTACCGGAGCATTCCTTTCCTTACCCACTTCCACTTGGTAATTATAACAATATGCAGATTGGGTCAGAAAACTGTCTAAGTGGTGCATGCATTCCGGTCAGGATCGAACCCGCGCCTTTTGAGTTGGGGACGCGTGCGCTAGCCATTATGCTATCACGACTGCTGGGTTTGGGCAACCCAGTTTCTTATAGAATCAAACTGTATACTTGTCACGCTTGTCTAAGACGGCTTGGCAAGTTTGACACATCAGTTATCTTGATTAATGTTTATTTAAAAAACATGATTTTACTTATTATTACAATATATAGTGTCTAACTAACTAACTAACTCCGTTGGCTTAGCGACCCAAAGTGACTCTTGGCCTGCGAAACAAGAGCACGCCACTTTCTTCTGTCCTGCGCAGTGTCTTGCCAATTGTGGGCTTGTAGTGCGGTCAGGTCAGCTTCCACTCTATCCTTCCATCGATACTTGGGACGACCAACCTGTCGTCGACCGACTGGTCGCCCCAAGTATGCTTTCTTCTCTCCCCGATCCTTCTCCATCCGCTCTACATGACCGAGCCAGCGGAGTCGGTGAGATTTTATCTCCCCAATTATGTTGTGAGGTCTTCTATTTCGGAGTTGGTTCGGACCCTCCAGCTGCCATCTTCTTTTATTGTACACAATAATAAAAAATATATAGTGTCTTGTTATGGCGACATACTTTAGACCAGGGGTGGTAGCCATCCAGTCGGGCAAATGCCCTACCACCTGGCCATAGTGTCTATACGCAAGATTACTATATTCAAGTCAAAACATATATACTTGATGTCGATGTAGAGTGGTATATGAATTTATTTTACATATTATCTTATTACATGTTATCTTGATGGATATCTAAGTAGCATTTAATACTAAAATATTGCTAATTATATTGAAATCACAGAGAAACACTTCAATAATCTTTATTGCTATAAATCCAACTAACACTTTGTCGCGAGCGTATTCTAGTGGACATTAAAACTTTTACGAGCGTCGAAACCAGTTACAATAAAGACCGTAACCGACCTTCGCTCAGACAATGTGGCATTTCACGTTCTACCACTACGACATATAACGTGCCGTTCGTCATTTTTACGACAGTAATCAGACATTGTCGAGTAACGAGGAAACGAAGGTATTACTCTAACTTCCAGGTGGTAGGGCATAAGCCCGACTGGATGGCTACGACCCCTGCTCTAAAGTATGTCGCCATAACAACCTTGAGTTGTGTTCCGGCATTAGTGACCAGGTTCCAGTTTCCCTTAAGAGAGCAGCAGCGCATTTGTAGCACCTTTGGTGTTGCAAATGTCCATAGGCGATGGTAACTGCTTTCCATCAAGTAGGCTGTCTGCCTGTCTACTGACCTCCTGCAATAAAAAAAATCTCAAGGCTTATGTCTCACATGTTGTGATATTATGAACTATGAAACTATGTAAATAGTGTCTTGAAAAAGTTAGGAATATGGTAGACTAGCAGTTGGTCGTGGCTTCGCAAGCATTGATATATTTTTATTAACCTTCAAGCGAAAGGATGACTAAACAGATATACAATGCAAAAGTGGATGGATGCAGAAGTCGTGGAAGGCCACGACACACCTTCCATGATCAAATTGATCGTGTACTAGCGGAGGGTGATGTCAGGAGCCTTAAGAACAGACGAGCGTGCATGACAAGAGTTATGAATGTCAAAGAAGCAAGTGAGGTGTGTAAGAATGGGCCTAAATGGCGCTCTGTTGTTCGTGCCTACCCCGCAAGGGAACTGGCGTGAAATTATACTACTACTACTACTACTACTACTAATAACAGTGAAGGAAAACATCGTGATGCAACCTGCACATCGAGACAACCGATGTGTCAAACTTGCCAAGCCGCCTTGGACAAGCGTGGCTGGTATACGTCCGTTCCCCCTATAATGGGAGGCCCGAGCCCAGCAGTGGGACATTTATGGGCTGATATTATATATTTGTATTATATTGTTTCACGATATCTCCGTCAATTGAAGACCGATTTTCAAATGTTTTTCTTTATTCGTAAGTGTATACTCCCGAGGTAGTTCCATGGTCAGGATTTCTTGACGGGATCCCAGGCAAATCGAGAGTAAACCTTGTTAAAGAAGGCCGTGCGCCTAAATTCTTGGAAAAAATCTTGTACACGCATATAGCTATTACATTTTCTACAGGCGTTTAATTTTTATATGCATGATACGCGATTTCTTCGTCAATTGTGGATTTTGAATTAATTTAAATCGAGAGTAACCCTTGTCAAAGAACTTCGTGCGCCTACATCCTTCGGAGAAAAATGCTTGTATTACATTTTCTATAAGCACTGAAGTTTTTTAACGTTTGGTGAACTTGTATAAAGATTGTTTCAGAAATAAACATGCGTAGTAACTTACTAAAGTAATTTTTAATATGGGTGCCAAATACCACTCATGTATACAAACCATGTCAAAAGGTGAGATTAATAGCCCAGGCGTGGTGAACCAGCCCAGATATGGGTAAGCATCCTCCATGATCAATCAAGCCGTACTTCATAAATGGAGGCATTTCGTGGTAAGTGATATGAATGATTTGCACTTTATCACACCATTTGTTATACTTATTGAATGTGGGAGCTTCTGCCCGCGACTTGGTCCGCGTGAAATAGTAAAAAAGTAAGTTAAAAAAATCCCCCCGATTTTAAAACACTATTCATTGATGCTCCGCTCCTATTGGTCTTAGCGTGATGATATATAGCCTATAGCCTTCCTGGCTAAATGGGCTATCTATGGTAGAGCGAAATAAAACAACACAAAGTAGATAGATAAGAGTACATTTAACATATATTTAAGAATATATAGATAATGTAGAAAATAGAATAGATACATAAACATAATCCACATAAAAACAATAAAAAAAGCAAATAAACAAATATATAGTAATTAAGCCTAAAATATAAGAAACAATAGTAAGAAATAGATATCAGGATATAAGAAGCTTGCAAAAGCAGTAGAGTATAAGTTAAAATAGATAGAATGTGTCCTATATGTAAAAGAGTTAAAAGATAAATAAAATATGTATTTAGACAAATAGAAACTAATAGAAAATTGTAATAGTATATAAGCCTAAAATGTATATAGTAATAAGTAACATTCTAAAACCTTGTTTTTGAAAATTAAAGTACCCAAAAGAAAAAAGACAAAAAATCACAAAAAAAAAGAAAATAAAGAATAAAAATAAAAATATATATACAAACCCCAAAAAAGACAATAAGTCCGGATAATCTCGTTCGTCCGGAGAGAGGAATAAAAAAAAAGGGGCTATCTAATACTGAAAGATTTTTTCAAATCAAACCAGTAGTTCCTGAGATTACCACGTTCAAACAAACAAACTCTTCAGCTTTATATATTAGTATAAGATTTGTTACAGTGATTGAATGTGGGACGTTCTTTCTATATTTTTCAACATAATTATACAATTAGTTGGTTAATGGCTGATTCGTATATACTACTTGAAGAGAATGCCCCGTATAGGGTGAAGGAGCGAGCGAGATGGAATTAGTGATGAATAAGGACACGTGTGAGGCAGTACATTTGTCCCATACAAAACAGATTTGTACTGATATGGCTTAAAATTTAAATTTGTACTACCTCCTTTTATCCGTGCAGGAACGGAGAAAGAATACAATTTCCTGCGTTGGAGCGGCCTGTCGTAAGAGGCGACAAAACAACCCACAGCCAGGTGGTAGGGCATTTGCCCGACTGGATGACTACCACCCCTGGTCTAGAGTATGTCACCATAACAACCTTGAGTTGTGTTCCGGCATCAGTGGCCAGGTTCCAGTCTCCCTTAAGAGAGCAGAAGAGCATTTGTAGCACTTTTAGTGTTGCAAATGTCCATAGGCAATGTTAACCGCTGTCCATCAAGTGGGCCGTCTGTCTGTCTGTTGAACTCCTTCAATAAACAAAAAGAAAGATCCTACAGGCGTTAAAATAACGTCATATCATATAATATACGGCGTTTAAAATATTATAATAGAAATAATATTAATTTCATAATAAAACTACATTTTAACGGTTTTAAGCGCGGTAATTTAATTGATTTTGGTTTTTCCGACATTTCGGCCACTTTTCAGTGGCCGTGATCACGGAAGACAGACATGTCAAGTGTCAACGAGTATTGTTAAAGTTTTATTTAGCCTACCGCCAACTTGTTAATTTTAATTTTGTTTATGGTTATTATTTACTCTATGGGAGCCTAATCTAATTTTATCCGTGCAGGAACGGAGAAAGAATACAATTTCCTGCGGCCTGGCGGCCTGTCGTAAGAGGCGACTAAACAACCCACAGCCAGGTTGTAGGGTATTTGCTCGACTGGATGGCGACCACCCCTGGTCTAGAGTATGCCGCCATAACAACCCTGTGTTGTGTTCCGGCATTAGTGACCAGGTTCCAGTCTCCTTTAAGAGAGCAGCAGCGCATTTGTAGCACCTTTGGTGTTGCAAATGTCCATAGGCTATGGTGACCGCTTTCCATCAAGTGGGGAGTCTGCCTGTCTGCTGAACTCCTGCAATAAAAAAAACCACCGCTTCGCAACATGTTATGGCTTGAAGAGAAGAAGCGGCGCAAGAAACTCTTCAGCAAAAATGCCTAGCTCTCATCTTATTATATATAAATTACGTGTCACGTTGTTTGTCTGCGATGGACTTTTAAACTACTTGACCGATTTTAATCAAATTTGCACACCGTGTGCAGTTTCATCCGACTTGAAAGATAGGATAGCTTACATTTGGACCCGGTAGGTGGCGCCGGAATCGGGTTCTAAATTTAATTTCTTCAGGGCAGAACAACGTCTGCCGGGACAGCTAGTAATTTTATATAATATTAAAATGGGTGGAAGGAAAATAAAAGAAACAAAATGAATTAAATTACCGCGCTTAAAACCGTTAAAACTTAGTTTTATTATGTATATACAAGTCGCGAAAACTTAAGAAAATATAATATTAATTTCTTTAACTTGTACTTACTTATGACGTCATAAGTATAAATAGGCAAACACTCATGGCACTAGATAGGACAATATATATAAGTATAGATATAAGGCCCACACTGCACATGCACTTCCTCACAACACCAGCATGTAACAGATACACTCTACATTAGTATAAGTTTAGTATTAAAACTAGAATAAATTAATATAATAAGTTTTTCTTAAGGTACACCACAACATAAAAATCACTAAATTAATGTCACACACTAACAAAAATAAACAATAAGCGTGTATGGACTCTAAAATCTTTCATAGAAATTACATACGTACATAACTTCACGCCAGTTCCCTTGCGGGGTAGGCACGAACATCAGAGCGCCATTCAGGCTTATTCTTACACACCTCACTTGCCTCTTTGACATTCATAGCTCTTGTCATGCACGCTCGTCTGTTCTTAAGGCTCCTGACATCACCATCACATAGAAATTAAGTTGTGAAAAAGGGTACGGAACTCGAGTCCGTAGAGATGTTAATAAAAAAAAAGTATAAATAGGAACTACATATGATTGTATAGTTACGGCGTCTGTTAACATCGACCTTGCTAAGAGGTCAATAGAGCACGCCTGACTACTTCGCAATGACAATGCAATCACTATGACATGCTAGGTACTACATATAGTACTTACTATACTCGTAGTTACCTTATTATAGGAGTTGGCAATGACTTTTTGTTCGAAGTCATGGTAGTTTAGTGCTTAACATGTTTTATTGCGAAGCTGGTAATCAGGCAGACGGCCCGCTTAGTGAAAAATGGTTTCTCAACGAGTTTTATGTCGGGAGTCGGGACTCAGAAAAAAAAACCAAAAACCTAACCAACATTGTTACAAGTATGTCGCCATAACAACCTTGAGTTGTGTTCCGGCATTAGTGAGCAGGTTCCAGTCCCCCTTAAGAGAGCAGCAGCGCATTTGTAGCTTCTTTGGTGTTGCAAATGTCCATAGGCGCTGGTAACCGGAATGGTCCGGTGGTCTTACGTGCAGCGGGGCGATGCCGTGCAAATGAGTGTGGCTGCCGTTGTCGGCGCGGTCAAACATTCGACACGCCGACATCGCCACAAAGTCACACTGGCAGTTCCTAGGTCGCGGGTGATTATGTCATCCCACTTCTACGCAAAAGTTGACAAAATCCTCAACATTCCTCTCTGACATTAACTCAGTAATTCTCGTAAGTAAGTACTAAATAATTTCCCGCGAATGCACTGGACACCGAAAAATGATGTGCGGAACGTCTTCCCACTCGCCAGGGTCGCAAATACACCAAGGAGTCTCCTTGCACCCGAAGCGGTTCGGGTACTCGGAGAACCCCGCGAAGCTAATATTAATCTGTGTAGAATGCAAAACAGCGCGCCGTTATATGACAGCGCGGGCTCAACGTTCCCGCCGCATTCTATTGGCGCGAAAACTGTCAAAAACCGAACGACAATTCGGGACAGTTCGACGCGCGCCTTCAACGCGGACACACGTTTGTGGTCGTCTATAACTAAGTTCTCGCGCATGCTGCTTGCCCTCATTTAAACCAAAATGCTTCTGATTGTCTTCGTAAAATAACATATAGAGTGTGTGTATTAAAAGTGTATGAGATGAAGTTATTTTTAATTCGAAAGAAGAAAGAAAGAAAGAAAAAACGTTTATTTGGTCATCACACAACGAGATTCCCTGTGCGCCGCTCAATGGATACAACATAACCGTCAACCACACACCCCTCACTACAAAAATATTATAATAATTTAGATAATGACTCCAGGGGCCAAGGCAAGGCCTCTTCGTGTTTGCCGTAGACAGCCGGCACCGAGTGGATATCGCTAGAGCTAAGACTCAAGCTCCAGGGGTGGAAGTGATAAATGGCATCACGTCAGAAGTAGCGTCGGTGAACCTGCAGCCCACCTCTCTACACCCCTTAGCCACTCACACCCATGTTGCCCCTGTCTTTTATGGTATTTTTTAGGGCCCATACAGGGAGTGGCGAGTCACAGTCTGCCCATTTTTCCATGTTCCCGGAACATTGCGACGAGCAGACGCCATAGTCTCCATATTCCCAGACCCCTAGTACCACCAGCAGTTCATCCTAATAACCCGGTACTTTCTGTTCTCATTTCCTACAATAGTCCTACACTGGCCGGGGCTTGTCCTTGGGTGCATTATTACACGCCACGCTTAGATTAAATTTGTTAAAGGGCCTCTACGTGTTGGCCTCCCCATGGCCCCACGCAAGCCCTCCAAAAGTCCAGCCCATTTTTATGGCCCGTGATCTTTAAAGACATACAATTATTTAGAAAATATTAACTACTTTATTTATATGTTAAATTTGTATATAGGTCAAATTTTTTTAACAGACTGAGCTCAAGAACTTTCTGTACAGTAGCTTACCGGAAAATTTACTCAAGAAAATAATATTAATTCGAAGAGTTTTCTTTAAACCCTTGTTGACCTCATTGTTTCTGAAAAGCATTTGCACAAACAATCTCCAGCGGCTTGAGCGCTGAGCTACCGAAGCTAGACATGCCGTCAGTCCACTTGACCCCTTTGAGCCGCATGCAAGCGCTGTTTATGCTCAAACGAAATCAAGTTAATTTGCTCTCTATTGCACTATGTACATTTTTATACGCTTTTATTTATTTATTTAATATATTCGGAGGCTAACAGATATATATGTCGCAGTTTGCTGCATATGTTAAATATTGAAGATATGATTGTAAAATCCCTAACGTAATATGTGATACGGGTTTATCTAACCTGTTAATTATCACGCCTAGAATATCATTTCACTTGACGTATAAAATGTCAGTTGATTGTGACATTAAGTTGACTTACGTAATGTCAATTGGTTTTAAAAAAGGATAAAGAAAAGCAGGGGACGAGGGGGAATGAAAAAGGGGACGAGATAAAAACAAGTACCATTTTTCATTTGGATTGATTAGAAATAATTATTAGATATTGATAAATAATCTGAAACGTTAATAAAGTGTATAAGGTGTAAACAGCCTATTTATTAAAATGGAAAACGAACCTGGACGCTCGCCGTCATATATAATTATAACATTTAGATTACTCTAATGTACATATTAAGTATGCGACTTATATACGTATGTATAGCAATTATATATTTATAAATTAGGTTTTCAAATAAATAAGTTCAAACTCACCGCTTCAACTCGAACTGTGGTTGATTTTAAGAGTCTAATTTTATGTGTGTTCTTGGCACTGTCAACTGTCACTTGCGACGTCAATATGTTCCGTCGCTTCAACTCGCTCTGTACTTGATTTTAAGAGTCTAATTTTATGTGTGTTCTTGGCACTGTCAACTGTCACTTGCGACGTCAATATGTTCCGTCGCTTCAACTCGCTCTGTACTTGATTTTAAGAGTCTAATTTTATGTGTGTTCTTGGCACTGTCAACTGTCACTTGCGACGTCAATATGTTCCGTCGCTTCAACTCGCTCTGTACTTGATTTTAAGAGTCTAATTTTATGTGTGTTTCTTGGCGCTGTCAAATCGCGACGTCGATACTGTTTAGCGGCTTATGGTGATATTGCAAGCATAAAATTCAACAGATAATAGAAAAATTAAGGATATATAAGATACCTGGAAGTAAAAAGATGTTGCCCTAAATTAATTATGCGGCACAAACCTGAGTGAATGTACGAATTAACTAGAAAGGTTGTACTGGCTCCATTTGTCTCAAAAAATAATGTTGAAGGGATGAATATTTCGATATTCATCAATAATTTCCTAAGTTAGATGTATACATACATACATACATAACTTCACGCCAGTTGCCTTGCGGGGTAGGCACGAACAACAGAGATAGATATATGATAATTCATATTGGATATTATAGGATTAATTTCGGAGCTTGCCATACACAACGCGGTGCTGGTACTACGCTCACGTATGGAAGCGAGAGTTGGGTATGGAAGAGAGAGCATGAAAGTAGAGTAAACGCGGTCGAGATGCGAACACTGCACAAAATCTGCGGAGTGACGCGCGCGGACCGCGTTCGTAATACCGAAGTAAGAAAGAGAGTTGCTCTGAAAGAGAGTGTCGGGGTGAAGGTAAGGAAAGGAATGCTCCGGTGGTTCGGACATGTGGAAAGAATGCATGATGCAAGAACGACTAAACAGATATACAATGCAGAAGTCATGGAAGGCCACGACACACCTTCCATGATCAAATTGATCGTGTACTAGCAGAAGGTGATGTCAAGAGCCTTAAGAACAGACGAGCGTGCATGACAAGAGTTATGAATGTCAAAGAAGTAAGTGAGGTGTGTACGAATAAGCCTAAATAGCGCTCTGTTGTTCGTGCCTACCCCGCAAGGGAACTGGCGTGAAGTTATGTATGTATGTAATTTCGGAGAGTGTGCGGTTGAACTGTTCGACCTGATTCCCCCTACACCATTCTATCTTCGGACCATAAGGCCCTCTGATCTACTTCCTCGTTTTACAGTGGAAACGCCAGCAGTGCGAGCGAAACGTTTCGCCTCTACGTACGGCTGAGTTATGGAACGCACTACCTGAGTCCGTGTTTCATGAAAAGTACAATCCGGGTATCATCAAGTCTCGTGTGAATAGGTATCATCGACCACATCATCGACCGGCATTGGACGAGATCGTGGTCAAAGAAAAACCTATTAATCATAAAACAACGTGTGCGTCTCGGGACGCCGACAGAAGTGAAGTTGAAATATTTAATATTGAAATTGTTTAACTTGAGAAAAGCTTAGGTTATCACTTAAATTTTATGCATATTAATATGATAATGTAAGGAAAGGTTATTTATTAATAAAATCTTTTATTGATTATAAAATATATTTTATTCTTGATTATGTACATTAGAATTTTCTTTGTGTAGATTATTAGTACCATTATTTAATCTAATTACTGAATTACGGCTAGCGCTGTGGGTTAGAGTGAGAGAGGAGGAGCCGTATGCGTGAGAGAAAGGGAAGCCAGACAGACTGCCGCCGTAACGCGTTACGTAACGAAGCTGTTTACCCTCCCATAAGATCCAATCACTTCAAAAACTGTTCCTGATAACTGACTGACTGACGGTGATCCTTAATAGAGAAATAATTTTAGAATTTTATCTGTGCAGGAACGGAGAAAGAATACAATTTCCTGCGGCCGGGCGGCCTGTCGTAAGAGGCGACAAAACAACCCACAGCCAGGTGGTAGGGCATTTGCCCGACTGGATGGCTACTACCCCTGGTCTAAAGTATGTCGCCATAACAACCTTGAGTTGTGTTCCGGCATTAGTGACCAGGTTCCAGTCTCCCTTAAGAGAGCAGCAGCGCATTTGTAGCACCTTTGGTGTTGTAAATGTCCATAGGCGATGGTAACCGCTTTTTTAACAACCGTAAAATTGATTTTTAAAATAAGTATATTTATTTTCGCCCTACCCTATTTAGAATTTGTGTAAAAAAGTTAATTGCTTACTTATTTTGGAAGGTAGTTTGAAATACTCATAGAGTCTCGAACAAATGGTTCAAATGTCGAGTTAACATAATTAGATAATCAAGTTTTATCCCTTCGAGTATTACGGTTCTAATTTATTTAGGTCTAGAGCTTTGTTGAGTCAGGTTTGATAATGAACTTTAGCTTGAAGTTCTAAAACTAGATGGCGTTGTTGTGTATCAAAGAATAGTAACCCGCAGAGGTTTCATGGGAAACGACAATCTATATGAGATATGGAACGTCTGAAGTTCAACAATCCACTTCTGACAGAAGTGATGGGTATACCATCGGTTCTCTTTAAAATAGGAGTCTACGTCTAGCATAGTTCCGGGCACAAGTCTTGAGTGGCCAGTGGATTTTTTTTTTATTGGGAAGCTCATGGAAAGTGGTTCCCGTCGCCTATAGATTTTTGCAACAGAAATAGCGCAGCCAACGCATTATCAGCCATTAGGATGGGATAGGGGGGGCAAACAGGATTAATGGAATAGAAGGCATGGGACATAGGATTCGAATAGGGGGATGGGAAATGGGATCGGAATAGGGGTATAGGATATAGGATCGGAATAGGGGGATGGAATATAGGATTGGAATAGGAATATGGAATATAGAATTGGAATAGGGGATGGGATATAGGATTAAAATAGAGGGATGGGATATAGGATTGGAATAGGGGATAGGACATAGGATTGGAATAAGAGTATGGGATATAGGATTGGAATAAGAGTATGGGATATAGGATTGGAATAGGGGTATGGGATATAGTATTGGAAGAGGGGGTGTTGGAATCAACCTCTTTACATAGTTTTACTTTTTATATTTTGACACTGTCAACATTCTTTGTTTTTTTTTTCTTTTTACTTACTCTATATTCATCCTTGCATTGTACCATATCGTTGTATAATAAATATTAATATTATAAGGAAATTCTCGTATTACTTCGCGTCCGAGTTGTGATATATACAGTCTACGTGCTCTCCACAGGGGAATGTGATATAGAATTGCAATAAGTGGATGGGATATAGAATTGGAATAGGGATATGGGATATAGTATTGAAATAGGGGGATGTGATATAGAATTGCAATAGGTGGATGGGATATAGGATTGGAATAGGGGTATGGCATATAGTATTGAAATAGGGGGATGTGATATAGAATTGCAATAGGTGGATGGGATATAGGATTGGAATAGGAGTATGAGATATAGTATTGAAATAGGGGGATGTGATATAGGATTGCAATAGGTGGATGGGATATAGGATTGGAATAGGGGTATGGTATATAGTATTGAAATAGGGGGATGTGATATAGAATTGCAATAGGTGGATGGGATATAGGATTGGAATAGAGGTATGGGATATAGTATTGAAATAGAGGGATGTGATATAGAATTGCAATAGGTGGATGGGATATAGGATTGGAATAGGGGTATGGTATATAGTATTGAAATAGGGGGATGTGATATAGAATTGCAATAGGTGGATGGGATATAGGACTGGAATAGGGGGATACGTTAGGGAAAGTTGGGTAAGGGGAGGGGGAAGTGAGCCATTGGAACTATCGCTCATCGTACGAAATACGATTAGCTCAAAGGTATCCGTTTCACGGCGTTATTCTGTGTTTGCGTGGTATCACACTAATCAAGTTGGCCCTAAGAGCTGTAATTAAAATAATTATTCCAGCATGACTATCAAATACAATGTCTTTGATTACAGTCATTATTGCCGACATTAAGTAGCCGTTAAATGTGAAGTTTTTATGATGCTAATAATGTTATTTAATTGCATAACAATATTTATGTATAGTTCCCGGCACGAATCTTGAGCGGTCACCTCTCAATAAAAGGCACAAAAATTTTTAAGATGTCGATAAATAGTATCACATTGCCACGCTCAATGCGTAACGTGATTTTTTCTATTCCGCCGACCGCTCAAGATATGTGCTGGGAACTATAATGTTCTCATTCAGTGACAGACAGAGAATTAATGTGAAGTGACAAATTATACATACATACATAACTTCACGCCAGTTCCCTTGCGGGGTAGGCACGAACAACAGAGCGCCATTTAAGCTTATTCTTACACACCTCACTTGCTTCTTTGACATTCATAACTCTTGTCATGCACGCTCTTCTGTTCTTAAGGCTCCTGACATCACCTTCTGCTAGTACACGATCAATTTGATCATGGAAGGTGTGTCGTGGCCTTCCACGACTTCTGCATTGTATATCTGTTTAGTCATTCTTTCATCATGCATTCTTTCCACACGCCCGAACCACCGGAGCATTCCTTTCCTTACCTTCACCCCGACACTCTCTTTCAGACCAACTCTCTTTCTTACTTCGGTATTAGGAACGCAGTCCGCTAGCGTCGCTCCGCAGATTTTGCGCAGTGCTCGCATCTCGACCGCGTTTACTGTACTACAAATTATAATTAGCAAATATATCTAAAAAGGTATACTTTATTGCTGATTAGGTTCTAAATAACTCTTTCTTTCTTTTCTCTTTAAACTGTCATTTTATGGGTATCCGTGCAGGAACGGAGAAAGAATAGAGTTTCCTGCGGTCAGACGACCAGTCTTAAGAGGAAACAAAACAGGCTACAGCCATACGGGCAATTACCCGACATTTGCCCGTCTGGATGGCTACCACCGCTGGTCTAAAGTATGCCGCCATAACCACCTTGAGTAGTGTTCCGGCAATAGTAGCCAAGTTCTAGTGTCCCTTAAGAGAGCAGCAGCGCATTTGTAGCACCTCTGGTGTTGCAAATGTCCAGAGGCGATAGTAACCGCTTCCCATCAAGTGGGCCGTCTGTCTGTCTGCTGAACTCCTGCAATGAAAAAAAGACGGGCAAGTATCCTACATTTGCCGGACTGGATGGCTACCACCCCTGGTCTAGAGTATGCCGCCATAACAACCTTGAGTTGTGTTCCGGCATTAGTGGCCAGGTTCCAGTCTAGCTTTACAGAGCAGCAGCGCATTTGTAGTACCTTTTTTTTATTGCTTGAGTTCAGCAGACAGGCAGAGAGCCCACTTGATGGAAAGCGGTTACCATCACTTATGGAAATTTGCAACATCAAAGGTGCTACCAATGCGGTGCTGCTTTCTTAAGGGAGACTGGAGCCTGACTACTAATGCCCTAATACTACTACCTACCTACTAATACTCAAGGTTGTTATGGCGGCATACTCTAGACCAGGGGTGGTAGCCATCCAGTCCGGCAAACACCCTACTACCTGGCTGTGGTTGTTTTGTCGCCTTTTATGACAGGCCGCCCCAACGCAGGAAATTGTATTCTTTCTCCGTTCCTGCACGGATGAAATCAATGATCAATTCCAAGAGTCGTCAATTTGCGTTAAAATTTCAGCAATTCGTCCAGTAACAGGCAATTTGTGTCAGTAATGAGATAGGTCTAGACTGGATGATTGCACACACAAATTGAAGGGAGGAAAGAAACAGTGGAAAGCTGGGAAATTGGCACCCGACGTTATTGGAAAATGGGAAACGATGCGTGATATGTTGATTGACAGCCGGTTTTCCCGGCTACGGTCTACTAGTTTAAGTGGTCAAGACCAGAATACACCTATACTAATATTATAAACTAGCATTTGCCCACGACTTCGTTCCACGTTTGATTTGATATTCCCAAGACACAAAGTACATTTAAAAAAAATAGTTTAAAAAAAAACAAAAAAATACGCTTTTATAGAAAATCCAACTAAAAAATAGAAAATCGATTTGAATTAAAAATACTAGTGTAAGAAAAAATGATTTTATTGTAACAAAAGCGTAAACTGCTAGGCGCATAACTTCACGCCAGTTCCCTTGCGGGGTAGGCACGTACAACAGAACGCGATTTAGGCTTATTCTTACACACCTCACTTGCTTCTTTGACATTCATAGCTCTTGTCATGCACGCTCGTCTGTTCTTAAGGCTCCTGACATCACCTTCCGCTAGTACACGATCAATATGATCATGGAAGACGAGTCATGGCCTTCCACGACTTCTGCATTGTATATCTGTTTAGTCATTCTTTCATCGTGCATTCTTTCCACATGCAACCACCGGAGCATTCCTCTCCTTACCTTCACCCCAACACTCTCTTTCAGACCAACGCTTTTTCTTATTTCGGTATTACGAACGCGGTCCGCGAGCGTCACTCCGCAGATTTTGCGCAGTGCTCGCTTCTCGACCGCGTTTACTCTACTTTCATGCTCGCTCTTCCATACCCAACTCTCGCTTCCATACGTGAGCGTAGGTACCAGCACCGCGTTGTGTATGGCAAGCTGGGCCTTCTGGCTGAGGTTCTTAGCGCCTAGAAGTTTAACTAACGCTCCATTCAAACTATTCCCCAAATTCACTCTTCTTTCTATATCAGCGGTGTACCTTCCATCCCTTCACGTATTAATATAATGATTACATTTCTTTGGTCCAAAAATTTACTCCGAGAACTCATTAACTGCCCTATTATACTGTAGTGTATCTCAGCTAATGAGTTCTTGCAGTAACCGACGATTTATTAGGATTTCAATGCCCAGAAGAGACATATTCTTTTATTCCACTCCTCTTAAGGTAGAAGGAACTTGTAAATTATATGTAATCAAATAGTCATACTATAAGGAAAGTACAATAACTATATACAATGTATAAATAAACGAGTATGTGCGGTGTCCGTGTGCCACATTTAGTTGCAGAGTGTAATAACAATAAATAGGGCCTTTCGATAACGAACCGGGGTAAGGCTGTGGACAGGATATCGGCGATGAGCGATTTGAATGAATATTTTAATCGTGTAGTTATAAATTAAAATGTATAAAATAAATTAAATGCTGGCCTGTATTTTGGGCAACGCATAAGCGTTGCCATACAACGTGGCAATGCGACCAGCTATTTGGGAACGTTCCCAATTGACGGTGATTTGGGACTTATTTACTATTTGTAGTTTTTATCTTTTATAAATTAAGTTGTATATATATATATATATATATATATATATATATGTGCGTACTTCTTGTTTTAAGAGCAGGCGTTAATACAGGATATATTGTATTGTATTTTTACGTTGGTGCTATTTGCCCTCGGAAGATATACTTCATTTTATATCGCAAACTATCCCATCTACCGGGATGAATAGTATTTAGGTCTATTTTCGGTATTCAGACAGACAGATCGTGTGAAAGTCGCATTTTTTTAAAGATTATGAAAGTTTTATATTTATAAACTTGATAAATGATTGGTCCCCCATACAAACTTTAATACCCTATTTCAACCCGTTCTAGTTTTATTTCTATAACTAAATATTGTGTAAGCTACACAAACGACCAAAACTACCAAACGCACTAAAACTGCCGAAACTACCAAAACTACCAAATCCACCAACCAAAACTACCTAAACTACCACAACTACCAAAACCACCAAAACTAACAAAACTATCACAACTACCAAAACTACCACAACTACCAAAACTACCACCAGAACTACCAAAACTACCACAACTACCAAAACAACCGAAACTACCAGCATAAACTGCCGAAAATAGCAAAACTACCAACCAAATCTACCACAACTACCAAATCTGCCAAACAAAACTACCAAAACTACCTAAACGACCAAATTGACCAAAATAAACAAAATGATGGAAATGGCAAATCACAAATAAAAAAACCTATCCTAGTTTCCGGGATAAACTTTACATAAATCTATCCCAAAATCTATCCCAGTATCCGGCATGAAAAGTATCCCTTGGCCACCCTCGGCATTCAAATTACATATGTACCGAGTATCAACCAAATCGGTCCAATAGTCTTTCCATAAAAGGATAACAAACAGAGAGACAAATATACTTTTATCCCGGAAACTATCCCATTTTCCGGGATAAAAAGTATCCTATGTTCATTCTCGGCATCAAAAATATATATGTACTGAGTTTCAGCCAAATCGGTCCAGTAGTTTTTACGTGAAAACGGAACAGACAGACAGACAGAGTTACTTTCGCATTTATAATATTAATTATATATATATATATATATATATATATATATATATATATATATATATATATATATATATATATATATATATATATATTACATAATTTGCTTTTTACATATATATATATATATATATATATATATATATATATATATATATATATATATATATTGCCTATTCTAATAATATATAAATATATTATTAGAATAGGCAAAGTATGTAAAATAAATTTTGAAAATTATTAAATACTGTAAATCAATGTATAAAAACTAAATGATTAGATTTAGTAGATATTAGTCAAAATTGGTTTCAATAATATCCGTTGAGTAATTTTTGTGAAAAGAGGTATTATTATTTAAAATTTTCAGCGTGATTAAATAACTGATATCTCAACATTGACAAAATATTTATGGCGCACGTTTATACGTTACATCCGTGCAGGACCGGAGAAAGAATACAATTTTCTGCGGCCGAGTGGCCTGTCGTCAGAGGCGACTTAACAACCCACAGCCAGGTGGTAGGGCATTTGCCCAACTGGATGGCTACCACCCCTGGTCTAAAGTATGTCGCCATAACAACCTTGAGTTGTGTTCCGGCATTAGTGACCAGGTTCCAGTCTCTCTTAAGAGAGCTACAGCGCATTTATAGCAACTTTGGTGTTGCAAATGTCCATAAGCGATGGTAACCGCTTTCCATCAAGTGGGCTGTCTATTTATTTCCTTATCTTACTCATATAAAAAATAATTTTTCAGGGTTTCTCAGTAAAATAGCAATAACAAAAGATGATCGTTGCATGTATAGAATCCCTAAATGCACGTTACCCGACATACGCTTGGCTATATACTGATTACGAAGTCGGGCCAAGAAAATTATCTGAACAAAATGATTTAACCAGTCTTCTGTTTAATTAATTATCTATTTTATTGCTGGAGTACAGCTATAACAGACAGGCTGACGACCCACCTGATGGAAAGTGGATTTCATCGCTTATGGATATTTACAACTAAACTAACTAAAGGGACTACCACTGTGCTGCCGTCAAAGGTTGATTGGAACCTGACGACTAATGCTGAAATACGCCACAACTCAGGGTCTTTGTAACCATTCAGATGTCCAAATGCCCTACCACCTGGCTGTGGGTTGTTTTATGCCACGTATAAGAGCCCGTAAAGTCGTGGTAGCGTAATGGCTTCAATCCTGGCCGGAACGCATGTACCACTAAGGCAGTTTTCTGACCTAATGTACATATTGTTACAATTACCACGTGCTAATAACGGTGAAGGAAAACATCTTGATGCAACCTGCGCATCGAGATGACTGACGTGTCAAACCTGCCAAGCCGCCTTGGACAAGCGTGACGGGTATACTGTCCGTTCCCCTATAACGAGAGCAGTAGGACGTTTATAGGCTGTTATTATTATTATATTATACATACATACATACATACATAACTTCACGACAGTTCCCTTGCGGGGTAGGCACGAGCAACAGAACGCCATTTAGGCTTATTCTTACACACCTCACTTGCTTCTTTGACATTCATAACTCTTGTCATGCACGCTCGTCTATTCTTAATGCTCCTGACATCACCTTCTGCTAGTACACGATCAATTTGATCATGGAAGGTGTGTCGTGGCCTTGCACGACTTCTGCATCCATCCACTTTTGCATTGTATATCTGTTTAGTCATTCTTTCATCATGCATTCTTGTTCATTATTATATATATATAAGAGCCCGTCCGGCCACCAGATTTAGTATTTTATGACGGCCTCTGTGGTTGAGCGGGCTAAGCCTTTGCCGGCCTACCTCACTGCAACGCAGAGGCTCCGGGTTCGATTCCTGGTATAGTAAATTTCGGAAACGTATTTTCTCCGTTATTTACTATGGTCTGGGTGTCTGGGATCGGCCCCAGAATAGTCCGTTGTATATTACCCATAACACAAGCGTAACTTGCTTAATTTGGGGATATACAAGATATGTGTTTGTCTGCCGATTATTAAAAAAAAAAAAAAAAAAATATCTTTCCTGCACAGATAGTAATTAATTGTATTTAAAAATATATACAATGCTCGCCTGCAATAAGACCCCGACCTTACTGGAGTGTAAATAATCTTGTTTAGTATGCGATTTGCCTAATTTGAATATTGTTGCGATCATTTCATTTCAACTTGTATTGGATGTTATTATTGACGCTAAGTAATTGGATAACTTGCTTATTATGCATTAACTTGGAATGCTTATAACACAAGACAAAACATCTACAAGGTTGAATTTTTGAAATGAAACTTCTTTAAAATCGTTAAGATTTGAAACCCGATGAAACGAAAAAGCGACACTAAAGAGAGATAAACACATAAATCTATAGGACTAAGCCTGCGAGAGGGAAGGTGGGATAGGGAAGATGGGATAAGGAAAGATGGGATAGGGAAGATGGGATAGAGAAGGCGGGATAGAGGAGGGGGAGTGGGCCATCGGAACTCTGACTCACCGCACGAAACACAGTTAGCTTAAAGTCAACAGTTTCACGCTGATATTCTGTGTTTGCGTGGTAGCACAACAATCGAGCCCAACCTAAGAGCTATAATCAAGATAATGATTCCAGCAAGACTCTACCTCATAAATCTCTACATAAAACTACGTTTTAACGGTTTTAAGCGCGGTAATTTTATCTGATTTTGGTTTTTCCGACGTTTCGGCCACTTTTCAGTGGCCGTGATTACGGAAGACAAAGATGTCAAGTGTCAACGAGTATTGTTAAAGTTTTATTTAGCCTACCGCCAACTTGATAATTTTAATTTTGTTTATGGTTATTATTTACACTATGCGAGCCTAATCTAATTTACTACCGCTTCGCAACATGTTATGGCTTGAAGAGAAGAAGCGGCGCAAGAAACTCTTCAGCAAACATGCCTAGCTCTAATAATTTTATATAATATTAAAACGTGCGGAAGGAAAAATAAAAGTAATTATCAGTCAAGTTGGTTTGTGTTCCTTTGATTTTTTTTTTTCTTTATTGCAGTAGATCAGCAGACAGGCAGACGGCCCTCTTGATGGAAAGCGGTTACCATCGCCTATGGACATTTGCAACACCAAAGTTGCTACAAATGCGCTGCTGCTCTCTTAAGGGAGACTGGAACCTGGTTACTACTGCCGGAACACAACTCAAGGTTGTTATGGCGACATACTTCAGACCAGGGGTGGTAGCCATCCAGTCGGGCAAATGCCCTACCACCTGGCAAAATTGTTTGTATTATTGTACGCAGAAAGAGCTCACAGTGTCTTGAGGTCTGGCAGCTGGTTTTTTTTTGTGTTTAGGTCTTAATAGTTTTGATGATTGGATCCCAAACAGGTGGCACTTGCGAACGTCGGAAAAAACCACAATCAAATAAAATTACCGCGCTTAAAACCGTTAAAACGTAGTTTTATTATGTATACAAGTCGCGAAAACTTAAGAAAATATTATAAAATTACTTAATTAAAAATATTTAATAGCTTGTCGAACAAGTTATGAATATTGAAATTGTGTATTATGTATGTATGTATGTATGTATTTTCCTTATTATGGTGCGGCTGATAAAAGGTACACCACAGCCATTAATATGATTAAATATGTAAGTTTAAAATTAAACTCAATTATCGCATGCAACTATAGTTTATTGTCCTTGGTAAGTGACATTGATTACTGGAGTTTTTATTACCTTCCTTGTAAGTTAGTAAATATCTGACGGCAGGTCTGTGATTATCCTTTTTTTACCGACTTCAAAAAATGAGGAGGTTCTCAATTCGTCGGGATCTTTTTTTTTTAATGTATGTTCACCGATTACTACGAGATTTATGATCCGATTTACGTGATTCTTGTTTAGTTTGATGCGGAATAGTTACCATTTGGTCCGTTAAAAATTTAACATAGTTTGGCCCAGTAGTTTTCATTTTATGAACATTTTTTATGAAAAAATTTCCATTCCGTTCCATATGTACACCGATTACGCTGAGATTTATGATCCGATTTACGTGATTCTTGTTTAGTTTGATGCGGAATAGTTGCCATTTGGTCCCCTAAAAATTTAATATAGTTTGGCCCAGTAGTTTTCATTTTACGAATATTTTTTTGTTCCCGTGTCTTGGGACCTATATGCTTTAAGGAGCGCGGCAGCTTTTTTCATTAACAACTCTACGGACTCTAGTTCCGTACCCTTTTTATAGAATTAAATTTAAGAAGAAGTTAAGAAGTTGTACACGCTTATTTGTTACTTTGTTATTGTGTGTGACATTTAATGAATGCATGTTGGTGTTGTGGTGTACCTTAAGAATAACTTATTATATTAATTTATTCTAATTTTAATACTAAACTTATACTAATGTAGAGTGTATCTGTTACATGCTGGTGTTGTGAGGAAGTGCATGTGCAGGATGTGCCTTATGTGTGATGACCTTCCAATTTCTTTATCATTTGCTGATTCTTCTGCTTATTTTTTTTTATTGCAGGAGAGAAGCAGACAGGCAGACGGTCGACTTGATGGAAAGCGGTTACCATCGCCTATGGATATTTGCAACACCAAAGTTGCTACAAATGCGCTGCTGTTCTCTTAAGGGAGACTGGAACCTGATCACTAATGCCGAAACACAGCTCAAGGTTGTTATGGCGGCATACTTTAGACCAGGGGTGGTAGCCATCCAGTCGGGCAAATGCTCTACCACCTGTCAATGTGAATTAAATATAGCAAGATCACTGTTATTCTTCTTATTATACATTATTCTTGATGGTTCCTAAAAATAACTTTTAATCATTTATTTTTTCCGTGTTTGAGAGGTAATTAAAAATTTATTGGAAACTAGCTTCTGCCCGCGACTTCGACCGCGTGGAATAGTAAAAAAAAGGAAGTTAAAAAACCCCCGATTTGGAAACGTCTTCCGTGATCACGGCCACTGAAGAGTAGCCGAAACGTCAGAAAAAAGAATCAAATATATTACCGCGCTTAAAACCGTTAAAACATAGTTTTATTATTCTTCATTGATGCTCCGGTTTTATTGGTGTTAGCGCAATAGTATATAGCCTATAGCCTTCCTCGACAAATAGGCTATCTAATACTCAAAAAAATTTTCAAATCAGACCAGTAGCGCCTGAGATTAGCGCGTTCAAACAAACAAACTCTTCAGCTTTATTTTTTTTTTTCACATATTATATAATTTGACTCTAAGAATGTCGACACAGGCTATTTTAAGATACTACATACTCGCAGTCAACAAGTCGATCACAAACTTTTTTTTTTTAATTTTTATTTATATATTAGTATAAGATATAAATCATTACAACCTAACATGTGACACAAAAGCAAATATAGCTTATTTTTTCCTCAACTCTTTAAGCTCACTATTAGCACATATGTGTCCGCTATGAGAGGGCAGATCGCGTTTGTGCACGTGGTCGTTAATTGTGTTGTTGTCTCACTCTGTTCATATAGGAGTTGTATGATTTGTATGAAATGGGTATATTTTCTTGGTATATTACGAGATAGTGATAGTGTTAGTCTTGCGGCTTTTTGGTATATCGATAATTGTCTTAAGGCGATGTCAGGAGCCTTAAGAACAGACGAGCTTGCATGACAAGAGTTATGAATGTCAAAGAGGCAAGTGAGGTGTGTAAGAATAAGCCTAAATGGCACTCTGTTGTTCGTGCCTACCCCGCAAGGGAACTGGCGTGAAGTTATGTATGTATGTATGTATGTATGTCTTAAGGGTAACTCGTTTTATACGTGCAGGAACGGAGAAAGAATACAATTTCCTGCGTTGGGGCGACCTGTCGTAAGAGGCGACTTAACAACCCACAGCCAGGTGGTAGGGCATTTGCCCGACTGGATGGCTACCACCCCTGGTCTAAAGTATGACGCCATAACAACCTTGAGTTGTGTTCCGGCATTAGTGACCAGGTTCCAGTCTCCCTTAAGAGAGCAGCAGCGCATTTGTAGCAACTTTGCTGTTGCAAGACCATCAAGTGGGCCGTCTGCCTGTCTGCTGATCTCCTGCAATAAAAAAAACTTGTTATATAGGCAATGTGTTAATACTACATAGCATTACTGCCAAAGATGTGTATTTGCGTAACCATCAGAACGGTATAGCTGACATTCATAACGTCATACTTATGTACGCCGTGTTGACGAACAAGGAAAAAATGCGTGGAATAATAATTGAGGATCCATTATAATCCAGCAGGAAACAGTTAAAGTTCTAGTAAATTTCAGTTTACCTCATTTCTTATTACAAAGTATTTTCCAACACTCAAATTATTTCCATTTAAAAACGCAGAAGGAATACTAATTTTTGCGATAAGCTGGCCTTTTTATTCAAAATAAGTTCCACTGGAGAACACTTTTTGAAGGTCATACATGTAAGTTAACTTCCTATTCTATGTACACCGCTTCGCAACGTGTTGATGCTGTAAAGGAGAAGAAGCGGCAAGCAACTCCCCAGCAACACGTCTAGCTAAATATTGTGCCTCTTTATATTTCATATTCTATTTATATCTCAAATTCTTTTTTTTAATAATTTTTGTACAGAAGTATGTCACAGAATTACTTTTTGAAGAATTAATGGAGTTGTAGCAAACAATGCATACTCAATAAGACCAAGACAATGAAAGGAAAGAAAGACGTGCTAAAATGTTATGCTGCAATATATCTCCATAGATTCCTTAATGTAGGAGGGATGTTTTTGGACACCATCCTCGGGTCTTTCGGGCTGGACAGAAGGACCAGAATGCAGGCATAAGGCCTGCATCGAGGGTGTGTGGGATTCTCAGCGACGGGTTCTCCACGCTCGCTTCTAAAACGGAGCTGTCACGAGAATCGGCCGCCGAACTACCCATTAAACCTACACCTGCGCCCCATTTATAGCGCCTTTACGGGGCGTCACGGGATCCGTACAGAGTAACTGCACCAGTTACTCTATGGTAATTCTAACGGCATTTTAATTCGAGTCCCGCAACTCGTAACAATAATAAAACTACTTTTTAACGATGGTTGTCAAGTACCACCTGTTTGGGTTCCAATCATCAAAACTATTAAGACCCAAACCCAGCAAAACCAACTGCCAGACCTCAAGACACTGAGCTCTTTGCACCGGAACACAAACCAAATTAATTGACAATTTCTTTTTATTTTATCTCGCACTCATTTTAATATATATATAAATCAATTGCTGTTCGTTAGTCTTGCTTAAACTCAACAACGGCTGGACTGATTTCGCTAATTTTATTTTTGAATTATTTGTGGAAGACCAGGGAAGGTGAGTAAATATGAAAAAAATGCTTGAAATATAATAAAAACAATAATTTCGCATTCCCTTCGAAACTATTCCTACCTGTCAAACATTTGATGTTCGTCCCGTCGTTTAGAAATCAATTAAATTTAAAAGTGAAGTTTTTTTTTAATTTTTTTGGTTTTGAATGTCAAAGGTTTAATGTTCGTCCCGTCGTTCAGAATTCAATTTTATTGTTGACGAATTCTTTTTGTTTTGGATAAGTTTTGACTACACTTTTTACTGAAGTTGAACATACATCTTGTACTAATATATAAAGCTGAAGAGTTTGTTTGTTTGAACGCGCTAATCTCAGGAACTACTGGTTTGATTGGAAAAATTCTTTCAGTGTTAGATAACCCATTTATCGAGGAAGGCTATAGGCTATATATCATCACGCTAAGACCAATACGAGCGGAGCACCACTGAAGAATATTTTAGGAATATTCATAATCGGGAAGTTTTTTTAACTTACTTTTTTTACAATTCTACGCGGACAAAGTTGCAGGCAGAAGCTGGTTTCTAATAAAACTACGATTAACGGTCTTAAGCGCGGTAATTTATTTAAAAAACAATAATTATTATGTATACAAGTCGCGGAAAATGAAAAAAATAATATAGTGAAACATTCTGCAGTTATCAGCTTTTTTATTTATTGATTCTGAGGCGGTACGAAGTTTGCCAGGTCAGCTAGTATTATATAAAATTTTGAGTCATATCAGTACAAATCTATTTTGTACGGGACAAATGTACTGCCTCACACGTGTACTACTCATCACTATGCTCGCATGTGGTAGGCCGGCAAAGGCTTGACCACAGAGGCCGTCAATGAATGGCTATTTATAAATTGTACTCCGCAAAATGGGAGCTAATTGAGAAATTGGTTCAGGTGTTTCCTTTGATACCGAGAATTAGCAATTGTAGTAATTGAATTGCCCGAAGCATTGTTGGGGCGGGGTGCAATTTAACTCACAGCGCGTTGTGTTGCTAACTAAAGACAGACTGGAATACATAACTACACGCCAGTTCCCTTGCGGGATAGGCACGAACAACAGAGCGCCATTCAGGCTTATTTTTACACACCTCACTTGCTTCTTTGACATTCATAGCTCTTGTCATGCACGCCCGTTTGTTCTTAAGACTCCTGACATCACCTTCTGCTAGTACACGATCAATTTGATCTTTTTTTTTTTTTATTGCAGGAGATCAGCAGACAGGCAGACGGCCCACTTGATGGAAAGCGGTTACCATCGCCTATGGACATTTGCAACACCAAAGTTGCTACAAATGCGCTGCTGCTCTCTTAAGGGAAACTGGAACCTGGTCACTAATGCCGGAACACAACTCAAGGTTGTTATGGCGACATGCTTTAGACCAGGGGTGGTAGCCATCCAGTCGGGCAAATGCCCTACCACCTGGCTGTGGGTTGTTAAGTCGCCTCTTACGACAGGCCGCCCGGCCGCAGGAATTTGTATTCTTTCTCCGTCCCTGCACGGATAAAAATCATGGAAGGTGTGTCGTGGCCTTCCACGACTTCTGCATCCATCCACTTTTGCATTGTATATCTGTTTAGTCATTCTTTCATCATGCCCGAACTACCGGAGCATTCCTTTCCTTACCTTCACCCCGACACTCTCTTTCAGACCAACTCTCTTTCTTACTTCGGTATTATGAACGCGGTCAGCGAACGTCACTCCGCAGATTTACGTCTTTTTTATTGTATGAATTCAGCAGACAGACAAACGGCCCACCTGATGGAAAGCGGTTACCATCGCCAATGGACATTTGTAACCACTAAGGTGCTATCAATGTGCTGCCGCTCTCTGAAGAGCGACTGTAACCTGGCCACTAATTCCGGAATACAACTCAAGATTGTTGTGGCGGCATACTCTAGGTTGTATCCGTCCAGGTGGTAAGGCATTTGCCTAAAGTATGTCGCCATAACAACCTTGAGTTGTGTTCCGGCATTAGTGACCAGGTTCCAGTTTCCCTTAAGAGAGCAGCAGCGCATTTGTAGCACCTTTGGTGTTGCAAATGTCCATAGGCGATGGTAACCGCTTTCCATCAAGTGGGACGTTTGCCTGCCTGCTGATCTCCTGCAATGGCTGTGGGTTGTTTTGTCGCCTCTTACGACAGGCCACTCGGCCACAGGAAATTGTATTCTTTCTCCATTACATCATCTAGTTGTATAACTGACAAAGATGTTGAATACTGAAATATGTGTTATATATTTTTATTTCCTACGTAATACCATATCCCGTCCCTTCTATCGCATTTCTCCTGTCTGATTCTACTCCCTACTCTTCTTCTTCCTTCTCCCTCCACCTCTTCCTTTTATCTCATTCTCCTATCCCAACCTCTTTATCACATCCTAAAGGCTGATAACGCGTTGGCTTTGCTATTGATGTTGCGAACGTCTGTAGGCGACGGTAACCACCTTCCACGAGCTCGCCCGTCTTCCTGTTTGCCAGTTTTGCAATAAAACATCTAAGCATCCTATTTGAATAAAATTTTATTCAAATACCAGGATATGCCCGCGACTTCGTCCACGCTTGACTCGAAATTCTCGCGGGGTTCCCGGGATAGTACCGCCGCATTTGAAAAAGCATGTAAGGTATCGCTTTAGTGAAGTCTGTGTAGGAATAAGCTAATTGTTATCTACACGAACAACTTCAAACCGCTCCCGGGAAATTACCCGCGTGATTCCCGGGATAAAAAGTAGTGTAGAGTTTAAGTATAAAAATTTGCTGTCGTACAGCGAAATCGGCTCAGTAGTTTTTACGTCAATCCCGAACAAACAGACAAGAAATCTAAAAACTGCATCGTGTCCTACATCGTTTATATAGTCTATCCCACTACACACACGGCTTATTTAGAAATTTACAATATTATAGGTACTAGCGGCCCCGGTAGACGTTGTCCTGCTCTGAAAAAATAAAAATCTAGGACCCGATTCCAGCGCCACCTACCGGTCCTAGTTGTGCATTTAAACCATTCGAGGACCCACCCAAACACACAAAAACAAAATCACCACAATCGCTCCAAGTGATTAGGAGGATTCTAGAACCCGACCTCAGCGCCACCTACCGGTTCTAATTGCGAATCTAAACTATCCGGGAACCTACTCAAACACATAAAAACAACATCGCCACAATCGCTCCAGGTGATTAGGAGGTCTATAACCCGAACTCAGCGCCACCTACCGGTTCTAATTGCTAATCTCAACCATCCGGGAACCCACTCAAACACAAAAACAAAATCACCAAAATCGCTCCAGGTGATTAGGAGGTCTATAACCCGAACTCAGCGCCACCTACCGGTTCTAATTGCGAATCTAAACCATCCAGGAACCCACTCAAACACAAAAACAAAATCACCAAAATCGCTCCAGGTGATTAGGAGGTCTATAACCCGAACTCAGCGCCACCTACCGGTTCTAATTGCGAATCTAAACCATCCAGGAACCCACTCAAACACAAAAACAAAATCACCAAAATCGCTTCAGGTGGTTAGGAGGTCTATAACCCGAACTCAGCGCCACCTACCGGTTCTAATTGCAAATCTAAACCATCCGGGAACCCACTCAAACACACAAAAACAAAATTACCACAATCGCTCCAGGTGATTAGGAGGATTCTAGAACCCGACCTCAGCGCCACCTACCGGTTCTAATTGCGAATCTAAACCATCCGGGAACCCACTCAAACACAAAAACAAAATCACCACAATCGCTCCAGGTGATTAGGAGGATTCTAGAACCCGATCTCAGCGCCACCTACCGGTTAAGCTACCTCCCTACCAATTTTTAGCCAAATCGGTACAGCCGTTCTTGAGTTATAAACAGTGTAACTAAAACGACTTTCTTTTATAGGTATATATAGATTTTAAGTAATGTTAAACTACAAGATGGATGGGTACAAATTTAAAGGTAGACCAAAAAAAAGATGGATGGATTGTGTGAAGGATGACATGATGGTATGCGGTGTGATAGAAGAGGTATGTCAGAATAGAAGAGTGTGGAAGAAAAAGACACATTGTGCTGACCCCAAGTAATTGGGGTATGGTGAAAGAAAAGACAGAGAGAGATAGATTTTAAGGTTGAAATGTGTTATATGTCCACAAATATAGTCCGATTTTAAAGAAATTTTTCAATTTCCTTTGAAGTGAAGCATTTCCACGTTTCCCGTCGGCTATAAAGCAGTCCACATATAAAACATGTTTATGACCGCCGACGTATGATGATTCAGTGCATTTGGATACGTTTTAGGAGCTATGATGTCACTGCAAGTTAGGGTTGACACTAAACAACAGTCTTCTAATGCATAATAATTGGACGTAGTTTAGCAGAAACGACCTAACACACAAAAAGTCGTTTTTGAGTTACTGAGATTTTAAGTTTAGACAAAAATTGCTAGATACAACTCATTTTTGACCACAATGTGAGTTGAGTCCTTTCTGCTAAACTACGTCCAGTTTAAGTAAACATTTTAAATACTGCAAATAAAAGAAAGTATATATTCTTCAAATAAAGTTTTTCTTTCTTTCTTTCATATGTAGTAGAACACTTATAAGGCAATAGATGGCGCTGTGCAATAATTGATGTCGCAAATGTTTGCCGAAGTGTAGAAAGAATATATACAAATTTCTAACAGTAATAGATTGGGCTTGCGAGAAACAACAATATCAGCAGACAGGCAGACGACCTACTTGATGGAAAGTTACCATCGTCTATGGACATTTGCAAATGCACCAAAGGTGCTACAAATGCGTTGCTGCTCTCTTAAGGGAGACTGGAACCTGGTCACTAATGCTGGAACACAACTCGAGGTTGCTATGGCGACATACTTTTTTGATGAAGTGAAACTTCTATATAGACGGGGTCTTAGGATTTTTCTGTCACGAAAAAGCGTTACGGCTTGTGGAGGGGCGGCATAAATTTAGATTAGACGTGGTGAGAGGCGGCATAATGTTAGAGTAGACTATCAATGTTTTTATTGGTTCCGGATCGAATTCAGTTTTTTTTGATTGATGAAATAAAATACGTTTAAATAAAAAATGCATTAATTAAAATGTACCTAACCTAACCAAATCATAATTTGCAGTAAACCTGCGAAAAATCGAAATGTGTGCTGGGACACATAGTAGAAGTGAAACTTCAACGGACAAGTGGCAAAACGAATCGCAACAAAGTTTTACGGGCAGATTGATAATGTACTTGTCCAATTTGAAAACCTGCCCGTAAAACTTCAAGTTATAATTCTGTTGCGATTCGTGTTTTTTACAGAATTTGGTTCAAAGAAGCATAAGTGAAAAGCTACGATAATATTCAATGACATAACGGATTTGATTTTAAACAAAAAAATTACTGACTTCCCACTAATACTCAAAAAATAAATATTAAGCTGACTTCTTTCTACAACATCTTGAAGTCAGTGCCAAGTAAAACATAAAAACAAATGTACAAAATATAGTAGTTTTTACATTTTACTTCACACCTACTTCAATACTATAATATATTATATTACATACATACATAACTCCACGCCAGTTCCCTTGCGGGGTAGGCACGAGCAACAGAACGCCATTCAGGCTTATTCTTACACACCTCACTTGCTTCTTTTCATTCATAGCTCTTGTCATGCACGCTCGTCTGTTCTTAAGACTCCTGACAGAAAGAAGTGGAATGAAGTCGGCTGAATATTTAATTTTTTGATTTTTAGTTGCGCAAATACTTCAATAGCTTTAGAAATAATATACTAAGCACCTGTAAAAAATTTACAACTGGCACGCGTATACAAATTTGCCATCTAAACCTTCGGTGTATATAATCTTCAAAAAGGATTGCTGACGATTTCCTTACGATTCACAAATCAGATCCTGACTTGGTGACCATCTCGAGAGTTAAGGAAAACAATTTGAAAATCGGTGCACAACTGACGGAGAAATCACGTAACATGCCTACAAAAAAATAGAACGCCTGTAGAAAGTGTAATACTGGCACCCGTATACAAACTTTTTTTAGAAAAATGTAGGTCTCGCGCATCTTTTAATAAGATCTCAATACCGAGAATGTACATAGAATATTTTTTATTGCAATAAATGACATGGCAACACGAACAAAGTTTTGCTGACAAATGCTAGTATTAAATAACAGAGCTATGATATTGTTCCAAGTTGCAGGACTCGAATTAAAATGCCGTTGGAATTATTATAGAATTTATTAGAACTATACAAACACGTATAACACAGGTATAAATATAACTGAACACAACCAGTACAAACATAATGCATGATTCAATAACACGCTTTGTCCGTTTCTATATAGATTATCGATGGTACACACGTCTTGCCTCGCTTGTGGTTATCGCTTGACTGCCTCACTCCTCCCTTGGGGCATTGCGTTATACTGTACAAATACAATATGTCTACTCGACCGCGTGGACTGAATTTACAAGAATCACACCTGGCTAATGAGTAGCATAAAGATTACAATACACAATGGGCTGTTTTTCTAATTATAAAGTTTAAATACAAAGTAAACAAAAGAAGTTTTAATAAACTGCAGGTGTGAATTGGTCTTTGTCGGTCGTAACAATATGTTCCGTTCAACCCTATGCTCAAACATTGTATAATCATAAACACAAAAATGCACAGCGGTTTTATAATAACATCGCTTTGAAATTCATACACATACATACATAACTTCACGCCAGTTCCCTTGCGGGGTAGGCACGAACAACAGAGCGCCATTTAGGCCCATTCTTACACACCTCACTTGCTTCTTTGACATTCATAACTCTTGTCATGCACACTCGTCTGTTCTTAAGGCTCCTGACATCACCCTCCGCTAGTACACGATCAATTTGATCATGGAAGGTGTGTCGTGGCCTTCCACGACTTCTGCATCCATCCACTTTTGCATTGTATATCTGTTTAGTCATTCTTTCATCATGCATTCTTTCCACATGCCCGAACCACCGGAGCATTCCTTTCCTTACCTTCACCCCGACACTCTCTTTCAGACCAACTCTCTTTCTTGATTCGGTATTACGAACGCGGTCCGCGAGCGTCACTCCGCAGATTTTGCGCAGTGCTCGCATCTCAACCGCGTTTACTCTACTTTCATGCTCTCTCTTCCATACCCAACTCTCGCTTCCATACGTGAGCGTAGGTACCAGCACCGCGTTGTGTATGGCGAGCTGGGCCTTCTGGCTGAGGTTCTTATATTCTTATATTCTTATGAGTTTAATACATTTTAGTGGACTGTATGGCTGTTCAATTTAATCAAGCATAAATTAATTAAATCTCTTATTGTCAGCGAGGCCAAATCTGTACCAACATTTAGAAAATCGCTCAGAAAACACTATTTATCCATAAACAGTTATGTCTGATTGACACAATATAATCATGACAATACATTTATTATAATTCAATTAAATTAATGCGAAATAACGTATGTATTTTGAAATATATTATTGTATATGTAGGCTCACGCCGGGAGCGAACGAATGACGCTCCAAGTATAACACAATAATAATCTGAAATATTATAATCAAAGTTTATTACACCAAAATTATTACAATTACAATATTAAATATTGCACACTAATACACAGATATATTAGGACAACTCCAAGAGTTGCATCCACGCTTGTCAGGTGTCGCGCAGCAATTTGCCCTCCAAGAAAACTGCGATTATCAAGCAGTAATATACTTTGCAGATATACAATGCAAAAGTGGATGGATGCAGAAGTCGTGGAAGGCCACGACACACCTTCCATGATCAAATTGATCGTGTACTAGCAGAAGGTGATGTCAGGAGCCTTAAGAACAGACGAGCGTGCATGACAAGAGCTATGAATGTCAAAGAGGCAAGTGAGGTGTGTAAGAATAAGCCTGAATGGCGCTCTGTTGTCCGTGCCTACCTCGCAAGGGAACTGGCGTAAACTTATGTATGTATGTATGTACTGACGATATTACATTTATCAATCTGGTTAAACTGCTAGCAAGCTAAAAACATTTTTTATGAATGACGAGTCGAGAATATGAGACGCAATGCGCCCGCGCAGGGGTTTAGTATTCACATCGCGATGGTCGCAAGGTGCGTTACAGAGACGAACTTAGGGAGATCACGATTAACAAGTTTATGTGACTAGTACCCACAGAGTACATTAATATAATAGCTAAGTGCTTTATGGAACTATCTAAAGTCTATTTAAAATTTAAAAATATTAATCTTATATTAATATATAAAGCTGAAGAGTTTGTTGGTTTGTTTGAACGCGCTAAACTGAGGAACTACTAGTCTGATTTGAAAAATTCTTTCAGTATTAGATAGCCCATTTATCGGGGAAGGCTATAGGCTATATATCATCACGCCAAGACCAATAGGTGCGGAGCACCAATGAAGAAAGTTTCAAAATCGCGGGGTTTTTTTAACTTACTTTTTTAACTACTCCACGCGGACGAAATCGCGGGCAGAAACTAGTTTTAATTGTATAAAAATTGATATAATCACTTTGCTATTGAATTTGTAAGCACGATGTTTATTTCTCTATTTACGTATTTTCTTCTACACCGTCCTATTTGAAACAGACTATAAATAGAGATCGTTATCTCGCTCGCTCATTACACACATTTTTTAAAATATAAATTAATAGAATTTACCTCCGAATATTTCACAAAAATTCTTTAGATTCACTCTAGATTTCATATATTTTTTTTTTGTATTTTGTTTACGCTGTTTTTTATATTGTTATGCATTGTGGCTATGAACAAATGATTTATATTTTTATAGTGTTATTCTTAGGATTTACGTAATAGACATTTGCAGTAAATAATGACGGCCTCTGTGTTTGAGCATTCGAAGACTTTCTCAGCCTACTTCACTGTAACACAGAGGCTTTTGGTTCAATTCTTTGCATGCTAAATTTCAGTAACGAATTTTCTCCGATATTTACTATGGTCTGGGTGTCTGGGATCGCCACCAGAGTAGTCCGTTGTATATCACCCACAACACAACTTACTTAATATGGAGATATACAATATGTGTTTGTCTGCCGATAACTATTATTACAAATTCTGTCAACTATATCTTGAAAAGAAAAAGAAAAGAACACAATTTCCTGCGTTGGGGCGGCCTATCGTAAGAGGCGACTAAACAACTCACAGCCAGGTGTTAGGGCATTTGCCCGACTGAATGGCTACCACCCCTGGTCTACAGCATGCCGCCATAACAACTTTGAGTTGTGTTCCGGAATTAGTGACCAGGTTCCAGACTCACTTAAGAGAGCAGCAGCGCATTTGTAGCACCTTTGGTGTTGCAAATGTCCATAGGCGATGGTAACCGCTTTCCATCCAGTGGGCCGTCGGTCTGTCTGCTGAACTCCTGCAATAAATAAATATATATATATATATATATATATATATATATATATATATATATATATATATATATATATATATATAATTATAAATTCTGTCAACTATATCTTCAAAAAATCAGTAAAGCTTGAGAAAGAGCGTGGCTAACTTAGGTGGTTATGTCTGGGATCACTGTAACCATTTTGATATCTAACTGTTGGTTGTTTCTTAAAATAAATATAAGGGTATGATATGATGACACTAATCTGACATTTTTGTCTAATTTTCACGTCCCTAGTTGCTCTCTAAAACAGTTCAATTTTCAAGGTTACAATTGTTTCTCCAACTTTCTTATAATATTTCGTGTGTCTTTATTTATATTTTACACAGTAAATGGTTTACTTTTGAAGGTTACGATTGTTTCGCCAATTTTCTTGTAATATTTCGAGTTAATTGCATGCAAATGCGCGATTGCTCGACCTAGTCCGTCCCTGTCCCCTCCAAATGACGTCACGGCGTCCATATTGTGTTGTAGGGATATTGTATCACAACAGCCATCAGCAAACAACAGGTGCGAGATATATTTTCTAGAAAATTCGATGAAACTTGATATATTTTTTTTAGATATCATTAAATATGAATTATGTATAATAATTTTAATTGATTGTTTTGATCGATCAATTTCATGGTTACTTACAGATTAAGTTTTAACAAGAAGATTAATAAAACTATAGTTGCACAATTATAATATGGTAGGTTTTGAAGGTGAGTTTGTACGCGTTGTATAAGTGAAAAAGATCTTAAGGCTTGTAGCAACGCCAACGTCCTTGTGGCCAAACACAAAAACGGAAGATAAACTGTTTAAGTTACATAAATTCGATATGTACATTATTTGTTCATGTATTTTTTATTACTAGCGGCCCGGCGCGGTTTCACTCGCGCTCTGTCCCGCTCCCGTGGTATATAGCGTCATATTATATAGCCTATGACACCCCCTGTTAATGTAGCTTTCTAACAGTAAAAGAATTTTTAAAATCAGTTTAGTATATCCAGAGATTACCCCCTACATCGTCACTAACTCACATACTTTACCTGTTTATAATATTAGTATAGATATAAGATTATGTCGTGGGTATGTTAGATTTGACAGTCTTTTTTTTTTTATTGCAGGAGTTCAGCAGACAGGCAGACGGCCCACTTGATGGAAAGCGGTTACCATCGCCTATGGACATTTGCAACACCAAAAGTGCTACAAATGCGCTGCTGCTCTCTTAAGGGAGCCTGGAACCTGGTCACTAATGCCGGAACACAACTCAAGGTTGTTATGGCGACATACTTTAGACCAGGGGTGGTAGCCATCCAGTCGGGCAAATGCCCTACCACCTGGCTGTGGGTTGTTTAGTCGCCTCTTACGACAGGCCGCCCGGCCGCAGGAAATTGTATTCTTTCTCCGTTCCTGCACAGAGGAAAATCAGAGGATTTGACAGTCTTTTGTATTTTAACAAATAAATTATTTCTACTGCTCTCGTTTAAACCAAAATGTCTCCTCTGTAACTGATTGTTCGGATACTGAAAACTTCAGTTTAGTAGATGTTGAAAAATAATCCTATAACAAAAAATATACTTTTTAACTAGAGAAACATGTATAAATTAAACAACTTTTCATATAGCAACCTAAACACAAACTTGAGAAATCGGGGAGATTGACGCATGTCATGGAACCCCTAATATACAATAAGCTACCGAGTAGGATAACGGAGTCACGATCCCTCAGCTCATTCAAAACATGGCTCAGGCAATAATGGTTAGTCAGGCACACCTTTTATAACCATGAGGAGTTTATGTCCTATAACGTGATATAATTTTTATTTTTTATGTGACCATACATATATATAATATAGAAATTGACGTGTAACTTTGTTACGAATAAAAGATTTCTGATTTCTGACTTCATGTTTGCGAAACAAAACATATAAACATATTGTTCCAACATTTGTATTCTTGTATGCAGAAGTCGTGGAAGGCCACGACACACCTTCTATGATCAAATTGATCGTGTACTAGCAGAAGGTGATGTCAGGAGCCTTAAGAACAGACGAGCTTGCATGATAAGAGTTATGAATGTCAAAGAGGCAAGTGAGGTGTGTAAGAATAAGCCTAAATGGCACTCTGTTGTTCGTGCCTACCCCGCAAGGGAACTGGCGTGAAGTTATGTATGTATGTATGTATGTATTTGTATTCTTCTACTGTAGATATGTAAAACTTTATTGTGCTTGACCCATTTATGTAAATAATAAATTTAAATTACTTATCTCTCTTTAATAAAGGTGTAGATATTTATTTATCCCGTCTTGATGAAAATTGAAGGAGTGAAATGGATTCATGTTAATAATTTGGAGGCTGTTGTGGATTGTGTCAAGGATAACGTGATGATATGTGGTGTGACAGAAGATGTATGTCAGAGTAGTGAAGTGTGGAAGGATAGGACATATTGTGCCGAAATAATTTTATCCGTGCAGAAACGGAGAAAGAATACAATTTCCTGCGGCCGGGCGGCCTGTCGTAAGAGGCGACTTAACAACCCACAGCCCGGTGGTAGGGCATTTGCCCGATTGGATGGCTAACACCCCTGGTCTAAAGTATGTCGCCATAACAACCTTGAGTTGTGTTCCGGCATTAGCGACCAGGTTCCAGTCTCCCTTAAGAGAGCAGCAGCGCATTTGTAGCCCCTTTGCGGTTGCAAATGTCCATAGGCGATGGTAACCGCTTTCCATCAAGTGGGCCGTCTGCCTGTCTGCTGATCTCCTGCAGTAAAAAAAAGAAAAAAAATGGGATATCGTGAAATAAAAGAGAGAATTTGGAGGCTGTTGAGTGATTTTTTTTCTGAACTTGAAATGACTGTAGAAAAATTACAAAACAACTACGTTACGTCGCATATCGTGAAGATTGAGGATATTTTTTTGGCTAAATTATTGATCAGTAAATACCAACGAAAAGTGATTTCGTTTGCACCCCATTTTCGACCTTTTGCGGCAATACGAGCCTTAAAACAAGTCTACTAATAAATCAATTTCTGAACTTGATATAAAAAGTCATCAGCACTCATTCGAAAATAATTGATTGTTACAAAATTATCGTAACCGGTTACGTTATTAATATTTTTTACATACATCAAAATACTTGTTGTTCATACTAGAATAATTGTTTGGAATAAAAACAGGCAGTTACATTTATGTTCCCTTCCTTGATTTGTGTTATAAAAATGTGTGTTGGGATATATAGTAGAAGTGAAACTTCAACGGACAAGTGGATAAACGAATCGCAACAAAGTTTTAACTTGAATAATAAAACTACGTTTTAACGGTTTTAACCCACAAATCCTCGCGAAAGAGAATCGTTTCATACCTAGAATGATGCGTGAGGCTATTGAAATCAAAAAACACCCAAATTTCAATAGAGAAGATGGTTGGCAAGTACCACCTGTTTGGGATCCAATCATCAAAACTATTAAGACCCAAACCCAGCAAAAACCAGCTGCCAGACCTCAAGACACTGTGAGCTCTTTCTGCGTACAACGGAACACAAACCAACTTGACTGATAATTTATTTTATTTTTCCTTCCATTTTAATATTATGTAAAATTATTAGAGCTAGGCATGTCTGCTGAAGAGTTTCTTGAGCCGCTTCTTCTCTTCAAGCCATAACGTGTTGCGAAGCGGTAGTAAATTAGATTAGGCTCCCATAGAGTAAATAATAACCATAAACAAAATTAAAATTAACAAGTTGGCGGTAGGCTAAATAAAACTTTAACAATACTCGTTGACACTTGACATCTTTGTCTTCCGTGATCACGGCCACTGAAAAGTGGCCGAAACGTCGGAAAAACTAAAATCCAAAAAATTACCGCGCTTAAAACCGTTAAAATGTAGTTTTATTATGTATACAAGTCGCGAAAACTTAAGAAAATATTATTTTAACTTGAAGTTTTACGGGCAGATTGTTAATATACTTGTCCAAATTGAAAACCTGCCCGTAAAACTTCAAGTTAAAATTTTGTTGCGATTCGTTTTTCCACTTGTCCGTTGAAGTTTCACTTCTACTATGTGTCCCATTTTCGCAGGTTTACTGCAAATTATGATTTGGTTAGGTTAGGTACATTTCAATGAATGCATTTTTTTATTTAAACATATTTTATTTTATCAAACAAAAAAACTGAATTCGATCCGGAACCAATAAACGCATCCATAGTATACTCTCTAAATTTATGCCGCTCTCCTACGCGGCCGTAACGCTTTTTCGTGACAGAAAAATCCTAAGACCCCGTCTATACAGAAGTTTATTCTATGTACACCGCTTCGCAACGTGTTATTGCTGTTAAGGAGAAGAAGCGGCAAGAAACTCCCCAGCCACATGTCTAGCTAAAAATTGATTAACTGAAACTTGGTTTTAAAATAAATTTTATACAGAGTTATTGTTACACAAATACTCTTCGAAGAATTAATCGAGTTGCAGCAAACAGTGCATACTTAATAAGATCAAGACACAATAAAAGGAAAGAAATATATTATTAAACTTATAATAAGTATCGATGGAAGGATAGAGTGGAAGCTGACCTGACCGCACTACAAGCCCACAATTGGCAAGACACTGCGCAGGACAGAGGAAAGTGGCGTGCTCTTGTTTCGGAGGCCAAGACTCACTTTGGGTCGCTGAGCCATCGGAACTAGTTAGTTAGTTATTATAATGACACGACGTACTAAAATTTTAAAATACAACATATCTCCATAAATTCCTTACATGCTTGGCAAGATAAAAATGTTTTACAGAAGATTGTATAAGGGATGGAGCGAGTTGCTATGTAAATATAGTTTTGTCATTTAAATATTCTTACATACATACATAACTTCACGCCAGTTCCCTTGCGGGATAGGCACGGACAACAGAGCGCCATTCAGGCTTATTCTTACACACCTCACTTGCTTCTTTGACATTCATAGCTCTTGTCATGCACGCTCGTCTGCTCTTAAGGCTCCTGACATCACCTTCTGCTAGTACACGATCAATTTGATCTTGGAAGGTGTGTCGTGGCCTTCCACGACTTCTGCATCCATCCACTTTTGCATTGTATATCTGTTTAGTCATTCTGCAGTAGTGTAATATTCCTTTTTAAGCAAGAAATTTTTTAATTTGGTTTTATTAGTAAATTTAGTGTAAAGACAGATTAGCATTTCATTCGGAGTATGTTCATGGAGCTTATGTCAAATTTAACTGATAGTTAGGCAAATGAACGGTCGGTACAATATAGGAACCGGCCTTTAAAGACAACTTGAATTAATGAGATTCCAATTTAATATAATTCTTAGAAGTTTATACTGCTTTTTTTGTTTTATAATAATAATCGGCAGACAAACATACACATTGTATATGCCCAAATTAAGTAAGTGACACTTGTGTTATAAGTAATATACAACGGACTACTCTGGGGCCGATCCCAGACACCCAGACCATAGTAAATAACGGAGAAAACACGTTTCCGAAATTTACTATACCAGGAATCGAACCCGGAACCTCTGCGTTGCAGTGAGGTACGCCGGCAAAGGCTTAGCCCGCTCAACCACAGAGGCCGTCTGTTTTAAAACGTGCTTATCCGTTTCTGATAAGTAATAATAAAAAAAAAACTCTTTCCAAATGACCTATGGTACATATACACACACAAACATTTGTATATACATATGTAAAAAATGGTTTTAATTTATAACAATGTAGAGGTCATTTATACATGACATTAAATATTTCTATTACAAAGTTCAAGTTCAAATAATACAATTACAAAGTTCAAATAATAACCCTAACAAACTAATTTATAATTGACAATAATTTATTTGTTATCAAAGGTGTAATGTTATTTTGTTTATTTTCAGGTCGAGTAATGACAACGTATGAGAGTCATTAAAACCGAAGCCGGGATCAAGTGACCGGTGCGCCCGCGCAGCCCGCGCGCACGTCGCCGCCCGCGCTCGCCTCATTCCACTGTAGCGCGTCGGGCAAAGCGGACGTCTCGATACCGCTTTATACCTTTAAATATTTCGAAACAAATCAAGTGACTAACAGTGACAACATACTTCAATAAGTTACTTCATTAATGAAGACAACGTTAATTAATACAGTTGTTTAAGTGTTTTACACAACTTTAATATTCTTTACCGGACAAGTGCATTAAGTGTGGAGAAGGCTACATTCCTAACCGGTGTCGTTGTTCAATGGACGTAGTGTACACTGTGTTTGTTTCTAGAAAGCCAACTAAAGCTCTCGTGAAGTAGCGGCCACTCATAATGTAATAGTCGAGAAACAGTAAAAAAATGGCTCGCGGAACTCTCAGCGAAACTGAGCGTAACTTGGCTGATACAAAAACTCAGCCGGAGCGTCAAGATGCGGAAAAAACTGACACTAAACCGAACGGTCTTAGAGTACGTTTCCTGGATGAAGAAGGCAAAACGGAAAGGATGGTTAGCGCCGACGAGGTCGATCATTCTGGTACGAGAGTGAAAAAAATACACATTCTAAAAAACAGAAGCTCCAGCGAAACTAGTATTCTGTTACGAAACCCATCGCTGATGAAAAGGCGGTCGAGCGAACGCCGCCACAGCGACGGTAACACGGACAATTTGAATAACAACTCCGCGCTTAGCGAAAACTTAAACGATAGAGTAATAGACGAGAAGACTGATGAGGACGATGATGATACCAAAGAAGCGAGTCAGAGTTTTAAGAAGAACTCTAACGTGTACAGTGTGAATCAAGCCAAGACTCTGGCTGAGAGGAAGAAGTCTTTGCCGCTAACCATGCCTAGGTTAATCGGTCATAAGATGCATGAGGAGAAGTCGATCCTCCCAGCCGAGGTCTGTTTGGCGGATGGTGCGTCTGGGAAGGATTTCACGGCTCGCGCGATAGGGCGCTTATCGCGTGGGATCGGCAAGTTGCTCAGACGCAGCAACAGCGTCCGCATCAGCGACCCGGATCCAGTTTACAAAGTGGCTTATCTCGGGAACGTCCTCACCGGCTGGGCGAGAGGTAAGATAAGCTATCTCTCTTTTATTGCTTAAGAAAATTGCACTTATCGCATTTGGGTCAAGTATTTTTAGGATAAACGAGACAGTACGATCAGGTTCCTCGTCTATTGCCTGTATTATATGATATCGAAGTTACAAATCAAATGTACTTACATTTACTTAATACGTCTTTTGAAATATTGATAAAATATTACATAGTCTATTGTCAAACATTGATTATAAATCTACTTGCGTTTCACCAAATACTTTAGCTTCGTATTTCTTTGATAGAACATTATAATCTAGTAATAAAATTCAGGCTGCATTTTTTCTTTGATTATCAATAGTTATTGGTCCGAACAGCAACGTAGTTGCTGCGCAAAACTCTAATTAGAATTGTACAAGAGTTAATAGAGGCTGTTGATAATATTGATCTATCGATTCCAAACATTAATTATTTTTTACATTTATGTACATAATATTATGAACTACGTATTATAAAAGCTATATTTGATCATGATGTTTGTCATGATAATAAAGAATGTTTGTAGATCACGTAACATCATCGACAAATTTAAAATGACTCTCGATACGCATATTTCTATTGGGTATTAGAAGATGTACATAGAATAGGAAGTAAAAATTAAATTTTAACTTACATGTATGATCTTCAAAAAGTGTTCTCCAGTGGAACTTATTTTGAATAAAAACTTTTGAATTTGAATATATTTGGATGATGACCATGATGATTTGGACTTACTTAAATTACTATAACAAAGTAAAAATCTAATTAACTTTCTCATCATGTTTAACTTCTACATATAAGAATATAATATTGTCTTAAGTTTTCGCGACTTGTATACATAATAAAACTACGTTTTAACGGTTTTACACGCGGTAATTTTATTTGATTTTGGTTTTTGCGACGTTTCGGCCACTTTTCAGTGGCCGTGATCACGGAAGACAAAGATGTCAAGTGTCAACGAGTATTGTTAAAGTTTTATTTAGCCTACCGCCAACTTGCTTGTTTTAATATTGTTTATGGTTATTATTTACTCTATGGGAGCCTAATCTAATTTACTACCGCTTCGCAACATGTTATGGCTTGAAGAGAAGAAGCCGCGCAAGAAACTCTTCAGCAAACATGCCATTGACTACACTTGACATCTTTGTCTTCCGTGATCACGGCCACTGAAAAGTGGCCGAAACGTCAGAAAAACCAAAATCAAATAAAATTACCGCCCTTAAAACCGTTAAAACGTAGTTTTATTATAAGAATATGTTTAAAATAATATTATTAGCAAATCTGTTATAAAATTTATGATCTGTGTTTACTTGAGTGAGTATTAAGGGTTACTCAAAACAGCAAAGCATCGCATATGTAATTACTTAATTAATTGTTTCAAATAATGAAACAGCTATACCTCTACGATTAATATTACCGGCTGATTTTTTTTTTTAATATAGAGCTACAACGCAAATGGCATTGATTTTGCCAATATCAAGTTTGAAGGTGGAAAAGGGATAAAAATATAGACCTAAAAATTTGGCCAGTATGTCACACATGTTTTCTGCAGATCTGAAATGTGTATAAGTATTTTATAATGCAAGAATTTTTAAAGAATATATTTACATATACGTATTGTTTAGTTATCCCAGGGGAACTGTACATTTTTCCGGGATAAAAAGTAGCCTACGTGCTATTTCAGACCATAGTCTATCTCTGAGGCAAATTTCATCCAGATCCGTTCAGCCGTTCTGGCCTGATAAAGCAACAAACATCCATCCAAACTTTCACATTTATAATATTTCCAGATCTTTCTCCGGTGGTTGTTTCCATTTTACTTATATACACACATCCTAACTGATGGTGAAAACAGCTTCAAATCCATTGGATAGTTTAGAAGTTAGCGAATATACAGACAGACGTGAAAAACGACTTTATACTATGTAAAGTGAAAGATAAAAATAATAGTACAGAAATGTAGAGTAATTTTTTTTTTTATTTTATGGCTTGGCAGCTAGGCCTTTGAGCCAGATCTTAGATTCAATGTAGTTTCTTCATTTTCTTAAACCTATGTGTAGCACAGCTAAACTGTAGGTTATCAGCTAGTGCCATTCAACGGAGTTCTTGTGACAACTCAAAAGGCCACATTTGACCTTAAGGTTCATATTTTTCACAAAACACATAATTACTACTCAAAAACTATCAATATCCTACAACTATTGTTCATTTTAGAGTGATTTTACAGATTTTTAGAAAATAAAACTGCACAGCACAACATCTCCTTTCAGTTCCCGCCAAAAACTCCAAAATGTAGAAGTAAACAAACTACGAAGCCACAGACTTGAGCAATAGCAATTTTGTTAAGAGTTTTTTTTTTTTTTTTTTTAGGCGAGGCAAATGCATTTCGCACAATACCGGGTCCTTTGCTAGGCATTAGACCATAGTCGATTATGGAGGCATTTCCCTGGGGGCAATCCAAACACTAATCGACCGGCTTGCGTGGAGTTAGGAGACCCGTTATATTTGCTGCCACTGTCACATTCCCCCCTTCACTCCATGACAGTGGTGTCCCACCTATCCACTCCAAATCCATGTATTCTTTTTTTTTTTTTTATTGCAGGGGATCAGCAGACAGGCAAACGGCCCACTTGATGGAAAGCGGTTACCATCGCCTATGGACATTTGCAACAGCAAAGTTGCTACAAATGCGCTGCTGCTCTCTTAAGGGAAACTGGAACCTGGTCACTAATGCCGGAACACAACTCAAGGTTGTTATGGCGACATACTTTAGACCAGGGGTGGTAGCCATCCAGTCGGGCAAATGCCCTACCACCTGGCTGTGGGTTGTTAAGTCGCCTCTTACGACAGGCCGCCCGGCCGCAGGAAATTGTATTCTTTCTCCGTTCCTGCACGGATAACGTTTCTTTCCCTTCCTCCCAAACCTCCTCCCCAAACACCCCTCCCTTCCGACGACGACCGCCAGCGTCGAGCTCTGCTCCGCCCAGCGCGGTTCTGCTAATCTTCGTCGGTAGAGTTGGAAAACCCTTTGGCCGGCGTTGATACGGTGGAAGCGACTCGACCGCAGCTGTTGCGATGGCTCTCGCTCTGACCTTCAGATTGCGGGCTGTCAGCCTTTACCCCAATGCCACCAGTGTGGCGCGCTTGACACGGCGTTTCATACGCTAGTCGAGTGCGCAGCCTGGGCACCACAGAGGTTTGAACTCGAGACAATAGTAGGTCCGATTGATTCGCTTGGCAGCCTGGTGCAAGCCATGCTGCAGAGCGATGATGAGCAGAGGAGTCTTCACCCCTGTCGTCGAAGTGAGTTAGCTCTTCCAGGGGCTTTCTCAAGCACTTATTGCGCTAGGATCGGCGTGGGCGTAACTACGTTCTAACTCTCATGCCTTTCCTGCCATAAGCGCGGGGCACATGGGAGGAGGGTGGTTTTAGTGGGTAGTGGTTGCTGCCCGTGCAACTTCTCGGAGTCTCCACACAAGCTGGTTGATTACTGTTTGGATTGCCCCTTATTAAAGGGTAAAGCCTTCATGATCAACTATGGTCTAATCCCTTGCAAAGGACCCAGTATTGTGCGTAAATAGCATTTCCCCCGCCTTGAAAAAAAAAACCCGTTGTATTAACTATACTTAACTTTTGTAATAATCTATGACACTGAATATGTATTATGAATGTTTTATTATTTAAAACCCAGATAAAAGTTTTAATGCAAATTTTAAATACCAAAATTATCATAATTATTATTAAGGCAATAAAGCTTGATGCTTGCATATTCTTGCGTAACTCGACCAAGGCGAGTCGTCGGAGCAAATCGGACTGTTCTCCAAGTTATTGAATTGATTTGATTGAATACATAAATTAACTAAAAGGCATAAAAATATTTGTTTTTTATATATATATATATTCACAATAGAGTATGCCGCCATAACAACCTTGCGTTGTGTTCCGGCATTAGTGACCAGGTTCCAGTCTCCCTTAAGAGAGCAGCAGCGCATTTGTAGCACCTTTGATGTTGCAAATGTCCATAGGCGATGGTAACCGCTTTCCATCAAGTGGGCCGTCTGCCTGTTTGCTGAACTCCTGCAATAAAATAAAAAAACAATAGGTCGCACTCCGACTTTAAATGTATGGCTTGTGCTTCTTGAAGTTGAACTTGGTATTATCATTTTTTCTGTCACGAAAAAGCGTTACGGCCGTGGTGACAGGCGGCTAATTTTAAAGTAGGCAATAACAATTCGTGATATGACACTTACGAAATTGAAAACTTCAATGTGCAAGAATTAATTTTACTTTTGACAGGGTTTTTTGGCGGGAACCGGGACGTTGTGCTGTGCAGTTTTATTTTCTAAAAATGTGTAAAATCACTCTAAAATGAACAATAGTTGTAGGATATTGATAGTTTTTGAGTACCAATTATGTGTTTTTGTGAGAAATGTGAACTGTATAGCCAAATGTGGCCTTTCGAGTTTTCACAAGAACTCCGTTGAATGGTGTGGATTGTAGCCTACAATACAATTGTGCCTGGCTTAAAGGCCTAGTTGCCAAGCCATAAACATAAAAAAAAATACTTTTGACAGATCCGTCATTGATTAGTAATGCGAGTTTTTGGCGGGAACTGAAAGGAGATGTTGTGCTGTGCAGTTTTATTTTCTAAAAATGTGTAAAATCACTCTAAAATGAACAATAGTTTTGTAGGATATTGATAGTTTTTGAGTAGCAATTATGTGTTTTTGTGAGAAATGTGAACTGTATAGTCAAATGTGGCCTTTCGAGTTTTCACAAGAACTCCGTTATACGGCGTCGATTGTAGCCTACAATACAATTGTGCCTGGCTTAAAGGCCTAGTTGCCAAGCCATAAACATAAGAAAAAAAAATATTTTTGACAGATCCGTCATTGATTAGTAATGCTCTAAAGGATTATAGATTTGATTTTGTATAAATATCAAGTTTATGAATAAATTTCAATTAATTTAGTGCACCTATGCCATTTGTTAAAAATACTGTATTACGTAATATAAATAAGCTATATAGGTCATATGTTAAATGAAATATAATTAAAATTACGACGTTTTAAAATGGTTAATTGCAATTAAATTTATATACGAATTGGATAGTTAGACTTTTTTTTTTCTTTTTTTTTATTGCTGGAGTTCAGCAGACAGGCAGACGGCCCACTCGATGGAAAGCGGTTACCATCGCCTATGGACATTTGCAACACCAAAGGTGCTACAAATGCGCTGCTGCTCTCTTAAGGGAAACTGGAACCTGGTCACTAATGCCGGAACACAACTCAAGGTTGTTATGGCGACATACTTTAGACCAGGGGTGGTAGCCATCCAGTCGGGCAAATGCCCTACCACCTGGCTGTGGGTTGTTTAGTCGCCTCTTACGACAGGCCGCCCGGCCGCAGGAAATTGTATTCTTTCTCCGTTCCTGCACGGATAAAGACTGCAGTGTGTATTACATGACGCACAGAACTTCACTATTACGTCATCATCATCATCATCCGAGTGTTAAATCCCGGTTGCGTTCGGAGCGTTCACTCTCCTCCTCTTTAATACTTTTTGTACTCCACTTCGCGCGGTCTTCAGCATCCCCCGTTTTGAGACCTTCACAACGTTAGGCCAACATTTCTATTTTGCATAACTAGATATAATTTTACAAGCTTTCATTTAACTTGCAATGGATGTACTTATGTATGTATGTACGTAAGTGGAATCTGACAAGTTAAATTTGACCAATTTCCCGGTGTGGTTGCGGTTGACAATGCAATAATATGGTATCATGAAGCTGATCTGATGATGGAGCCGGAAGGTGGTTATAGGAACTCCTGTACTAAACAAGATAGACCCGTCGTGTTTGGGCTCGTTTTACTTGTCTTGGCCAGCACTCTGCTGCTACATGCTATCCAGGACCTCAAAAGTTTCTATTTAAAAACCTTTTTAAAAAAGCTTATTAGTAGCTTTTAATCCGTGCAGGAACGGAGAAAGAATACAATTTCCTGCGGCCAGGCGGCCTGTCGTAAGAGGCGACTTAACAACCTACAGCCAGGTGCTAGGGCATTTGTCCGACTGGCTAGCTACCCTGGTCTAAAGTATGTCGCCATAACAATCTTGAGTTGTATTCCGGCATTAGTGACCAGGTTCCAGTCTCCCTTAAGAGAGCGGCGCATTTGTAGCGCTTTTGGTGTTGCAAATGTCCATAGGCGATGGTAACCGATTTCCATCAAGTGGGCCGTCTGCCTGTCTGCTGATCTCCTGCAATAAAAAAAAGTCTTTAAGTTCATGTTTGTACATACATACATAACTTCACGCCAGTTCCGTTGCGGGGTAGGCACGAACAACAGAGCGCCATTCAGGCTTATTCTTACACACCTCACTTGCTTCTTTGACATTCATAGCTCTTGTCATGCACGCTCGTCTGTTCTTAAGGCTCCTGACATCACCCTCCGCTAGTACACGATCGATTTGATCATGGAAGGTGTGTCGTCGCCTTCCGCGACTTCTGCATCCATCCACTTTTGCATTGTATATCTGTTTAGTCATTCTTTCATCATGCATTCTTTCCACATGCCCGAACCACCGGAGTATTCCTGTTCATGTGTTGTATTGGTGTATAATAAGTGTTATCTATCTATCTATCTATTCAGACAGTGATTTTTAGTATCGTTAATTAAAGTGATTAGTTCGAGATGAATACTTATCATAAGTATTTGGTACAGTGCAGCGGCGCATGACACAAAAGTATGTGCAATAAGAAAACCCACGAAAGCGTCCAATATGTTCAATATTATTTGCATTGATTGCATTCCTTTCGCTTTTATTGAGCGTATCGTGCTCTTATTGGTGATTAACAGTGTGAAACACGTTCGTTAAGGGGTTTGTTGGTTATTATGTCTGTTAGAATCAAACAGATAATTTACAACATTGCGATGTAAGTGGACGCAATGTGAGTAATTGGAAAGTAGTTATAACTGGGTATTCTTTTTTTTCAATCTGTAGATAGACATGAAAAGAAAAAAGAAAGAAAAACTTTATTTGAAGAAATTGCGACGCAATTACATTCCTTATACATTTTTATACACAAAGCATATTTTGAGAATTTGTACGCCGCATTTTCAGCAAACAAGGTTTGCACTCAGCATATTGCTGTGTCGGAATAATATCCGACACAACGCTGATTTTCAGTGCAAACCTTCCTTTAGGTGTAAGACCAAAATGACCCAGTTTTGTTAATTAAATAATAAATGAGAATAATAATTAATAAAAACTAATTCTACTTATATAATATTTAAATTGTAAAAAAACAAATAAATAACATGTTGTAATATATATACATACATACATAACTTCACGCCAGTTCCCTTGCGGAGTAGGCACGATCAACAGAGCGCCATTTAGGCTTATTGTTTACACACCTCACTTGCTTCTTTGACATTCATAGCTCTCGTCATGCACGCTCGTCTGTTCTTAAGGCTCCTGACATCACCTTCTGCTAGCACACGATCAATTTGATCATGGAAGGTGTGTCGTGGCCTTCCACGACTTCTGCATCCATCTACTTTTGCATTGTATATCTGTTTAGTCATGCTTTCAAAATGCGTGCATGTTGTAATATAATCACAAATAATCAAGTTATAATAACTTTAATAAAATTATGTTTTAACGATTTTAAGCGCGGTAATTTATTTGTTTTTTATTCTTCCGACGTTTCGGCCGATTTTCAGTAGCCGTGATCACGTTGTCCTGTTCTGAAAAAATAAAAATCTAGGACCCGATACCAGTATTTGCGGTTCCAATTGTAAACCTAAATCATCCGGGACCCACTCAAACACAGACAAAAAATTTCATCGAAATCGGTAAAGACGTTCTCAAGTTATGTGCGTACATGAATTTCTATGATTAATTTTTATACCTTTTAAACCTTCCTTGGACTTCTACAAATATTTCAAAACCAAATTTGGTCAAATCGGTTCAGCCGTTTTCGAGTTTTTGTAAGACCAACAAACACCAATTCATTTTTATATATATAGATAAAATAATAATTCATCCTAAAAACAATCCCCGCTATCTCCCGGAAAATCCTCAAAGATGTTGGCGTTGCTACAAGCCTTAATGCATTACTTGACTCCTTTTACCTGTACCTCCTTATAACGTCACACTCTACGAGGCTGCAAAGTTCTCAGTTTATAAAAAAGTACATTTATCGATTAATTTGCCTGTTGCTACCTTACCGCCTTTTATATAATACTAGCTGTACCCGGCAGACGTTATCTTGCCCTTAAAAAATAAAAACTAGAAACCGATTGCAGCGCCATCAACCGGGACCAATTGTTAATCTAAACCATCCCGTGATCCGCTTGAACACACACAAAAATAATTTCACCTAAATCAGACAAATGAAAAGGAGTTTAAATGCAGTCATTATTGCCGAAATCGGCCGGGACAGATCATAACAAATCAATGGCTAGACTGATGTATTTTTAATTATATTTTTTATTTATTGATGAATATCATATTTTAATGCGTGCATGACAAGAGTTATGAATGTCAAAGAAGCAAGTGAGGTGTGTAAGAATAAGCCTAAATGGCGCTCTGTTGTTCGTGCCTACCCCGCAAGGGAACTGGCGTGAAGTTATGTATGTATGTATGTACCATATTTTAATACTTATTATTGTATTCCGGACGAAGACAATTCCAAAAACACAATAATCATAAAAATTGGTCTAGCCGATCTTGAGTTATAAATGGTGTAACTAACACGATTTTGTTATATGTATATAAATAAACAACAAAATGAAAATATCTAAAATATTAAAGACATTTGATATTTTAATTAATTACCTAAGATAAAAACATATGAAGTTAGTATTTTAACGGGTTTTAATTAAAATATAACTAATCTTATACAAGTCATAATAACAATTAAAATACTTGAATTTAAATTGGCATGTAGTTCTCACGGTAAATTAAAATTAACCCCAAAAAGGCTATACGGTATTGCAAATTTCGAAAAGAATGATTTTTGAATTTTTAAAATGTGCCTTCCACGACCCTTTCTGGACCTCTATATAAGATTTTAGAATTATTACTGTGGGCTGGATAAGTAATAGAAATAGGATAATTTAAGATTTTTCTGATGTGTTTTTATTTAATTAATCAGGAACATTTAGGTATATAAATATGATTTTTTAATTTTCACTCCAAATGTGACGCCCCTCGAAAATCCGCCACCATAGCTGATGATGTCTTTCGAAAGATTTCTTTAAAACTATAATAATACATCCTCAATATAACACAAAAATAAATGGAAAATGCAAATAAAGTGTAAACTCTATGTAACGTCACTCGATTAAACGACAAACTCCATTAAGCGTCGAAATCACTTGGCTTTGTTTGGTTTACCTTGTCTTCTATACAAATGATATACTTTGTATAGCATTACACCAACTCTCAATAACGACAACAATTAAGTAATAAAAATTACCTTTTATTTTGATAAAATCAGTAAAAACTTTTATCGCTTTATTTTTCTGGCCCGTAATAAACTCGACTGTCAGCCTCATGCATACCGAAATTTCTAAGTAAGTAAAAAAATACAACAAAATTACTGGTGCAGCAAAAGACGTCAGATAATAAATAATAGTAGTAGTGCATGGTATCAATAGTTTCAAAAGCACTCCACGCTTTTTTTACAATAGAATAATTTTTCTTACACTATTTTTAATTCAAATTTATTAAAATTTATTTTCTATTTTTTACTTGGATTTTCTAAAAAGCGTATTTTTTAGTTTTTTTTAACTATTATTTATTTTTCATTTTTAGTGATTATTTAGTAATTTAATTCCCTTCTCCGTGGAAACTTTGAAAAAAGAATTAAATACACTCTCATGATAAAATGGAACGTTATGTAAAAATAAGCTTTTTTAAAAAGCTTTTTAAATACAAGCTTTTGAGATCCTGCATATCATGTAGCAGCAGAGTGCTAGCCAACACAAGTAAAACGAGCCCAAACAGGATGGGTCTATCTTGTTTAGTACAAGAGTTCCTATGGCCACCTTCCGACTCCATCATCACATTAGCTCCATGGTGCCATATTATTGCATTGTCACACGATATACACATACGTGCAAAATTTCAGTTCAATCGGAAACCGGAAAGTCGATCAAATTTAACTTGAAAGATTCCGTTACATACTAACATATGTACTAAGATACGTATGTAGCTAATAAAAGCGTATTAAAAATAACAGACCTCCCTCCATTTAACGACAACCCTCTATAACGTCATAAAATGCACCGCCCTTTCAGTGTCGTTATATAGAGTTTACGCTGTATTTAAAAATACAACCAAAAAAAAGTTGTAAGAGTAAACCTAATAGGTACTTGTAGATCTGTAATAAAAATTACGATGAAACGAAACACGTGTTTGCTGTTTTTGGCTGAAATTTTTCCCGCTTGGCCTCCGGCGAAGGCTTCTCTCGTCGTAAAGGAGTCTTACTTTCACTCGCCGGCACGTCTGACCCCGGTGTCCGGCTAAATGACCGAACATGCGTTCTTGCTCGGTTTTGTTTTCGCTTTGATTCACTTGCGGTTTGTTTATGTATCGAGCCGGAATTCACTTATTGGGTTGCCAGGTGCGCTGTGTCATTCACTCTTTCTTCTTATATGAAAATATACATTGCATAGTTCCCAAGTATTTCATAAGTTGAGTAACTTATTGTTTTACATACATACATAACTTCACGCCAGTTCTCTTGCGGGGTAGGCACGAACAACAGAGCGCCATTCAGGCTTGTTCTTACACACCTCTTGTCATGCACGCTCGTCTGTTCTTAAGGCTCCTGACATCACCTTCTGCTAGTACACGATCAATTTGATCATGGAAGGTGTGTCGTGGCCTTCCACGACTTCTGCGTCCATCCACTTTTGCATTGTATATCTGTTTAGTCATTCTTTCATCATGCATTCTTTCCACATGCCCCAACCACCGGAGTATTCCTTTCCTTACATTCATGTATTTAATTATGTGTATATAAATCTATATGTATATTTATATAATAATACTAATATATAATATGTAACAATTTTAAAAATATTGTGCAGCAAACCCTGCCCAAGCTTTTGTGCCATATTTGTCTCTCCATCCCAAGGTTGTCTGGAAGGGATCGCTATGAGCGATAAGGCCATTTGTACCTAATTCTAAGCTGTTTTTACATATTATTTCATAAATTTTATTTTATAACTAGCTGTGACCGCAACGTCGTTCGTGTGGAATTTGTTTTCAAAATCCCCCGATTTTGAAACATTCTTCATTGGTGCTCCGCTCCTATTGGTCTTAGCGTGATGATATATAGCCTTCCTCGATAAATGGGTTATCTAACACTGAAGGAATTTTTCAAATCAGACCAGTAGTTCCTGAAATCAGCGCGTTCAAACAAACAAACTCTTCAGCTTTATATATTACATACATACATAACTTCACGCCAGTTCCCTTGCGGGGTAGGCACGAACAACAGAGTGCCATTTAGGCTTATTCTTACACACCTCACATGCCTCTTTGACATTCATAACTCTTGTCTTGTCTTGTCTTTTTTTGTTTAATAAAATAAAATGTGTTTAAATAAAACATGCATTCATTAAAATGTACGTAACCTAACCAAATCATAATTTGAAGTTTTATGGGCAGGTTTTCAAATTGGACAAGTACATTAATAATCTGCCCGTAAAACTTGAAGTTAAAATTTTGTTGCGATTCGTTTTGCCACTTGTCCGTTGAAGTTTCACTTCTACTATGTGTCCCAGCACACATTTCGATTCGTTAATTTTCGCAGGTTTACTGCAAATTATGATTTAGTTAGGTAAGGTACATGAACGCATTTTTTATTTAAACATATTATATTTTACATATTTTACGACACACCTTCCATGATCAAATTGATCGTGTAATAGTAGAAGGTGATGTCAGGAGCCTTAAGAACAGACGAGCGTGCATGACAAGAGTTATTAATGTCAAAGAAGCAAGTGAGGTGTGTAAGAATAAGCCTGAATGGCGCTCTGTTGTTCGTGCCTACCCCGCAAGGGAACTGGCGTGAAGTTATGTATGTATATTTTATTTTATCAAACAAAAAAACTGAATTCGACCCGGAACCAAAAAGCACATCCACAGTCTACTATAAAATTATGCCGCCTCTCACCAAGTCTAGTCTAAATTTATGCCGCTCTTCCACGCGGCCGTAACGCTTTTTCGTGACAGAAAAATCCTAAGACCCCCGTCTATATAGAAGTTTCACTCCAGTATCCTTGTCGGCCTCTGTGGTTGAGCGGGCTAAGCCTTTGCCGGCCTACCTCACTACAACGCAGAGGCTCCGGGTTCGATTCCTGGTATAGTAAATTTCGGAAACATATTTTCTCCGTTATTTACTATGGTCTGGGTGTCTGGGATCGGCCCCAGAGTAGTCCGTTGTATATTACCCATAACACAAGCGTAACTTGCTTAATTTGGGGATATACAATATGTGTGTTTGTCTGCCGATTATTATTATTATAATGTATGTCTTTGTAGACCACGGGCCATAAAAATGGCCCGGTCTTTTGGAGGGCTTGCGTGGGGCCATGGGAAGGCCAACACGTAGAGGCCCTTTGACAAATTTTAATGTAAATGTGGCGTGACACTCACCGGCGATTATCCCTGTCTACACCATATAGTGATGCACCCAAGGACAAGCCCCGGCCAGTGTAGGACTATTGTGGGAAATGAAGATAATAAGTACCGGGCTATTGGGGTGAACTGCTAGTGGTACTAGAGGTTTGGGAATATGGGGACTATGGCGTCTGCCCGTCGCAATGTTCGGAGAACATGGAAAAATGGGCAGACGGTGACTCGCCACTCCCTGCATGGGCCCCAAAAAATGCCATAGAAGGCAGGGGCAACATGGGTGTGAGTGGCTAAGGGGTGTAGAGAGGTGGGCTGCAGGTTCACCGAAGCTACTTCTGACGTGATGCCATTTATCACTTCCACCCCTGGAGCTTGAGTCTTAACTCTAGCGATCTCCACTCCGTGCCGGCCGGCTAAGGCAAGCACGGAGGTGGGGGCCTTGTCCTGGCCCCCGGAGTCAGGTACGAGGTGTCGCTACTCACCTAAGGCTTCGCCACAAAACCCCCCTGCGGTTTATTATTATTATTATTAAAAAAACTGATAACAAGCCTCTACCTATTATTGCGTAACATTCACTATACGTAGGATGATACGCACTTGGCACATTTTTAATACTTTAAAACACGTCAATACCTAGCATCGCGATGTAATATAATTACCGGTATATGCTAACTATAATTCCCATACTAATCACAGTGCCCATGATCTTAACATTGTGCGCAGTAGATGATAATCTGTCCATTAATACTCACATCATTTCAGATAAGAATGGTAAATAACCGCATCATAGCAAAGATTAAGTTTCGTTAGGTAATATTACAAAACATAACGTGAGAAAATTACGGCATATTTACTATTTTACCAGTACTATAATTAATCACATTTCTCATGTTAACTGCAATTTTAATTTTCATAGTCTTAATATTTTGGTCTGGTATTATAAAATCTTACATAACATTTACTTACCGCAACTTTGTTGTAACATCCGTACTTACGTAACGTACCTAAATAGGTTATTTGTTGTATTTTTTTTTATTGCTGAAGTACAGTCGACAGGCTGACGGCCCAACTGTGTTGGAAAGTAATTACCATCGCCTATAGACATTTGTAGCACCAAAGGTACATACATACATACATACGTAACTTCACGCCAGTTCTCTTGCGGGGTAGGCACGAACAACAGAGCGCCATTTAGGCCCATTCTTACACACCTCACTTGCTTCTTTGACATTCATAACTCTTGTCATGCACGCTCGTCTGTTCTTAAGGCTCCTGGCATCACCTTCTGCTAGTACACGATCAATTTGATCATGGAAGGTGTGTCGTGGCCTTCCACGACTTCTGCATAACCTTCTCCAGCACCAAAGGTGCTGTCGCTTTTTAAAGGGAGACTGGAACCTGGCCACTCATGCGGGAACATAACTCAAGGTTGTTATGGCGGTATGCTCTAGTTTAGGAGTGGTAGCCAGATGGGCAAATGCCCTATCACCTGGCTGTGGGTTATTGTGTCGTCTCTTACGACAGGCCGGCCAACCGCAGGAATTAGTACTCTTGATAATAATGTTATTTTAATTAATTATTTTGTTTTAATATTTTCAAGCTTTAGTTCACTAGGGTCTAGTCTAATATAAATAGAAAATCTTGAAACAACAACAAGAAAACTATTTATAAGCCGCGCGCAGAAGGTTTGCCGATAACTACTCACTATTATTGTATTGTGTTACTTACTATAAAAAATTAAGAACAATAAAAAAATCAAATAATAAATTTATTGCAACCTTTTTTGTCAACCCTACTGACCATCGGCGCGTGACATCATGAGGCTATCGGCAAACCTTCTGCGCACGTGTATTAGGTACAAACAAGTTGACGGCCTCTGTGATTGAGCGGGCTAAGCCTTTGCCGGCCTACCTCACTACAACGCAGAGGCTCCGGGTTTGATTCCTGCTATAGTAAATTTCCGAAACGTATTTTCTCCGTTATTTACTATGGTCTGGGTGTCTGGGATCGGCCCCAGAGTAGTCCGTTGTATATTACCCATAACACAAGCGTAACTTGCTTAATTTGGGGATAGACAATATGTGTGTTTGTCTGCCGATTATTATTATTATCTTATATCCATTTATTTTCAAAAATTTTACATTTTTTTTTAAATATATAAAAAGTAGACATTTTTTTATAAAAAAATAAATAACATTATTCTTTTATAAAAATACATCAAAAATAAAATACATATTCAATAAAAAAAAATATAAAATCTTGCAGATCACCGCCAGCGGGGCCTAGGGTCCAAACTACCGGTGGTTAGGGCTCCAGAGACAGGAACCTTCTCACAATCCGTGCCGTGTCCAGGAGTGCTGCCTTCTGTATCTGGCCCTTCACCCAGCCTCCCAGTGAAAGCCTCTCTAGATGACAGTCGAGGCTTTTCGCTATAAGACCGTTGACGGTGACAACTATCGGCACAATGCTCGTTGACTTCAGATTATTATTATAAATATCGCTTACCATAAAGTAGCAGCAAAGGCTCGATAAGAGTTGTTTTGTTCGTGTATTTTTTTAGTCTCGATTACCCTTAGGCTGCATTCACACACGCATACGTCATTGACGATTCGTTATTAAGGGTCTATACCACATTGCTATTTTTATAATTTAACTAACATAGTCTTCTTACATTTATGTAGTTCACTTATAATGAGAAGTTTCAAGATCTAATTTACAAGTATTTATTGAATACTAGTATAAATGGAGGTATCTTTGTCATTTTTTTCTATCAAGAAAATTTTATAAATTTTTCGCATAACATAATCTTTAGAATATATCCTGAACTTTATCATAATTATATTAATTTCAAAGTGAATATTGCAGTAATATTGATGATTAATTGACAGTGATGATGTTGTACTATGGACCCTTAATTTATGAAGATATAAGAAGACGGAATATACAATAAAATACTCTTTATTATGCATCAACATGATAGAGAAAAATACACAATAAGCTTAAATACTATAAGGTAGTACAATGGGCGGCCTTATTGCTTAAAGCAATCTCTTCCAAAGAGGAATCCTTTGGATGAACAAGATCTAATTGCAAAGATAGCGTTGACTTATAGTTGAAGTAGATACCTAGATACTAATCATAAGACACAATAATTATTATACATATAAAAATAAATAAATAATATGAGCCCATAAATGTCCCACTGCTGGGCTTGGGCCTCCCATTATAGGGGAACGGACGTATACCTGCCACGCTTGTCCAAGACGGCTTGGCAGGTTTGACACATCGTTTATCTCGATGTGCAGGTTGCATCACGATGTTTTCCTTCACCGTTATTAGCACGTGATAATTGTAACAATATGCACATTAGATCAGAAAACTGACTAAGTGGTACATGCGTTCCGGTCAGGATCGAACCCGCGCCCTTTGAGTTTGGGACGCGTGCACTAGCCATTACGCTACCACGACTTTATTGTTATACATATATAAATATATACGTACATATACATACAAAACAAATATTAAAAAAGTTATACAGTTTATTTCATTTTATGTTTAAGGCTTGGCAACTAGGCCTTTAAGCCAGGCGCCGTTGTATTGCAGGCTACAATCGACGTCATTCAACGGAGTTCTTGTGAAAACTCGACAGGCCACATTTGGCTATATAGTTCACATTTCTCGCAAAAACACATAATTACTACTCAAAAACTATCAATATCCTACAACTATTGTTCATTTTAGAGTAATTTTACACATTTTTAAAAAATAAAACTGCACAGCGTTCCCTTTCAGTTCCCGCCAAAAACTCCTTATTTATTTATTTATTTATTTATTTATTAGCCTACAAACATCGCTATCATTACAGTTGTCACCAATACGATAGCGTGGTACACATAATACACTATAGATATATATATATACAAATTCAGTCGTCATAACATATAATATAATACGCAGTTCTTGTGAATTCAGTCACAGTACAGATAAAAATGTCAATTTGTTCACATATCTTGTTCAATGTTCGCAAGGCCTGTGTCATCGGCGCCTTATTAAGCAAGTTGGTCCCGCAATATGGTACTACGAACATTGGTGGCTGCCTACGTATACAGTTAGATAGTGCTCCTTCACAAGTCTACTAAAGGAATGAGATCTGCAGAGCATTTCAGGGATACACAACCTCAATAGAGAACGATATTGCGTAATGCTCCATAGTATGTAACGGTGTCCTGAGTCGCAACCCCTCTGATGGTCTCAAAATTTAATATTTTCTCAAGTTTTCGTAATTAGTACTCATAATTATAACAACATTTTATTGGTTGTATGTGCTGCATTTTAATTTGATTTTCATTTCGACGTTTCAGACACTTTTCGGTAGCCGCGATCAAGAAAAACTTATGCCGTCTTATTCTTTCATGATCACGCTTAAAAACGTTAAAATTTTATTTTAATCATAATGGAATTTAGTTACGACAAATCTATAATAATAATAATAATAATCGGCAGACAAACACACACATTGTATATCCCCAAATTAAGCAAGTTACGCTTGTGTTATGGGTAATATACAACGGACTACTCTGGGGCCGATCCCAGACACCCAGACCATAGTAAATAACGGAGAAAATACGTTTTCCGAAATTTACTATACCAGGAATCGAACGCAGAGGGCGTTGCAGTGAGGTACGCAAAGGCTTAGCCCGCTCAACCACAGAGGCCTGTCTGCAAATCTGTATTTTACACAAAATAATTTTGGTTTCATAAATACAAATAGCATTACACGCAGAAGGTGATGTCAGGAGCCTTAAGAACAGACGGGCGTGCATGACAAGAGTTATGAATGTCAAAGAAGCAAGTGAGGTGTGTAAGAATAAGCCTGAATGGCGCTCTGTTGTTCGTGCTTACCCCGCAAGGGAACTGGCGTGAAGTTATGTATGTATGTATAAATACAAACAGAATCCTTTCCTTTTTTTTAACAAAAGTCTTGCTTTTTGAAACGAATCGTGATGTTCACGATCCGTCAATAATAACGACGCGTCGATGTGTGAATGTGCCTTTATAGTTTCGATTCATCATGCCTTTGTGTCACAGCTGATTAGTAGATGATATCATTTCACACGTATGTAAAAATCTTCTTATTTATAAAAAAAAAACTTCATGTTAAATTGCTATAATTTTTTTAATATAGAAACGGGAAACCGGAAGAGAAAGTAGTAATTAAAAAAAATGATTTTTGGATTTTTTTAGACAATTGTTGGCTACCTCTGCAAAATCCATTTCTGCGAACTGTCATGAGCCGACGTCCTTTTATATAACAACGGCGCCTTTGTTTTCATGTAACTACGGTTTTCAGTTTAATATAATAGCCCAAGAACGATTAGAATAAAAATAATTTTTCAAAGAAAATTCAGGCTATTGTTTAAGGAAAACCATCCAAATTTCCCTTAATATTGTTTGAATGAACACAATAGTAGAAGTCATATAAATGTCGGGTCAAAGGTGAACAAAATTTTTACACATTGTTTATACAGTATTATAGTTATTATTGCTCGTGCCTACCCCGCAAGGGAACTGGCGTGAAGTTATGTGTTTTTTTTTTTAAAAATTTTTTTAATTCGGCTGACAGACACACATATTGTATATCCCCAAATTAAGCAAGTTACGCTTGTGTTATGGGTAATATACAACGGACTACTTTGGGGCTGATCCCAGATACCCAGACCATAGTAAATAACGGAGAAAATACGTTTCCGAAATTTACTATACCAGGAATCGAATAGTGAGGTAGGCCGGCAAAGGTTTAGCCCGCTCAACCACAGAGGCCGTATGTATGTATGTATAGTTATTAAATATTAAGACAACAAAGCTAATATTACATGATTTTCTGCATTTCAATTTAGATAAAGCAATAGTATTAATATTACATCAATATTAATTTAACTTTGTAATATTGATGTAATATTAAAACTAAATAGATAAAAAATATTAATTATTATAATAGTGTTACGAGTTGCAGGACTCGGATTAAAATGCCGTTGGAATTATTGTAGAGTTTATTAGAACTATACAAACACGTATAACACAGATACAAATACAACTAAACACAACAAGTCCAAACATAATGCAGAAGGTCGTAATTCAATAAAACGCGCAAAGTCCGTCACTAATAGATTACCGAATGTACACACGTCTCGCCTTGATCGTGGTTCTCGCTCGACTTCCGCCCCCTCTCCACCAGGCCATCGGTTTATACTACTCAATTGGAAATCAATCCGCAACACCTGGCTAATGATGCTAATGAGCGAGTACAATGGACAATAGGCTATTCTCGACAATAATTAGAAACGTATGCCAATAAATAAGTGAACAAAAGAAGACGATCATAAAAGGATTACATTAGTTTCAATGTTATTAGTTGCTGGACTGTTGCCATGAGAGGGGGATGAATTTAATGATGCCCACCATAGGGCGACACAAAGCACTAATTGAGAACGGGCGACGGGTAATATAAAGCCCCAGGAGAAGGATCCCGGCGGGCCGGGATCGGTGGTTCGCGGCGGCCTACGCTGTCTTACTGCCGTTTCGCAACGTGTTATGACTGGGAGAGAAGAAACGGCGAAAGAAACTGCCCACCAACACGCCTAGTCTATCCTGCGGGGGGGCTATGTCTCCTAGCGTCCCTCGCAGAGACGTGGAGAGATCTTGATTGGCGGTGCCTGAGACGCCGCCAATCAAGATTTAATTTTAGGTTTCTATTTTATAGTTTAGTTTAGTTTTTATCCGTGCAGGAACGGAGAAAGAGTACAATTTCCTGCGGCCGGGCGGCCTGTCGTAAGAGGCGACAAAACAACCCACAGCCAGTTGGTAGGGCATTTGCCCGACTGGATGGCTACCACCCCTCGTCTAAAGTATGTCTTCATAACAACCTTGAGTTGTGTTCCAGTCTCCCTTAAGAGAGCGGAAGCGCATTTGTAGCACCTTTGGTGTTGCAAATGTCCATAGGCGATGGTAACCGCTTTCCATCAAGTGGGCCGTCTGCCTGTCTGCTGAACACCTGCAATAAAAATAAAAAAAAGTTTAATTTAAAAAAAAATTAAATATACAAGGACAAAAACTAAGTTAATATTAAAAATTATGCATAAAAAATACATTAAATCAATAAATAAAACATCATAAGTCATAAGTATTTATTTCGTACAATAATATACAATTATCTGTACACGTCATATCAATTACATTTGCAATTTTCATTAAAGCAAAAATAAATAATGTAATTAAATAATTTTAAAATTAAAAAAATCCTCTATTGAGTAAGGCGTCTGCGCGATAAGATAAGATATTACACCACACAAATAGCAATTCATTCAAAATAACTAAACCCACTACAATTATTAAAAAAAATAACATATTTACAATCTCAGTGCAAAGCTGTTAAACCCAAAATATATAAGCCGAAGAATTTATCGCCATCAACCAGTTTTCAAAACCACGAGCGCGTGACATTACTTCAATTTCACTTCCAAGGTCTCCCCAGTCCCATCTGACAGACCCTAACGGAAGCCGCGTAACCTTATCTCTTTTCCACGTCAGCTATCTCGCTCGCACACTTTTTTGTATCACATTCCATCATTGTTTGGTCGGGCGCTCCCAGACACGCTCTAAGTAACTACAGACTTATATCATTCGGTTATACTAATCTTTGTTGCTTTGAAATAAGGTCGGATGTCGGTTAATTGAGGAATCTAGTTATAATGGTCAAATCTACTTGTTGGGTAGCATTCGCTAAATAGACAAGTACTTTTACAGCATACAGTATTGGATGTATTTTCTCTGTTTTCTCGTTGTGTAAAAGTTTATCTTTGTTTTAGGCAGTCGATCAATGTCGTTTACTTTGGCGAGATATTCTTGTTTGTGATATTCAAAGTTATAGAAAGAAAGATTTTATTCGTAATAATGTTCCTTATACATTACTCCTGCCCGCGACTTCGTCCGCGTGGAAAGTTTTTGTAACTATCCCACGGGAACTCTTTAATTTTTCGGGATCAAAAGTATCATGGCAATTCTCTCAACCTATTGATCCCAAAGCGTTGAAATTGACAATGTCAAATCTCGTGAGACTGGCATATGTATGGGTGTGCCCCAGGGCTCTATTCTAGATCCCTTCTTGTTTTTGATATATATTAATAATTTGCCATATTTTATTAATGATATGTGTGAGGTAGTGTTGATTGCTGATGACACGTCACTTATATTTAAAGTTGACAGAAATAAACTGAACTTTGACGACGTGAACAACGCCTTATCCCAAATATCAACTGTATTCTTAGGCATTAACCTAGATCAGAAGCTTCAGTGGGGCGCTCATGTATCTAGTCTCTCAGGAAAACTTAGTTCTGCTGCATATGCGGTCAGAAGAGTCAGGCAGTTCACTGACGAAGAGACTGCTAGACTAGTTTATTTTAGTTATTTTCATAGTGTCATGTCCTATGGTATTTTACTTTGGGGCAACACTGTTGACTTAGAGACCATATTTGTTTTACAAAAAAGAGCCGTAAGGTCAATCTACAACCTCGGCCCTCGGGAGTCTCTTAGAGAACGCTTTAAGGAAATCGGTATTATGACGGTCGCCTGCCAATATATTTTTAATAATATAATTTATATTCGTAATAATTTGAGTGCCTACAAGCAGTATAAGGATGTACACAATTTCAACACCAGGCATTGTAATAGACTGATATTGCCATCTTTTAGATTACAAAAAGTATTGTCCTCTTTCTTGGGGGTTGGTATACGCTTCTTCAATAAGTAGACGTGTTGCTGGGGAGTTTCTTGCCGCTTCTTCTCCTTTACAGCATCAACACGTTGCGAAGCGGTGTACATAGAATAGGAAGTAAAAACTAAATTTTAATTTACATGTATGACCTTCAAAAAGTGTTCTCCAGTGGAACTTATTTTGAATAAAAACATTTGAATTTTTTTGAATTTTTTATCCTATATATTGTCCAAGGATATAAGCTACCACCATACAAAATTTCATTTAAATTGTTTTAGTCGTTTTGGAGATTAAACAGACAAACAGAGAAACAAAAAAAATGAAAAAATCGAAATTAGTTCTATTCCACTTCTTACATCCCCTGACTTGGTTTTTAGCATTTTTTTTCATTGTACAGAAATTTGACCTCTACAATTTTATTATATGTATAGATTATACGCAGAGCATATTATGAGAATTTATACGCCGCATTTTCAGCAAACAAGGTTTGCACTCAGCATATTTAAAATTCTCTATTAAATTCAACAGTAGAATACACAACTAAGTATAAATATTTATTATTAAATAGTAAAGTTTAAAATCTACGTTTTTGCGATGGACACATAACAAAACTACGTTTTAACGGTTTTAAGCGCGGTACTTTATTGTTGCACTACATAATGCTAAACGATGGTAAATTAGATTAGGCTCTCGTAGAATTAAAATTAAATCTTTAATACGCTATAATTCATTATTAAGGTTATAATAACAGAATTTATTTTACATATTTTGCCTATTCTAATAATATATATACGACTTAATTTATAACAGATAAAAACTACAAATAGTAAATAGGTCCCAAATCACCGTCACTTGGGAACGTTCCCAAAACGCTGGCCGCATTGCCACGTTGTATGGCAACGCTTGTCCGTTGCCCAAAATACAGGCGAGCGTTTTAGTTTCGTGAGAAATCTATCAACCGTTTTGATAGGTTTGATAAAGGCGATGGGCTTCTGGACCCCATGGCCCCAGAGTTTCGACACCAAAAGCCGCAAATACGTATCCACTACCAACGGATGCATATTTGCGGCGTTTCAGGTCCTCTTGTCGGGCGGCAGCTGCACCAGCTACCACAGTTAATCTTTAATATGAACAAGTTGGCGGTAGGCTAAATGAAAACTTTAAGATTACTCATTGACAACTGACTATGGCTACTAAAAAGTGGCCGAAACGTCGGAATCATAATCAAATAAAAAACCGTTATAACGTAGTCTTATTTTAAATAGAATACACTTTATTGTATAATAAGATTTATGAATATTACACAAAAACAGCTTAGAATTAAGTACAAATGGCGGCCTTATTGCTAGCAGCGACCTCTTCCAGACAACCTTGGGATGGAGAGAGAAATATGGCGCAAAAGCTAGGGCAAAGTTTGCTGCACAATATTCTAAAAAAAATAATTAAAAATACGTACAGTGTAAACTCTATGTAACGACACTGAAGGGACTGTGCAATTTGGGGCGTTATAGAGAATTGTCGTTAAATGGAGAGAAGTCTGTTATTTTTGTCTGACGACTTTTGCTGCACCAGTATATTTGTTTTATTTTTGTTACTTATTTTACTAATTTCTTGCGATATTGAGGCATCTTGGTGATAAAGGAAGTACTCAGAAATGTCGGTATGTATGATGCGACAGTCGAGTTTATTACGGGCTAGGATAATAAAGCGATAAAAGAACGTACACAGCTGCGCAGCTTTCACTAATTTTGGGCAACTTAAAAGGTACTTTTATTGCTTAATTTTTTTCGTTATTGAGAGTGGGTGTAATGCTATATAGAGTGTATCATTGTATGGAAGACAAGCTTTTTTTTAAGACGGGGGAAATGCATTTCGCACAGTACTGGGTCCTTTGCTAGGGATTAGACCATAGTCGATTATGGAGGCATTCCCAAGGAGGCAATTCAAACACTAATCGCACGGCTTGTGTGGAGATTCGAGTACTCAATACTCCACTAAAACCACCCTCCTCCCATGTGCCCCGCGCTTATGGCAGGAAGAGCATGAGACTTAGAACGTAGTAACCAAACCAAAGTCAAGTAACTTCGACGCTTAAGGGAGTTTGTCGTTAAATCGAGTGACGTTACATGGAGTTTACACTGTATTAATATTATTATATACATATATTATACTTTATGATAGTAATCCTTAACAAGTCTACTGAAGGAGGATACTGATTGGGCTTTTCTCACTTGTAGTGGAAGCATGTTCCATAACTAAGCAGCTTGAATACCGAATGATCCGTGCAGGAACGGAGAAAGAATACAATTTCCTGCGTTGGGGCGGCTTGTCGTAAGAGGCGACTTAACAACCCACGGCCAGGTGGTAGGGCATTTGCCCGACTGGATGGCTACCACCCCTGGTCTAGAGTATGCCGCCATAACAACCTTGAGTTGTGTTCCGGCATTAGTGACCAGGTTCCAGTCTCCCTTAAGAGAGCAGCAGTGCATTTGTAGCAACTTTGGTGTTGCAAATGTCCATAGGCGATGGTAACCGCTTTCCATCAAGTGGGCCGTCTGCCTGTCTGCTGATCTCCTGCAATAATAAATAAATAAAAAAAATGATCCATTGTAAAACTTGGTAGGTACAAAAAGTGTAGATTAATTTTAATAAAAGTACCCATCCATGTACATATTATAAACGGATGTCCGGTAAAGCGAGATTGTTATCTATGCCTACCCCTAAAGATATCAAGCGTGAAGACAATTATTTTGTTCTAAAGAAATAAGGCGACTTGTAAAGTTTTCCTTATTTTTCATAAAACTCAAGGTGAACGTAGAAAAAAGTTAATGGGTAGAAAATTGCTTGTTTTCTTCTAAAAGGAGATAATAGGTTATTGCGCATTTTACGTGACACGTGATTTATTAACGACAATTAAGTTCCACACTCAAAGAGATTAAGATTAAATTAAAACTAATGATTATTTAAGTTTACATAGAATAAGAACGTGACTTATGGCCGGTTTCTACATCTTGAATTGACAGTTGAATTTTAAAGTTACGTGTATGGAGCTTATGTCAAATTTTAACCGATAGGCAAATTACCGATTGGTATAATACAGGAACTAGCCATTAATGTTTTTGCCAGGTGGTATGGCATTTGCCCGACTGGATGGCTACCACCCCTGGTCTAAAGTATATCGCAATAACAACCTTCGAGTTGTGTTCCGGCATTAGTGACCAGGTTCCAGTTTCCCTTAAGAGAGCAGCAGCGCATTTGTTTCCCTTAAGAGAGCAGCAGCGCATTTGTAGCACCTTTGGTGTTGCAAATGTCCATAGGCGATGGTAACCGCTTTCCATCAAGTGGGCCGTTTGCCTGTCTGCTGATCTCCTGCAATAAAAAAAAAATCTTATATAAGACTTTCAAAAAGTGTTCTATAGTGGAATTTAGTTTGAATAAAAAACTTGAATTTGAACTTAATGGAACATTATTCAAGGACCGGTGGTAGGGTATTTACCCGTCTGGATGGCTACCACCCCTGGACTAGAGTATGCTGCCATAACAACCTTAAGCTGTGTTTCAGAATTAGTAGCCAAGTACATTCTAGTAATAAATATATAAATACGGTATATACAGATGTTCTATATATTAAATAGATATATACTTAATATACATAACATACAAATACATACAAGTGGATGGATGCAGAAGTCGTGGAAGGCCACGACACACCTTCCATGATCAAATTGATCGTGTACTAGCAGAAGGTGATGTCAGGAGCCTTAAGAACAGACGAGCGTGCATGACAAGAGCTATGAATGTCAAAGAAGCAAGTGAGGTGTGTAAGAATAAGCCTAAATGGCACTCTGTTGTTCGTGCCTACCCCGCAAGGGAACTGGCGTGAAGTTATGTATGTATGTATGTATGTACAAATACAAATCTACAAAAATATATAAATGTTTATCCCTATTAATATTATAAATGTGAAAGTAACTCTGTCTGTCTGTCCGTCTGTCTGTTCCGTTTTCACGCAAAAACTACTGAACCGATTTGGCTGAAACACAGTATATATATTTTCTCGATGCCGAGAATGAATATAAGATACTTTTATCCCGAAAAATGGGATAGTTTCCGGGATAAAAATATATTTATTTCTCTGTTTGTTGTACTTTTATGGAAAAACTATTGGACCGATTTGGCTGAAATTCGGTATTTTAATACCGAAGGTGAACAAGGGATACTTTTCATCCCGGATAATGGGATAAGTTTGGGGATAGATTTATGTAAAGATTACCCCAGAAAGTAGGATAGGTTTTTATTTTGTGATTTACCATTTTTGTAATTTTGGTTAAGTTGGTCATGATCGATGTAGTCAGTATGGTCGGTGTGGTCGATTTGGTCATTTTGGTGTACATACGTAGTTTTGAATGCCGAAAATTGGCATAGATACTTTTCATCCGGGAGATGGGATAATTTGAGATGTAAAATGAAGTGATTCTTCCGGGGCAAATAGCAGTTACATAAAAATTTAATACAATACAACCTGTGTTATAACCTCTTTAAACAAGAGGCACGCAATAGATGAATATATATGTACATACATTTACATATATATTTATTTAGTATTAAAATTAAAATCTAAAATCTTAAAATCTGTGGAGTGCCGCTCGCGGACCGCGTTCGTAATACCTAAGTAAGAAAGAGAGTGTCGGGGTGAAGGTAAGGAAAGGAATGCTCCGTTGGTTCGGGCATGATGAAAGAATGATTACAGATATACAATGCAGAAGTCGTTGAAGGCCACGACACACCTTCCATGATCAAATTGATCGCGTACTAGCAGAAGGTGATGTCAGGAGCCTTAAGAGCAGACGAGTGTGAATGGCAAGAGTTATGCATGTCAAAGAAGCAAGTGAGGTGTGTAAGAATAAGCCTAAATGGCGCTCTGTTGTTCGTGCCTACCCCGCAAGGGAACTGGCGTGAAGTTATGTATGTATATCTTAATACATATAAATTACGTGTCACGTTCTTTGTCCGCGATGGACTCCTAACTACTTGACCGATTTTAATCAAATTTTCACACCGTGTGCAGTTTGATCAGTCTTGAAAGATAGGATAGCTTACATTCGGACCCGGTAGGTGGCGCTGCAATCGGATTCTAAATTTTATTTCTTCAGGGCAGAACAACGTCTGCCGGGACAGCTAGTATATATATATATGTTCGCTCCTTGCCTAGTATGAAGTAGGTAGAACAACGCTCCATCAATTTTGCTGTCTACCCTCCTTCTGTGTGAGGCGATGGCCAATACAGAGTAGGTTAGGAGCAGCCATTTTTGAACACTCACTGTCGACGTCTTAACGAGACTACAACGCGCCGTGCGCTCATAATTTTTGTATAACATTCATTATACTCATTGTGATTACTGGCCGTGTCAAGAACTTACTATAAGTACTTAGACTTTGTTGAAAGTGTTAGCTCTAAAGTGGAGATTAGTGCCGCGTGCTGTTCCTGCGTGTAACCTGAACCGAGCCAGGCGAGGGCGGGTCTCAAGGTTGGTGGAGCTTCTGCTTTTCTACTGCAAGGATCTAGGTCATATTTCTCTCATACAGTCCATTACAAATTGAACCAGAATTTTTCCGGTAGGCTACAGCGTTCCACAATATGTGCGTGTGTGTGTAGATACATTTAAATATCATCATATCCCAAGGACAGGTAGTATTTTCTGATCATCGTTTTAAATATCGGTAGCGATTTTGCTTGTCTGCTAGTAACTGGCAGCGCGGTCCAAAGCTTTATAGCCTTCACGTTTAAATAATTGTTGTAGAAAGTTGAACTATGCGCAGATGTGTTATGCGCATAGTTAGTTATGTATTTACAATTGAACGTAATAGAGTGCCGATGTACAAGCAAGTTAATATAGATAACTTATGGTTAGCGGTTATCGCAGTTATTGCGGTTGTTAACCCATATGTGCCGACGCGCGACGCGCAACAGGTGTTGACAGTTTATGACAATTAGTACTGCACTTTACCGTTGCACTGAAATTAACGACGATTTCTTTTTATTGCATGAGTTCAGCAGGCAGGCAGACGGCCCACATGATGGAAAGCCGTTACCATCGCCTGTGGACATTTGCAACACCGAAGCTGCCACAAATGCGCTGCTGCTCTTTCTGCCTCGGGCCGGGGGGGAGGGGGGGGGGGCGCCGCATGACTACGAGAGCGTAGTAGTCGCGGAATTTCGTCCGCCAGACTACCCACTAAACCTAACCTGCGCGCCCCCCCACACGCTTTTACGGGGCGTTTTTTTTTTATTGCAGGAGATCAGCAGACAGGCAGACGGCCCACTTGATGGAGAGCGGTTACCATCACCTATGGACATTTGCAACACAATGTCCATATACATACATACATATATATATATATATATATATATATATATATATATATATATATGTATATATATATCGCGTATATATTAATCGTGTACTGTAACATACTAAAACTAAACTGCCTTAGAGAGCAGCAGCGTATTTGTAGCACATCTGGTGTTGAAAAAGAGTATATATGCGTGTGTGTATCAAATACATGGTAGTGTGTGTAATGTATTTTTTTATTGATTTCATGTATTTTATATGTATAATTAAAAAAAAATTGATAGATAGATAACTCTTTATTGTACACCAATACAAACATGAACTTAAATACTAAAATTATATCTAGTTATATAAAAAGGGCGGACTTATCGCTAAAAAGCGATCTCTTCCAGACAACCCCAGGAATGAATTGAGATGATAATGGCGATGGTGGTATGCGCAACATATAGTACGAACTATTTACATTTTTATAATAAATAATATATATCTTAATATATATAAATTACGTGTCACGTTGTTTGTCCGCGCTGGACTCCTAAACTACTTGACCGTTTTTAATCAAATTTGCACACCGTGTGCAGTTTGATCCGACTTGAATAGGATAGCTTACATTTGGACCCGGTAGGTGGTGCTGGAAGCGGGTTCTAAATTTTATTTCTTCAGGGCAGAACAACGTCTGCCGGGACAGCTAGTATATATATATATCTTATCTTATACTTCATATACTAATATATAAGGCTGAAGAGTTTGTTTGTTTGAACACGCTAATCTCAGGAACTATTATTCTGATTTGAAAAATTCTTTCAGTGTTAGATAGCCCATTTATTGAGGAAGGCTATAGGCTATATATCATCACGCTAAGACCAATAAGAGGGGAGCACCAATGAAGAATGTTTCAAAATCGGGGAGTCTTTTTAACATTTTATTTTAACTGTTCCACGCGGACGAATTCGCGGGCAGAAGCTAGTCAGCCCATAAATGTCCCACTGCTGGGCTCGAATATCCCATTATAGGGGGAACGGAAAGTATACCCGCCACGTTTGACCAAGGCGGCTTGGCAGGATTGACACATCGGTTATCTCGATGTGCAGGTTGCATCACGATGTTTTCCTTCACCATTGTTAGCACGTGGTAATTGTGACAATATGCACATTAGGTCAGACAACTGCCTAAGTGGTGCATACGTTCCGGTCAGGATGGAACCAGCGCCCTTTGAGTTTGGGACGCGTGCGCTAACCATTACGCTACTACGACTTCTATTCTCTCATTTATGATAATTAACCGTTAATATCTGTTTAATTATTTTTTAGGCCAGCAATTACAACACTGATTTATTAGTGTTCTTTATCAGCAAGTTCAATGTCGGCCATTGCCTTGTAACCCTCTCCTGTTATTTCAAATTCAATTCAATTGATAAAAAGTTCTGTTACTAGCCGAATTTATATTTGCTTTAGAGCCGATTATTCAAGTTTTTTTTTATTGCAGGAGATAAGCAGACAGGCAGACGGCCCACTTGATGGGAAGTGGTTACCATCGCCTATTTTATTGTCTTGGTCTTATTGAGTATGCATTGTTTGCTACAACTCCATTAATTCTTTAAAAAGTAATTCTGTAACATACTTCTGTACAAAACTTATAAAAAAAAGAATTTGAGATATAAATAGAATATGAAATATAAAGGCAGAAGTCGTGGTTGCGAAGCGGTGTACATAGAATAGGAAGTAAAAATTAAATTTTAACTTACATGTATGACCTTCAAAAAGTGTTCTCCAGTGGAACTTATTTTGAATAAAAACGAATTTCACACCTTCCATGATCAAATTGATCGTGTACTAGCAGAAGGTGATGTCAGGAGCCTTAAGAACAGACGAGCTTGCATGACAAGAGTTATGAATGTCAAAGAGGCAAGTGAGGTGTGTAAGAATAAGCCTAAATGGCACTCTGTTGTTCGTGCCTACTCCGCAAGGGAACTGGCGTGAAGTTATGCATGTATGTATGTATGTAATAGATGAAAATGTGCAGTGAACAAGGTCTTTACGTTTAAGGTAGGTACTATGGTATATAGTCAACATGCACAGTTGCATTGCCATGAACCAAATTACTGGTTTACGTGTTTATTTAGAGTTTTGCTTATCGGCAGTACTTAATTGGCCTCTAAGCGTGTTCTTATTGAGACGGTGTTATTACCACATTTTATTGCCATCTTACAATTAATATGACATGATAAGAATAATTTTCATTACTTAGTATGTATGTATAGTAGGCGTGAGGCATATTTATGCTAACAGATACAAATAACAGATATTCTCGGACAATAGATAACATTTGTTATTTCTAGAACACAATAACTGTTCTCCCGATAACAGGCGCATAACAAATCAAACATAAACATTAGCTACCTATTTACGCCTTTTAACTACATACATACATAACTTCACGCCAGTTCCCTTGCGGGGTAGGCACGAATAACAGAGCGCCATTTAGGCCCATTCTTACACACCTCACTTGCTTCTTTGACATTCATAACTCTTGTCATGCACGCTCGTCTGTTCTTAAGGCTCCTGGCATCACCTTCTGCTAGTACACGATCAATTTGATCATGGAAGGTGTGTCGTGGTCTTCCACGACTTCTACACCCATCCACTTTTGCATTGTATATCTGTTTATTCTTTCCACATGCCCGAACCACCGGAGCATTCCTTTCCTTACCTTCACCCCGACACTTTCTTTCAGACCAACTCTCTTTCTTACTTCGTTGCTTTTAACTGTTCTGTTAATTATTATTTTTCTCTCGTTCTATCTAAGCAAATCATAATTAAGCTAAAAAGAGATGCACCTATTATTTATATCAGTGTCTCATTTACACTTCAAGGATTTATACGGGCTAAAACGAGACGCACCTAATATTTATAAGGTAACAGAATGTAAAGTATTTAAGAAGCGCGCACATTACGGGACACGTCCGGAAACAATGTGCACGCCCAGAATCGGACGCGGCTTTTGTGTTGCCAACTTTCCTTAGAGAAAACATGCTATGTGAACTCTTAATAAGCGCTAGATTGGCAAGGATTTGGAAATAGCGCTGAAAATAAAGTAATATGACTAGATACTTTCTTAGTTTACTTTGATAATATTGCAATACACGTCGATATTTCAGCGAAGTGTTACATAATTAAAAAATGCGCAAAGTGAGGTGCTAATCGTTGAAAAATGGCTTTGTGTGTACATAGAGATAAAAATATAACACTGAAAGCGCTAAGTTGGCAACAGTAACCGAACACAACAAGTCCAAACGTAATGCCGAAGGTCGTAATTCAATAAAACGCGCAAAAACCGTCACTTATTAGATTCCTGATTGTAGTACATGTCTTGCTTCGCTCGTGGTTATCCCTCGACTGACTCCCCCCTCCACCAGGTCATCGTTTTTTACTGTACAAATGCAATGTCCCCGTATCTAAGTCGACTTAATCCGTCACACCTGGCTAATAACTCGGTCGCAAACTGCCATAAAAGAGTACAATAAAACAATGGATTGTTTTCTAATCACAAATTTTAAAACAAAGTAAACAAAAGAAGACGACCATAAAAGAACTTAAATGTTATTAGTTCAAATGCCGAAGGGTAATAAATGTGTTGTGTTTCAGATATGCAGGTGGATTTTGTTTTTGTCGGGACCTGATTTGTAACAATATGAACGAAATATTTTTCTTTGATAATTACTAATCAATAAATTAACAAAAAAATGACTATAAATTATCAAGATATCAGACGTCCTGTGGTTTTTTCACAAATATCCTACTGTTATTTCAAGTTAAGCAAATTTTTGTCAAAATAGGATTAAATAAGCTTTTTTAAAAAGGTTTCTAAATATAATCTTTTGAGATCCTGGATATCATGTAGCAGCAGAGTGCTAGCCAAGACAAGTAAAACGAGCCCAAACACGACGGGTCTATCTTGTTTAGTACAGGAGTTCCTATGGCCACCTTTCGACTCCATCATCAGATCAGCTCCATGGTACCATATTATTGCATTGTCACGCGATATACATATGCGGGCAAAATAACCGGGAAGTTGGTCAAATTTAACTTGCAAGATTCCACCCGAACTTACATACATACATAGGTACATCTATTGCAAGTTAAGTAAAAGCTTGTAAAAGGGTCTACATCTTTCTTTTAATTTTATTGCGGAAGCACAGCAGTCTGGCTCACGGCCCAACTGTGATGGAAAGTAGTTATCGTTGCCTATGGACATTAGCAATACCAGAGGTGCTTCCAATGTGCTGCCAGTCTTGAAGGAGAACCTGGAACCTGGCCACTGATGCCGGAACACAACTCAAGGCTGTTATGGTGGCATACTCTAGACTAGGGATAGTAGCCATCCAGTCGGGCAAATGCCCTACCACCTGGCAATCTTTGCGTGAAGTCATCTCACACATTAGCTGATGTTATAAAGCAGGTATGGGCTTGGCTTAGCTGAGGGCGTCATTTCGGGACTTAATCCAGCAAGGGCTGTAGGCAAGAAATAAGTAGTAGTGAATAAAAATGACGAATGCACGAGGTTAGCAGACAGGCAGACGGCCTACTTGATGGAAAGCGTTTACCATCGCCTATGGACATTTGCACCACCAAAGGTGCTACAAATGCGCTGATGTTCTCTTAAGGGAGACTGTAACCTGGTCACTAATGCCGGAACACAATTCAAGGTTGTTACGGCGACATACTTTAGACCAGGGGTGGTAGCCATCGAGTCGGGCAAATGCACCACAACCTGGCGGTGGGTTGTTTTGTCGCCTCTTACGACAGGCCGCCAGGCCGCAGGAAATTGTATTCTTTCTCCGTTCCTGCACGGATAAAAAACTTTACCAATAGTTTTTTTTAACAGAATCCAGCTGAATAGCAGCAGATGGCTGTTTCAGCGATACCGGACTTTGGGGGCTCCCCGTCTCCGTGGGAGCGGAGACGTTCAGCCCGGAAGCAGCGCGCTCGAGGAGGCACCTCCTGCGAGGTTCGACCTCGGCTCGACCGCTGCAGGGGGATTGGCTCGCTGAGCGATTTATATATTACCCCCAATAACCTAAAGCTCTTTCTAACGACTATATCTGATCGATCGATCTGTGATGTGCCAGTGCGTACGCGTAATAATAGCATTTATCGGTTTGATTTTTTTTAAGGACTTTGTCCATATCAGTCTGTGAAGACAAAACCTTACATTCACATAAAATATTAGTAATAAATAGATAAGCATAAATTAACCGCGATTTTGCATGCATGCACATGCATAATCACTATTATTTTATGCTTTTTTTTATTGCAGGAGATCAGCAGACAGGCAGACGGCCCACTTGATGGACAGCGGTTACCATCGCCTATGGACATTTGCAACACCAAAGGTGCTACAAATGCGCTGCTGCTCTCTTTAGGGAGACTGGAACCTGGTCAGTAATGCCGGAACAGAACTCAAGGTTGTTATGGTGACATACTCTAGACCAGGGGTGCTAGCCATCCAGTCGGGCAAATACCCTACCACCTGGCTAATGCTTTTAACAATAAAGTCTAAAACTAACTTTGTTTTTACAGACAAGGGATCGGCTAAAAAGGAATGAAAGACTCCAAAGTCCAGCAAGTCTAAGCATAAGTCTATAAAGAAAGAAAATATTTATTTCTTAAAATGCGACACTTAATAATCTATACTGATATTATAAAGCTGAAGAGTTTGTTTGTTTAAACGCGCTAATCTCAGGAACCGCTGGTCCGATTTGAAAAATTCTTTCAGTGTTGAATAGTACATTTATCGAGGAAGGCTATAGGCTATATTATATTTTCAAAAAAATTAGGGATCCTTACTAAAAGTCCAATAATGTAACTCAAGGTGTAAAAAAATGACCCAAAAAAATCCTTACACGGCGTGCGCTGCGAAAACTATTGATTATAGAACAAAACAATGTACTACCACTTTGCAGAACATATAATTGTCTACAAAAAATATCACGTAACCATATGTCTAACTATTGTAGTTATCTCACAATAAGTGTTTTCTTTTATTTTTTTAAATAATTAAAATGCCGTCGCTTCATAGACTCTTTATTTTGTACCTCGGTATTAATCCTTATCCAAATAAATTACTCCATATTCAAGACGAATTTAATACCTTTCTAGAACTGTTTGAATTATCCAATTCGGACGTTTCATTCAAAAGATATCGCGATATTTAAAATGTAAGTATTAGTATTGTAGCCAAATATACTAATATTGTTTGATTGAACGCGCTAATCTCAGGAACTACTGGTCTGATTTGAAAAATTCTTTCAGTGTTGGATAGCTCATTTATCGAGGAAGGCTATAGGCGATATATCATCACGCTAAGACCAATAGGAGCGGAGTACCAATGAAGAATGCTTCAAAATCGGAGGGGTTTGAAAGCAAATTCCACGTGGACGACGTCACGGGAACAGCTAGTTAGTAATAATAGATAAGACGATATCGCGCTGGCAGATATGGACAGGGGGCGCCTGGTGCGACGTGTAAATGCGTGGAAGAGATCGCTAGAGAACGGCGGTCTGAAACTAAATGTGGCGAAGACTGAGTACTTGGCTTGCAACACTACAGATCCCACATCCGTGCGAATAGGCGAAGATACTTGGGATCTGTACTTAGTGCTTCCGGGGATATCGACCACGACGTCAAGGCCCGTATCGCAGCAGCTTGGCCCAAGTGGCGTGAGGTGACAGGTGTCATTTGTGACCCTAAACTGCCGGTTAAATTAAAAGGACGGGTCTATAAATCCATCATTAGACCTGTCCTTTTGAATGGCAGTGAAGCGTGGCCTGTACTTGAGCGACAAAAGCAAGAACTGCGTGTCACGGAGATGATTATGCTGCGTTGGATGTGTGGAGTGACGCGGAAAGACTGGGTCAGGAACTCCCGCATCCGCGGCAGTTTTCATGTCCGTGACATAGCAGACAAACTACAAGAGTGTCGCATACGCTTTACGTTTTACGGAGACCGGCTAATTATGTGGGGAACAAATGTCTAGCCATCCCGCCTCCGCCAGGTCCCGGTCGAAGGGGAAGGCCCAAGAAATGTTGGCTTGACGTTGTGAAGGATGACATGCGTGCCAATGGTCTCAAAACGGGGGATGCCGAAGACCGCGCGAAGTGGAGTAGAAAAAGTAGGAAAGCGGACTGCACCCGGGATTTAACGCCTAATATCGGAAGTAGATTCGGTTAACCTGCAGCCCACCTCTCGACACCCCCAGCCTGTTACCCCTCGCCAATCTTATACGGCATTTTTTGGGGCCCATTGCAGGGAATGGCGAGTCACGGTCTGATCATTTTATCCATGTACCCCCAACATTGCGACTAGCTCCACTTGCAGTTCAGCCCAATAGCCCAGTACCTTTTGTTCTCATTCCCTACAATACTCCCACACTTACCGGGGCTTGTACTTAGGTGCATTTTTATATGCTGTAAATAGCAAATTTTAATTAAATTTGTCAAGGGGCCTCTACGTATTGGGCTTCCCATGGCCCCACGCAAGCCCTCCAAAAGTCCGGGACATTTTTATGGCCCATGATCTGCAGAGTCATACATTTACACATCAGAGATAGTGATTATATCCGTGCAGGAACGGAGAAAGAATACAATTTCCTGCGGCTGGGCGGCCTGTCGTAAGAGGCGACAAAACAACCTAAAGCCAGGTGGTAGGGCATTTGCCCGACTGGATGGCTACCACCCCTGATCAAAAAGATGTTGCCATAACAACCTTGAGTTGTGTTCCGGCATTAGTGACCAGGTTCCAGTTTCCCTTAAGAAAGCAGCAGCGCATTTGTAGCAACTTTGGTGTTGCAAATGTCCATGGGCGATGGTAACCGCTTTCCATCAAGTGGGCCGTCTGCCTGTCTACTGATCTCCTGCAACAAAAAAAGTGACCTATTAACAAATCACCACAGATAGAACTAAATTAAGATATCTAATCAGAGAACTAAAAAGTAGGTTGATTACACACGAGAATTCAAAATATAGATCATTTAGTTTATTCCTAAAACTAGACGCAGAGGTACCTGTTATATCCAAGTCGCTGCTGCGAAATAGTTTAATATGGGTAGTACACGATTGCTACAGAATATTATTTGGGCGATAGTTCATGTCAACCGATTGAACGTCTAGCAAGACGTACACCGTAAATTTCAAATTCCTCGTACACCGTACATTTCAAATTAATTATAGGCATTTTCTCGTACAACATACATTTCAAATTACTCGTACAGCGTACATTTCAAATTAGAGGCATTTTCTCGTACACCGTACATTTTAAATTAATTAAGGGCACTTCCTCGTACAACGTACATTTCAAATTCCTCATACAGGGTACATTTCAAATTAATTAAAGGCATTTTCTCATACACCGTACATTTCAAATTAATTAAAGCCCTTTTCTCGTACAACATACATTTCAAATTCCTCGTACACCGTACATTTCAAATTAATTATAGGCATTTTCTCGTACAACATACATTTCAAATTACTCGTACAGCGTACATTTTACATTAGAGGCATTTTCTCGTACACCGTACATTTTAAATTAATTAAGGGCACTTCCTCGTACAACGTACATTTCAAATTCCTCATACAGGGTACATTTCAAATTAATTAAAGGCATTTTCTCGTACAACATACATTTCAAATTACTCGTACAGCGTACATTTTACATTAGAGGCATTTTCTCGTACACCGTACATTTTAAATTAATTAAGGGCACTTCCTCGTACAACGTACATTTCAAATTCCTCATACAGGGTACATTTCAAATTAATTATAGGCATTTTCTCGTACAACATACATTTCAAATTACTCGTACAGCGTACATTTTACATTAGAGGCATTTTCTCGTACACCGTACATTTTAAATTAATTAAGGGCACTTCCTCGTACAACGTACATTTCAAATTCCTCATACAGGGTACATTTCAAATTAATTAAAGGCATTTTCTCATACACCGTACATTTCAAATTAATTAAAGCCCTTTTCTCGTACAACATACATTTCAAATTCCTCGTACACCGTACATTTCAAATTAATTAAAGGCATTTTCTCGTACAACATACATTTCAAATTCCTCGTACAGCGTACATTTTACATTAGAGGCATTTTCTCGTACACCGTACATTTTAAATTAATTAAGGGCACTTCCTCGTACAACGTACATTTCAAATTCCTCATACAGGGTACATTTCAAATTAATTAAAGGCATTTCCTCATACACCGTACATTTCAAATTCCTCGTACACCGTACATTTCAAATTTATCTAACAATGTGCCATGGTGGAGATGATCAAAAGCTTTTGTCATGTCCATAAAAAGACCAACTGCGCATTTGATGTAGATTTTTCTTTTTGAAAAACCTTCTGCTCTTTTGATATTATACGTCTGTTAAATTTTCATAGTATAATAATAATTATCGGCAGACAAACACACACATTGTATATCGCCAAATTAAGCGAGTAACGCTTGTGTTATAGGTAATATACAACGGACTATTGTGTGACCATTGGAATTAACTATACAAACCATTACAAACAACAGTGAAAAATTCAAATATTGTTTGTACAACCCAACGGGGTGAAGGTAAGGAAAGGAATGCTCCGGTGGTTCGGGCATGTGGAAAGAATGCATGATGAAAGAATGACTAAACAGATATACAATGCAAAAGTGGATGGGTGCAGAAGTCGTGGAAGGCCACGACACTACCTGTTTTCTAGATCAAATTAGATACGTGGTCCACTAGCACTAAGGTGATGTTTATTGCAGGAGTTAAGCAGACAGACGAGCGTGCATGACAAGAGTTATGAATGTCAAAGAGGCAAGTGAGGTGTGTAAGAATAAGCCTAAATGGCACTCTGTTGTTCGTGCCTACCCCGCAAGGGAACTGGCGTGAAGTTATGTATGTATGTACAACCCAACGCACATGTTCGTGCGTGAGAAGTTAATATTTCGCAAACATACAATGCAGAACATTACACATGGCCTGTTCACCACCATTGTATTGGCAGAAAAACATCATAATATAAGATTTAAAACAAATTGTTTTCAAGTTCTTTGTTATATTTCATTCACTTTGTGTTTATTAAACAAGTCTCAGAATGCACAAATAATTCGCACTTTGAAAAATGCTGTAGTTATTATACGGCATGGTAGAGTCGTAAATAGGTCAGTGCCACCGGTGCCCAGGCACAGGGCTTAGAGTCTGGGAGGCGCAAGAATGGCCAGTCCAAGCAGGAGTGTTATTTATTCGGTTTGCTCCTGATAAGTTCCCGCTGCGCCCCTAGTGCTCGATTCCAACACATACGTACCTACATGCCAGTATCATCAAAAACGTCTGTTAAATTTTTATAATAATAATAATAATCGGCAGACAAACACACACATTGTATATCCCCAAATTAAACAAGTTACGCTTGTGTTATAAGTAATATACAACGGACTACTCTGGGGCCGATCCCAGATACCCAGACCATAGTAAATAACGGAGAAAATACGTTTCCGAAATTTACTATACCAGGAATCGAACCCGGAGCCACTGCGTTGAAGTGAGGTAGGCCGGCAAAGGCTTAGCCCGCTCAACCACAGAGGCCGTCAAATTAAACAAAACATCGCGCTCATTTTCTTGGCAGCGCACGAGCCTATTTGTTTTCTAGTTCTTTAGATAATTGGTCCACCAACACCAAGGTTTTTTTATTGCAGGAGTTCAGCAGACAGGCAGACGGCCCACTTAATGGAAAGCGGTTACCATCGCCTATGGACATTTGCAACACCAAAGGTGCTACAAATGCGCTGCTGCTCTCTTAAGGGAGACTGGAACACAACTCAAGGTTGTTATGAAGACATACTTTAGACCAGGGGTGGTAGCCATGGCTGTGGCTTGTTAAGTCGCCTCTTACGCCAGGCCGACCCAACGCAGAAAATTGCATTCTTTCTCCGTTCCTGCACGGATAAAATCCTTGAAGGTCTTTGTGCGTTATTTTATCACCCTGAAGGAAATGTCAGGAGCCTTAAGAACAGACGAGCTTGCATGTAGCAAGAGTACCTATGAATGTCTAAAGAGGCAAGGGAGGTGTGTATAGAAGCTCGCATAGGGCGCATAAATGGCTACTTACTGTTGTTCAACGTTGTCTACCCCGCAAGGGAACTGGCGTGAAGTTATGTATGTATGTATGTATGTATGTTGTAGATCTTGTCATTCATATCTGTAAGCGGCATCGAAACTTCGCCTATTAAATCAATAAAAGCACGTATATTGTAGCCACAGAAACAATAGAAAGAATAAATGCTCAATCATTTGATAGCAAGAGATGTGGATATATAATTTAAACTAGCTGTAGTTTAAATTATATATCCACATCTGTAGTTTAATAATCCGTGCAGGAACGGAGAAAGAATACAATTTCCTGCGTTGGGGCGGCCTGTCGTAAGAGGCGACTTAACAACCCACAGCCAGGTGGTAGGGCATTTGCCCGACTGGATGGCTACCACCCTTGGTCTAAAGTATGTCGCCATAACAACCTTGAGTTGTGTTCCGGCATTAGTGACCAGGTTCCAGTCTCCCTTAAGAGAGCAGCAGCGCATTTGTAGCATCTTTGGTGTTGCAAATGTCCATAGGCGATGGTAACCGCTTTCCATCAAGTGGGCCGTCTGCCTGTCTGCTGATCTCCTGCATTAAAAAAAAAAAAAAAAAGTTATCCGTGCAGGACCGCAAAAAGAATACAATTTCCTGCGTTGGGGCGGTCTGTTGTAAGAGGCGACAAAACAACCCACAACCAGGTTGTAGCGCATTTGCCCGACTGGATGGCTACCACCCCTGGTCTAAAGTATGTCTTCATAACAACCTTGAGTTGTGTTCCGGCATTAGTGACCAGGTTCCAGTCTCAGGTTAAGAGAGCAGCAGCGCATTTGTAGCAACTTTGGTGTTGCAAATGTCCATAGGCGATGGTAACCGCTTTCCATGAAGTGGGCCGTCTGCCTGTCTGCTGAACTCTTGCAATAAAAAAGTCTTCATTTCGTCATTCTTTAGTTCATCATCTGTCCTTTTCTAAAATGTATCTGTCCTTTTCCTCCAGAACCTTCTACATTTTTCTGAAACTCCTCAAACCAACTAGATCATACCATAATCACTCGCCACAACATCAATCAGTGTCTTAACAATTTAATTTACTATGCCTAACATTCATAAAACTTTTAATGAATAATAATTAATTTTTTTGTGTTTTATTATATTTAATATATTATCTCGGCTAGTTCAGAAATGTTAATTACCACAATAATATATGCTGTATATGTCAGGCATCTCGTTCTTTAGTTTAGGATAGAAAAGGATAACTATATACGGGTTTTGTTGATTACCTTCACCTTGCGTGATTAGACCTTTGGAGCCTGTTATAGATTTATATTACATACATACATATATACTGCACGCCAGTTCCCTTGCGGGGTAGGCACGAACAACAGAGCGCCATTCAGGCTTATTCTTACCCACCTCACTTGCTTCTTTGACATTCATAGCTCTTGTCATGCACGCTCGTCTGTTCTTAAGGCTATAGAAAAATTATATCTTAATTTATACATACTATAACAATATTAACGTGACTGTTTGCATGTTTTTATGTTAGTAAACACTGTTTGAAAGAAGATGTAATAACAAGAGTTGAAACAGGAATGTTAAGGAGGTTTGGACATGGAGATAGAATGGATAAAAAATTTACCAGGTGGTAGGGAATTTACCACCCCTGGTATAGAGCATGCCGCCATAACAACTTTGAGTTGTGTTCCGGCATTAGTGACCAGGTTCCAGTCTCCCTTAAGAGAGCAGCAGCGTATTTGTTGCAACTTTGGTGTTGCAAATGTCCATAGGCGATAGTAACCGCTATCCATCAAGTGGGACGTCTGCCTGTCTGCTGAACTCCAGCAATAAAAAAAAAGATCAAAACTTTAAGCGTTCATTCCCAAAAATGCAATTTTTGAGATATTGCTTTGTCTTATTAAGCGTGCGAAATAATAGTTTATATTTTCATATTTTGACTCCCAAACTATTATGGCACAATTTAAATTCAAATTTGAAAGTCAACGAACCAAGCCACGGGCGGAAATTAAGTGGGTTTAGTTGATTTCACACGTCCTGGCCAAGCCGGTTTGAATTAAATTCAAGATCGTGTTATTTACAAAAAAATGTTGTATTAATTAAATATTTTTCAAACAAAACACTACAGATACGTATGTATAGTCGCGTGGTCACGCACTTGACTATATATTGTTTTTTATTAGTAGATAATTTTAGTATAATACGATTTTTGCAATGCAAACCTACGCTCACGTATGGGAGCGAGAGTTGGGTATGGAAGAGAGAGCATGAAAGTAGAGTAAACGCGGTCGAGATGCGAGCACTGCGCAAAATCTGCGGAGTGACGCTCGCGGACCGCGTTCGTAATACCGGAGTAAGAAAGAGAGTTGGCCTGAAAGAGAGTGTCGGGGTGAAGGTAAGGAAAGGAATGCTCCGGTGGTTCGGGCATGTGGAAAGAATGACTAAACAGATATACAATGCAGAAGTCGTGGAAGGCCACGACACACCTTCCATCGTCAAATTGATCGTGTACTAGCGGAGGGTGATGTCAGGAGCCTTAAGAACCGACGAGCGTGCGTGACAAGAGTTATGAATGTCAAAGAAGCAAGTGTAAGAATAAGCCTGAATGGCGCTCTGTTGTTCGTGCCTACCCCGCAAGGGAACTGGCGTGTAGTTATGTATGTATGTATGAAAAAACCTTTTTTTTTAAATTGTATATATAACAAACGAGTTGTCTGGAAGTAGGCGCTAATGTTATACTGAACGAGTTGTTTGCGATACTACATTGTTTCTATAGACTTATTATAACTCTTTCGAATAAATTCTTTAATTAGGACTAGATAATAATATATTTATGGATTTTTCGACCCAACTCTTCGCCGAACCCTCCCGTATTAAAACTGACCTTTGCAAAGGTCAAGTCTTTCATTAGCTATTCAGCTCACTATTAGCACATATGTGTCCGCGATGAGAGTGAAGATCGCGTTTGTGCACGTGATCGTTAAATGTGCTGTTGTCTCACTCTGTCTATATAGGATTTGTATGAAATGGGTATAGTTTCTTGGTATATTACGAGATGGTGATAGTGTTAGTCTTGCGGCTTTTGGAAGAGCTGAAGGGTTAATTATTCTGATCGAGTGTTAACTAGCAGAGTGCTAGCCAAGACAAGTAAAACGAGCCCAAACACGACGAAAATCTTGTTTAGTACAGGAGTTCCTATGGCCACCTTCCGACTCCATCATCAGGTCAGCTGCGTGGTACCATATTATTGCATTGTCACGCGATATACATATGCGTGCAAATGTCAGCTCAATCGGAAACCGGGAAGTCGGTCAAATTTAACTTGCAAGATCTAGATAGGACTATATATAAGTAAAGATATAAAGCCAACACTGCACATGCACTTCCTCACAACACCAGCATGTAACAGATACACTCTACATTAGTATAAGTTTAGTATTAAAATTAGAATAAATTAATATAATAAGTGATTCTTAAGGTACACCACAACATAAAAATTACTAAATTAATGTCACACACAGTAACAAAAATAAACAATAAGCGTGTATGGAGTCTAAAATGTTATATATAAATTAAGTAGTGAAAAAGGGTACGGAACTCGAGCCAAGGCAAGGCCCCCGCCTCCGTGCTTGCCTTAACCAGCCGGCACGGAGTGGAAATCGCTAGAGCTAAGACTCAAGCTCCAGGGGTGGAAGTGATAAATGGCCTAACGTCGGAAGTAGCTTCGGTGAACCTGCAGCCCACTTCTCGACACCCCTTAGCCACTCACACCCATGTTGCCCCTGTCTTTATGGCATTTTTTGGGGCCCATGCAGGGAGTGGCAAGTCACCGTCTGCCCATTTTTCCATGTTCCCTGAACATTGCGACGGGCAGACGCCATAGTCCCCATATTTACGTTACCTACTTTTTGTCCTCATTTCCCACAATAGTTCTAAACTGGCCGGGGCTTGTCCTTGGGTGCATTACTATATGGTGTGGACAGGGATAATCGCCGGTCAGTGTCACGCCACATTTACATTAAATTTGTCAAAGGGCCTCTACGTGTTGGCCTTTCCATGGCCCCACGCAAGCCCTCCAAATGTCCGGGCCATTTTTATGGCCCGTGGTCTTGAAAGACATACAAATAATAATAATATTTTTTTATTGAATATGTATTTTATTTTTGATATATTTTTATAAAAGAATAATATTATATGTATATTTTAAAAAAATGTGAAATTTTTGAGAATAAATATATACAGTATAATAATAATAATAATAAAAAAAAACTTGCAAGATTCCACCCGATCTTACATACATACATAGGTACATCCATTGCAAGTTAAATAAAAGCTTGTAAAAAAAAACTTTAGTATTTACATTTGGAAATTTTCGTGTTAATATTTAAGTATGTGGAAATATATAGATTTATGAATGGATGTGTATATGTATATATGTGTGTGATGTGTGTACAAGTGAACGAGTGAGTGTGTACTGGTCATCTCAGTCCTATCTTCTATCCGTGCAGGAACGGAGAAAGAATACAATTTCCTGCGTTGGGGCGGCCTGTCGTAAGAGGCGACTTAACAACCCACAGCCAGGTGGTAGGGCGTTTGCCCGACTGGATGGCTACCCCTGATCTAAAGTATGTCACCATAACAACCTTGAGTGTTGTTGTGTTCCGGCATTAGTGACCAGGTTCCAGTTTCCCTTAAGAGAACAGCAGCGCATTTGTAGCAAGTTTGCTGTTGCAAATGTCCATAGGCGATGGTAACCGCTTTCCCTCATGTGGGCCGTCCGCCTGTCTGCTGATCTCCCGCAATAAAAAAAAAGAATTACGCGAGTTCAGTGCTTTTCCCAATCCTAAAAATGCCAAATTTGCCTCTAGAAGTTTTCACTTCAAAAATAAATATATTTAATCATATCATAAACAAGTGATAAATGTCATTTACCTATAGACGACTTGACGACATTTCAAGAAAAGTGCCACCTTTGTACTTGGTGCCGAAAATAGCCTAACCTATTATAAAGTCATTACAAGAACAAAATTGAAAACAATAGAATAATAGCACCTTAATTGCTTGCCTCGTTACTTCAACATGTAATTTTAACCCATTACACTGGACTAATTTTAAAACCCTTTCTCACAGTCAGGGTGGTTTCGAATATGCGACTCTTTGTCCACCTATGTAGGGGGGGAGGGGGGGGGGGGTTGATCAGAGTTATTATGTAAGTATGGAATCTCTGATCACACCCACACGTATGTCTGTCAGCGTCTTCTTATTCAACAGTACCAGGTTCAATCATATTTGAATACAGTATTTATCACTGAGGTGCTCTGAAAGAGAGTGTCGGGGTGGAGGTAAGGAAAGGAATGCTCCGGTGGTTCGGGCATGTGGAAGGAATGCATGATGAAGGAATGACTAAACAGATATACAATGCAAAAGTGGATGGATGCAGAAGTCGTGGAAGGCCACGACACACCTTCCATGATCAAATTGATCGTGTACTAGCAGAAGGTGATGTCAGGAGCCTTAAGAACAGACGAGTGTGCGTGAAAAGAGCTATGAATGTCAAAGAAGCAAGTGAGGTGTGTCAGAATAAGCCTAAATGGCGCTCTGTTCTTCGTGCCTACCCCGCAAGGGAACTGGCGTGAAGTTATGTATGTATGTATGTATATATTTATTACTGATTCTAATGTTACCCAAGGGATATAGTTTAATAAGCTTTTTTAAAAAGGTTTTTAAATACAAGCTTTTGAGATCCTGGATATCATGTAGCAGCAGAGTGCTAACCAAGACAAGTAAAACGAGCCCAAACACGACGGGTCTATCTTGTTTAGTACAGGAGTTCCTATGGCCACCTTCCGACTCCATCATCAGATCAGCTCCATGGTACCATATTATTGCATTGCCGATATACATACGTGTGCACAATTTCAGCTTAATCGGAAACCGGGAAGTTGGTCAAATTTGAATTGCAAGATGCCACCCGTACTTACATACATTGTTTGAACGCGCTAATCTCAGGAACTAATGGTCTGATTTGAAAAATTCTTTCAGTGTTAGATAACCCATTTATCGAGGAAGGCTATCGGCTATATCTCATCACGCTAAGACCAATAGGAACGGAGCACCAATAAAGAATGTTTCGAAATCGGAGGGTTTTGAAAGCAAATTCCACGCGGACGGCGTCGCGGGCACAGCTAGTTCTTTTATACCTAGATCAAAGGAAATTGTGCGCATAACAGTGCACTGAATTTTGATCTTTATGCTAGTGATTTAAAGTGTAACTTAGATTGAATTTTTAGAATTATAATATGTTGACGGATGTCGGCTAATGGAATTATGTTTATACTAGCTTCTAATAATAGTTTAAAAATGCCCAGATTTTGAAACAGTCTTCATTGGTTCTCCGCTCCTATTGGTCTTAGCGTGATGATATTTAGCTTATAGCCTTCCTCGATAAATGGGTTATCTAACACTGAAAGAATTTTTCAAATCAGATTAGTAGTTCCTGAGATTAGCGCGTTCAAACAAACAAACTCTTCAGCTTTATATATTAGTATAAGATTAATAAAAGTTAAAGAAGGATTATCTGTGAGTATATTCTCTGAAGTTTCATTTCTACTGCGTGTGAACTGCGCACACACACATTTTTTTTAAATGAAAACGGACTATGGTGGTTTCCATCAAGCGGTGCTGCGTATATAGTGTTACGACCTACAAGCCGACAAAAGTGGATTCACACCTGCATACCATAAAAGCACACTATTCCCTTTCCGCATTTGGACTTCTTTTGTTTACTTTGTGTGTAAAACTTGTGATTAGAAAACAGCCCATTATGTATTGTAATCTTTTATGGCAGTCATTAGCAAGGTGTGTCGAACTGATTCTAAGAAATTCGGTCTACGCGGTCGGCGGACATATTGTATCGGTGCAGTATAAAGCAATGGCCAAATGGAGAGATCCGCAGTCTAGCGGTAGCCAGAAACGAAGCAAGACGTCAGTGACGGACTTTGCGCGTGTGATTGAATCGTGCATTACGTTTGGACTGGTTGTGTTCAGTTGTATTTGTAACTGTGTTATACGTGTTTGTATAGTTCTAATAAATTCTATAGTAATTCAAACGGCATTTTAATTCGAGTCCTGCAACTCGTAACAATACGTCGTACACCGCGTCCACTGCTTAAGCATTCAAGCGTATAAACATCCCATTATTGACGTCAATTAATCTGTCGAAAGCGGCGTCCGACGTCGATTGACGCTAAACGCCGCTTCCAGCATCTGTATCTGCCAGAGACGCTGAAAGCGGCCTTAGGCATAAATCGAAACAAATGAGGCATCTTTTTGTTTTATTGCAGGAGATCAGCAGACAGGCAGACGGCCCACTTGATGGAAAACGGTTACCATCGCCTATGGACATTTGCAACACCAAAGGTGCTAAAATGCGCTGCTGCTCTCTTAAGGGAGACTGGAACCTGGTCACTAATGCCGAAACACAACTTAAGCTTGTTATGGCGACATACTTTAGACCAGGGGTGGTAGCCATCCAGTCGGGCAAATTCCCTAAAACCTGGAAAGGCGATTCACGCTAGACGCCGCTTCCAGCATCTGTATCTGCCAGAGACGCTGAAAGCGCCCTTAGGCATAAATCGAAACAAATGAGGCATCTTTTATTTTATTTTATTGCAGGAGTTCAGCAGACAGGCAGACGGCCCACTTGATGGAAAACGGTTACCATCGCCTATGGACTTTTGCAACACCAAAGGCGCTACAAATGCTGCTCTCTTAAGGGAGACTGGAACACAACTCAAGGTTGTTATGAAGACATACTTTAGACCAGGGGTGGTAGCCATCAAGTCGGGCAAATGCCCTACCACCTGACATGATGAACAGTGTTAACAGTTTATTTGTCGTATCTCTAACCGTCTTATAAAAGAATGTAACGCAAGAACTGCCTGTATATGAGAATCGTTGACAGGATACATTCGCGTGGTAGGTTCATATATAATTTTACTAAAATTACTAAAATACTTTAACGTTTTTTCTTTATCATTTATCATAAAAACGATCCATTGTATATGTATTTGATTTATGTGAGTTTTGAAAAATTGCTAAAATTATTTATATTTGAACAAAAAAAATTGTTTCGTATAAATTCAGCGTTTAGGCATCATTAAAATATGTTCTTGATGATCTATTGTGTATAATTAAAGTGTATTAAGCCGAGAACTTGTCGGTTCGCGCATGGAATAGAAGTAAGAAATGACTCGCTCCTAACAACAAATGTATCAAACATAGCAATCAAGTCAGAAAAGTAACTAATGCTAATCCACAGAGTACATTGATATAATAAGAGACTATTACCGTGTTGAGATCGAAGCTTAAAAATCAGGTATACAAAATACCTGGGGTGTCGGGGTGAAGGTAAGGAAAGGAATGCTCCGGTGGTTCGGGCATGTGGAAAGAATGCATGATGAAAGAATGACTAAACAGATATACAATGCAAAAGTGGATGGATGCAGAAGTCGTGGAAGGCCACGATACACCTTCCATGATCAAATTGATCGTGTACTAGCGGAGGGTGATGTCAGGAGCCTTAAGAACAGACGAGTGTGCATGACAAGAGTTATGAATGTCAAAGAAGCAAGTGAGGTGTGTAAGAATGGGCCTAAATGGCGCTCTGTTGTTCGTGCCTACCCCGCAAGGGAACTGGCGTGAAGTTATGTATGTATGTAACAAAAACAGACTATAATCCACTCAATCCACAGACATTAATTTTATTTATTTTTTTCTAGAATTATACAGTAATTATAAATAAAATGTCAAGTGCAGAGTTATTATTTTTCAACAATTTATAGATGTTCTCATAGTTTAAGTGAATTTTAAAAATTATTTTATGAGAAATACAGTTCTTTAACCCGCAGTGCAGAGTTGTTCCATACTAGTTCCTGCCCGCGACTTCGTCCGCGTGGAATAGTTAAAAAAGTCCCCCGATTTTGCAACATTCTTCATTGGTGCTCCGCTCCTATTGGTCTTAGCGTGATGATATATAGCCTATAGCCTTCCTCGATAAATGGGCTATCTAACACTGAAAGAATTTTTCAAATCAGACCAGTAGTTCTTGAGATTAGCGCGGTCAAACAAACAAACTCTTCAGCTTTGTGTATTAGTATAAGATAGTCGGGGATACACCGTCCATTTTTGCTATTGATAACCATCAAGCTAATTTTCCATGAGTAGCTTCATTTTCATGAGACACCAAACAATTTCCTGTAGGAAAACTCGATTGTGGTAACTAGCTAACAGGGGCAGCAGGGATAAAATATGTCAATTTGATGATTTCCAAAAATTTATAACTATATATTTTTTTTTTATTGCAGGAGTTCAGCAGACAGGCAGACGGCCCACTTGATTGAAAGCGGTTACCATCGCCTAGGGACATTTGCAACACCGAAGGTGCTACAAATGCGCTGCTGCTCTCTTAAAGGTCACTGGAATCTAGTCACTAATGCCGGAACACAACTCAAGGTTATTATGGCCACATACTTTAGACGAGGTGTGGTAGCCATCCAGTCGGGCAAATGCCCTATCACCTGGCTGTGGGTTGTTTAGTCGCCTCTTACGACAGGCCGCCCGGCCGCAGGAAATTGTATTCTTTCTCCGTTCCTGCACGGATAAAAACTAATTGGGTTTTTGTTTAAGTGAAACTTCTATATAGACGGGGTCTTACGATTTTTCTGTCACGATAAAGCGTCACGGCCGCGTGTTCTAATACTTACATTTTTAAACTCGTGATATCTTTCGAGTGGGATGTCCGAATTGAATAATTCAAAAAGTTATATAAAGGTATTGAAGCAGTATTGAATATGAAGTAATTTACTTTGCTAAGAATGAATACCAAGATACAAATAAAGAGCCTTTTCTAGCGGCGGCAATTAAATTAAATTTTTAAAATAAAAGAACACTTATTGCGGCATAACTATAATAGTAGTTAGTAGTGACAAAAAGAATCGCAACAAAATTTTAACTTGAAGTTTTACGAGCAGGTTTTCAAATTGGACAAGTACACTAACAATCTGTCCGTGAAACCTTCAAGTTAAAATTTTGTTGCGATTCATTTTGTCACTTGTCAGTTGAAGTTTTTCCACTTGTCCGTTGCGATTCGTTTTACCACTTGTCCGTTGCGATTCATTTTTCCACTTATCCGTTGCCATTCGTGTTTCCACTTGTCCGTTGCGATTCGTTTTTCCACTTGTCCGTTGCCATTTGTGTTTCCACTTGTCCGTTGCGATTCGTTTTTCAACTTGTCCGTTTTTTGTTAAATCTGATGATAATTATCTAAATTATGCGAAAAAATATTTGTCCTACAAAATGTATGGTTTGATCAAAGAGTAACGACGTGTATCGATAATGAGGTCATCAAAAATGATTACTAATCAGCTGATTTATTTCTTATTACTTAGTTATTATTTATATAATTTAACAGTCGTATTGTCTTACAAATTGCGTGGTACGTTATCCCGGTCCTACGCTCAAAAGTAGTAGTATCCTTGAGGTAATGTATGATCCATGTTTTTATCAGTGCAGGAACGGAGAAAGAATACAATTTCCTGCGTTGGGGCGGCCTGTCGTAAGAGGCGACTTGACAACCCACAGCCAGGTGGTAGGGCATTTGCCCGACTGGATGATTACCACCTCTGCTCTAAAGTATGTCGCCATAACAACATTGAGTTGTGTTCCGCGGCATTAGTGACCAGGTTCCAGTCACCCTTAAGAGTGCAGCAGCGCATTTGTAGCAACTTTGGTGTTGCAAATGTCCATAGGCGATGGTAACCGCTTTCCAACAAGTGGGCCGTTTACCTGTCTGCTGATGTCCTGCAATAAAAGAAAATGTAAAAATAATTACTATCAAGCTGAATCTTCGTGAAAAGCTTTGTTTCGATGGGACGCCCAACGATTTCCTCCGCGAAAATTCTCTATTGTGGTAGCTAATGTTTTTATTATTATATCGATTTAGTTAAATAATTATAAAAATAAAACGTATTAATAGACAATTTTACAACAAAATAATAATAAACATATATACATACATACATACATACATATATATACACAGTGAGATGCGTGAACAACAAAAACAAATAAATAAAATAAACATATTATTATTAATATTCTCATATTAGTAAAATGGTCATAATATATTGAATAACAAAAAATAAATCATGACAGAGTTGACAAATGACGGTGTAAAAATGATAAATAAATCCCTCTGACGAAGTGAATGTGTTCTGATTCCCGGGGCACATTCAGGCACTTTTTGCGCTGGATCGGACTGGGCGTTACTACGTTCTAAGTCTCAGCCTTCATAAAAAGCGCGGGGCACATGGGACGAGGGTGGTTTTAGTGGGTAGTGGCTGTTGCCCGTGCAACTTCTCTGTCTCCACACAAGCTGGCTTGATTATTGTTCGGATTGCCCCTTGTCAAAGGGGAAAGCCTTCATGATCAACTATGGTCTAATCCCTTGCAAAGGACCCAGTATTGTGCGTAAATAGCATTTCCCCCGCCTTAAAAAAAAAAAGATAATTATGTTTAAACTAGCAGACCCGACAGACTTCGTTCTGTCAAAAAGGTTTGGAATGTCCTACCTACCTATTTTGTAGCCGGGGCAAAAATTCTCCTGAACAGAACCGTCGCCCTGGTGATAGGGGTGTGTGGGGTTCAGCTCGGGTGGCCAAAGTACCTTCGCTTTCACAAACTTTGGCCACCCTTCTGGGACCCACTTGACCAACCAAATTGAACAGTCACAAAATGTAAGAGCTATAGATCATTAGTACTGATTTTCAATTAGGTCGGCTTCGCGATTTTATTTCTTTTGTTTTAGTCTCGGCACGCGACATTAGATCCTCCAATGCGCACACGCACACTGTTTTGATAGATGTGTTTGAATTTCAACTTTGTGCAGCGGTAATAAAGTTCAAATTGACTCTTTAGCCTTAGGAACACACCTACATTGCTTAGACAACAGTGAAAGCTTGTAATTTAATATGAACTTTATTGAATAGCAATAAAGTTCAAATTGCCTCTGCATTTTAGTTAGAAAACGTTTGTGTGGGAAAAAGAAAAAGGCTGTTTTTAAGGTTTTCCCGGCAATTATTGGAATTTTTCTCGCCATAAAAACCATCCTTGAACTTCAAAGAACATTTAAAGAAAAGAATTGGCCAAATTGGTCCAGGCGTTGTTGAGTTATACGCTTACCAACACATTTTGCGATTCATTTTTATATATATAGACTAGCGGCCCCGGCAGACGTTGTCCTGCCTTTAAAAAATAAAATTCTAGAACCCGATCCCAGCGCCACGTACCGGTTCTAATTGCGAATCTTAACCATCGGGGTACCCACTCAAACACACAAAAAAAAATCACCAAAATCGCTCCAGGTGATTAGGAGCATTCCAGAACCCGATCCCAGAGCCACCTACCGGTTCTAATTGCGAATCTAAAAGAGTAATAATTTTTTTTTAATTCTAAGTCATGACAAAATAAGATTAAAAATCTTGCCAAAAAATTAAAGTTTATAATTAACAAATAAAAAATAGGGGTTGATCTTAGAGGGGTGAAAATTTAGGGTTGTATGTATTTTTTAATGCTGTATCCTAAAAAAATAATAAAAATAAAAATTATCTAAAAATTAAAAAAAAAAAAATTTAGGGGTGGACTACCCCTAACATTTAGGGGGATGAAAAATAGATTTTGGCCGATTCTCATAGGTACCGGATAAGCACAAAAAATTTCATCAAAATCGGTCAAGCCGTTTCGGAGGAGTATGGCAACGAAAACTGTGACACGAGAATTTTATATATTAGATAGATTATTGCAGGATGTACGCTTTGGTGTTTTTGGAACGAAGTTCCTTATCGCGCGTTGTGAAAGGGGGCTAGACGGAAGAAATTCTTACGAAAAGTTGTCACGACACTTTTTGCTATAGTAAGCTATTGTAAGCTGTGCGGCGTCGCATGTTTCTCTGTCTGTCTGTCTGTCTCTCTCTCTCTCAATTCCAATTACAATTCCTTCACTAATTAATCGAAAGGAACTTCGTTCCATCCGGGTGTCCCTTGACACCTCTCAAGTTTTTTTGCTGTTAATTTATAGTAGTACTTTATGTATCATTAAAACATGGGAATTTAAAAACAATTGCACGCTATTACGCGAAATATGCAGACTTTTTTACATGAAAATCTTTGGAACGATTGTACAAATTATTGTAATAACAGTCTGTAATTTAGGCGGTAAAGACAAAACAGACTAACCCAAGATTACATCTATTTGTATCTCTATAATAATAATAAATATTATAAACGCGAAGTTTGTGAGAATGTATGTATGGATGTATGGATGTACTAACTTCGCCCGCGGTTTCACCCGCGTGGTGATGTAAAATCGTTATATTTTGGATAATTCACATTATATCTTTATAAATTATAGCCTATGTGCTATTCTGATGTGTAAGCTATATTACTGTAAAGTTTCATCGAAATCCATTCAGTAGTTTTTGCGTGAAAGAGTAACAAACATTCATCCATACATATTGTATATTCTTACAAAATTTCGCGTTTATAATATTGTTACGAGTTGCAGGACTCGAATTAAAATGCCGTTGGAATTACTATAGAGTTTATTAGAACTATATAAACACGTATATCACAGGTACAAATATAACCGAACACACACAATAAGTCCAAACGTAATCCAGAAGGTCGTTATTCCATAAAACGCGCAAAGTCCGTCACTAAAAGATTCCCGATTGTAGTACACACGTCTTGCTTCACTTGTGGTTATCGCTTGGAACGTGCAAGAACGGAGAAAGAATACAATTTCCTGCGGCCGGGCGGCCTGTCGTAAGAGGCGACTTAACAATCCACAGGCAGGTGGTAGGGCATTTAACCGACTGGATGGCTACCACCCCTGGTCTAAAGTATGACGCCATAACAACCTTGAGTTGTGTTCCGGCATTAGTGACCAGGTTCCAGTTTCCCTTAAAAGAGCAGCAGCGCATTTGTAGCAACTTTGGTGTTGCAAATGTCCATAGGCGATGGTAACCGCTTTCCATCAAGTGGGCCGTCTGCCTGTCTGCTGATCTCCTGCAATAAAAAAAAACTATAGTTATTTAGGTATAAATGTAATATTAATATTTAAGTTTCTAGATCATATTCTTCTTTACGGTCAGTACATGATTAGCATTATTACATAACGACATAGAAATGCGCACACCTGCAGGTCGTAAAACGCTGTTTTATTGCCACCGGATATAGGAATTGTTTTCTTTACTTTGTGTTTAGAATTTGTAGTTCAGAAAAACATGCATTGTTTTTCTACTTCTTTTATGGCCGTCATTAGTGTCGAACTAATCCTTGCTTGCCAGGTGTGCGGATTAACTCGGTGAATACGGTCCTTTGTTCTGTTATATAGTTTAGTATAAAAAAATGATCGAACGGAGGCGTGAGGCAGTCGAGCGACGATTACGATACAAGCAAGACGTGTACATTCAACAAGCGATATAGTGACGGGCTTTGTACGTGTTATTGATCGTGCAGATTGTTACAAGTAGTGTCTAGTGTTATTTGTACCTGTTTTATACGTGTTTGTATAGTTCTAATAAATTCTATAGTAATTCCAACGGCATTTTAATTTCGAGTCCCACACTCGTAACAGTATTGATGACATATGTGATTAATATACAAATTATATTAGATTATATAAAAAAATTGTTTACCTTATTTTTAGGACTTAAAAACTGAATTTCCTTAAACAAATAAAATAAATTGTTATTTCCTTGTTGCAGGTAATTTCCAACTGGCATTTCGCTAACTCCAAGAACAAGCACTTAGCACGATAATGGAGTAAGACGTTCATTGCACTAAGAGCATTTTAGTTTCTTTTCACTCCGTAGTTTTACTCGTGTTAAATATTAATATATTAATTTTCTTATATATAAAAATGAATCATAGAAATGTATGTACGCACGTAACTTGAGAATGACTTTACCAATTTTGATGAAATTTTGTGTGTGTGTTTGAGTGGTCCCGGGATAGTTTAGATTCACAATTGGAACCGGTAGGTGGCGCTGAGATCGGGTTTTAGAATCCTCCTAATCACCTGGAGCGATTTTGGTGATTTTGTTTTTGTGTGTTTGACTGGGTTCCCGGATGGTATAGATTCGCAATTAGAACCGGTAGGTGGCGCTGAGATCGGGTTCTAGAATCCTCCTAATCACCTGGAGCGATTTTGGTGATTTTGTTTTTGTGTGTTTGAGTGGGTTCCCGGATGGTTTAGATTCGCAATTAAAACCGGTAGGTGGCTCTGAGATCGGGTTCTAGAATCTCCCTAATCACCTGGAGCGATTTTGGTGATTTTGTTTTTGTGTGTTTGAGTGGGTTCCCGGATGGTTTAGATTCGCAATTAGAACCGGTAGGTGGCGCTGAGATCGGGTTCTAGAGTCGTCCTAATCACTTGGACCGAATTTGGTGATTTTGTTTTTGTGTGTTTGAGTGGGTTCCCGGATGGTTTAGATTCGCAATTAGAACCGGTAGGTGGCGCTGACATCGGGTTCTAGAATCCTCCTAATCACCTGGAGCGATTTTGGTGATTTTGTTTTTGTGTGTTTGAGTGGGTTCCCGGATGGTTTAGATTCGCAATTAGAACCGGTAGGTGGCGCTGAGATCGGGTTCTAGAATCCTCGTCCGAAGTTCGCCGGGTCAGCTAGTTTATTTTATATATGAAGTTTTCAATATAACGTCCGAATTAATTTTGAAAATCACAAATCACACAGCAGTATTATAAAACTAAAAGTTAATTTAAAAAAGAAAAAACCTAAACTATAGTATAAATAAAGCTATAGTTACAAAATCACATAAGTCTATAAGTAAAAAATTGATTCCAAATCACTGTCATCGGGGAGCGTGCCCAAAATGCTGGCCGCATTTCCGCGTTCGATGGCAACGTTGCCGTAGGTGCAAGCCAGCCTTTTGGTCACGCGAGACCTCAATTAGACGCGTTGAGAGGTCTCGATAGAGGTGATGAGCTCCAGGCCCTACGGCCCCAGGGTCTCCACCCCGAAAGCTACAAATACATACTCACTACCAATTGACACATATTTGCAACATTTCAGGGTCTCCTGGTGTGCAGCAACAGCCCCGGCTGTCATGCTGAGTGCAAACCTTGTTCGCTGAAAATGCGGCGTACAAATTCTCAAAATATACTCTGTGTATAATCTATACTAATATTATAAAGCTGAAGAGTTTGTTTGTTTGTTGGTTTAAACGCGCTAATCTCAAGAACCGCTGGTCCGATTTGAAAAATTCTTTCAGTGTTGACTAGTACATTTATCCAGGAAAGCTATAGGCTATATTATATTTTCAAAAAAATTATGGATCCTTACTAAAAGTCCAATAATGTAACCCAAGGTGTAAAAAAAATGAAATGGTCCGCACGCATTACATGCAACGTGTTAGTTTTTTTAAATTTTTTATTGCAGGAGTTCAGCAGATAGGCAGACGGCCCACTTGATGGAAAGCGGTTATCATCGTCTATGGACATTTGCAACACCAATGCTACAAATGCGCTGCTGCTCTCTTAAAGGAGACTGAAACCTGGTCACTAATGCCGTAACAGAACACAAGGCTGTTATGGCGGCATACTCTAGACCAGGGGTGGTCGCCATCCAGTCGAGCAAATGCCCTACTACCTGGCTGTAGGTTGTTTAGTCGTCTCTTACGACAGACCGCCAGGCTGCAGGAAATTGTATTCTTTCTCCGTTCCTGCACCAATAGTTCACTAGGATGAATCATCTAAGCGATCAACTAACCTCTTGCTGCTAAGCGTGACTCTTGCAGTGAGGCCGAAGCCTTAGGAATGTAATTACGGCGCTATTCTTCAAAAAAGTTATTCTTTCAAAATTCCTAATTTTAATACCTAAGCTCAAATATGTTAAGCTGGTGCCTCAAAAACAAGTTATCCTAGATTTTGGTCCTGTTCTTTTGAAGGTTACCAGTTTATCGACCACATCTGCATTATTAAGTCGTTAACCTTCTTTGTTTTAGAATTCTCGAAATATCGGTAAACGGGTGCTGAGGCTACCTCCCTCATTATTTTTAGATAATCAATATCCTTTATAACGGACAGATATTGCCAAAGGTAAATCTATATATTAATATGTGAAGCAAAAACTTTTTACACCTTTTTACGAAAATTGCGCGGACGGAGGAGTATGAAATTTCGCACACTTATCTATACTAATATTATAAAGCTGAAGAGTTTGTTTGTTTGTTTAAACGCGCTAATCTCAGGAACCGCTGGTCCGATTTGAAAAATTCTTTCAGTGTTGAATATTACATTTATCGAAGAAGGCTATAGGCTATATTATATTTTTATAAAAATTAGGAATCCTTACTAAAAGTCCAACAATGTAACCCAAGGTGTAAAAAAATGTCCCGAAAAAATCCTTACACGGCGTGCGCTGCGAAAACTATTGATTATAGAACAAAACAGTATACTACCACTTTGCAGAACATATAATTGTCTACAAAATATATCACGTAACCATATGTCTAACTATTGTAGTTATCTCACAATGTGTTTTCTTTTATTTTTTTAAATAATTAAAATGCCGTCGCTTCAAAAACTCTTTATTTTGTGCCTTGATATTAATCCTTATCAAAATAAATTCAACGAATTCAATACCTTTCTAGAACTTTTTGAATTATTCAATTCGGACGTTTCATTCAAAAGATGTCGCGATATTTAAAATGTAAGTATTAGTGTTGTAGCCAAATATATTAATATTATCTGATTGAACCCGCTAATCTCAGGAACTACCGGTCTGATTTAAAAAATTCTTTCAGTGTTGGATAGCCCATTTATCGAGGACGGCTATAGGCTATATATCATCATGCTAAGACCAATAGGAGCGGAGCAGCAATGAAAAATGTTTCAAAATTGGGGAGGCTTTGAAAGCAAATTCGACGATGTCGCGGGCACAGCTAGTAGTTTATATAGAGGAGTACAGAATGCTAATATTTTTTTTAAATCATTCATAATAATAGGTACATTAAATCAATAAAAAAACACTACACACACTACCACGTATTTGACACACACACGCATATATACTCTTTTGTTTATTGTTAGAGTCAAATTAATCTGTGATTATAGAAGTACTAGCTGTCCCGGCAGACGTTGTTCTGCCCTGAAGAAATAAAATTTAGAACCTTATCTCAGCGCCACCTACCGGTTCCAATCCTATCTTTCAAGTTGGAACAAACTGCACGCGGTATGCAAATTTGACGAAAATCGGTCAAGTAGTTTAGGAGTCCATCACGGACAAACAACGTGACACGTAATTTATATATATTAAGATATAGTCTTTGACAACAGAACCTTAATAATGTTCAAAGTTTTAATTTAAATCAATTATGGTCGAACTTCGACCACGGGCGACCACTAGTATGAATAAATACGCAATTCGTCGTAAGTATTACACATCGCACTCTGAATAAAACAAAGAAATAACTGAAAAATTATGAGTTTGGAGATTACATCATAGAACGCAAGACCATTGTTTGGTGTAATAAAGAATTGTCTTTTTCTACTTACTACTGCGGCAGTGAAGCCAACATATTGGTTTAAAGAAAAAAAAACCATAATAAATCGTAATAAAACTACGTTTTAACGGTTTTAAGCGCGGTAATGTATTTGATTTTGGTTTTTCCGACGTTTCGACCACTTTTCAGTGGCTGTGATCACGGAAGACAGAGATGTCAAGTGTCAACGAGTATTGTTAAAGTTTTATTTAGCCTACCGCCAACTAGTTCATTTTGATTATTTAGTTTTAATTTTGTTTATGGTTATTATTTACTCTATGGGAGCCTAATCTAATTTACCACCGCTTCGCAACATGTTATGGCTTGAAGAGAAGAAGCGGCGAAAGAAACTCTTCAGCAAACATGCCTAGTTCTAATACATACATACATACATAACTTCACGCCAGTTCCCTTGCGGGGTAGGCACGAACAACAGAGTACCATTTAGGCCCATTCTTACACACCTCACTTGCCTCTTTGACATTCATAACTCTTGTCATGCAAGCTCGTCTGTTCTTAAGGCTCCTGACATCACCCTCCGCTAGTACACGATCAATTTGATCATCGAAGGTGTGTCGTGGCCTTCCACGACTTCTGCATCCATCCACTTTTGCATTGTATATCTGTTTAGCTCTAATAATTTTATATAATATTAAAACGGGTGGAAGGAAAAATAAAAGAAATTATCAGTCAAGTTTGTTTGTGTTCCGTTGCACGCAGAAAGAGCTCACAGTGTCCTGAGGTCTGACAGTTGGCTTTTGCTGGGTTTGGGTCTTAATAAATTTGGGTCTTAAATTACCGCGCTTAAAACCGTTAAAACGTAGTTTTATTATGTATACAAGTCGCGAATACTTAAGAAAATATTACATAATAAATCGCATTATTAATAACAGGTGAAATTCGTTTCTCGCATTGTTTTATTTATAAAGTGAACTTATTTGCAACTTATTTCACTTTGTAACAAAAAAGAATCTGGTTCGCTGGTGAATTTTGACTTAGTGCAATTTAGTTTTAATTGTCTTAATAATTTGTGTACTTTTCTTAATCAGAAAGTGAAATGAGTACGACTCTTGTTTTGCAATTACTATTTCAATCATTACCAACAAATAAATTTGGTATATTTCATACATACATACATAACTTCAAGCCAGTTCCCTTGCGGGGTAGGCACGAACGAACAACAGAGCGCCATTCAGGCTTATTCTTACACACCTCACTTGCTTCTTTGACATCTTATGTATAAAATTCTCGTGTCACAATGTCCGTTCCCATACTCCTCCGAAACGGCTTGACCGATTCTTATGAATTTTTTTATGCATATTCAGTAAGTCTGAGAATCGGCTACTATCTATTTTTTAAACCCCTAAGTGAGAAGGGGTGTCTACCCCAAAATTTTTAATTTTTATTTTTTGGGTAATTTTTTATTTTTTTAGGATACAGCATCAAAAAATACATACAACCCTAAATTTTCACCCCTCTACGATCAACCCCTATTTTTTTAAGTTAATTATAACCTTTAATTTTTTGGCAAGATTTTTGATCTTATTTTGTCATGACTTTAGATTCACAATTAGAACCGGTAGGTGGTGCTGAGATCGGGTTCTGGAATCCTCCTAAGCACCTGGAGCGATTTTGGAGATTTTGTTTTTGTGTGTTTGAGTGGGTACCCGGATGGTTTAGATTCGCAATTAGAACCGGTACGTGGCTCCGGGATCGGGTTCTAGAATTTTATTTTTTAAAGGCAGGACAACGTCTGTCGGGGCCGCTAGAATTATATATATATTTCACTTGAATAAATCCTCCCTTTGAAATTTAGCTAAAGCTAAATGCCATTTTTTTATTGTTGGAGTACAGCAGACAGGGTGACGGCCCAACTGTGATGGAAAGTGGTTACCGTCGCCTATGAACACTTGCAACGTTAAATGTTCTATGAATGTGCTGCCGGATTCGTAGATGGGACTGGAACCTGGCCACTAATGCCGGAACAAAACTCAAGGCAACCATCAAACTCACTGGCTACCAGCATCCAGACGGAAAAATACCCTACCACCTGGCTGTGGGCTGTTTCGTCGCCTCTTACGACAGGCCAACAAAACTAGAACACAGAGAATATGGTTGCTGAATGGCCTTCTTGATGCGAACACAGCATCTTATACTCTTATACTAATATATAAAGCTGAAGAGTTTGTTTGTTTGAACGCGCTAATTTCATTTTATTAAAATGTCGTCGCTTCAAAAGCTCTTTATTTTGCACCTTGGTATTAATCCTTATCAAAATAACCTACTCCATATTCAAGACGAATTCAATACCTTTCTAGAACTTTTTGAATGATTCAATTCGGACGTTTCATTCAAAAGATATCGCGATATTTAAAATGTAAGTATTAGTGTTGTAGCCAAATATACTAATATTGTTTGATTGAACGCGCTAATCTCAGGAACTACTGGTCTGATTTGAAAAATTCTTTCAGTGTTGGATAGCCCATTTATCCAGGAAGGCTATAGGCTATATATCATCACGCTAAGACCAATAGGAGAGGAGCACCAATGAAGAATGTTTCAAAATCGGAGGGTTTTGAAAGCAAATTCCACGGGGATGACGTCGCGGGCACAGCTAGTGTATTATATACAGACATCGAGTACATAATAATTTAGAAAAAAAGAAAAGAAATAAATAAATAATTAAGTTTAATAAATTTTTATTTTTATTTTTTTATTGCAGGAGTTCAGCAGACAGGCAGACGGCCCACTTGATTGAAAGCGGTAACCATCGCCTATGGACATTTGCAACACCGAAGGTGCTACAAATGCGCTGCTGCTCTCTTAAGGGTCACTGGAACCTAGTCAATAATGCCGGAACACAACTCAAGGTTGTTATGGCGACATACTTTAGACGAGGGGTGGTAGCCATCCAGTCGGGCAAATGCCCTACCACCTGGCTGTGGGTTGTTTAGTCGCCTCTTACGACAGGCCGCCCGGCCGCAGGAAATTGTATTCTTTCTCCGTTCCTGCACGGATAAAATAAATAAATAAATAATAAAGAGTGTGAAACTTCTTAATAGTGCTTAACCAATGCATTGAAAATATCGAGGTCTTGTACAATCTTGATTATGTACAACACCAGAGTTTACCCCGCGGCTCCGCCGCGCGTCAAACTCTAGTACGTACCTCTTGTTTTAAGAGCAGGCGTTAATACAGGATATATTGTATTGTATTTTTACGTTGGTGCTATTTGGCCTTCATTTTATCTCGCAAACTATCCCATCTACCGGGATGAATAGTATCTATGTCCATTTTCGGTATTCAGACAGACAGATCGAGTGAAAGTCAGAATTTTTATATCTATAAACTTGATAAATGATTGGTCCCCGATACAAACTTTAATACCCTATTTCAACCCGTTCTACTTTTATTTATATAACTAAATATTATTTAAACTACACAAATGACAACTACTACCAAAACTACCACAACTAACGAAACTACCAAATTTACAAACCAAAACTACCACAACTACCAAAACAACCGAAACTACCACAACTACCAAAACTACCACAATTACCAAAACAACCGAAACTACCAAATCTACCGAAACTACCAAATCTACAAAACAAAACTAGCACAACTACCAAAACAACCGAAACTACCAAAACTACCACAACTACCAAAACTACTAAAACTACCAAATCTACCGAAACTACCAAATCTACAAAACAAAACTACCATAACTACCAAAACAACTGAAACTACCAAAACTACCACAACTATCAAAACAACCAAAACGACCAAAACTACCAGCATGAACTACCGAAAATAGCAAAACTACAAACCAAAACTACCACAACTACCAAAACTGCTAAAAAAAACTACTAAAACTACCTAAACGACCAAATTGATCAAAATAAACAAAATGGCAAACCACAAATAAAAAACCTACCCTAATAAAACTACGTCGGGCAAATTTGATTTTGCCGCCAACTTATTTAATTTTTAATTTTGTTTATGGTTATTATTTAATCTATGGGAGCCTACTAATTTACACCGGCGCAAGAAACTGGGGTGGAAGGAAAAATAAAAGTAATTATCAGTCAAGTTGGTTTGTGTTCCGTTGTACGCAGAAAGAGCTGTGGGTTTGTTTAGTCCAGCCACTGATCGCAGACTTCGTAGACCTTGTGTGTTTCATGTCAGCAATGTGTTCTTTTACTCGTGTTTTTATGCTCCTCTTTGTTTGCCCAATGTATGACAATCCACACTCACAATCAAGCTTGGAAACCCCTGCATCCTGGAGTGGGATATTGCATTTCACAGGTCTCAGAAATTGGGTAATCTTTTTCTGCGGCTTGAAATATGTTTTGATTGAAGCTTACGACAGGCCGCCCGGCCGCAGGAAATTGTATTCTTTCTCCGTGCTCTCTGAAACAAAGATTTGCCCACGGTAGCTAACTGACTAGGATGGTGGTGAGACGAACCATTAAGGTATTTATCTGTATGGGTAGGTTTCCTATACACCGTATGACCAAGAGTATTGTCAGGGTTCCTTAGGATGAGCACATCCAGAAAAGCTAATTTATTATTTGCCTCTAGTTCCATAGTAAATTTAATATTACTGCTAATGGAATTGAGATGATCTAGAAATGCAGAGACTTTATCGTTTGGGAGGACGGCAAAAGTATCGTCTACGTACCTTTTATACATCTTCGGCTTAGCCGGAGCGGTATCCAGTGCCTTCTGCTCGAAGTCTTCCATAAAAATGTCAGCTACGACAGGAGACACCGGTGAGCCCATGGCTACACCGTTGATTTGGTCGTAGAAGCCGTAGTCCCACACGAAATAGCCAGATGTGAGGCAATGTTTTAGTAGATCTGCATATTCCTCAGGCATGTTATTATCTATTAGCTTCCTTTTGACAATCTCAATGCAGTCTTCCACTGGTAAACTGGTAAATAAGGACTGGACATCAAAACTGACTAGTACTTCATCCTCAGCCAATGTCAAATTTTCAATTGCGCTGATGAAGTCGAAGGAATCCTTGACATGGTAGGGTGTGTTGCCGCGGAGATTGTTGAGTGTCTTCGCGAGATGTTGTGCCAGTCTGTATGTTGGTGAGTCAAGCTGGCTAACTATAGGGCGCAAGGGGATGTTGTTTTTGTGAATTTTAGGTAACCCATACAGTTTAGGCGCTTTGGCGCAAGATGGTGTGAGTGCGGATACTTATCGGACGAAAGCACTTATAAAAAGGTCAAAACTGACCCCACGGATAAAGTAACCAAACAAACAATCGCGGTTATGAAAAAACACTCCGAAAAATTAAGCATAGACGTATCCGCACTCACACCATCTTGCGCCAAAGCGCCTAAACTGTATGGGTTACCTAAAATTCACAAAAACAACATCCCCTTGCGCCCTATAGTTAGCCAGCTTGACTCACCAACATACAGACTGGCACAACATCTCGCGAAGACACTCAACAATCTCCGCGGCAACACACCCTACCATGTCAAGGATTCCTTCGACTTCATCAGCGCAATTGAAAATTTGACATTGGCTGAGGATGAAGTACTAGTCAGTTTTGATGTCCAGTCCTTATTTACCAGTTTACCAGTGGAAGACTGCATTGAGATTGTCAAAAGGAAGCTAATAGATAATAACATGCCTGAGGAATATGCAGATCTACTAAAACATTGCCTCACATCTGGCTATTTCGTGTGGGACTACGGCTTCTACGACCAAATCAACGGTGTAGCCATGGGCTCACCGGTGTCTCCTGTCGTAGCTGACATTTTTATGGAAGACTTCGAGCAGAAGGCACTGGATACCGCTCCGGCTAAGCCGAAGATGTATAAAAGGTACGTAGACGATACTTTTGCCGTCCTCCCAAACGATAAAGTCTCTGCATTTCTAGATCATCTCAATTCCATTAGCAGTAATATTAAATTTACTATGGAACTAGAGGCAAATAATAAATTAGCTTTTCTGGATGTGCTCATCCTAAGGAACCCTGACAATACTCTTGGTCATACGGTGTATAGGAAACCTACCCATACAGATAAATACCTTAATGGTTCGTCTCACCACCATCCTAGTCAGTTAGCTACCGTGGGCAAATCTTTGTTTCAGAGAGCACAGAAAATTTGTGACGAAAACCACATTGCTGACATGAAACACACAAGGTCTACGAAGTCTGCGATCAGTGAACACACGCTGGATAAACCCAACCACTACATCAGATTCGATAACCCACAAATCCTCGCGAAAGAGAATCGTTTCATACCTAGAATGATGCGTGAGGCTATTGAAATCAAAAAACACCCAAATTTCAATAGAGAAGATGGTTGGCAAGTACCACCTGTTTGGGATCCAATTATCAAAACTATTAAGACCCAAACCCAGCAAAAACCAGCTGCCAGACCTCAAGACACTGTGAGCTCTTTCTGCGTACAACGGAACACAAACCAACTTGACTGATAATTACTTTTATTTTTCCTTCCACCCATTTTAATATTATATAAAATTATTAGAGCTAGGCATGTTTGCTGAAGAGTTTCTTGCGCCGCTTCTTCTCTTCAAGCCATAACATGTTGCGAAGCGGTAGTAAATTAGATTAGGCTCCCATAGATTAAATAATAACCATAAACAAAATTAAAAATTAAATAATTAAAATTAATAAGTTGGCGGTAGGCTAAATAAAACTTTAACAATACTCGTTGACACTTGACATCTTTGTCTTCCGTGATCACGGCCACTGAAAAGTGGCCGAAACGTCGGAAAAACCAAAATCAAATAAAATTACCGCGCTTAAAACCGTTAAAACGTAGTTTTATTATGTATACAAGTCGCGAAAACTTAAGAAAATATTATGAAAACCTACCCTAGTTTCCGGGATAAACTTTACATAAATCTATCCCAATATCTATCCCAGTATCCGGGATGAAAAGTATCTCTTGGCCACCCTCGATATTCAAATTACGTATGTACCAAGTATCAGCCAAATCGGTCCAATAGTCTTTCCATAAAAGGTAAATAAACAGAGACACAAACATACTTTTATCCCGGAAACTATCCCATTTTCCGGCATAAAAGTATCCTATGTTCATTCTCGGCATCGAAAATATATATATACTGAGTTTCAGCCAAATCGGTCCAGTAGTTTTTACGTGAAAACGGAACAGACAGACAGAATTACTTTCGCATTTATAATATTAATAGGGATTCAATAATTTGTTAAACAAGTGTCATTAATTTCAAGAATACCTACTTTCATCGACAGCAGTTCACCCTGAACCGTGCTGATGGCATTTTTGAAGACATGAAAGGTTTTTTATTGAACTTTTAAGAATAAATTAACAGGAAAGGTTAAGCTTCCTGGTTATTTAATAAGGATTATTTGTTAATAAACGTATAAACTATGTGACCTATCTTGATGAAAGTTCATAATTAAATTTTATTATTACACTACCAGCTGTGCAATTTCGTTTAAATAATAAAATTCTGGTAATTATTTTGAGTAAGCTACAGTTTCATTTTTTTGAGGAGGCGATGGGTCCTCGTGGTGTGGGCTCTTTAACAAACCTTTTTAACCGCATACTCCTCACCGGAAACATCCCGAGCCAATGGAGACTGACTGTTATCACCCCAGTCTTCAAAGGTAAAGGATCGGTGCAGGAGTGCGAAAACTACCGCGGAATAAAGGTCCTACACCATGAAGCTCTTTGAGCGCATAATAGACTCTCGGATACGGCAGGAGTGCACTGTCTCGGGATGTCAATATGGGTTTCGCCCTGAGCATGGCACCATGGACCCTGTTTTTGCCCTAAGGATCATCATGGAGAAATACAGGACGAAGAATACGCCTCTGCATTTCCTGTTTTTGGATCTGCAGAAGGCCTTCGACTGTGTTCCTCGCGTGATGATCTGGTGGGCACTGAGGTCCAAAGGGGTGCCAGAAACCTATATTGACATTATCCGGGACATGTACCGTGACTCCGATTCCATGGTTCGGACCGCTGTTGGCGACACCACACCCTTCCCCATAACCGTAGGAGTGCACCACGGATCTGTCCTTAGCCCGTTTCTGTTCAGCGTGATATTAGACGAAGTGTCGAACAGCATCAGAGATGCGCATGAGCAACCTCCATGGTTGCTCATGTATGGTGACGATATTGCGCTGGCAGATTCGGACAGGGGGCGCCTGGTGCAACGTGTAAATGCGTGGAAGAGGTCGCTAGAGAACGGCGGTCTGAAACTAAATGTGGCGAAGACCGAGTACTTGGCCTGCAACACTACAGATCCCACATCCGTGCGCATAGGCGAAGATACGGTCGAGCGCACGGGTCAGTTTAAGTACTTGGGATCTGTACTCAGTGCGTCCGGGGATATCGACCACGACGTCAAGGCCCGTATCACAGCAGCTTGGGCCAAGTGGCGTGAGGTGACAGGTGTCATTTGTGACCCCAAAATGCCGGTTAAATTAAAAGGACAGGTCTATAAATCCATCATTAGACCTGTCCTTTTGTATGGCAGTGAAGCGTGGCCTGTACTTGAGCGACACAAGCAAGAACTGCGTGTCACGGAGATGAATATGCTGCGATGGATGTGTGGAGTGACGCGGAAAGACCGGGTTAGGAGCTCCCGCATCCGCGGCAGTCTTCATGTCCGTAACATAGCAGAGAAACTGCAAGAGTGAGTGAAAGAATGACTAAAGAGATATACAATGCAAAAGTGGATGGATGCAGAAGTCGTGGAAGGTCACGACACACCTTCCATGATCATATTGATCGTGTACTAGCAGAAGGTGATGTCAGGAGCCTTAAGAACAGACGAGCGCGCATGACAGGAGTTATGAATGTCAAAGAAGCAAGTGAGGTGTGTAAGAATAAGCCTAAATGGCGCTCGGTTGTTCGTGCCTACCCCGCAAGGGAACTGGCGTGAAGTTATGTATGTATGTATGTATGTATATTAAACTACTAATAAACGGAAACGGTTTGGACACTGACTAAGAGGTGCATGCGTTCCGGCCAGGATAGAACCCGCGCCGTCTGATAATTATTTTAATTCAATTCAAGCATTTTTTTTGGTTTCTTTTATAAAAATCAACACATTTTGATACAGGGCCCGTCTAAGGCAAGCTACGCCAATGGTACAAAACCATACAAGTTATTGAAATACCCATCGAAGGTATGCAGTACACAGGCATAGTATTAAGTAATAAATCAGAAGGGAAATGAGACCATGGTATTCGATACCGTTAGACTGTGCCAAGCTGGAATGGAATCCCTTGCCGCGCCTTCATGTATAGGCCTTTCTAATGGGCTGGGCGTAACTACGTTCTAAGTCTCAGCCTTTCCTACATAAAAAGCGCGGGGTACATGGGAGGAGGGTGGTTTTAGTGGGTAGTGGTTGTTGCCCGTGCAACTTCGGATTGCCCCTTATCAAAGGGGAAAGCCCTCATGATCAACTATGATCTAATCCCTTGCAAAGGACCCAGTATTGTGCGTAAATAGCATTTCCCCCGCCTTAAAAAAAAAAAAAAAAAATAGGCCTTCCTAATACCTTATACTTATTTATTTATTCATTTAATTTGTTTGGGAAACATACAATAATTAATATTCTTAAATATAAAACACAAAATTAATACGTATATCAATCAAGTTTTCACTAAAAAATAATTTATATAATAAAAATAAAAAATTGGCTCAAATAGTTAATTAATTACAAACAAAATAAAAAAATATGCAAATTACGAAAAATTACATAAATAAAATGTCAATTTAAGTTAGATTAGGTCAATATTGAATAAAATTGAAAAAAAAAATGACAAATCTGAAAGAAAAAATGAAAAAACTTAATTAATGATAACCGTTAAAACCGATTTCGGTTATCATTTACATAGTTAATTTTTATTTTCATTTAAATAAATTATCCTTTTACCATCTACGCGATGATTGTTAATTGGTAATTGATTTTTCAAAAATCTAATAATTCTCTAATTCTGTTTTGGGTTATTGGCTATATCCTATAGATTACAATTAAGCCGTAGAGGTCCACATGAAAAAGAAAACCCTAGAAACTGAATCCAGCGCCACCTACCGGATGCAATTGTAAATCTAAACCACTTACTCAAATACAAAATATTTCATCAAATTCGGTTCAGCAATTTAGGAGAAGTTCAGTAACACACACGTATGGAAGAATTGTAGAGGTAATACAATAATGTTAGAATTTGCTGTAACGTGTCATATCTTATATTGTTCTAATTGTAAAGGTGTAGTAGTCTTTTGTTTGCTCAATATTCACGTAAAAACTACTCGGCCGATTTCGACGCGGTTTTCGTTGATCGTTAGCAAATTCCCAGACTTATAATCTGCGGTACTTTATATCCCGATAATCGTACGGGATTTTTCTTGGGAGAGGTTCAAAATGGCTGGTAAAAATAAATTTTCGCTGATTGATAAAATCTTTAATAAAACAATTTTAATGAATGTATTTTCATGTTAAAAAAGTTTATTACCCTGCTGAAAATAACCATGGATTTTATTTATATTAAGCATAGTTAACTGTAAACTTTGTTACCTGTCCAACGTGAATAAATTCGCGTGCAAATGCTATTTAACTTATAAATTTTAATATTTATTTTATCTAATCCGTACTCCGCTTTTATTGGTCTTAGCGTGATGATATATAGCCTATAGCCTTCCTCGATAAATGGGCTATCTAACACTGAAAGAATTTTTCAAATCAGACTAGTAGTTCTTGAGATTATCGCGTTCAAACAAACAAACTCTTCAGTTTTATATATTAATATAGATGAGTGTATTACATCCAACCTTCCGCTAGTTGGGTTGATCTGATCAATTGGCCTACATGGCAGGAACATCGTGGCTTACTTTTAAAAATTTAAAATGTAATAAAACTACTTACATATTCGCATTATTATTCGACCATATAAATTGATACAGCAACTAGTTTGTTGGGAAATTGAATAACACTATCTTGCCTCAACTAAAATACAGTCAGTCGGCGTCTATTCCGGTGTCTCGGCCTTCGAAGAGTTGTTTATAACAAGCATTTATATGAATATTAATCTAATACGCTCAAACGTGTAGCTTGATTTTTTTATATACAGTGTAAACTCCATGTAACGTCACTCGATTTAACGACAAACTCCCTTAAGCGTCGAAATCACTTGGCTTTGGTTGCTTTAGCATGTCTTCCATTTAATACCGCTTCATGCATCAAGGGAGCAGAGGAGTCTTCACCACTGTCGTCGAAGTGAGTTAGCTCTTCCAGGGGCTTTCTCAGGCACTTATTGCGCTAGGAGCGGCGTGGGCGTAACTACGTTCTAAGTCTCATGCCTTTCCTGTCATAAGCGCGGGGCATCGGAGGAGGGTGGTTTTAGTGGGTATTAGCCATTTGGGCTCGAGTCTCCACACAAGCCGGTTGATTATTGTTTGGATTGTCCGTTCTGGGGATGCCTCCATGATCGACTATGGTCTAATCCCTTGCAAAGGACCCGGTATTGTGCGTAAATAGCATTTCCCCCGCCTGAAAAAAAAAGCTCGTCTTCCATACAATGATACACTCTATAGAACATTACACCCGCTTTCAATAATGTAAAAAATTAAGCAATAAAAAGTACCTTGCCAAAATTAGTAAAAACTGCGCAGCTGTGTATGTTCTTTTATCGCTTATTATCCTAGCCCGTAATAAACTCGACTGTCGGCATCATGCATATCGAAATTTCTAAGAAATTCCGAATTGTATTCGGTAAATACACTAAGTACTTCCTTTGATATGTTGGTATGAATAAAATAAGTAAAAAAATATAACAAAATTACTGGTGCAGCAAAAGACAAAAATAACAGAATTCTCTCCATTTAACGACAACTCTCTATAACGACATAAAATGCACAGTCCTGTTAGTGTCGTTATATAGAGTTTACGCTGTGTAATAATAATCAATCACTACGGTCGATTTTTACCAGAGTTAAATAAAGGAGGATCTTAATACATCGTGTAAATATTTTTTTATATATGTTCAGCAATAACTTTTTTTTCTGAACCGAGATTGATCTATCTTTTTGCGTTGGATTCACTAAAGCTTCAAAATCTATAATATAAAATCCTCAACATGTCGTGTCTGGACATTGAAGCTATTAAAAAAAAAAGGACTGGAATAAACTAGATAAACAATGGAGAACACGTTGCAATTTTTTAGATTTTTGTCAGTTTGTTCGGGATTCACGTAAAAACTACTGGGCCGATTTCTATGCGGTTTCGGCTGATCGACAGCAAATTCTTAGACTTAAAAACTTAGCTACGTTTTATCCTCGGAATCCAGCGCGAATTTCTGGGAATTAAATTTTCATTGATAGCAAATTTTATGTAATAAAATGTATTTCTTTTTTAAATGCTGCGCTTCGTCGTGTCCCGGGAATCTCGTGGAAACTTAAAATCAAGCGTATACGAAGTCGCGGGCATATCCTAGTGGTCCCATATACATTTTCTTAGATTTCAACTTTGAGTTCCGAGGATATAGCATAAAATTCAAAGTCAAAATAAAAATAAAATTAAAAGTTTTCTTACAAAAAAAAAGAACTTCAAGAGTGAAAAAGCATATAGCATAGTCGTGTTAGTTACACTATTTATAACTCAAGAACGGCTGTACCGATTTGGCTGAAAATTGGTGAGGAGGTAGCTTAGAACCAGGAGACGGACAAAGGATACTTTTTATGCCGTTGAGATCGGGTTCTAGAATCCTCCTAATCACCTGGACCGATTTTGGTGATTTTGTTTTTGTGTGTTTAAATGCGTTCACGGATGGTTTAGATTCGCAATTAGAACCGGTAGGTGGCGCTGAGATCGGGTTCTAGAATCCTCCTAATCACCTGGACCGATTTTGGTGATTTTGTTTTGGTGTGTTTGAGTGGGTCCCTGGATGGTTTAAATCCACAATTGGAACCGGTAGGTGGCGCTGGAATCGGATCGTAGATTTTTATTTTTTCAGATCAGGACAACGTCTGCCGGGGCCGCTAGTTTATTATATATACATATAATAATACATACGTGAATGCATTAATCAACCAACAAAGGGGAGAAGGAGGTAATTATCGAAAAGAATATTCTCTGAAATTAAGCCCAAGATGTATTACATCACTGTTTCCTTGACTACAACCAGTTTCGTGTTATGAAAACATGTTGTTAATGACTTGATTGACTTCCCATTTTATTGCTTATATAATTGTGTTTAAGTAATTAAGTATTCAATTTATGTTTTCGTTAGGACCGATGATATATCACTTCGTATCCTGTACGATTAATTAATACGAAAAAGTTTTGTGTATTTACATAAATAACAACACATTGCCATGTAAAACTAGTTCGCATGAGTTTAATGCGGAAGATGTCGCTACGGATGGTCGTGAATTTAAACGTGGAAAAACACCGGGATAGGATGGCTTAAGTATTGAGCATATTTTACTTGTAGGGCCTGATATATATATTTTTTTATTACAGGAGATCAGCAGACAGGCAGACGGCCCACTTGATGGAAAGCGGTTACCATCGCCTATGGACATTTGCAACACCAAAGTTGCTACAAATGCGCTGTTGCTCTTAAGGGAGACTGGAACCTGGTCATTAATGCCGGAACACAACTCAAGGTTGTTATGGCGACGTGCTTTAGACCAGGAGTGGTAGCCATCCAGTCGGGCAAATGCCCTTCCACCTGGCTGTGAGTTGTTAAGTCGCCTCTTACGACAGGCCGTCCGGCCGCAGGAATTTGTATTCTTTCTCCGTACCTGCACGAATAAATATATATTACGTCTTAGCTAATTTATAGTATATGCCATTCCACTAATCACCTGCCTGAGGAACTTATGTAGACTATGGTAGTTCCAATTCGCACCGTACCGCAAATTCATAGTACACGTGACATGGATCTTATTTTAATTTAATTTAATAGTTTAATATTTTTTTATTGTTATTATGATTCTATATGGATATTTTATTGCCTGAAATAAAGACTTATTATTATTATATTGTATGTCCTTGAAAGTTGCACACGTGACTGAAACATTGAGAGGAAGAAGATTAAGTTGGTATGGGCATATAATGAAGAGGGATGAAAGTCACGTGACAAAACAAATGTTAAACTACAAGATGAATGGGTATAAATGTAAAGGTAGGCCAAAAAAAGATGGATTGATTGTGTGAAGGAGGATATGGTGATTTGTGGTGTGACAGAAGACGTATGTCAAAATAGAGGAGTGTGCAAGGAAAAGACATATTGTGTCGACCCCAATTAATTGGGATATGGTGAAAGAAAAGAGAGAGATTGTACGTCCTTGAAGACCACGGTCCATAAAAATATTATTATTACAAATAAGTAAAAGATTAACAATCTTATCTATTGAACAACATCTTAATCGTACAACTACAAAACCTAGCAAATCATAGAAATTTTCACTGCAGCTCAAAAAAATTACATCAATTTCAAAGGTGTGCCATTTCAAAACTATTTATACATACATACATAAATACATAACTTCACGCCAGTTCCCTTGCGGGGTAGGCACGAACAACAGAGCGCCATTCAGGCTTATTCTTACACACCTCACTTGCTTCTTTGACATTCATAACTCTTGTCATGCACGCTCGTCTGTTCTTAAGGCTCCTGACATCACCTTCTGCTAGTACACTATTTATATTACCCGAATTGGGAGATATATTATATTTTGACACAATATTTACATGTTTTGGCAATCATAATGTATCAGCAAATGCGTAGTAAGACAATAAATGCATAAACATTCATTTAAGAAATAATGACAGTTACTAGGTTTTGAAATTGCGCAGCTGATTGTATGTGTTTACAGAAACCATAGTAGCTTGGTGGTAACTACTCAGATAATTATGTGAATACATGTTTCCATGGAATTACAATATAATGGTGTCATATTTTGTAGGTGCTTTGCGGTAATTTTACAAGTTTTTTTCAAAAGTACTTGCTCTTTTCAACATTATTAGGAATTTCATAATTTTGTAAATTAAAGAAGTAAGTTAGTTGTAGATGTACCATAAATTATATCAAATTTATTAATTACAAAGATGTAAAGAAAATTTCAGTTTTCAGTCATAACTCAATCAGATTAATTTAAATTTCTATTTAGATTTACCTCATGGTAGTTACAAATTTCACATAATCATAATATAAATGGTATTTTACAGAACTTAAATATATTTTAAAATTAAAATTTAAATGTTTTTTTAAGAGAACACTTTTTGAAGGTTATACATATAAGTTAAAATTTAAATTTACTTCCTATTCTACGTAAACCAATTCGCAACGTGTTATGGTTCTTAAGGAGAAGAAGCGGCAAGAGGCTCCCCAGCAACACGTCTAGCTGAAAATTGTTTTCTTTATATTTCTTATTCAATTTATATCTCAAGCTTTTTTTTGTAAGTTTTATACAGAACTATGTTACAGAATTACTTATTCAAAGAATTAATGTAGTTGTAGCAATATATATAAGTGATTTTTTCTGCTCCACCCACAACGCCAGACTAGTTAAGTTAATTAATTTCTTTTAAGCTAGGTTGCCTGGAAGAGATCGCTTTTAGCGATAGATAGCCTGTTGTTTTGCCATGAAGTATTGTAATTATGCATCTTGTTTTTGCATTTGTTTATTTTGGTGAGCAATAAAGTGTTATCTATCTGTCTATATATAAGTGGTGTTATAATAATACGAAGACGTGCTTAGTTTGTACTGTAACATACCTCCATAAATTCCTTATATGTTTGGCGAGATAAAAACGTTATACAGACTATAGTACAAGAGGCTGGAGCGCGCTGCTGTGTAAATGAGGTTTTGTCATTTACATATTCTTCAATAGTGTAATATCCCATTAAGCACAATGCTTTTAAATTTAGTGAAAGTCAGATCTAACATTTGAAAAAATTATAGAGCAGTACTATTGAATGAATTATGCTGTGTCGTCCATAACTAAAAGTTACACGAGTTAGTACTAGACTTGAATATGTATCTTATTACGCCTGTTTCTCATAGGGGTAGGCAGAGACCATGGATACATTTTTTGCAGCTTCGTCTACTTTCATTAATCATATCATCACACACGTTCTATATAGACACATTTTAAACATCTGTATTGAATTTATGGTGATAAATTTGTTTTCTGTTTCAATTATGTATTATTTTGAAAATTGATATTGTTACGACCTACACGCTGACAAAAGTAGATTCACACCTGGCTACCATAAAAGCACGCTTTATTACCTTTCCGCATTTAGACTTCCTTTGTTTACTTTGTGTATAAAATTTGTGATTAGAAAACAGCCCATTGTTTATTGTAATATTTTATGGCAGTTATTAGCCAGGTGCGTCAAACTGATTCTAAGAAATTCGGTCTATGCGGTTGGGCAGCCATATCGTATCGGTGCAGTATAAAGCAATCGCCCAATGGAGAGATCGGCAGTCTAGCGATAGCCATAAGCGAAGCTAGACGTCAGTGACGGACTTTGCGCGTGTTATTCTATCGTGCATTACGTTTGCAGTGGTTGTGTTTGTTTATATTTGTACCTGTGTTATACGTGTTTGTATAGTTCTAATATATTCTATAGTAATTCCAAAGGCATTTTAATTCGAGTCCTGCAACTCGTAACAATATTATAGACGAGAAATTTTTTGTACCTCTCAAAAAATAATTGTATCCAAACTAATAAATACCATGGTATCTTTTAAAATATGTTATAAATTGTCAGAATAAAAAAGTTATTCGTTGTAATACGTTAAAATGATTCTTTTCTGGAATTAAAATTCTCAAATTAACATTATTGAAGTAAAAAAACAAAGAGGCGATATATTTTTTAATAATCACAATATATGTCGAAATTACCCGAAACCACCTTATGTGAACTACAATACAATAATAGTCGCAAACTTCAACTTTACTCAACATACACCAACCTTTTCAACTCCAACAACTCTACCTTTTCAAACCAGTCCTAGATTAATTCAAAAATATCTCGAATTTTTACTTTTTCATGTTAATGAACGGCAACCAAACTTGAGGAATAGTTTAACCTAATCTGGCGATGTAGGTAGTACAGATTATTAGGTATATCATAATCATATATATGTATATATATATATATGTGTCTATATATGTATATATATACTAGCGGCCCCGACAGACGATGTGCTGCTTTGAAAAAATAAAAATCTAGGGCTCGATTCCAGCGTCACTTACCGGTTCCAATTGTGGATTTAAATCATCCGGGAACCCACGCAAACACACAAAAATAAAATCACCAAAATCGCTCCAGGTGATTAGGTGGATTCTAGAACCCGATCTCAACGCTACCTACCGGTTCTAATTGTGAATCTAAACCATCCGGGAACCCACTCAAACACACAAAAACAAAATCACCAAAATCGCTCCAGGTGATTAGGAGGATTCTAGAACCCGATCTGAGCGCCACCTACCGGTTCCAACGGGTTAAAAAGTATCCTATGTCCGTGATTCTAAACTACCTAGTGAGTTATAAATAGTGTAACTAACACCACTTTCTTTTAATATATGTAAGATATATATATATATATATATTGATCGTGTACTAGCGGAGGGTGATGTCAGGAGCCTTAAGAACAGACGAGCGTGCATAACAAGAGTTATGAATGTCAAAGAAGCAACTGAGGTGTGTAAGGTGTGCCTAAACGGCGCTCTGTTGTTCGTGCCTACCCCGCAAGGGAACCGGCGTGAAGTTATGTATGTATATATATATATATATTCATATACATATATATATATGTATATACACATATATATATATATATATCATGGTATTTACAGAATAATGATTATGAAGGTTTCATTTATGTATGTATGTATATATATTTTTTTTTAATAACTCAGATTTGTAATTTTTTATTTTTGTGAAGAATAAATGTTGTGATTGTATTTTTCGTGAGACGTTTCACACGCTAATTGTTGTGTCAAAATATATCTGCGCAGTGATTTCAAAATCATCTACCTACATCATACATGACATAATTTTTTGTAATCTTCTCATTGTATGCTATGATATAAATAAATAAATACATACATAGGCACGAACAACAGAGCGCCATTCAGGCTTATTCTTACACACCTCACTTGCTTCTTTGACATTCATAGCTCTTGTCATGCACGCTCGTCTTTTCTTAAGACTTCTGACATCACCTTCTGCTAGTACACGATCAATTTGATCATGGAAGGTGTGTCGTGGCCTTCCACGACTTCTGCATCCATCCACTTTTGCATTGTATATCTGTTTAGTCATTCTTTCATCATGCATTCTTTCCACATGCCCATATAAATAAATAAATAATAGATAATAATAAATAATCGGCAGACAAACACACACATTCTATATCTTCAAGCTAAGCAAGTTACGCTTGTGTTGGGCCGCTCCCAGACACCCAGACCGTAGTAAATAACAGAAAGTTTGTTTCCGAAATTTACCATGCCAGGAATCGAACCCGGAGCCTCTGCGTTCCAGCGAGCTCGGCCCACTTAGACCTCTCAACCACAGAGGCCATCAAAAATGGAACAGTGTGGTAAGGGAATGTTGTGAATTGAAAGAAGATGTAATAACAAGAGTTAGAAAAGGAATGTTAAGATAGTTTGGACATGTAGAGAGAATGGATAAAACTTTTTTTTTTTTAATTCAAATAGGTTTGGGTTTGACTGACATCGCGTCTGATGCCAGGTGGAAACCTGTTCACGCGAGACTAAAATCTGTCTGTCTGTTTATTCCGGCTAATCTCTGAAACGGCCGGACCGATTTTGACAGGACTTTTACTGATACATAGCTGATGTTATAAAGAGTAACTTAGACTACTTTTATTTTAGAAAAAAAAATTAAAGGCCCACGTGCACGCCGGCGCCGTCGCCGTACCGGAAAGCAAATTAAATTAAATTTCACGCCAACGAAGTCTAACGGGTTATTTCTATGCCAATTAGTAAAATATTTATTTTTAAATCAAAACAGTTTTAATATAAACAATTAAAAGTGCATATAAATGGGTTAAAATTAATAGTTTAATTCATATAATTATCGTCATTCTATTATTCTAATTGTATCTAATTATACTGAAGACTGACTAAACAGATATACAATGCAAAAGTGGATGGATACAGAAGTCGTGGAAGGCTACGACACACCTTCCATGATCAAATTGATCGTGTACTAGCAGAAGGTGATGTCAGGAGCCTTAAGAACAGACGAGCGTGCTGACAAGAGCTATGAATGTCAAAGAAGCAAGTGAGGTGTGTAAGAATAAGCCTGAAGCTCTGTTGCTCGTGCCTACCCCGCAAGGGAACTAGCGTGAAGTTATGTATGTATGTATACTGAGAACGAGCTTGTGAAGACTGCTTTACTTGCGTTTGAAATACTGTCTTGTCTTTAAGGCTCCTATTCTCGCAAAAGGTCGAAACAACTTTTCGTTTGTAATTACTGATCAATAATTTTCCAAAAAAATTGTCATAAATGTTCACAATATGAGACGTAATTTGATTTTTTCAAAATTTTTCTATGGGTATTTTAAGCTAAGAAAAAAATTCACCAAATTACCTGAAAATTATTAATATTAAATCATTTTGCTAGTTCGATTTTCTATTTTCAATTTGTCAGGAGCCTTAAGAACAGACGAGCTTGCATGACAAGAGTTATGAATGTCAAAGAGGCAAGTGAGGTGTGTAAGAATAAGCCTAAATGGCACTCTGTTGTTCGTGCCTACCCCACAAGGGAACTGGCGTGAAGTTATGTATGTATGTATGTATGTAATTTTCTAAACAGGACAAATATAATGTTCTAGTACATCTTTATAAAAGAGAGATATATATATATTTTTTATTATTTTTTTAAATACTTCCTTATTTTATTAACAATAAAATAATATTATTAATTACAAATATATTTGTAATTAATATATGCTTATTAATATAATACTTATTTGGTTCAATAATGTAACACAATCAAATTTATCATGACAAATCTATAAATCTATAAAACAGTCTTGTTAGTTATACCATTTATAACTCAAGAACGTCTGGACCAATTTTTATGATTTTTGTATTTTTGAAATTTTCTTCGTCCGGAAAAGGATAATAAGTATTAAAATATGATATTCATCATTATATTTATCATTCAAAAACATCAGCCACAACATCAGTCTAGCCATTCATTTGTTATGATCTTTCCTGTTTGACTTCGGCAATGCTGACTGCATTTAAACCTATTTTCATTTGTCTGATTTAGGTGAATTATTTTTGTGAGTGTTCAAGTGGGTCCCGGGATGGTTTAGATTCACATTTGAACCAGGAAGATGGCGCTGCAATCGGACTCCAGGATTTAGGTGAAATTATTTTTGTGTGTTAACGGTGGGACCGAGTTTGATGAAATTTGTTGTGTTTTTTCAAGTAGATTCGAGAATGGTTTTGATTAACAATGGATCCCGGTTGATGGCGCTGCGATCGGTTTCTAGATTTTTATCTTTTAAAGGCAACACAACATCCGCCGGGTACAGCTATAAGTATAAAAGCATAGCCAGGAGATTCCTTCTCGTCTCAAATTTATGCATAGAGTACTTGCTAAGGAGTGCAGTAATTGTAGTATTGTAGCAGTTCAGCAGACAGTCAGACGGCCCACTTGATGGAAAGCGGTTACCATCGCCTATGGACATTTGCAACAGCAAACGGGCTGCAAATGCGCCGCTGCTCTCTTAAGGGAGACTGAACCTGGTCACTAATGCCGGATCACAACTCAAGATTGTTATGGCGGCATACTCTAGACCAGGGGTGGTAGCCATCCAATCGGGCAAATGCTCTACCACCTGGCTGTGGGTTGTTAAGTCGCCTCTTACGACAGGCCGCCCCAACGCAGGAAATTGTATTCTTTCTCCGTTCCTGCACAGATAAGGACTTAGAGAACAGCGATAGTTTACGATTTGAAAGTAATGTGTATTCAGCTATAATATTTTTGTTTCTAAACCAATTTTGATCATTCTTTTTGCGTTGGATTCGATTTTGGGACTTCAATTCGGTTTCTATTTTGCTAGATTTTTTTAAAATCAAAACGACCAAGTCTTAAAACCTGTCTAAAAATACAACGAGAACCGTCGCAATTATCTATCCAGCAAGCTATGCCGGCAATGAATGTTAAATAAAATATTTTCTAGCACTTTTAATGACGCAAGTGCTGAAAAAGCTAGCAATTCAAAAGTCGTTTTGGCTAGACATGAAGCATAAATAAATCAGTGGTTTATTGCAGCGAAATCTATCGAGCGGGTTTGAACATCAAACAATGTTATTTTTGGAGGTTACGTGAATTTGGTAGACGTATATAGGTATATGTCTTTTTTCCGTAAGTAATGAGAGCAGCGTTTTAGGAACGATCTTAACGAACATTGCTTTGTGATGTATGTCAGTCACTATCGCTTGTCGAATGTACGTCTTACTAGTATCGTAATCCTCGCTCGACTGCCCCACCCCTCCGTTCGGGCATTGTTTTATACTAAACTGTATAATACCGACAAAGGGCCGCGTTCACTGAGTTAATCGGCACATCTGGAAAGCTTAGACGAAATGCAACAACAATTAGGATTAGTTCGACACTAATGACGGCCATAAAACATGTACGATAGTATTAGGATGTTTTTCTTAATTACAAATTCTAAACACAAAGTAAACAAAATAATTTCTAAATCCGGGAACTGCGTTTTACGACAGCCAGGTGTGCGCAGTTCTTTGTCGGTTTGTAACAATATGAAGTTAAAGAGTTTTTGGTTGGAAATACTGCTGGGGAGTCTTTTTTAAATAGTACATTGCAATACGATGTACATAGAACATAGTTTTTTTTTTGTAATTTTATAAATATTGTTACGAGTTGCAGGACTCGAATTAAAAATGCCGTTGGAATTACTATAGAATTTATTAGAACTATACAAACGCGTATACATAGCACAGGTACAAATATAACTGAACACAATCAATCCAAACGTAATGTGCGATTCAATAACACGCGCAAAGTCCGTCACTATATAGATTATCGAATGTACACGCGTCATGTCTCGCTAGTGGTTATCGCTTGACTGCCGATCTCTCCATTGAGCCATTCCTTTATCCTGCACCGATACAATACGGCTGCCCGCCCGCGTAGATCGAATTTCTTAGAATCAGTACGACACACCTGTCTAATGACTGCTATAAAATATTACAATACACAAGAGGCTGTTTTTCTAATTACAAATTTTAAACACAAAGTAAACAAAAGAAGTCCAAATGCGGAAAGGTAATAAAGTGTGTGTTTTATGGTAGGCAGGTGTGCATTCACTTTTGTCGGCGTGTAACAATATTTTTTAATATTTAACTTTCATTTTTAATCTTTGACCTTTAAAATATTGTCTCTGGTGGGACTTAGTTTAAGCAAAAATTTTATATTTGAATAATTTAAAAGGAAAAAAATCAATAATTACTATTGTGTACTTAGTGCATAATATTAGGTACTAGCGGTCCCGGCAGACGTTGTCCTGCTCTAAAAAAAATAAAAATCTAGGACCCGATTCCAACGCCACCTACCGGTTCCAATTTTGGGTTTATCCATCCGGGGATCCACGCAAACACACAAAAACAAAATCACCAAAATCGGTCCAGGTGATTAGGAGGATTCTAGAACCCGATCTCAGCGCCACCTACCGGTTCCAATGGAATAAAAAGTATCCTATGTCCGTCTCCTGGTTCTAAGCTATCTCCCCACCAATTTTCAACCAAATCAGTACAGCCGTTCGTGAGTTATAAATAGTGTAACTAACACGACTTTCTTTTATATATATAGATTATTCATATTTAAGTAAAATGGTGTAACGAAACATTTTACTTTAATAAAAGCATACAAAAATAAATTTAAAAAAACACAAAGTAAACAATGGATTTATTACTTTCTTTTGAAGAATAGTTTTAAACAAAGAAAATATACAATCTAGTAAAATGCAATTTGCATGAAGACGTAGCAGCTGTTTCTTCTTGTTGATGGCAGACATTCAAACACTTTGTCTAAAATCGTTTTAATACATTTATTACTTGCGTATTAAACTGTTACTATAGAACATATTTATTATATAAACAAATTTTATGTTTAATAATGGATACTAACATATATTTCTTCTCTATATTAGCTAATAAATAAAAATTAGAGCTAGGCATGTTTGCTGAAGAGTTTCTTGCGCCGCTTATTCTCTTAAAGCCACAACATGTTGCGAGTGGTAAATTAGGCTCCCATAGAGTGACCATACAAAAAAATTAAAACTAAATAATGCAAAATGAACCAGTTGGCGGTAGGCTAAATAAAAACTTTAACATTACGTATTAACACTTGACATATCTGTCTTCCGTGATCACGGCTACTGAAAAGTAGTCGAAACGTCGGAGTAAAAATAAATAAAATATCGAGGTTAAATCCTGACGGCTTTAAGCGCCCCGTGTTTTATTTTTTATTGTAATGTTACGACCTAGATGCCGCCTAAGACAAATTCACACCTGCAAACCTGTAGAAACACATTTTATTACCTTTCGGCATTTGGACTTCTTTTTTTTAGTATGTTTAAAATTTTTGATTACAAAACAGCCCATTGTGTATTTTAATCTTTTATGGCAGTCATTAGCCAGGTGTGTCGGATTTAAAGTACACACTGATTCTAGGAAATTCGGTCCACGCCGCCCGGCAGACATATTGCATCTGTGCAGTATAAAGCAATGCCTCAATTGAAGGACGAGACAGACGAGCGAAGCAAGTTTTGTGTACATGCAGTAATCTATTTAGTGACGGAATTTGCGCATGTTATTGTATTACGATCTTTTGCTTTACGTTTGGACTTGTTGCGTTCGGTTATATTTGTACCTGTGTTATACCTGTTTGTATACATACATACATACATTCATAACTTCACGCCAGTTCCCTTGCGGGGTAGGCACGAACAACAGAGCGCCATTCAGGCTTATTCTTACACACCTCACTTGCTTCTTTGACATTCAAAGCTCTTGTCATGCACGCTCGTCTGTTCTTAAGGCTCCTGACATTGTGTTTGTATAGTTCTAATAAACTCTATAATAATTCCAACGGCATTTTAATTCGAGTCCTGCAACTCGTAACAGTAATAATTTTTATCGATTTGTTTCCGGGTACTGACTTTTACACGAATTACAAAACTCCAAAATTGAAAGATCAAATTGTAGAACTATACCAATGTTTAAGGCATGATTGTAAGGAAGGAGTCCATCTGACGGAAAATTTTAATTTGACCTTTTTTGTATAGCATTCAATTTCCTTCAAAAAATAACTAGGAGTCAAATTCTAAAAATAAGAAAAGAAAAACAATCCCTAAAAAAGTGAAAAGCCCGAGCAATCTCGTTCGCTCGGAGAGAGGAATAAAAAAAAACTTAATACTAGATAGATTTATGATATGTATATTAGGTTGGGGAAAAAGTTTCTTCGCATTTTATATAAAAATTCAAAAGGTTTTTTTATGAAGTTTATTTACATTTGACTAAAGTGTGTAGGTGCCATTTTGTTTGATGACTTTTTGCCATCTTGTAGGTAGGGACGTGATCTCATTGCTATAAAATTTTTGGGGCTTCTGATCAAAAAACTGCGACAACTGGTTTTGGCAGACCTCTCGTGATGTTAACCTGACACTGCCTAAGGAATTCTGCAGAAACCGAAACAGGTGAAAATCTGAAGGTGCAAGGTCAGGACTATACGGCGGATGCATTAACACCTCCCAGCCAAACTCTCGTAATTTTTGCTGAGTGGCTAAAGATGTGTGAGGTCTAGCGTTATCATGGTGAAAAACCACACCTCTTCTGTTGATTAATTCCAGCCGCTTTCTCTCAACTTTTTGCTTTAACCTCATCAGTTGTTCGCAGTACAGTTCAGAATCGATGGTCCTGCCTGGCGGTAACAGCTCATAATGAATAATGCCCTTCCAATCCCACCATACACATAGCATCACCTTGTTGCGAGTTAACCCGGGTTTCGCCACAGTCTGTGAAGCCTGACCGGCCTTTGACCACGATCTTTTTCGCATGTTCTTGTCGTACGTCATCCACTTTTCACCACCAGTTATCAGCTTTTTCAAAAAAGGTTCGGTTTCATTACGTCGTAATAAAGAATCACAAATGAGTACACGGTTCATTAGGTTTCTTTCAGTGAGCTCATGAGGCACCCAAATATCGAGCTTTTTTATGTACCCAGCTTTTTTCAAATGAGCCAAAACCGATTTGTGTCAATTCTCAGTTCTCCAGCTACATCGTAGTTACTAATAGGCCGGTGTTGCTCCACTTTTTCAAAAATGGCATCAATTTTGTCCGTAACAGGGCGACCAGAGCGACGTGCATCTTTAATATCAAAATTTCCGGATTGAAACCGCTTAAACCAAACTTGCGCTACTCTCACAGATACTGCATTAGGTCCATAAACATTGCAATTTTTTTCGCGGCTTGTGTTGCATTTTTACCTTTTTTGTAGTAAAATTTTAAAATGTATCGAATTTCTTCATTAGATTCACTCATTTTAACAATAAGAAAAACAAATGAAAATCACACATTTTCCTAATTTAATTTTGGAATTGTCTTCTTTAAAATTAAAACTTTTTAATGATACCAAAACTAGCCAGATACAAATGGTATAGCCAAAGAGATCTTATTACAAGTTCATACATAGTATATGCGAAAACACTTTTTCCCCAACCTATTATATAGATGATATATGTACACGAACGCGAGCTGTGCTGACGTTGCGTGAACTGTTTTAATATGATTGCCAAAATCGTGTGCTCGCGTAACTGCTGACCGTGCAGTCTGTACGGTTGTAACTGTACATAGCCAAAAATCCGATGCTGTGAAGGCTTTTATTTATTTATTTTTTATTGCAGGAGTTCATCAGACAGGCAGACGGCCCACTGAATGGAAAGCGGTCACCATCGCCTATGGACATTTGCAACACCAACACAAATGCGCTGCTGCTCTCTTAAGGGAGTCTGGAACCTGGTCACTAATGCCGGAACACAACTCAAAGTTGTTATGGCGGCATGCTCTAGACCAGGGGTGGTAGTCATCCAATCGGGCAAATGCCCTACCACCTGGCTGTGGGTTGTTAAGTCGCCTCTTACGACAGGCCACCCGGCAGCAGGAAATTGTATTCTTTCTTCGTTCCGGCACGGATTGGCACCACTGTTACAATACATCCTTATAGTAACAAAACTAACAACGCTGCAATTTTGATCTGTCGATCTCATGGTTAGTTCTTTTTTTTTTAATATTACGGACTCGAGTTCCGTACCCTTTTTTACAACTTAATTTCTAGATTTAATTTTTTGAATTTAACACGCTTATTAGTTATTTTGGTTCTTGTGTGTGACATTAATTTATTGATTTTTGTGTTGACGTGTATGTATCTTACGAATAACTTATTAAATTAATTTATTCTAGTTTTAATACTAAACATATACTAATGTAGAGTATATCTGTTACATGCTGGTGTTGTGAGGAAGTGCATGTGCAGTGTGGGCCTTATATCTATACTCATGATTAGTTCCATGTTTGCTAGATGTCTTTACGAGTTAATAATAGTTACTTTGTATTAAGAATTAAGTTTAATATTTCTAAGAAATATAAAATGTCCGCTTCGTGACTTATAATTTTTGATAACACTTGGTAAGAGTATACTATATCCAGGCTAGGGGGGAGTTTACTGATGCGTCGGACAAATTGCCGCTGATCCACTCTTTAAACGTGATGATGATTTAATAATCACTTAAGCAAATTAAAAAAATATATATATTATTCCAAAATATTTCTTTATTTCAAGTTAAATAGAATGTTATTTATTTAACTTAGAATAAATTAATTTAAATTTTAAGCCAGTTTATAATCACTATTTTACCGTACTTAATATAACGTTAGAATTATGATCAAAATAGAATTTAACAGTAAGCTCAACGGTTTCTAGATTATCAAGTAACATAACTTTGGGTTAATAGGATAAGTTAGAATATTTTAATATAAGTTCAAAGTTTTAACCGCAAATAACATAGTTAAGGCAACGTGGTTAGTTTTAACTGTGATAGAATTTATTTATTGCTACCGTTTTGTCTAATGTTGATTTAATGAGCATTGAAATATAAACTATATATAAAATATATAGCGGAGGGTGATGTCAGGAGCCTTAAGAATAGACGAGTGTGCATGACAAGAGTTATGAATGTCAAAGAAGCAACTGAGGTGTGTAAGAATGGGCCTAAATGGCGCTCTGTTGTTCGTGCCTACTCCATAAGGGAACTGGCGTGAAGTTATGTATGTATGAAATATAAACTAAATGGTTAAAACTAAAGTAGATTATGTAGCAGATCACTGCCAGCGGGGAGAGTGCCCAGAAGGCTGCCAGCATTGCCACGCATTATGGCAATGCTTATTTGTTGGGTGAAATACGAGACAGCCTTTTGATCACGGGTAGTTTCAAAGAGTTTCTTACAGATGGACCTCACGGGCTCAATGTTTAAAACCCAAACGACACAAATATATAACCTCTTCCTAAGGCTCTATATTTGCGCTGTTTGACGTCTTCAGCTGAAGCGGCAGCGTTGCCAGCCCCTGACTCAGTCGTTGTTAAACGTGACGGGGCCAGTATGTCAATAGAAGTGATATACCACACTAGCGACTGGCCTATCTATCAAGGGACGAGTGATTCCGTCCGGCCTCTTGCCATCATCACGTAATAAGCCGTTCGGTTCTAAAATGGTCGGCGCTGATAAGAGCTTGGGAGATGATGTCGTTGAAGCTAGCATGACGAGATCCCTCCTTCACTTTTCAAACATAACAACCATAGCTCTACACTGACAGTGATTGTAGATTATATTATAGAGACCGCGACACAAAAGAAGTCCCACAGACGCGGTGCTGCAATCGCCGTACTTAGTCCTATCCGAGTAGTTATTTGTTAATCGAAGCTGCAAATTTATTTCCTGGCTGCTTTACCAACAAAACTTTATCAAATAGCGAAGCTGCCACTTTTAGTTCCATTATTTTCCATGGAACTTCTTTTGTGGCGCGGACTCTAGATTAGACAAACCTACCACAATAAATATATCCCTGTCGTGTTCCAAATTTGAATAGTAAACGTTGACCTGCGCACGCGCACCGGAAGTGTGCAGGCGCCATCTTGCCACGTGACTTCCGTCACTTTTCTTTGTATAGTGAACGGCAATCGTATAGTCGATATAATTGCTCTGGCCGACGATAAATCAATTGCTTTGGTATAAATCTTTAAATTATATGAATTTTATTTTTTCAAAACTTCTAGACCTATCTGCAACGTAACGAATTTAAATATATATGATAAACTAACTTATGAAAATTAACTGAGTTGTAAATAAATTTATAAATGCTATATAACAAATTGTTATCTGAGGGAGCGTGCCGGAAGGAGTTATTCTTCTAGGTGGCATTAAAGAGTTTCTTGCAAATTTCTTTGAGAAACTTCCTATAAGTCTTCCTATTTCAACTTGAACTCGTTCATCTAATTTTATATTTTAATTTTTTATTGCTTGAGTTCAGCAGACAGGCAGACGGCCCACTTGATGGAAAGCGGTTACCATCGCCTATGGACATTTGCAACACCAAAGTTGCTACAAATGCGCTGCTGCTCTCTTAAGGGAAACTGGAACCTGGTCACTAATGCCGGAGCACAACTCAAAGTTGTTATGGCGACATACTTTAGACCAGGGGTGGTAGCCATCCAGTCGGGCAAATGCCCTGCCACCTGGCGACAGCTAGTTGGATAATAAATTTAAAAAAAAAAGGTAACAATTAAACTCCGCCCCTTTAAATGATGTATTACTAATGCGCATGCTTATTGCGTTCACCGTCGCTTTGGTCCATTGCACAGTACAATTTATCTCTTAAAATCCACTTTGCATGAAGTGTACTCTTCTTACGGTCATATTAACAACAATAATATAATTATTTATTAATAATATAATGTATAGTCTGTCGTGACGTCGCTCTAGGGTAAAGCGGAAGATCAGCGTTGGTCTAACAGATCGACATTTTTGCTGAGGTTGATCCAATTTTTAGGACTTAATACTTTGTGGTTGTTTTCTCTTTTTTTATTGTATTTAATTTTTACTTTTAATGTGTTTGTTGTATATGTCCTAAAAATAAACTTGTTTTCTTTCTTTCTTTCTTTCATATTAAGACCACTTTTAGCGAAAACAGGACCGTCATGAAGTCGTAATATCTGTCTGTTCATCCTTCCGTCTGACCGTGTATGTCTTGTAATTAAACACAGATTTTAAATTAAAATATTATATAAAAAATTAATAATGTATTACGTTGTTGAATTCAGAACAATGTCTTAACAAAGAACTAGTTTTCAATTCAAAATCTAGTTTTCAAGGTTACGTTCTAGTCTAAAGCCCGTTTTGTACCAAAGCGGAGAGGAGCAGAGAGGAGTTGCTTTATTAATGACGAATTTACACAGCTCCTCTCTACGTGACTTCGGTGAACAACATTCAACTAGGGAGGAGGGGAAATATGTTGTTTTTCTAATCGTACTGTTAGTCCCGAGCATTTATATGTTTAGAAAAAAACGCTTTTGGCTATTAGGACCCTTTTCTTTCACTATTATGAATAATAAGGGACTTGGAGTCTCAATATACGGGACCTCAAAGGTCTACCGGACCGATATGGTATTAGTTTAGACAATCCATTATCCGTGCAGGAACGGAGAAAGAATACAATTTCCTGCGGTCGGGCGGCCTGTCGTAAGAGGCGACTAAACAACCCACAGCCAGGTGGTAGGGTATTTTCCCGACTGGATGGCTACCACCCCTGGTCTAGAGCATGCCGCCATAACAACTTTGAGTTGTGTTCCGGCATTACTGACCAGGTTCCAGTCTCCCTTAAGAGAGCAGCAGCGCATTTGTAGCACGTTCGGTGTTGCAAATGCCCATAGGCGATGGTAACCGCGTTCCGTCCAGTGGGCCGTCTGCCTGTCTGCTGATCTCCTGCAATAAAAAAAAAATCTAGCCGGCAGGCATAAACCAGGTCCGTAGCTGTAGAGCTGTGGCTAATAACCAAGAGAACTCTGCGAATTTGGAAAAAGATTTGGTATTTATAGGCAACTAGAGTTTACCGGGTCAACTTCTAGAGCGTATCTCTTGTTTAAAGAGCAAGTGGTACAGGTTACATTGTATTAAATTTGTATGTATTTGCCCCCGAGATTCACTTCATTTTATATCGCAAACTATACCACCCCCGTCTATATGTAAACTACATAAATAACAAAACTTGACCAAAATGACAAAATAGATAACATGGACCAAGTGGACCAAGTGGACCCAGTGGACCAACTGGACCCAGTGAACCAACTGGACCCAGTGGATCCAGTGGACAAAGTGGACCCAGTGGACCCAACGGTCCTAGTGGACCAAGTAGACCCAGTGGACCCAGTGGTTCAAGTGGACCCAGTGGACCCAGTGGACCCAGTTGACCCAATAGGCTAAGTGTTTCAAATGGACCCAGTGAACCCAGTAAACTCAGTGGACCAAGTGGACTCAGTAGACCCAGTGGACGAAATGGACAAATTCACAAAACCAGTCCTAGTTTCCAGGATAAACTTTACATAAATCTATCCCAAAATGTATCCCATTATCCGGGATAAATAGTATCCCTTGGCCACTCTCGGTATTCAAATTATATATGTACCGAGTATCAGCCAAATCGGTCCAATAGTCTTTCCATAAAAGGATAACAAACAAAAAGACAAATATATTTTTATCCCGGAAACTATCCCATTTTTCGGGATAAAAAATATCCTATGTTCATTCTCGGCATCGAAAAAATATATATATACTGAGTTTCAGCCAAATCGGTCCCGTAGTTTTTCCGTGAAAACGGAACAGACAGACAGACAGTTACTTTCGCATTTATAATATTAATAGGGATTATTGCTGATCGACATATTGGAAACCGATGTTAATGAACTGTTCGACTCAGCAATAAGTGCTTACCGAATAGGGTTATAACAGTACGTATAGCGGAGAAGTGAGAACGGACTTGGGCTGTATACAATAAAAGCTTATATGCCTATGTGCTTCAATCAATTTCAAGACTCTAGGTCCATACTATTATTATACATACATACATAACTTCACGCCAGTTCTCTTGCGGGGTAGGCACGAACAACAGAGCGCTATTTAGGCTTATTCTTACACACCTCACTTGCTTCTTTGACATTCATAACTCTTGTCATGCACGCTCGTCTGTTCTTAAGGCTCCTGACATCACCTTCTGTTAGTACACGATCAATTTGATCATGGAAGGTATGTCGTGGCCTTCCACGACTTCTGCATCCACCCACTTTTGCATTGTATATCTGTTTAGTCATTCTTTCATCATGCATTCTTTCCACATGCCCGAACCACCGGAGCATTTTATCCGTGCAGGAACGGAGAAAGAATACAATTTCCTGCGGCCGGGCGGCCTGTCGTAAGAGGCGACTTAACAACCCACAGCCAGGTGGTAGGGCATTTGTCCGACTGGATGGCTACCACCCCTGGTCTAAAGTATGTCGCCATAACAACCTTGTGTTGTGTTCCGGCACTAGTGACCAGGTTCCAGTCTCCCTTAAGAGAGCAGCAGCGCATTTGTAGCAGCTTTGGTGTTGCAAATGTCCATAGGCGATGGTAACCGCTTTCCATCAAGTGGGCCGTCTGCCTGTCTGCTGATCTCCTGCAATAAAAAAAAAAAAAGCATTCCTTTCCTTACCTTCACCCCGACACTCTCTTTCAGACCAACTCTCTTTCTTACTTCGGTATTACGAACGCGGTCCGCGAGCGTCACTCCGCAGATTTTGCGCAGTGCTCGCTTCTTGACCGCGTTTACTCTACTTCCATGCTCTCTCTTCCATACCCAACTGTCGCTTCCATACTACTATTATGTTACAGAAAAAACAGGTTTTGATTGATTCCTTTCTTATACGTGAGTTGATTATGTTAAATTTTATAGACTTTCACATTATGTATACAATTTCCACTTAATAGTAAGTAAGTTATTTTTAATCGACTTCAAAAAGTAGGTTCTCAATTTGATTGGTATGTTTTTGACGTAATTCTTCTTTAATTCTACCCGTGCAGGAACGGAGAAAGAATACAATTTTTTGCGGCCGAGCGGCCTGTCGTAAGAGGCGACAAAACAACCCACAGCCAGGTGGCTACCGTCCCTGGTCTGAAGTATAACAATCTTGTGTTGTGTTCCGGCATTAGTGACTAGGTTCCAGTCTCCCTTAAGAGAGCAGCAGCGCATTTGTAGCAACTATGGTGTTGCAAATGTCCATAGGCGATGGTAACCGCTTTCCATTAAGTGGGCCGTCTGCCTGTCTGCTGATCTCCTGCAATAAAAAAAATATACATAAATAAACCCCTTTGTGCTCGTGCCGTCTGTATTAACCTTTGACTTATCAGACCTAGCAGTCAATTTGCTCCTAATTACTTAAGTGACGGTGAATCACCATAATACACGCTAAGCGTAATGCTGTAGCCATTCTAAGAATTAAGCGAACTAAATTGAGGGGATTAGGTTGACTTGCAATTGTTGATCGAACTAACATTGTAATCTTAGGGACTTCGTTGTATAGTGATTCATAGTATTTGAGTTAGCATTTTAAATCAACTTTAAGCAACCTAGGTACCTAATAATTATAGCTAATTATACCTATAAAGTTGAAAGAGAGCTAATAAGAGTAAAGGAGTTTGAAGATCTCTTTTATGACTTTAGACTGTTGAATCGAAGACAGCTCTACCGGGATTATTGGGCCGAGTACCTTCGCCTCACGAAGGAGCTGGTAAAATGTCTTTATACTACATTATTCTACATAAAATTGTCTAGAAAAAATGTCCTATACACTTCTTCACTTAGATCAATACTCAAGGAGCCATCCCAGATCCTTGGGAATAGGACAAGATACGGTCAAGCGCACTGACCAGTTTAAGTATTTAGGATCTGCACTTAGCGCGTTCGGGGATATGCATGCCATGACGTTATGGGAGCTGCATACGTGTAGTCATCGCAGTGGACGACGAACTACTAGCTAGCGCTACGCGTGAGCGCACGTATTAATAGTTGCTTTATCTCGCTCGCACACCATCCGTCCCTCACTCATTGTGATATATATTGTACTAGCTGTACGACTTGTTAATATTTGTACTTAAGGTTACCAATTCCAAAATGAATTAGTTCACTACGGTTCACATCAGCACTCGACAGTCGACTCTCTGCTATCTGAAGTATCATTTAACCTTTACCACTCGCTGTTACAATGTCAAGGCCCTTATCACAGTAGCCTGGGCCACGTGGTTTGTGTTGACAGGTGTCATTTGTGACCCCAAAATGTCGGTTAAGTTAAAAGGACAGATCTATAAATCCATTATTAGATTTGTCTTTTTGTAGAGCAGTGAAGCGTACTTGAGGACATAAGCAAGAGCTACGTATCACGGAGATGAATATGTTGCGATGGATGTGTGGAGTCACCCGGAAAGACTGCGTCAGGAACTCCCGCATTCGCGGCAGGATTCATGTCCGTGATATAGCAGACAAACTGTAAGAGAGTCGCTTACGCTCCCGTTTTACGAAGTCCGGCTAATTATGTAGGAAACAAATGTCTAGCCATGCCGCCTCCACCACGTCTCAGTCGATGGGGAAGGCCCAAGAAATGCTGGCTTGACGTTGTGAAGGATGACACGCGTATCAACGATCTCAAAATGGGGGATGCCGCAGACCGCGCGAAGTGGAGATGAAAAAGTAGTAAAGAGAACCCTGGGCGTAGGAGCGAATGCTCTAAACGCAACCGGGATTTATTACTCAGATAATGATGATGATCTGATGATAAATTGATCGTATACTACCAGAAGGTGATATCAGGAGCCTTAAGAACAGACGAGCGTGCATTACAAGAGCTATGAATGTCAAAGAAGCGAGTGAGGTGTGTAAGAATAAGCCTGAATGGCGCTTTGTAGTTCGTGCCTACCCCGCAAGGGAACTGGCGTGAAGCTATGTATGTATGTATAATGATGATGATGATGATGATGATCAAAATAATGACTCCAGCATAGTTCTACCATGGCCATTAACTCAAATTCTTTCAGAATCAAGCGGTGGAATGTTTATGGGCTTTTATTATTCAACGAATAAAGAAATTCCTTTAGCCTGCGCCGGCGCAAGTCACCATTGACAATGCTAAAGCCGTTAACGAATGTTAATGAGGATCGTGGCGCCCTCGTTACGGCTTAATCACGAACATTTTACCAATGAGCATGACGTTGGTTCATTATCTAGCAACATGGTTACATAAATATAAATTACTAGGTTCCACGTAGCTTTGCTTGCGTAATTAAAAAATAATAATCAGCAGACAAATACATATTATAAAGAGGTAAATTTTGTGAATTTGTTTGTTTGTAGGAAGTAATTTCTTGAACTATTGAACCGATTTTGAAAATTCTTTCAATAGTAGAAAGCTACATTAATCCTGAGTGTAATAGGCTATATTTGTTTTGCGTGCGTGCATGTGTGCGCAAGCGCCCGAATCTCTTGAACTACTGAGCCGATTTAGAAAATTCTTTCAATAGTAGAAAGCTTAATTATTCCTAAGTGTCATAGGCTATACTTCATTTACGTGCATTTATCAACATTTTTAATTCTTTTTTAATACGAATCTAGCAAACAGGTGGACGGCTTAGCTCATGGAAAGTATTTGCCGTCACGAAAGATGGTTTGCAACACCAGAGTCGATGCCATCGCGATGATAGCCTTAAGGATAGGATAGGAGCTTTATCCGTGCAGGAACGGAGAAAGAATACAATTTCCTGCGGACAGGCGGCCTGTCGTAAGAGGCGACTTAACAACCCACAGCCAGGTGGTAGGGCATTTGCCCGACTGGATGGCTACCACCCCTGGTCTAAATTATGTCGCCATAACAACCTTCGAGTTGTGTTCCGCCATTAGTGACCAGGTTCCAATTTCCCTTAAGAGAGCAGCAGCGCATTTGTAGCACCTTTGGTGTTGCAAATGTCTATAGGCGATGGTAACCGCTTTCCATCAAGTGGGCCATTTGCCTGTCTGCTGATCTCTGGCAATAAAAAAAAGGAGCGATGAGATGAAGGGGATTAGATTAGATAAGCAGCGGGACAGGAGGATTGATATAGAGGGGATTGAATAGAGGAGGAGTAGATATTGAGAGGGGGAGGAGTTAGAGGAGAGGAAGTGGGTCATCCGAAACTAAGTTAGCCACTTTCACTTGAAGTGATGACTAAACAAAATTCCCTGGATCTTAATAGATACCTAGCAGTTGATACGAATCTCATGCTTACTATCTCACAGCAGCACTTCGCTTTGGTAAAAATAGTGATTCTCCCTGGAACCTATGACGTAAAACTATGTATACGAACTGCTACTATGGATTTATCAAGTCGGCAACGTTCGCCACGTTAAGTATTAACCAATACGTTAGAAATCCATGTCCTGTTAAGCAAGCGTGTCGTACTGAAATACCTGCAACAGTAGTCGATGTAAATGTTACAAGACGGAGTACGCAATAATTGTTGGACTAGTGACACTATGATGTTGCCAACCTAAGGTTATAAGTGCTTTATACCCAAAATTGTACTGCAATCACAAATAGGTACTTCTCCAGTTTTTTACAATAGCTGTAGTATTGGAGTTGGTCTGAAATAGAGTGTCGGGGTGAAGGTAAGGAAAGGAATGCTCCGGTGGTTCGGGCATGTGGAAAGAATGTATGATGAAAGAATGACTAACCAGATATACGATGTAAAAGTGGATGGATGCAGAAGTCGTGGAAGGCCACGACACACCTTCCATGATCAAATTGATCGCGTACTAGCAGAAGGTGATGTTAGGAGCCTTAAGAACCGAGCGTGCATGACAAGAGTTATGAATGTCATAGAAACAAGTGAGGTGTGTAAGAATGAGCCTAAATGGCGCTCTGTTGTTCGTGCCTACCCCGCAAGGGAACTGGCGTGAATTTATGTATGTAAGAATGAGCCTAAATGGCGCTCTGTTGTTCGTGCCTACCCCGCAAGGGAACTGGCGTGAATTTATGTATGTATGTAGTATTGCAGGTAGGCTGACGATGGAAAGCGGTTACCGTCGCCATGGACATTTGCAGAACAAGAGATGACCAGAAATTATTCTATGACACCCCTTTTGAAAAACTCCATACTGGCAGAAAATCGAACTTCAACTTGCTATTTTTGCTAGCCATATCGGTTAGTTTGTTTCTCTTACGGCTGTCCTCATTTCGAATTCTATTCATAAGAGAAACACCCAACTTAGCTCGCTCCATAGCCCGTTGAGCGACTTGAAATTTGTGGACTAATCCTGCAGGTAGTATCCACTCGGCCCCTTAGGTCAGGACGGAAAGGACGTACAGCTCGAAGACTTTTGTCTTCAAGCATTGCGGGATGATCGACGAGAGAAATTGAAGATAATTATAATTCATAATGCAATTTTTACACACAGTCTTAGAAGCTTGCAGAGTGGTATATATGAGTTCAGCAGACAGGCAGACGGCCCATCTGATGGAAAGTGGTTATCAACGCCTATGGACAATACGTAACACCAAAAGTGCTACAAATGCGCTGCTGCTCTCTTAAGGGATACTGGAACCTGGTCATTAATGCCTGAACACAACTCAAGGTTGTCATGGCGGTATACTCAAGACCAGGGGTAGCCATCCAGGTGGGCAAATACCCTACCACCTGGCTGTGGGGTAGATAGATGTATTATTTATCCGTTCATGCAAGAATCGTGTATTTATTAAAATTGCACACACTTCCATATGCATTGTTATGATTATTTGCTTAGCTTTTATTAATATAGTTCAGTGAGTCATTAACCGACTATACATTTCATGATTCAATTGTACTTACAAATGTTTATATACATATTTGCATATTTCTATTGTTTAGTATGTTAATTCAAGTTTAACTTCCTGAGAGAAGCAGCAAGCATGATTCACATATCCAGACATCTATTAGCCTACCTTTTATAGCAGTTAAGCGTCGAAGAAGTAAAAAAATGTCTGTCTGTTTGCGTATCACATTGTGATATAATACAACTGAAAATATTAAATGGTAGCATATTTTTCCTGGCAAAGAATAAATCAAATACCTACTCAAAAATCTCTTAACTCTCCAGCTAAAAAAGCCGACTTGCGCTGTACAAAGCGCAAATCAAACTGCATATGGAGTACTGCATGCATCTATCATCCAGCGTCGCACCGTTCGTATCGTCGACGATCTCATTTTTTTTTTTTTTGGTAACGCAGGGGGAATGTCTTTGGACACCATCCTCGGGTCCTTCGGGGGAAGGGCCAAAATGCAGGCAAACTACCCACTAAACCTAAACCTGCGCCCCGTTTATAGCGCTTTTACGGGGCGTCATGGGATCTTGTACAGAGTAACTGCACCATGACGCCCCTACGCCCTATAACTGGGCCACCCCGGGGAGCAGAGTAACCCACTTCGTACAGCAGGGGGGAGAGGGGGAGGGGGGGGGGAGGGGGGGGGGGAAGTCCACTGTCGCCCCCGTGACAGCGGCCCCCTGTGACGGTAATTATGGGAGGAGATGATGCGCGTAGCGGCGCCTGGTCGTCGACGATCCCATACTAACAGGGTTTAGAATCGCTTAGCCTTCGAAGAGATTTTGCGTCCCTCTGCGTATTTTACCGCCTGTATATCGGGGAGTGTTCCGAGGAACTGTTTGAACTGGTGCCAACGCCTCACTTTTACAACCGCACCGCTCGGCAGCGAAGGGATATTCACCTCCTTTTCCTTGAGCTCCCACGCTCAAATACGCTACGGTTCTCTAGATCATTTATTCCCCGTACAACAATGATCTGGAGGAAAGTTCCGGCCGCCGTTGTCCCTCTGCGCTACGGCATGAGGTTCTTTAAGAAGGGCGTTATAACATTTCTTACAGGTCGCACTCCTGGTGTTGCAAACGTCCATACACGTCTGTAACCACTTTCCATCAGGTCATGTGTTTATTAGTATATTGACTGCATTAATTTAATGACCGGTTCTTATATCCTATTCATTCACTTGCCTTACCGTTGGTAGAAATTTGATATTAACAGTAGCTAATGTCAAATTTTATATCGCTGGGGAAAGTATTTATGTATCCCCTCGGACCCCGGGGTGGTTAACTAAGAGATGTGGGGTTCCGTTCCAGTCGGGCAAATGCCCTACCACCTGGCTGTGGGTTGTTAAGTCACCTTTTACGACAGGCGGCCCGGCTGCAGGAAATTGTATTCTTTCTCCGTTCCTGCACGGATAAACTCGATGCAGGCCAGAATGGAGGCAGCATTCTGGCCCTTCCCTCGAAGGGCCCGAGGATGGTGTCCAAAAACATCCCCCCTGCGTTATCAAAAAAAAATGGAGTCCCTTAGCACCGTTTTATCCGTGCAGGAACGGAGAAAGAATACAATTTCCTGTGGCCGGGCGGCCTGTCGTAAGAGGCGACTTAAGAACCCACAGCCAGGTGGTAGGGCATTTGCCGGACTGGATGGCTACTACCCCTGGTCTAAAGTATGTCGCCATAACAACCTTGAGTTGTGTTCCGGCATTAGAGACCAGGTTTCAATCTCCCTTAAGAGAGCAGTAGCGCATTTGTAGCACCTTTGATGTTGCAAATGTCCATAGGCGAAGGTAACCGCTTTCCATCAAGTGGGCCGTCTGCCTGTCTGCTGATCTCCTGCAATAAAAAAAAGCAGGTATATTCCGCCTAGGGTATGCTCGCTAAGGAGGTCCCCCAGTCTTGACCCAACCCCGCTTTAACAACATAAACCCGCGTTGTATTAATTTTTTTGGATAATTCATAAATCATAACTTACGGGTTTCACGCAGTACTTCCACGATAAATAATGTAAAAAAGTTAATAAAGCCAGCGGACCATGGAATCTAGGTCAAGCATTTCAGTATTTACATTACTCGCTTGCATAAGGAAACCTAACGGTGTTGAGGTACTTACTCAGCAATGGATAGGAACTTATGTAATTAAGTCGGTAACGAGTTAATGCAGTGAATTGTTTCACAATGTCATTGACATTTGTAAGAAGAAATATGAATTTTTAAATGCAATATTTGCGATTAACTGTGGCCAAGTGGCGTAATGGTTTCCAGTTATGCTTAATATTCTGTCGGCAAAGGAATTTTCTTGAATGTTGTTTATCGACATTGTTTATTATTGACCGATTTTGATGAAATTGTTTTTGTGCTAAATAAAACTTTAACAACACTCATTGGCACTTGACATCTTTGTCTTCCGTGATCACGTCGGAATAGTAAAAATCAAATAAATTGCCGCGCTTAAAACCGTTAAAACGTATCTTTTGAAACCAGCGCTGATCTTCCGCTGAGCCCTTAAGGTACCTATTGTCATGGCAGACATTACATCATTGCAACAACTACAACGTACGAAGCACTGCGAGTACTTTCTCTGTTTATGAATGAATGAATTAATTTATCGAAACGACTCATTGACTCTTCAGGTGATCAGAGGGCTGGTGCTTACCTCGGCCAACGGATCAGTATGGCGATCCAGCGAGGAAACGTAGCCAGCCTTCTGGGCACCTTACCCATAGAAGACGGTGATCTAGGCTCAGTATTCTACTTATAGTCTTGAGGAACTATGAGTAGAATACAATACAAATAAGTTAAGTTTTCTTGCATTGTATTCGATTATATGAAATTACATACATACATAACTTCACGCCAGTTCCCTTGCGGGGTAGGCACGAACAACAGAGCGCCATTTAGGCTTATTCTTACACACCTCACTTGCTTCTTTGACATTCATAACTCTTGTCATGCACGATCGTCTGTTCTTAAGGCTCCTGACATCACCTACTAGTACACGATCAATTTGATCATGGAAGGTGTGTCGTGTTCTTCCACGACTTCTGCATCCACCCACTTTTGCATTGTATACCTGTTTAGTCATTCTTTCATCATGCATTCTTTCCACATGCCCGAACCACCGGAGCATATATGAAATTAAATAATATTAAAAGTTACAAAGCTTAATTAAACCTTAATATGCGTGAGTGCGTGCGTGCGTGCGTGCGTGCGTGCGTGCGTGCGTGCGTGCGTGTGTGTGTGTGTGTGTGTGTGTGTGTGTGTGTGTGTGTGTGTGTGTGTGTGCGTGCGTGTGTATGTGCGTGCGTGTGTGAGGATGTGCGTGCGTGTGTGCGTGCGTGCATGTGTATTTTTTAATGACACCCAGCGAAGTGGATATTGCACTTGAAGAGTATTATGGGGAGGCACCAGTAAAACCATAAGAATTCTATGAATACTTGATTTCGCATTAACAAATAGTCTTAACACAATGACACATAGCGGAGGAGGGAAGGGGCGAACGCAGCGCCACGGGCAAATAATGTATCATGTTTTCTTTTTTGTCTCGAAACAGGCTAGGGTGTGAAATTCATAAAACCAACAGTGGGCACGAGTCGATTAGTGTAAAAATAAAACACACTGCCACCATCGCTTACCTTGGTGTGTAGGTTTCATCTCTATGTTTTCTTTCATCAGCACCTGGTAATTGTAACAACATTTACATCGGTTATGTTAGGTAGATTTTGGGACGCAAGTATGTTAACCATAAAGTTGCCACGCCTTATGTTTTATAATTACAAGCTTTTCTTTAACTTGCAATGGATGTACCTACCTACACTTGTATGTATGTAAGTTCGGGTCGAATCTTGCAAGTTAAATTTGACCAACTTCCCGGTTTCCGATTGAGCTGAAATTTTGCACGCATATGTATATCGCGTGACAATGCAATAATATGGTACCATGGAGCTGATCTGATGATGGCGTCGGAAGGTGGCCATAGGAACTCCTGTACTAAACAAGACAGACCCGTCATGATTAGGCTCGGCTTACTTGTCTTGGCTAGCACTCTGCTGCTACATGATATCCAGGATCTCAAAAGCTTGTATATAAAAACATTTTTAAAAAAGCTTTTTTAAACCAATTTAATTTCTGGTTTTTCTTATATAAAAACTAAGTAAAAAATCGTGAAACTGGTATTGTGTGGTTAAAAGTTCTAACCAAAAAAAAAACTGACAGAAATGTACAACTAAATGTTTTTTGTTGCAGGTAAAAACACAAATCTTCATCAAGTATTTAAATGACTACAAGAACTGGAAGGTATCATTAAAGCATAATAATTATACATTTTGTATTAAAAATAACTTATATATCTTGTTCGGTCCTTGCCTAGTATGAAGTAGGTAGAACATCGCTCCATTAATTTTGCCGTCTACCCTCCTTCTGCGTTAGGTGACGGCCAATGCAGAGCAAAGTACGGGCAGCCATTTTGGACACTTGAGTCAACGTTGCGACGAGAACGACACCGCGCCGTTCGTTTAATACCTTTTCTAAAACTAATCAATTTGTTGTGATTACTGGCCGTGCAAAGCACATTTTTTTTATAGCAGGAGTTCAGCAGACAGGCAGACGGCCTACTTGATGGAAAGCGGTCACCATCGCCTATAGACATTTGCAACACCAAAGGTGCTACAAATGCGCTGCTGCTCTCTTAAGGGAGACTGGAACCTGGTCACTAATGCCGGAACACAACTCAAGGTTGTTATGGCGGCATACTTTAGACTAGGGGTGGTAGCCATCCAGTCGGGCAAATGTCCTACCACCTAGCTGTGGGTTGTTTTGTCGCCTCTTACGACAGGCCGCCCCAACGCAGGAAATTGTATTCTTTCACCGTTCCTGGAAAAATGTATCCGCATTTACTATCCATAAAACTTTGTACGAAGGACGAAGTGTTAGTTCTAAAGGCGTGTGAGTTCAGTGCCGTGTGCTGTTCCTGCGTGCAACCTGAACCGAGCCAGGAGAGAGCGGATCTCAGGGTTGATGGAGCTTCTACTTTTCTAGTGCAAGGATCTAGGTCATATCACCCCATACAGTCCATAATTACCGAACCAGCATATTACCCGTGGGTTATAGCACCCTACATATCTTCTAGTGCAGTGCAGAAGTCGTGAAAGGCCACGACACACCTTCCATGATCAAATTGATCATGTACTAGCAGAAGGTTATGTCAGGAGCCTTAAAAACAGACGAGCGTGCATGACAAGACTTATGAATGTCAAAGAAGCAAGTGAGGTGTGTAAGAATAAGCCTAAATGACGCTCTGTTATTCGTGCCTACCCCGCAAGGGAACTGGCGTGAAGTTATGTATGTATGTACATATCTTTTAAACTTAAATTCCTTCGATCGTTTTAAAGCGAACTGTGTATGTAATAACTTAAGTCAAGTAAACCTAAAGACGTATCCAGAAGAGCTACCGAAGGTCGCGCAGTGATCGATTTCTTGTACAAACCCGTCTTATTTATAGCTCTGGCTGTAAAGAAACATACGGTTTTTCTGTGTTATACTTCTATATAACCAAATGGATTTAATTTAGTTGAACCGTCTAATATTATTATTGTCTAGAAAATTGATGTAGCAAATTTTAACCAGTAGTAAGGGATACGAAATTGGAATCTCCAACAAAAAGTTTTTAATCGTTTGGTGGAGTATAATACTACATGCATACATACATAACTTCACGCCAGTTCTCTTGCGGGGTAGGCACGAACAACAGAACGCCATTTAGGAGCATAATACTGGCCACTAAATATAGAAAATTTTTGAATTTAGAACATAGATGTTCTTTTGTTTTGTTTGCACGTATGTGTATATCGCGCGACAATGCAATAATATGGTACCATGGAGCTGATCTGATGATGGAGTCGGAAGGTGGCCATAGGAACTCCTGTACTAAACAAGATAGACCCGTCGTGTTTGGGCTCGTTTTACTTGTCTTGGCTAGCACTCTGCTGCTACATGATATGCAGGATCGCAAAAGCTTGTATTTAAAAAAAGCTTATTTTTTACATAACGTTCCATTTTATCATAAGAGTGTATTTAATTATGTTTTCAAAGTTTCCACGGAGAAGGGAATTAAATCACTATAATACTACACACTATAAAAAAAATGATTTTATTTTAAAAAAAGCCCCGCTTTTTTTACAATAAAATCATTTTTTTCCTACACTATTTATAATTCAAATTTATTAAAATTTATTTTCTATGTTTTAGTTGGATTTTATAAAAAACGTATTTTTTAGTTTTTTTTAAACTATTATTTATTACCTGTTTTTTCCCTCCGCTCCTAGTAAAAGCGTCATACATTACGCACGTCTGTTTTCTTTTATAATTAAAGTAATTACATTCCACAAGAAATTAATATTTAAAAACGTGTTTAATATATATGTATAGTGCACCATAAAAACCCACCAACAGTAAGTTTAATATTACTTAAGAGCTCACCACGTCCGATGGTTTGATACTTTAGATTTTACAGTTTTGGACAAGAACACAGGGGTGTGGTTTTTCTCTAAATTCAAATTGAAAAGTTAATAAAGTCATACATGTAAGTCAAAATTTAAATCTACTCAATATTTTCTTAAGTTTTCCCAACTTGTATGATGATGGTGATGATGATGATGATTGTTCCGACCGTTTTCGGCCATGGCGACCACTTTGACCTCTTGTCGGATAATCGGAGTCTTAGTAGCGGAAGCGGTCAAATGCGCAGGATATATTAACGTGCACAGGGGTACGCGCGAGACCCAGTTGCACATGCTCATCCTTGTCCTTCAAGACCCAGTGGAACGGAGGCCGTTACGACCGGAGAAAGACTTGGATGGATGGAGCAGTATCGTGGTGAGAAAGTTACAAGGGGCCAGTACCTTCTCACACTCCCTTAATCGCCTTTTACGATGCCCACGGGAAGATATGGGGTGGTGCTATTCTACTCTGCCGGCACCACACGGCAACTTGTATACTTACATAACAAAACTGCGTTGTTTGACGATTAGACTCCCATAGAGTAAATAATAACCATAAACAAAATTAAAACTAAATAATTAAAATGAACAAGTTGGCGGTAGGCTAAATAAAACTTTAACAATACTCGTTGACACTTGACATCTTTGTCTTCCGTGATCACGGCTACTGAAAAGTGGCCTAAACGTCGGAATAATAAATCTACTTCTTAATCTATGTACACCGCTTCTCAGTGTGTTATCGCTGTTTAAAAGAGAAGAAACAGCAACAAACTCCCCAGTAAGACGTCTAGCTAATTTTTTAAAATGTAATATTTAACTATTGTAGGCAACAGAACCATAACTGTCCCAGTGCTGGGCTCGGGCCTCGCACTATAGGGGAACGGACAGTATAACCGCCACGCTTGTCCAAGGCGGATTAATAGGTTTGACACATCGTTTATCTCAATATGAAGTTTTTTATCATGATCTTTCGTTTCATCGATAGCATGTAGTAATTTTAGCAACATGCACATTATTAGTTCAGGAAACTGCTTAAGTGGTAAATGGGTTTGGGACGGGTATCAAGGCATTTTTAAATCTCCATAGATAAGGAGTTTTATATTTATGTCATTACTTCATCGCTTGATGAGGCTTATTTAGAACAATGAAGCACATAGAAAACCTTAAGAGTATAATACGTACAAAGTCAATATTACTTCGGTCCTATGATGCCTTGGACATGCAAAGTATATTTTAATTTCACCAGATTATCCTAGCGTCGCATGTAAAGACTCTCAGGCTGGTGTGCATAGATATTTAACCGACGACGGTTAAAATAAAGTAATCGCAGCTTAGCCATAAACTTTCATTTCTACATACATAAATACATACATACATAATTTCACGCCAGTTCCCTTGCGGGGTAGGCACGAACAACAGAGCGCCATTTAGGCTTATTCTTACACACCTCACTCGCTTCTTTGACTCATTCATTCATTCATTGTTTCATTTATAAGTATAGTAATGCTCAGGATATAAATTATCACAAATTTTATGACTTTTCTATTGATTAGTCATAATATCGCATCGAAATCAGATTTTTTTTCAACTTGATCACTTTAAACTCCCTAAAAAAAATATCTCGTGAGATTTGTGGGATATAAAGTACCGTAGATTTTAAATTTAAGAATTTGCTATCGATCAGAGAAAACTGATTCGAAATCGGTTCAGTAGTTTTTACGTGAATCCCGAACAAACAAACACAAAAAAATGTTAAATCAAAAGACTACACATTTTTAATTTTATAATATTGTTACGAGTGTGGAACTCGAAATTAAAATGCCGTTGGAATTACTATAGAATTTATTAGAACTATACAAACGCGTGTAACATAGGTACAAATATAGCTAGACACTACTAGTTCAACTGCACGACTCAATAACACGCGCAAAGTCCGTCATTATATCGCTTGTCGAATGTACGTCTTACTCGTATCGTAATCCTCGCTCGACTGACTCACCCCTCTGTTCGGGCATTGTTTTATAGTACACTGTACAAAGTTGAAAACACAAACAATAAGCATTAGTTCGACACTAATGACGGCCATAAAACAAGTAGAACAACAATAGCATGTTTTTCTTAATTACAAATTCTAAACACAAAGTAAACAAAAGAATTCCTAAATCCGGGAAGGCATTAAACTGCGCTTTTACGACCGGCAGGTGTGTACATTTCTTTGTCGGTATGTAACAATATAATAAATATACTAGCAAGCTCAGAAAACGTTGCAGCATATTTATTATATTATAGATAGATAGATATTGTTTTATTGCCAAAAGCTGATAAATAGGCAGATAGCCCACCTGATGGAAAGTCATCACCGCCGCCTATGGACATTTGCAACACCGGGGGCGTTTCCAACGGGTACATACATTGTTTTAAACGAATATCCGTTTATAAATAAAAATCCTTGTATTTTATGTGTGTGCATTTATTTTCGGCAGTAAATATTTTTCTTCATCACTGTTACGAATTTGTGGAATGTAAATTTAAAATGCCGTTGGAATTATCACAAAGTTTATTAGAAGTATGCACATGTAATTCACAGTTCTTACATTTTACAACCGAACACAAGTCCAAACAGTAAAGCAGAAAATCGTTGTGACATCGCGCAAAGTCCGTCGTTATAAGATACTCGTTTCGAAAGTGCACTATGTAACGTCTCGATCGCAGTTAAAACTCAACTGACTTCGTCCCAGCTGACCTACCTTACATATTTGTAAAATATATATGGTCCCCTAAGCAACATGCCTACTACTCCATGGAATTTTCAACTTGCAGCTTTATGGCTTCTAAGAATGTGCACAAAATGCACACAATAGAAAGAAGGATTTATGACGTCTTACTGGGAGGCGTAGAAAGGGATTAGCTCGAGCAATAGATCACTCAAACTCGAAGGGGTAATACATCACTTGTAAAGGATTAATATCGGTTTGCAACATTAGTAAGCAACATTAGTAATCGTACTAATGTTTGTACAAAAATTTTCACGAAGAAAAAATACAATTTCCTGCGGCCAGGCGGCCTGTCGTAAGAGGCGACAAAACAACCTACACTCAGGGGAAAGGGTATTTGCCCGTCTGGATGGCTACCACCCGTGGTCTAGAGCATGCCGCCATAACAACCTTGAGTTGTCTTCTAGAATTAGTGGCTAGATTCCAGTCGCCCCTTAAAGAGCGGCAGCATATTGCTGCATTGCACACAGCATATCAACCGGTACTGTTAGATCCGCATAAGTTGCACAACAGCGCGTTAACTAAATAATCAAACACTTGTAGATAATACATAAACTCATTTAAATAAATTCGATAGGTACATGGTTCATATGAGATCAGAATAATATCAAGGTTAATAAACCCACCTGTATTGATATGTTGGATATCCTATAGTCAAAAAACACCTTCTCCTTTAGAGCATAAGGGCTAATTTTGATTACAAATTTATTAATCAAAGCAATTTGTCAGCGATTTGTCACCTTATGAGTTGTGTAATGAAAATTCTATAATACGTTTTGAATATTGAGTTTCCTTATAAATCAAAAATAAACTTTAATATGTCAGCCATAAAAATCAACTTCCCATTTCATGCTCGTAAATCAAGAAGGATATTTTGCTATGCAAATTTCATTCTTATTCTGTTTAGAGTTAAAGTTGATGTTATATCTGCTTGTATACCTCTGTGATCAATTCAAAACTTTTATGGTAATGAGGTTTGTACTGTTAAGGAATTGTTAGATTTCGTAATTGTCATTCGCATTTAATCGTTTAAAGCTTAGAGCTTAAAGCGGCTGATTTCATCGAATCACTTAATGATACTGTTGCAGTTGCAAGACTGTTTTCCAAACATGAAAAATTTTAACCTTGCCCTGTACAAAGATACATACATAGCTTCACGCCAGTTCCCTTGCGGAGTAGGCACGAACAACAGAGCGCCATTTAGGCTTATTCTTACACACCTCACTTGCTTCCTTCACATTCATAACTCTTGTCATGCACGCTCGTCTGTTATTAAGGCTCCTGACATCACCTTCTGCTAGTACACGATCAATTTGATCATGGAAGGTGTGTCGTGGCCTTCCACGACTTCTGCATCCATCCACTTTTGCATTGTATATCTGTTTAGTCATTCTTTCATCGTGCATTCTTTCCACATGCCCGAACCACCGGAGCATTCCTTTCCTTACCTTCAGCTTGACACTCAGACGACCTTGCCCTGTCTGTATATATATTGCACTGTTCGTTAAAATAAATACCCATTATTATAGCGGGCACTTGCAATAATAAAGACTCGTTTGTACTGTATACTTGTTATAATTAATAAGTTGTCATTACATACGTCGATATCTTCACTAACTTAAACTATATAACGGTTATTAAAGATACGCGTGGCGCGCAGGCCAGCGCGTGAGCTCTACCTACATGAGCATGCTTGTCAAGGTCTTAAAATCAACTAACTAGCTTGGCGGGCGGCCGCGATAGGCGGCCCGAGCGCCGTAAGGGTGTTAGGGGGCGCCGCAGTGGTAACACGGAGTCTTCAACGATTATACTTCCTGCGCACGTATACACTTGCCGCGCTATACCATCTTTTTTTTTTTATTGCAGGAGTTCAGCAGACAATCAGACGGCCTACTTGATGGAAAGTGGTTACCATCGCCTATAGACATTTGCAACACCAAAGGTGCTACAAATGCGCTGCTGCTCTCTTAAGGGAGTCTGGAACCTGGTCACTAATGCCGGAACACAACTCAAGGTTATGGCGACATACTCTAGACCAGGTTTGGTAGCCATCCAGTCGGGCAAATGCCCTACCACCTGGCTGTGGGTTGTTTTGTCGCCTCTTACGACAGGCCGCCCGGCCGCAGTAAGTTGTATTCTTTCTCCGTTCCTGCACGGATAAAAATAAAGAAGGCCTATCAAAATATAACCAAAATTTCACTTTAATCTCATCTCATTTGCAGAATTGCACCAATATAACATATGACTCAAACACTGATATAATTTCCGAAAAAATCTATATTGTCCTTAACGAAGTACTATTATGGTTCACAATCAATAAACCTTACCTTTTTAGGTGCACGTGTACTTCATAAGTATTACTTATACTTAGTTATAGGTCGTAATTGTCTTATTGTTTTTATAATTATACTGTTGACCTGGATTATTTATTTATCTATACATGTATTGTGTTAAAATCGTGTAGCATAATAAATATGCAGAGGAATTGAGATCATGTAATGAATTGCAAAGAAGAGAAAAAGCCATGGAGCTGGTTTAGACCACCAGATTCCGAAACTGCAATTTTATAATTTTTGACTATCTATCTGTGAAAGCATCACGTGATAACTACTGGATGGACTTGGGTTTAAAGAACTTTATTCTCAAAAGAACATTACATACATACATACATACATACATACATAACTTCACGCCAGTTCCCTTGCGGGGTAGGTACGAACAACAGAGTGCCATTCAGGCTTATTCTTACACACCTCACTTGCCTCTTTGACATTCATAACTCTTGTCATGCAAGCTCGTCTGTTCTTAAGGCTCCTGACATCACCTTCTGCTAGTACACGATCAATTTGATCATGGAAGGTGTGTCGTGGCCTTCCACGACTTCTGCATTGTATATCTGTTTAGTCATTCTTTCATGATGCATTCTTTCCACATGCCCGAACCACCGGAGCATTCCTTTCCTTACCTTCACCCCGACACTCTCTTTCAGACCAACTCTCTTTCTTACTTAGTAACGTAAGAACATTACAGTTCACTTTTATGAGATACAAAATTTATATTCTAACATAAGTCCTATAAATCTAAGAGCGAGTAGACATAAATAAAAAATAATAATAATAAATAGGTGAACAGAGAAGCAGACTTAGATAATATTACTCCGTGCAGGAACATGCAAGGGCATTTGCCCAAGTGGATGGCTAGCACCCCTGGTCTAGAGTAAGCCGCCATAACGACTGAGTTGTATTTCGGCATCAGTGGCCAGGTTCCCGTTTCTCCTTCAAAGCCGGCAGGACATTAGCAGCACCTCTGGTATTGTAGGAAACTTACATAGACACTGGCTGTATGGAAGTCTTATTATTTTACAATAAAATCATGTGTCTAATATTTAAATAATTGTCAATTGCTATTGAACTGTTGATCTGAAATATCCGTGCAAGAATGAAGAAAGAATACGATTTTCCTGCGTTGGGGCGGCCTGTCGTAAGAGGCGACAAAACTAACCCACAGCCAGGTGGAAGGGCATTTGCCCGACTGGATGGCTACCACCCCTGGTCTAAAGTATGTCACCATAACAACCATGAGTTGTGTTCTGACATTTGTGATTAGGTTCCAGTCTCCCTTAAGAGAGCAGCAGCACATTTGTAGCACCTTTGGTGTTGCAAATGTCTATAGGCGATGGTAACCGCTTTCCATCAAGTGGGCCGTCTGTCTGTCTGCTGAGCTCCTGCAATAAAAAAAATATGGTATTTAATTAATACAAAACATAGTCTAAGTGAAGTGTATTATATAGATATACGCGCATACACCAGCTAAGCAATTGTTACAGTCTGCTGAAATAGAAGTTTAAACATGGTCCTTCGAGCCGGATATGAACCAGTGACTTAATGTCCATAGGCGACGGGCTAAACCTTTACCGGCCTACTTCACTGCAAAGCAGAGCTCTCGGGTTCGATTCCTGAAATGGTAAATTTCTGAAACGAATTTTCTTCGTTATTTACTATGGTCTGGGTGTCTGGGACTTAACTTGCTTAATTTGGGGATATACAATATGTGTGTTTGGGTGATCAGATGGGCTGTCTGTTTGTCTGCTTTAGGCGAGTAAAGAAACATCGCTATTTAAAGTAGAAAACTCATCTCTAGTTTAAATAGCTATTGTAAAAACTATTGCTTGAAATTTGACATTACTTGTATGGAGCTTATGTCAAATTTTAACAGATAGTAAGGCAAATGAGCGGTTGATAAGATATAGAGACCGGTCATTAGTCGTCAGGCGTCAGTTAGCGAGTCATTCAGCCATTAGCCAAATAGGCATCAGCTGGTTTTTTTAGTCGACTTTTAAACCACTATTAGCCAGATGGCAAAATTTTTGAAATTTCGCTTGGTTACCAATCGCTGTTGGTACTTACGCTCACGTATGGAAGCGAGAGTTGGGTATGGAAGAGAGAGCACGAAAGTAAAGTAAACGCGGTCGAGATGCGAGCACTGCGGAGTGACGCTCGCGGACCGCGTTTGTAATACCGAAGTAAGAGAGTTGATCTGAAAGAGAGTGTCGGGGTGAAGGTAAGGAAAGGAATGCTTCCGAGGTTCGGGTATGTGGATAGAATGACTAAACAGATACACAATGCAAAAGCGGATGGATGCAGAAGTCGTGGAAGGCCACAACACACCGTCCATGATCAAATTGATCGTGTACTAGTAGAAGGTGATGTCAGGAGCCTTAGGAACAGACGAGCGTGCATGACAAGAGCTATGAATGTCAAAGAAGCAAGTGAGGTGTGTAAGAATAAGCCTGAATGGTGCTCTGTTGTTCGTGCCTACCCCGCAAGGGAACAGGCGTGAAGTTATCTAGGTATGTATGTATGTAACAATCCCTAATTAAATTTAATGAGCCATTATTCTACTCTGAGTACGACAATCGACTTAACAGGAAAATCTTCTTAAAAAAATTCTGCTAAATACTACTTTAGATAATAAACTATAAAACTGGTCTACAATTTAAACGCCGAAGTATTATAGCGAAGGCGCCTAGATCTCACGCCCACTCCAACATCTATTATGCTGGGCATAATGTCAATGACACCGCGGTGTGGGCATGGCGTATGTGGGCGAATATTTTGTCTCGTTTTAATATCGTTAAGTAATGTTCATCTTTCAAAACAGCTTATAAAGACTTACGTTTCTATTTAAATGAATTTTTGGCAAACATTTCGCACGTCTAACAAAAAAAGATGTAACTCAAAATTTAAGAATTTGGACACAACTTAGGAACTCAAAGTGAGCGTTAGCTTCCAAAACGAGAGAACGGCACTTATCTATCCTGTACAGAGTCTAGCCAATTGTAGACTTAAAACTAAAAAAGTAAAAAGTATAAAATAACTTATTTCTAAAGCTATTGTTCACGCCACCGCGTAACGAACGATGATTCCCCGAAAAAGTAATTTACCCCGCACTTCCGCGTCTCAACGATCAGTCTGAATCGACCCGTCGTAAAGACATTCACGCATCGCGCGCGCATTTGAGATATCCACCCAATTGCAATACTAATCGGGTTCCAAGAGCTTGGTGATAAGTGGCAAGTGAATCTAGTTGTGAAGCGGGAAATAAATAAGTAGAAAACACTTATTTCTAAAGCTATATCGCAGACGCTCCGGTTACTAGTCATAATTAAGTCCAATCTCCATTCCCTCTTACCCTTGCACCCTTGAAATCTGGCAATCGGCCAGATCAGCTATTATTATTAATATATATTATCTAAAACATCTCGAAGTCGGTGCAAAGTAAAACATAAAAATTACTATATTTTGAAAATTACTAAGCACCGACTTTAACATGTTTCAGATAATATATATTAATAATAATAGGTTTAGAAATAAGTTATTTTATACTTTTTAGTTTTTGAAGTAGGTTTTATTAAATGAAGTTTTTTTTATTTTTTTGTTACTTTTTAGTGTCTAGCTTTGTATGGGTACCTTTGTACGAAAGGTGCCGCGCTCCTTAAAAAATATAGGTCACAAGAAACGGGAACAAAACAATGTTCGTAAAATGAAAACTACTGGGCCAAACTATGTTAAATTTTTCGGGGACCAAATGGCAGTTATTCCGCATCAAACTAAATAAGAATCACGTAAATCGGATCATAAATCTCAGAGTAATCGGTGAACATACATAAAAAAAAGATCCCGACGAATTGAGAACCACCTCCTTTTTTTGAAGTCGGTTAAAAACTCGATCAGGTTTCCACTCTATCCTTCCAGAGTTAAGACTATTAAACCAGTCGCCGACTGACTGGTCGCCCCAAGTATTCTTTCTTCATACTCAGATCCTTCTTCCGTTCTACGTGACCAAGCCAGAAGAGACGGTCAGTCTATGTTTTAAAGAATTAAGATTCGATTCAATTCCAGTAGCAAATCAGAAGTTAACTATGTACTAACTAATTAACTTAGGGCCGATATTTCAATCATCGGATACAACTTGTTCATAGAATGGAATAAAACAGTTGAATGATTTCACTTTAATAATAATGTTCCTAGTGCGGGACTCGAATTAAAAATGCCGCCGGTATTACTGTAGAATTTATTAGAACTATACAAACACGTATAACAGAGGTACAAATATAACAGGATGCAACCAGTACAAACTGCACGATTCAATAACACGCGCAAAGTCCGTCACTATATAGCTTATCGAATGTACACGTCTTGCTTTGATCGTGGTTCTCGCTAGACTGCACAAAGTACTTTATATATACGGGTATAGAGTCAACAGTCATAATATATATACTAACGCACTCTATCGGTATACGACACAATACAACGACAAAAACCGTCCAGGGCGTCCAGTATTATTTTGATTTATATATTAGACTTTTGGAAATTGCGGAAGTTAACAATTTAACTCCTGCAATTCCCAAAAGCCTTTTCAAAAAATGTTTATAGTAAGTAAATAAAACAACAATTTATTATATTTCATTTTATTAAAATTACCTTTTATTAAAAGAGTTTTACCGCATCTGGGCACACAACAACCTCTTTCAGAAGAAGCCATAATCCAAGTCAACAGAGAACAAATCGTTAGGCAAATCGGTGTTCAGGGTACATGCGTAAGTCCAACGTGATAAGCGAAGTCTTCGGAGTCCAGGACTCGTATCGATCGGTTCGGAATGTCATTTTGGTTTTGACATAATTGACATCTTTGACATAAGTTTTTGGTTAATCGACAATTCATCAAAAATCCAGTAATTAAAGTTAAAAAGCGCTTTATAATTTGAAAAAGGTGAGGAATGGAACTTACATACTTTAAAATATATTTATTAGCTGATATGGCTTGCAAAAACATAAAACATTTCAAATATTTCTTAAACAAGTATTAAAACAACTGCGTATAACGAAACATAATAATATTATTTTCTTTCATTTGGTGTTTAATTTGAGAACAGTGACTACTGCAATAAGTAGTACTAAAAGAACGCCAAAAAATTCCAAGAAAAAATAATTGTACTGACTGTTATGACACTGCTAGACTGATTCACCGCTCCGTTCGGGCATTCCTTTTATTCTGTACAAATACAATATGCCTTGACGCAAAACAATAAATTCTAAGAATTAGTTCGACACACCTGCCTAATGACTGCCATAAAACAAGTACAATAACAATAGAATGCTTTTCGTAATTACAAATTTTAAACACAAAGTAAACAAAAGAAGTCCAAATGCGGGAAAGGTAATGGCAATGGCAATGGCAGATGTCAGGCAGATGTGCATTCGCTTTTTGTCGGCATGTAACAATAATAATTTATTCGACTGATAACTTTTATATGTTGATTGAAAAATCAAGCCTTAGTTTTTTAATTAAGCCAATAGATGTGTTAACGCCGACCAGCTCCGTCGGGGAGAGAGGGGAGCGCCGCGAGCGGCGCAGTCCGCCTTACACCATCCGGCTTGAAGGATCATGTCTATGCTCCTCCCTGGTTGTGTGGGTTCTTGTAGTAATTAGTGGACTGTTTTAATTATATATGATTTTATTCGCTGTATTAATTAGTATGCGTAAGCGTCGCCGGACGGTGTAAGGCGGACTCTCTCCCCGACGGAGCTGGTCGGCGTTAACAGATGTTGAATTGCCTTCTTTAAAAGCTATGAGCGTTTCAGTGTCTTCAGAACCTCCATGGAAGGGGTAGATTAGGGAATTAAAATTACGTGTTTTTCTTTAGACACACTCCTTATGTACCATACAAAAAAGCTACCAAACTCCCGGGTTATAACAAGTTTGCTATTAAACAAATTACAGTTTTTCCTAAACCTACTAATGCTGAAAGAAATAGTGTTCTGAGTAAACTAGTATTTTTTCTCGTACAATAATATTTATACTATAAACAGTTAAAACTAGGGATGGGCCGAATGTGATTTGAACCGAATACGAACTTCGGCCGAACATCGGTTAGATTTCGCCACGCTTTCTCAAGAGCAACACATCGTGACCTGTTGACGACGTCAACTTGATAACACCGAATTTTTGGCTCAACCATAACCTGCCTCCAGTAAATTTTAAGTAATATTCCTGTAATACATAGTAATCTATTCTTTTATCCATAAAAGAATAGATTCTTAGACCTTTGATTAGAAAAAAATCACAATTTCATAATTCTAAATTCATGATGTAAAATTCGTAAAAAATGATTTCAATCAAAATTAAAGTTATAATTGCTGAGTCCCTTAGACGTGTTTTTTTATTAAATTCAAGTTACGCATTATAATTAAGCAGTTGCCCTACTTACTGATGTTTCTTAGAGGAATAATAAGTTTATTTTATTTTTGTTTTAATTTGATGTCTATTCAATTAGGTAAAGACTCAATCAAGAACTTATTTTATTTATTTTTTATCACATTGCACGTTAAGATTTACATGTTCCTAACTAAAATTAATGACCATGAGTATATAGATGCCAATTTTTATATTACGATTATTATGTTGGGTACGGGTATGGTTATTATATGATTTCTTTTAACTTCAGTCAAAATAGTGCAAGTAGGTATTTTACTTTTTCTATTCACCGAACGTTCGTCATTTAAACTGAATTTCGGCTCAAATTGCCGAAATTCGGTTAAAACGAATTTCGGCCCATCCCTAGTTAAAACATATTCTTGTAGATTAGCAACAGATAATTTCTATGTATAAGATTATTGTATTGAAATGTTTTTGTGTAGTAATTATTGGATTTTCCCGAGCGTTTTGGTAATAAGTACTTTAAGATGAGTCGTAATTTGCAAAGCGTTATTTTTTTTTTATTGGTTTCCGTCTATAATTAGCCAAAATCCCAAATTGCTTCATAACGCAATCTAAGCATTAATAACACCGGTTATAATATTATGAAATTATTATCCGTGCAGGAATGGAGAAAGAATACAATTTCCTGCGGCGCGGGCAAATTGCGTCTTATATTCTCGACTCGTCAGTCATAAAAAATGTTTTTAGCTTGTTAGCAGTTTAACCAGATTGATAAATGTAATATCGTCAGTACAATGCAATAAATACATTAATTAATTATTACATACATACATAACTTCACGCCAGTTCCCTTGCGGGGTAGGCACGAACAACAGAGCGCCATTCAGGCTTATTCTTACACACCTCACTTGCTTCTTTGACATTCATAGCTCTTGTCATGCACACTCGTCTATTCTTAAGGCTCCTGACATCACCTTCTGCTAGTACACGATTAATTTGATCATGGAAGGTATGTCGTGGCCTTCCACGACTTCTGCATCCATCCACTTTTGCATTGTATATCTGTTTAGTCATTCTTTCCACATGCCCGAACCACCGGAGTATTCCTTTCCTTACCTTCACCCCGACACTCTCTTTCAGACCAACTCTCTTTCTTACTTCGGTATTGCGTTTGCGTTTATTATATTAGTATGGATATATATAAATCGTCTGCAAAATTTATAAACGTCAAATAGCCATGTGTAGTTCTTGATTGTATGCCAAAATCTCCGATGTAAGGGAATTACCAGTTTGTTTTTTCAGGTGTTATAACAGATAGTGGAGTATTTCTTGTACTAACCGTGACTTTGCTGATTTTGACCAGGATTGAAGGGCTGAGCTCGCGATTGTACTAGCAAGGAAACACATATTCTAAAACTTTGTAAATATCAAACACCGATAAATTGTTTATAAGAAGCAGGCATTTCTACAGGTGTAACATAACCATTGGTGGCAGTTGCTTCTTCCAAATAAAACTCGATGTGGACTGTATGACTTATTATTGGCATTATTTACAATTAAATTAAAGGCCTCCTAAGGCCATGAGCCTCTAAACGAAACGACTCATGGACTCTTCGGGTGATCAGAGGGCTGGTGTTTACCTCGGCCAACGGATCAGTATGGCGATCCAGCGAGGAAACGTAGCCAGCCTTCTGAGCACCTTACCCATAGAAGACGGTGATCTGGGCTCAATATGCTACTTATAGTCTTGAGGGACTTTGAATAGAATACAATAAAAATAAGTTTTCTTGCATTGTATTCGATTATATGTAATTTGTATTTGATTTAATAAAAAAAAAATTAAAACTATACATAGACGAGATACAGAGAGAATGATGAATGGCAGAGAGTAAAGTATTGGCGTATTGGTGCTATATAAGCAATGTGAAAAATTTTCGGCCTCCAAGGCCGCTTCTTTTATCCCCCGTTCCGTCCGACGCCTAGCTGCTAACTGTGCGAGCTATGGGCGTCGTGGGTATGCGCGGCGTGGAGAGCAGTGCGCGCGCTTCAGGGGGGTGCTCTCTGTCCGCAACAATAACTATTCAAAAACCCAGAAACAACTACAAAAATATTTCTTATTAAATGTACACCAACATAAAAATGATAATACACTTTCTTGTCTAAAGATTATAAGGTAGTACAATGAACAGTCTTATTGCTTAAAGCAATCTCTTCCATGCAACTTTCTTCTTCTAGAATATATAATTAAATATTGTAGCACGGAGGTTTCGTTCTTTAGCGCCAACCTCTATAACGTTTACGAATATATAATGTTCACGTCATGAAAGACAGACTTCGTTTAGTATCTTGTAGTAGCTTTGGAGGGTAGAGGTAAGGAGAATCATAAGTGTATATGAAAAAGTGTCCGTCGCAATGCATTAAATTAGGGTGGCGCCACTTTAGCATCAGGGTGAACTTTAACGAAAGCTCCAAAAGTTATTAGAGTGGTATTATAATGTTTTAGTTTTATAAAATTAAATATTACAAAATCACTAAGCGTATTATTCAAAATTCACGAAATTAAATCACTATTCACGGTTTCACATAACAATTCTTTGAGGTTATATTTAGTAAATTACTTTGTATTTTGAAGGATACCTTCAAGTGGTGTACCTTTGTGGTGGAAGGTACACCACTGATATAGAAAGAAGAGTGAATTTGGGGAATAGTTTGAATGGAGCGTTAGGTAAACTTCTAGGCGCTAAGAACCTCAGCCAGAAGGCCCAGCTCACCGTACACAACGCGGTGCTGGTACCTACGCTCACGTATGGAAGCGAGAGTTGGGTATGGAAGAGAGAGCATGAAAGTAGAGTAAACGCGGTTGAGATGCGAGCACTGCGCAAAATCTGCGGAGTGACACTCGCGGACCGCGTTCGTAATACCGAAGTAAGAAAGAGAGTTGGTCTGAAAGAGAGTGTCGGGGTGAAGGTAAGGAAAGGAATGCTCCGGTGGTTCGGGCATGTCGAAAGAATGCATGATGAAAGAATGACTAAACAGATATACAATGCAAAAGTGGATGGATGCAGAAGTCGTGGAAGGCCACGACACACCTTCCATGATCAAATTGATCGTGTACTAGCGGAGGGTGATGTCAGGAGCCTTAAGAACAGACGAGCATGCATGACAAGAGTTATGAATGTCAAAGAAGCAAGTGAGCTGTGTAAGAATGGGCCTAAATGGCGCTCTGTTGTTCGTGCCTATCCCGCAAGGGAACTGGCGTGAAGTTATGTATGTATGTATGTACTTTGTATTTTGTTTTATAACAGTATGTGTTATATATACTGTCACCAACTACTCTAGTCGCCAAAGATATTAATTTTTTACCTCGGCATACTTAGATTCGTGTACAACAGCTACATTTATACCATACCCTTTGTCTACATCAGCGCCATTGTGGACGGTTTTTGAACTGTTATTTACAGCTTACAACTGGACACTTCTTAAACTGTTTTTCTATATGAGATGATTCTTGTTACCTCTTAACCTCCATAGTAGTAGCTTAGAATATGTAGACAACTATAGAGGCGCCCAATATGGAGCGTCACTATAGTAGTTTACATTTAATATTATCTAAGGTTTCGCGACTTGTATACATAATAAAACTACGTTTTGACGGTTTTAAGCGCGGTAATTTTATTTGATTTTGGTTTTCCGACGTTTCGGCCACTTTTCAGTGGCCGTGATCACGGAAGACAAAGATGTCAAGTGTCGACGAGTATTGTTAAAGTTTTATTTAGCCTACCGCCAACTTGTTCATTTTAATTATTTAGTTTTAATTTTGTTTATGGTTATTATTTACTCTATGCGAGCCTAATCTAATTTACTTTTAATTAAAATTAACAAGTTGGCGATAGGCTAAATAAAACTTTAACAATACTCGTTGATACTTGAAATCTTTGTCTTCCGTGATCACGGTCAATGAAAAGTGGCCGAAACGCTTAAAACCGTTAAAACGTACTTTTATTAGTTTACATTTGGTTGTTTTGTCGCCTCTTACGATAGGCCGCTCGACCGCAGGAAATTGTATTCTTTCTCCGTTCCTGCACGGATGAGATTTTTCGGAGCTTTTAAAAACATGCTTAAGATAATCAATAAACCTTTTGTACGTAGAGTGTTCAGTGTATACAAACATAAATCCGTCAAATCTGTTCGCGCTGGTACGCGGCCAATCGGCCCTAATGTGTTTACGTACCAGGCAAACAAAACTCACCCGGGGTTTGTTTGCTCGAAAAAAATACACTTACGCGTCTTTCTGTATATTTATCTACGTATAAAAGGAGATTGGTCTATAGAATGTGCTCTACTTTTATCATATTCACCATCTACTTATATCAGGGGTCGCCAAATGGCGGACCGCGGTCCGCATCCGGACCGCCGACCTATTTTGTGCGGACCGCGAGAACACAGCAACTTTCACTACAGTTTTAAAACACAAACATGCGTCATTTTCCAGTGAAGAGTTCTGGATAAAATTTTTGTGTGGTAATAAATATCCAGAGCTACAAAAATTAACTTTGAAACTACTTACTTTGTTTCGGTCAACATATATTTATGAAGAAGCATTTTCGAAGATTAACTTCATTAAAAATACATCTCCAGAATTTAGAAAGAAAGAAAAAATATTTATATAGGACAAGAAACAAAAAGAGGTCTGGAAGAGAGTGTCGGGGTGAAGGTAAGGAAAGGAATGCTCCGGTGGTTCGGGCATGTGGAAAGAATGCACGATGAAAGAATGACTAAACAGATATATAATGCAGATGTCGTGGAAGGCCACGACACACCTTCCATGATCAAATTGATCGTGTACTAGCAGAAGGTGATGTCAGGAGCCTTAAGAACAGACGAGCGTACATGACAAGAGTTATGAATGTCAAAGAAGCAAGTGAGGTGTGTAAGAATAAGCCTAAATGGCGCTCTGTTGTTCGTGCCTACCGCGCAAGGGAACTGGCGTGAAGTTATGTATGTATGTATGTAAGAAACAAAAAACTCTTACATGATAATATTCTAATAATAAATTATGGTGTTCTAAAAAGGCTCTTGCTCAGCATAATGCTAGGTTTCACAATCAGCGCTGATCATCCGCAAGTACCTCTAATTGATGCCACGGCTTAGCTTCACAAAGCAAATTAAAAACAATAAACATTGGTTATAAAATTTTGCAATTAGTAGTGTATATTAATACAATAATATAATTACAAACAAAAGAAAACGAACATAAGAAAAACAACGGACAGAAGTGACGAATAAGACAGAAATAATAAATTCGTAATGGTTTGTTATAGCGCACTAATCAACATATTATACATACATAACTTCACGCCAGTTCCCTTGCGGGGTAGGCACGAACAACAGAGTGCCATTTAGGCTTATTCTTACACACCTCACTTGCTTCTTTGACATTCATAACTCTTGTCATGCACGCTCGTCTGTTCTTAAGGCTCCTGACATCACCTTCTGCTAGTACTCGATCAATTTGATCATGGAAGTTGTGTCGTGGCCTTCCACGACTTCTGCATCCATCCACTTTTGCATTGTATTCTATTGTACGACATATTATAATACTATAAAATACTCGTGTATAATTTAATGTCAATAGCTTGCACCAATTTTACTTCAAACTTCAGACAGATAGTCCGCAACAAGAAATGTCACTTTCTTCATTGATATGTAAAAAAATACATTTTTTATTTCCGTAATTACATTTGTTTAATAAATATTTTTGTTTGTAAAATGTTGTGCGGACCGTGACGGACTTTTCATTTCTTAAAACGGATCCCGAGTGAAACGAATTGGTGACCTCTGACGTATATCATATTCTTGTAGAATGCACCAAAAATAACAACGAGAGGGAGCAACTGAGGAGAGACTTATGCTTAGACTTCCTGGACTTTGGAGCTTTTCATTCCTTTTGACCCCTTGTCTGTAAAAACAAAATTAGTTTTAAACTTATTTATTGAAGTGAAACTTCTATATAGACGGGCCGATTGTTAATGTACTTGTCCAATTTGAAAACTTCAAGTGAAAAAATTTTTGCGATTCGTTTAACCACTTGTCCGCTGCCATTTTTTATGATGCTCTAAGTGAACATGTGTGAATTATTTCCTTGTGTGTTTTTATATAGTCTAGTTTGATATATATCCAATATACGAGTTAGCATAGATTATCACAGAATCGATTACTTTTTAATTGAAGTATTTTTTTTTTTTTTTTAAATCGGCAGACAAACACACATATTGTATATCCCCAAATTAAGCAAGTTACGCTTGTGTTATGGGTAATATACAACGGTCTACTCTGGGGCCGATCCCAGACACCCAGACCATAGTAAATAACGTAGAAAATACGTTTCCGAAATTTACTATACCAGGAATCGAACCCGGAACCTCTGCGTTGCAGTGAAGTACGCCGGCAAAGGCTTAGCCCGCTCAACCACAGAGGCCGTCAAAATTCGTGGGCAGTTTTTGAATTATTCTCTATATTTGTTGAAGTAATCAATAATTTGACAGCGCGGCAGTTTTGATGGTGAGCTTATGAAAAAAAATGTGTGCTGGGACACATATTAGAAGTGAAACTTCAACGGACAAGTGGAAAAACGAATCGCAACGGACAAGTGGAAAACTTCAACTGACAAGTGACAAAATGAATCGCAACAAAATTTTAATTTGAATTTTTACGAGCAGATTGTTAATGTACTTGTTCAATTTGAAAACCTGCCCGTAAAACTTCAAGTTAAAATCTTGTTGCGATTCATTTTGTCACTAGTCAGTTGAAGTTTTTCCACTTGTCCGTTGCGATTCGTTTTTCCACTTGTCCGTTGAAGTTTCACTTCTACTATATGTCTCAGAACACATTTCGATTTTTATTATTTTATGTGCATGTAAGGTTTTGTCTTCACGGCGTGATATGGACGCTTGTCCAAAATCCAAAAAAAAAACCATTTTCACCATCTTTTTAATTTACTTATTTCTCCCTTCGTGTTGCTGAGGAGTTTCTTGTCGCTTATAATAACAGCACAAAAACGTCCCACTGCTGGGCTCGGGCCCTCCACTATTGGGGAACAGATAGTATACCCGCCACGCTTGTCCAAGGCGGCTTGGCAGGTTTGACACATCGGCTATCTCTCGATGTGCAGGTTGCATCACGATGTTTTCCTTCGTCGTTAATTGTAACAACATGCAAATTAGCTCAGAAAACTGCTTAAGTGGTGCATGCGCTAGCCATTGCTACTACGACTTTTAGTTTACTTTATTCTTGTCGCTTCTTCGCCTTAAATAGAGACAACACGTAGAGCGGTTTATAAAAGCGACACATCGCACTGCTACTGCACCGCTACCGCGCTGCTATTCTGTGATTTCTATGTAAATGCAAACGTTGATAGCCATTCAATTTCTATACTGTTGCTCGCTCAATAGCAAAACTGCTGTGAGGACACCGTCGCAACTAGTGTGCACGATTTGGAAGCGCGGTGGCGGCGTCGTGTACTCGCGAATTCACACCTGTTTTTTTATTATGTTGTTTTAATCTTTATATATTATATATAATTCTTCTGTACGTGTGTTGACAGTGAACTCCTGAACGGCTGGACCGATTTGAATAAATTTTTTTGTGCGTGTTCAAGTGGATTCGAGGATGGTATAGATTCACAATTGGACCCGGTAGGTGGCGCTGCAATCGGGTTCTAAATTTTATTTCTTATATTATTATTATACTGTTATAAATATATGAAAATTCAAATGGGCCTTCTACATATTGGTGCATAGAAAAATCAAAGCCTAAATACCACTTACCACGCTTTCACTGACGCGAGTTTGTCTTCGTACATCTACTTCATTGACTGCTGTCTTTCAAGTCAAAAAAACAGGTTAACCACAAATAGAGCAATGTACTCACAACAATGAGATTCGGTTGTATGCCGTTATGAGCCAGGGGCCAATGGTGTTCCCAGCAGACAATAGGACATTAGTATGGTATTCAGTACAATTTGCTTCGAGTTCTCGAGCGATACATTCTTTGAAATTTCTTGTACATTTTCTATCAGCCGCACTCAGAGTTAAAAGGGAACTTAACTCATTCGGCCGGAGTGTTTTAATATTATTTGTTTCTATAAGCTCACTATCAAAACTGCCGCGCTGTCAAATTCTTGCCTACTTCAACAAAAATAGAAATAATTCAAAAACTACCCACGAATTTTATTCAATTTAAAAGTAATTGATTCTGTGATAATCTATTGCTTAGAGTTTGTTTGTTTGTTTAAACGCGCTAATCTTAGGAACCGCTGGTCCGGTTTGAAAAATTATTTCAGTGTTGAATAGTACATTTATCGAGGAAGGATATAGGCTATATTATATTTTCCACAAAATTAGGGATCCTTATTAAAAGTCCAATAATATAGCCCAAGGTGTAAAAAAATGACCCGAAAAAATCCTTACACGGCGTGCGCTGAGAAAACTATTGATTATAGAACAAAACAATGTACTACCACTTTGCAGAAAATATAATTGTCTACAAAAAATATCGCATAACCATATGTCTAACTATTGTAGTTATCTTACAATAAGTGTTTTCTTTTATTTTTTTTTAATAATTAAAATTACGTCGCTTCAAAAACTCTTTATTTTGTACCTTGCTATTAATCCTTATCAAAATAAATTATTCCATATTCAAGACGAATTCAATACGTTTCTAGCACTTTTTGAATTATTCAATTCTGACGTTTCATTCAAAAGATATCGCGATATTTAAAATGTAAGTATTAGTGTTGTAGCCAAATATACTAATATTGTTTGATTGAACGCGCTAATCTCAGGAACTACGGGTCTGATTTGAAAAATTCTTTCAGTGTTAGATAGCCCACTTATCTAGGAATGCTATAGGCTATATATCATCACGCTAAGACCAACAGGAGCGGAGCACCAATGAAGAATGTTTCTAAATCGGGAGGTTTTTTTAACTTACTTTTTTTTAAACTACTCCACGTGGACGATGTCGCGTTGGAACAGTAAGGTTCTGTTGTCAAAGACTGTACTTCTATAATCACAGACTTCGCCAAAGCTACACTGTTAATTTGACTTTAACAATAAACAAAAGAGTACATATGCATGTGTGCGTCAAATACATGGTAGTGTGTGTAATGTTTTTTTTATTGATTTAATGTATTTTTTATGCATAATTTTAAAAAAATATTAGCATTCTACGCTCCTTCTCTATTATTAAGTGTGCGAAATTTCATACTCCACCCGCGCAATTTTCGTAAAAAGGGGATACAAAGTTTTTGCTTCACGTATTAATATATAGATGCTGCCGTCCAAAAAGGCTGTGTTGTTTTCAAGATTCAAAGCAATGTGTATGTGTGTTTTTACATAATAATTTTTATAGTTCTATGTACTTATATTGCTAGACGATAAAATTTAAATTTATGTAATCAACAGCACAGTCATAATCAGTAGTTACAATACTTCCTCATATGGGCGGAGTGTCGCTTCAAAGTCAATTTGCACATCAATAATAATTGAGAACAGTGATTCTAAACCTTTTTTTAAAACCCTCTTTGGAGGAAAATAAAAATGTCAACGCCTTTAATTCTATAATCTATACTAATATTATAAATTAGTAGGCTGGTACCTACACTCACGTATGGAAGCGAGAGTTGGGTATGGAAGAGAGAGCATGAAAGTAGAGTAACCGCGGTCGAGATGCGAGCACTGCGCAAAATCTGCGGAGTGACGCATCGCGGACCGCGTACGTAAGACCGAAGTAAGAAAGAGAGTTGGTCTGAAAGAGAGTGTCGGGGTGAAGGTAAGGAAAGGAATGCTGCGGTGGTTCGGGCATGTGGTAAGAATGACTAAACAGATATACAATGCAAAAGTGGATGGATGCAGAAGTCGTGGAAGGCCACGACACACCTGCCATGATCAAATTGATCGTCTACTAGCAGAAGGTGATGTCAGGAGCCTTAAGAACGGACGACGTGTATGACAAGAGTTATGAATGTCAAAGAAGCAAGTGAGGTGTGTAAGAATAAGCCTAAATGGCGCTCTGTTGTTCGTGCCTACCCCGCAAGGGAACTGGCGTGAAGTTGTGTATGTATGTGTAATATTATAAAAACGTAAAGTTTGTGAGTTTGTGACGTTGTAGGGGGTAATCTCTGGATCTACTGAACCGATTTAAAAAAAATCTTTTACTGTTCGAAAGCTACGTTAACAGGGAGTGTCATAGGCTATATAACATAACGCTATATACCACGGGAGCGGGACAGAGCGCGGGTGAATCCGCGCCGGGCCGCTACTAATTTATAATTAGAGCTTGCAAGACACTAACATTTCCTTAAAGACAAGTAGGGCATATCATATTTTATCTCTTAAACTACATCTAGCAAATTATTATGTCTTTCCATTGTGTTGGCATGCTAAAGTATATGGCAGCTAATATGTATTTATAGATGTCATCTATACTAATATATAAAGCTGAAGTTTGATTGTTTGTTTGCTTGACCGCGCTAATCTCAGTAACTACTGGTCTGATTTGAAAAATTCGTTCAGTGTTAGATAGCCCACTTATCTAGGAAGGCTATAGGCCATATATCATCACGCTAAGAACAATAGGAGAGGACCAATGAAGAATGTTGCAAAATCGGGAGTGTTTTTTAACTTACTTTTTTTTAACTATTCGACGCGGACGAAGTCGCGTGTAGAAGCTAGTAATTTATAATTAGACATCGCTTTTTTTATTGCAGGAGATCAGCAGACAGGCAGACGGCCCACTTGGAAAGCGGTTACCATCGCCCATGGACATTTGCAACAGTAAAGTTGCTACAAATGCGCTGCTGCTCTCTTAAGGAAAACTGGAACCTGGTCACTAATACCGGAACACAACTCAAGGTTGTTATGGCGACATACTTTAGACCAGGGGTGGTTGCCATCCAGTCAGGCAAATGCCCTACCATCTGGCTGTGGGTGATTAAGTCGCCTCTTACGACAGGCCGCCCGGCCGCAGGAAATTGTATTCTTTCTCCGTTCCTGCACGGATATATAGCTGGCTAGACACTAACATTTCCTTAAAGACAAGTAGGACATATCATACTTTAATTGAACTACATCTTTGCAAATTATTATGTCTATCCATTGCGTTGGCAGCCTAAAGAATATGGCAGCTAATATGTATTTATAGATGTCATGTAAAGTATACTTGTAGTAATTACTCGTATAATAATGGCACAATTTATTAGATTACATGCCATCATCATCATCCGAGCGTTAATTCCCGGTTGTGTTCGGAGCGTTCACTCCGACGCCCAGGGTCCGCTTTCCTACTTTTTCCACTTCGCGCGGTTTTCGGCATCCCCCGTTTTGAGACTATTGGTACGCATGTCATCCTTCACAACGTCAAGCCAACATTTCTTGGGCCATTCCCCTTCGACCGGGACCTGGTGGAGGCGGCATGGCTAGACATTTGTTCCCCACATAATTAGCCGGTCTAATTAGCGACACTCTTACAGTTAGTCTGCTATGTCACGGACATGAAGACTGCCGCGGATGCGGAAGTTCCTGACCTGGTCTTTCCGCGTCACTCCACACATCCATCGCAGCATATTCATCTCCGTGACACGCAGTTCTTGCTTGTGTCGCTTAAATACAGGCCACGCTTCACTGCCGTACAAAAGGACAGGTCTAATTATGGATTTAATTAAATTTATTAAATTACATGCAACTATGTTTTTTTTATTGCTGAAGCACAGCAGTCGTTGACGGCCCAACTGTGATGGAAAGTGGTTACCGTCGCCGATAGACCTTAGCAATACCAAAGGTGCTGTCAATATGCTGCCGGCCTTGAAGGAGACACTGGAATCTGGCCACTGATGCCGGAACACAACTCAAGGATCCGTCGTAAAGACATTCACGCATCGCGCGCGCATTTGAGATATCCACCCAATTGCAATACTAATCGGGTTCCAAGAGCTTGGTGATAAGTGGCAAGTGAATCTAGTTGTGAAGCGGGAGATATATAACAAGAGAACACGCACTGCTGCTCCTGTATCGCAGACGCTCCGGTTACTCAGCTCATATTATTACGGGTGAGTCCATTTATCTCCATTCCCTCTTACCCTTGCACCCTTGAAATCTGGCAATCGGCCAGATCATATGGTCTTTCGAACCGAATATTCCAACTGGCGACCTATTTATACAGTCTGCAACAACCGTATTTTGCCATTTTATGGTTAATTCAAACCAAATTGTAAATTTTCGCATACCTAAAAAGTTAAATAAACAATCATTATCAATCTGCCCATTTACCCGTTTTCTGCCCTTGTTTTTTCTTTTTTGTTTTCTTATAAACATATTACTTCTGCCCTTATATATTTGAATACCCATTCCACATTCCTCAGATAATTACGCAAATTGCTACACGATAACTATTTTTTGGTACGTAGGTAGGTTAATATAACCTCGAGTACGTATTCTGTACTTTATTCAGCACACCTATTCTCGAATACTTGCACTAAACGTGATATCGGATCGATATAATAATATTGAATATTATATTCGTTTCACTCGGTGTGGTTAGCTTGCCGTGCAACTTTTATAGCTTATATATAGCTTCGTGTTTATTAAGACTCAGCGCACACGACAGTTTGATATATATTTTTTTTTCCTAATCATTTTTATTTATTTCGTATTTCTTACGTTTCTCTGGCTGCTTTCTTGCGTGTTCTTTATTAGCATTAGTAAAAAAAAAAAAAAAAAAAAAAAAAAAAAAAAAAAAAAAAAATTTTTTTTTTTTTTTTTCGTTTGCTTTTCCTTTTCTTATTGTGCACTTCTCATCGTCATGCCTACCAAATCGCAATCTGCCATCTTTATGCAAACCCATAAGTACATAACTTTCCTATTAGAGATAGCTAACCTTATATTAAAAGGAGACAAAAAGTATAGTGTAAACGATTTCATAGGGCGCTTTACAAAATTGGACGATATAAAGGGCAAGTTGGATACAGTATATTATGAGATCTTGGACTCTAAAGACCTTGACGACAAAGTGGAAAAATGGTACTTTGACTACTACACCTCGGCTATAGAAGCATATGAAAAAATTTTGGTGGCAAACATCACCATCAGCTCAAGCATCAAACCAAGCTCGCCCACATTCTCCACGTCTACTGTTCTGCCCAAAATAGATCTACCCAAATTTTCTTCCAAGCTTGAGGATTGGCCATCTTTCATAACTATTTTCAAAAGCCTTACGGACACTGCCGGTAATTTGTCAGGTGCAGTTAAATTACACTATTTATTTTCTTGCCTCTCCGGAGAAGCTCTCAGTATGGTATCACACCTCAAGGTTACCGATGAGAACTACGATGTAGCGATGACAACACTTGCCAATCGCTACGAAAATCGCCGAGTTCTCATTGATAGGTTTATAGATATGATACTAGAGTTACCCCACATCACCACCCGCTCACAAATCAGACAGTTATTTTTAGCCCCTCTTATTTCAACCCAATCGGCGCTTAAAAACCTAAACTTACCACTACATGACTCAGACTACGTCCTAGTGTCAATAGTAGTGCGGAAGTTAAAGGGCGAGCTTCGCACATTATTTGAACGAACGCATGGGTCTTCAGACACTCTGCCCACCTTAAAGGATGTAATCACATTCTTAGAAGACCATGCACGTTGCACAGAAACTGAGACATATAACCCACCCCCCCCTCCCCTCAGCCCGACATACAGACAAACTGAACGTGCTTCTCCCTCAGCACGGTACCAACCACGCGCTTCTGCACCCAGACCAGAAATTCGGCACGTTCGTTTTCAGCCCACTACTTCCGTCCGCCCACCTTTAACGCGCCCTGCATATCCTCTACAAAGTCAAGCGTACCCTGTACAGTACGCTCAAGGATACCCACAGTCTACACAATATTTCGAGCCCATAGCACAAGATTCCGCCCACCCACCAGCACCGACCAATAATTATTACTGCCCTTGGTGTCACGTTAGAGGACACAGGTTGCTGAACTGCGGTGAATACCTAAGACAGCCTACGCAAGGGCGCTGGGATTTTATCCAAGCTCATGAACGGTGCCGTAAGTGTCTAGGACCCCATTACTCTGACGAGTGCAGATCCACAGGACGGTGTAGAGAATGTGATAGCGAGAAACACCATACCACCTTACATCGCAGTGGCTTTGAATCACCCACATATGACAATTCTCACCTCTTGCCCCCACAACTAAGAGGACAAGAACACACCCGCCCAACCACGGAATCAAGAAACTCTTCTCGTCGTAATTCACCTATTAATTCACAACAATGACTACCTGCTACTCACTTACACAATACTACACTACACCCACCCATACCATCGCTACAATATACACCATCCACTACATCACGTAAACAAAATAAATCCCAGTTTCATACTCAGCACTATGATAATAAAGTTTATCATAATAATCACTTGCCCGGCAGCCCTGTTACTTCCTCTGATAAAGCTAACCAAAATGACAGTCATATTTCAGCACATACTCAGCACATTACAGTACACGATCCACCAGTTTTATTACCCACTGTGTCCCTAGAACTAGCAGACAACGCTGGAGTATTTCATAAGGCAAGAGCATTATTAGACAGCGGTTCCATGCTAACCTTGTTAACTAAAACTATGACACAAAAATTACGTTTGCCTGTCGAGCACACAGAACTAAAAATTACAGGAGTCGGTAATCAACAGACTCAAAACTCTAGTTCTTCAACTACCATCACATTCCGCCCTATTCACACCGAAGTCCCAGTAATTAGCGCAAAGGCATACATTCTACCAGATTTGACAGGTCTTTTACCATTAACAATGTTACCTGACGTTGTTCCACTCCTCGACTCGACACAGCTTCCCCTAGCAGACTCGTCTTATCGTTTTCCAGCCGCTATTGACTTGATTTTAGGTTCTGATGTCTTGGGCCAAATTTTGGATGGTAACAAAATTTTTTTGGGCCCCGGCAGGCCAATAGCCTTCGGCACGATCTTCAATTTCGCTCTTTTAGGTCCTATCAATCCAAACTACACAAAGCCTGAGCCTCAAGTTAATTCAGCACTAGTAAATATTGACTGTTTACAACCCCAACACTCAAATAAAGAAATACACTCCGCTCTGGAGAGATTCTGGGAAGTCGAAGAAGTGCAATCAAAGGACAACTCAACCTCTGACGAGTGTGAGGAGAACTTTCGTTCTACCACCACACGTGATCCCACAGGGCGATACATAGTATCCCTTCCCTTTCTTACAAAGGCACCTAAGCTCGGTGCAACCCACGCTATTGCACTACGACGATTCCTTAATTTGGAGCGCAAACTCCAAAGAGATCCTACCCTCCGCTCAAAATATATCGACTTCATGAAGGAATACATTGACATGGGCCACATGGCTCTTTGTCACCCCAGCACATTCAAAGGAAAAGACCATTTTTACGTCCCGCATCATGGCATCTTCAAAGCCAACTCTGAAAAACTTCGCACGGTTTTTGATGGCAGCTGTAAGAGCTCTAATGGTGTCAGTCTTAATGACTGTCTGCACACTGGCCCACCGCTCCAACGTGATATTACTGACATCATTCTAAATTTTCGTACTCACAAAGTGGTCTTTAGTACAGACATCCAGATGATGTTTAGAAATATACTAGTTCACCCAGACCACAGACGGTTCCAACTCATTCTATGGCGCTCTTCTCCAGATCAACCTCTGCTCACTTACGCCCTGTCCACTGTCACGTATGGCCTACGACCCAGCCCCTTCCTCGCCAATCGATCTATTATACAGCTGGTCACTGATGAAGGTCACCGTTTTCCCCAGGCTGCACAGGTTCTTACGCACTCCATATTCGTGGATGACATTCTGACTGGGCATGATTCAGTTGACAAGGCAATAGCTCTGCAGACTGAACTCATTGAGTTACTAGCCCTAGGGGGATTTCATTTGCGAAAGTGGACCTCAAACTCTCGTCAGCTTTTAGAACGCTTCCCGGATGATCAATGTGACATACCCAAGGATTTTGATGTTGTACCCGACTCCAATGCAATCAAGGTACTTGGTATGCAATGGATACCACAAACGGACGAATTTACATATCACATTTCGGTACCTACACTGGAAAAATTTACCAAAAGGTCAATACTCAGTACCATCGCTCGTTTATACGATCCTAGTGGATGGATCAGCCCAGTTATTTTCCGCGCAAAACTGCTCATTCAGCACCTATGGACTCTAAAGTTAGACTGGGATGAATCGGCTCCCAATGATGTCACATTTCAATTTCAGCACATTTTTGAAGACTTACCTCTACTCTCTGCTCTTCGACTCCCCAGAACAATTTGCACCAGCAAAGATTCCACCTACACCCTACACGGTTTTGCCGATGCATCCGAATCCGGATATGCAGCCGCAGTCTATCTTCATGAAACGAATATCACGGGTCAGGTACACGTCAGACTACTTGTTTCTAAATCCAAGGTAGCCCCCATTAAAACCCGACAGACTATACCAAAGCTGGAACTTTCAGCTGCACACCTCACTTCGCTGCTCATTTCTCGCGTCTCTGTTCAACTTTCTGCCCACATTACCATTCAGCAACACTTTTGTTGGTCAGACAGTACTATCGTACTCGCCTGGCTTAAAACTCCTTCTCAATCCCTACAGGTCTTTGAGGCCAATCGAGTCTCTGCCATTGCAGCCAATCCATGTAACCCTACTTGGAGACATGTACCCTCAGCTCTTAACCCTGCCGACTGTGCTAGCAGGGGAATATCAGCACAGGAACTCTTAGCCTATGACCTATGGTGGTCGCCTACTTGGCTCAAGGCCCCACCTGATACCTGGCCCACGATGCCCCCTGCTTTGGGTCATCACGTACTGCCTGGTCTAAAACCAAGAAAAATGGTAGCTCACATCGCGGTTCCTGATCTAGACACGGATTTACTCACGAGATTCAGCTCCTTAGACACACTTGTAGGCGTAACCGCATGTATTAAACGTTTTGCACACAATTGCTTGGTATCTTCTCACTCTCGCATCGTTGGTCCCATTACCGTAGACGAACGTAAGAAAGCGCTCTTACACTGGGTACGCTCAGTCCAACAAAATATGTTCGCTGAAGACATCCACCGACTGCAAACTAACAAATTATGTACAGTGCGAATACAACGCCTCTCGCCCTTTCTCAAGGATGGTCTTCTTAGAGTAGGAGGGCGCTTGTCCAACTCAGCCCTTAGATATGACACACAACATCCCCTCATCTTACCCAGTTCAAGCCCCCTTGTGGACCTAATTATAGATCATTTCCACACTATACACTGCCACCCGGGCGCAGATACACTACACGCACTACTCCGTCAACAATACTGGATTTTATCTGGAAGGCGAGTCATTCGTCACCGTGTCTTTAAATGTGTACGCTGTTTTAGGCATCGAGCTCAGCCGAATCCCCCTTTTATGGCCGACCTACCGGCTGATCGAGTCAGCCCACAACCGGTGTTTAGTCAAGTGTCCACGGATTTTGCCGGACCATTCCTAATTAAATCAAGTACTCTACGCAATGCCAAACTTCTCAAAGGCTACTTTTGTGTTTTCGTTTGTCTCGCCACCAAGGCAGTGCACTTAGAGGCTGTCTCGGAACTTTCTACGGACGCCTTTTTTGCGGCACTGCAAAGGTTCGTTAGTCGGCGCGGAATCCCTACCCTAATTCGCTCTGATTGCGGTACAAACTATGTCGGCGCAAGAAATCAGCTCATAGAAGTACAAAACTTCTTAAAGGCCAATGATGATAGAATTACGCACAAGCTAGCCACACAGCAGATCACATGGTTGCTCAATCCGCCCTCAGCTCCTTCTTTTGGCGGTCTGCACGAGGCAGCCGTGAAATCTACTAAGCAATTACTCTATCGCGTATTAGGTGAGCAGCATCTGACCTTTGAAGAATTTTCTACACTCTTAGCCCGTATTGAGGCCGTTCTCAACTCTCGACCACTCTGCCCTCTGTCTTCAGACCCTACAGACTTCGAAGTCCTAACCGCTGGTCATTTCCTTATAGGTCGCCCACTTACCGCATTACCCGAACATTCCCATGAATCCTCTCCTCCATCAACCCTACGACGTTTTCGCTTAGTGCAAGCGTTGGCTCAGCGATTTTGGACCTTGTGGTCGAAATCCTACCTGCACACTCTCCAATCCCGATCTAAATGGACTACGGAAACCAGTCGACCCAAGATTGGTGAGCTGGTACTCATAAAGGAGGATAATCTTCCCAGACTCCAGTGGAAGATGGGAAGAATAAAGAAGATTCTGCCCGGAAAGGATGACGTCGTCCGAGTCGTAGAACTCAGCACCAAGGATGGCAGCTTAACGAGACCAGTCACAAAGATTGCTCGTCTTCCCCCCGACGACAACAGCACTTAGTCAGCACTATAAATGGGAGCCGTCACCTTTTCCCCGGGCCCCAGGATGTTCACGCCACCGCGTAACGAACGATGATTCCCCGAAAAAGTAATTTACCCCGCACTTCCGCGTCTCAACGATCAGTCTGAATCGATCCGTCGTAAAGACATTCATTTTGTGCACACCGTACTTGACTGGCCAGCTTTGCAGCACTTGCACCTCTGATATCCAGTTATTTGCGGCCAATGGTCATATTTGTCATACCGGACATCATCGCATGGTCGTTCAGATACCGGTTTTTTTTTGTCGGGAAATGCGTCTAAATTTTTCACTGAAACGTTTCGACCTCGTTTCAGTAGGCCGCTGTAGATTTCATACCTAAAATCTTTTAGGCGATCCTGCTTTCTAGTGGTGTTGGTCATTTTGTTATGTCTCCGACGTAAAAGATAAGCGTTGTTGATGCATATATCCAAAAGCTGCGAGAAAATATTCATATACCACCTGTGGGGTCTTATTCCAGTGCGATATAATGCAATCAGCATGTCTGCCAAATCGACACCTCCCATGTGACAATTATAGGCGACAGGAGTGGATGCAAGTGGTTGATTTGAAGGCAAAGATGGCTAAGATGAAATTGAGGGTAGAGCGTCATAATTACTTTCAGATGGATTAGGAAATACCTGAGTAAGAATAGGTGTAAGAGGCGCTTTGGTTGAATCGGCATAAATATCATCTGCATACGTTCCTATCTCATCATCAGAAACTTGTAGGAGGTTTAACCTTTCGAGACTGGAATTTATCGATGGCGCTGGAGAACTTTCTGCTGATCCAATCATGCAAAGCCAAACCATATTGTATTATAGATAGGTAAATAATGTATGTAATGTTATTTGTCCCTTTATATAGGTAGGTAGTCAAGCGGTAATAATAATAGTAGTATTTTTTGTGGGAATCGAACCCACAACTTTGTGTTTCGCTTTCTATAACCACTATATCAACGAGGCAGTCAAACATCAGTACAACTGTCTTTTAAATTGTAATAAAATTGGTTTAGTATATAAGATAGACATACTTGCAATTTGAATTTTATAGTAAAGTCCAAAAAAATATTGATACCGTGAAGTTAGCAATGTATATTATTCTATACACCACCAACGAAAAGGAAATTACTGCAACTGCGGCATTGTATAGTATAATATACGTTAGTAAAAAACACGCCAAAAACATGCTAATTCTCATAGTAACAACAGCATATATATAACATTGTGTAAGAACACACATTTAGGCATGTGTATTTTATAATAAACATACATATTTAGGGGTACAAACATAAAAATAAAATAAAACTTACCTTAGATAAACCTGAGCGGCGCATCTTGACAGTTATTTTTCACAACTGATTTAAAATTATGACAGATAAACTACTATTTTTATTTTTGAGGCATAAATAAACGTCTAGAAATGTCATATGTTTAATAAAACTAAGTTAAAAATTATTTTATAGTGATCGTATATTTTTATAAAGTTGTATGTATGGTATACTATACAAAATGAAGATAAGGGTTAAGAGAGCCGAGGACGGTAATCATCAATACACACGTGTATCATACGACGTTTTTCAACACACTTGTGAATAAAATAACAACAAAAACTCATTTTATTTAGTAGATAAAAAAAAGTTATATATGAGTGAAAGTTTTATTTATTAAACACGTACGAGTTAAAATTATCTATTTAAATAAGAAGTTTCATGAAATGAGCAAGCAATAGGAACTTTAATTTAGTTGTTCTATAGAACACGATCTTTTTTTTTTTGAATAAAAACTTTTTTAAGAACAAAGCAACTCAACCAATAAAATTTAAAAAAAAATCTATAACTCACTAGAGAGTTATAATGTTTTTTACTCACAGTTTGATAATGGGTGTCATTCTGTGCCTAATTGCGGTGACCATAGAGCCACTTTATGAGCAAGTGTGTTGAAAAATATATTAATGGTAGAAATAGTACCATCTACCGGTTCGTAGCGTAAATAATACGTGCACAACTGTCAATTATGTCATAATTATGAATAGTTCGAACATAAAACGCGGTGAAATAACGGTAGGAAAGTTACATAAAATTAAACAATCGTAGGAAGTGGGGGTTTACGCAATCCACAGACAGACAAATTGCGCAGTCCCAATCATTATGCATGGTCGGATAGCAAAAATGCGGATTGTTCCTGGTGCTGACTAAAAAACTATTCACTTCAGTGATTCGCACTAAAACAGTGATGACGCTCATCTTATACCATCGACGTATTATAGCTTGACCACAATCGCTGTACCGCGCCCTAGGAACGCGCGGCGAGGCTGGGAACGGGTAAAAAAGAGCAAGTCGTAAGCCTCCCCAAGACGGCGCCACTCATCCCTGTCCTCCGATTTCCTCAGCCAGCGCCTACCGGCGACCTTGCATAGGTCGTCGGTCCATCGGGCTGGAGGGCGTCCGACACTGCGTTTACCGAGACGCGGTCTCCACTCCAGGACTCGTTTGCTCCATCGGCCATCGGTCCTGCGGCAGATGTGACCGGCCCACTGCCACTTCAACTTGTTTTTGCGAGCTATGTCGGTTACCTTGGTTCTCTTACGGATATCCTTATTTCTAATTTTATCCATAAGAGAAATACCCAACATAGCTCGCTGAGCTCGTTGAGCGACTTGGAACTTGTGGACCAATCCTGCCGTAAGTGTCCATGTCTCTTTGATCGGCTGGGCGTAACTATGTTCTAAATCTCAGCCTTTCCAACACATACAAAGCGCAGGGTCGTCAGGGAGGGGGGGTTTTTAGTGGGTATTGGGGTTGCTCGCTCGTGTAGCAACGCTCGGAGTCTTCCACACTATTCTGTGACGTCGATCGTGGACGGAGCGCTGCCAAGAGTATACTATTGCTGCAGTGTTATCGCCCCCGACCGACGCGTGTCGTTCCCCTAGCAACGACCCAGTTTGTGCGTAAATCGGTTAAGCATTTTCCCTCGCCTCGAAACAAAAAAAAAAGTGTCCATGTCTCAGCCCCGTAAGTCAGGACAGAAAGAGCACGAGTTCACACGATATCGATTTGCCGGACGGATCTTACGATATCATTTTTTTTGTAATTTTCCGAAATACCAATTATTATTACTTATCAGTTTTAAGGTACCACCGGTAAAGTCTAAAATTATTAAAATTACCTATTTGAACATTTTTGGCTTTATACGCCAATCGTACGTATTTAATTGGATAGGGAATTAATTAAATAAGTATACCTAAATAGTTCATTTAATTACCTAATTTCTTTCATAGTATATGCGAAACCTGAGCACGACGAGAGACAAATAACAGTAATAGTGTAGTTCTTCCTCTTTCTTTATTTCTTTTATTTCTAATCAATTCTCGTACATACATACATAACTTCACGCCAGTTCCCTTGCGGGGTAGGCACGGACAACAGAGCGCCATTCAGGCTTATTCTTACACTTGCTTCTTTGACATTCATAACTCTTGTCATGCACGCTCGTCTGTTATCACCTCACTTGCTTCGTTGACATTCATAGCTCTTGTCATGCACGCTCGTCTGTTCTTAAGGCTCCTGACATCACCGTCTGTTAGTACACGAAGTGCTTCTCGTACATCACTATTTTTATTTTGCATATCCGTGGATTTACGCAACAGATGAGAATGATAATAAAATAAGAGTTCCGTCTCGCCAAAATGGCTACGGAACTTTAAAAACATCCACATACCTACCTTATTTTATATCGAAACATGCTACTATACAGATGCTATAATATATTTTGTACATCCATGGATATTTATGACAAAGATGAACATGACAATCACGTAAAAGTTCCGTTGCCTCGAAGTGGCTATGGAACTCTGAAACATACCCACAGTTATCTTCTTTTTATATCGAAACACGATATTATAATGCTGGTGCATTCTATTTTTAAATCTATCACGACGTTACAATCTTTGGTTGTTACATTTTGCATATTCATAGACTTACGCCAAAGACGTACATGACGAAAACGTAAGGGTTTCGCTGCCCCAAAGTGTCTACGGAACTCTGAAAACATACCCAGTTATCTTCTTTTTATATCGAAACACGATATTACAATGCTGATACATTATATTTCGCACATTCATGGAATTAAGCCAAACATAATAAAATGTAGTTCGTACATAATATATTATTCTAATGTTTTGAGCAACATCCTCTAATTAGCATATGTTCCCCTGCGTATTTGTTTTTTGTATTATTGTGGAATAAAACAGAGCCTTGCAAATAATATGTGTATTGTTCAAATATTGTTGTACGATAATCCGTTATTTTGTTGACACTGTTATGTGCTAAATTTCGCAAGGTGATTAACATTGATTATATTAACATTTACATTATTTCTATTCAGATGTTGTTTACTGTTTTCAGAGTTCCGTAACCATTTTGCCAAAACGGAACCCCTACGAAATCTTCATTTACGTTTGTATGTCTGTCTGTGTTTCTTTGTAGTTCACAGCATAGAGAAGAATGGAATGTGAATCGTCCAGAGGGAAACGTAACTAATTTATATTATTATATCTGTGACAGTAGGTATTTACATTATTATATCTGTCACAGTCTGTGACTTGACTGACCATGGCATAACATGTTCACCAAACCGCGGGGGACCTTTAGCTTGCTAGGAGAGCAAAGGACCTTCTACCCCCGCACAACGTAGTGGAGTGTGTTCTCCCAGGGCACACTCCAGGCACTTTATTGCGCTGGATCGACTGGGCGTAACTATGTTCTAAATCTCAGCTTTTCCAACACAAACAAAAGCGCAGGGTCGTCAGGGAGGAGGGGGTTTTTAGTGGGTATTGGGGTTGCTCGCTCCTGCAGCAACGCTCGGAGTCTTCCACACTATTCTGTGACGTCGATCGCGGACGGGGCACTGCCAAGAGCATACTATTGCTGCAGTGTTATCGCCCCCGACCGACGCGTGTCGTTCCCCTAGCAACGACCCAGTTTGTGCGTAAATCGGTTGAGCATTTTCCCTCGCCTTAAAAAAAAAACATGTTCACTAAAGAAAATAGTGGTCTCACCACGTCTACCTACTTACTAGCTTCGCAATAAAAAGGAAACCTATTTATCCCAAACCGCAGAACCCACAAACAATTATCCGTACAGGACCGGAGAAATAATTCAATTTCCTGCAGCTGGGGGGCCTGTCGTAAGAGGCGACAAAATTTAATGCGACTCCACGCGGACGCCGGCGGTTGGCTGGAGACGCAGGTATGCGCATGACTTCCCACCCTGAATAATACTGCTTCGGGGGGCCTTTAGCTATCAAGGGAGCAAAGGATTCATCACCCCCGCTGACGAAGTGGATGTGTTCTGATTCCCGGGCACATTCAGGCACTTTTTGCGCTGGATCAGACTGGGCGTAACTACGTTCTAAGTCTCAGCCTTTCCTACATAAAAAGCGCGGGGCACATGGGAGGAGGGTGGTTTTAGTGGGTAGTGGTTGTTGCCCGTGCAAATTCTCGGAGTCTCCACACAAGCTGGTTGATTACTGTTTGGATTGCCCCTTATTAAAGGATAAAACCACCATGATCAATTATGATCTAATCCCTTGCAAAGGACCCGGTATTGTGCGTAAATAGCATTTAAGAAAAAAGAGGCGACAAAATAACCCGCAGCCAGTTGGGAGGATATTTGCCCAACTGAATGGCTACCACCCCTAGTCTAGAGTATGCCGTCATAACAACCTTGAGTTGTGTTCCGACTTCTTATCGGTTATAACTTATTAGTACCATCTAGTGGCATATATAGGAATATAATACCGATTGTAGCGCCATCTATCGGTACAGGGTAAATGATGTTTTGTTATTGTGTATTATCTAGTGATAAAAAGCAACTATTTAAACATAATAAACATATAGCTATATGCAATATAACATACATACATACATAACTTCACGCCAGTTCCCTTGCGGGGTAGACACGAACAACAGAGCGCCATTCAGGCTTATTCTTACACACCTCTCTTGCTTCTTTGACATTCATAGCACCCTGTCTGTTCTTAAGGCTCCTGACATCACCTTCTGCTAGTAGACGATCAATTTGATCATGGAAGGTGTGTCGTGGCCTTCCACGACTTCTGCATCCATCCACTTTTGCATTGTATATCTGTGTAGTCATTCTTTCATCATTGCCCGAACCACCTGAGCATTCCTTTCCTTACCTTCACCCCGACACTCTCTTTCAGAGCAACTCTCTTTCTTACTTCGGTATTACGAACGCGGTCCGCGAGCGTCACTCCGCAGATTTTGCGCAGTGCTCTCATCTCGACCTCATACCCATACGTGAGCGTAGCTACCAGCACCGCGTTGGGTACGGCAAGCTGGGCCTTCTGGCTGAGGTTCTTAGCGCCTAGAAGTTTACCTAACGCTCCATTCACAATATAACATATTACAGGAACTGCATAAAAATATACACAGATTGCATATAATTAAAGTGGCACATGATTATGACATACTTCCTAGTTCAAGCATCACACATCTTATGTATGACGATGCGTATACAAAACCTGTTCAGCAGTTTTATACTAGCGTTTCTTATTTAACTGCTTTTGTGGTGATTTGACACACTGACCGTGTCTTGTGTTTCCTTGTGTACATGTTGCTTGTATGTATGGTTGATAATTCGAAAGTGAATTGTGAATGAAAGTCGTGTAATATGAAAATGATAATAATAGTGTTTTTTTTATTTTTTTTTTATTGCAGAAGTTCAGCAGACAGGCAGACGGCCCACTTTATGAAAAGCGGTTACCATCGCCTATGGACATTTGCAACACCAAAGGTGCTACAAATGCGCTGCTGCTCTCTTAAGAGAGACTGGAACCTGGTCACTAATGCCGGAACACAACTCAAGATTGTTATAGCGATATGCTTTATACCAGGGGTGGTAGCCATCCAGTCGGGCAAATGCCCTACCACCTGGCTATGTATGTAATAAGTAGTAAAAAAAAATGACAACATCCTGAAGTGGGTGCGAAATAAAACATAAAAATGGGTAAGTATATTTTGCAACATTGTTGTTGTTTTTTTCTTAAATTATTATTTAAAACATATTTTAACTTAAATCAGTCTAGGCACTATTGACTACACTAACTTAAAAAATACAATGTATTTTATTTTATTTTGAGGGCTAACAGCTGTTTTCTTAAAAACTAGGTTACATATATATATAAACAAGGAGAAGGCATTGACAAGCCTCAACAGATGACAGAAAAAAATGAATGAATGTTTAAAATAAGGTTAAAAAGAGATTATAAACTAAAAATATCTGTAATTGTCGATCAATTAACTATTAAAAATAAACTAAGTTCTAAATAACTTAAACTAAAATTAAACTGTATTATAAATATAACTATACTTACAAAATAACGATCTATAAGTAAAAAATAGACTCCGGTTCGCTGTCGGCGGGGAGCGTGCCCAATATGCTGGCCGCATTTCCACTTTGGATGGCAACGCTGATGCGTTGTTCTAGGTGCAAGCCAGTCGTTTGGTCACGCGAAACATCAATTAGACGCCTTGAGAGGTCTCGATAGAGGTGATGAGCTCCAGGCCCCACGGCCCCAGGGTTTCAACCCCGAAAGCCACAAATATGTACCCATTATCAATGGACACATATTTGGGGCGATTCAGGGCCTCCTGCTGTGCAGGAGGGAGGACTGGGAGATGGGAAGCCGCCAAAGTATTAACACAAGTTGCGTCTCATACTAAGGGGCGTCCCATCTTCCATGGCACCAACCACCATCAACAACATACTAACATATGTGTAAACTCCATGTAGCGTCATTCGATTTAACGACAAACTCGCTTAAGTGTCGAAATCACATGGCTTTGGTTAGTTTAGCTCGTCTTCCATACAATGATACACTCTATATAGCATTACATCCACTCTCAATAACGACAAAAATAAAGTAATAAAAAGTACTTTTTAATTTGCCAAAATGAGTAAAAACTGCGCAGCTGTGCACGTTCTATCGCTTTATTATCTTAACCCGTAATAAACTCGACTGTCGGCATCATTCATACCGAAATTTCTAAGTACTTCTTTTATCACCAAGATGCCTCAATATCGCCAAATATGAATAAAATAAGTAAAAAAATATAGAAAAAAGGAAAGGAATGCTCCGGTGGTTCCGGCATGTGGAAAGAATGCATGATGAAAGAATGACTAAACAAATATACAATGCAAAAGTGGGTGGATGCAGAAGTCGTGGAAGGCCACGACACACCATCTATGATCAAATTGATCGTGTACTAGCAGAAGGTGATGTCAGGAGCCTTAAGAACAGACGAGCGTGCATGACAAGAGTTATGAATGTCAAAGACACAAGTGAGGTGTGTAAGAATAAGCCTAAATGGCGCTCTGTTGTTCGTGCCTACCCCGCAAGGAAACTGGCGTGATGTTATGTATGTATGTAAAAAATACAACAAAATTACTGGTGTAGCAAAAGACGTCAGACATAAACAACATATATCTCTCCATTTAACGACAACTCTCTATAACGCCATAAAATGTACAGTTTCTTCGGTGTCGTTATATAGAGTTTCACTGTATATATATGTATATACATAGGACTCGTCTTACATTGTAAAGTTAGTAGTTGTTTAAAGCTACAAACTGGATATAACTGCAATAAGATATTAAGACCTACATCTTTGGAGAAAGCTGATTGGGCCACATCGCACACAGATGCGTAGATTGTTGATACAAGATATTGTATCGGCCCTTCATTTATGATATAGCAAGTTATACCTGACTTCCATGTACCGATAGTCGGGACAATCACAGCTTACAGCCGCTTCCATATTTACTTTTCATTCACTTACCTAACCATTGGTAGAAGTAAGAAAAGAAAGGAGAAAATAAATACATAAAAAAAAGAAATATATAGTTTAAAGCAAAAAATTATAATATTTAACCGAGAAGACTTGACGAAGTTTACCGAATGCTGCCCAGCCCAACTGAATCCTCCTATTGGCTTCCCCCTCGAAGTTGTGCCTGCCGACCTGTATGTTCTGTCCAAGGTAGACATATTCCTGCACAGCTTCCAGAGGGACGCCATCGACGTTTACCGGTCTCGGCATGACGTGTTCATTGAACATGACTTTCGTCTTGTCCAAATTCATGCCGAGACCGACCCGTCGGGAAGATTCATTTAAACTGCCCAGCATTTCGGCAAGTTCCTCCAAAGTCTCTGCAAAGACCACGATATCGTCGGCGAAACGGAGGTGAGAAATGCGCTCGCCGTTGATGTTAATGCCCCGTCCAGCCCAGTCCAGAGTTTTGAAGACATCCTCCATCGCGTTGGTGAACAGTTTCGGGGAAATCACATCCCCCTGTCTCACCCCGCGATGTAGGGGTATAGGCTTCGCCCTCCGGTCCTGTATCTGGACGGTCATCGTTGCGGCGTCATACAGGCATCTCAGCACCTCAATGTATCGCCAATCAATACGACATCTTTGCAAAGACTCCAGAACAGCCCAAGTTTCGATGGAGTCGAAGGCTTTCTCGTAGTCCACGAATGCCATACACAGCGGCTGATTATACTCTTCGGTCTTTTGTATAATCTGCCGAACAGTATGGATGTGGTCTACGGTGCTGTAGCCTTTTCGAAACCCGGCCTGCTCCGGTGGTTGGAACTCATCAAGTCTTCTGGCGAGACGATTCGTGACGACCCTCGAAAACAACTTATAGACGTGGCTCAAGAGTGAGATTGGCCTATAGTTTTTCAAGAGAGTGTTATCACCCTTCTTGAAAAACAAGACCACCACACTCCTGCTCCACGCCTTCGGCACAGTGCCCCGGTGGATAACGGAATTGAAGAGCTCAACCAAGGCCTTGAGGATTGGCATTCCTCCTGCCTTAAGGAGCTCAGTTGTAATTCCGTCATCCCCCGGAGCCTTGCCATTTTTAAGTTGCCCGAGAGCCGCACTAATCTCGTCCACGTCGACCTCCGGGATGTCCTCCGTATAATGGCGCGTGAGTGGCGCACGTGGATCTTCGTTGCTTTGCGTCGCAGGCTTCTTCGCCCGCGAAGAATACAGTAGCCCGTAGAACTTTTCTACCTCCGTCAGGATCTCAGAGCGAGACGTAAGCTCTCTGCCATCCGCTGTCCTCAGCTTTGCAATGTGGCTCCTCCCCAAGCTTCTTGAGAAAACTTTGGACCCCCTGTTCTGCTCTATAGCCGCCTCAATGGCACGCGTTTTAGAGCAGCGGAGGTCCCGCCTAACAAGTTTTCTTATTTTCTTGGAGAGGGCCCGATGCTCTGGCGAGGCAAACAAAGCGGGTGGCATTTCACGTCTCGTCTTCATGAGATCCAGAGTTTCGGTAGAAAGTTCGGACCGTCTGTTTCTTCGTACAGGCGGAAAATGCCTACGACCCAAATCCTGCAACGTCTTCACCACGTTGTCGGTTATCTCGTCAACATCGCCTGTGGTTTCCAGCGATTCGAACCGATTGCGAAGTTCCAGCTGGAACTGTTCGGACCCGTGGATCATTTGGGGCGGCGTGGGTCGGAGAGTAGATTTCACCAGGCGGAGTCTTTCAGCCTTAAAATTGATATTTAGAGTGCCTCGTACAAGTCGGTGGTCGCTACCGGTATTGAACCTGTTGACCACTGAGACATCTCTAAATATATGCTTCTTATCCGCCATTATGAAATCTATCTCGTTCCTCGTCACAGTGTCGGGGCTCTGCCAGGTCCATCTCCTCTGGGGCTTCTTCTTGTAGAAGGAATTCATCAAGAAGAGCCCCTGCATTTCTAGGAAGTTGACCAGCATTTGCCCCCTGTGATTTCGGCGCCCCAATCCATAGGGTCCGATTATCGGTTCGTCGCATTTTTGTACTCCCACTTTGGCGTTGAAGTCCCCCATAACAACGTTGTAGTGTGCGGAGGTTGTGCCATGTATGGCTTTAGTAATGTCGTCATACATGGCCTCAACCTCTTCGTCAGAGTGTGCCGAGGTCGGCGCATATACCTGTACAACCTTCAGGGAATACCTGTTGGTGAGTTTGAGTACTAGGTACGCTACCCTGTTCGACACACTGTTGACTTCCACAACGTTGTTAACGAGGGTCTTGTTCACGAGAAAACCGACACCACCCTGGGAGGCCCTGTCACCTTCCCGGAAGTAGAGTAAGTGACCAGACTCTAGGGTTATCGTATCCTCACCCTCTCTTCGGACTTCTGATAACCCTAGGATGTGCCAGTTAATTCGACTTAGCTCTACTTCCAGTTCTGTGAGGTGACTGTCCAGCCTAATCGTCCGTCCGTTATACGTCGCCAAGGTCAATTTTGTGAGTTGGCAGCCTCCCGTAACCCGGAGACTGTTAGCACCCTCCACCCCGCCGTTACCGCGACCGCTGCCGTAGCCGGGAATAGCGGGGTCACCGGGAACTGAGGGCCATTTTCTGTGGTGCTTTTTCATTGGGGGTTAAATGCCATAGTTACCACGCTTGGCATGCGGGTTGGTAACCGCAGTGCCGGTCTATTTGCACCGGAGACGCTGCTGCCCGTCTCCGACCTGGGGATTTCTATAGGCCGGCTTTCTTGCGATGGTTATACCGCCATCGATCGGTCGCCAGAGCCTCGTTTGCTGACCGCAGGGGGTACCGCGGGCAGGTGAGGTTGACAATTGGGTCCACAGGCATAAGGCATTTTAATTTCAACAACGTCTGAAAATAGTTCTAATGTAATATAACTCTTATTGCGTATACGCCAAGGTTCAGTTTGCGTTACGTACGCCGACGAAGTTTCTCCACAACTTCCTTACGATTAAGACAAACGCGATGTGTTTATTCCATGTACGCTTCCTTGTACATACGTACGCGAGGCGCGAGAGTTGGACATGCAATGAATATTAAACACAATTTAAGATCCGGGATACGTATTCAATGAACAGCAGAATGTTCCTACTTAATAATGGAAAGAAATTTTATATATTTCCAATCCAATTTTTGGTTTTGTTTAGAGAATGGAGTTTTGGGCCTTATTGTAGAACACAATGTTTTTCGTTTTACTCGTCTAGTAAAAATAAAAGGATTTCAGTTTTCTACCTGTGTTAAAAATATAAGTCAGGTAAAAAGCATTTCAAATAAACGTGCATGTATGAAGAGGTTTATGAAAGTAGATGAAGCGAAAGCTGTTTGTCAGGATCGTCGCAAGTGGAGATTCATAGTCTCTGCCTACCCCGATGTGAAACAGGCATGATATTATTATTATACACACACACAAACACACATAACTTCACGCCAGTTCCCTTGCGGGTTAGGCACGAACAACAGAGCGCCATTCAGGCTTATTCTTACACACCTCACTCGCTTCTTTGACATTCATAGCTCTTGTCATGCACGCTCGTCTGTTCTTAAGGCTCCTGACATCACCTTCTGCTAGTACACGATCGATTTGATCATGGAAGGTGTGTCGTGGCCTTCCACGAGTTCTGCCGAGGTAGAAGTCGATCTGGTATCCATATGCGATATGATTTAAATTGTCACATATTATGTGTTAACTGATTTCTTCATTTCTCAGTTGCCTCACCACAGGGATGAAAATAGCACTTTTCCTCTTTGGAAAACGATTTTCCCTGCTGTCAAAAAACTTAGAAAACTGTATGAACCACAGATAATACATGCGACTCATGCCCCATCTTTTTTCCAGCCACTGTCAAATTGCGGCATAAACTGTACTAAAAAAAAAATTATAACATCATTTTACACTTATAAATTGCTTTTCACTAAATTATTATTTAATTTACATAAATTTGAGCTAAATATTTATTATAATCAGGCACAAAAAAATATATTCTACGCTCGAGCGCCAAACCATGTCATGCCTAAATAGGTCACTAGAAAGTGACCTATTTAGTCTTAGCTTAACTTTCGTTTAGAATGATACAAAGAGATGTATCACTTTAAATGAAAGTTTATTTATTTATTTTTATTACATGACTTCAGCAGACGGGCAGACGGCCCATCTGATGGAAAGCGGTTACCATCGCCTATGGATATTTGCAACACCAAAGGTGCTACAAATGGGCTGCTGCTGTCTTAGGGGAGACTGGAGCCTGGCCACTAGATGGGCACTAGCCATCCAGATGGGCAAGTACGCTACCACCTGGCTGTTGGTTGTTTTGTCGCCGTTTACAACAGGCCGCCCCAACGCAGGAAATTGTATTCTTTCTCCATTCCTGCACGGATATATAAATATATCACTGTAAAATGGTTTTTAATCATTCAATAAAAACTACTTTCAAATCAAACAAAGCCATACATTTTCCTTGAGTTTGTTGTTTGTGATTCCTTAATCCAATCAACGGACCTCGACTACAAATAGCCTTGACCTAATTTGAACGAGAACAAACATTCAAGTAAGATTATTTTTATGTACTTATTTAATTATTTAAATATATTTGTACAGTGATAAAAATTAATATCTTTAAGGTTCGGTTTACGTGTTTTTTCAGTTTCCAACTATCTAAGCACTCTGTAAATAAATTTTATTATCTTAATTTATTGTAGAATTTTGTAAAATAAATGAATATAATTCAAATGGGATTTGTTTATAAGTACAAAGTCGATTCTAATGGCCGTATTTTATAGAATAAAAACTATTTATTATTCCTAACATGAAACGAAATGAAATTAAATATTATACGGTTGTTTATTGTTGCTGCGGTTGAACTCAAAATCTGAATTAATCAGCAGGAAATTAATTAAAAATGGCAGTCAAGAAATAAAGAATAACGTATAAAATACTCACGGAAACAAACTCAAAAATATATAGAAATTATTAATGAACTAGAAACAAAGAGAACGACGATAAAACAGACACGTTTAATTTAATTTGTTTATATATACTAACACAATATAAACTTCAAGGTAAAATAACAGGTCGATCAAATGATTTACAAGTGATTCTGTGTTTTTTACTACAACTAGTTTTGCGAAACATGACCGATACTTCTGATACACAATTCGAAAACTTGCTTGATAGGCATTAATAATTGGTAAGAATAATAATTAACAAATTAAAGTATGTCTAAATTCAGGCTCAAAAAAATTATAACACCACACAAAGTCACAAACACATAACTAACAATAAAACTTATACACATACTTAAACCAACGCGCACTACCATCGCATTGCATTACACGCACACTCCACAAACAAACCAAGACACACAAAGAGCCTAAAAATTAATAACCCAGGCACAGAAAAGAAAAAACAACACACATGGCACTAGATACGACTATATATAAGTATAGATATAAGGCCAACACTGCACATGCACTTCCTCACAACACCAGCATGTAACAGATACACTCTACATTAGTATAAGTTTAGTATTAAAATTAGAATAAATTAATATCATAAGTTATTCTTAAGGTACACCAAAACAGAAAAATTACTACATATAATGTCACATACACTAACAAAAATAGACAATAAGCGTGTACGGCTTTAAATAAAAAAAGGAAAAAATGTGTGTGTGAATTTCACACGCAGTAGAAGTGTAACTTCAAAAAAGTGGCCTACGAGAGAATGAGATAAATATAAAGTATAATATTGTTACAAGTCGCGAGAATCGAATTAAAATACCGTTAGAATTGCTATAGAGTTTATTAGAACTATACAAACACGTATAACACAGGTACAAATATAACCGAACACAACAAGTCCAAACGTAATGCGCGATTCAATAACACGCGCAAAGTCCGTCACTATATAGGTTATCGAATGTACACAAGTCTCGCCTTGATCGTGGTTCTCGCTAGACTAACGATCTCTTCATTGGACCATCGCTTTATAATGCACCGATGCAATATGTCTACCTGGTAAGCGTCGACGCAATTTCCCAGAAAACGTAATCCGCACACCTGCGTAATTATGCCTGCGAACGGCTATAAACGAATACAATACACAATAGGCTGTTTTCTAATTACAAATTTTAAACACAAAGTAAACAAAATAAGATAATCATAAAACAGTTTAAATGTTATTAGCTCAAACGCCGTGGTAGGTAATAAATGTGCTTTATCTACATGCGGTTTGCTGTTGTTCGGGTGCATAAAAAATTTGCATATGCCATATGCACAGTTTTCACTAAACAAAATATCTTACATTCATTTTCAAATGCTTTGGCACTTTGTGTCCCGAGAATCCCGCGGGAATTTCAAGTCAAGCGTAGATGAAGTCGCAGGCATATCCTAGTTTTCTAATAAAATTATCTTTTTAAAATTACGTAAATTTCTTATTTCTGTTGATTGTTGTTGATTAGACTTACTACCTACCACCAGATGGACCATGTGCCAGTTTTCTTATCTGCAAATATATATAACTAGCTGTGTCCGCGACGTCGTCCGCGTGGAATTTGTTAGCAAAACCCCCCGATTTTGAAACATTCTTCATTGGTGCTCCGCTCCTATTGGTCTTAGCGTGATGATATATAGCCTATAGCCTTCCTCGATAAATGGGCTATTTAACACTGAAAGATTTTTTCAAATGTGAATGTGGTTTCTGACATTAGCGCGTTAATTTAAACAAACATGCAAACAAGTAGCTGTCCTAGCTGTACTAGCTGTCCCGGCAGACGCTGTTGTGCCCCGAAGAAATAAAATTTAGAACCCGATTGCAGCGCCACCTACCGGGTCCAATTGTGAATCTAAACCATCCCCGAATCCACTTGAACACACGCAAAAAAATTCATTCAAATCGGTCCAGCCGTTTAGGAGGAGTTCACTGTCAACACACGTACAGAAGAATTATATAGATATATATATATATATATATATATATATATATATAGAGAAGATATAAGATGACGTTGTCAATGTACAGAAGGTAGTATGAATCAATAGGCAGTAACAGAAACAGTAGGTCAGTGACCTGCAATTGTAGAACAGTATGAACTTAGAATAAAATGCGCGTCGAAAGTGAAAGCTGCGCGGGCGCATGGCGACAAGTCACCGACCTGCAACTTGAGCATTTACATTAATCCGTGTTATTTCTTAGGTAATTGATAGCTCGAACGATGAAATATACTTCAATTCCCACAGGACGTCGATAAACTCCCGAAAGAGCACGACAAAAATGACTGGAAGTTCGCCTGTGGAACTCCCTCCCCTTGAAAATCAGACAAGCTTATCCGTGCAGGAACGGAGAAAGATTACAATTTCCTGCGGCCTGGCGGCCTGTCGTAAGAGGTGACTTAACAACCCACAGCCAGGTGGTAGGGCATTTGCCTGACTGGAAGGCTACCACCCCTGGTCTAAAGTATGTCGCCAAAACAGCCTCGAGTTGTATTTCGGCATTAGTGACCAGGTTTCAGTCTCCCTTAAGAGAGCAGCAGCGCATTTGTAGCACCTTTGGTGTTGCAAATGTCCACAGGCGATGATAACCGCTTTCCATCAAGTGGGCCGTCTGCCTGTCTGCTGAAGTCCTGCAATAAAAAATAAAAAAACCGATTCCAGCGCCATCTACCGCGTCTATTTGTGTATCTAAACCATCCCTGGACCCACTCAAACACTATTTTTTTAAATATTGGGTTAAATTATTGCAGTTTTAGTAGGGATCCCAAATTTTTTCTAGTAATAACTACCGCTTCCAGCGGGATGAAAAATATCAAATGTCTGTCTCCCGGTTCTAAGCTACCTCCCCACCAATTTTCAGCCAAATCGGTACAGCCGTTCTTGAGTTATAAATAGTGTAACTAACACGACTTTCTTTTATATATATAGATATCTTTAGTAGAGTCCCCTTGACAAATTTAATGTAAATGCGGCGTGACACTGACCGGCGATTATCGCTGTCTACACCATATAATAATGCACCCAAGGACAAGCCCCGGCCAGTGTAGGACTATTGTGGAAAATGAGGACAAAAAGTACCGGGCTATTGGGGTGAACTGCTATTGGTAATAGAGGTCTTAGAATATGGGGACTATGGCGTCTGCCTGTCGCAATGGGCCCCAAAAAATGCCATAAAGACAGGGGCAACATGGGTGTGAGTGGCTAAGGGTTGTAGAGAGGTGGGCTGCAGGTTCACCGAAGCTACTTCCGACGTTAGGCCATTTATCACTTCCACCCCTGGAGCTTGAGTCTTAGCTCTAGCGATCTCCACTCCGTGCCGGCCGGCTAAGGCAAGCACGAAGGGGGGGCCTTGCCTTGGCCCCCGGAGTCAGGTACGAGACGTCGCTACTCACCTAAGGCTTCGCCACAAAGCCCCCCTGCGGGTAAAATAAATAAATTATTATTATTAGGAAAAGTAAATTTCTCAGAAAGACTAGACAAAGCACATCAACAATTCTAATGAGTTTTAGAGAAAAACTAATACGTACATTAGCGTAAAACCCCAGGTATTTGATGTCAAATAGTTGAATTTTAATCTACTGTACAAGTATTGTTCTGATCAATAATGTACGAAGGCAGCTAACTGGGCATTCAAAAACTGGGCGCGTGTCTTGCGTGTGGACGCATAAAAGCTTACATACAGCGGATTTCAAAATGTTTAATCTATTTTTTTTTAATTTAAATTGTAAAAATTGATTGTGTCAATTTTGTTTTTTTATTTTATTGCATGACTTCAGCAGACAGGCAGGCGGCCCACTTGATGGAAAGCGGTTACCATCGCGTATGGATATTTGCAACATCAACGTTGCTACAAATACGTTGCTGCTCTCTCAAGGGAGACTGGAAACTGGTCACTAATGCCGGAAAACAATTCAAGGTTGTTATGGCGGCATACTCTAGACCAAAGGTGGTAGCCATTCAGTCGGGCAAATACCTTACCACCTGACTGTGGGTTGTTTTGTCGCCTCTTACGACAGGCCGCCCCCACGCAGGAATGTGTATTCTTTCTCCGTTCCTGCACGGATAAATGCTGGACTAGATTTAATATTTAATTTCCCTGTGTTAATTGTATTGATATTTGTAAAATGAGATCTATTAAATTACTGGCTTATAGACTGTTTTAAAATGCTGTAAGTTTTTTTTTATGATAAATAACACACACAACTTTACCGGGGTTTTCGGGGCGAGCGCCTTCACAAAGGGAAGACGCTCCAGCCCTGGGGGCGACTTGCTCGAGGGAGCTCCCTAGGGTGCTTTACCTCAGCTAGACTGTTGCCATGATAGGGATGAATCTGTTGATAGCCACCATAAAGCGACACAATGAACTAATTGACAACGGGTGACAGGTAATATAAAGCCCTAGGGGATCTCGGATATGCTATCTTACTGCCGTTTCGCAACGTGTTATGGCTGGGATAGAAGAAACGGCGAAAGAAACTTACCAGCAACACGACTATTCTATCCTGTGGCTATGTCTCCTGGCGTCCCTCGCGGGGCCGTGGAGCACATTTTAATAGTTGCTCTATCTCACTCGCACATCATCCGTCCCGCACATACATTGTTCTAGATGTACGACTTGTTAATATTTGTACTTAAGATTACCGTTTCGAAAATAAATTAGTTCACACCAGCACTCGACAGTGAATACTAATCTCTGCCATCTGAAGTATCATTTAACCTCTACCTCTCGCTGCTACATATTAATAACAGTTTTAAATAGGCATACAACAAATCTTTTTTGTTTCATCTTAAAATATTTATTATTATTATATTAGTTTTAATAAATTAATTATTAAACAACCCACAGCCAGGTGGTAGGGTATTTGCACGACTGGATGGCGACCAACTCTGGTTTAGAGTATGCCGCCATAACAACCTTGTGTTGTGTTCCGGTATTAAAGACCAGGTTCCAATCTCCCTTAAGAGAGCAGCAGCGCATTTGTAGCACTTTTGATGTTGCAAATGTCCATAGGCGATGGTAACCGCCTTCCATCAAGTGGGCCGTCTGCCTGTCTGCTGAACTCCTGCAATAAAAAATAATAATAGTGAAATAACTTTGAACACCCTGTGTATCGGTTATGTAAGGTTGGCATCGGGCGTTACACCCATGACGTAACCCATTGCCTAACCAATGAATGCAATCGCACGTTTAGAGCTCAACGTGGGTAACGGACTGGTCATCTAAGAATGGACCGATTGTGAAAATCATCCAAAGGAAAACTGGTTAAAATAACCCTGTGTTATATATATTTATTTCATTCATTAAACACGTAAAAGTAAAAACCGACTTCAAAAACTAAAAAGTATAAAATAACTTTTTTTTATTTTATTTTTTTATTGCGGGAGTTCAGCAGACAGACAGACGGCCCACTTAATGGAACGCGGTTACCATCGCCTAAGGACATTTGCAACACCAAAGGTGCTACAAATGCGCTGCTGCTCTCTTAAGGGAAACTGGAACCTGGTCACTAATGCCGGAACACAACTCAAGGTTGTTATGGTGACATACTTTAGACCAGGGGTGGTAGCCATCCAGTCGGGCAAATGCCCTACCACCTGACAAAACTTATTTCTAAAGCTATTTTTAATCATAATATCTTATTTTTCATATATTATATCTAAAACATCTTGAAGTCGGTGCGAAGTAAGACATAAAAATTATTATATTTTGAAAATTACTATGCACCGACTTTAAGATGTTTTAGATAATAGGTGGAAGGGCATTTGCCCGACTGGATGGCTACCACCCCTGGTCTAGAGTATGCCGCCATAACAACCTTGAATTGTGTTCCGGAATTAGTGCCCAGGTTCCAGTCTCCCTTAAGAGAGCAGCAACGCATTTGTAGCACTTTTGGTGTTGCAAATGTCCATAGGCGATGGTAACCGCTTTCCATCAAGTGGGCCGTCTGCCTGTCTGCTGAACTCCCGCAATAAAAAAAAATTATAATAATATATATTAATAATAATAGCTTTAGAAATAAGTTATTTTATACTTTTTAGTTTTTTAGTTTTTGAAGTCGGTTTTTTTAAACGAAGTTTTTTAATTCTTAAATTTTATAGATAATAGGTAGCAATGTCAATTTATGTAAGTAATAAGTATTTAATCTTTTAATATCTAGTTAGCGTTATTATGGTTTGTTTTTAATTATTTTTTTTTGCTGTTGGTTCACTTCATATCCCTATCTTGTTCGCCTGTGTTCGTGTATGTCACGAATGGCCCTTACCGCTTCGGGGGGCCTTTAGCTATCAAGGGAGCAAAGGACTCATCACCCCCGCTGACGAAGTGGATGTGTTCTGATTCCCGGGGCACATTCAGGCACTTATTGCGCTGGATCGGACTAGGCGTAACTAAAAGCGCGGGGCACATGGGAGGAGGATGGTTTTAGTGGGTAGTGGTTGTTGCCCGTGCAACTTCTCTGAGTCTCCACACAGGCTGGCTTGATTACTGTTTGGATTGCCCCAGATAAAAGGGTAAAGCCTCCATGATCAACTATGGTCTAATCCCTTGCAAAGGACCCGGTATTGTGCGTAAATAGCATTTGCCCCGCCTTAAAAAAAAAAAAATGTCACGAATGGCCCTAGCGGAAGATCAGCGCTGGTTATATTAACCGGTAATTTTGCTGAGCTAAGGCCAATTAAGGACTACATTTATTTAGTGTTTTTCTATTAATAGTTAAAGTGAGTTTTATTGTAGTTCTAAATAAATTGTTGCGGACAGAGAGCACCCCCCTGACCCGCCCGCCGGAGCACATCTACTCTCCGCGACCCGCATACCGCCGACACCCATAGCTTGCACAATTAGCAGCTAGGCGTCGGACGGCTATATAGGAGGCTGAAACCTGAAAAACTATTAATTCAGCCATTCATATATCTACTCATTAAATGTATATTTATAATTTAATAATAATCATACAGTCCATTATTACATCGAGTTTTAATTTCCAAAAACAAGAAGCAACTGCGACCAATATAAATCTTTTTCTTTCTTTCTTTCTATATGCTTTTTACCTGACCTCGTCAAAATACAAATATTCCCTCTTTATAATATCAGTATAGTTGATGTAAATTATGGCTAGCGAAACCTTTTATACTCCAACTTCGTTTCCTAATTAAAGTGAAGTCTTATAAGGATTCAAAGTAAATAAGTCACGTAATACATTTTATTGAAAAAGTCGTGTTGTAACAGCGCCGACTCACCTGAGAATTCTAAATATACCATCTTAAATGGAGACTGATTGATTCTTGGAAGTAAATTATGTCCTACATTTCACATTGCACGTGTTGGGAGCAAATAAACTTCGATAAAATTATGTAAAAAGGAAAGGTCCTACATTTCACATAGTTTTTAAATCAATGCACAAGTTCGTCATTGGGGCTTCAGCACATTGTTCAGGAGATATATTTGTAATCCTAATCGAACAAATGCGCAGGCGCAGCTAATAAGCGATAAAACACTCGGATATGGCCGCAATAACGGTAAAGGAAGCCTTAGTTTGGTGTAATTTTATTAATTGAACATGTTGCAACTAAAAAGTATAATTCTATTGTTGGAAAGGCTTGTTTCTGGATTTACGTCGTCGTCAGCCATTTGCAGTCCACTGCTGGACGTAGGCCTCCCCAAGACGGCGCCACTCATCCCTGTCCTCCGATTTCCTCAGCCAGCGCCTTCCATCGTCGGCCCATCGGGCTGGAGGGCGTTACGTTTACCGAGACGCGGTCTCCACTGCATCGGTCCTGCGGCAGCTCGTAATTTTGCGAGCTTGTCGGTTAAGGTTCTCTTACGGATATCCTCATTTCTAATTTTATCCATCAGAGAAACACCCAACATAGCTCGCTTAGCTTGAGCTAGTTCCGTAAGTGTCCATGTCTCGGCAGTTTGATCATGGCGGAATGGTCGGAGAAGACTTGATGAAGTTTACCGAATCGTGGCCTTCCTTTACTAGTGACTAGCTGAAATTCGACTTGAATTAATCCATTATTAAGGTTCTATTGCACTCATCATCATCGTCATCCGAGCGTTAAATCCTGGTTTCGGATTCTTTCCACTTCGCGCGGTCTTCTGCATCACCATTGGTACGCATGTCATCCTTTACAACGTCTGTTGTCAAAGACTCAAAATCATGCTCGTTTCGCGAATTGCGGCACACGGTTAAAGTGTCGCATTTTTAGAAATAAATATTTTTTCTTTCTTACTATACTTCTATAATCATAGATTTCGCCAAGGCTACACTGTTAGTTTGACTTTAACAATAAACAAAAGAGTATATATGCGTGTGTGTGTGTCAAATACATGGTATTGTGTGTAATGTTTTTTTTTATTGATTTAATGTATCGGTAATACGTACATTATGGTACTAGTCCGCCGAGGCGCCATTGTTAGGCGAGGGTCTTAAGCAGATTCAATACACACGTGTTCGCACGACGTTTTTCAACACACCGATAAAAAAAGTTATATTCTACTATTTAAATCATGAAATGAGTAAGCAATCTCTTCTTTTTTAAGAACATAGCAACTCAACCAATAAAATTTAAAAAAAGAATCTATAACTCACTAGCTTCCATACTGTGCCTAATTGCGGTGACCATAGAGCGTAGGTATGTAAACTATAAGTGTGCGAAATTTCATACTCCTCCCGTCCGCGCAATTTTCGTAAAAGCGGGTACAAAGTTCTTGCTTCATTTTTCCTACACGTATTAATATATAGATACCACTAGCTGTTCCCCCGACGCTGCGATTTTGAAACATTCTTCATTGGTGCTCCGCTCCTAATTCGTGACCTATAGCTTTCTATATAAATGGTGTTTTGCACCTTCCATTCTATTAGTATATTTGGCTAAAACGATAATACTGCGATGAAAAGTCCGAATTGAATAATTTAAAAAGTTCTAGAAAGGTATTGAATTGATAGAAAATACGGCAGGTCTCGTTTTAACTACAATAGTTGACATATGGTGACGCAATACTTTTTGTATGTTATATGTTCTGCACATTGTTTTGTTCTATAATTGGTTTTCTACCACGCCATTCAACACTGGGACCAGCGGTTTTTATCTCTACCATTATATATTAGTATAAGATTTTACTTAAACTTCATGCACTTGTTTAGAGACGTGATTTTTTCAAATCTCATTTAAAAAATATTTACTACAGTCACAGGAACAGGACCTTAGATATGTTTAACATTCCTTATAGTATGTACCGGTGGTACATGCCCAAACCACCTTTCACATTCCTTTTCCAGGCCCACTCGATGGAACTCATTTGCAACACCAAAGGTGCTACAAATGTAACACAAGGTTGTTATGGAGTCATACTCTAGACCAGGGGTAGTAGCCATCCAATCGGGCAAATGCCCTGCATCCACGCACAATACTGGGTCAATTAGACCATAGTTGATCATGAAGTTCCCCTTTGATAAGGAGCATCACACTTGTGTGGAGACTTTTACACGCTATTTCGTATGATTAGAACGTCGTTCAGCGCCTGCCGGCGACCTTGCATAGGTCGTCGGCCCATCGGGCTGGAGGGCGTCCGACACTGCGTTTACCGAGACTTCGGTCTCCACTCCAGGACTCTTTTGCTCCATCGGCCATCGGTCCTACGGCAGATGATGACCGGCCCACTGCCACTTCAACTTGCTAATTTTGCGAGCTATGAATTACCTTGGTTCTCTTACGGATATCCTCATTTCTAATTTTATCTATAAGAGAAACACCCAACATAGCTCGCTCCATAGCCGTTGAGCGACTTGGAACTTGTGGACCAATCCTGCCGTAAAGAGATCAATAAGCTGGCGCTCGGCTCCGGACTCCAAATGAAGTATCGGCGATTTGGTGATAGGCAGCCTTATGGATACTCACGATATCAACTAATATCATGCTTCAAACTCATCATCATCATCCGAGCGTTAAATCCCGGTTGTGTTCGGAGCGTTCACTCCGACGCCCAGGGTCCGCTTTCCTACGTTTTCTACTCCACATCGCGCGGTCTTCTGGATCCCCCGTTTTGAGACCATTGGTACGCATGTCATCCTTCACAACGTCAAGCCAACATTTCTTGGGTCTTCCCCTTCGACTGGCGGTGGCGGTATGGCTAGATAATTGTTCCCCACATAATTAGCCGGTCCCCGCAAGGGAACTGGCGTGAGGTTATGTATGTATGTATGTATGTAAGTTATTATGTAAGTAACATAGAGCGGGGGAAACGCTAGTAAATATCATATTTTATTTATTAATGTCATTAGCAAATAATTTATTTATACTAAGTATTCGGTAATACTTCTAACACATATTGGAATTATTTACATAAAAATTCCAAAGTCCAAATAATTTATTTGTATCGTGATTTTCAAATTAATTGCGTAGTTGCTTTACAGCTTAAAAACATATTTTCCTAGGCGATGACGACTGGACGCTTAGATTTTTTTTTTTTGGTAAGTTAGGTTAATAGCCATGTTTGCTCTGGAATAGATTTCGGATAGGGTTATTTTCGCCTTATTTGACGTGCTAGATTATCTTGACGACAGCTCTTAGGGCTAGCTTTATCCAACATTCTTGGCTTGCGGTCTCCTCCTTCTGCGAATCCGTCATGTCGCAGAAGGAGGCCGCTGGAAGAGCGTGGGAGGGGGACGTTTACGCGGAAAAAATCCGCAGGTGCCGGCAAGGCGCGCATCTTCTCCTCCCATAATTACCGTCACAGGGGGCCGCTGTCACGGGGGCGACAGCGGACTTCCCCCCCCCTGCTGTACGAAGTGGGTCACTCTGCTCCCCGGGGTGGCCCAGTTACAGGGCGTAGGGGCGTCATGGTGCAGTTACTCTGTACAAGATCCCATGACGCCCCGTAAAAGCGCTATAAATGGGGCGCAGGTTTAGGTTTAGTGGGTAGTTTGGCGGCCGTTTCTCGCGACAACTTCGTTTTAGAAGCGAGCGTGGAGGACCGGTCGCTGAGAGTCCCACACACCCTCGATGCAGGCCTTATGTCTGCATTTTGGCCCTTCCCCCGAAGGACCCGAGGATGGTGTCCAAAGACATTCCCCCTGCGTTATCAAAAAAAAAAAAAGGGGCTAGCTTTATCGGTGTGATACCACGCTCTCACAGAACATCGACATGAAACGGTTCGGCTTAAGCTAATGGGGTTTTATGCGATGAGTGAAAGTTCCGATGCTCTACTTCCTCCTCCTGCTCCTGTCCAATCTTTTCTATTCTATATTCCGTTCCTATATCCAGTTTCTCCTGTCTGACCACTCTACCTGATCCTTCTGTTACGAACTCTTTTGTTTTATTTATTTTTACATTTATTTTAATTATAAGAGAATGAAATTTCTGTGTATCAGTAAAAATACGTTTAAAAGAAAGCCGTTCAGGCGCTGACCTGCCATCAAAGGTGGGTAGGTGATGAGCAGAAGGTGATGTCAGGAGCCTTAAGAACAGATGAGCGTGCATGACGAGAGTTATGAATGTCAAAGAAGCAAGTGAGGTGTGTAAGAATAAGCCTAAATGGCGCTCTGTTGTTCGTGCCTACCCCGTAAGGGAACTGGCGTGAAGTTATGTATGTATGTATGTATAGTTATATATTTATTATGTTTAAATAGTTGCATTTTATCACCATATCTTGTATATGTATATAACTTATGTGTATATTTGTATATATAGTATAGTTATATATTTATTATTAAAATTTAAGTACATACATACATACATAACTTCACGCCAGTTCCCTTGCGGGGTAGGCAAGAACAACAGAGTGCCATTTAGGCTTATTCTTACACACCTCACTTGCTTCTTTGACATTCATAACTCTTGTCATGCACGCTCGTCTGTTCTTAAGGCTCCTGACATCACCTTCTGCTAGTACACGATCAATTTGATCATGGAAGGTGTGTCGTGGCCTTCCACGACTTCTGCATCCATCCACTTTTGCATTGTATATCTGTTTAGTAATTCTTTCATCATGCATTCTTTCCACATGTCCGAACCACCGGAGCATTCCTTTCCTTACCTTCACTCTGACACTCTCTTTCAGACCAACTCTCTTTCTATATATAGTATAGTTATATATTTATTATTAAAATGTAAGTAATCGTACAATAATTGTGTATACCACCATCGCCACTCCTAATCAGCAATATTCTTGCCACGGGTTGTCTGGAAGAGATGGCTTTTCAGCGACAAGACCGCCCTTTGTACATAATTAGTATAATACTAGTTCGTAAGTTTTCTGTAATTGTGTACAAAAAAGTGTTATCTATCTATCAATCTAAAAGTTAGCAACGCGTTGACTTCGCCATTTATGTTGCAGACACCTATAGGTGACTCTAACCACTTTCCATGAGCTGGGCCGTCTGCTTGTCAGCTGTGCAATAAAAGATATGATATTATTATGGATTTTTTAAATTTATTTTTTATATTAGCGATATGGTTAGAGAAATATAATTGATTAGTCATAATTGTTATATTATGATTATGATTAGCGCACGTGTCCCAAACTCAAAGGACGCGGTTTCAAATCCTGGCTGTAAAGAAGGCACCACTTAAGCAGTTTTCTGATCTAATTAGCATATTGCTACAATTGCCATGTGCTAACGGTGAAGGAAAACATCGTGATGAAACCTTGACATCGAGATAACTGATTTGTCAAACCTGCCAAGCCTCCTCTGTATACTGTCTCCACGCGAGGACGCCCGAGTCTAACAGTGGGACGTGTATGTCTGTGATTATTTATCATTATACGCCACCTATAGACGACGTGACTTAGAAATTACAAAATAAATAGAATGAATATATAATAATTGCTTTAATTCAATTAGCGAATAGCTCTCAACACGACCTAATAAGGAATTAAGTATCAATAAGGGATTTAACGCTAAATTCGTGTAAGCAATAATTGGCAAGTCAATTAGAATGATTAATCATTCAGTGTGGTATTTGTGCTTTATTAGAAGTAAGCTGAAATATCATGGCTTACTTATTAATGTACTGCAAATAAGAGCCGACATCCTATGTAAAGAAATATAACTATCCTGCGAAATCATACGCCAGGCGGTAGGACATTTGCCCGACTGGATGGCTACCACCCCTGGTCTAAAGTATGTCGCCATAACAACCTTGAGTTGTGTTCCGGCATTAGTGACCAGGTTCCAGTCTCCCTTAAGAGAGCAGCAGCGCATTTGTAGCAACTTTGCTGTTGCAAATGTCCATAGGCGATGGGAACCGCTTTCCATCCAACCAACCGCCGTCTGCCTGTCTGCTGATCTCCTGCAATAAAAAATATATATATATATATATTAAAATATGAAATGTAATAACGTGCAAGCAATGCAGCGAGTCCTATCTCTGTCTATTCTTTCACCGTATCCCAATTAATTGGGATTGGCACAGTATGTCTTCCTTCTACACTCCTCTATTCTGACATACACTTATTTTTTGTGTGATTTCTGATCCGTTATGTTTTGTATATTTAAATGAAAATTTATCTCTCAATAAGGAAATATCTACATACATACATAACTTCACGCCAGTTCCCTTGCGGGGTAGGCACGAACGACAGAGCGCCATTTAGGCCCATTCTTACACACCTCACTTGCTTCTTTGACATTCATAACTCTTGTCATGCACACTCGTCTGTTCTTATAATATCTAAAATATATTAAATTTGATACGATTTTGTTTCTAATATGTATGTAATGTTTCGTAGATCACTATACGTATAGTCACTTAAGGTATCTATACTAATATTATAAAGCTGAACAGTTTGTTTAAACGCGCTAATCTCAGGAACCGCTGGTCCGATTTGAAAAATTCTTTCAGTGTTGAATAGTACATTTATCGAGGAAGGCTACAGGCTATGTTATATTTTCAAAAAATTAGGGATCCTTACTAAAAGTCCAATAATGTAACCTAAGGTGTAAAAAAATGACCCGAAAAAATCCTTACACGGAGTGCGCTGCGAAAACTATTGATTTAAGAACAAAACAATGTACTACCACTTTGCAGAACATATGATTGTCTAGAAAAAATATCGCGTAACCATATGTCTAACTATTATAGTTATCTCACAATAAGCGTTTTCTTTTATTTTTTTAAATAATTAAAATGCCGTCGCTTCAAAAACTCTTTATTTTGTACCTTGGTATTAATCCTTATCAAAATAAATTACTAATATTGTTTGATTGAACGCGCTAATCTCAGGAACTACTGGTCTGATTTGAAAAATTCTTTCAGTGTTGGATAGCCCATTTATCGAGGAAGACTATAGGCTATATACCACCAATGAAGAATGTTTCAAAATCGGAGGGTTTTGAAAGCAAATTCCACGCGCACGACGTCGCGGGCACAGCTAGTACTTTATAAACCCATTCTATGACGACAGGCTCTCAATTAAACCATTGGGGTGATTTATAAAGACACACTTGATGTATTGATAGCTAATAATGTCACAACTTAACCTTCGTGAACAGCTAAGACGACGTAGTTTAGTTTATATACTGAAATGTGCATCTCTTTGGTTCCAGGTGAAAGCTGCATTGAGAAACCCTTGGCGACCCTATGGCGCAACTACCAACAGTCAAACAAGCCCGATGTGGTGATGAAACTATCAGTCACCAACTCCGGTCTCAAGGGCTTTACCAAAGAACACGGCCTTACGGAATACTGGTCGCACCGCATCACTTATTGCGCAAGTCCTCCTCACTACCCCAAACTCTTCTGCTGGGTCTACCGTCATGAAGGGAAAAAGTTGAAACACGAGCTGCGATGCCACGCAGTTCTTTGCACCAAAGAATCCATATCAAAGAAAATAACAGAGGAACTTCAAGTCAAACTGAAGCAAGCATTAGTAGAGTTCAAGAAAGATAGGATTTCGAAACAAAACGCTAGGCTTAGTCTTGCTAACAGTGTCTATGATAATCCTAGTATGCCGAGAAGAAAAATTCTTCTGAGCGTTGGATCTATGAATTACCGACCGCCTTTAGAGAGGTCTAAGTCTGCCCCAAAACTAGGAGCAATAGAAGAGCTTTGCTCTGAAGAAGACGAAGAAGAAGCTGAAATGAATGCCAAACAGGCCATAGAATGGAGAAATTCCTTTAAATTTGATGAATTCTCATCACAAAGTTTAGATAGACGGCGGCAAGAAAACAAAAGTCCTAGAAAAATGTCCTGCCCTGAAGGTGTCATGAATAGAACCCTTTCTGATTCTGGAAGTGATAATGTAACAATATCAGATGAGTTACTCGATCTTATCGTTAAAGAGAGTAACAAAAGTATTCACGATGAGAAGCTAGAAGCAATTGTAGAAACAAACGAACTTGTAAATGATGATAAATCGAACTACCTCGTCACTGACAGCGACGATGGGTCTGTTTCGTCGGGATGCGAAACGGCGAGCACTGCAACGTCCGACACTGAGCCTTCATCGCTACCTTCCCTACCCCAGGAAGACACGAAACCTAATGATATCGAAACGGACGTTTTCAATGATACAACAGTTAATTATAACTCACATGACGACTCCCAGAATAATGAAATAGTAAATAGCGTACCTATTGGAGAAAGGAACGGCTTCAGACGTCGATCGACTTACCCACCTTTGAAAACCGATACAGTCTTATCAAATTTTGAAAGTAAATTTGATTCAATTATGGACAATTTAATTAACGTTGAAACTTTAGATTGTAACAATAGAGAAATTTACAAGAGTAGTGGAGATAATGACAGTGCTTGTAGTGACGAATCTGGTTATTCTGAGTATTTGGATGGTAAAGAAAGTATTATTGGTAATACTATAATGGTTTAAATAACAAAACAATTTACAACATCTCTATGTGATAAATTGTAATTGAATGATGCCAAGCATAGTGATGAAGATTTGTAGCATAGTAATGGTCTAGATGTTATGATATAAAAATATAAAACTCCATATAAAGATCCATAATAATTTTAACCAACGTTACATGTATAGTATAATTAATTGTAAATATAGCATATAAAAAAATAAATATATCCGTTCTCACGATGTTCGTACTAATTAATTATTATTTGCAACAGTTGATACACATATTGTAGGAGTTTGTAATATTCTCACATTGTTGCTTTGATATGATTCTTTTAAGCAGAACGATTGTTATGATGTTATTTCAGTAGCCTGCGAAATAATAATATCATTATGAGATTTTCAAAATGACCAAAATTACGTTTGTATATATTCGATAATTCTGTGTTAAATGGCCACAGCCGCAGTCAGAAAGAAAATTTTAATATTTATTAATGTTTACCTTCATTTCGTAAAGGTTAGTGCGATTTTATTGAAAGACAGAGTTAAACACACACAACACACTCGCCATACACAACGCGGTGCTGGTACCTACGCTCACGTATGGATACGAGAGTTGGATATGGAAGAGAGAGCATGAAAGTAGAGTAAACGCGGTCGAGATGCGAGCACTGCGCAAAATCTGCGGAGTGACGCTCGCGGACCGCGTTCGTAATATCGAAGTAAGAAAGAGAGTTGGTCTGAAAGAGAGTGTCGGGGTGAAGGTAAGGAAAGGAATGCTCCGGTGGTTCGGGCATGTGGAAAGAATGCATGATGAACGAATGACTAAACAGATATACAATGCAGAAGTCGTGGAAGGCCACGACACACCTTCCATGATCAAATTGATCGTGTACTAGCAGAAGGTGATGTCAGGAGCCTTAAGAACAGACGAGCTTGCATGACAAGAGTTATGAATGTCAAAGAGGCAAGTGAGGTGTGTAAGAATAAGCCTAAATGGCACTCTGTTGTTCGTGCCTACCCCGCAAGGGAACTGGCGTGAAGTTATGTATGTATGTATGTATGTACAGAGTTAAACACTTAAATGACAAATGTCCATACTGTCAAAAATAATATTGTAAACACTTTTTTAAATATTAATTTGTTGTGGACTGTAATTAATTTAATTATAAAAGAAAACTACGTTCGTAATGTTTGACGATTTTAATGGCGGGTAAAAAATAAACATATTAAAAATAACAAAAGAACGTCAGCGTTCTAAATTCAAACATTCAGTATATTTGGTAGCCAGTAATATGCCGCGCCAATTGGATAAAAACTATTTGTTGTATTTCAACAGATGGCGTTAGTAGTATGGTATATATCACACAGCCGTATAATTTTTTTAATACTTCATTACAAGACGATGTCAATGATAGATCTACACATGTAGACATGATTTTAAATTACATTAAAATCATTAGACATATGATAGTTTTTTCGCAAAGTGAACCATAAGGGCATGCTTTGCTCGTTCTAAAAATTCTAACAATAGTATGATTTTGATTAGTTACAGTAATTAAAAGTAATACAACAATTTAGTGTTTTTAATTGTTTTACATTGACCCGTAATCTGTTTTTGAATCCCTTGTATTTAGTAAAATTAATTTCTTATCAAAAATGTTTATATAAGACGTAAGCTGGTGTTACAACTCTGTAATCATTACAACAGGCGCTTAACGCATTATTGTTTTTCTAAAAAGAAGATTTCAAAATTAAAACTATTACTGTCTGAAGTTTTTATTCATTATTTCATTTTTAGTAAAGAATAATATAATATTTTAATGACAATTAACAAATAACTGAACATCAATGAAGGATTGTTCATGTAATAGGCGATTTGACCACTGTTGAATACACAGACTCACACAAAAATGTCATTATATAACAGACAAATTTGACAATTGTAATTCTTGAAAGATTAAAATAGTACATTATGGTACTAGTGTGTAACATTGGTGATTACCGCCGAGGCGCCATTGGGACTCGAGCCGTAGGCGAAGGTCTTAAGAGAGCCGAGGACGGTAATCATCAATACACACGTGTATCATACGACGTTTTTCAACACACTTGTGAATAAAATAACAACAAAAACTCATTTTATTTAGTAGATAAAAAAAAGTTATATATGAGTGAAAGGTTTATTTATTAAACACGTACGAGTTAAAATTATCTATTTAAATAAGAAGTTGCATGAAATGAGCAAGCAATAGGAACATTAATTTATTTGTTCTATAGAACATGATCTTTTTTTTTTTAATAAAAACTTTTTTAAGAACAAAGCAACTCAACCAATCAAATTTAAAAAAAGAATCTATAACTCACTAGTGAGTTATAATGTTTTTTACTCACAGTTTGATAATGGGTGTCATTCTGTGCCTAATTGCGGTGACCATAGAGCCACTTTATGAGCAAGTGTGTTGAAAAAATTGTTATATCATTTTAACAAAGTCTAGTTTTTAACTAGTAAGCTAATAACAGGGTACACGATGTACTTTATCCAGTAAAATGTATTATTAAATTTAGTTTGTATATAGTTGTATTTATAAGGTTACAATAAAATATTGTATTAAATAAAAATTTCAGAGATTTATTTCAGGGGTTTAACTGTTTCTAGTTAAAATTGTACATTTTTTAACTTTTTTTTAATTGTATATAGGAAATGGTTCGACTAGCATTGCTTGAATAATATAATATTTTGTACATATCATCGTAGAGTTACTTTTTTGACTTTTTACAGTATTAGTGAATAATTAAATTAGACAGTTCAACCGAATTGTTTCGATCCGGTTGATTCATATAAAGTCACGATGATATTAAATGACATTGAGTACCGTTTACCGTTATATCAGTCACTTTGGTTGATGAATTCAAATTGAAAGATAGAAATGAACCGTCTAATGTGGGCTTGTTGTATATCATCAATGGACTGCCCATATTCCATATGTTACAATATTGGAGAACTATTGACTATAGTGCGCGCGGAAGCGCTAGTGTCACTTTCTGTGGTATGGGGGGTTGAGGGGGGGGGGGGGGGGGCGATTGACAAGACGCAATTAACGTAATGGGTAATTTTTAAAAAAATTTATAAGCAAATTAACATTTCTCAATAATTAAATAGAAAAAAAAACACTATCACCGTTATAGTGCATTATAAAAAAAAACAAACCGACTTAAAAAAAAAAAATCACAAAAATTTTTCACTGGTCGTGTAATTGGTGGACCCATCTTAGGATATTTAATCTCGTGTATGTTTGGAACAAACTGGCGAGAACAGCTGAATCGTGTAACCGTCGCGGTGGTCGAGGGCAGACTGAATTTTTTTTTATTTATTTTGAGGCGAGGGAAAATGCTTAACCGATTTACGCACAAACTGGGTCGTTGCTAGGGGAACGACACGCGTCGGTCGGGGGCGATAACACTGCAGCAATAGTATGCTCTTGGCGGTGCTCCGTCCGCGATCGACGTCACAGAATAGTGTGGAAGACTCTGAGCGTTGCTACACGAGCGAGCAACCCTAATACCCACTAAAAACCCCCTCCTCCCTGTCGACCCTGCGCTTTTGTTTGTGTTGGAAAGGCTGAGATTTAGAACATAGTTACGCCCAGTCGATCCAGCGCAATAAAGTGCCTGGAGTGTGCCCTGGGAGAACACACCCCACTTCGTTGTGCGGGGGTAGAAGGTCCTTTGCTCTCCTAGCAAACTAAAGGCCCCCCGCGGTAAACGGAACCTAACTCAGGGAGGGAAGTAATGCGCGTACCTGCCTCTCCGGGTGCAAGCTGATGGCCGGCGACCTCGAGAAGACGCATTAGCACCCGCTGCAGGAAGGGCAGACTGAGTTAGCTTGACGTTTGTCTACCTTCCCCATCCTGCCGCTCACATACCTCAGGCGGTGACTAGCGCTTCCGCGCACACTATAGAAGAAAATCGAAATTTTTACTAAGTGTAATAAACGCTTGCTAAAAATGCTTACTTTTACCTATTAAACAGTCAAATACGTAAAGTAATTATAGAAACTGCTTTTGTTAAATTACAGGAGTAAAGCCTGATCTACATTAGTTAAGTAATTAGCTAGGGAAACTCTGGAGTTAAGTTCCTATCATGATTTAGACAATTTTGCAGTTAGTAACAAGTCATCTTTTAATCAAACCTCTGTCCAAACGATGACAGGGACTTGTTTGTATGTTAACTACTTAAATAATGCATAAATCAAGCTTTATTAGACTTTGATCAATAATTGGAAACAAAGAAAGAAAAGAAATAATTTATTTAATAGGAAATAAATAATCTATCGGTATGGCCAAGACTTAAACATCCAACTAATGGTACTCGCTGTCATATATTTACACTGCAGCGTTTTTGTGATGAACACTTCCGTATAAAAGTTCCAAATTACATAAATTTGCTTTATTATTCGTTACCGCTGCCACCCTGTTGTGAATAAAACAAAAGTTCGACCAGAAACCACTTTTACCATACTTTTAATTAATTAATTTTAATCAATTTAATTAATTAATTTTAATCAATTTATTTAATTAATTTTAATCAATTTTAATTAATTTTAATCAATTTTAATTAATTTAATTTATTAAAATTAATTAATTAGTAAACATTAATTAAATTACTGTGCAACAGCTATCTTGCTCGCGTATTACCACATTTTTGGAGATACATACTGACATAAGTTACTTAAGACAAATCTATATTACTACACAAATCTTAACAATCTCTACGTACATTTGTTGAATAAAAAATAATTTTGATGTAGTAAATGTCTCGTATGATATATTTTTTTTATCACAAGAGTTGATTTTTATATTTAGAAATGCATAATAATAATAATATCAGCCTATAAATGTCCCACAGCTGGGCTCGGGCCTCCTATTATAGGGGGAATGGACAGTATACCCGCCACGCTTGTCGAAGGCGGCTTGGCAGGTTTGACACGTCGGTTATCTCGATGTGCAGGTTGCATCACAATGTTCACACCTTCACCGTTGTTAGCACGTGGTAATTGTAACTATATGCACATTAGGTCTGAAAACTGTCTAAGTAGTGCATGCGTTCCGGCCAGAATCGAACCCACTCCCTTTGAGCTTGCGATATGTGCGCTAGCCATTACGCTACCACGACTTACTTAGAAATGCATATGAAACAAAATTACATTCATTTGCAACATTCTTTATTTCATTGTTAAGATTTGTGTTAAACAGAATTAAGAAAGAAAGAAAGAAAAGCTTTATTTGAATAAATAGCGACGTAATTACATTCCTTATACATTATTATACACAGAGCATATTTCGAGAATTTGTACGCCGCATTTTGAGAAACAAGGTTTGCACTCAGCATATTGCTGTGCCGGAATTATATCCGACACAACGCTGATTTTCAGAGCAAACCTTCCTTTGCTTGAATTCAATGTTAATTAATAAATACATACATAACTTCACGCCAGTTCCCTTGCGGGGTAGGCACGAACAACAGAGCGCCATTCAGGCTTATTCTTACACACCTCACTCGCTTCTTTGACATTCATAACTCTTGTCATGCAAGCTCGTCTGTTCTTAAGGCTCCTGACATCACCTTCTGCTAGTACACGATCAATTTGATCATGGAATGTGTGTCGTGGCCTTCCACCAACATGCCCGAACCACCGGAGCATTCCTTTCCTTACCTTCACCCCGACACTCTCTTTCAGACCAACTCTCTTTCTTACTTCGGTATTACGAACGCGGTCCGCGAGCGTCACTCCGCAGATTTTGCGTAGTGCTCGCATCTCGACCGCGTTTACTCTACTTTCTATAATAATAGAAAGATGTGGTAATGCACGAGTGACATAGCGAATTCCGTTTAGTTCTTCAAAGCAATGCTAGTTGTTAGTTTTTTCATATTTATATTACTAATAAATGTAAAATCAGTTAAGGGGAAACTTAGTTTTGTCAAGTGTGAAAATTGTAGGTACTTACGCATTCCATATTTAATACTGTAAATACTACGTTGTCCATTTTGTGCGTTAGACGTTAAAATCATTTTTGAAAATAAAATATTGCTAAAAAAAATTTTTTTTATTCATTGCCTATTACCGCCACCTAGTACCGCCAATGTGGGTTCTCTATCGTGGTGGAGATAAGGTAAGAACATGTGTACTCATGTAATATTCTGTTACGACCGAATGCCGACAAAAGGCAAAATCACACCTGCGTCCTGTTAGGATGGTGCTCCATGGGTCCTTTTAAAAAAAAAACAATTTATTTACTGTAAAAAAATACGTCTGCACTATATGATGGTTTTGTAATTGAGCCAATTTTAATTTTTATTATATAAATTATTTTTTAGTGGAAATTTGATTGATATATGTATTAATTTTGTGTTTCATATTTAAGAATATTAATTATTGTATGTTTCCCAAACAAATTAAATAAATAAATAAATAAATGGTTAATAATGCTCTCTCCTTACTAGAGAAAATCAAATTGGTTTTATATAATGTACAATTGCACAGATAATCAATTGTACATATAATACAGTGTCATAACAGTCCGTAGAAACACATTTTATAACCTTTTTCGGCATTTGGACTTCTTTTGTTTGCTTTGTGTTTAAAATTTGTAATTAGAAAAGCAGGCTATTGTATATTGTAATCTTTTATGGAAATTATTAGACAGGTGTGTCGAACTGATTCTAAGAAATCCGATCTACGCGGGTTGGCAGCCGTATTCTATCGGTGCAGTATAAAGCAATGGCTTAATGGAGAGATCGGCAGTCAAAGCGATAACACGTGTGTACACGTAGAGACAGATTGCGCGTGTTAACATTTAGACTTATTGCGTCCGGTTATATTTGTACCTGTGTTATACGTGTTTGTATAGTTCTAATAAATTCTATAGTAATTCCAACGGCATTTTAATTCGAGTCCCGTAACTCATCACAATTCTGTAATACTTGCAACAACTCAGAAGGGTTTATGGTAACAAAAGAACAGCAGCTGGTCACTACATTTATAATCAAAGAACTTTACGGTTTCAACATATTTTATACACCGACTCTTTACACTCGACAACCATTTTTAGAATACCTAGTGTTACCGCCACAGTTAGCGAATAACATAAGGATAATAATTAAATAAATATGCTTGAGTTGCTTTTGACTTGTGTAATGGCGGCCAGTGAAGACAGAATGAATGTACATGTAATATTTGTACTACAATTTAATAGCCCCTGACAGAACGTGAGGAGCAATAAATGTTGATCTCACGAAATTTTTTGTTATAAGTTTAGTAGGCGGTTTTTTTACAGTATTAGAAACTTGGCAAGTAGTCACAACCGATAGCGGATCAAGTCATTGATAAACTATTTAAATTAAAAGCGTTATGAAAGACAAGAATTTAATACCTTATTGTTTGGAAATTTTAGATAATAATAGGCGGCAGACAAACACACACATTGTATATCCCCAAATTAAGCAAGTTACGCTTGTGTTATGGGTAATATACATCGGACTCTGGGGCCGATCCCAGACACCCAGACCATAGTAAATAACGGAGAAAACACGTTTCCGAAATTTACTATACCAGGAATCGAACCCGGAACCTCTGCGTTGCAGTGAGGTATGCCGGCAAAGGCTTAACCCGCTCAACCACAGAGGCCGTCTATTATTTATATAAGACTAGCAGTCCCGGCAGACGTTGTTCTGCCCTGAAGAAATAAAATTTAGAACCCGATTGCAACGCCACCTACCGGGTCCAATTGTGAATCTAAACCATCCTCGAATCCACTTGAACACACACAAAAAATTCATTCAAATCGGTCCAGCCGTTTAGGAGGAGTTCACTGTCAACACACGTACAGAAGAATTATATATATAGATATTGTAGAAAATATATGAAATAAGCTATTTTTTATGCACCCGATTAACTACAAACCACTCCCGGAAAAATTCCCGCTGGATTTCTGGGATAAAAATATCACAAGTTTTATTATATAAAATTTCCTATCGATCAGTGAAAACAACACATTGGAATTGGATTTCTTTGAATCTGGTCATTTTAAATCATTCCCAGAAAAATTCCCGCACGATTCCCAGTATAAAAAGTAGCGCAGATTTTATGTCTAAGAATTAGATATCGATCACCGAAAACAGAATCTAAATCGACTTAGTAGTTTTTACGTAAATTCCGAATAAACAGATGAGAAATAAAACAAAAATTGTATCATGTTATTCTTTATAGCTATATTTTTTTTTATTGCAGGAGATCAGCAGACAGGCAGACGGTCCACTTGATGGAAAGCGGTTACCATCGTCTATGGACATTTGCAACACCAAAGTTGCTACAAATGCGCTGCTGCTCTCTTAAGGGAGACTGGAACCTGGTCACTAATGCCGGAACACAACTCAAGGTTGTTATGGCGACATACTTTAGACCAGGGGTGGTAGCCATCCAGTCGGACAAATGCCCTACCGCCTGGCAAAACCTATATAGTGTATTCCAGTTGTTTTTTAATAGCTTCAATGTACATACACGGTAGTTTTAGAATTTTACAATATTGTAGCTATAAGTAGAGTACTATTTATTCATTGCAACTGAAACACATTATACATACATACATAACTTCACGCCAGTTCCCTTGCGGGGTAGGCACGAACAACAGAGCGCCATTTAGGCTTATTCTTACACACCTCACTTGCTTCTTTGACATTCATAACTCTTGTCATGCAAGCTCGTCTGTTCTTAAGGCTCCTGACATCACCTTCTGCTAGTACACGATCAATTTGATCATGGAAAGTGTGTCGTGGCCTTCCACGACTTCTGCATCCATCCACTTTTGCATTGTATATCTGTTTATTCATTCTTTCATCATGCATTCTTTCTACATGAAACACCTTATGTTCTGTAATAATAACATGTCCACGGAGCGTGACCAACATATGCTAATGGATATGACTGCATTATGGGGTTTATATTGATAATATTGATGAAAGAGCAGTCAGGGCCCCAAGTCTATAATCCTGCCAGTGCGAGTCAAGATTCATTAGACTGACGATTTTGAAATTTGTATGACTCCAATCATTTACAATAAATTACCTAAAGACTGGAGATATATAGGTATATATCTTAATATATATATATATAAATTACGTGTCACGTTGTTTGTCCGCGATAGACTTCTAAACTACTTGACCGATTTTAATCAAATTTGCATACCGTATGCAGTTTGATCCGACTTGAAAGATAGGATAGCTTACATTTGGACCCGGTTGGTGGCGCTGCAATCGGGTTCTAAATTTTATTTCTTCAAGGCAGAACAACGTCTACCGGAACAGCTAGTAAAAATATATAATATAAAAATTAAAGATATTTTTATTAAATAAATGCTATTACGAATTATTGGACTTTATAAATACATTTTGATCATTTTTTATATATATTAATGTGGTATTAATATTGTTACGACCTGAGCGCCGACAAAAGAAAAATTCACACCTGCAGACGTTTCATTACCTTTGCGGCATTCGGAATTCTTTTGTTTACTTTGTGTTTAAAAATTGTGTTTAGAAAAACAGCCCATCGTGTATTGTAATCTTTTATGGTAGTCATTAGCCAGGTGTGATTCTAAGAAATTCAGTCACGCGGTCGAGCAGACATACTATATTTATATAGTATAAAGCAATGCCCCAACGGAGGGATGAGGCACGCGCAAAGTCCGTCACTAAATAGATTACCGAATGTACACAAGTCTCGCCTTGATCGTGGTTCTCGCTCGACTGCCGATCTCCCCATTGGGCCATTGCTTTATACTACACCGATGAAATATGTCTACCCGACCGCGTGGACCGAATTTCTTAGAATCAGTCCGACACACCTGGCTAATGACTACCATAAACGATTACAATACACAATGGGCTGTTTTCTAATGACAAAGTAAACAAAAGAAGTCCAAATGCCTAAAGGTTATAAATGTGTTTTAACAGGTATGCAGGTGTGAATTGGTTTTTGTCGCCGTCTAGGTCGTAACAATATGTTGTCTTTAAAGACGTTATAGTTTTACCATTATTTAACTGCATTGTACATTACGTATATGCGTGTTGTATTGTCCTTCGTGACTTCACTTGCTGGTCCTAGAAAGAACAGCGCTGGTCTTAATTGGGCAGCATATACTGAGACTGGGTCCAATTTTAGGACTCATTCTGTTTTATTATTTTACTGTTTGATAATACTATTGTTCTTGTCCTAAGTAAAATATGTCTTTCTTTCTTTCAATTAAAATTATGTCTATCTAGCTATCTATCAAATAATGATATGGTTGTTTGGGTTGATTCTGCTCTGATGGAGGCTGGAACTGAAAATCAGCGCTGTGTTAGCTCCTGAAGGGTTATGAGCAAAAATAAGTACCTACTATAGTCTTGATTTATTATAATTCACAAAATCATAAACACAAAGCACTATTATCATTTACAGAGAGGACGGAATGAGAGAGAGCAGAGAAAAAATATTTTGCCAGTATGAAGACTTAAGTTAAGTAAGACTCAGGCCCAGCTCGCCATACACAACGCGGTGCTGGTACCTACGCTCACGTATGGAAGCGAGAGTTGGGTATGGAAGAGAGAGCATGAAAGTAGAGTAAACGCAGTCGAGATGCGAGCACTGCGCAAAATCTGCGGAGTGACGCTCGCGGACCGCGTTCGTAATACCGAAGTAAGAAAGAGAGTTGGTCTGAAAGAGAGTGTCGGGGTGAAGGTAAGGAAAGGAATGCTCCGGTGGTTCGGGCATGTGGAAAGAATGCATGATGAAAGAATGACTAAACAGATATACAATGCAAAAGTGGATGGATGCAGAAGTCGTGGAAGGCCACGACACACCTTCCATGATCAAATTGATCGTGTACTAGCGGAGGGTGATGTCAGGAGCCTTAAGAACAGACGAGTGTGCATGACAAGACTTATGAATGTCAAAGAAGCAAGTGAGGTGTGTAAGAATGGGTCTAAATGGCTCTTTGTTGTTCGTGCCTACCCCGCAAGGGAACTGGCGTGAAGTTATGTATGTATGTATGTATGTATGAGGACTTAAGTGATACCAGTTTCTAAATAATACCAGTTTATCTATAGTAATATTATAAAGAGGTGAAGTTTGCGAGCTTGTGACGTTGTAGGGGGTAATCTCTGGATCTATAAAACCGATTTTAAAAATTCTTTTACTATTCGAAAGCTACGTTAACAGGGAGTGTCATAGGCTATTAAACATGACGCTATATACCACGGGAGCGGGTCAGAGCGCGGGTGACACCGTGCCGGACCGCTAGTAAGTAATAATTTACACAGATATTTTGTTTATTTATTACCGAAAGAATATTAATACTAACAGCTCCTGACACAGCATAATGCTGAGTTTTCAGCCTCATTGCCGTGAATTTTATGTAAGTACATTTCTTGAACTGCATCTATTTATTAGTATGCTATCCTAGTATTCTATTCGTGCAGGAACGGAGAAAGAATACAATTTCCTGCGGCCGGGCGGCCTGTCGTAAGAGGCGACAAAACACCTCACAGCCAGGTGGTAGGGCGTTTGCCCGACTGGATGGCTACCACACCTGGTCTAAGGTATGTCGCCATAACAACCTTGAGTTGTGTTCCGGCATTAGTGACCAGGTTCCAGTCTCCCTTAAGAGAGCAGCAGCGCATTTATAGCATCTTTGGTGTTGCAAATGTCCATAGGCGATGGTAACCGTTTTCCTTCAAGTGGGCCGTCTGCCTGTCTGCTGATCTCCTGCAATAAAAAAAAAATGTTATTTTAACGCCTGTTCAGCTATATGCAAAAATATTAGAATTTATTGTAACGTGTATTATAGTCACGATTACAGACAAAATACATGTAGTAACAGAATAACAATTGTGAATGTATTTTACATAAAGCGAAGATGTGGGTGAGACGTTGTCAGTTTCCACTTGAATACCCTCCCAGACGTGTCTCTTCCGTTGTTTAGACTGGCCCATCATAACAACTTACATAATACCCATTCACTACGTGATATCTGTGTTATACAATCATAAAAAATGCTAAGGAATAACGTGACCCAGTTTTTCGATAGAAAGGAAAAAAATAATGAAAGAGAAAAAATACAATAAAGACTGTATAAAATAAAATCATTTTCCCATAATTGTGAAAAACGTAAAGAAAACTACGTCTCTCTCTCTCTGCCTCTCTCACTCTCTCTCTCTTTCTTTCTTTCTCTCTCTCTCTATTCATGGTAAATATCAGGGGTGGCCAACCAACCAAGGTGGTCGATAGCAGCCTATTAGTCTAGTCGATCGTGGCAAGGCAAACAATATAAAATGTATATATAGAACAGACTGCGCAACGACTGCTGCGCGCATCATCTTCGTCTTGTATCATCAATAAAATATATTACTTACTAGCTTCTGCCCGCGACTTTGAAACATTCTTCATTGGTGCTCCGCTCCTATTGGTCTTAGCGTGATGATATATAGCCTATAGCTTTCCTCGATAAATGGGCTATCTAACACTGAAATAATTTTTCAAATCAGACCAGTAGTTCCTGAGATTAGCGCGTTCAATCAAACAATATTAGTATATTTGGCTACAACACTAATACTTACATTTTAAATATCGCAATATCTTTTGAACGAAACGTCCGAATTGAATAATTCAAAAAGTTCTAGAAAGGTATTGAATTCGTCTTGAATATGGAGTAATTTATTTTGATAAGGATTAATACCAAGATACAAAATAAAGAGTTTTTGAAGCGACGACATTTTAATAAAATTAATTAAATGAGATTAGCGCGTTCAAACAAACTCTTCAGCTTTATATATTAGTATAAGAGTATAAGATGCTGTGTTCGCATCAAGAAGGCCATTCAGCAACCATATTCTCTGTGTTCTAGTTTTGTTGGCCTGTCGTAAGAGGCGACGAAACAACCCACAGCCAGGTGGTAGGGTATTTGTCCCTCTGGATGCTGGTAGCCAGTGAGTTTGATAGTTGACTTGAGTTTTGTTCCAGCATTAGTGGCCAGGTTCCAGTCCCACGAGTCCGGCAGCACATTCGTAGAACATTTAATGTTGCAAGTGTTCATAGACGACGGTAACCACTTTCCTCCTTCACTCTTATCTGTCTTAGCGTGATGATATATAGCCTATAGCCTTCCTCGATAAATGGGCTATCTAACACTGAAAGAATTTTTCCAATCAGACCAGTAGTTCCTGAGATTAGCGCGTTCAAACAAACAAACTCTTCAGCTTTATATATTAGTATAAGATATAAGACAACATTTGTATACAGATCTATATTGTTTCATTAAATTTAAAGAAATGTCATTGGTAGATCGCAGAGAGTTTCGTCAGCAAACAGTAGATCTTGCTTGGGTCCAAAGAAGTTGGCCACCACTGGTATGTATCATGAAAGAGAAGTAAGATGAAAAAAACACGGTACCTAGTAACAACGTAACTCGTAACTCTATAATCACAGATGGCGCCACCAGTACTGTATCTATAAATCTTATACTAATGTATAAAGCTGAAGAGTTTGTTTGTTTGAACGCGCTAATCTCAGTAACTACTGGTCTGATTTGAAAAATTCTTTCAGTTTTAAATAGCCCATTTATTGAGGTTATAGGTTCTATATCATCACGCTCAGACCAATAGGAGCGGAGCGCCAATGAAGAATGTTTCAAAATCGGGGGGTCCTTAAAACAAATTCCACGCGAACGACGTCGCGGGCACAGCTAGTATTAAATAAAATTGTAGTGTCTGTTTGTAATGTCAAAATAACATATTTTACAAAATGCATATGAAAGTATACAAGGTACTTAGACCGAAAAATCAATTTTCAAAATTCTTGTCTGCCTGTCTGTCTGTTTGTTACAGATAATCTCTAAAAGGGCAGGACCTATTTTGACTGGACTGTCACTGGCAGATAGCTGATGTTATAAGGAGTAACTTAGGCTACTTTTAAACCGACTTCAAAAAAAGGGAGAGGTTCTCAATTCGTCGGGATCTTTTTTTTTGTTTTTTTTTATGTATGTTCACCGATTACTCCGAGATTTATGATCCGATTTACGTGATTCTTTTTTTGTTCGACGCGGAATAGCTGCCATTTGGTCCCCTAACAACATGACATAGTTTGGCCGAGTAGTTTTCATTTTACGAACATTTTTTTGTTCCCGTTTATTGGGACCTATATTTTTTAAGGAGCGCGGCACCTTTCGTGTGTCTACCCATACATAGCTAGACACTAAAAAGTAACAAAAAAATAAAATAACCTGTTTCTAAAGCTATTATTATTAATATATATTATCTAAAACATCTTGAAGTCGGTGCAAAGTAAAACATAAAAATTACTATATTTTTTTGAAAATTACTAAGCACCGACGTTAAGATGACTAAACAGATATACAATGCAAAAGTGGATGGATGCAGAAGTCGTGGAAGGCCACGACACACCTTCCATGATCAAATTGATCGTGTACTAGCAGAAGGTGCTGTCAGGAGCCTTAAGAACAGACGAGCGTGCATGACGAGAGCTATGAATGTCAAAGAAGCAAGTGAGGTGTTCAAGAATAAGCCTGAATGGCGCTCTCTTGTCCGTGTCTACCCCGCAAGGGAACTAGCGTGAAGCTATGTATGTATGTATGTACCGACTTTAAGATGTTTTAGATACATACATACATATATACATAACTTCACGCCAGTTCCCTTGCGGTGTAGGCACGAACAACAGAGCGCCATTTAGGCCCATTCTTACACACCTCAGTTGCTTCTTTGACATTCATAACTCTTGTCATGCACACTCGTCTGTTCTTAAGGCTCCTGACATCACCCTCCGCTAGTACACGATCAATTTGATCATGGAAGGTGTGTCGTGGCCTTCCACGACTTCTGCATCCATCCACTTTTGCATTGTATATCTGTTTAGTCATTCTTTCATCATAGATGTTTTAGATAATATATATTATTAATAATAGCTTTAGAAATAAGTTATTTTATACTTGTTAGTTATTTAGTTTTTGAAGTCGGTTTTATTTTAGTAAAAAAGTTAAAAATAAAAGTAATCTCTCAAAATGTTAAGCACGACACGGGTACAAAGATACATGGATGACCTCCATTAAACCATCAAAGCCCTCATAAAACTTTCGTGGTCTAAATTCGTCCCGCCCATTTAGACGGTCAATATTTTAAGCATTTCCTTGGCCGGGAATCGAAGGGGCCGTTGCCATGGCGACGGATATAACAACATCGCGTTCCTGAATTAATAACACAAGGGTGGTAGACGTCGCCGTGATTCTTAGAGAAAACCCAAGTTTAATTAATTGACTGCAGGACAGAAATTTTTGAATTCTAAATAATTAGATGGCGCCGCAAACTATTCTTTTCTCATTCTTTGTATATTTGCCAGGTGGTAGGTTATTTGCCCGACTGGATGGCTACCACCTCTGGTCTAGGTATGCTGCCATAACAACCTTGAATTGTGTTCCGGCATTAATGGCCAGGTTCCTGTCTCCCTTAAGGGAGCAGGAGCGCATTTGTAGCACCTTTGGTCTTGCAAATGTCCATAGACGATGGTAACCGCTTTCCATCAAGTGGGCCGTCTGCCTGTCTGCTGAACTCCTGCAATAAAAAAATAAAGAAGTCTTCATCGAGACAATCAAAAATTTACATAAAACTTCTTCTGTTTTCTTTCATCTTCTTCTAATTAATTAGGATCGGCACAGAGTGTATTTTTCTTCTATAATGTTATACGTCTCTATTCTGGCACATGTCTACTGTCACACCACAAATCATCATGTCATTAAAAATAAAACGAATGTATTTATTTTATTTTTATGAATATGGCTTGGTAACTAGGCCTTTAAGCCAGGCGCAATTGTATTGTAGGCTACAATCGACGCCGAATAACGGAGTCCTTGTGATAACTCGAAAGGCCACATTTGACTATACAGTTCACATTTCTCGCAAAAACACATAATTACTACTCAAAAACTATCAATATCCTACAACTATTGTTCATTTTAGAGTGATTTTACACATTTTTAGAAAATAAAACTGCACAGCACAACGTCCCCTTTCAGTTCCCGCCAAAAACTCCAATGTATTTATTTCAAGATAGAATCTTACATATTACTTATTGAAAGTTCTGAGTCTGCAAAACGCTTCCAAACCAATACTAGTTACTGTGAAAGGAGAAGAAGCGGCGCAACAAACTCCTGAACAACATACATACATACATAACTTCACGCCAGTTCCCTTGCGGGGTAGGCACGAACAACAGAGTGCCATTTAGGCTTATTCTTACACACCTCACTTGCCTCTTTGACATTCATAACTCTTGTCATGCAAGCTCGTCTGTTCTTAAGGCTCCTGACATCACCTTCTACTAGTACACGATCAATTTGATCATGGAAGGTGTGTCGTGGCCTTCCACGACTTCTGCATCCATCCACTTTTGCATTGTATATCTGTTTAGTCATTCTTTCATCATGCATTCTTTCCACATTCCACACTGAACAACATAATATCTTTATTTCATAATAATTGTTAAAACGTCGAATCGACAATATCTTTAGAAGCTTTATTTATTGATAAATTGATATAATTTTAAAAGAGAGGAAAAAAACCTCTTTTATTTTACATATCTACTAGCGGCCTCGGCAGACGTTGTCCTGCCTTTAAAAAATAAAATTCTACAACCCGATCCCAGAGCCACCTACCGGTTCTAATTGCGAATCTAAACCATCCGGGTACTCAATCAAACACACAAAAACAAAATCACCAAAATCGCTCCCGGTGATTAGGAGGATTCCAGAACCCGATCTCAGCGCCACCTACCGGTTCTAATTGTGAATCTAAAAGAGTAATATATTTTTTTAAATTCTAAGTCATAACAAAATAAGATTAAAAATCTTGCCAAAAAATTAAAGTTTATAATTAACAAATGAAAAATAGGGGTTGATCGTAGAGGGGTGCAAATTTAGGGTTGTATGTATTTTTGTATGTTGTATCATAAAAAAATAGAAATTAAAAATTTTGTCTAAAAAATAAAAATAAAAATTTAGGGGTGGATTACCCCTAACATTTAGGGGGATGAAAAATAGATGTTGGCCGATTCTCATAGATACCGGATAAGCACAAAAAATTTCATCAAAATCGGTCAAGCCGTTTCGGAGGAGTATGGCAACGAAAACTGTGACACGAGAATTTTATATACCTATTAGATATTCTGACAACACATTTTCAAATACAGAGCCAAATAATAAAAAAAACAACTTATCAAACACTATGGAATAAAACGGAGGTTTCATTTCAAACATCCTCCCAACGCTAAAAGTAATCAAACATTTAAGCATAACAGACAAAACTTACCAAAACCGTGACATCTGAATTAGTAATTACTACAACCAAACATAAAACAAAATGAGGATAGTATTTTGGTTCAAACATATAATTGAAACTTACTTGCCAGTTTAACCGACCTTCCACTCCGAGTATGTTGTTGTTGACTGTTAGCTCTTACGTCAGAAGAACCATTTGTCGTTGGAGCAGCTACCTCCAACCTTCCCGTGGGGCGCGTTACAGACCGCCCCACGCATGGAATAGGCATAGGAAGAGGCCCAGTGAGGGGGGCCCACGCCTGCCAGGGCACCGCGGAGTCGGGCAGCCCATTTCCCGTAGCCCTGGCATAAGGAGCAGGACGGAACACCCAGGGGTTTTAGTGGATATCCCTAACTGGGGAGTGGCAATAGCGTGGCGCCAGTTCTGACTGGGCACGCTAGTGCCACCCCCGATCTGGCGAATACCACACTCACACGGGTCGCGAACATCCCCCCAGGCTTCTGTGCCTGTCGCGGCTTAGTCCTCAAACAGATTTCCCCTGGCAAAAAAAAAAAAGCTACCTCCAACTTGTACAAGCGCTGCACCGGCCGTACTTCCGCGTCCGATTATAAGCTCCGCGTCCGATTATAAGCCTCGTCGAAAGGCTCTTGTGCGACGACCGCGTAACGTCCTGACGGACAGAGTCGACGTTATTACGAAACGGCTGGCCCGGATCAGTCCGCCCACGGTTAGAACAGTAGGCTGGCAGGCACCGACAGACAGACACAGACGGCGGCGTCTCAGACGCCGCCAATCAAGATCTCTCCACGTCCCCGCGAGGGACGCTAGGAGACATAGCTCACCCCACAGGATAGACTAGGCGTGTTGCTGGGAAGTTTCTTTCGCCGTTTCTTCTCTCCCAGCCATAACACGTCGCGAAACGGCAGTAAGATAGCGTAGGCCACCGCAAACCACCGATCCCGGCCCCCCGTGATCCTTCCCTTCGGGCTTTATATTACCCGTCGCCCGTTCTCAATTAGTATTTTGTGTCGCCCTATGGTGGGCATCATTAAATTCATTCCCCATTCATGGCAACAGTCCAGCCGAGGTAAAACTCCTTAGGGAGCTCCCTCGAGCAAGTTGCCCCCCCGGGCTCGAGCGCCTTCGCTTCGCGAAGGCACTCGCCCCAAAGACCCCGGTAAAGTTGTAAGGTCTTCGGACCAACAACATAAAGTCAAGTCCAATAAAAAAAAAACCGGCCGTACCTTTCTACCTCATTACACCATCTTTTCCTTCTGTCAATGTTTCTATTATACCTAAAGGCCACTTTAATCTCTTCTCTTCTGTCTCTATTAAAACAACATCTCCTGCTCTTAGAACATCTGAAGTTTCTCTTCCTTTCTGTACAAGGGACATAATATATTCCGATTTGAACCTCTGTCTAAACTGTTCTCTAAGAGACTGTAGATATTTCAGACGAGTATTGAGGATATCACCATCAATTATATCTAAATACGTGGTGTTGTTGTACACTACGGATTAATTAATTAATATTCGCCTCTAGAGACCACGGACCATAAAAATGACCCGGACTTTTGAATTATCATTATAGAAATGATTTTTACTTAATTCAAACGACATCTATTAGCAGCTGCTGCAAACTATAATTCATAAAAACGCCATCTATGAGTATTAAGGCAAATTACAACATGCATTTTCTACTCAATAGTTACACGTACTAATAAAAGATGGCAGTAGTGGTTCTACAAGTTGAAAGTTACTTTTGGATATGAAGTTGTACTTCAGGATTATGAAACAAAATCTATAATATTATAAAATTCTAAACATGCCTTGTCTGTACATTGAAGCTTTTAAAAAAACAACTGGACTTTACTTCCATTCTTGTCTGTCTGTTTGTTCGAGATTCACGTAAAAACTACTAGGCCGATTTCGTTGTAGTTTTCGCTGATCGACAGAAAAGACTTGAATTCTGCGCTACTTTTTATCCTGGGAATCTGGTGGGAATTTTTCTGGGAACGATTTAAAATGGCCAGATAGAAAACAACGAATTCCCATGTGATTTTTTTAGTCATCGATAGGAAATTTTATGTAATAAAATATTTTTTTATCCCGGGAAATCCACGGAAATTCTCCCGGCTGGGATTTGAAGCGCTGCATCAAAATTAGCTTATTCCGTCCGACATAGTTTTCAAATCATGGAAGACATATACTAAAATGATAGCTTACCTTCTTTTCTAATGCTGCGGTACTTTGTGTCCCGGGTTTTTTTTTTGTTTTTATTGCAGGAGTGCAGAAGACAGGCAGACGGTCCACTTTATAGAAAGCGGTTACAATCGCCTATGGACATTTGTAACACCAAAGGTGCTACAAATGCGCTGCTGCTCTCTTAAGGGAGACTGGAACCTGGTCACTAATGCCGGAACACAACTCAAGGTTGTTATGGCGACATACTCTAGACCAGGGGTGGTAGCCATCCAGTCGGGCAATGCCCTACCACCTGGCTGTGGGTTGTTTAGTCGCTTCTTACGACAGGCCGCCCGGCCGCAGGAAATTGTATTCTTTCTCCGTTCCTGCACGGATGAAATCCCGGGAACTTGATTCAATGTTGATCCGTCCAACAGCAGCAATACTGAGTGATTATCACTTCAAAAATTCCTTTTACATAAATATCTAAATAACATTTAACAAGCGCTAATAGTTTTAATTAGTACTAGTGGTCGCCCGTGGTCGAAATTCGACCATAATAATTAATTTAAATTATAAGTTTGAACATTATTAAGGTTCTGTTGTTAAAGACTATATACTTCTATTAATCACAGATTTCGCCAAGGCTACATACACTGTTAATTTGACTTTAACAATATACAAGAGTATATATGCGTGTGTGTGTCAAACACATGGTAGTGTGTGTAATGTTTTTTTCATTGATTTAAAATATTTTTTATACATAATTTTTAAAAAAATTAGCATTCTGCACTCTTTTTCTATATAAACTATAATATGTAATAACAGCCCATAAATGTCCCACTGCTGGGCTCGGGCCTCTCACTATAGAGGGGAAACGGACAGTATACCCGCCACGCTTGTCCAAGGCGGCTTGGCAAGTTTGACACATCGGTTATCTCGATGTGCAGGTTGCATCACGATGTTTTCCTTCACCGTTATTAGCACGTGTCAATTGTAACAATATGCGCAATAGGTCAGAAAACTACCTAAGTGGTGCATGCGTTCCGGCCAGGATCGAACCCACGCCCTTTGAGTTTCGGACGCGTGCGCTAGCCATTACGCTACCACGACTTATATATAAACTATAGGTGTGAGAAATTTCATACTCCTCCGGCCGCGCAATTTTCGTAAAAAGCGGTACGAAGTTTTTGCTTCACGTATTAATATATAGATTTTAAATCCAGAACTAAAATATAAGGCTCCAAAGTTGAGTTGCTATATTGTTTTTTTTTATACACTTTTGCTTTCCTGTATAACACAATTTACCTTGCATACCTTGCAAACAAACCTCCCGCGTCCCCTTTCAAAAATCACAATACTACAAGAAACCTTAATTTTCCACCCATAAAACAAGTCTACGAAGGTAAGGTGCTACTGTGTGACGTCTTTGTTTTATATTGTACAAGATCCTGTCGTAAATGTATGAAGAAAAAACACTTTATTGTGCTTAGAATTCCTTTTGATCCTGCAGTAGCTAATACTGGTAAATATTTGGGCGTTTTCTATTGTCAAACAGTTTGAAACACAGCATGAGGTGTTATTGTGTTGACAGGTAGCAAGTCAGGTGAAATATTGATGTATTTTTTGGGTGAATTTCAATTTTGGGAATGTTTGGATAATTTATATATTGTTGCATCATTTGGTGATAATATAGTAATTTTAGAAAGTTTTCATCAATCTGTTATCTATAGATACACGTATGAACAGACAAGTGTGTTTTTTTTTTGGACCATTCTTACAATTATATATTAGCACAGATTTTCTTTAAGAAGTAATTGCAATCTCAGAATATAGCAAGTTAAGATATTGAAAAATGTATACATTTTTTATTTACATATGGAAATAATACTAATTTAATTTCCTGTAAAGAATAATAAAAGTTGCAATTGTTACTTAATTTGCAGAGAGTGCAGTGTGAAAATGGCTTAAATACTTTCAGAATGCAATTAAATTTATAAGCGCCTGATGAAATTATATTATCATTTACGCTAGATTTAATATAAATATTCAAAAACCTTTAAGGCGTCAATGTAAATAATCATTTAAATTAAACTTATCTACATGATCTATATATATATAAAAATCAATTGCTGTCCGTTAGTCTCGCTAAAACTCGAGGATGGCTGACTGATTTGGCTAATTTTGGTTTTGAATTATTTGTGGAAGTCCAGGGAAGGTTTAAAAGGTGAGTAAATATGAAATAAATGCTTGGAATATGGTAAAAACAACAATTTCGCTATGCCTTAGAAACTATTCCAACCTGTCAAACATTTGATGTTCCTCCCGTCGTTTAGAAATCAATCAAATGTCAAACGTTTGATGTTCGTTCCGGTTAAGTTTTGACTACAGTTGAAACATTCTGCAATTATCATTCAGCTTTTTTATTTATTGATTCCGAGGCGATACGAAGTTTGCCGGGTCAGCTAGTAAATAATTAATGACATAAATTGATTACTAATTAATACGGTGGTAAATAATAATGCCGTGGAGTCGCGTCTCAAACTCAAAGGACACGAGTTCAAATCCTGTTCGGAAAGTATTTTTTTTAAGGTCTTCAAAACTGAGCACATTTAGGAACATGTTTAATACATTAGTAATATAATATTTTGTATTCTTTAGAATGTGATCTTTTATATGAAGACACTGATTGCCTTAATATGCTGTGATACAGCGCTAAATCATAAAAAAAACTAATACTAATCCAAGTAAGCCGGTGCGGACGCTTACATGTGCCTACGCCTGCACTCGCCAAAAAAAAGTTAAATTATACAAAAAAAAATATGATGATAAACAAAAGTTTTTTTTTTTTTTAATATTATTGAGCGGTTAAACAATTTTGTTAAAAAATAATCTTATATTATATTTAAATGAAGCTACAGAATCAAAAAATATGTCTATGTCGTTGCGGATTATGTTACAACCAGATGTCATGCGATATATAGGGGAATGTTGGCCAATATTAGTCCTGCAAGTGGGTAAACAAAAAGTTTTTCGATTTTGAACTCGACTACCCATGCGTGGTATAGAGAATGACATTTTTCCAAGAGTGTCTGGGGAATCGATGAGGCCATGTGGTAGTTTAAAGGCAAATAGGACGTCAGCAATCTTTCTGCGGTTTTCTAGAGTATATCTATATATAGTATATATATATTTTTTTTTTATTGCACGAGATCAGCAGACAGGCAGACGGCCCACTTGATGGAAAGCGGTTACCATCGTCTATGGACATTTGCAACAGCAAAGTTGCTACAAATGCGCTGCTGCTCTCTTAAGGGAAACTGGAACCTGGTCACTAATGCCGGAACACAACTCAAGGTTGTTATGGCGACATACTTTACACCAGGGGTGGTAGCTATCCAGTCGGGCAAATGCCTGGCTGTGGGTTGTTAAGTCGCCTCTTACGACAGGCCGCCCGGCCGCAGGAAATTGTATTCCTTCTCCGTTCCTGCACGGATAAACACGGTATATACAGTACTTAGGCAGTTTTCTGACTTAAGTGCATATGGTTACTAAGTACTAACGATGAAAGAAAACATCTTCAATTATTATGGTCGAATTTCGACCAAGGGCGACCACTAGTATAATATTATTATGTATTATTGTTAATTCTCTATTTTTTTGTCATTTTAAGTATATGTATTGTGTGATATTTATACATCCTATTTATACCTATATATGTATTTAATTTTTGAATACCACCATCATACACTTGCGAATCTCCTGTTCATAAAATCCATAGCCTGGATTGTCTGGAAGAGATCGCTCTAAAGCGGTAAAACCGCCCATTGCTCCTGTTTAATGTGACTACTTAATAATCTGCGGAGTGACGCTCGCGGACCGCGTTCGTAATACCGAAGTAAGAAAGAGAGTTGCTCTGAAAGAGAGTGTCGGGGTGAAGGTAAGGAAAGGAATGCTCCGGTGGTTCGGGCATGATGAAAGAATGACTAAACAGATATACAATGCAGAAGTCGTGGAAGGCCACGACACACCTTCCATGATCAAATTGATCGTGTACTAGCAGAAGGTGACAAGAGTTATGAATGTCAAAGAGGCAAGTGAGGTGTGTAAGAATAAGCCTAAATGGCACTCTGTTGTTCGTGCCTACCCCGCAAGGGAACTGGATTTTGAACTTGAGGATAAAGAAAGTTAAAGAAACTGATAGTTCTGAATTTTTTTACTGCCATGTAGGTTTTTATTCAATCTTCTGGCAGTCTGTATGTGACGGATTTGTCATAAGAGAAGAACACCTTCTCAAAATAGATTTATTACCAATAAACGGAGTCAAATAATTTGTCACGTAGCAAAAAATGCGCTACTTTGTTACCTTTGTTTAGAATTTCCAAACATCCCTTATGCACCTTTGCGCAATTGTGAACTTCGTTTGTATACATTCAAGTAGGTGGTATAATTTGACATGCTTTATATTTTCTATGCATTGATAAAGGCAGACGTAAATTAAGGAGTTTTTGGCCGGAACCGAAACAAGATATGCTGTGCAGTTTTATTTTCTAAAAATGTGTAAAATGACTCTAAAATGAACAATAGTTGTAGGATATTGATAGTTTTTGAGTAGTAATTATGTGTTTTGTGAGAAATGTGAACTGTATAGTCAAATGTGGCCTTTTGAGTTGTCACAAGAACTCCGTTGAATGGCACTAGCTGATTACCTACAGTTCAGCTGTGCTACACATAGGCTTAAGAAAATGAAGGAACTATATTGTAAACTAAGATTTGGCTTAAAGGCCTAGCTGTCAAGCCATAAACATAAATAAAATAATAGACGTAAATGAAAAAAAAAACAGGTGAATGTATTTGTTTAAGGACATTTAATAGGATAAATTACTTCTAGTATTAGTGTCCTAAAAGCTGGTGGAAAATGGTTAAACGTTGCCTATGAACATTTGCAAAACACACGTGCTACTAATGTACTACCTGGAAGAGGAGACTGGAAGGTTCCAGGCAGATTCTATCCAGCGACCGCCTGGTCACTAATGCCGGAACACAACATAAAGCCAACCTGATGGGTAAATGCCCTTCTTTTTAACAAGGGGAAATGCGTCTGAGGGTTATCCACCAGGTTTTGCCAGGTGGTAGGGCATTTGCCCGACTGGATGGCTACCACCCCTGGTCTAAAGTATGTCGCCATAACAACCTTGAATTGTGTTTCAGTCTCCCTTAAGAGAGCAGCAGCGCATTCGTAGCACCTTTGGTGTTGCAAATGTCCATAGGCGATGGTAACCGCTTTCCATCAAGTGGGCCATCTGCCTGTCTGCTGATCTCCTGCAATAAAAAAAAATTCACCGCGAGGGAAAGGTGGTGGGGAGGTGACTTCTGCCACATCGGGGTCGCACTAGTACCGCAAGGAGGAAATGCTATTGCCACACCGCAGCTGTGGATACCTTTTCTAAATACATGAGAAATGCGGCTGAGGACCATAGGACGTTGCAGGGGGAGGGGGGGGGGGGATGGAGGTCGCGACCCGTGTGTGAAATTCGCCAGGTCGAGGAGGCACTAGCACCTCACGTAGTTAGTGATGCCCACTAAAACTCTTGTCCGAACGACGACAGCCGGAATTCATGGGCTGGCACCACCATTTGTTAGCCAGGGAGTCGAGTCTCTATTACTACCACGAGGTGACAGGAGGCGCTCGGATAGGCACGTGACCTTCCTGGCCTTTATATGCGGATGAATCCGGTTTACAGTTGGGGATACCCACTAAAACCAGGCCCTGGCAGATGGGCGACCTTATCACCTGGCTGTGGGTTATATTGTCTAATGAATGCGCCTGTAATGGAGGGATGAAAGTCACATGACAAAAAGAATTGATGGGTATGAATATAAAGGTAGACCAAAAAAGAGATGAACGGATTGTGTGAAGGATGATATGATGGTTTGTGGTGTGACGGAAGATGTATGTCAGAATAGAGGAGTATGGAAGAAAAAGACATATTGTGCTGACCCCAAATAATTTTATCCGTGCAGGAACGGAGAAAGAATACAACTTCCTGCGTTGGGGTGGCCTGTCGTAAGAGGCGACTTAACAACCCACAGCCAGGTAGGGCATTTGCCCGACTGGATGGCTACCACCCCTGGTTTAGAGTATGCCGCCATAACAACCTTGAGTTGTGTTCCGGCATTAGTGACCAGGTTCCAGACTCCCTTAAGAGAGCAGCAGCGCATTTGTAGCACCTTCGGTGTTGCAAATGTCTATAGGCGATGGTATATGTATATATGTGCTGGAACACATAGTAGAAGTGAAACTTCAACGGCCAAGTGGCTAATCGAATCGCAACAAAATTTCAATTTGTAGTTTTACGGGCAGATTGTTAATGTACTTGTCCAATTTGAAAACCTGCCCGTAAAACATCAAGTTCAAATTTTGTTGTCATTCGCTTTGCCACTTGTTCGTTGAAGTTTCACTTCTACTGTGAACCCCAGCACACTAGATTCTTCCACCATCACTCGCCACAATATTATAGATATGTTGTCTACCAACAATAAACTTAAGACACTATAAATTAGAAGCTTTATGAGTGCGGACGAGTTTTGAGTAAAGACGCGACGCGAAAGCAGATAGTTATGTTTTGAAGTAAATTGATTTTGACACCGTAACTGGGCCGCCGCCATCATAGAACTTGTTATAACGCTATTCTTAAAATATTCTTTGCTAATTATTAATGCACTGTTTGTGTCGAGTTAAACACCATTAAGGAACTTAAATTAACCTCATTAATCGAATACAAACACGAGTTACGAAGTACGAATAGCGTGTTGTTATAATTATGGTTAATTTTCAAAAAAGAATAAACATATCATTTTATTGTGTGTATAACGGAACTGCTTTACCTTTTTAAGTTTGGCCTTGAAAAGATATATTATATATATATATATATACTAGCGGCCCCGGCAGACGTTGTCCTGCCTTTAAAAAATAAAATTCTAGAACCCGAGCCCAGAGCCACGTACCGGTTCTAATTGCGAATCTAAACCATCCGGGTACCCACTCAAACACACAAAAACAGAATCACCAAAATCGCTCCAGGTGATTAGGAGGATTCCAGAACCCGTTCTCAGCGCCACCTACTGGTTCTAATTGTGAATCTAAAAGAGTAATATAATTTTTTTTATTCTAAGTCGTGACAAAATAAGATTTAAACATATCTTGCCAAAAAATAAAAAATAGGGATTGATCGTAGAGGGATGAAAATTTAGGGTTGTATGTATTTTTGTATGTTGTATCATAAAAAAATAGAAATTAAAAATTTTGTCTAAAAAATATAAAAAAATTTAGGGGTGGACTACCCCTAACATTTAGGGGGATGAAAAATAGATGTTGGCCGATTCTCATAGATACCGGATAAGCACAAAAAATTTCATCAAAAGCGGTCAAGCCGTTTCGGAGGAGTATGGCAACGAAAACTGTGACACGAGAATTTGATATATTAGATATATTTTATAGCATGTGTTCAGCAGACAGGCAGACGGCCCACTTGATGGAAAGCGGTTACCATCGCCTATAGACATTTGCAACACCGAAGGCGTCACAAATCCGCTGCTGCTCTCTTAAGGGAGTCTGGAACCTGGTCACTAATGTCGGAACACAACTCAAGGTTGTTATGGCGACATACTCTAGACCAGGGGTGGTAGCCATCCAGTCGGGCAAATGCCCTACCATCTGGCTGCCCGGCCGCAAGAAACTGTATCCTTTCTGCCCTGCACTGATAAATCATATTTTCATAATAATAATGTTTTTCATACAAACCACGAGCAAGACAGCAATTTATATTAAAAATCACGAGTTTGTGGCCAGACTACACTAGCTACAAACTTGTGATTTGTGATGGTCTTGTCTTCAAGCCGCTAGGTGGCGCGGATGGTGAATCGGAGGAAGTGTTGCTCGCTCCACTTACATTCGGGGCTAGCCTCCATCCGCCATACGGCCTCTGATCTAGTACTCCACTTTACTGTGCAAAGTTCTTTGTTAAAGACACTACTTGAAGGCAATGAAATAGAAGACTAGCGTAGGAATTGGTGACAAACTATTTACAAGCTTTTATTTAACTTGCAATGGATGTAAGTTCGGGTGGAATCTTGCAAGTGAAATTTGACCAACTTCCCGGTTTCCGATTGAGCTGAAATTTTATACGCATATGTATATCGCGTGACAATGCAATGATATGGTACCATGGAGCTGATCTGATGATGGAGTCGGAAGGTGGCCATAGGAACTCCTGTACTAAACAAGATTTTCGTCGTGTTTGGGCTCTTTTTACTTGTCTTGGCTAGCAATCTGCTGCTAATGATATCCAGGATCTTAAAAGCTTGTATTTAAAAACCATACATATATTAAATTAAAAAAATATATATTGCGAGAGAGCGGGGGGAGTTTTTTTTGCCTTGGCAGTCGTTTTACTTTTTTTGGTGACGGTACCGCCCTGAAGTGTCCGCAGGTCCAGGGGTGGTGCCGACGGTGCTGAGCTTGGTATTCGGACAGCCGGGGATGACCTCACAGGCGCACTGTTCAACGAGTCACCTGGATCTCCTTCCCACCAAAAGTCTAGATTCCAATAAAACTACCTTTTAACGGTTTTAAGCGCGGTAATTTTATTTGATTTTGGTTTTCCGACGTTTCGGCCACTTTTCAGTGGCCGTGATCACGGAAGACAAAGATGTCAAGTGTCAACGAGTATTGTTAAAGTTTTATTTAGCCTACCGCCAACTTGTTAATTTTAATTTTGTTTATGGTTATTATTTACTCTATGGGAGCCTAATCTAATTTACTACCGCTTCGCAACATGTTATGGCTTGAAGAGAAGAAGCGGCGCAAGAAACTCTTCAGCAAACATGCCTAGCTCTAATAATTTTATATAATATTAAAATGGGTGGAAGGAAAAATAAAAGTAATTATCAGTCAAGTTGGTTTGTGTTCCGTTGTACGCACAAAGAGCTCACAGTGTCTTGAGGTCTGGCAGCTGGTTTCTGCTGGGTTTGGGTCTTAATAGTCTTGATGATTGGATCCCAAACAGGTGGTACTTGCCAACCATCTTCTCTATTGAAATTTGGGTGTTTTTTTATTTCAATATGTATACAAGTCGCGAAAACTTAAGAAAATATTATCCAGACTCCAATATGATAATTATAAAAATTAAACCTGGAATGTACGTCCAGCGTGTTAATGCAATAAACCACCTCTGCAAGACAACAAAACAGGGCGAAAGACCATAGCTGGCGAGGTGGCCAAGCGGAAGGCAGACGGAGTTACAGAAGTGATTTGAAATGCGTAAAATGATTTCAAATTAATAGAATGAGAAAGAAACAAAAGTGAGTTTAACAATATGAAAATGATTTTAAAGATTATTTAAAATAAATGCAAAAGGAATAAAAGTGGACGCATACCCACATGCAAGATTTAATGAGGTGATACAACTATAAAGCATTCGTGGGTGATAAAAATTCTAAACATGCCGTGTCTTTACTTGTCTGTTGTCTATTTGTGTGTTTGTTCGGCATTCACATAAAACCTACTGGGCCAATTTCGATGCGGACAGTATACCCGCCACGCTTGTCCAAGGCCGCTTGCCAGATTTGAAACATTGGTAATTTTGACGTGCAGGTTGCATCACCGTTGTTAGATATAGTTAGGATAGAATTTCCTGCGACCTGGCGGCCTGTCGTAAGAGGCGACAGAACAACCCACAGCCAGGTGGTAGGGCATTTGCCCGACTGGATGGCGACGACCCCTGCTCTAAAGTATGTCGCCATAACAACCTTGAGTTGTGTTCCGACATTAGTGACCAGGTTCCAGTCTCGTTTAAGAGAGCAGCAGCGCATTTGTAGCACCTTTGGTGTTGCGAATGTCCATAGGCGATGGTAACCGCTTTCCATCAATTGGGCCGCCTGCCTGTCTGCTGAACTCCTGCAATAAAAAAAATACATATTAGAGCGGAAAACTGTCTAAGTGATGCATATGTTCCGGTCAGGATCGAACCCGCGTCCTTTGAGTTTGGGACGGCGCTACCCATTATGCTACCACGACTCATTGTCTATGGCTATTATTACAAATAGTGCAACTTTATAAAATAAAAAAACCTTCTTACCTTGCTTAGTAATTTTCAAAATATAGTAATTTTTATGTTTTACTTTGCACCGACTTCAAGATGTTTTAGATAATATATATTAATAATAATAGCTTTAGAAATAAGTTATTTTATACTTTTTAGTTTTTGAAGTCGGTTTTTTAAACGATTTTTTTTTATTTTATTTGTTACTTTTTAGTGTCTAGCTATGTATGGGTAGACCTACGAAAGGTGCCGCGCTCCTTAAAAAATATAGGTCCCAAGAAACGGGAACAAAAAATGTTCGTAAAATGAAAACTACCGGGACAAACTATGTTAAATTTTTAGGGAACCAAATGGCAATTATTCCGCATCAAACTAAACAAGAATCACGTAAATCGGATCATAAATCTCAGCGTAATCGGTGTACATATGGAACGGAATGGAAATGTTTTCATAAAAAATGTTCATAAAATGAAAACTACTGGGCCAAACTATGTCAAATTTTTATGGGACCAAATAGAAGCTATTCCTCGTCAAACAAAAAAAGAATCACGTAAATCGGATCATAAATCTCGGAGTAATAGGTGAACATACATAAAAAAAAAACAAAAAAAAAAGATCCCGTCGAATTGAGAACCTCCTTCTTTTTTTGAAGTCGGTTAAAAACAGAAAGAATCAATCGATTCAATGGACAAGCCTTCAAATCCTTAGGAAATCTTGGACCAGACATATGTTTCTCATAAACGCGTGAACTTTGTTTATGGCCAAACAAATCATGGAAACAATTGTTTAAAGAAACATTAATAATCCAGTCTTTTATTTAACGAAAGTCTTTCTTTGACATTTCAAAAAGGAAATAATTGTTTATTTTTTAAATGTTTTGTACTAATCATTAGTTTTGTAAAGTGAATAATTTGTGTTTATAAATGACACATGTTTTACAGCTTTATAGGCACCATTGTTAAATTGCCGTGCTTTTAGCCGAATCTCCATCAGAACTGCAAAAACTAACAATAATGAAAGATGACTGCCAGGCGAGAGGCTTACATTTGAATGCGAAGAAAACAAAGCTTATGGTGTTTGAAAGAGAAGAAACCAGAACGCATGCAAGGATAATGGTCGATGATGTTATGCTGGAGCAAGTGAATGAGTTTGTATATCTTGGATGTGCTTTTAGCAGGGATGGAAGGTACACCGCTGATATAGAAAGAAGAGTGAATTTGGGGAATAGTGTGAATGGAGCGTTAGGTAAATTTCTAGGCGCTAAGAAGGCCCAGCTTGCCATACACAACGCGGTGCTGGTACCTACGCTCACGTATGGAAGCGAGAGTTGGGTATGGAAGAGAGAGCATGAAAGTAGAGTAAACGCGGTCGAGGTGCGAGCACTGCGCAAAATCTGCGGAGTGACGCTCGCGGACCGCGTTCGTAATACCGAAGTAAGAAAGAGAGTTGGTCTGAAAGAGAGTGTCGGGGTGAAGGTAAGGAAAGGAATGCTCCGGTGGTTCGGGCATGTGGAAAGAATGGCTAAACAGATATACAATGCAAAAGTGGATGGATGCAGAAGTCGTGGAAGGCCACGACACACCTTCCATGATCAAATCGATCGTGTACTAGCAGAAGGTGATGTCAGGAGCCTTAAGAACAGACGAGCGTGCATGACAAGAGCTATGAATGTCAAAGAAGCAAATGAGGTGTGTAAGAATAAGCCTGAATGGCACTCTGTTGTCCGTGCCTACCCCGCAAGGGAACTGGCGTGAAGTTATGTATGTATGTATGTACAAGAGTAATCTTGAAGTCGGTCGGTTTCTTGCACCCTTTCCGAACATGCCGCCTCATACATATTTTGTTACGGTTTAGTTAAATAAAGTAAAATAACTGTTAAGAAATATTAGGGTGGTTGGTTTCATTGTTTTGAAAGAAATGCGGTTGTAAAATTTACGGACGGAATTCAAGTGAGTTTTTTTTCTATTAACAACTACGGACTCTAGTTCCGTACCCTTTTTTACAAATAAATTTAAGAAGAAGTTAGGAAGTTGTACACGCTTATTTGCTTTTTTATATTACAGGCAGACGGCCCACTTGATGGAAAGCGGTTACCATCGCATATGGACATTTGCAACACCAAAGGTGCTACAAATGCGCTGCTGCTCTCTTAATGGAGTCTGAAACCTGGTCACTAATGCCGGAATACAACTTAAAGTTGTTATGGCGACATGCTTTAGACCAGGGGTGGTAGCCATCCAGTCGGGCAAATGCCCTACCACCTGGCTGTGGGTTGTTTTGTCGCCTCTTACGACAGGCTCCCTGGCCGCAGGAAATTGCATTCTTTCTCCGTTCCTGCACGGATGATAGATACATATAGGACTTCTGATGATACATGTAGGATAGTCAGAAAATTTCGGCAATTAAATGAAGAAGAACAATATGTAACATTATAAAAAACAAACCACCATCCACGACACGACACAAATTAACATACATACATACATACATAACTTCACGCCAGTTCCCTTGCGGGGTAGGCGCGAAGAACAGAGCGCCACTTAGGCTTATTCTTACACACCTCACTTGCTTCTTTGACATTCATAACTCTTGTCATGCACGCTCGTCTCTTCTTAAGGCTCCTGACCACAAATTAACACTTGGTGTTAACCCGTGTTAATTTGGTATTACCAGGTTTACTTGAGTCTTTAGAAAAGAATTGAAGTACAATAGTATAATAATCGGCTGACAAACACACATATTGTATATCCCCAAATTAAGCAAGTTACGCTTGTGTCATGGGTAATATACAACGGACTACTCTGAGGCCGATAACAGACACCCAGACCATAGTAAATAACGGAGAAAATACGTTTCCGAAATTTACTATACCAGGAATCGAACCCGGAACCTCTGCGTTGCAGTGAGGTACGCCGGCAAAGGCTTAGCCCGCTCAACCACAGAGGCCGTCAAAATATTTATTAAACAAATGTAATTATGGAAATAACAAAGGTATTTTTTTACATATCAATGAGAAAAATGACGGTTTTTGTTGCGGACTATCTGAAGTTTGGAGTAAAATTGGTGCAAGCTACTGACATTAAATTATACACAAGTATTTTATAGTCTATACTAATATTATAAAGCTGAATAGTTTGTTTGTTTGTTTAAACGCGCTAATCTCAGGAACCGCTGGCCCGATTTGAAAAATTCTTTCAGTGTTGAATAGTACATTTATCGAGGAAGGCTATAGGCTATATTGTATTTTAAAAAAAATTAGGGATCCTTACTAAAAGTGCGCTGCGAAAACTATTGATTATAGAACAAAACAATGTACTACCACTTTGCAGAACATATAATTGTCTACAAAAAATATTGCGTAACCATATGTCTAACAATTGTATTTATCTCACAATAATTGTTTTCTTTTATTTATTTATTTTAAATAATTAAAATGCCGTCGCTTCAAAAACTCTTTATTTTGTACCTTGGTATTATTAATCCTTATCAAAATAATTTACTCCATATTCAAGACGAATTCAATACCTTTCTAGAACTTTTTGAATTATTCAATTCGGACGTTCCATTCAAAAGATATCGCGATATTTAAAATGTAAGTATTAGTGTTGTAGCCAAATATACTAATATTGTTTGATTGAACGCGCTAATCTCAGGAACTACTGGTCTGATTTGAAAAATTCTTTCAGTGTTGGATAGCCTATTTATCGAGGAAGGCTATAGGCTATATATCATCACGCTAAGACCAATAGGAGCGGAGCACTAATGAAAAATGTTTCAAAATCGGAAGGTTTTGAAAGCAAATTCCATTATTATAATAATATGTCGATTAGTGCGCTATAACAAATCAAAAGTTGTTTTTTTTGTTCGCTTTCTTTTATTTGTCTAATTGCATAATTTTATAACTAATGTTTATTGTTTTTAATTTGCTTTGTGGAGCTAAGCCGTGGCATCACTTAGAGGTACTTGCGGAAGATCAGCTGGTTGTGAAAATAGCATTATGCTGAGCAAGAGCCTTTTTAGGACACCATAATTAATTGTTAGAATATTATCATGTAAGAATTTTTGTATCTTGTCCTATATAAATATTTTTTCTTTCTTTCTTTTACTTTCTAAATTCTGGAGATGTATGTAATGTATTCTTAATTAAATCAATCTTCGAAAATGCTGCTTCACAAATATATGTTGACCGAAACGAAGTAAGTAGTTTCAAAGCTAATTTTTGTAGTTCTGGATATTTATTACCGCACACAAGTTTTATCCAGAACTCTTCACAGGAAACTTCCGCATGTTTGGGTTTTAAAACTGTGTTTTCTTGGAAATCGATCATTCCGTTCATTCTTACTGTTACAACTCAGGTCCCGACAAAAACAAAATCCACTTGCAAATCTGAAATAAAACACATTTTATTACCCGTCGGCATTTGAACTAATAACATTGAATCTATTGTAATTCTTTTATGATCGTCTTCTTTTGTGTACTTATTTATTGGCATACGGCCTATTGTTGTATTGTAATCATTAGCCAGGTGTTACGGATTTTAAAGTACAAACTGATTCTAGGAAATTCGGTCACGTTGCCGGGCGGACACATTGCATTTGTGCAGTATAAAACAATGACCCGATGGAGGGAGGGGGCAGTCGAGCGAGAACCACGATCAAGGCGAGACGTGTGTACAATCGGGAACCATAGTGACGGACTTTGCGCGTTTTATTGAATTACGACCTTCTGCATTACGTTTGGATTTTTGTGTTCGGTTATATTTGTACCTTTGTTATACGTTTGCCAGGTGGTAGGGCATTTGCCCGACCGGATGGCTACCACCCCTGGTCTAGAGTATGTCGCCATAACAAGCTTGAGTTGTGTTCCGGCATTAGTAACTAGGTTCCAATGACCCTTAAGAGAGCAGCAGCGCATTTGTAGCACCTTCGGTGTTGCAAATGTCCATAGGCGATGGTAACCGCTTTCAATCAAGTGGGCCGTCTGCCTGTCTGCTGAACTCCTGCAATAAAAAAAAAATACGTGTTTGTATACTTCTAATAGACTCTATAATAATTCCAACGGCATTTCAATTCGAGTCTCGCACTTGCACATTACATTACATACTCTGTAGTGCAAGTTGCTGTGTTCTCGCGGTCCGCACAAAATGGGTCGGCGGTCCGGATGCGGAACGCGGTCCGCCATTTAGCGAACCCTGGTCTAGAATAGGTCCTTCTTAAACAAGCATATTATTCAATTGAAGATTATTTTTTTGCTTAAATAATAATATGATTATATATAAATGCCTTCCTAGTGACATATTTTTGGAAAATAATGTTTATTGTAAATTAGACATTTTTATATTTGTAAATATACATACATAACTTCACGCTAGTTCTCTTGCGGGGTAGGCATAAAGAACAAAGCGCCATTCAGGCTTATTCGTACACACCTCACTTGCTTCTTTGACATTCATAGCTCTTATCATACACGCTCGTCTATTCTTAAGGCTCCTGACCACACTTTCCACGCCTTCTGCATCCATCCACTTTTGCATTGTACATCTGTTTAGTCATTCTTTCCACATGCCCGAGCCACCGGAGCATTCCTTTCCTTACCTTCACCCCGACACTCTCTTTCAGACCAACTCTCTTTCTTACTTCGGTATTACGAACGCGGTCCGCGAGCGTCACTCCGCATAATTGTATTTATGACTACGTATTTATATCTCAGGCTCAAATGTTTTTGTTAATGAATTAGTGTAAATAATACATACATACATACATACATAACTTCACGCCAGTTCCCTTGCGGGGTAGGCACGAACAACAGAGCGCCATTTAGGCCCATTCTTACACACCTCACTTGCTTCTTTGACATTCATAACTCTTGTCATGCACACTCGTCTGTTCTTAAGGCTCCTGACATCACCCTCCGCTAGTACACGATCAATTTGATCATGGAAGGTGTGTCGTGGCCTTCCACGACTTCTGCATCCATCCACTTTTGCATTGTATATCTGTTTAGTCATTCTTTCATCATGCATTCTTTCCACATGCCCGAACCACCGGAGCATTCCTTTCCTTACCTTCACCCCGACACTCTCTTTCAGAGCAACTCTCTTTCTTACTTCGGTATTACGAACGCGGTCCGCGAGCGTCACTCCGCGTAATGTAAATAATAAATGTACAAATTATGATGATAACTGGTATAAATATTTCTTATAGACCTCAAACACTTTTTGGGTTCTCAAACCAAGACGGGAAGCGTTTAGAAATTATATAACCATATTAAGTAGAATTTTCACACTATCATAAAGAAACAATATATCCTTATCAAATTTTAATCTCGACCTACATCTGAAATAAATACATAAAGCGCTAAACAAAAGTTCTCAAATAACAAAACAAATAAACAGTCAGCACCTAACACCAGTCACACGACATTCCTAACTAAGCGACTAATAAAAATTCGCTCGCAAAAACTGTACTTGAGCTACTTTTGCACACCGTTATGGCGAAATTTAGGATGGTGTCCGTTGCTAAGGGCGAGTTGCAGCAGTCTTTATTTGAAAACATATTATTTTATATTATCCATTTTTTTTATTAACAACTCTACGGATGATGAATGCATGATGAAAGAATGACTAAACAGATATACAATGCAAAGTGGATGGATGCAGAAGTCGTGGAAGGCCACGACACACCTTCCATAATCGAACTGATCGTGTACTAGCAGAAGGTGATGTCAGGAGCCTTAAGAACAGAGACGAGCGTGCATGACAAGAGTTATGAATGTCAAAGAAGCAAGCGAGGTGTGTAAGAATAAGCCTAAATGGCGCTTTTATTAGCTTCATACGTATGTTAGTATGTAACGGAATCTTTCAAGTTAAATTTGATCGACTTCCCGGTTTCCGATTGAGCTGAAATTTTGCACGTATGTGTATATCGCGTGACAATGCAAGAATATGGTACCTTGGAGCTGATCTGATGATGGAGTCGGAAGGTGAACATAGGAACTCCTGTACTAAACAAGATAGACCCGTCGTGTTTGGGCTCGTTTTACTTGTCTTGGCTAGCACTCTGCTGCTACATGATATGCAGAATCTCAAAAGCTTGTATTTAAAAACCTTTTTAAAAAAGCTTATTTTTACATAATGTTCCATTTTATCATAAGAGTGTATTTAATTATTTTTTCAAAGTTTCCACGGAGAAGGGAATTAAATCACTAAATAATCACTAAAAAATGAAAAATGAATAATAGTTTTAAAAAAATACGCTTTTATAGAAAATCCAACTAATAAATACAAAATAAATTTTAATAAATTTGAATTAAAAATAGTGTAAGAAAAAATTATTTTATTGTAAAAAAAGCGTGGGGTGCTTTTCAGGATATTATCGAAATAACCCTTCTACTCATATCTGTTCATAAAATATTTATAACTATAATTACTATAATTTGGAGGGCTCGCGTGGGGCCATGGGCCGGCCAACACGTAGAGGCCCCTTGACAAATTTAATCTAAATGTGGCGTGACACTGACCGGCGATTATCGCTGTCTACACCATATAGTAATGCACTCAAGGACAAGCCCCGGCCAGTGTAGGAATATTGTGGGAAATGAGAACAAAAAGTATCGGGATGAACTGCTAGTAGTATACTATGGCGTCTGCCCGTCGCAATGTTCGGGGAACCTGAATAAACGGGCAGACTGTGACTCACAACTCCCTGCATGGGCTCCAAAAAATACTATAAAAGACAGGGTCAACGTGGGTGTGAGTGGCTAAGGAGTGTGGAGAGGTGGGCTGCAGGTTCACCGAAGCTACTTCCGATGTTATGTCATTTATCACTTCTACCCCTGGAGCTTGAGTCTTAGATCTAGCGATCTCCACTCCGTGCCGGCTGGCTAAGACAAGCTGAAAGGCGGGTCCGAGGTGTCGCTACTCACCTAAGGCTTTGCCACAAAGCCCACTTGCGGATTATTATTATGGTTGGCCGTTGCTTCTTATTTTGGAAATTAAACTCGATATAATGGACTGTATGATTATTATCAAATTATAACTTAGAATCGAAATATACATAAAGGAATACGTAATTACAAATTGTGCGAGAGTACGCCGCTCCTATCCGCCCGATCCCGCGTACCGTCCGACGCCTAGCTGCTAATTGTGCAAGCTATGGGCGTCGGCGGTATGCGGGGCGCGGAGAGTAGGTGTGCTCCGGCGGGCGGGTAAGGGGGTGCTCCCTCTCCGCAACAATTATTATTATCATTGTGAGTTTTTATTTCATTAATTCATATTTGACATAATAGTCTGTCTATTTACTTATGTTATTCAAGAGCTTTCACGCGGCATCGTTTCGCTTATATTATAAATCCGTATTCAACAGAATTTCATATTTATACAATATTATATCAAAATAACTGGTTAAGAAATCGAAATATTAAAATTATAATACTTTCTACGTTTTAACTATTGTTAATCGTCTGTATAGCGTTTTAATCTTGCCAAACACGTAAGAAATTTATGGAGATATGTTTCAGTACAAACTTTTAGTACGTCTCGTCATTATTATAAGGATAATAATATTGTTACGTGCGAGCGGGGGTACGCACTTAGGATTGGAAGAAAGCACCAGTTTTTAACTAAGCGTTTTTATTAACTTACAAAGCTGTATCGTTACCATATTTTGATTTGATCGATGTTCAAAAAGTGTGCTCCAGTGGAATTTATTTTGAATAAAAACTTTTTGAATTAGAATTTAATACATATTATAAATGACAACAGATGGTGCAACTAACTGTACTTATATCCCCACTTGGTAGCCGATGCCCTCCTTACTGTGATGAGCCCCACTCAATGACTAAGATCTATTTTATACAAGTAAGTGGGAGTTTTGGTAATGACGTTGTGTTGTGCAATCTTAGCAGTTGTTAGAAGTAACGGCGGTTGACTTATTAATGGGTCGATCTGGTGCTTTCGCTCCCTCGACAGCCTCTATGGTTGAGCAGGCTGACTTAGCCGGCTGAATGCAGACTCCGGGTTCAATGGCATGGTAAATTTCGGAAAAATCTCTCTATTATTTACTATGGTCTGGGTGTCTGAGATCGGTATGTTGTATATCACCCATAACACAAGCGTAACTTGCTTAGCTTGGGGATATGTAATATGTTTTTTTTTTATTGAAGGAGATCAGCAGACAGGAAGACGGCCCACTTGATGCAAAGCGGTTACTATCGCCTATGGACATTTGCAACACCAAAGTTGCTACAAATGCGCTGCTGCTCTTTTGAGGGAGACTGGAACCTGGTCAGTAATGCCGGAACACAACTCAAGGTTGTTATGGCGACATACTTTAGAACAGGGGTGGTAGCCATCCAGTCGGGCAAATGCCCTACCACCTGGCTGTGGGTTGTTAAGTCGCCACTTACGACAGGCCGCCTGGCCGCAGGAAATTGTATTCTTTCTCCGTTCCTGCACGGATAAAAATCTCGGATCTGTGTGTTTGTCCCACTCGACCATAGAGGTCGTCATGGATGAAGAAATTAATGAAAGTAGATGAAGCGAAAGTTGTCAGGATTGTCGTAAGTGGAGATCTATCGTCTCTGCCTACCCCCAAAGGAAATAGGCGTGATGATATATATGTATGTGTATTGGTAGTTCTTTTTTAAAGCGGATTGTCATATTCCTAAATTAAGATGTTAAAACAAACTATTACAGACTACACAAAATAAAATTGTCAAAACGTTATACCATTTAGGGCCGCTTGCATAAGATTGCTTAAATTTATTTAAGAAACACAAAACCTATTTAACACCCTTAAATACAATTAGCGTCTTGCACAACGCAAAATTTGCCGCTAAATATGTTTAAAGAACTGTCAATACGTTTTGTGTAAAACGTATTTAGGCAGTTTAATATGATTAACTAATTTTATTTAAAGGCGATCGTTATGCAAGCGGCCCTTAATAATTATTATAAACAGGTAAAGTTTGTGAGTTTGTGACGTTGTAGGGGGTATCTCTGGATCTACTAAACTGATTTTATCACCGTCACCAAGAAGCCAACAATTGTGACGTCAGTATTGCTGAAACACCACGGTGATTTCTTCTCCGTTATATACATAGATGTGTATTATAATTTTATATGTATACTTGAATGAATAATCGTAAAAATAAATATTTAAGTCTACGTTTATTTCAAGTAATATTTTCTCCTATTTGTCTTCGTAGACCACGGGCATAAAAATGGCCCGGACTTTTGGAGGGCTTGCGTGGGGCCATGGGAAGGCCAACACGTAGAGGCCCCTTGACAAATTTAATGTAAATGTGGCGTGACACTGACCGGCGATTATCCCTGTCTACACCATATAGCGATGCACTCAAGAACAAGCCCCGGCCAGTGTAGGACTATTGTGGGAAATGAGGACAAAAAGTACCGGGCTATTGGGGTGAACTGCTAGTGGTACTAGGGGTCTGGGAATATGGGGACTATGGCGTCTGCCCTTCGCAATGTTCAGGGAACATGGAAAAATGGGCAGACGGTGACTCGCCACTCCCTGGATAGAAGGCAGGGGCAACATGGGTGTGAGTGGCTAAGGGGTGTAGAGAGGTCGTAGCAACTTTTGACGTGATGCCATTTATCACTTCCACCCCTGGAGCTTGAGTCTTAGCTCTAGCGATCTCCACTCCGTGCCGGCTGGCTAAGGCAAGCACGGAGGTGGGGGTCTTGTCTTGGGCCCCGGAGTCCGGTACGAGGTGTCGCTACTCACCTAAGGCTCCGCCACAAAGCCCCCCCTGCGGGTAGTTATTATTATTATTATTATTTTTATTGCAGGAGATCAGCAGACAGGCAGGCGGCCCACTTGATGGAAAGCGGTTACCATCGCCTATGGACATTTGCAACAGCAAAGTTGCTACAAATTCGCTGCTGCTCTATTAAGGGAATTCTTAATAATCTTCTCTTAATTATAGTTTTCATATTATTGACGTTTATTTTATTTCTGGTTTCAACCGGTATCTGATTTTTTAGTCTTGGCACTAGATAATCTGTTGTTCCATAATTTGTAGCGGTATTAGTTATTAATTTTTTACGTTTGACCTGTCGCGTAAATTCACCTCGAGTTATTTCATTTTCGTAGGAAAAATAGTTTTCAATTAGAAGCTGTATATTAACTTTATTATGGATAGGGGTTACATTACAGAATTTAAATAGGCCATTTAGGTAAGTTTTATATTTCACTCGTATATTTTTTGGTACTGTTGCGGACGGTCCTACAATCCGCGCCCCGCATAGCTCGCACAATTAGCAGCTAGGCGTCGAACGGTACGCGGGATATATGAGCGGCCTTGGAGGCAAAAATTGTTGATTAGCATAGGCGTGTTGCTGGAGAGTTTCTTCCGCCGCTTCTTCTCCTCCAGCTATAACACGTTGCGAAGCGGTAGTAATCATAGACTAGGATCGGCTCCGCCGACGGAGTCGATAATCGATCCCCAAATAATCATTTCAGCCTGTTGGCTTAGCTCTTTCAGCCTTTAACGGCTAATTCTCAATATAGAGTCAATCCCCCGCAGCGGTCGAGCCGAGGTCGAACCTCACAGGAGGTGCCTCCTCGAGCGTGCTGCTTCCGGGCTGAACGCCTCCGCTCCCAACGAGTCGGGAAGCCCCCAAAGTCCGGTATCGCTGAAACAGCCATCTGCGGCAATTCAGCTGGGTCCAGCTCCAAAAAAAAAAATGTTAATTCTTCATGTATAATTCTCATTGACGACTTGCCACTCTCTCTCTCGACTCTCTCGCATAATTTGTCAATAGGTACTTTAGTTTTTAGTATTCTTATTTTTAGGTTCAATATTCGATCTAGATAAGTATTGAAGGTTCGACCGTAGCTGGGCAGGTGGCTTCGCCAGGTGGTAGGGCATTTGCCCGACTGGATGGCGACCACCCCTGGTCTAAAGCATGTTGCCATAACAACCTTGAGTTGTGTTACGGCATTAGTGACCAGGTTCCAGTAACCCTTAAGAGAGCAGCAGCGCATTTGTACCACCTTTGGTGTTGTAAATGTCTATAGGCGATGGTAACCGCTTTCTATAAAATGGACCGTCTGCCTGTCTGCTGCACTCCTGCAATAAAAAGCTGCTAAGTCCGTATAATATAATGCTTTCTGCTAGAGATTTATAGATATTTATAATTATAGTATAAGGAATTTTTAGTTTAATCTCTATATATAAAAATAAATTGCTGTTCGTTAGTCTTGCTAAAACTCGAGAACGGCTGGACTGATTTGGCTAATTTTAGTTTTCAATTATTTGTGGAAGTCCAGGGAAGGTTTAAAAGGTGGGTAAATATGAAAATAAAATGCTTGGAATATAGTGAAAACAACAATTTCGCTTTCCCTTAGAAACTATTCCTACCTGTCAAATATTAGATGTTCGTCCCGTCGTTCAGAAATCAATTTAAATTTAAAAGTGAAGTTTTTTTTTTCATGTTTTGTGGTTTTAAATGTCAAACGTTCGTTCCGGTTAAGTTTTGACCACATTTTTTAATAAAGTTAAAACATTTTGCAATTATCATTCAGGTTTTTTTATTTATTGATTCTGAGGCGGTACGAGGTCTGTTGGGTCAGCTAGTTATACAAAATTTTGCTAGGATGGCTCTTAATTTATTCTAGACAATCTGATAGCAATATGTTTCTCCCAGTTAAGTGATGATCCATTATTAGTCCGAGATATGTCACTTGGTTAAACTGCTCACGGGGGCGGATTTAGAAATATGCTGCCTGTAGGCTATTCAAATTTTACCGCCCCTACCGATAAATCGAAACCCTAATTCACAATCATATTGATTAGATCATTTTTTTGTCAATGAAATTGTAACTTTATGATTTGTGTACTATAGTCTTGAATCAGACCTCCTTTTTACCGTAGTTTGAAGATTGTGCAAGACATAATATATAAAAAAAATTGGCCGCAAATTTGCCGCCCCTCCAAAGTCTGCCGCCCTAGGCTTCCAGCCTACTCAGCCTATTGGTAAATCCACTACTGCCTGCTCAATAGATTTACAAAAATATTTCACCGGATTCTGATGTAGGCTTTTGTGACCATGAGCTATTAATTTTATATCACTGTTATATACAGACCATTCAGCAAGACGTGTGAAATCTTCTTGAATTTCGCTGTGGACAGTTAAAATATCTCGATCTGACACTACTAGACATGTGTCATATTGATATACCTTACAGCGTTTTATTATATTTACCACTAGAAGACTTTTTATAGTTCTAATAAAGTCTATAATAATTCTAACGGTATTCTAATTCAAGTCCCGCAAACTCGTAACAATATCATATCAAATATCAATGAAAAATAAGATAGATAGATAACACTTTATTATACACCAATACAAAAATGGACTTAAAGACTAAAATTATATCTAGTTACTAGCTTCTCCCCGCGACTTCGTCCGCGTGGTATTTATTATTCCTTCAATTAAAATTGCATAGATCGCAATACCTTATAATGCTTCATTATAGATGACATTCAACAGGTGCATAAGTTGTATAATAAGCTGTTTAAGTAATCAAAGTATCTTTAACTATCCCACGGGAACTCTTAAATTTTTCGGGATCAAAAGTATCCTATATGTTGACCAGGGATATAAGCTACCACCATACAAAATTTCACTTAAATCGGTCCAGTAGCTTCGGAGATTAGCCTGTACAAACAGACAAACTGACAAACAGAGAAACCAAAAAATTTGAAAAAAATCTAAATTAGTTCTATTTCATTTCTTACATCCCCTGACTCGGTTTTTAGCAATTTTTTTTATCGTACAGAAATTCGACCTCTACAGTTTTATTATATGTGTAGATATCGTTGACATAAGCTAAGTAATGTAAGGGACCAGTGTAATGCGCAGTAACCAAATTGTAGATGCGCAGTACATTCTACCACATTTTTTTATTTTTATTTTTTATTGCAGGAGTTCAGCAGAAAGGCAGACGACCCACTTCATGGAAAGCGGTTACCATCGCCTATGGACATTTGCAACACCAAAGGTGCTACAAATGCGCTGCTGCTCTCTTAAGGGAGACTGGAACCTGGTCACTAATGCCGGAACACAACACAAAGTTGTTATGGCGGCATACTCTAGACCAGGGGTGGTAGCCATCCAGTCGCGCAAATGCCCTACCACCTGGCTGTGGGTTTTTTAGTCGCCTCTTACGACAGGCCGCCCGGCCGCAGGAAATTGTATTCTTTCTCCGTTCCTGCACGGATAAAAAGTATTCTAATTTAGAAAAATGACATTTAAACTTTGGTAATAAATAAGCAATTAATGTCAAAAGAAAAAATAACAAACAGATCACCAAGATTTTCCATATAGATAATAACGAGAAGCACTTTTCTTTAAGAAACTCATTTCATTCATCAAATATACAAATATAATACCTGCATACTGTTACGAGTGCGGGACTCGATTTAAAATGCCGTTGGATTTACTATAGAATTTATTAAAACTACACAAACACGTATAACATAGGTACAAATATAACTAGACACTACTAGTACAAACTGCACGATTCAATAACATGCGCAGAGTCCGTCACTATATCGCTTGTCGAATGTACGTCCTACTCGTATCGTAATCCTCGCTCGACTGCCCCACCCCTCCGTTTGGGCATTGTTTTATAGTAAACTGCACAATGCGCAATCGATTGCGTGGACTGGTTTCTTCCAAGAAAATGTAATTTGCACACCTGCGAATGGCCAACAAAGTCGAAAACAATAACTATAAGGATTAGTTCGGCACTAATGACGGCCATAAAACAAGTACGATAACAATAGGATGTTTTTCTTAATTACAAATTCTAAACACGAAGTAAACAAAAGAACTCCGAATGCAGGAAAGGTAATAACTGCGTTTTACGACAGCCAGGTGTGCGCTTGTCTTAGTCGGTATGTAATAATACTAATAAAAAGATTACTAATAAAAATAAGCTTTTATAAAAATGGTTTTAAATACAAGCTTTTGAGATTCTGGATATCATGTAGCAGCAGAGTGCTAGCCAAGACAAGTAAAACGAGCCCAAACACGACGGGTCTATCTTGCTTAGTACAGGAGTTCCTATGGCCACCTTCCGACTCCATCATCAGATCAGCTCCATGGTACCATATTATTGCATTGTCACGCGATATACATATTCGTGCAAAATTTCAGCTCAATCGGAAATCGGGAAGTTGGTCAAATTTAACTTGCAAGATTCCACCCGAACTTACATACATCCATTTCAAGTTAAATAAAAGCTTGTAATATACACTCCGAGCTATCTTTTACTGCTAAGACATATAAATATAATATTTTGATGAAAAATCAATTTCAATTAAGTCTACCACGAACAAATTACGGGAATGTTTGAAGGTGTGCATTTATTTAATAAATTGCTGAACGACTTATAAAAATGTAAAAATATAAACTTTTTTTTAAATTAAACTAAATAACCTTTTATTAAAATAAATATAAAATAATAAACCACAACATTTAATGAAGACTGCATAGCACCACATTAGTGTTAAGATTTATACTTAATTAATACAATGTAAACTCCATGTAACGTCACTCGATTTAACGACAAACTCCCTTAAGTGTCCAAATCACTCGACTTTGGTTGGTTTCACTTGTCTTCCATACAATGATATATTCTATATAGCATTACACTCACTCTCAATAACGACAATTTAGCCCGTACAATGTAGCCTGGCCCGTAATAAACTCGACTGTCACATCATAAATACCGAAATTTCTAAGATATTCCGAAATACACAAACTTCTAAGTTCTTCCTTTATCACCAAGATGCCTCAATATTTTTTTTATTTTATTTGATTTTTAATAAGGATCATCAACAGTTTTGTACATTTAATCAGTTACTAGACTTATGACTAAGATTTACAATGCGATGTAAAAACTAATTATGGGTGAACACAACTTGCAGTATAATTTCTTCACTGTTATTTACTTAGACTCTAATAATAAATATAACAAAAATGTGCAGGGTATTGAAATTACTCTGTCCGTCAGTCTGTCTAATAAGTGTCCTGTTGGGCTAAACGAATCTTTTTATAAAATTAATTTTTGGAGTCAAAGTGAATGTCAGTAACATCACTGCTGCTGTTGAGAATTCTACACATTCTAGATATAGGGGAGTTTGCACCTAGTACTGTTGCTCTTAATGGGGGGGAAGAGGGGGGTTATAGGTTGTCGCGGGGGTTTCGAGGGAACTCTTAAGCGTAATTGGCTTAACAATTGAGAGCAATCAATGTTATTATGAAATAATTTATAAGCAAACATGGCATCTAAAATAATTCTACGTGTCTCCAGGGAATCAATCTTTTCTAGTATGCATCAATATCGCAAGATATGAATAAAATAATTAAAAAAATAGAACAAAATTACTGAAGCAGCAAAAGGTGTCAGACAAAAACAACAGACTTCTCTCCATTTAACGACAACTCTATATAACGCCACAAATGCACACCCTTTAGTGTCGTTATATAGAGTTTACACTGTAATTTTTTTAAATCTCATTGTAAGTGAACTACATGTTCTTATGGGGAATAAAGTTTTTTGAGCCTAAGATGTTGCATCGTGGTTGGCCAGGGCATTGGCGTGTCACGATGACCCGTGGAGTAATCACGACGCGATCCGCGACACGTAGGCGCGAATTTGTCGAAATAACGGTGTAAATGCGGCAAAATTAACGGGGAACTCGATGAAAATAATTATTACAGTCTAAAAAATTCTTTAATCTCGTTCCGTAATTGTGATTAAATAATTGATTTTCGAGAAAATGAAGTAAACTGCAATTTAGTGTAGGACCTTAAGAGTGCAGTCCTACTATATTTACCTCTTTCTTGTAATTATATTTTATTTTTTTGGAAAAAAGTATATGAAAATGGCTCAACGTACTGTAGTTATAGGTATATAAATAAACACAAGAAAACGTTCTATGATTGCGAAATGCACTTTGCTCGAGGCTATATATACTAGCTGTGCCCGCGATGCCATCCAGCAATGAAACATTTTTCGTTGCTGCTCCGCTCCTATTGATCTTAGCGTGATGATATATAGCCTATAGCCTTCCTCGATAAATGGGCTTACCAACAATGAAATAATTTTTCAAATCAGACCAGTAGTTCCTGAGATTAGCGCGTTTAAACAAACAAACAAACTCTTCAGCTTTATATATTAGTATAAGATATAAACTAGCTGTCCCGGCAGACGTTGTTCTGCCCTGAAGAAATTAAATTTAGAACCCGATTGCAGCGCCACCTACCGGGTCCAATTGTATATCTAAACCATCCTCGACTCCAACACACAAAAAAATTCATTCAAATCGGTCCAGCCGTTTAGGAGGAGTTCACTGTCAACACACGTACAGAAGAATTATATATATTATAGAACAAAACAATGTACTACCACTTTGCAGAAAATATAATTGTCTACAAAAAATATCCCGTAACCATATGTCTAACTATTGTAGTTATCTCACAATAAGTGTTTCCTTTTATTTTTTTAAATAATTAAAATGCCGTCGCTTCAAAAACTCTTTATTTTGTACCTTGGTATTAATCCTTATCAAAATAAATTACTTCATATTCAAGACGAATTCAATACCTTTCTAGAACTTTATGAATTATTCAATTCGGACGTTTCATTCAAAAGATATAGCGATATTTAAAATGTAAGTATTAGTGTTGTAGCCAAATATACTAATATTGTTTGATTGAACGCGCTAATCTCAGGAACTACTGGTCCGATTTGAAAAATTCTTTCAGCGTTAGATAGCCCATTTATCTAGGAAGGTTATAGGTTGTATAACATCACGATAATACCAATAGGAGCGGAGCACCAATGAAGAATGTTTCAAAATCGGGGGGTTTGTTTCCTTTTGCGAGCTTCCGCTGAGGGCACTGCGTAAACGGTTAAAGTTTTGTAAAAATCATGTTTGACAGAATTGTTCCCCTTTAAAAGTTCTAAAGAAAATCCGCGACAGCATATATCTATCTTTTAAGGTTGGCTCCCTATAACCTTTTTTATGCTAATCAAATTTGTTCTAAAGTAATGCATTATTTGCGAAGGTGTTTTTATAAACATGATATTAATCCTTATCCAAATAAATACGTTATTCATCACAAGTATTTAATTTAAAACAAAATTGCCATTTACATCATCTGATTTCAATGAATATCTTAGGAGATATCGCAGTTTTAAAATAACATCGTCAGCAAAATAATGATCAAGTACTGCGCGCGCATTTATGATGTGCAAGGCCGGCGGGCAGTCATTAAGATTTAAAAATATTTTCACCTTCTACGTAAACAAAGTCGCGGGTTAAAGTTAGCGTTAGCCCAAAGTAGGTATTCCACGCGGCCGAGGTCGCGGGGAGAAGCTAGTAACTAGATATAATTATTTAAATTCTTTAAGTCTATATTTATATTGGTGTATAATAAAGTGTTATCTATCTATCTTATTTTTCATTGATATTTGATATGATATTGTTACGAGTTTGCGGGACTTGAATTAAAATGCCGTTAGAATTATTATATACTTTATTAGAACTATAAAAACACGTATAACACAGGTACAAATACAACCGAACGCAACAAATCCAAACGTAGTGCAGAAGGTCGTAATTCAATAAAACGCGCAAAGTCCGTCACTATTAGATTCCCGAATGTACACACGTCACGCCTAGATCGTAGTTGTAGCTCAACTGTCCCAGAATTAGCTTGTACTTATAATCCGCAACACATGGCTAATGATGCTTCACAATAACTAGAAACGTATGCCAATAAATAAGTGAACAAAAGAAGACGACCATAAAAGGATTACAATCAGTTCAAATGCCGACAGATAATGACATGTGCTTTTACAGATCTGTACGTGGAATTTGTCTTTGTCAAAAATCATCAATCAAAATCAAACATACACAATTTTTGTAATAAATGACACCATTTTATAATATTTAAATGTCTTAGTAAACTTATCCGTGCAGGAACGGAGAAAGAATACAATTTCCTGCGGCCAGACGGCCTGTCGTAAGAGGCGACTTAACAACCCACAGCCAGGTGGTAGGGCATTTGCCCGACTGGATGCCTACCACCCCTGGTCTAAAGTATGCCGCCATAATAACCTTGAGTTGTTCCGACATTAGTGACCTGGTTTCAGTTTCCCTTAACAGAGCAGCAGCGCATATCTAGCAACTTTGCTATTGCAAATGTCCATAGGCGTTGGTAACCGCTTTCCATCGAGTGGGCCGTCTGCCTGTCTGCTGATCTCCTGCAATAAAAAAAAAAACTTAACAAATAACTGAATTAGATATTTTAATATAAAGAAACGGTTCAAACTAAGCATCTAAAAACACGACTTAATTCTTATTTTATTCAAACACATTACTTACTTAAGATATAAATGTTTCCAAACAAGTTCTATATCGATCCAACAACAACTAACTTCCACTTCTGACAACAATAAAATGTTATATAAAAACAAAATTAATTCGCCAAAAACAAGATGGCGAGTTCTTCTGATTAAATATCTACAAGAAGTAGAACATTGATAAAGAGATGCTTTTGTCATTTGTCTTTCACCTTAGTCTTGAAAACTATACTTTGTATCTTATTAAGAAAGAGACAGCAATATATTATTCAACATGAGTAAGAGGGACAAATATAGAGAAATTGTGTCAGTATAACAACGTATATCATTAGTGTAAACCGAATTCGACAATTCTTGTTAAAAGGTAGCGGTTATACTCACGAGCGGAAGCGATTAATCAAAGTTTATTATAAATAATTTTAAGACATTTAAGATTTTTTTTTTTAATAGTTTTCAGAGGAATATAAGATTGGTGCTACTATATTATAACTATTAGGAGCCAGCCATCGTAGTCGTTCTTGATTTAAAGTAAACAAAATCAATTTTGCAAATTTTGACTCGTAAATCAGTGGGCTGCGGATCATGCTGGTCTCGTCTCGTCTCGTATGTCCAAGGCAGATTGGCGGGCCTCTCAGCATTTTCTATGTGCACCTTTCCTTACAATTTTATCCGTGCAGGAACGGAGAAAGAATACAATTTCCTGCGGACGGGCGGCCTGTTGTAAGAGGCGACAAAACAACCCACAGCCAGGTGGTAGGGCATTTTCCCGACTGGATGGCTACCACCCCTAGTCTAAAGTATGTCGCCATAACAACCTTGAGTTGTCTTCCGGCATTAGTGACCAGGTTCCAGTTTCCCTTAAAAGAACAGCAGCGCATTTGTAGCAACTTTGATGGTGCAAATGTCCATAGGTGATAGTAATCTCTGTCTGTCTCTCAGTCTGCCTGTCTGCTAATCTCCTGCAATAAAAAAATAAAATAAAATAAAAAACAATGTTTTTTTTTAATTTGACTGTAGTCCAATTTAATTTACCGTAATTAATTTGGTAACTAAATACGATGTTTAGGTATACCTAATAATCGTATTTTATTTTAAAAATAATTTATGCAGATAACCCACAATATTATGACCTGGGTATTCATCCAAATTAGCCCCTGGAACTGTTTTGAAGTTAAGAAACTATAAGATATACTGAAAAACTGGTTTTTATACGCGCAGGAACGGAGAAAGAATACAATTTCCTGCGTCCGGGCGGCCTGTCCTAAAGGGCGATAAAACAGCCCAGAGCTTTTACCCGACTGGATGGCTATCACCCCTGGTCTAGAGTATGCCGCCATAACAACTTTGTGGCCGGATTCCAGTATCCCTTTAGACAGCGACAGCACATTGGTAGTACCTTTGGTGTTACAAATGTCCATAGGCGATGGTAACAGCTTTCCATCAAGTGGGCTGTCTGCCTGTCTACTAAACTCACGCAATAAAAAAATCACTTAAAGGAGTACCGGCGCCAATTTGGATGAAAACTCAAACAATATCAATAGCTTTTTAAAAAATTATTACCCTACTCAAGAATCAAACCGCCTAATTTTCAAACACTATACACATTTATAGTATAGTTTGTAAGGATCGATTTCTGTAAACGAATGTCAAAAGTCAAACTAGGTTTATAGTAAGCAGGAACCAGTTAAACTAAACAAAATAATGGCTTCTATAAAATAAATTAATAAAACGATTTCATAAATAAATAAACAAAATTACTATTATTAATATTGTATAGTTATTGCTGTTGCTATACACATATTAATTATGTATAAATTAGTATTTTTTTAAAATTAGAAACTCCAACAAAGGATACACATATAACAGATTTGTAAATATACATACATAACCTTAAACTTTTAATCAATGTGCTCCTTCAATTACTGAAGACCACGACCTGCGTACAATAATATGTATTATTGTTCATTCTCTATTTTTTAAAATTAATTTTAGGTATATGTATTGTGTGATATTTATACATGTATTTAATTTGCACACCACCGTCATGCACTTGCGAATCTCCCGTTAATAAAATCCATAGTCCGGGTTGCCGGAAAGAGATCGCTCTAAAGCGACAAGGCCGCCCCTTGCTCCTACGTTTACTGTTTAATATACATACATAGATACATACATAACTTCACGCCAGTTCCCTTGCGGGGTAGGCACGAACAACAGAGTGCCATTTAGGCTTATTCTTACACACCTCACTTCCCTCTTTGACATTCATAACTCTTGTCATGCAAGCTCGTCTGTTCTTAAGGCTCCTGACATCACCTTCTGCTAGTACACGATCAATTTGATCATGGAAGGTGTGTCGTGGCCTTCCACGACTTCTGCATTGTATATCTGTTTAGTCATTCTTTCATCATGCATTCTTTCCTTACCTTCATCCCGACACTCTCTTTCAGATCAACTCTCTTTCTTACTTCGGTATTACGAACGCGGTCCGCGAGCGTCACTCCGCAGATTTTGCGCAGTGCTCGCATCTCGACCGCGTTTACTCTACTTTCATGCTCTCTCTTCCATACCCAACTCTCGCATCCATACTGTTTAATATGACTACTGTGAGTTGTTTATTTATGTGTACGTGATAAAAAATAAAGTGTTTTCTATTCTATTATATTCTAAATCGCTACTTCTGTCAATGTAACCGCTGCCTGCGCCTCAATAATATTCGCAACCCATCCATCTTAATAACAGCCAGCCATACAAGATATATGATCTACGACAACAACGGTCTGCTGTCATTATTAAATATTTTATTACTCGTCGGTGATGTATAGAAGTTGGATTTCAATCAATTCTCTTTCACATGATAATTTAGCACCTATGAGGTAGGTTCTCATTGGTGGCTTAAACATCTCGATGGCCTCCGTGGTCGAGTGGGCTAAGTCTTTTTCGGCCTACATTACTGCAGCGCAACGACGAAGGCTTGAATTTTTGGCGTGCTTTTTTATATATTTTTTTATTGCAGGAGTTCAGCAGACATTCAGACGGCCCACTTGATGGAAAGCGGTTACCATCGCCTATGGAAATTTGCAACATCAAAGGTGCTACAAATGCGCTGCTGCTCTTTGAAAGGAGACTGGAACCTGGTCACTAATATGCTAATTTTCTTAAGTAACCAGCTTGTTAATACAAGGCTTTAAAAGCCTAGAGCATCGACGCCAGGTTGCCAATGTATTTAAATTCTACAAGATTTATTTCGGAGAGTCTGTGGTTGAATTGTTGGACCTGTTGGTTGCCTCAGACCCAGAGTCTAGTACAGCAACCACCGCTAAAAAAAATCTTGCCTTAATTTTAAGTACTATAAATTAAGTAGAAATAAGTTTACAGGAATAAATGAATTTGTATTTGATTTCCCCTAGACTATTCCATCTCCGGTCTAGTAATTCTGGTCTACGTCATCGTTTCACAGTGGAAACAACAGCAGTGCGAACGAAAGGTTTTGCCTCTACGTTCCTTCTGTGTACTGCAGAGCTGTGGAATATACTACCAGAGTCTGTTTTTTTTTATTGCAGGAGATCAGCAGACAGGCAGACGGCCCACTTGATGGTCTTGCAACAGCAAAGTTGCTACAAATGCGCTGCTGCTCTCTTAAGGGAGACTGGAACCTGGTCACTAATGCCGGAACACAACTCAAGGTTATTATGGCGACATATTTTAGACCAGGTTTGGTAGCCATCCAGTCGGACAAATGCCTTACCACCTGGCTGTGGGTTGTTAAGTCGCCTCTTACGACAGGCCGTCCGGCCGCAGGAAATTGTATTCTTTCTCCGTTCCTGCTCGGATGAAAGATAAAACTGTTTCTTGAAAAGTACAATCCTGGTGTCTTCAAGTCTCGCGTAATAGGTATTATCTAAGTAAGCGTGCTCCACCTTCGACCGCATCATCACATCGTCTAATATTAAGCGTGATAGTGGTCTAATGCGAACGTATTTATTTAAAAAAAAAAATGTGTGCAGTTCACACGCAGTAGAAGTGAAACTTTAGATAATATACTCACAGATAATATATTATTATCAGTTTTATTTCGGTCCAAATTGGACCTATGTTTAATCATCGGTCTTATTGACTGTTTAATCGGTACTACACAATGTGAAACTCGTATCTCATTCTCTCGCAGGCTAAGTCATATAGATTTATGTGTTCGTATATATGTGTTTATCCTTCATTTGACCTTATTTATATGTACTAGTGGTCGCCCGTGGTCGAAATTCGACCATAATAATTAATTTAAATTATAAGTTTGAACATTATTAAGGTTCTGTTGTCAAAGACTATACTTCTATAATCACAGATTTCGCCAAGGTTACACTGTTAATTTAACTTTAACAGTAAACAAAAGAGTAAATACGCGTGTGTATGTCAAAATGGTTAATGGTAATGTTTTTTTTTTATTGATTTAATGTACTTTTTATGCATAATTAAAAAAAAAAATAGCATTCTGCACTCCTCTATATAAACTATAAGTGTGCGAAATTTCATACTCCTCCGTCCGCGCAATTTTCGTAAAAAGGGGTACAAAGTTTTTGTTTCATGTATTAATATATAGATAAATAGATTTTGTACTTTATTTTGTTGTTTTTAACCGACTTCAAAAAAAGGAGGAGGTTCTCAATTCATCGGTTTTTTTTTTCTTTTTTTGTTATGTATGTTCACCGATTACTCCGAGATTTATGATCCGATTTACGTGATTCTTCTTTTGTTCGATGCGGAATAGCTGCCATTTAGTCCCCTAAAAATTTGACATAGTTTGGCCTATTAGGTTTCATTTTATGAACATTTTTATGAAAGAATTTCCATTCCGTTCCATATGTACACCGATTACTCTGAGAGTTATGATCCGATTTACGTGATTCATGTTTAGTTTGATGCGGAATAGTTGCCATTTGGTCCCCTAAAAATTTAATATAGTTTGACTTAGTAGCTTTCATTTTACGAACATTTTTTTGTTCCCGTTTCTTGGGACCTATATTTTTTAAGGAGCGCGGCACCTTTCGTAGGTCTACCCATACATAGCTAGACACTAAAAAGTAACAAATAAAATAAAAAAAACTTCGTTTAAAAAACCAACTTCAAAAACTAAAAAGTATAAAATAACTTATTTCTAAAGCTATTATTATTACATACATACATAACTTCACGCCAGTTCCCTTGCAGGGTAGGCACGAACAACAGAGCGCCATTCAGGCTTATTCTTACACACCTCACTTGCTTCTTTGACATTCATAACTCTTGTCATGCACACTCGTCTGTTCTTAAGGCTCCTGACATCACCTTCTGCTAGTACACGATCAATTTGATCATGGAAGGTGTGTCGTGGCCTTCCACGCTATTATTATTAATATATATTATCTAAAACGTCTTGAAGTCGGTGCAAAGTAAATCATAAAAATTACTATATTTTGAAAATTACTAAGCACCGACTTTAAGATATTTTAGATAATATATATGAATAATAATAGCTTTAGAAATAAGTTATTTTATACTTTTTAGTTTTTGAAGTCGGTTTTTTTTAGATAAAGGTTTAATTATAACTGTATTGAGATGCAAAGTAGACCGTGCCCCCGTATCTGCTTAGCTGTTTTGAGCAGTGAATTCGAGCACAATTAGCGTCTAGAGGTAATTAGGCGCGGCATTATCATAACATGATTTGGTGGCCATGCTCGTCTCAAGAGGTGCTATATGTCTTCATTAGTCGCTCTTTTAATATTCGAGCTGGAGTTTAAGAAGATACAACTTTTTTTTATTGCAGGAGATCAGGAGACAGGCAGACGGCCCACTGGATGAAAAGCGGTTACCATCGCCTATGGACATTTGCAACAGCAAAGTTGCTACAAATGCGCTGCTGCTCTCTTAAGGGAGACTGGAACCTGGTCACTAATGCCGGAACACAACTCAAGGTTGTCACTAACTAAGGGTGGTAGCCATCCAGTCGGGCAAATACCCTACCACCTGGCTGTGGGTTGTTAAGTCGCCTCTTACGACAGGCCGCCCGGTCGGTATTTACGTTACTTTGCATATTTCACATCTACTAGCGTAACTTTGGTACAGTAAATCTTAATATATATAAATTACGCGTCACGTTGTTTGTCCGCGATGGACTCTTAAACTACTTGACCGATTTTAATCAAATTTTCACACCGTGTGCAGATTGATCCAACTTGAAAGATGGGATAGCATACGTTTGGACCCGGTAGGTGGCGCTACAATCAGGTTCCGAATTTTATTTCTTCATTGCAGAACAACGTCTGCCAGGACAGCTAGTCTATATATATATATATAAAAGAAAATCGTGTTAGTTACACTATTTATAATTCAAGAACGGCTGTACCGATTTGGCTGAAAATTGGTGGCGAAGTAGCTTAGAACCAGGAGACGGACTTTTAGTTTTTATCCCGTTAGAACCGGTAGGTGGCGCTGAGATCGGGTTTTAGAATCCTCCTAATCACCTGGAGCGATTTTGGTGATTTTGTTTTTGTGTGTTTGAGTGGGTTCCAGGATAGTTCAGATTCACAATTAGAACCGGCAGGTGGCGCTGAGATCGGGTCCTAGATTTTTATTTTTTCAGAGCAGGACAACGTCTGCCGGGGCCGCTAGCTGTATATATTTTTATTAACAAGCAAACTCTTCAGCTTTATAATATTAGTATAGATGATAATTCTTTTACAGTGCAGGCTGTCAAACTTTGGAATATGCTGCCTCTTACTGTCAGAGAGGCCAAATTCTTTTTTTTTATTATTATATATATCTCTACGGATGATGTCAGGTGATGTCAGGAGCTTTAAGAACACGCCAGTTCCTTTGCGGGGTAGGCACGAACAACAGAGCGCCATTCAGGCTTATTCTTACACACCTCACTTGCTTCTTTGACATTCATAACTCTTGTCATGCACGCTCGTCTGTTCTTAAGGCTCCTGACATCATCATTATAGAGTAAAATAAGTACAGAATTAGCTTATAGGGAGTCACTAATTATTTTGACTTATAGAGGGTTCAGTTTTTGTGGTTGTGGTGGAAAGGAACACAATCTTTTCCGAGTTTGGGAGGTTTTCGACTTATCGAAGCTCGACTTTATATATATAATGTGTATGTAGTAGGTAAATAATTATGTATTATTGTTTATAATTATTAAATCATCTTATATATTGATCGTGTACTAGCAGAAGGTGATGTCAGGAGCCTTAAGAACAGACGAGCTTGCATGACAAGAGTTATGAATGTCAAAGAGGCAAGTGAGGTGTGTAAGAATAAGCCTAAATGGCACTCTGTTGTTCGTGCCCACCCCGCAAGGGAACTGGCGTGAAGTTATGTATGTATGTATCTCTACGGACTCGAGTTCCGTACCCTTTTTTAATACTTAATTTCTATGAAAAATTTCAGACTCTGTACAAGCTTATTGTTTGTTTTTGTTAGTGTATGTGACATTATATGTAGTAATTTTTCTGTTTTGGTGTACCTTAAGAATAACTTATTATATTAATTTATTCTAATTTTAATACTAAACTTATACTAATGTAGAGTGTACATGCTGGTGTTGTGAGGAAGTGCATGTGCAGTGTTGGCCTTATATCTCTACTTATATATAGTCGTATCTAGTGCCATGTGTGTTGTTATCCTTACCAACATTTAGAAATTTACTCAGAAAACATTATTTGTCCACAAATAGCTATATCTGATTAACCACAATATAATCATGCTAATAAATTTATTATAATAACTTATGTATTTTGAAATAATTGATTATATATGTGTATATATATGACTATGTATATATGTATGTATTTTTATATTTATTTCTTAAATTAATTTGAGTATTTATATATCTATTGCCTATTTCCTGCACCACCTACATCGCCTGATTCAAATCACTTTGAGCGATAAGGCCGCCTATTGTACATACATACATACATACATAACTTTACGCCAGTTCCCTTGGGGGTAGGCACGAACAACAGAAAGCCATTCACGCTTATTCTTACACACCTCACTTGCTTCTTTGACATTCATAGCTCTCGTCACGCACGTTCGTCTGTTCTTAAGGCTCCTGACATCACCTTCTGCTAGTACACGATCGATTTGATCATGGAAGGTGTGTCGTGGCCTTCTACGACTTCTGCATTGCATATCTGTTTAGTCATTCTTTCATCATGCCCGAACCACCGGAGCATTCCTTTCCTTACCTTCACCCCGACACTCTCTTTCAGACCTAATGTATTGCCTAGAAAATATTGTAAATATGGTCTGTTTTTTTGTAATCGTATATTTTGGTGTGCAACGAAGTGTTATCACTCTCTCCCTCTAATATAACTTTTCAACTAAATACTCATCAGATCAAAACCATAAACGACCTTAACATTTTGGTCTATACTAGATCCTTGCCTATAAAGAAGATCGTTGTTCCACTTCCACGATACAACCAAATTAAATACGCTGAAGAACAAGCCAAAATAGACATTAATATCTAGGGCATAAAGAAGGACCAGAGTGAAAGTCACGTTTGTAGGTCTGTAGGCCTGTTAGTTTAGATGTGTGGGTGATTGTGGCTGTGTGGCTGTGCGTACACGCAGCGGTGATAGTATGCGGCAGGAGTTGTCAAGTCGAAGAGAAATGCGCCGCTTTTGTATTAGTTATATACTAACTGACAGTTCCAACTGACGGTGATTTGGGACCTGTTTACTATTTGTAGTTTTCATCTTATACTAATATATAAAGCTGAAGAGTTTGTTTGAAGTTGGTCTGAAAGAGAGTGTCGGGGTGAAGGTAAGGAAAGGAATGCTCCGGTGGTTCGGGCATGTGGAAAGAATGACTAAACAGATATACAATGCAAAAGTGGATGGATGCAGAAGTCGTGGAAGGCCACGACACACCTTCCATGATAAAATTGATCGTGTACTAAGCAGAAGGTGATGTCAGGAGCCTTAAGAACAGACGAGCGTGCATGACAAGAGTTATGAATGTGAAAGAAGCAAGTGAGGTGTGTAAGAATAAGCCTAAATCGCGCTCTGTTGTTCGTGCCTACCCCGCAAGGGAACTGGCGTGAAGTTATGTATATATGTAAGAGTTTGTTTGTTTGAACGCGCTAATCTCAGGAACTACTGGTCTGATTTGAAAAATTATTTCAGTGTTAGATAGTTCATTTATCGAGGAAGGCTACAGGCTATATCATCACGCCAAGACCAATAGGAGCGGAGCACTAATGAAAAAAGTTTTAAAATCGGAGGAATTTTTTAATTTCCTTTTTTTTTACTATTCCACGCGGACGAAGTCGCGGGCAGAAGCCAGTCTTTTATAAATTAAGTTGTGTATATATATATTATTGGAATAGGTAAATAATATAGATTACGAATAAATAAAACTGAATGGAAAATAAACTTATATACTAATTTTTAAACAAATTGGAATTGTATAATATACTTCTGTATTTATTTAAAATAAAAAAGAACCTGAGATAGATAAATATGAATTTTTAGCGAGAAGTGTTGCTGGAGAGTTTCTTGCATTTATTTTAGCTAAAACTAGAGTTTTAACCTAGCCGCGGAGAAAACCCTAAGTACGTACTATGTTACTTACATAAAAACTAAATTAGGTTTTTTATGTATATTAGACCTAAAACTTTACTATATTTTCTTCTTTAATTCACTACAACAACAAAGAAATTAAGTCCATGTAGTTTAAACAGCTGCCCAGCAATACATAGAGATGATTTGAAGCCAACCTGATTTGAAGTAATACATCGAATGACAATGTGGTTTATGGTTAGGTAGGTAATTGTTAGTTAATTGAAAAAACGCGATTTCATCGCCCTCTGTTTAGCTAATCTGTCTATTTTGTGGAAACGATATAATTTATCTGAACAAAATGTATCCTAAGTGTTAACTCGGGTTATAAGCCAGCAGTATGTCGAGATTCATTCATATACGTTCAGTAGTTTTCATAAAAAATGCGATCGCAGCGCCATCTTTTTCGCTATATTCGTCTATCCTACGGAAACGACGTCATTTATTGGGATAAAAAGTATCCTAAGTTACGCCCCGTGAGATAAACTAGCTCTATATCGAGATTCATTTAAATCCGTTCAGTAGTTTTCACGTGATGCTCTAACAGACAGACAGACAAAAATTCTAAAAATATCCCCCTGATTTTTTTTCACATTTTTAAATGCATTGTACAAACTAGAACCATTTCCAAATTTATTATAGTATAGATAAATAGAAGATAGATTATAATGTATTTTTTGTATATATCTACTTTTGTTAAACCAAGAAGATTACAGAGGTGCTGTCAAAACTATATCGGAAAAATGTTGATACGTAATGATCAAGTTTAAATAACTATAGGAATATTATTGCGTATTCGAATCATTTCAGGTATTCTTATTAAGTTGAATATAAACTGCACTGAAACTAGGTGGCTGTAAATAATTAGTATAATTTGGTTTATGTGCGAGGCGTAAACAGGCTTGCGTGTTTCCGATGCAATATCCTTTTGGTGTTTAACCTGCCAACGGTAATTATATTCTTAAATATAGTTATTTAATGTTTGTTAAATAAAGATGTTATTGGTTTTTATATTCTAAACATATCTGATTACAATTAGTTTCGGCACTAATTCCTTTTTGACTCTTAGACGTTTCTCCAGATGAGTATATAAAATAACAAATAAAAATGGCCATTTGTTGTCTGTTCATATAACCTTTCATCGAAGGCTTTTGTATTACGGGACTTCATATCATTAATATTTTAATTCAAATTTCAAATAGAAATTTGGTCACCAAAACCACGTGATCTACATTAGTTATTTAAATTAACAAAAGTTAAGTCAGCGTATCGTACAGGCCAAAGCCAATACTGTGTTTAATTTTTTTTAACTATTATGTTCAGCAGGCTGCGGTGTTTATGGGCAGATATTACAAATCTCAGTCGTTGTAAACATCCAGAATTTTGTTTTTTTTTTTCAAATTAAAATTGTAAATGCATTTACATTTATAATTTTAATTTTAAAAATATTTGATAAGAAACAACCACAAAATTACTAATGTTTATTTGACTGATTAGTTACTTTTGATATCACCATTACACATGTTAAGCTGATTTTATTGTATTGCTAAACCGTAGTAGTGTAGTGAATACATACCTGCGGTATCTTAATCTAACTAATTAAACCGCCTTGAGCGATATTTTAGTACCGTGTCTCATGTCATAATCTGTCCCAAAGCTACCCGTGTCTTTCAATTTGAATGAATCAACTAAAGTGATTAATATAAATATAAAAATGAACCATTCAACGTTGTTGAATACCAATGTGTTATTGCAGTTGTCTACCTTTCAACTAAAATGATTCAATTTCGTTGATCTGTCTAATGTCAGTATAAATATATATAATTATGTATATCTATTATAAAGCCCATCACAGACGTAGCTATAATATGTATTAATATATCGAAATATAAATTATAGTATAGCAAGCTAACACACACGGGAGCTATACTATAATATATATTTTGTCCTCACTCGGTCTGCGGTATTAATATGCCAAAATATACTGAGATATTAAATGTCATAGAAATATATATTATAGCTGCGTGTGTGGTCACTCGAAATTTTATATGTGTTTTGTTAATATAGTAAATTTAAAGTCTTTTACCATTTCAGAGGTATATTTTGTGTTTTACAGCTTTTTGTGTTTATAATTTATATATACTACTAGCTGCCCGGGCAGACGTTGTTCTGCCCTGAACTAATAAAATTTCGAACCCGATTCCAGCGCCACCTACCGGATCCAAATGAAAACTATCCTATCTTTCAAGTCGGATCAAACTGCACACGGTGTGCAAATTTGATTAAAATCGGTCAAGTAGTTTAGGAGTCCATTGAGGACAAACATTGTGACACGAGATTTATATATATTAAGATTTATTAGTAATATTTAGGTTAGACGTATGTAAGGCGAGTGACATGTGCGATTTATAATAATATTATGAAGTAATGAAATGAGGTTGTAATGATTGAAAAAGTTCTGTTTATCGCAGACAATATGTGGAAAATATGCCTTGCTATAATTCATATTAATATATATTATAGCTACGTCTGTGACGGGCTTAAGCAATAACTGTAGCGACTAGCCGCGGTCAGCGATGACTGGCGCATGGCGGCCTCGCGCGACTGCACTCCAATGTACCGCACAAAGCGGGCCTTTGTGGGGCGCGATTCACAGCTCCTGCGTACGATCGTGGTGGTAGAAAATTTTCGGTTCGAAGTGAGTGGGGTGCGCGCGCGCCGCCAGTCTTTCTCCGACGCGCTTTGCACGCGTTCGTTCGGGCCGCGCTAGTGCAGTGTAGTGCAGACCTTATTTAAAAAAAAAAAATACCACTAAACATCCTGCCAGTGACTCGGAAAAAGGATTTACTCAAAACAGTGTACGTTGTAAAAAAAAAGAAAAGAAAAAAATTGACAAAACAATTTTGCTCCAATTTTCGCAAGTAACGGAGGCAGCATACAAAATTTGTTTTGTTTCCATGGAAATGTTTGTAATTGGCATTAAAAAGTGACGTGAAAGTGTTTGTGAATCAAGTGGATGAACATCGGACGCCACAGTTTCTTTTTATTATTTTTCCTTTTTTTTTCCAATAATCTCTGCCCTCCCCCCTTTTTTGTAAATATTCGAGAGAATATTTGTTTTTCCGTTTTTTATTAAGTAAATCTTTTATTTATGCCAATCACATCTTTTCCTATTTTTTTCTTTTTTTATTCTTTTTTATTTTTTTTTACTAACAAACCATGCTATTTACTAACCGCATGACTCCTTTAGTAAATGAATAAAATTAAACTATAACACAACTTTTATAATTAACACAATTATTAAAAGTGAATTAATATTACCTATACGTTAATTAATAAAAAGAAATAAATACAAAAATAATCGATTTTACCCAAAATCCTAGTGACCTACTTTCAGTACAACGGTACCAAAACATGGCGATGTGTTGCAATATACCTAATTTTCTCGACTCGAACAACTTTTTCGACTTAAAATATAAAAAAAAACCGTTGTACTAAATAAAATACGCCTTACGCGTTTTCCCGTTAATTATGAAGAAGTTTGTAGGAAGTTTAAACTAACTAGCCTTTGATATCATGTCTGTATTACATTTATTATATTATATACATAACATTTACATATACACACTTATAGCTACAAAACTTAGTGTCTTAAAATATTGGAAATAAAAACAATCATTGAAAATTTACGTAAATAATTAGAACATTATTTAGTTCCAAGACGACCTTTACACTGCATATTTATAAAATAAAAATCCCGGCATAATGATATTAAATTTAATTAAATTATTTTATAATTAAATAAATAAATCATGAGAAAAAAATACTTCGATCCGTATAACAATTATTCAATAAAATCCTTTATTTTTCCTACAGTATAATAAATAATGTTGTATTGTGCAATTTCATATAATTATAAATTAAAATTATATTAGTTATGAAATGTCCTGATGGTATATATAAATGTAGTCGATTTTTCTATTGAATAGTTGCCTGGAAGATATTGATTTAAGCAACGTCGCCTTTTATACTTTATGTTAAATTTTGAAGTGAAACTTCTATATAACTATAGACGGGGTCTTAGGATTTTTCTGTCACGAAAAAGCGTTACGGCCGCGTGCAAGTGCGGCATATATTTAGACTAGACTATGGATGCGTTTTTTGGTTCCGGATCGAATTCAGATTCTCTGTTTGATAATATAAAATATGTTTAAATAAAAAATGCATTCATTAAAATGTACCTAACCTAACCAAATCATAATTTGGAGTAAACCAGCGAAAATGGGACACATAGTAGAAGTGAAACTTCAACGGACAAGTGGAAAAACGAATGGCAACAAAATTTCAACTTGAAGTTTTACGGGCAGATTGTTAATGTACTTGTCCAATTTTTTTATTGAGCTAATGTGCAATATATCATATTTTATTGTACATTTTCATATTTCGAATGATATTAGTTATAGAATGTTTTGATAGTACATACATACATACATAACTTCACGCCAGTTCCCTTGCGGGGTAGGCACGGACAACAGAGTGCCATTTAGGCTTATTCTTACACACCTCACTTGCCTCTTTGACATTCATAACTCTTGTCATGCAAGCTCGTCTGTTCTTAACGCTCCTGACATCACCTTCTGCTAGTACACGATCAATTTGATCATGGAAGATGTGTCGTGGCCTTCCACGACTTCTGCATCCATCCACTTTTGCATTGTATATCTGTTTAGTCATTCTTTAGTATATATACTTATATAGTGGATCAAAGCGGAAAAGCAGTTTTCACGCCAGTGTCGTGTGGGTTTTCGGCCGATAGCGCTAAGGTCGGGCGGACTGGTTTTTGAACAGTTTTAACGGCATGCGTTATATGCCAATTGTATTTGCTTACAAACAAACGATTTTACGACTCTTAATCTAATTTAGGTTATTGACACCGTTTTTGGGTGAACGCGTTAATTGTTAGATCGGTTTATCAAAGAAGTAGTTTGTTTATTACATTATCAGCTAAATCCCGACTGCGTTCAGAGCGCCAACTTCAAAGTAGCAATGTGTCCAAGGGCTGGGGGGAGATGAACTATCCCCGGCCTAAGGAGAGACCCGCTGACACACAGCAAGGGTCACGGCGTTGGCAGAATTAGAACACTTACCCCACTGTCATGTCCCAGGAGTGGGGTGGCCGCTAATAGATTTTATCTAAACAATGAATAAAAGCCGCTACATTTCTAGTTCCCGGTCATAAACAAAATGTATAATTACAATACTTCTTGGCAAAACAACAGGCGGCCTTATCGATTAAAGCGATCTCTTCCAGGCGACCTAGCTTAAAAGAAATTCTTAACTAATCTGGCGATGTAGGTGAAGCAGAAAAAAGATAGGACAGTACAATTTAAATATACATACTTACACTAATTTATAAATTTAATACATATATGACATATATAGTTATACATCTAGTTTTATCGTGGGAGCCTTACGATATTTAGGAACTAAAAGAAGGTTCTAGGCTATTTAGAAACTCATTGATTACCGCCTCTATAGCTTAGTGGTCTAAGCGGTTGCTCGTTTACATACAACGGTAAAGTCTCAGGTTCGATTCCTAGCGAGTAAATTCAGTAAATAAGCTTACCAGTATTTACCCTTTATTACACATAACACAAATTATACAATGTATATTTGTCTGCCATTAAAAAAGACAAATAAAAATATGATATATTATATGATAAATACTATTTGTATTTATAAAATTAATTTATACTAATTTTATATCAAAACATTAATAAAATATGTATGTTGTTATTTATCATAAATAATGTATTAGTCTCATTAAATTAAGCCCAAGCCACCCTACAGAAATCGGCTAGTTATTTTAAACATTTAAACACATGTAATGATATTAATTATAAAGTTAATGTATTTGAGTTAAAACTATTACTAAATTGTACAACAGAAAATGATATAATTAACGAATGAGGTGATCAACCTTTTTAATTAAATGCTAAACGATTCTATATAAACGCACTGAACATAATTATCAGAAAAAACATTTCGCAAAATAAAGACATAGTAGTGAAGATTTTTTCAAGTTTTATCAAAATATACGTAACACTAAATGATTTAGGAAACTGCAGCCAACTTTCAGGGAACGTTCCCAAAACACTGTCTTGCTTCTCTGGCAACGCTAATATGAACTTTATACTAAAGTATAATAAGCTAGTTGACGATCAAATCAACTGAGATCTTTTTCATCTCACAAAGCGCCACAAGTAATGACGTCATATCTTTAACGAGTAAAATAGCATATTAATTATGGTTTAAACGGTAATTATAATTATATTTATAGTGATATTTTTAAAATAAGACAACAGTATGGTATTTTGGGGCTCGCTTTTTAAATAATTTTAAAATTAATTATAACATGAGTCATCTACCCAATTAATAACAAAAGCATTTAGGCCTAAATATCGCTAAAATCTAAACAAATTTTCTTAGAACATAAACTACTTAATTGGTCATTAATGACATAAAGCGAAATGTTAAAAATAAACTAAACACTGAAAATCAAGTACACATACAAATAAAATTAATTTAGAAAGCCTAATCCCAGAACGCTGTCAGGGAACGTTCCCAAAACACGGCAACGTTAATATGAAATTTATCAATAAGTTATAATTTATGTGTAAATATCCCGAGAGCCGAAAATTTTGCGTAGAAGGTTAATTTTTCAGGCAACAATAAAATTTTCATAGCACCAAAACGTAAAAGGAAATAAATACAACGTAACAAAAATAAATTACACTGCCGGTCATCAAACTCTGCTAATATAATCATTAAACAGTTTTAATCTTGCAATATTACCGTAATTCCCAGTTATATAGGTGAGTGCTATATTTACATTTCTTCTCTTCTATTCAGAGTTATTTCTTTGTTATTGAAGCAGAATTTTTCATGTTATGTGCCCACTGTTGGGCAGTGGTAAAATGCCGAATTTTGCCAGTGGTTAAGTTCCCCGTGAAATAAGCATTTATTTATGTACAGTAGAACATCTGTAAGTCGAGCTTGAAGGGAGACGCCAAAAAATTGGAGTTATACAATTTTCGACTTATGGAGGATTTCGACTTGAGCGAATTTTGTAATGATACATTCGACTTGTAGAGGTTTATTTTTATTAAGGTTTATGGCTTGGCAGCTAGGCCTTTAAGCCAGATCTTAGTTTACAATATAGTTTCTTCATTTTCTTAAGCCTATGTGTAGCAGAGCTGAACTGTAGGTTATCAGCTGGTGCCATTCAACGGAGTTCTTGTGACAACTCAAAAGGCCACATTTGACTATACAGTTCACATTTCTCGCAAAAAGACATAATTACTACTCAAAAAATGTCAATAACCTACAACTATTGTTAATTTTAGAGTAATTTTACTCATTTTTAGGAAATAAAACTGCACAGCACACACACACAGCACCATTTCAGTTCCCGCTCACAACTTGTGTGTGCTCCCGTTGTACAACTCCCCCAGTAGAACTTCTTTAAGTGGAACTTGAAGGGAGACGCTAAAAAATTGGAGTTATACAATTTTCGACTTAAGCGAATTTTGTAAGGATACATTCGACTTGAGTTATGAATGTCAAAGAGGCAAGTGAGGTGTGTAAGAATAAGCCTAAATGGCACTCTGTTGTTCGTGCCTACCCCGCAAGGGAACTGGCGTGAAGTTATGTATGTATGTATGTATGTACATTCGACTTGTAGAGGTTTAGATTTAGTCAAATAATCGAGTTGTAAAGGTTGTCAAATCAAATATTGCTACGTTCGAGATACATACATACATAACTTCACGCCAGTTCCCTTGCGGGGTAGGCACGAACAACAGAGCGCAATCAGGCTTATTCTTACACACCTCACTCGCTTCTTTGATATTCATAACTCTTGTCATGCACGCTCGTCTGTTCTTAAGGCTCCTGACATCATCATCATAGAGGGAAAATAAGTACTGAATTTGCTTATAGGGAGTCACTAATTATCTTGACTTATAGAGGGTTCAGTTTTTGTGGTTGTGGTGGAAAGGAACACAATATTTTTCGAGTTTGGGAGGTTTTCGACTTATCGAAGCTCGACTTTATATATATAATGTGTATATAGTAGGTACATAATTATGTATTATTGTTTATAATTATTAAATTATCTTATATATTGATCGTGTACTAGCAGAAGGTGATGTCAGGAGCCTTAAGAACAGACGAGCGTGCATGACAAGATTTATGAATGTCAAAGAAGCAAGTGAGGTGTGTAAGAATGAGCCTGAACGGCGCTCTGTTGTTCGTGCCTACCCCGCAAGGGAACTGGCGTGAAGTTATGTATGTATCTTATATATTACTATTTATTCATTAATACAGTTATTGTACTAGTGCTGGCTTAGCAACTACCGACTTTTGTTGTCTTCCTTATACTCCATCCAAAGGTTGTCTGTAATCGCCATGGGAGATAAGACAGCAGGTTGTACTTGCATATTAATGTTCTTGATTTTATCTAGCATTTATGTACAATAAAGTATATATTACATATAATCGAATACAATGCAAGAAAACTTAACTTATTTCTATTGCATTCTACTCATAGTCCCTCAAGACTATAAGTAGAATACTGAGCCTAGATCACCGTCTTCTATGGGTAAGGTGCCCAGAAGGCTGGCTACGCTTCCTCGCTGGATCGCCATACTGATCCGTTGGCCGAGGTAAGCACCAGCCCTTTGATCACCCGAAGAGTCAATGAGTCGTTTCGATAAATTTTGGTAGAGGCTCATGGCCTCAGGACCCCACGGTCTAAGCGTCTCGACAGCAAACGGCACAAATATTTAGCATTTTTGTACAATAAATAATACAATTTAACAAAACAAAAAACAAAACAACTCACAGCCAGGTGGTAGGGCACTCGTCCGACTGGATGCCTACCACCCCTGGTCTGGAGCATGTCGCCATAACAACCTTGAGTTGTGTTCCGGCATTAGTGACCGGGTTCCAGTCTCCCTTAAGAGAGCAGCAGCGCATTTGTAGCACCTGGTGTTGCAAATGTCCATAGGCGATGGTAACCGCTTACCATCGAGCGGGCCGTCTGCCTGTCTGCTGAACTGCAATAAAAAAAGACAGACGGACAGACATAAGGGCTTTACCTAAACGCCTACGAAATCCTAAAACGATTACCATCAGTTTATTATCAATAAAAAAACTTATTAAATACATATCACACGTCACATCTTGATATACCGTTTACATCATCTACTTTCATAAGTCCCTAAGTGAGAATAAAGTTTACAGATATAACACAAATTCTGCTTCCAATAACAATAATATAGTAACTTAACCTCTGCTTAGAATAGAAGTATTAGTAAGACTAACATAATTTTCTAGCTTCGTCTGCCTATCTCGGGAACAAAACTGTGCTCAGACTTAAGTGACAATCAAGACAATCAGTGTACTTAATAATGTTTCGGATTTGACAATTATACACAGCTGCTGAGTAACTTACTTCGAGTTCAAAAGGTAAGTATCTATTAGAAAAAGAATGTACAATATATGTAAATATAATTATAATCTAACTATATATATTTACCCGTGCAAAATATACACGGGTTTAGAGCAAAATTAAAAAAAAATATATATGATCATCAAGTAAGCCAGGCGGATCTTGTACATGGATACTAGGGCCATATAATGATGTTGGTTCCATGTGCAGGATCTGCCTGATCTCCTTTAATTTTCCAGTCTCTTTTTGCCTGTTTAACCGTGATTATTCTCAGATTAGATATTTCCTATTTGCAGCATATTTGACACAAACCAACAGACTGACAGACAAAATATAAAATTGATATTGTTATAGTTTTTAAGCTTTATGTTCCTTATTATGTTTTTCTTTATAAATTCCCTTCGTAGCATTCATTTTTATAGCATTTTTTTTTAATATATTAATGATATAGTTATTTTTTATATCTGTTTGCAATAGTACTCGTCATATATATATTAGGGTGGTCCTTATTTAGGGTTTCACGATAGTCCTAAATCGGTTCTAAATTTATTAAAAAAAATTCATGCCAAGTTATAGCTCTTAATTTTAATTTTAACCCGGCCCCCCCGAATACCAAACTTTTAAATGGAAAACATCTGTTATTACTTTGGAATATTTTACGTCATGAACGGATGAACAAATCATGTCGACAAACAATCATTCTTGTAGAAAATGTAACGCTCTACAAAAAAGGTCTCTTATGATTTTTTGCTCATTCTAACGCTTTCTAAGTTATTTAAGGTCATAGTTGAAGCTTAAGTCAATTTTACGATTTTTCTATTTCTTTCACTTTCACACATATATATATATATATCGGTTTATCAGTGCAGGAACGGAGAAAGAATACAATTTCCTGCGTTGGGGCGGCCTGTCGTAAGAGGCGACTTAACAACCCACAGCCAGGTGGTAGGGCATTTGCCCGACTGGATGGCTACCACCCCTGGTCTAAAGTATGTCTCCATAACAACCATGAGTTGTATTCCGGCATTTGTGACCAGGTTCCAGTTTCCCTTAAGAGAGCAGCAGCGCATTTGTAGCAACTTTGGTGTTGCAAATGTTCATAGGCGATGGTAACCGCTATCCATCAAGTGGGCCGTCTGCCTGTCTGCTGATCTCCTGCAATAAAAAAAAAATATATATATATATTTGTGTTTGTTACGTTTTGTCTATCCGTAAGTCACTTGAACGGCCCTAACGGATGACCAGCGCTAGTTAGGACACACTCCAGGCACTTTATTGCGCTGGATCGACTGGGCGTAACTATGTTCGAAATCTCAGCCTTTCCAACACAAACAAAAGCGCAGGGTCGACAGGGAGGAGGGGGTTTTTAGTGGGTATTGGGGTTGCTCGCTCGTTTAGCAACGCTCGGAGTCTTCCACACTATTCTGTGACGTCGATCACGGACGGAGCACCGCCAAGAGCATACTATTGCTGCAGTGTTATCGCCCCCGACCGACGCGTGTCGTTCCCCTAGCAACGGCCCAGTTTGTGCGTAAATCGGTTAGCATTTTCCCTCGCCTCAAAACAAAAAAAAGACCAGCGCTGGTTGGGCCAACCAGCATCATGCTGAGTTAGGACCGATTCAGAACTTCATTTCAATATGTCAGTCTTCTTTTCTGTCAATCTTCATTTCAATATTATCTTATTTATAAGTACGTTTTTGTGTATATGTAGTTCTGAGTAAATATTTTTTCTTTCTTTTTTTCATATATATGTATGAAAGAAAGTCGTGTTAGTTACACCATTTATAACTCAAGAACGGCCGTACCGATTTGGCTGAAAATTGGCGGGGAGGTAGTTTAGAACCAGGAGACGGACTTTTAGTTTTTATCCCGTTAGAACCGGTAGGTGGCGCTGAGATCGGGTTCTAGAATTCTCCTAATCACCTGGAGCGATTTTGGTGATCTTGTTTTTGTGTGTTTAAGTGGGTTCCCGGATGGTTTAGTTTCGCAGTTAGAACCGGTAAGTAGCGCTGAGATCGGGTTCTAGAATCCTCCTAATCACCTGGAGCGATTTTGGTGATTTTGCTTTTGTGTTTGAGTGGGTTCCCGGATGGTTTAGATCCGCAATTAGAACCGGTAGGTGGCGCTGAGATCGGGTTCTAGAATCCTCCTAATCATCTGGAGCGATTTTGGTGATTTTGCTTTTGTGTGTTAGAGTGGGTTCCCCGATGGTTTAGATTCGCAATTAGAACCGGTAGGTGGCGCTGAGATCGGGTTATAGAATCCTCCTAATCACCTGGAGCGATTTTGGTGATTTTGTTTTTGTGTGTTTGAGTGGGTTCCCGGATGGTTTAGATTCGCAATTAAAACCGGTAGGTGGCGCTGAAATCGGGTTTTAGATTTTTATTTTTTCAGAGCAGGACAACGTCTGCCGGGGCCGCTAGTAATTTATAAAATATATAATAAAACCATAACCATTGTTGGCACTAACCAATGATTGGTACGCTATTAATTAATTCAAAATGTATTAAATCTTAATAATTTTATCTTATTTTGGACTGGATGGCTACCACCCCTGGTCTAAAGTATGTCTCCATAACAACCATGAGTTGTATTCCGGCATTTGTGACCAGGTTCCAGTCTCCTTTAAGAGAGCAGCAGCGCATTTGTAGCACCTTTGGTGTTGCAAATGTCCATAGGCGATGGTAACCGCTTTCCATCAAGTGGGCCGTCTGCCTGTCTGCTGAACTCCTGTCTTATTATACAATTCCAGAATACAATTTACATGTTCAAACTGTACTTACATAATGTTCCTTGATAAACATAAGCAGAGATTCAACAACATTGCACAACAACGCAGCTCATTCATAAATTCATGGAGAATCAGACATACATGTATTTAGGACAGACGGATTGTATTATAAAATCTTGTTATGCCAACTTTTGGTGGAATTTATCTTTGTATTGGTGTCACTATTTTTGCACATAACTGTACATCGTGCCATTATTGGCTGATTTGGGTTTTGTGTCGTCTTTTATTCGAGAGCGCCTACAAGAAGACATTGTTATGAAAATACATGAATTTATCGGTCAAATGCGTGTCGTATAAAGCAGATAAAGGGCTTTGTAGGAGTGGCCACCATTGTCATTATTGACGATTTGACTACGGAGTCTGTAAATGTGATGTGTAGAGTAGTAGATATTTTATTATTTAGATTAATTAAAATGTCAGGAGCCTTAAGAACAGACGAGCTTGCATGACAAGAGTTATGAATGTCAAAGAGGCAAGTGAGGTGTGTAAGAATAAGCCTAAATGGCACTCTGTTGTTCGTGCCTACCCCGCAAGGGAACTGGCGTGAAGTTATGTATGTATTAATTAAAAATTATTATTATAATCATTGTATGTCTTTCAAGACCACGTTCCATAAAAATTGCCCGGACATTTGGAGGGGTTGCGTGGGGCCATGGGAAGGCCAACACGTAGAGGTCGTTTGACAAATTTAATGTAAATGTGGCGTGACAGTGACCGGCGATTATCCCTGTCTACACCATTAATAATGCACCCAAGGACAAGCCCCGACCAGTGTAGGACTATTGTGTGTGACAGTGTGACAAAAAATACCGGGCTATTGGGGTGAATTGCTAGTGGTACTAGGGGTCTGGGAATATGGAGACTATGGCGTCTGCCCGTCGCAATGTTTAGGGAACATAGAAAAATGGGCAGACGGTGACTCGCCACTCCCTGCATGGGCCCCAAAAAATGCCATAGAAGGCAGGGGCAACATGGGTGTAGAGAAGTGGGCTGCAGGTTCACCGAAGCTACTTCTGACGTGATGCCATTTATCACTTCCGCTCCTGGAGGTTGAGTCTTAGCTCTAGCGATCTCCACTCCGTGCCGGCCGGTTAAGGCAAGCACGGAGTCAGGTACGAGGTGCCGCTACTCACCTAAGGCTTTGCCACAAAGCCCCCCTGCGGGAGGCTATTATAATCATGATTATCTTTGATTATTATTACTAATTTTTAATTTTAATTGTATTGATTCATTGTTTGTAAAAATATGTTTATAAATCAATATTATAATTTTAATTACGGCCTCTGTGGTTGAGCGGGCTAAGCCTTTGCCGGCCTACCTCACTGCAACGCAGAGATTCCGGGTTCGATTCATGGTATAGTAAATTTCGGAAACGTATTTTCTCCATTATTCACTATGGTCTGGGTGTCTGGGATCGGCCCCAGAATAGTCCGTTGTATATTACCCATAACACAAGCGTAACTTGCTTAATTTGGGGATATACAATGTGTGTGTTTGTCTGCTGATTAATATTATTATTATTAATTATGCACGCCTAATTATGGGCCGAATGCATTGATACTGTAAGAACCGTAACATCTTTGTACATACATTACGCAATAAATATATTCTATTCTATTCTATTCTATGTATTTAATTTTCCATTCGATAGTTCAAAGGACGACGTAAAAACGACTGGGCCGATTTTGTTGCGGTTTTCGCTGATCGACAGCAAATTTTTGGACTTAGATCTGCGTCACTTTTTATCCTGGGAATCTGAGAAGAATTTTTCTGGGAATGATTTAAAATCGTCAGATTCAAAAAAATAGGAATTAAAATGTTATTTTTTCACTGATCGATAGTAAAGTTTATATAATAAGATGTGTGATAATTTTTATCCGGGGACTCCCGCTGGAATTTTCCCGGGGCAGTTTGAAGTTGTACAGGTGCATAGATAAAAGCTTATTCCAACACCGGTTTTTTTTTAATTGCAGGAGTTACAAAATTTAATTTTTCTTCCTAGTCTATGTACATACCGCTTCGCAACGTGTTATTGCTGTTAAGGAGAAGAAGCGACAAGCAAGTCCCCAGTAACACGTCTAGCTAAAAATTGTTTTTCTTCATATTTCTTACTAGCTGTGCCCGCGACGCCGTCCGCGTGGAATTTATTTTCAAAGCTCCCCCAATTTTGAAACATTCCTCATTGGTGCTCCGCTCCTATTGGTCTTAGCGTGATGATATATAGCCTATAGCCTTCCTAGATAAATAGGCTATCCAACACTGAAATAATTTTTCAAATCAGACCAGTAGTTCCTGAGATTAGCGCGTTCAATCAAACAATATTAGTATATTTGGCTACAACATGAATGAATGAATAATTCAAAAAGTTCTAGAACGGTATTGAATTTGTCTTGAATATGGAGTAATTTATTTTGATAAGGATTAATACCAAGGTACAAAATAAAGAGTTTTTGAAGCGACGGCATTTTAATTATTTAATAAAATAAAAGAAAACATTTCTTGTGAGATAACTACAATAGTTAGACATATGGTTACGCGATATTTTTTATAGACAATTATATGTTCTGCAAAGTGGTAGTACATTGTTTTGTTCTATAATCAATAGTTTTCGCAGCGCACGCCGTGTAAGGATTGTTTCGGGTCATTTTTTTACACCTTGGGTTACATTATTGGACTTTTAGTAAGGATCCCTAATTTTTTGAAAATATAATATAGCCTATAGCATTCCTCGATAAATGGACTATTCAACACTGAAAGAATTTTTCAAATCGGACCAGCGGTTCCTGAGATTAGCGCGTTTAAACAAACAAACTCTTCAGCTTTATAATATTAGTATAGATGTTAGGCCGATTAAAAAAAGTGCAATTTTTAACCTGAGAAAAGAGATTTTACATATTAACATGCATAATTTCCCCAATGACGTCAAAGCCCGTCTTTCTATAAGGTCCTTCTCGCATAAAAAGCTCTTTGGTAGTTAACGGATCTGACTTAACATCGATTACGCCAAGCCTTAAAATATAAATCCTCCGTTATATTACGAATTTTGGCGAAATTAAATTCCTTCCCTACCTTTTTGAGTATCAGATGTTCAGTTGCAGATGTTTGGGCGATTATAATGTGACCCACATTCGGATCCGTGCGCCCACGTCGCTTGCCTAACCTACGCGACTGCTCGCTGACTCACTGAAGTTTAGGGATGATGATGATGCTTCTCGTAGATTCATAGGTAATAGATCCTATGGATTTTTAATCTTAGGGGCAAATTACCTCTCACGAATTTCATGATTTTTTGACCCCTCCCCTGTCCTCATCACAGCTGGTCACATTAGTGAGACTCCTCCTTCCCTAGTGTGACATATTATGCAATTTACATCACTTAGGGGCATATTACGTCTCACGAATTTCATGATTATTTGACCCCTCCCCTGTCCTCATCACAGCTGGTCACATTAGTGAGACTCCTCCTTCCCTAGTGTGAAATATTATGCAATTTACATCACTTAGGGGCATATTACGTTTCACGAATTTCATGATTTTTTTACCCCTCCCCTGTCCTCATCACAGCTGGTCACAGCTGGTCACATTAGTGAGACTCCTCCTTCCCTAGTGTGACATATTATGCAATTTACATCACTTAGGGGCATATTACGTGTCACGAATTTCATGATTTTTTGACCCCTCCCCTGTCCTCATCACAGCTGGTCACATTAGTGAGACTCCTCCTTCCCTAGTGTGATATATTATGAAATTTACATCACTTAGAGGCATATTACGTCTCACGAATTTCATGATTGTTGACCCCTCTCCTGTCCTCATCACAGCTGGTCACATTAGTGAGACTCCTCCTTCTCTAGCGTGACATATTATGCAATTTACATCACTTAGGGGCATATTACGTGTCACGAATTTCATGATTTTTTGACCCCTACCCTGTCCTCATCACGGCTGGTCACAGCTGGTCACATTAGTGAGACTCCTCCTTCTCTAGTGTGATATATTATGCAATTTACATCACTTAGGGGCATATTACGTCTTACGAATTTCATGATTTTTTGGCCCCTCCCCTGTCCTCATCACAGCTGGTCACAGCTGGTCACATTAGTGAGACTCCTCCTTCCCTAGTGTGACATATTATGCAATTTACATCACTTAGGGGTATATTACGTCTCACGAATTTCATGATTTTTTGACCTCTCCCCTGTCCTCATCACAGCTGGTCACAGCTGGTCACATTAGTGAGACTCCTCCTTCCCTAGTGTGACATATTATGCAATTTACATCACTTAGGGGCATATTACGTGTCACGAATTTCATGATTTTTTGACCCCTCCCCTGTCCTCATCACAGCTGGTCACATTAGTGAGACTCCTCCTTCCCTAGTGTGATATATTATGAAATTTACATCACTTAGAGGCATATTACGTCTCACGAATTTCATGATTGTTGACCCCTCTCCTGTCCTCATCACAGCTGGTCACATTAGTGAGACTCCTCCTTCTCTAGCGTGACATATTATGCAATTTACATCACTTAGGGGCATATTACGTGTCACGAATTTCATGATTTTTTGACCCCTACCCTGTCCTCATCACGGCTGGTCACAGCTGGTCACATTAGTGAGACTCCTCCTTCTCTAGTGTGATATATTATGCAATTTACATCACTTAGGGGCATATTACGTCTTACGAATTTCATGATTTTTTGGCCCCTCCCCTGTCCTCATCACAGCTGGTCACAGCTGGTCACATTAGTGAGACTCCTCCTTCCCTAGTGTGACATATTATGCAATTTACATCACTTAGGGGTATATTACGTCTCACGAATTTCATGATTTTTTGACCTCTCCCCTGTCCTCATCACAGCTGGTCACAGCTGGTCACATTAGTGAGACTCCTCCTTCCCTAGTGTGACATATTATGCAATTTACATCACTTAGGGGCAAATTACGTGTCACGAATTTCATGATTTTTTGACCCTTCCCCTATCCTCAACACAGCTGGTCACATTAGTGACACTCCTCCTTCCCTAGTGTGACATATTTTGCATTTACATCAAGAAATTATTAAATTAAAACAGCAGTTCTGTAATTAGTTTTGTTTTCATTTAAATTATTCTTTAATATAAACACTTATGTTCATAAAGATAGAGTTGGAAATATTTTGAAGTTTTCTACTTCTAATTTCATGTTTTAAAGCTTCAATATATTATATCGATTTCCTGTTAATTTTTCTTCTAATGAATGTTGTAAATTACTTGATGACTCACAAGATTTTAAGGTTAGGCTATTAGATAATTGTCGCTTTTAGATGACGAATTCCGAAGTACTAGGAACGACGAATATTTTAAAATTGAAGGCTGACACTTGACACAAGGCCTGTGGTTTGTTTATTGATGTTTTGCTTTTAACTATCTTATACTAATATATAAAGCTGAACAGTTTGTTTGTTTGTTTGTTTAAACGCGCTAATCTCAGAAACTACTAGTCTGATTTGAAAAATTCTTTCAGTGTTGGATAGCCCATTTATTGAGGAAGGCTATAGGCTATATGTCATCACGCTAAGATCAATAGGAGCGGAGCAGCAATGAAAAATGTTTCAAAATCGGGGGGTCTTTGAAAACAAATTCCACCTAGTCATTTATATACGGATTAATGATATCGATTTGCAAAGTAGCTATAGTTCTTTTTAGTACATGTATGTCTCTGAAGACCACAGACCATGAAAATGGACCGGACTTTGGGAGGGCTCCCTTGACATATTTAATCTAAATGTAATGTGACACTGATCGACGATTATCCCTGTCTACAGAGTGTTTATGAAATGGCAATGGTTAAAAAAAACACCATTAAATATATTTAAAACAAGACTAAAGCAATTATTAATAGACAAAGCATATTTTTCCACAAACGAATTCCTTCCTTAATGACAAATTTTATACATACATACATACATACATACATAACTTCACGCCAGTTCCCTTGCGGGGTAGGCACGAACAACAGAGCGCCATTTAGGCTTATTCTTACACACCTCACTTGCTTCTTTGACATTCATAACTCTTGTCATGCACGCTTGTCTGTTCTTAAGGCTCCTAACATCACCTTCTGCTAGTACACGATCAATTTGATCATGGAAAGTGTACAAAGTACACTACTTTAATATAATAATTCAGGGTATGATTAATTTTTCCAAATCAACCGATACGAGTCTTGTCAAGAGTAATTGATTTGTGATATTTAAATCACAAATATAGAATAGAAATAGAAATGAGGAAAAAATTGTAGATTGACTGGTATAAATAACTAAAGCAGTAGACTCGGGCATATCTCGTTCGCCCGGGCCAATTAGGAGAAAGCATTTACGAAAAAGCTATCATTTTGAAAGTACAAACAAACACTTCAATTTTATTTGTCTGTATGTACAGGTGTAATTTAGTTTATTGAAGTTTTGAAAGAAAAGAAAGAAAGAAAAAACATTTCTTTAGAACTACAGCACAAATGAGAATACAATACGCAACATAAATAAATATGCATTACAAAAAAAAACCAAGCAAGAGTAGCTCTAAATTGGTCCTTTTTTTTTATAACGCAGGGGGAATGTCTTTGGACACCATCCTCGGGTCCTTCGGGGGAAGGGCCAAAATGCAGGCATAAGGCCTGCATCGAGGGTGTGTGGGACTCTCAGCGACTGGTCCTCCACGCTGGCTTCTAAAACGAAGCTGTCGCCAGAAACGGTCGCCAAACTACCCACTAAACCTAAACCTGCGCCCCATTTATAGCGCTTTTACGGGGCGTCATGGGATCTCGTACAGAGTAACTGCACCATGACGCCCCTACGCTCTGTAACTGGGCCACCCCGGGGAGCAGAGTGACCCACTTCGTACAGCAGGGGGGGAAGTCCGCTGTCCCCCCCGTGACAGCGGCCCCCTGTGAAGCTCTAAATTGGGCCTAGCTCAGCATGTTGCTGGTTAAGTTAACCAGCGCTGATCTTCCATTCAAGTGACACACACAGACAGACACTGAAGCAAATAAAAAACAAAATGAAAAGAAAGTAAGTTTTCATTGATTCATTCATATTACAATAATTCATTTAATCTATGAACAAATAAAAATAAAATACGATGTCTAAATTCCCACAATAATAATCATCGTTCTGATCTAGTATTAAAAAGTAGTAATACAATGAAAACATTGCGGCGCCGCCGAAGCAGCCTTTGCATAACATCCTTGCGTAAGTAACAAACGTTTAACGAGAAAAACCTTAGCCGTGACTCATTCTTCTGTGTAAAAGTGTCGAAAGTCTAGACCGTAACTTAGTCTAGTCAAACAACGAACGCCTTGTGTTAGTTTGATTTATGGAAAGTCCGCAATTTCATAAACATTATAAGTTACGAGAAATCTGTAGCGAAAAATATATTCGCCTCAAGATTTCATTTCTCCAGGATGAAAATCTGGAGTGAAAAATATGATCACGGCCACTGAAAAGTGGCCGAAACGTCGGAAAAACCAAACGTTAAAACGTAGTTTTACTTAGGTAGTTTGTTAAAAAATTCAACAGCCTGATATTATGATGATTGATTTTTTTTTTTAAATATGAGCATTGAATATAATAATAATAATAATCGGCAGACAAACACACACATTGTATATCCCTAAATTAAGTAAGTTACGCTTGTGTTATGAGTAATATACAACGGACTACTCTGGGGCCGATCCCAGACACCCAGATCATACTAAATAACGGAGAAAATACGTTTCCGAACTTTACTTTACCAGGAATCGAACCCGGAACCTCTGCGTTGCAGTGAGGTACGCCGGCAAAGCCTTAGCCCGCTCAACCACAGAGGCCGTTAAATATATGATGATGATATTAATTTATTTACAGCTAAATAAATGCATTTGAATCAAATCAAATAATTTATTTGCTTAGAAACAAGGTTAGTAAAAACATTTAATTAATAACATATTGCTTAAAAGTAACATGCAGATGTAAGAACTATACTGAGATACTAACTGTTGATAAACTTACGGTTTAGACACCACTATGCTCCTGAAATACTGATCACAGACGGGTCGATATATAATAATTACTTTTTTGATAGATAGATAAATAGATAGATAACACTTTATTGTACACCATTACAGAAAAACTTACGAACTAGTATTAGTCTAGTTGGGTACAAAGGGCGGTCTTATCGCTAAAAAGCGATCTCTTCCAGACAACCCGTGGCAAGAATATTCTGATTAGGAGTGGCGACGGTGGTATACATAATTATTCTACGATTACTTACATTTTAATAATAAATATATAACTATACTATATATACAAATATACACATAAGTTATATACATGTACAAGATAAAAGTTAAAGGTTAAGAAAAATTCATTTGCTTGATATTATATATTTTAATACAATTTCCTGCGTTGGGGCGGCCTGTCGTAAGAGGCGACTTAACAACCCACAGCCAGGTGGTAGGGCATTTACCCGACTGGATGGCTACCAACACTAGTCTAAAGTATGTCGCCAAAACAACCATGAGTTGTGTTCCGGCATTAATGACCAGGTTCCAGTCTCCCTTAAGAGAGCAGTAGCACCTTTGGTGTTGCAAATGTCCATAGGCGATGGTAACCGCCTTCCATCAAGCCGTCTTCCTGTCTGCTGAACTCCTGCAATAAAAAAAATTGGATTTTATTTTTGTCGCGACCTGAGTTGTAACAATACAGAGTGAATCCAGATCCTAAACCATGTTAAATAGAGAAAAACACTCAAAATCTCACTCAGTGGTATCAATAAAGAAAGAAGAAAGAAAAATGTTTTAATTAGGACAAAAACTAAGTTAATCTAAATAGAAAGACAATAGAAACACAATAAGTCCTAAATTGGAGCCAGTCTCAGCATAATGCTAGCCAACAAGGACTAGCGCTGTTCTGCCGTCTGGTACCACAAAGTGAAGTCGCGGTAGACAATAAAACACACATAACAACATCAATATACATACATACATACATACATAACTTCACGCCAGTTCCCTTGCGGGGTAGGCACGAACAACAGAGCGCCATTTAGGCCCATTCTTACACACCTCACTTGCTTCTTTGACATTCAATCATTCATCAATATATACAGTATAATGCAGTTTGTAATGGTAAATGAATTGCAGACTAAAAAACAACATAATAAAGCAATAATTTAAATAAGACATACATTGCCAGGTGGTAGGGCATTTGCCCGGCTGGATGGCTACTACCCCGGTTCTAAAGTATGTCGCCATAACAACCTTCAGTTGTGTTCCGGCATTAGTGACCAGGTTCCAGTCTCCCTTAAGAGTGCAGCAGTGCATTTCTAGCACCTTTGGTGTTGCAAATGTCTATAGGCGATGGTAACCGCTTTCATCAAGTGGGTAGTCTGCGTGTCTGCTGAACTCCTGCAATAAAAAAAAACATAAAAATGATAAAAACGGTAAGGCCGCCCATTGTTCTAATGTAAATGTACCCATATCAATTGTCTAGATTTAAGTTTATGGAGACCAATAAAGAGCTTTCATTCATTCATTCATTCATTCATTCATTGTCATTCATTCAAAAACAAAAATAGAAATAATAAGTCGAAATTGAAATTTCACAATCTCCTTACTGTGGCTAGTATCTATATATTTGAAATTCTAAGTTTAACTAATTCAATGGGTCTTTGTTTGAAGAATATAACAATATTGTTACGACCTGAATGCCGACAAAAGACAAATTCACACCTGCGTCTGTAGAAACACATTTTATTAGCTTTTTGTCAATTGGACTTCTTTTGTTTACTTTGCGTTTAAAACTTGTAATTAGAAAAACAGTAATCTTTTATGGTAGTCACTAGCCAGGTGTGATTCTAAGAAATTCAGTCCACGCGGGGGAGCAGCAGCGCATTTGGTGTTGCAAATGTCCATAGGCGATGGTAACCGCCTTGCATCAAGTGGGCCGTCTGCCTGTCTGCTGATCTCCTGCAATTAAAAAAAAAATATGACCAAAATCTTTATACCACCTTACATGTACGGATAACTATCGCTAATACACGTTAGTGAATAACACTGACACATATACGGCGGCGGGGCGGGTGAGGCGTGCGGGGCGCGGGGTGCGCGCGCAACTTTCACTCGCGCGCCGGAGATGCGCGCGCGCACGGCACGCGGCAATGACCATGCACAGTTTAATGTCAAGAGCATACATGATCTAGCTGACTTTTCTAAAAGAAGTATAACAAAATAATAAAGATTTTTGTAATTTTTTTTTTTATTGGAAAGCGGTTACCATCGCCTATAGACATTTGCAACACCAAAGGTGCTAGAAATGCGCTGCTGCTCTCTTAAACGAGACTGGAACCTGGTCACTTATGCCGGAACGCAACTCAAGTTTGTTATGGCGACATACTTTAGACCAAGGGTGGTAGCCATCCAGTCGCGCAAATGCCCTACCACCTGGCTGTGGGTTGTTAAGTCACCTCTTACGACAGGCCGCCCCAACGCAGGATACTGTATTCTTACTCCGTTCCTGCACGGATAGAAAGTCGGACAAAAATTTCTTTATACTTGTTAAGTAGGGGAAACTATACAATTCTTGCCCCCAAATAATAGGCATCGTGTCGATTTATCTTAATATTGTTTATTTGATAACCATACAATCATATTATTATTAATTTATTTATGGAAAACCTAAGCTAAATACATTCTCATAGATTATTACATAGCATTGATTACAAGTAGCATGCAGATGTAAGAAATGCGCCGAGATACTTAGTCACCGTTGAAATACTTAAGGCTTAGACATCGCTTGGCTCCTGAAATAATGATTACAAACGGATCGTTGTCGTCGTATTTACTTACGTTATTTAAATAATTACTTTATCGTACTAGAAATGAATTTTATCTGTAGTTGATAAAACTTTAATATACCTTTTTAGGTTGAGTAATGTATATTTAAGTTTTATAGATGATTCTTATATTTATTTAAATTTAAATATTATTATATTATGGCTGCGGAATATTGTAAATGCACCACATTACAAAGCGATTGACGTTCATCACCGCGACCTGAAAATGGAGCTTCTGACAGAGGTAGCTCAAAAACATGCAGAAGGCAATGTCGAGGCAATTCTGCTGCTCGACACCACAACCCTAGCGAAGAGTCAAAGAACTAAATCATTTCAGTTAGTGTAGTGTATATTGAAAAATAATAACATGACTAAGTGGCAATAGACACATTCTCATAAGCACAATAGAATTGCAAACATAAATATATATATATAAACACATAAGTAAGAAACAATGTAAAATTAGTATATGTACAAGTTTGTAAAAAGTTTAAATAAAGAAACAAATAAAGAAAGCATCCCCACCCTTCCTACCCAACTTCCAATCCAAACCAGCACAAACCATACGCCTATCAAACTCCCAACCGTAACCAACCATAACCAACAAGTCCCAACCTGTAAAATTATTTGGTCTAAATATAAGTAGTTAAAAATTAAGTAAAATGCATGCAATAAAGAGAGGTAATAAAAAAATAAAGAAACGCAATGTCTCTGTCATGCCCTAAGACGGAGAGAACCGGGTCTACAAAAAAAAAATAGACACATTCTTAGTTATAAATTATTTTGTAGAATATTAGGCTAAATTTAAATTACTTATTAGTCTATATAGGCTACAATTGTAGACAAATTACTTTTTAGATCAAAAATATGGCTGCAAAAATAGGTATTAAATTTTTTAAATGTTGCAATTAAATTAGGTGCCAACAATAATATAGTTTACCCTATACGGAATATTTCATAGTTCGTATATATTATTATATTCTTTGGAGAGCTAATACTTTACGAAGTGTTTGATAATAATATTATGAGGCACTAAATTAAAGCTAGATATTAGACATAAAGCCTATATAACAACGACTGGAGCATTGAAATATATTAAACAATTACGCTCTGCGCTTGCGCACGTATCGTCAGCGTCGGCCATTGGTCATTGGTAGTGGTGAAAGCGGATGGTACACCTCACACAGCTGATCGGTGCGGATCTAAAACAAGGTCGCCATCTTATAGATATCATCTTTGTATCGTAGTAATTGGCCAGCTTTAAGCGTCAGATGGTGAAGTGCAACATTGATCCCAATCGATGGGAAAAATTAGCAATAAAGGGCTCTGACTGGAGATTCCAGGTGAAAGCTAGAATGCGAGAATTTGAATCCCATCGACGCACCGACTTAAATGCAAGGTGTGAGGAGCTGACGGCCCGAACAGCACCGGCTACTGCTTATAATTTTATATATGGTGTTCTATGGTGTTTTATATATATATATATGTGTGTATATTTTGCCAGGTGGTAGGGCATTTGCCCGACTGGATGGCTACCACCACTGGTTTAAAGTATGTCGCCATAACAACCTTGAGTTGTGTTCCGGCATTAGTAACCAGGTTCCAGTGACCCTTAAGAGAGCAGCAGCGCATTTGTAGCAACTTTGGTGTTGCAAATGTCCATAGGCGATGGTAACCGCTTTCCATCAAGTGGGCCGTCTGCCTGTCTGCTGATCTCCTGCAAAAAATATATATATATATATATATATTAGGGCGGGTTAATTTTTTTTTTATAAAGCGTATAGCAAAAACGTAATCCATAGGTGATTCTGAGAAATTTTGCTCAAGAGACCATAGCTCTAAGTCTGATTTGGAGCCCCCCAAAATTTCAAAATAGATATTTTTCCATATATATACATAGAATAATTTAATTAAATTCGTCATAAAATCGGATAGAATTCTAGTAGATTTCTCAATCTGAGCTTGTTTGAAAGGTATTTTTATCACCTTTCAGAATCTGTATTGATACCTGTAGTATAAGAGAGAGAGAGAGAGATAACACATTATTGCACACCAAAATATACAATTATAAAAACGGACCATATTTACAATATTTTCTAGGCGATACAATAGGCGGTCTTATAGCTCAAAGCAATCTCTTCCAGGCAGCCTAAATGAAAGAAATTTGAATCACGGGATGTAGGTGGTGCAGGAAAAAGGCAATAGATACTTAAATACTCAAACTAATTTAAGAATTAAATATGCAAATACATACATATATACATAGTTATATATATACAATGATACATAAATATAGTATTAGCATAAATTCTCTTCTGATAATATTTTCTTAAGTTTTCGCGACTTGTATACGTAATAAAACTACGTTTTAACGGTTTTAAGCGCGGTAATTTATTTGATTTTGATTATTCCGACGTTTCGGCCACTTTTCAGTGAACGTGATCACGGAAGACAATAGAGTCACAAGATGTCAAGTGTCAAGGAGTATGGTTAAAGTTTTATTTAGCCTACCGCCAACTTGTTAATTTTAATTATTTTGTTTAAATTTTGTTTATGGTTATAATTTACTCTATGGGAGCTTAATCTAATTTACCACCGTTTCGGAACATGTTGTGGCTTGAAACTCTTCAGCAAACATGCCTAGCTCTAATCTTAATATATATAATTTACGTGCAAGCTGTGTTTACGTGTTTGTAAGCTGTGTTTGTTACTCTTTCACGCAAAAACTACTTAATGGATTTTAATGAAATTTCACAATAATATAGCTTACACATCAGAATAACACATAGGCTATAATTTATAAAGATATAGTGTGAATTATTCAAAATATAACGATTTTCCATCATCACGCGGGTGAAACCGCGGGACGCAGCTAGTAATTTATAAATATAAAACAGACTACTCTGGAGTTGATCTCAAACACATAGACCATAGTAAGTAATAGAAAAAATTCGTTTCCGAAATGTACTATACCAGGAATTGAACTCGGAGCCTCTGCGTTGCAGTGAGGTCAGCCGACAAAGGCTTAGCCCGCTCATACACAGAAGCCGTCAAGATCTATAGAGATATTGGTAGTTATACTTCTAGAATGTGGGTCACAGGGGCTAGGTCTCAGCCGTGGCGATGGAGGGGCGAGACCGGCTTGGTTAGATGTGCGGCTTTCTCCGAGCACAGCCTCGTCGCGTGGATTTGCGCTTACGTACGCACGTGACACGCCGTATGTCTTGAAGAGAGGAATAATTTAAGAGCCGGAGTTCAGCAGACAGGCAGACGGCCCACTTGATGGAAAGCGGTTACCATCGCCTATGGACATTTGCAACGCTACAAATGCGCTGCTGCTCTCTTAAGGGAGACTGGAATATGGCCATATGGAATTGAAAATAGTGTAAGAAAAAATGTAAAAAAAGCGTGGGGTGCTGTTCAGGATATTATCAAAATAACCCTTCTACTCATATCTGTTCATAAAATATTTATGACCATTGATACCATCCACCCCACGCTTTTTTTACAAGAAAATCATTTTTTATTACACTATTTTTGGAACGAAGTTCCTTATCGCGCGTTGTGAAAGGGGGCTAGACGGAAAAAATTCTTACGAAAAGTTGTCACGACACTTTTTGCTATAGTAAGCTATTGTAAGCTGTGCGGCGTCGCATGTTTCTCTGTCTGTCTGTCTGTCTCTCTCTCTCTTATAGATAACATTATATTTGTTAATAATAAAAAAAATATTATTATAACTTTAAAAAAAAAAAAATATTACAATTCCTTCACTAATTAATCGAAAGGAACTTCGTTCCATCCGGGTGTCCCTTGACACCTCTCAAGATTTTTAATTCAAATTTATTTTATATTTTTTAGTTGGATTTTCTATAAAAGCGTATTTTTTTAGTTTTTTTTTTTAACTATTATTTATTTACTAGAAATTTTCTTACGATTGAATACTTTTTTTATGATTCCGCAGCCAAATGAAAAGAAAGAACGAATAACTTTATTTGAAGAAATAGCGACGTAATTTTTTTTTTTTTTTTTTATAGCAGGAGTTCAGCAGACAGGCAGACGGCCCACTTGATGATAAGTGGTTACCATCGCTTATGGACATTTGCAACACCAAAGGTGCTACAAATGCGCTGCTGGTCTCTTAAGGGAGACTGGAAGCTGGTCACTAACGCCGGAACACAACTCAAGGTTGTTATGGCGACATACTTTAGACCAGGGGTGGAATTACATTATTTATATCTGTATAATATCTTATATCTCTTTATATATGCATAATTTGAGACTTTGTACGCCGCATTTTCTGCAAACAAGGTTTGCACTCAGCATATATCCGATACAACGCTGATTTGAAGGCAAACCTTCCTTTTGGAGTAAGACCAAAATGAAGAATACAATCTACATTTGTCATCTGAACCCATCGTTGTACGTACACTGTCAAGCACTTGCCCAATCCATTTTTCAGATGCATCAACCAAACGTTTTATCAAACCAACCATGTCATTAAAAAAAAATAATAGCTTTAGAAATAAGTTATTTATATACTTTTTAGTTTTTGAAGTTGGTTTTTTTTAAACGAAGTTTTTTTTATTTTTTAGTGTCTACCTACGTATGGGTAGACCTACGAAAGGTGCCGCGCTCCTTAACAAATATAGGTCCCAAGAAACGGGAACAAAAAAATGTTCGTAAAATGAAAACTACTGGGACAAACTATGTTAAATTTTTAGCGCACCAAATGGCAACTATTTCGCATCAAACTAAATAAGAATCACGTAAATCGGATCATAACTGTCAGAGTAATCGGTGTACATATGGAATGGAACGGAATTTTTTTTAATGAAAAATGTTTTTAAAATGAAAACTACTGTGCCAAACTATGTCAATTTTTTAGGGGACCAAATGGCAGCTATTCCGCGTCGAACAAAAAAAGAATCACGTAAATCGGATCATAAATCTCGGAGTAATCGGTGAACAAACATATAAAAAAAAGAAGTCGGTTAAAAAAAAAGATCACGACGAATCGAGTCGGGATCCACCTCCTTTTTTTGAAGTCGGTTAAAAATCTTTAAGGAACCCCTCTTTCCAACAAAACTTAAACACCTGTAATTTATTCACATTATCCAAAAAGACCCAAAGGATAAAAGCATTATTATTGGTAATACAAAAGAGCATATGTGACGTCAAGTAATATTTTTGGTAATACAAAAGAGCACATGTGTGTTCAAATAATAAGGTTCATAACACATGTCGAAGTATAGCTTTCTCGTGGTGCTTTCTCCATCGACAGATGTCTTCGTATTCAATCAATATTTGGCCAGGTAGGTGTGTGAAGAACGACATGTGCATCTGTGGGAAGTGTTTCTGTTAAGGGTTTACTCTTGTAGATGGCGCTGATTGTTTTTAATTTTTATACATACATACATACATACATAACTTCACGCCAATTCCCTTGCGGGGTAGGCACGAACAACAGAGTGCCATTTAGGCTTATTCTTACACACCTCACTTGCCTCTTTGACATTCATAACTCTTGTCATGCAAGCTCGTCTGTTCTTAAGGCTCCTGACATCACCTTCTGCTAGTACACGATCGATTTGATCATGGAAGGTGTGTCGTGGCCTTCCACGACTTCTGCATCCATCCACTTTTGCATTATATATCTGTTTAGTCATTCTTTCATCATGCATTCTTTCCACATGCCCGAACCACCGGAGCATTCCTTTCCTTACCTTCACCCCGACACTCTCTTAATTTTTATACTATGTGTATATTTCTCTATCCAAAATTTTAAAGTTTTAAAGAAATATTTATATTTTATCCGTGCAGCAACGTAGAAAGAATACAATTTCCTGCGGCCGGGCGGCCGGTCGTAAGAGGCGACTTAACAAGCCACAGCTAGGTGGTAGGGAATTTGCCCGACTGGATGGCTACCACCCCAGGTCTAAAGTATGCCGTCATAACAGCTTTGAGTTGTGTTTCATCCTGTCGGGCAAATACCTGGCTGTGGGTTGTTTTGTCGCCTCTTACGACAGGCCGCCCGGCCGCAGGAAATTGTATTCTTTCTCCGTTCCAGCACGGATAAGGTGACGGTAGTTGCTTTCCATCAGGTGGGCCTGATGGAAAGCAACTACCTGTGTGCTGACGTTAATTACTTTGTCAAACAAATCAGTCCAATCATACAGAGTGAACGAGAAAACATGACGCGCATTTGAACATTTCCAAAGTCACCATCGTTATAACATCCATCAGACGCTGCAAGCGGCGTACGACGTCTATTGACGCTAGATGCTGCTTGAAAGCATCTGTGACATACCATAGACTAAAACTCCTTCTATTTATTCTCAAACAAAAATAAAAAAAAAATCAAGCCCATCATTAGTTACAAAAAAATGCAAAAAAAACCCCTTGTTTACATCCCTTAAGATCGGGGTGAACCGGATATCAATTTAATATGCCGGATGTTGGATTTTAAGTGTAATACGACCTGTTTCTCAATGGGTTAATAGGTTTGAGGGTAAATATGGAACAAAAACGTACGTATTTTTTATTGCTGAAGCACAGCAGACAGTCTTATAACAAAACTGTGATGGAAAGTGGTTACCGTCGCCAATGGATAATGTGTTATTATTACCCGTGCTGGAACAGAGAAAGAATACAACTTCCTGCGTTGGTGCGGCCTGTCGTAAGAGGCGACTTAACAACCCACAGCTAGGTGGTAGGGCGTTTGCCCGACTGGATGGCTACCACCCCTGGTCTAAAGTATGTCGCCATAACAACTTTGTGTTGTGTTCCGGCATTAGTGACCAGGATCCAGTCTCCCTTAAGAGAGAAGCAGCGCATTTATAGCAACTTTGGTGTTGCAAATGTCCATAGGCGATGGTAACCGCTTTCCGTCAAGTGGGCCGTCTGCCTGTCTGCTGATCTCCGGAAACAAACTACGGGATGAAAACTACGGGGCCAAACTATGTTCAATTTTTAGGGGACCAAATGGCAACTATTCCGCATCAAACTAAACAAGAATCACGTAAATCGGATCATAAATCTCAGCGTAATCGGTGTACATATGGAATGGAATAGATTTTTTTTCATAAAAAATGTTAATAAAATGAAAACTACTAAGCCAAACTATGTCAAATTTTTAGGGAACCAAATGGCAGCTATTACACGTTGAACAAAAAAAGAATCACGTAAATCGGATCATAAATCTCAGCGTAATCGGTGTATACAGGGAACGGAATGGAAATTTTTTCATAAAAAATGTTCATAAAATGTAAACTCTGGGCCAAACTATGTCAAATTTTTAGAGGACTAAATGGCAGCTATTTCGCGTCGAACAAAAAGAGAATCACGTAAATCGGATCATAAATCTCGGAGTAATCGGTGAACATACATAAAAAAAACAATCCCAACGAATTGAGAACCGACTCCTTTTTTTGAAGTCGGTCAAAAAGGCTACGCAACTCGAGTCCGTAGAGTTGTTAATAATAAAAAAAAACCTCAGCCTATCCGCAGCCCATTTCGCTTCCGAACGCAGCGACTCGCTCGCGCCGGTCAGCCGGGTGCGCAGGCGCACGTGCGATACAGTTATCCCCGATGACGTAGCGCGTAACTGCGCGCGTGCTCTGCTGAGCGCGAACAAGGCCGTTCGACGCCCCGCGCGGGCACGTCGCGTACCGTATTGTTTGAATTTTAACTTCGCCATTCTACCTGCAAGGAATACTATTACCATGGACGGAGAATGCTAAGAACTAATCGCCTAATAACAAACGTAACTCCAATCGCAGTTCGGCGCCACTGGTCAGTTTTTATTTCTCTTTATTCTTCACTAGCTTCTGCCCGCGACTTTGAAACATTCTTCACTTGTGCTCCGCTCGTATTGGTCTTAGCGTGATGGTATATAGCCTATAGCCTTCCTCGATAAAGGCGCTATCTAGCACTGAAAGAATTTTTCAAATCAGACCAGTGGTTCCTGAGATTATCGCGTTCAAACAAACAAACTCTTCGGCTTTATATGTTAGTATAAGATATAAGATTGTACACCAAACAGCTACATATAAAACTATAAAATAATGGTACAAAGGCGAGCTTGACACAAAAAAAAAATTCTTCCTTTGGGTCTGGCAAGAGTGGAAAAACAACAGGGTTTTGTACACTAAAGTTTATGTACCTATATCTGAAAATACATATTTGCTTAATAAAATACATACATATATATACTAGCTATGCCCAAGACGCTGTCCGCGTGGAATTTGTTTTCAAAGCCCACCGATTTTGAAACATTTTTCATTTCTGCTCCGCTCCTATTGATCTTAGCGTGATGATATATAGCCTATAGCCTTCCTCGATAAATGGGCTATCCAACACTGAAAGAATTTTTCAAATCAAACCAGTAGTTCCTGAAATTAGCGCGTTCTAACAAACAAACTCTTCCGCTTTATATATTAGTATAAGATAGCAGGCCACTCAGAAAGTACTGCGAAAAAAGTTTTTATGTTGGAGAGACTGGCCAGTTATAAACTAATTTTAAAAATATGATTATTTATAACCAAAAATAGGTATGTTCCAATTTCAAAATTTCCCTCCACATTGTTTTCGAGCTAAATTATCGTCTCTCATTGAGAGGTAGATCTGCACCGGGAACAACTTACGCGCTATGATTTTTTACAATTTCACGTGTCGCCTGAAACCGGACGAATCTTACGATAGACGTCAAATGGCATGCATGGATGAAGGCGCTTCTAAGGCAACCTTGTATCGCTGGTACGAATTCAAGCGCGGTTCACTAACTTTGGGGGATGAAGAATCAAGTGGTTACGTTGGAGTTACGGAAGAAAACGTGCTAGCAGTGAAAAGTTTAACCCAAGAGGCGAGTTACGTATCAAGAGATCCAGCATGTAATGCAGATTGGATCAGGAAGCCTTCACGAAATTCTACAGGTGCATCTTCGCGCGAGGAAGATAGTTTGACGCTGGGTGCCACAGAACCTCACCGATGCTCAGAAGCTAGCCTGGGTGGAATGGTGCCGTAATGTGATAAACAAATTTGAAGCAGGCTCGTCTCGGCGTGTTTACGACATCATTACGGGTGATGACTCCTGGATTTATCAATACGATCTAGAAACGAAGCGCCAGTTGACGGTTTGGGTGTTTTAAAACGAATCAACGTCTACCAAAGTGAAGCGATCTAGAAGTTAGGAGAAGATTTAGATCGCGAGTTTTTTCCATTTGACTGGCTACTTGGTGTCAATTGCTTTATGGAACCAAAGAAACATCAACGCCGAATGATATACTACTAAATTCTTGGCAGAAGTTTTCTCTGTTGTCAGCAACAAGCGACCAAACACAGGGCTCCGCGGGATACTGCTCCACCACGACAACGCACCCGCCCATACTGCGCTCTAAACGAGGGAGTTCCTGGATAACACGTTGGACAAACTCCTGGGTCACCCTCCTTACAGCGCTGACCTCGCACCGTGTGACTTCTTTTTGTTCCCGAAAATAAAAAATCAGCTCAAAGGGATACAATATTCTACACTGGAAGATGCGCTGTCAGCATTCGAGTAAGCTGTAAACGAGGTATCTGCGGAGAACGTATCTCTTACGAAAGGCTACCCGGCCGCAGGAGATTGTCTTCTTTCTCCATTTCCTGCATGGGTAACGATAATAAATTATTTAATTTTCATAATAATAACTTTTGAACTTGAAATTGATACCATCGTCTATCGGATTCGCAACCCAAAAGTGCTACCAATATGCAGACTGCCTCGAACAGACTGGTACCTAGCCTCGCTTCAAACAGACTGGTACCTAGTCTCGTCTCGAACAGACTGTTACCTAGCCTCGTCTCGAACAGGCTGGTACCTAGCCTTGCCACGAACAGACTGGTACCTAGACTCGCCTTGAAGAGACAGGCAGCTAGCCCCGCCTCGAACAGACTGGTGCCTAGCCTCGCCTCGGATAGACTGGTACCTAGCCTCGCTTCGAACAGACTGGTACCTAGTCTCGTCTCGAACAGACTGTTACCTAGCCTCGTCTCGAACAGGCTGGTACCTAGCCTTGCCACGAACAGACTGGTACCTAGACTCGCCTTGAAGAGACAGGCAGCTAGCCCCGCCTCGAACAGACTGGTGCCTAGCCTCGCCTCGGACAGACTGGTACCTAGCCTCGCTTCGAACAGACTGGTACCTAGCCTCGTCTCGAACAAACTGGTACCTAGCCATTAACGCCGTAATCGAACCAGAAGTTTTGTCCCCTTTGTCTAAGGAACTTCTTAATATGTCTAGTCCGACACGTACTTCACAGACTTATTTAAAAAATCATATTAATTTACATTTGAGAGGCGATCAAAACACCTTCTTTTGACATTTATGTTTTGTCATAAAAATAACTATCCCATAGTATTAAAAAGATTCAAATCCCTTCCCGCACTCCCTTATTATGAACTCAAAAATACCGAAAACTGGTATCCCTTGGCGTTTGGGCCGAAACGGAGCCCGCGGCACCGTTACGGGCAAGGACCTTTGCCAGCGGTCATGTTACACTGACCACACGCATTTTTCACTATATTCGGTTAGGTACGTAGGTTTTTTTTGTAAAGTTGGTAGCGAAAAGGTCACTTTTGATTATATAAACAACTGGCCACGTGCGAGTCGCGAACGGACTCTTCTCTGATGGTCGATTTTTAACCGACTTCAAAAAGGAGGTTCTCAATTTGATTGGTATTTTTTTTTATGTCTGTACACCGATTACGCTGAGATTTATGATCCGATTTACGTGATTGTTCTTTAGTTTGGTGCGGAATAGTTGCCATTTGGTTCTATAGAAATTTAACATCGTTTGGCTTAGTAGTTTTCATTTTATGACAATTTTCCGGTCCCGTTTCTTGGGACGTATATTTTTTAAGGCGCGCGGTGGTACCTTTCGTAGGCCTACCCATAGCTAGACATTAATGTGTAACAAATAAACAAAACATCGTTTAAAAAACCGACTTGAAAAACTAAAGAGTATAAAATAACTTAATAAAGACTTTTGACTAAGAATTTCTTTAGTTTATTAAGAGAAAAAATAATTTTCTACATTTTGAAGTCGGTTCCGAGCAAACCATAAAAACTACCATATACACTGTTATAAGAACAAAATGTTGCAAAATATTGTAATTTTGCTAGTGCTATAATATTGCAGAAGGTGATGTCAGGAGCCTTAAGAACAAACGAGCGTGCATGACAAGAGTTATGAATGTCAAAGAAGCAAGTGTGGTGTGTAAGAATAAGCCTTGAATGGCGCTCTGTTGTTCGTGCCTACCCCGCAAGGGAACTGACGTGAAGTTATGTACGTATGTATGTATAATATTGCTAGTGATACTACGGCGTCTGCCCGTCGCAATGCTCAAAGAACATGGAAAAATGGGCAGACAGTGACTCGTCACTCACTGCATGGACCTCTAAAAATGCCGAATAAATTTGGCGAGGGGCAACGTGTGTGAGTGGTTAAGGTGTGAGGAGGTGGTCTGCAGATCCACCGAGACTACATCTGAAGTTATGCCATACATCACGTCCACCCCTGGCGCTTGAGTCTTAGCTCTAGCGATTTTCACTACGTGCCGGCTGGCCAAAAGCAGCACAGAGGCGGGTTCGAAGTGTTGCTACTCACCTAAGTCTTCACCACAAAGCCCACCTGCGATTTATTGTCTTATTATTACACTAGCTGTGCCCGCGACGCCGGCCACGTGGAATTTGTTTTCAAAGCCCCCCCGATTTTAAAACATTTTTCATTGCTGCTCCGCTCCTATTGGTCTTAGCGTGACGATATATAGCCTATAGCCTTCCTCGATAAATGAGCTATCCAAAACTGAAATAATTTTACAAAACAAACCAGTAGTTCCTGAGATTAGCGCGTTTAAACAAACAAACTATTCAGCTTTATATATTAGTATAACATAAGATATTGTCGTCATGACCTTATTTAAAATTGAAATATTCTTTAATCGAGTAAAAGCACCTGTTAAGCATTCTGAGAGTTTTCTCATAAAGTTGTCATTAATATTGTTACGAGTTGCAGGACTCGAATTAAAATGCCGTTGGAATTATTATAGAGGTTATTAGAACTATACAAACACGTATAACACAGGTACAAATATAACTGAACACAACCAGTGCAAACGTAATTCACGATACAATAACACGCGCAAAGTCCGTCGCTAACGTCTTGCTTTGCTTGTGGCTATCGCTAGACTGCCGATCTCTCCATGTCTCTCACCCGCATGGACTGAATTTCTTAGAATCACACCTGGCTAATGATTACCATAAAAGATTACAATACATAATGAGCTGTTTTTATAATTACAAATGTTAAACACAAAGTAAATAAAAGAAGTCCAAATGCCAAAAAGGTTAAATAAAATGTGTTTCTACACACGCAGGTGTGAATTTGTCTTTTGTCGGCATTCAGGTCATAACCATATAATAATGCGATTATGAATAAGAAATTTGTTTAACAAGCCTGTAAATATACAAATGGGCCATTTTTTTTTTATTGCAGGAGATCAGCAGACAGGCAGACGGCCCACTTGATGGAAAGCGGTTACCATCGCCTATGGACATTTGCAACACCAAAGGTGCTACAAATGCGCTGCTGCTCCCTTAAAGGAAACTGGAACCTGGTCACTAATGCCGGAACACAACTCAAGGTTGTTATGGCGACATACTTTAGACCAGGGCCGGTAGCCATCGAGGCGGGCAAATGCCCTACCACCACGGATAGAAGGAATCACATATAGGAATCAATTCAATTTTATAAATGAATGAAGGGATTTTTCATCCGTGCAGGAACGGAGAAAGAATACAATTTCCTGCGGCCGGGCGGCCTGTCGTAAGAGGCGACTAAACAACCCCCAGCCAAGTGGTAGGGCATTTGCCCGACTGGATGGCTACCACCCCTGATCTAAAGTATGTCGCCATAACAACCTTGAGTTGTGTTCCGGCATTAGTGACCAGGATCCAGTCTCCCTTAAGAGAGCAGCAGCGCATTTGTAGCGTCTTTGGTGTTGCAAATGTCCATAGGCGATGGTAACCGCTTTCTATCAAGTGGGCCGTCTGCCTGTCTGCTGATCTCCTGCAATATAAAAAAAAAGCAAAGTTCTGGATATTAATGATTACTTAGTTTCAACACTCGCCGGCCTTATATACGGCCGCTTGACATTTGACTCATCCAATACTTACCGCTATATTTTAAAATATTTATAATTTTATACTTATTATTGTAAATGACTACACCCATTAAAGCCTTATAAAAATATACATATTCATATGTAAAACTTACTAGGAATTGGCCTGCTTGTAACGGTATACGGTATATGCTTCTATAAGCAAAAGTGGATGGATGCAGAAGTCGTGGAAGGCCGCGACACACCTTCCATGATCAAATCGATCGTGTACTAGCAGAAGGTGATGTCAGGAGCCTTAAGAACAGACGAGCGTGCATGACAAGAGCTATGAATGTCAAAGAAGCAAGTGAGGTGTGTAAGAATAAGCCTAAATGGCGCTCTGTTGTTCGTGCCTACCTCGCAAGGGAACTGGTGTGAAGTTATGTATGTATAATCACAGTTTCGCCAAGGCTACACTGTTAATTTGACTTTAACAATAAACAAAAGAGTATATAGGCGTGTGTGTTTTTTTTTAATGAATTAAATGTATTTTTTATGCATAATTTTAAATAAATATTAACATTCTGCACTCCTTCTCTATATAAGCTATAAGTGTGCGAAATTTCATACTCCTCCGTCCGCGCAATTTTCGTAAAAAGGGGTACAATTTTTGCTTCACGTATTAATAATAGATATTATAAGTGTATATTATTATTTTATAGCTAATTAGATATAAGGTGGACCCGCGACGTAGTCCGTGTAGAATTTGCTTTCAAGACCCTCCGATTGTGAAATACTCTTCATTGGTGCTCCGCACCTATTGGTCTTAGCGTGATGATATATAGCCTATCGCCTTCCTCGATAAATAGGCTATCCAACACTGAAAGAATTTTTCAAATCAGACCAGTAGTTCCTGAGATTAGCGAGTTCAATCAAACAATATTAGTATATTTGGCTACAACACTAATACTTACATTTTAAATATCGCGATATCTTTTGAATGATACGTCCGAATTGAATAATTCAAAAAGTTTTAAAAGGGTATTGAGTTAGTCTTAAATATGGAGTAATTTATTTTGATAAGGATTAATACCAAGATACAAAATAAAGAGTTTTTGAAGCGACGGCATTTTAATTATTTAAAAAAAATAAAAGAAAACACTTATTGTGAGATAACTACAATAGTTAGACATATGGTTACGCGATATTTTTTGTAGACAATTATATGTTCTGCAAAGTGGTAGTACATTGTTTTGTTCTATAATCAATAGTTTTCGCAGCGCACGCCGTGTAAGGATTTTTTCGGGTCATTTTTTTACACCTTGGGTTACATTACTGCACTTTTAGTAAGAATCCCTAACTTTTTAGAAAATATAATATAGCCTATAGCCTTCCTCGATAAATGTACTATTCAAAACTGAAAGAATTTTTCAAATCGGACCAGCGGTTTTTGAGATTAGCGCGTTTAAACAAACAAACAAACTCTTCAGCTTTATAATATTAGTATAGCTATTTAGATATATACTATATAGGGGGACACTTTAGCAGGCATTATGTTAATAAATAACATACATACATACATAACTTCACGCCAGTTCCCTTGCGGGGTAGGCACGAACAACAGAGCGCCATTTAGGCCCATTCTTACACACCTCACTTGCTTCTTTGACATTCATAACTCTTGTCATGCACGCTCGTCTGTTCTTAAGGCTCCTGACATCACCCTCCGCTAGTACACGATCAATTTGATCATGGAAGGTGTGTCGTGGCCTTCGACGACTTCTGCATCCATCCACTTTTGCATTGTATATCTGTTTAGTCAGTTAATAAATAAATTACATTTATATCATGAACTCTTTATAACGGTCTTGCTTTTATACAAAAAATATTCTAAAGCTTAAAGTATCCAATAATTGACGAAAATCATATTAAACAGAGTTTATTGTCTATGATAGAAACATTGTAAGCTGTTGAATATATAATCTATACTTATATATGTAATAAAATGTATATAACAAAATAAGCTGTAAGTCTTCTTCTTATACTAATATATAAAGCTGAAGAGTTTGTTTGAACGCGCTAATCTCAATAATTAATGGCCTGATTTGAAAAATTATTTCAGTGTTAGATAGCCCATTTATCGAGGAAGGCTATAGGCTATATATCGTCACGCTAAGACCAAACGTATTATTTCAATTAATCCAAGCGGACGAAGTCGCGGACAGATGCTAGTTTAATTTAAATCCAATCTAACAATTGGATTCCATCGAGATATACAAGCCTTAATGAAATTTGGGTCAAGTTTATTGACAAATCAGGACGTTGCCCGTGCTCTGTCCTGCTCATGTCCACTACGTCTGTCTCTTTCGCACCCTCCCTAGGACAAAAGGTTCGATGGAGGTACAGTTATGTTTTATTGTGAATGAGTAATTTTATATTTCTTACAAGTTTTTTTATATTATTTTTTATTGCAGGAGTTCAGCATACAGGCAGACGGCCCACTTGATGGAAAGCGGTCACCATCGCCTATGGACATTTGCAACGCTACAAATGCGCTGCTGCTCTCTTAAGGGAGACTGGAACCTGGTCACTAATGCCGGACGCAACTCAAGGTTGTTATGGCGACATACTTTAGAGCAGGGGTGGTAGCCATCCAGTCGGGCAAATGCCCTACCATCTGGCAAAAGTTTGGGTATAGGACAATTTAATTGTTTGTCTGGAATAATATATTTTTGTAATCGTAGAGGGTTTGTCATGGTTGACCTTGAGATACGCCGTGGTGGCTGAGCGCTTCACTCATCGCGCTCAACGTTAAAAACGGGTTTTTTACAAACAAACCTTGTACAGAATTTTATGTTCTACACCTTCTACGATATTTCTATTCGTGCAGGAACGGAGAAAGAATACAATTTCCTGCGGCCCGGCGGCCTGTCGTAAGAGGCGACTAAACAACCCACAGCCAGGTGGTAGAGTATTTGCTCGACTGGATGGCGACCACCCCTGGTCTAAAGTATGCCGCCATAACAACCTTGTGTTGTGTTCCGGCATTAATGACCAGGTTCCAGTCTCCTTTAAGAGAGCAGCAGCGCATTTGTAGCACCTTTGGTGTTGCAAATGTCCATAGGCGATGGTAACCGCTTTCCACCAAATGGGCCGTCTGCCTGTCTGCTGAACTCCTGCAATAAAAAAAAAATACAAAATAAATATATACGAATATCCTTTAATGCACAGGAAGCGAGATATTTCTAAAAAAAACCTTATTCGAGACCTTTGATCTTGAATATCTTCAAACGTGGACACGAGATCTTATGAGACGACATTTAGAATACCAAAATATAGGTGCATGCAAAATGCATGATGAAAGAATGACTAAACAGATATACAATGCAAAAGTGGATGGATGCAGAAGTCGTGGAAGGCCACGACACACCTTCCATGATCAAATTGATCGTGTACTAGCAGAAGGTGATGTCAGGAGCCTTAAGAACAGACGAGCGTGCATGACAAGAGTTATGAACGTCAAAGAAGCAAGTGAGGTGTGTAAGAATAAGCCTGAATGGCGCTCTGTTGTTCGTGCCTACCCCGCAAGGGAACTGGCGTGAAGCTATGTATGTATGTATGTAATAGTTCTAACGGCATTTTAATTCGAGTCCTGTAACTCGTAGCAATATTATAAATGAGCATTTAACAATTAAATTGTTTATACATACATACATACATACATAACTTCACGCCAGTTCCCTTGCGGGGTAGGCACGAACAACAGAGTACCATTTAGGCTTATTCTTACACACCTCACTTGCTTCTTTGACATTCATAACTCTTGTCATGCACGCTCGTCTGTTCTTAAGGCTCCTGACATCACCTTCTGCTAGTACACGATCAATTTGATCATGGAAGGTGTGTCGTGGCCTTCCACGACTTCTGCATCCATCCACTTTTGCATTGTATATCTGTTTATTCATGCCCGAACCACCGGAGCATTCCTTTCCTTACCTTCACCCCGACACTCTCTTTCAGACTAACTCTCTTTCTTACTTCGGTATTACGAACGCGGTCCGCGAGCGTCACTCCGCAGATTTTGCGCAGTGCTCGCATCTCGACCGCGTTTACTCTACTTTCATGCTCTCTCTTCCATACGTGAGCGTAGGTACCAGCACCGCGTTGTGTATGGCGAGCTGGGCCTTCTGGCTGAGGTTCTTAGCGCCTAGAAGTTTACCTAACGCTCCATTCACACTATTCCCCAAATTCACTCTTCTTTCTATATTAAATTATTTATATTATGGTAGTATCTTCCACTAAGTCAAAGCCAAATGTAAAAGCCAGCGAAGCCATAAAACAGAACTTTCGTTGCATGCTTCATTGAGTTAAACTGTAGAAAACTATTCATTTTCCGAGACAAATTCGAGGGAAAGTCGCATCTGTTTGACTTTAATGGCGGACAAGCGACTTTGTTGAAAAATACTTAATCCTATACCAATATTATAAACGTGAAAGTAACTATTTGTTACGATTAACAGCGGGTTTCTATTATATCTTACTATTATATTTATGTTTTTTTTTAAATTTATGACTTTTTTTGAAGTTAGGTGTCACTAGTCTAGTGGGGTCTCTAAATTTTACTCTAGAACGAATGCTATCAGAATATTTATCAAACATCAATGGTTGTCTTTCAGAAAACTTTCTATTAAGAATATTCTTAAATTTAATACAATAAAAAAATACAATTAAATTCTAAAACTAAACTACAGTATGAAAAATAAACCTAAAATTAAAAACTAGAACTAAATAAAAAAGGAGGGCAAAATCCATAATATAAATAAACCTAGCTTAAAAAAAAAAAACCTGTATCAAGGCCCGTCCAGCCCCACCAGACCACAGCATTGCCTCGCTGGATACAGAGGCTAATCCTTTGAGCGAGGTAAGCTCCAGCCTTCCGGTCTCTTGTTGTATCGACCAGACGTTTTTTAATATTTTTAAATAATTTGTGGGCACTTGGCCCCCATGGGCCCAAAGTCTCCACCCCAAACGGCTCAAATATGTAACCTGTTCCAAGGTTTGCATATTTTAGCCATTTGAGATTTGAAGTTGATATGTTAACGCACATCACTAGCCATCATATCAATTAATTAACACATCACTAGCAAACACACAAACTAATTTAGCACATCACTAGTATCTGCCATTTTGTCAGAGACGCGCGCGCATGTAACATACAGTAATGAAAAATTAATGTAAAGACAATCCCCAATAGATACGTATATGATAAATAAATAATAGTTAAAAAAAACTAAAAAAATACGCTTTTATAGAAAATCCAACTAAAAAATAGAAAATAAATTGTAATAAATTTGAATTGAAAATAGTGTAAAAAAAAGTGATTTTATTGTAAAAAAATCTTGGGCTTTTTTTTTTTATTGCAGGAGATCAGCAGACAGGCAGACGGCCCACTTGATGGAAAGCGGTTACCATCGCCTATGGACATTTGCAACACCAAAGTTGCTACAAATGCGCTGCTGCTCTCTTAAGGGAAACTGGAACTTGGTCACTAATGCCGGATCACAACTCAAGGTTGTTACGGCGACATACTTTAGACCAGAGGTGGTAGCCATCCAGTCGGGCAAATGCCCTACCATCTGGGCTGCATGGTATCAATAGTTATAAATATTTTATGAACAGATATATGAGTAGAAGGGTTATTTTGACAATATCCTGAAAAGCACCCCACGCTTTTATTACACTAAAATCATTTTTTCTTACATTATTTTTAATTCAAATTTAATTTCTATTATTTAATTGAATTTTCTATAAAAGCGTATTTTTTTAGTTTTTTTTTTAAACTATATTTATTTTTCATTTTTTAGTGATTTAATTCCCTTCTCCGTGGAAACTTTGAAAAAAGAATTAAATACACTCTTATGATAAAATGGAACGTTATGTAAAAATAAGCTTTTTTAAATACAAGCTTTTAAGATCCTGCATATCATGTAGCAGCAGAGTGCTAGCCAAGACAAGTGAAACGAGCCCAAACACGACGGGTCTATCTTGTTTAGTACAGGAATTCCTATGGCCACCTTCCGACTCCATCATCAGATCAGCTCCATGGTACCATATTATTTGTCACGCGATATACACATACGTGCAAAATTTCAGCTCAATCGGAAACCGGAAAGTCGATCCAATTTAACTTGAAAGATTCCGTTACAAACATACGTATGAAGCTAATAAAAGCGTATTAAAAATTGTGTGTGTGTGTGTATGGAGTTTACACGCAGTAGAAGTGAAACTTTAGAAAACATAATTACATCAAAGCTTAGTAGACAAGTGTGAACACTGCACACACACATTGTCGCATTTTTATTCTAGACGTATTTATTCTTAGGTATTTTGGTCCTTATTCATAATAATTCAATCTGAATTACACTTTAAAACAGTAGCATAAAGTTCAAAATTCAATGCACTGTTACTTCGTATGTGTATCTATTATCTGTTGATCTACGTATAAATGAATATCTGTCTTAAGTTCAAATTCAAATTCAAAAGTTTTTTTTTTAAATAAGATCCACTGGAGAACACTTTTTGAAGGACTTACGTATAAGTTAAAATTTTACTATATACACCGCTTCGCAACGTGTTAATGCTGTTAAGGAGAAGAAGCGGCAAGAAACTCCCCAGCAACACGTCTAGCTAAATATTGTTCTTTATATTACTTATTCTATTTATATCTGAAGTTCTTTTTTTTATGACTTTTATACAGAAGTATGTTAAGTTACAGAAGTTAAGTATAGACTTTAGATTTGTTGTCATTTGAAAATCGATGAAACGTAAAAGTGACACTAAAACGATTTAAACACATAAAATTCAACCTTATTTCATTTGAAATAAAACGTATTTCTCGTTACCCGTTAGTATTGATTATCAATAAAACTTAAAAGATTTCAAATGAATTTTAGCTCTATGTGTATATACTTAAAGCAGATATTCTTTTATACGTAGATCAAAGGAAATTCTGCATAACAGTGCATTGAATTTTGAACTTTATACTACTGATTTAAAGTGTAATTTAGATTGAATTTATTGAATTATAATAAGTTGACGGATGTAGGCCAAAGGAATTATATATATATATACTAGCTGTGCCCGCGACGTGGAATTTGCTTTCAAAACCCTCCGATTGGTCTTAGCGCGATGATATATAGCCTATAGTCTTCCTTGATAAATGGGCTATCCAACACTGAAAGAATTTTTCAAATCAGATCAGTAGTTCCTGAGATTAGCGCGTTCAATCAAACAATATTAGTATATTTGGCTACAACACTAATACTTACATTTTAAATATCTTTTGAATGAAACGTCCGAATTGAATAATTTAAAAAGTTCTAGAAAGATTTTTTTTTATTGCAGGAGATCAGCAGACAGGCAAATTGCCCACTTGATGGAAAGCGATTATCATCGCCTATGGACATTTGCAACACCAAAGGTGCTACGAATGCGCTGCTGCTCTCTTAAGGGAAACTAGAACCTGGTCACTAATGCCGGAAAACAACTCGAAGGTTGTTATGGCGACATACTTTAGACCAGGGGTGGTAGCCATCCAGTCGGGCAAATGCCCTACCACCTGGCGAAGATATTGAATTCGTCTTGAATATGGAGTAATTTATTTTGATAAGGATCAATACCAAGGTACAAAATAAAGAGTTTTTGAAGCGACGGCATTTTAATTATTTAAAAAAATAAAAGCTAACTACAATAGTTAGACATATGGTTACCCGATATTTTTTGTAGACAATTATATGTTCTGCAAAGTGGTAGTACATTGTTTTGTTCTATAATCAATAGCTTTCGCAGCGTACGCCGTGTAAGGATTTTTTCGCGTCATTTTTTTACACCTTGGGTTACATTATTGCACATTTAGTAAGGATCCCTAATTTTGTTCAAAATACAATATAGCCTATAGCCTTCCTCGATAAATGTACTATTCAACACTGATAGAATTTTTCAAATCGGACCAGCGGTTCCTGAGATTAGCGCGTTTAAACAAACAAACAAACTCTTCAGCTTTATAATGTTAGTATAGATTAATAAAAGTTAGAGAAGAATTATCTGTGAGTATATTCTTTGAAGTTTCACTTCTACTGCATGTGAACTGCACACATATGCAACTTTATTTATTAATACAAGGTAAAAAATGGATGGTAAGATGTAGAAAGCTTGTGTAAAAAGCTAACCGGATTCTGATGAATTTGAACAAGGAAATAAATATTGTATCCTGTATAAGCTATATTTTATATTCAAGATACTATTTGTATTATGAATGGAGGGCAATATGGGCAATTCATAATTAGACTCTTAGGGCCGCTTTAATAACGATCGTCTTTAAATAAAATTAGTTAATCATATTAAACTAAGAGCCCTTAAGAGGTAACCGTATGGTAACCGCTTTCCATCAAGTGGGCCGTCTGCCTGTCTGCTGTACTCCTGCAATAAAAAAGGCCCTTGCGCAGAATTGGGACATTACAGGCTGTTACTATAGTTGTATTCACAAAATCCAACACGTTCTTTTCTAAACACGACTATAGGTAGTAACTGCGCTATATATAGTTTTAATGTTCATTTAAAAATTTAGAAAGCAATTTTAATGTACATCATCTTAATCGTCCGTTAACTTCTCTGAGTGCGTACGAAAATATTTTTGTCGAATCTCACACAATGCAATAATCAACATGACATTCGCACAATAATCCAAATATGAACTGAATCACGATTTACAGTTATACACGTTTCACTTTTCGAGACTGGCCCCTCCACTGCGCCCCCCTCTGCTTAGCCCCCCCCCCCAGGCCGTGACACCCCTGGCCTTGTGACCTGGTTCAAGTGCAGTTTGAGCGCGAAAGCTTCTTGTTTGAACATGAATTTGTATGTAATATCAAGTTTAGTTCACAGACCATAGAGTCATATCGTCGGCGCCAGTGCAGGACTTTATGTCTACATTTTTTTTTATTGCAAGAGTACAGCAGACAAGCAGACGGCCCACTTGATGGAAAGCGGTTACCATCGCCTATGGACATTTGCAACACCCAAGGTGCTACAAATGCGCTGCTGCTCCCTTAAACGAGACTGGAACCTGGTCACTAATGCCGGAACACAACACAAGGTTGTTATGGCGGCATACTCTAGACCAGGGGTGGTCGCCATCCAGTCGAGCAAATACCCTACCACCTGGCTGTGGGTTGTTTAGTCACCTCATACGACAGGCCGCCAGGTCGCAGGAAATTGTATTCTTTCTCCGTTCCTGCACGGATATAATTGTTACATAACAGTAATAATAATAATAAATAAATAACCCGCAGGGGGTTTTGTGGTGAACCCTTAGGCGAGTAACGACACCTCGGACCTGTCTCCGGGGGCCAAGGCAAGGCACCGCCTCCGTGCTTGCCTCAACCAGCCAGCATGGAGTGGAGATCGCTAGAGCTAAGACTCAAAGTTCAAAGCTCCAGGGGTGAAAATGATAAATGGCATAACGTCGGAAGTAGCTTCGGTGAACCTGCAGCCCTCTTGACTCCCCTTAGACACTCACACCCATGTTGCCCCTCGCCAATCTTGGGATTTTTAGGGGCCCGTGCAGGGTGTGGCGAGTCACCGTCTGTCCATTTTTTACATGTTCCACTTCCGCCACCGTGATCGCGGAAGTGGAACAATTAAAAACTACAAATAAATAGTACAAGTACTTTTTTTATATTTCAGAACTCATAACCCCTTTCATGTTTTAAGAAAAGGGATATTAATAATCTAGATCACTTCTACTTACATTTATAGCATAATACCACTATATTTAAACTGACATTATATATTGCTACTCAAATTTTATAGATAGACATCAATTTCATGTTTATTTTACATTTTTGACTAATTTTAAGAAGAATATTTATTTGTTCATATTTATTATAGAAGTATATTTATTATATAAGAAGCAAGTGGGGTGTGTAAGAATAAGCCTGAATGGCGTTCTGTTGTTCGTGCCTACCCCGCAAGGGAACTGGCGTGAAGTTATGTATGTATGTGTATTTATTATACACATTTATTTTATATGTACCATACATATACTACATATTTAATAAAATTTAACTATAACTAAACCCAGTTAACATTATCATATTGATTTTAACTTACTAAGCTATTTACTATTTACTATTGATTGTGTGCTAGCAGAAGGTGATGTCAGGAGCCTTAAGAACAGACGAGCGTCCATGACAAGAGCTATGAATGTCAAAGAAGCAAGTGAGGTGTGTAAGAATAAGCCTGCATGGCGCTCTGTTGTACATGCCTACCCCGCAAGGGAATTGGTGTGAAGTTATGTATGTATGTATGTATGTACTAAGCTATTTGTACTATAATTTATTTTCAGGTCTATACGCATCCTTGTATTCTATCTATCTATATGTAACAACTATTTTACTGTTGTGTCTGTTTATACTTCATGTTTTGTTACGTATACTCATATTCTGACTCTAAAGAAATATATACTACTAGCTGTCCCGGCAGACGTTGTTCTGCCCTGAAGAAATAAAATTTAGAACCCGATTCCAGCACCACCTACCGTGTCCAAATGTAAGCTGTCCTATCTTTCATGTCGGATCAAACTGCACACGGTGTGCAAATTTGATTAAAATCGGTCAAGTAGTTTAGGAGTACATCGCGGACAAACAACGTGACACGTAATTTATATATATTAAGAAGATTATATATTTTTAGTCTCAATCTTATGCTATTCTATATACATACATACATAACTTTATGCCAGTTCCGTTGCGGGGTAGGCACGAACAACAGAGCGCCATTCAGGCTTATTCTTACACACCTCACTTGCTTCTTTGACATTCATAGCTCTTGTCATGCACGCTCGTCTGTTCTTAAGGCTCCTGACATCACCTTCTGCTAGCACACGATCAATTTGTAGTTCTTAAATTATCTTAATCGACTCTGGGTTTTTTTTGGGCATGCTTCTTTCTTTGAAGAAACTCTTTGCCGATGCACCCCAAGGACCTAATGTTTCAACTCCACCAACTTCAATTTATCAATCCGTTTTAATTCGGATTAAATCGACACCTGTAAGGGATACTACGCCAACTTAATTTTAGGTATTTTCTGTTTAAGCGTTATTAAAAGCACTCACTGATGTCAAATTCAAATTCAAATTCAAATTCATTTATTTATACAAACTTATTTCTAGGCCTTATATAATTATATCTAAAACTTATATAGTAGTTAAAATTAAGGTTACAAATTTTTTTTGGCGGCGGTAGCTGCACTAGACTCTAGGTCTGTATCGCGGCACCCAACACAATTTTATTATAGAAACTTAAATATAATTGATTTATTAATTAATTAACCTAAAACTATGAGAGCGTGTGGTTTTGTGTGTGTGTGTGTGTGTGAGTGTGTGTGTGTGTGTGTGTGTGTGTGTGTGTGTGTGTGTGTGTGTGTGTGTGTGTGTGTGTGTGTGTGTGTGTGTGTATGTGTGTGTGTGCGTCGGTGTGTGTGCCCCTAGTGTTGTGGTCAGTTTAGTATTGTGCTTTCTGTGTCACTGTAATTTGTCAAAATGTCTTAATATTGTTCCTAAAATTTCATAAAAATTATTGAGATATTAAATGTTTTTAGATACTCAATTTTTAATGTAACTTTAGAACCATAATATACTATATAATATTTTATCCGTTCAGGAACAGAGAAAGAATACAGTTTCCTGCGGCCTGGCGGCCTGTCGTAAGAGGCGACTTAACAACCCACAGCCAGGTGGTAGGGCATTTGCTCGACTGGATGGCGACCACCCCTGGTCTAGAGTATGCCGCAATAACAATCTTGAGTTGTGTTCAGGCATTAGTGACCAGGTTCCAGTCTCCTTTAAGAGAGCAGCAGCGCATTTGTAGCAACTTTGGTGTTGCAAATTTCCATAGGCGATGGTAACCGCTTTACATCAAGTGGGCCGTCTGCCTGTCTACTGAACTCCTGCAATAAAAAAAACTGACATTAATGAGTGTTTTTCTCTTAAAAACAGAAAATATCTAAAATTCAGTTAGCATAGTTTTGGTTGCAGGTGTCGAAATATTATGTGAAGTTCTTAATTTACTTTCAAAATTCAGTTCACTTTCTTCTTGATTATAACGTCACTTATTAAGAGACAGTCGACTTCCGTTTAGAAAATAGCATGCAGCGAATATTATAGAAAAAATTGGGTCAAGCAGCTTTTTAGTAGTGAACAAAAACGTCAAGCAAGCTGATGGTAGTCTATGAACTAGAAAGAGTTCCGTAGATTTGTAAATTCAAATTCAAAAGTTTTTATTCAAAATAAGTTCCACTGGAGAACACTTTTTGAAGGTCATACGTGTAAGTTAACTTCCTATTCTATGTACACCGCTTCGCAACGTGTTGATGTTGTAAAGGAGAAGAAGCGGCAAGAAACTCCCCAGCAACACGTCTAGCTAAATATTGTGCCTCTTTATATTTCATATTCTATTTATATCTCTAATCCTCTTTTTTATATGTTTTACATTTTGAAGAATTAATGATGTATGCAACATAAGATTAGTACTTCTTTTATATTACATGAGTTTAGCAAACAGACAGACGGCCCTGATGGAACAATTTGTAACACCGAAGGTGTAACCAATGTGCTACGCACTTCCTCACAACACCAGCATGTGACAGATACACTCTACATTAGTATAAGTTTAGTATTAAAACTAGAATGAATTAATATAATAAGTTATTCGTAAGATACATACACCTCAACACAAAAATCAATAAATTAATGTCACACACAAGAACCAAAATAACTAATAAGCGTGTTAAATTCAAAAAATTAAGTAGTAAAAAAGGGTACGGAACTCGAGTCCGTAGAGTTAATCATAATAAAAAAAAAAAACCAATGTGCTACTGCTTTCTAAAGGGGGACTCGGACATGGCCACTAATTTATTTATTTTTATTTATTTATTTAGTGATGGAAAACCTAAAACTTTTGCCAGGTGGTAGGGCATTTGCACTAGATGGCTACCACCCCTGAACTAAAGTATGTCGCCATAACAACCTTGAGTTGTGTTCCGGCATTAGTGACCAGGTTCCAGTTTCCCTTAAGAGAGCAGCAGCGCATTTGTAGCACCTTTGGTGTTGCAAATGTTCATAGGCGATGGTAACCGCTTTCCATCAAGTGGGCCGTCTGCCTGTCTGCTGATCTCCTGCAATAAAAAAAAGAGTAAATAATAACTATAAACAAAATAATTGAAATGGCGGTAGACTAAATAAAACTTTGACAATACTCATTGACAATCGACATCTTTGTCCTCCGTGATCGCGGCCAGTGAAAAGTGGCCGAAACGTCGGAATAATAAAAAATAAATTGCCGCGCTTAAAACCGTTAAAACGTAGTTTTATTATGAACACAAGTTGCGAAAAGTGAAGAAAATATTATTAAGAAATTTCTGAAGTTTGATCCTAAAGATCCTATACAAGAGGCACTAGAGGTTTAACCGATATATACCAAATTTTAATCCTATCGGTCCAGTAGTTTTTCTGCAAAAATATAACAAACAAACAGACAAATATATTTAATCCCAAAAACTATCCCATTTTTCGGGTTAAAAAGTATCCTATGTTCATTCTCGGCGTCGAATCTTATACTAATATATAAAGCTGAAGAGTTTGTTTGTTTGAACGCGCTAATCTCAGGAACTACTGGTCTGATTTAAAAAATTCTTTCAGTGTTAGATAGCCCATTTATCGAGGAAGGCTATAGGCTATATATCATAACGCTAAGATGAATATGAGCGAAGCATCAATGAAGAATGTTTTAAAATCGGGAGGTTTTATAAACAAATTCCACGCGGACGACGTCGCGGGCACAGCTAGTATATATATATAAGTATATATACCGAGTTTCAGCCAAATCGGTGGAGAAGTTTTTCTATGAAGACGGAACAGACGGTCAGAGTTACTTTCGCCGCATTTATAACATTAATAGGGATTTTGTATTGTATGTAGTTCTTAGTTAATTTTTTTTTTTAATAATCGACAGACAAACACACATTGTATATCCCCAAATTAAGCAAGTTACGCTTGTGTTATGTGTAATATACAACGGACTACTCTGGGGCCGATCCCAGACACCCAGACCATAGTAAATAACGGAGAAAATACGTTTCCGAAATTTACTATACCAGGAATCGAACCCGGAGCCTCTGCGTTGCAGTGAGGTAGGCCGACAAAGGCTTAGCCCGCTCAACCACAGAGGCCGTTAAATATATGATGATGATATTAATTTATTTACAGCTAAATAAATGCATTTGAATCAAATCAAATCAAATCATTTATTTGCTTAGAAACAAGGTTAGTAAAAACATTGAATTAATAACATATTGTTTAAAAGTAACATGCAGATCTAAGAACTATACTGAGATACTAACTGTTGATAAACTTACGGTTTAGACACCACTATGCTCCTGAAATACTGATCACAGACGGGTCGATATGTAATAATTACTTTTTTGATAGATAGATAACACTTTATTGTACACCATTACAAAAAAACTTACGAACTAGTATTAGTCTAGTTGGGTTTGGCAGATTGCAGCACTTGAATCGAGAAACTCGCGTAGCAGTCCCATTTAACATCCTTATATACAAAAACATCATAATAGTAGTATAATTGAGCCCTCCGGTGCGTGGGGTCGGTGCCAGAGCCGAAGCAACAGGTTTGGTACCCCAACATAACGGGACCATGACCCCAATTCCGATTTTTGGAACCCATAACGCCGGCCCGATGTTTTATGTGCGGCCGAGATGTAAGGATGTATAGTTTTGGTATTCAATTCTGTGTTTGTTTGCTAGAGTGCTAAAAAAATTTGTTTGCGCTGACCTCACAACATATGACATGTTGACATGTGTCATCGTGACATGTGTCACGAAATGATTCGATACAAGTTCATACTAGTATTTATTTTAATTTTGTAGTAATAAATTTATTGTTGGTTTTTAATTATCCGTGCAGGAACGGAGAAAGAATACAATTGCCTGCGTTGGGGCGGCCTTTCGTAAGAGGCGACTTAACAACCCACAGCCAGGTGGTAGGGCATTTGCCCGACTGGATGGCTGCCACCCCTGGTCTGGAGTATGTCGCCATAACAACCTTAAGTTGTGTTCCGGCATTAGTGACCAGATTCCAGTTTCCCTTAAGAGAGCAGCAGCGCATTTGTAGCAACTTGCTGTTGCAAATGTCTATAGGCGATGGTAACCGCTTTCCATCGAATGGGCCGTTTGGCTGTGTGCTGAACTCCTGTAATTAAAAAAAAAATTCTAACGGAATTTTAATTCGAGTCCCGCTAACTCGTAACAATATAAATATACACACAAGTCATATTATTTATACATATACAAGATATATACAAATACCTTACCACCTGGCTGTGGGTTATTTTGTCGCCTCTTACAACAAACCGCTTGGCCGTCGGAAATTGTATTATTTCTCTGTTTCTACACGGATACTATATTTATATATTTTATTGCAGGAGTTCAGCAGACAGGCAGACGGCCCCCTTGATGGAAAACGGTTACCATCGCCTATGGACATTTGCAACACCAAAGGTGCTACAAATGCGCTGCTGCTCTCTTAAGGGAGACTGGAACCTGGTCACTAATGCCGGAACACAACTCAAGGTTGTTATGGCGACATACTTTAGACCACTATGATATACTGTTACTATGGCATCAATACCGACGTATCTCGTTGAAACATAAATAATGCGTTGCAAAAACGTCATTATTTTAATTAAGATCCCCAAATACCGTTTCTTATTGGAATCTTATTAAAAAAAATATTTGAATATAAAATTAATGCGACTCTTGACACCCAAATTAACCTGTGTGCCACAGTATCATGATTGTCAGTGTGTCAAATGCAAATACAATATTAGGGTCAGCGCAGACAGAACGAAGCGTCGACTGGGCGTAACTATGTTCTAAATCTCGGCCTTTCCAACACAAACAAAAGCGCAGGGTCGACAGGGAGGAGGGGGTTTTAGTGGGTATTGGGGTTGCTCGCCCGTGCAGCAATGCTCGGAGTCTTCCACACTATTCTGTGACGTCGATCGCGGACCGAGCACTGCCAAGAGCATACTATTGCTGCAGTGTTATCGCCCCCGACCGACGCGTGTCGTTCCCCTAGCAACGGCCCAGATTGTGCGTAAATCGGTTAAGCATTTTCCCTCGCCTCAAAAAAAAAAAAGACAGAACGGAGCGCAGCGGACAGGATTTTATTAACGCACTTGAAAATAAACTTTAAAGCGATTACAATAAAGTGCATAAATGCTTGAACCTGACAAACGCGTCCTCGAAGATACGCGGGAATCCTCGCGCGGCGTCGAGTCAGCGCCCGCGTCGTACGCGTACTTTCAGTGTTGTCACTGACTTTAAAGAGTGATGACGTCATTTTTTTAGATTTTGGATTCGAAGTACCTGCATAACGAATAATAAATATAACCATCATTATACATTTATGAATGAACATGCTTTATCCGTGCAGGAACGGAGAAAGGATATAATTTCCTGCGGCCGGGCGGCCTGTCGTAAGAGGCGACAAAACAACCCACAGCCAGGTGGTAGGGCATTTGCCCGACTGGATGGCTACCACCCCTGGTCTAAAGTATGTCGCCAAAACAACCTTGAGTTGTATTCCGGCATTAGTGACTAGGTTCCAGTCTCCTTTAAGAGAGCAGCAGCGCATTTGTAGCACCTTTGGTGTTACAAATGTCCATAGGCGATGGTAACCGCTTTCCATCAAGTGGGCCGTCTGCCTTTCTGCTGAACTCCTGCAATAAAAAAAAATTAAGTTGCTTTGTTTGTTAATAATAATCTATATTTATCCACTAAATGCAACAGTAAACGACTTAACAGCTACCTGCTTTCACGTCCTTCAAAAACCACTTTGTTTCAAAACAGTCTATTCTGTATAGCGACTAAAATTTCCATCAAATTACTACTGAAAATTAAGGAACTCAACATCAAACGCTTTAAATTCAAATTAAGACAATTATTAATAAATAATGAGCGTCTGCGGAGTGACGCTCGCGGACCGCGTTTGTAATACCGAAGTAAGAAAGAGAGTTGGTCTGAAAGAGAGTGTCGGGGTGAAGGTAAGGAAAGGAATGCTCCGGTGGTTCGGGCATGTGGAAAGAATGCATGATGAAAGAATGACTAAACAGATATACAATGCAAAAGTGGATGGATGCAGAAGTCGTGGAAGGCCACGACACACCTTCCATGATCAAATTGATCGTGTACTAGCAGAAGGTGATGTCAGGAGCCTTAAGAACAGACGAGCTTGCATGACAAGAGTTATGAATGTCAAACAGGCAAGTGAGGTGTGTAAGAATAAGCCAAAATGGCACTCTGTTGTTCGTGCCTACCCCGCAAGGGAACTGGCGTGAAGTTATGTATGTATGTATGTATTAATAAATAAAACATATTACACAATACTTGAGTATCTTTCTGACCCAAATACTGATACAGGAGTCTGATTTTGTGACATGTGGAATCATAATAATTATTAAGCATTATTACTATAAATTCTATATTAATCCAGACATTATTAGCACAATTATAATCATACCCCAGTCCACCATCGTTGACGAACTTTCGCGACAAACTGGCATGTTTACTGTAGAGTGGTAACACAGAACGGTTTACTCGCGCAGGCTCGCGAGGTCGCGCGCAAGCTCGAGCGTACGCGATCCGTAAGGGAAATGTCCGAGACCGCGCGGGGATTATTGCTCTCTGTCTGCGCTGACCCTTACACGGACAATAAGCAAATCATTTGTATACAGTTATTTCATAGCGAGGATACTGGATATAGCATGATTGTTCACAAAAAATTTTGCTTACAACTCATTTAATTGAAAAGTATATGAATTACCTTGAAATATTTATTCAAAGAACTAGCTGATCCGGCAAACTTCGTACCGCCTCAGAATCAATAAATAAAAAAGCTGAGTGATAATTGCAGAATGTTTCAACTTTAGTCAAAAATGTGGTCAAAACTTAATCGGAACGAACATCAAACGTTTGACATTAAAAAAAAAAATCACTTTGAAATTTAATTGATTTCTGAACGACGGGACGAACATCAAATGCTTGACAGGTAGGAATAGTTTATTTTTATTTTATTTTTTATTGCATGATTTCAGCAGACAGGCAGACGGCCCACTTGATGGAAAGCGGTTACCATCGCCTATGGACATTTGCAACACTAAAGGTGCTACAAATGCGCTGCTGCTCTCTTAAGGGAGACTGGAACCTGGTCACTAATGCCGGAACACAACTCAAGGTTGTTATGGCGACATACTTTAGACCAGGGGTGGTAGCCATCCAGTCGGGCAAATGCCCTACCACCTGGCTGTGGGTTCTTAAGTCGCCTCTTACGACAGGCCATCCTAACGCAGGAAATTGTATTCTTTCTCCGTTCCTGCACGGATAAAAGTTTCTAAGGGAAAGCGAAATTGTTGTTTTTACTAAATTCCAGGCATTTTTTTTCATATTTACTCACCTTTTAAACATTCCCTGGACTTCCACAAATAATTCAAAATCAAAATTAGCCAAATCAGTCTAGCCGTTCTTGAGTTTTAGCGAGACTAACGAACAGCAATTGATTGCTCAAAAACAACTCTTTCCCTTGGTTTGCCGTTTGACATTCCTTCACAGAAATTGATCCTGACAAGCTACATTCTGATTTGATATAATAATACATAATATTTTTTCATAATCAGCCGATTCGATTCCTGACAAGGATAATTGGTTTAAAAAATCTAATCCTCCTGTAGTTCGTCGATGCGATTTTCCCTTTTTGACGGCCTCTGTGGTTGAGCGGGCTAAGCCTTTGCCGGCCTGCCTCACTGCAACGCAGAGGCTCCGGGTTCGATTCCTGGTATAGTAAATTTCGGAAACGTATTTTCTCCGTTATTTACTATGGTCTGGGTGTCTGGGATCGGACCCAGAGTAGTCCGTTGTATATTACCCATAACACAAGCGTAACTTGCTTAATTTGGGGATATACAATGTGTGTGTTTGTCTGCCGATTTGTCTGCCTTTGCGCTACGACAAGATGTTCTTTAAGAAGAGCTTCGTCCGCGTGGAATAGTAAAAAAAACAGCAAGTAAAAACAAACCCCGATTTTGAAACATTCTTCATTAGTGTTCCGCTCCTATTTGTCTTAGCGTGATGATATATAGCCTATAGCCTTCCTCGATAAATGGGCTATCTAACACTGAACGAATTTTTTAAATCAGACCAGTAGTTCCTGAGATTAGCGCGTTCAAACAAACAAACAAACTGTTTAGCTTTATATATTAGTATAAGATAAGATATTGTCGTCATGACCTCATTTAAAGTTGAAATATTCTTTAATCGAGTAAAAGCATCTGTTAATTATTCTAAGAATTTTCTCATAAAGTTGTTGTTCATATTGTTACAAGTTGCAGGACTCGAATTACAATGCCGTTGGAATTATTATAGAATTTATTAGAACTACACAAACACGTATAACACAGGTACAAATATAACTGAACACAACCAGTGCAAACTAACGTCTTGCTTCGCTTGTGGCCATCGCTAGGCTGCCGATCTCTCCATGTCTCTCACCCGCATGACTGAATTTCTTAGAATCACACCTGGCTAATGACTACCATAAAAAATGAGATTAGATAATGAGCTGTTTTTCTAATTACAAATGTTAAACAAACAAACAAACTGTTGTTTATATATTAGCATAAAATATAAGATTTATTTTGGCTCTTTTTCAAGTACAATTCAATACTTTATAAAATATGAAGATATATAAATTGGGTGAAATATTTAAGCCGTTACACACTGGTACAATATTTTGGATTCAGCGTGTGTATACATAAGTGTTTTTTTTTAATTTTTATGGCTTGGCAACTAGGCCTTTAAGTCAGGCGCATTGTAGGCTACAATCGACGTAGTATAACGGAGTTTTTGTGACAACTCAAAAGGTCACGTTTGACTGTACAGTTCACATTTCTCACAAAAATACATAATTCCTACTCAATTTTTTATTTTTATTGCAGGAGTTCAGCAGACAGGCAGACGGCCCACCTGATGGAAAGCGGTTACCATCGCCTATGGACATTTGCAACACCAATGCTACAAATGCGCTGCTGCTCTCTTAAGGGAGACTGGAACCTGGTCACTAACTGGCTGTAGGTTGTTTAGTCGCCTCTTACGACAGGCCACCAGGCCGCAGGAAATTGTATTCTTTCTCCGTTCCTGCACGGATGAACTATCAATATCCTACAACTACTGTTCATTTTAGCATGATTTTACACATTTTTAGAAAATAGAATAACAGCAAATATTTATTTCAAATTGCGACTCACACAATACAAACTGATAACAAAATAACAATAAAATAAAGCCGCAATATATGAAATGAGGTTGGCACTCAGTGTTTCGCTGTGCCGAAACATGTTCCGACACAGCACTGGTTTTCAGTGCCCACCTCCATAACCTCATATGTCCTAAGACCCCAAGTATGTAGGTGACTTTGAACCAGTACATTAATAAACAATATATATATATAAGAATTATACAATAATATACCCAAACAAAACATAATAAAAAATTAAATAAATAATAAAAAAAATAAAAATAAAAAATTACCTATAACTAAATGTTAGTGAATGTATTCTAGAAACTGTAAACAACTATAAGATATCTTAAGTATTACTTGAAAAATGCACATACAAATCATGGATATAAACCTAATTACAAATTCCATTAGTTCCTGCCCCCAGGTAAGTAAAATCATATGTACCATTCATATAGAAGGACGTCAAATAAACTATAAAAGGCATAGAATTAACTAAAAAAGAAAAGAAAAGTGTATGTATAAGGATGATATTAAGAAATAAAATATAGAGAAATATAAAAATCATGCATGATGAAAGAATGACTAAACAGATATACAATGCAAAAGTAGATGGATGCAGAAGTCGTGGAAGGCCACGACACACCTTCCATGATCAAATTGATCGTGTACTAGCAGAAGGTGATATCAGGAGCCTTAAGAACAGACGAGTGTGCATGACAAGAGTTATGAATGTCAAAGAGGCAAGTGAGGTGTGTAAGAATAAGCCTAAATGGCACTCTGTTGTTCGTGCCTACCCCGCAAGGGAACTGGCGTGAAGTTATGTATGTATGTATGTATGTATAAAAATCAGTTCTTAAATATATCTAGGGTCTTCTTTCTGTAACTGTAATAAATATCTTTTATAGTGCAATTTGAAAGTAAAAATTGTTTTCAGGTCTCTAATTGGAGGAGGAATATAAAACTGCACAGCACCACCTCCCCTTTCAGTTCCCGCCAAAAACTCTTACATATGTGTGTCAGGCCATGCTAATCCACAGAGTATCATACACCGCTCGCATTTTTAGCATAAATGCGCAGTTGTTAATATTTTGTTTACCGTTAATGACTAAACTGTAGTTTACTTTATACGCTCGCGGACCGCGTTCGTAATACCGAAGTAAGAAAGAGAGTTGCTCTGAAAGAGAGTGTCGGGGTGAAGGTAAGGAAAGGAATGCTCCGGTGGTTCGGGCATGATGAAAGAATGATCAAATTGATCGTCTACTAGCAGAAGGTGATGTCAGGAGCCTTAAGAACAGACGAGCTTGCATGACAAGAGTTATGAATGTCAAAGAGGCAAGTGAGGTGTGTAAGAATAAGCCTGAATGGCGCTCTGTTGATCGTGCCTACCCCACAAGGGAACTGGCGTGAAGTTATGTATGTATGTATGTACTTTATTCCTAAATACATCAACACGATGAATAGAAATATTTTAGAATCATTCTGTTTGTTTGTTGATGGCTATTTTATGTTATTTATGATTTAAGGTATCTAGTGGTTTACAAATGTTTTACTCAATAAAAGATTTTATTGTGTCCTTAAAGACCACATATATAAAAGGTGGTAGGGCATTTGCGCGACTGGATGGCTACCACACCTTGTCTAAAGTATGTAGCCATAACAACCTTGCTGATCTTCTGCAATAAAAAAAAAAAACTTAATTTGAATAAAAACTTTTGAATTTGAATTTGAATATGAAATGCAGCTATTATAAGAAAAACTTTTGAGGCAATAAAATATCCTAAAAGCAATAGGTCGGCGAGGAGCCCGCTCCGCGACCGTTGTTCGGCCCCACATTACGCTATACAGTTGTTTAATTGCCATTTTAAATATAAACTTGATTTGCACAACAGTTAACTTTTACTGCGCACCGTGACGTCATTAATCTGCTCTAATCATAAATCAAATGTTGATCGTATAAAAAAAAACAATTAAACATGATAAAATATTTCATCATTATTTTTCAGAAAAAAACAATTGTAAATGACTTATTAGACAATTTTTTTTATTGGGGGAGTTCAGCAGACAGGCTCATTTGATGGAAAGCGTTTACCATCGTCTATGGACATTTGCAACACCAAAGGTGCTACAAATGCGCTGCTGCTCTCTTAAAGGAGACTGGAACCTGGTCACTAATGCCGGAACACAATTCAAGGTTGTTATGCCGACATCCTTTAGACCAGGGGTGGTAGGAAGAAAGAAATAAAGAAAAAAAGTTTATTTGGTCTTCATATAGCGAGATACATGGCGATGAATTGTACGATGTAGCCATATACTAAGAAAAAGTCTCTTGATGTTATCAAATAGGTGCAGTTCAGTATATGCCAGGCAGCAGGTGCCTGACGCTGGTTTTCAACTGCATCCTAGGACGGACCGATGTTGCACTGTTATTTATATATATATATATATATATATATATATATATATATATATATTTAAAGAAGGAAAGCGGTTACCATCGCCTATGGACATTTGCAACACCAAAGGTGCTACAAATGCTTTGAAAACCAATTCCACGCGGACGGCACAGCTAGTTTGGTATATTTGGTACTTTCTTATCCGAATCTCTGCAATGCTGTTACATATTGCATTTAATAGATGGTGTGCGCATGTCCTTCTCAGGGAAGACCACCGTTTACCCAACTCTCTTTCTCGGAGTTGTCAGAAGGCAAAAAGACAGAAGGTGGTTCCCACTTGCGTTACAAAGACGTGCCTAACATAACTCCATGCGGACCAAGTCGCGGATACAGCTAGTATAATTATAATATCATATATATATTATTATAGTATCCGTGCAGGAACGGAGAAAGAATACAATTTCCTGCGTTGGGGCGGCCTGTCGTAAGAGGCGACAAAACAACCCACAGCCAGGTGGTAGAGCATTTGCCCGACTGGATGGCTACTACCCCTGGTCTAAAGTATGTCGCCATGACAACCTTGAGTTGTGTTCCGGCATTAGTAACCAGGTTCCAGTCTCCCTTAAGAGAGCAGCAGCGCATTTGTAGCACTTTTGGTGTTCCAAATATCTATAGGCGATGGTAACCGCTTTCCATCAAGTAGTCCGTCTGCCTGTCTGCTGAACTCTTGCAATAAAAAATAAAAAAAGTATTACGAGCTAACAGCGATGAAGGAAAATATCGTGATGAAACCTGCAAATCGAGATAACCGATGTGTCAACCTGCCAAGGCGCTTTAGACTAGCGTGGTGGGTATACTGTCCGTTCCCCTGTAGTGGGAGGCCCGAGCCCAGCACTGGGACATTTATGGGCTATGGCTAATTATAGTATGTCAGACGGGCCACTTACAAAAGTTCCACGGGCCACATACAGCCACAGTTTGAGAATCGCTGGTTTCAAAAGTTATCTCTTAATTATTAGAAAAACGAAAGAGAAAAGAGGAAAAGATGTCTGAAACCTGTTAATCTGCCTTTAAGTAGGCTGGTGTATCATCAATCTCCTGAAGAAACACCTGTTTAGGCCAGTAATATATTTACTAACTTCAGATGAATGTTCTTAATAGACACCTGTCCCTATCAATAATATATTACTAACTTCAGACACGTAAAAATATTTCCTATAAATCATTAGTACATATATTTTAATCAGAAAATTACGTTACAAAACATCTGGTGACACTAAAGTAAATAAATTATCGGAAAGGTCAATATCGATGCCGGTTACCATAGCCATACTAACAAGCAAATGGCTTTCTGTATGTATGCTGTGTTTAATTTAATTACTTTCAATTTTTCATACATTACTACGCCTTTCTTTATTAAGTTATATGAAAGCACCTTTTACGATTATTTTTGTTCATCATTCATCCAATATCCTATATAGATATAAAAATGAATCGTAGAAATGTATTTGTGCGCATAACTTGATAACGACTTTACCGATTTTGATGAAATTTTTTTCTGTGTGTTTAAGTTCATAATTAGAACCTATGAGTCCGGGGATAGCTTATATTCACAATTGGGACCGGTAGGTGGCGCTGGGATCGGGTCTTAGATTTTTTTTTTAGAACACAAGAACAAAATATAAAATATGTCTGTTGCTTTGTAAAATATGAAAGTTTACGTAAATTGAACAAATTTGAGAGTAATTTCAGTTATGTCTAGTCTACGAAAGTTTGAAAAATGGAATTTTAAAAAAAGATTTCAACGCGTGTTGCGCGTTGATGTCTTTTATACGAACAGTACTTAATACAATAACCTATAGTCGTACGTTCTTAAGTTTTCGCTCCTAGTACATATGTTAATTAAAACTACGTTTAAACGGTTTCTCTTTTTATTTCACTCTACCCACCCTTTTAATATTATATAAAATTATTAGAGCTAGGCATGTTTGCTGAAGAGTTTCTTGCGCCGGTTCTTCTCTTCAAGCCACAACATGTTGCGAAGCGGTAGTAAACCAGATCATCCTCCCATAGAATAAATAAAATCCGTAAAAAAAAATTGAACAAGTTGGGGGTAGATTGCAGTAAATAATATCCGCAAAATATTTTATTTATTTATTTATTTAATTTATTTGGGAAACATACAATAATTATAATTCTTACAATATAAAACACATAACAACTAAGTTTCCACAAAAAAAATAATTCTTGTTACGCATTTGGCTCATACGACTATAAGAAAATTATAATAAATTTGATGCAATATTAGAAAATTAGATTTAAAATTAAAAAAAAGGAATTAAATAATACAATATAATACAAAACAAAAACTACAATTTGTCTAATATTTTCTTAAGTTTTCACGACTTGTATACATAATAAAACTACGTTTTAACGGTTTTAAGCGCGGTAATTTTATTTGATTGAAAAGTGGCCGAAACGTCGGAAAAACCAAAATCAAATAAAATTACCGCGCTTAAAACCGTTAAAACGTAGTTTTATTATACAATTTGTCTATTTATCTATATCATTCATTCATTATATAATATCTTTATTATATTGTTTAAATTTACGACAATAATAATATTTATTCTAAAGAATATTAAAAGAAAAATACAATTAAATACAAAATCTAAACTATAGTATGAAAAATAAACCTAAAATTAAAAACTAGAACTAAATAAAAAAAATATAGATAAAATATTAGTCCCAAAACATTGTCACTTACACGGGAAAATTCGTAAACAAAAATAAAATATTTTTTACAAATTGAGGGTAGACTAGATAATAACTGACATTATTTTGTATTCCGTGATCACGGCTACTAAAAAGTGGCCGAAACGTCGTGTAAAAATCAAAACAAAGCGCCTCATTTAAAACTTATTTGCTTACATATACACTAGCTGGTGCCCGCGACTTCGTCCGCGTGGTGCGGTTTTTTAACTATCCCACGGGAACTCTTTAATTTTTCGGGATCAAAAGTATCCTATATATTGACCAGGGATATAAGCTATCACCATACAAAATTTCACTTAAATCGAGCCAGTCGTTTCGGAGATTAGCCAAAACAAAAATTCCAAAAAAATCTAAATTAGTTCTATTTCACTTCTTACATCCTCCTGACTCGGTTTTTAGCATTTTTATATATATAGATGTCAAAATTTTGTAATTTTTTTTTTTAATTGTATAAAAAAAATGTATGGACTCAATATCAAATTTAAAAGCTGAAATAATTGATAATTAAAATCATTTAGCACGTTTGAATCGCAGTGAAAGTGCTAACGGCTCGTTCCATACATATTTTTAATTAGCATTTCATACAAAGAAATGTATGGCTTTATCATCTATTGTGGTTCAAAATTCTTATTCTCACGCTTTTAATGTTATTTTTAAACGTTTTATTGCGTTGTTTTCTTGTAACACTTTGACATGTTGTCATAAGGTTTTTTTATTACATTCTACCCTCCGAATATAATTATGCCGGAATTTTTCATTAAAAAAAAAATATACCTATTTTTTATTTTTTTGGGTTTTTTTTTAATAATTTTCTTATCATAGCGTTAAAAAATTAAAAGTTTCAAATAATAACAACAGATAAAAAAATAGCCTTTTTCCCACTGCTGGGATTGAGTCTATATTTCAGGGATGAAATAGAACACTTATCATGTAAGACAGATTAGCGGGTTTCGTAGATTCGACTAAGCCCTTTGCCGGCTTATCTCATTGTAACGCAGAGGCTCCGGGTTCGATTCCCGAAATGGTAAATTTCGGAAACAAATTTTCTTAGTTATTTACAATGGTGTGGGTGTCCGGGATCGTCCCCAGAGTAGTCCCGTTGTATATCACCCATAACACAAGCGTAACTTGCTTAATTTGGGGATATACAATATGTGTGTTTGTCTGTCGATTATTATTATTATTATAGATAATGTTAAAATATTAAAAGAAAAATAAAATAAAAAGTAGTTCACTTCTGAGCTTGTGTCTCTATATTTCAGGAGCAAAATAGCATACTCACAATGCGTGCTTTATTAATTTGTTGTGAACAAAGAAAATGAAATTAAAAAAATATTTTAAGCAAATTATTTGTCTTTTATTTATACATATAAAGAGATAGAGAGATAACACTTAATTCCACACCAAAATATACAATTACAAAAAACAGACCATATTTACAATATTACGTATGCTGCCTTATCGGCCGGCAGCAGGAGCACACCTACTCCCCGCGCCCCGCATACCGCCGACGCCCATAGCTCGCACAATTAGCAGCTAGGCGTCTGACGATACGCGGATATAGGAGCGGCGTTGGAGGCAAAAATCATCACAATTCACATTGACGACTTACCAATCTCTCTCTCGATTCTTTTTATGTATATTTCTTATTTATGTAATAATTTGATAATAATAATCATACAGGCCATTATATACAGTTTAATTTCCAAACAAGAAGCAATTGCCATCAATACAGGCTATATAGGTGATGCAGGAAAAAGGCAACAAATACATATGGATACATGTAGTAATATATACATATTAGCCAGGTGGTAGGGCATTTGCCCGACTGGATGGCTACCACCCCTGGTCTAAAGTATGTCGCCATAACAACCTTGAGTTGTGTTTCGGCATTAGTGACCAGGTTCCAGTCTCCCTTAAGAGAGCAGCAGCGCATTTGTAGCACCTTTCGTGTTGCAAATGTCCATAGGCGATGGTAACCGCTTATCATCAAGTGGGCCGTCTGCCTGTCTGCTGAACTCCTGTAATAAAAATAAAAAAAAATATTTACTTATCCTGTTTTGATAAAAAAAAAGATTGAAATGTTTTCATGTTAATAATTTGGAGGTGATTTGATAAATTTTTATCTTAACTTAATATAAATATAGAAAAATTACGAAACAACTACATTACGACGCATATCGTGAAAATTAATGCTATTTTTTTATATATATTATTGATCAGTAATTATCAATGAAAATTTTGCCTTAAATCACAGAGCCGAAAAGGCCATTGAAATTTTTAAATAGGAAAATTTCCAACAAGCATTTTCCTAATACAAATAATTATATAACTACCCTCAAGGAAAAATAACTTTCTTCAAATAAAATCATAACACACGAACGTGTATTAGCATTTCGCTAAATGTAAAAGTTGTCACATGATATTTTAGTAACATATTGAACCTTGTTGCTATAGCAATAAGGTTCAGCATTTACAGTTTACCGAGTAAAAGTGCTGTTACACTTTTGGAGACGGAAGTCTAATATGTTTGCAAAGTTTAAGTCAAGTCTTGTTGACTTATGCTTGTAATTCCAAAATGAATGGCAGAATTTAAGTCATAAATCTTACTTATGTGATGCTTATAAAAATATACGCTGTACTTTCTTAAGAGATAATTATTTGAATAAAACTCTAGTTAAATCATCTCTAAAAATGGTTAAAACATTTCAGCCATGTAGTTTTATAAGCTAGTGATATTATATAAAACCTCCGATTTTGAAACATTCTTCATTGGTGCTCTGCTCCTATTGGTCCTAGCGTGATGATATATAGCCTATAGCCTTCCTCGATAAATGGGCTATTCAACACTGAAAGAATTTTTCAAATCAGACCAGTAGTTCCTGAGATTAGCGCGTTCAATCAAACGATATTACTATATTTGGCTACAATACTAATACTTACATTTTAAATATCGCGATATCTTTTGAATGAAAAGTCCGAATTGAATAACTCAAAAAGTGCTAGAAAGGTATTGAATTCGTCTTGAATATGGAGTAATTTATTTTGATAAGGATTAATACCAAGGTATAAAATAAAAAGTTTTTGAACTGCCTGCGCATTTGTAGCAAAGTTGCTACAAATGCGCTGCTGCTCTCTTAAGGGAAACTGAAACCTGGTGACTAATGCCGGAACACAACTCAAGGTTGTTATGGCGACGTGCTTTAGAGCAGAGGTGGTAGCCATCCAGTCGGGCAAATGCTCTACCACCTGGCTGTGGGTTGTTAAGTCGCCTCTTACGACAGGCCGCCCCAACGCAGGAAATTGTATTCTCTTATTAGGTCTTTGTCTTACTGAGTATGCACTGTTTGCTACAACTCCATTAATTCTTCGAAAAGTAATTCTTTAACATACTTCTGTATAAAACTTATAAAAAAAAGAACTTGAGATATAAATAGAATAAGAAATATAAAGAAAAACAATTTTAGCTAGACATGTTGCTGGGGAGTTTCTTGCCGCTTCTTCTCCTTAACAGCAATAACACGTTGCGAAGCGGTGTGCATAGACTAGGAAGTAAAATTAAATTTTAACCTATATATATGAACTTGATGAATGACTAAAAAGATATACAATGCAGAAGTCGTGGAAGGCCACGACACACCTTCCATGATCAAATTGATCGTGTACTAACAGAAGGTGATGTCAGGAGCCTTAAGAACAGACGAGCGTGCATGACGAGAGCTATGAATGTCAAAGAAGCGAGTGAGGTGTGTAAAAATAAGCCTGAATGGCCCTCTGTTGTTCGTGCCTACCCCGTAAGGGAACTGGCGTAAAGTTATGTATGTATGAACTTCAAAAAGTGTTTTCTCTAGTGGAACTTATTTTGAATTTCAATTCGAAGTTGACAATTTCTTTCAAAGCTTAGATTTGAAAGCGATAGATACTAAGTTACTACGATTATAACTAACCCAACGAAGTTATAAATGCCTTTAATAATAATAACAATGAAATATACATAATCTCTGGTATATTTAAGTATTTAATATATTTTTAAATTTTCAAAGCTGGCTAGTGATGACTCATTTTGACGAAACATGTTCAGAATCAATTTAATCGTATAACAGATGCCTTAAATAAATTATTGCTTGCTTAATTAAAATTCTGTGCAGAAAAACACAAAGAAAGTAGGCAACACTGATAAATAAAAATGTGTAAAAAATTGCCACAAACAAAGTTATATAGGATCATTTGTATGACAATATAAACGGTCGCTCCTCGGGCGGGTCCAAGTGATATCATTATAGCGATACAGATTTTTATTTTATAACTAGGAATAAATAAAATAATAAACACTATATAATGGTATGAATGAATGAAAACACTTTATTGTTCACCAAAAATTAAAACTGCATTCTTAAAACTAAGTACAGTAAATGTTGAACAAAGGGCGGCCTTATCGCTTAAAGCGATCTCTTCCAGGCAACCCCCTAAACTAAGGAAATGATTAACACAACAGTGGCCGTGAATACAATAAATAATATGAAACATTCCAAGAATAAGTAAAAAGTAAATAAATAAATAATACTTTACTAGCTGTCCCGGCAGACGTTGTTCTGCCCTGAAGAAATAAAATTTAGAACCCGATTGCAGCGCCACCTACCGGGTCCAATTGTAAATCTAAACCATCCTCGAATCCATTTGAACACATACAAAAAAATTCATTCGAATCGGTCCAGCCGTTTAGGAGGAGTTCACTGTCAACACACGTACAGAAGAATTATGTATATAAAGATATAAGAATTAGCAGCATGTTTTAGACTTGCGAGGACCATAGATATTTAGTAACCATCAATTTAAAATACAATATGGATTTAGCTTGTCTGATGTTGAGTGGCAGTGAGTTCTATAAACGGACAGCCTGTACCGTGAAAGAGTTATCAACGAAGGAAGAAGTGTGTACAGGTGTCATTAAGGAGAGATTATTACTAAAGAGCAAATAACGGGAATGAGAGAAATGTAGGAAATCAAAACGTTCCTTTAGATACGGAGGGGTTCGCGGATCAAAAAGGATATTGTACAAAAGAGAGAGTAAGTGGACATTCCGGCGAAGGCGATTAGGTAGACCTATATAATCGTGTGTAATTTTATATAATTATTAGATATTATATGATCAAATTGATCGTGTACTAGCAGAAGGTGATGTCAGGAGCCTTAAGAACAGACGAGCGTGCATGACAAGAGTTATGAATGTCAGAGAAGCAAGTGAGGTGTGTAAGAATAAGCCTAAATGGCGCTCTGTTGTTCGTGCCTACCCCGCAAGGGAACTGGTGTGAGGTTATGTATGTATGTATGTATGTATTGCATATAGTTATATGTTTATTATATTTAAATAGTTGCATATTGTTAGCATATCTTGTATATGTATATAACTTATGTGTATATTTATTATGATAAGATCGTACAATAATTATGTATACTACCATCACCACTCCTAATCAGAATATTCTTGCCACGGGTTGTCTGGAAGAGATCGCTTTTTAGCGATAAGACCGCCCTTTGTACCCAACTAGACTAATACTAGTTCGTAAGTTTTGCTGTAATGGTGTACAATAAAGTGTTATCTATCTATCTAGGATATGCCCGCGACTTTGTCCACGCTTGACTTGAAATTCCCGCAGGTTTCCCGGGACACAAATGCGCGCAGCATTTAAAAAAAGAATGAAAACTATCGTTTTAGTGGAAAATGTATAGGAATAGGCTAATTTGTATGCATCCGAACAAGTTCAAACCGCTCCCGGGAAAATTTCCGCGCGTTTCCCGGAGTAACAAATATCACACATTTTATTACATTATTTGCTATCGATCAGTGAAAAAATCGCATTGGAATTAGATTTTTTTTAATCTGGCTATTTTAAATAATTCTGGCCATTTTGATAATAAAATTAGTAAATAATATAATAAATCAGCTCAGTAGTCTTTACATGAATCCCGAACAAACTGTGGCCCAACTATAATGGAAAGTGGTTACCGTCGCCTATGGGTATTAGCAATACCAGAGGTCCTGCCAATGTGCTGCCGGCCTTGAAGGAGAAACTGGAACCAGGCCATTCATGCCGGAACACAACTCAAAGGGTTATAGCGGCATACTCTAGATCAGGGGTGGTAGCCATAAAGACTCCTACCATCTGCCTATGGGTTATTTTGTCGCCTCTTACGACAGGCCGCCCGGCGGCAGGAATTAGTATTTTTTTTCCTTTCCTGCACGGAGTTATAGAATGTAAAGTTATAGAATGAGCTTCCTTTATTAGGTTTTCTTACAGCGGACAACGCTTTCTTAGTTTTCATATGGGACCATTTAGAAAAGGCGTAAGCAGATTGTTAGTCCCATAGACGTAGGCAACACATTGGTTCCTTTGGCGTTACAGATGGCCACTTACCATCAGGTGAATCAATTGTTGTTATTTACGAACAAACATAAAATAATAAACTGCGTTAAATATATAAATAAGTGTATACGATGTATATGTAACTCTGACAGTTGTGAAAATAAGTTGTTGTCTTTAAGTCATTTAAAGATGGCGCCACTTGAGATACCAACCGTTTACGGAAATCGGTTCGATTTACCAATTATACGATTTACTTTGTTGAATGCTCGCATTGCATTACTTTTAGTTGACTGTATTTGTATCGATGCTGGATTTTTTTTTATCTCGTAAGAGGCGACAAAACAACCCACAGCCAGGTGGTAGGGCATTTGCTCGACTGGATGGCCAACACCCCAGGTCTAGAGTATGCTGCCATAACAACCTTGAGTTGTATTCCGACATTAGTGATCAGGTTCCAGTCTCCCTTTATAGAGCGGCTGCACATTTGATGTTACAAATATCTATAGGTGATAGGTACCGCTTTCCATCAGGTGGAACGTCTGCCTGTCTGCTGAACCCAAGCTATAACTTACCACACTTTACTTTTGCAGAATAACACTTAAGAATATGCTCATTTCAGTCTTAGTAAGACACAACTTCATTTGAATTATAATTTAAAAAATATTAAGGCTGTTCCACACACCCGCTCTTCGCTCATGCCTTTCGCCCGCCGATCCCAACCCCGCTCCACCTGCGCGAGTAGGTGTGCACCTTAACGAAGTTGGAGCCCAAACGGATAATTACTACTGACTGAGGTCAACGACACATTGTTTTACATAATAAGGAATTAATTAAAACTATTAAAACAATTAAATTGATATCTATGAAGTCGTGATAGGATATATTTTTGAATGCAATTTTGTCTATATTATCTTCCACATGTATGTATGTATACATATATAACTCTTTCCTTAATATAAGGGTGAGAACCTCCCCTTAGTTAAAAGGGTGCGTTATACAATTTTTGATTGATTAACCTCTTTGAGGGACCAATGTTAATATTATTCTTTTCCACAAGCTGCCAGTTCGTCTCTTTTACTCTAAAACAAATTTTATGTAGTTAGAGGGAGAAAGCATCAGTTCAACGTTCATTTCAATTATCTGTATTTGATCACAAATTTGTGGTGCTTTCCAATTAGCCGTGTGTGACAGTTCGGGCAACAAATCTGTGGTGGATCCGTGTTAAGCGTTAACTCATTTTAGTACAATATCTCAAAGAACTCCTCAACTCAACTCCTCAACTCCTCAAAGAACTTGGTATAAGCCGAGTTTTCATATCTCACCATCTGTATAATATTTTATCTTATTTTAAACTAATCTTATTCTTATCTATACTAATATTATAAAGCTGAAGAGTTTGTTTGTTTGTTTAAACGCGCTAATCTCAGAAACCGCTGGTCCAATTTGAAATTTTTTTTTAGTGTTGAGCAAGCACTAACGTCTTGCTTCGCTTGTGGCTATCGCTAGACTGCCGATCTCTCCATTGCGGCATTGCTTTATACTGCACAAATACAATATGTCTCTCGTCCGCGTGGACTGAATTTCTTAGAATCACACCTGGCTAGTGACTATCATAAAAGATTACTGTTTTTCTAATTACACGTTTTAAACGCAAAGTAAACAAAAGAAGTCCATATGCCAAAAAGGCAATAAAATGTGTTTCTACAGACGCAGGTGTGAATTTGTCTTTTGTCGGCATTCAGGTCGTAACAATATTGTTATATTCTTCAAACAAAGACCCATTGAATTAGATAAACTTAGAATTTCAAATACTAGCCACAGTAAGGAGATAGTGAAATTTCAATTTTGACTTATTATTTCTATTTTTGTTTTTGAATGAATGACAATGAATGAATGAATGAATGAATGAAAGCTCTTTATTGGTCTCCATAAACTTAAATCTAGACAATTGATATGGGTACATTTACATTAGAACAATGGGCGGCCTTACCGTTTTTATCATTTTTATGTTTTTTTATATTGCAGGAGTTCAGCAGACACGCAGACTACCCACTTGATGGAAAGCGGTTACCATCGCGTATAGACATTTGCAACACCAAAGGTGCTACAAATGCGCTGCTGCTATCTTAAGGGAGACTGTAACCTGGTCACTAATCCCGGAACAGAACTCAAGGTTGTTATGGCGACATACTTTAGACCAAGGGTGACAGCCATCCAGTCGGGCAAATGCCCTATGACTTGGCTGTGGGTTGTTTTGTCGCCTCTTACGACAGGCCGCCCCAAGGCAGGAAATTGTATTCTTTCTCCGTTCCTGCATAGATAATATTATCTTATTGCTTATTATTTATTTAATGCTGTTTGTATATCTATCATCTTGGATAGTCGAGTTAAGTCTACATTAGACATGGTATGGCATATAAAACTGATCAGGAAAACAATAGCTCCCATATTCTAGGGAAATGTCGTGGGACAACATCTCAATAGCTCGTTAAGTGGCGGCTACACGCAGCACTCAGAGTCGTCCGCGTGTGTAAACAATGGCTAACTGTACCGACACCTTGACTCGGACAACATACTATACACCCCACGCCTCCTTTAGATACAGGCTGTTCATTAAAGGGATAACTGAATGGGATTCGTTGTCTCGCTTGCACATTATCATATATATATACATATATATATATATATATATATAAATAGACATAATTTAATTACGACTCAAATCCTTCCTATATAATATAATATAAAATAGACTGAAAGAACACTGATAGAGAGTGTCGGGGTGAAAGTAAAGAAAGGAATGCTCCGGTGGTTCGGGCATGTGGAAAGAATGACTAAACAGATATCGCGGATGGCCACGACACACCTACCATGATCAAATTGATCGTGTACTAGCAGAAGGTGATGTCAGGAGCCTTAAGAACAGACGAGCGTGCATGACAAGAGCTGTGAATGTCAAAGAAGCGAGTGAGGTGTGTAAGAATAAGCCTGAATGGCGCTCTGTTGTTCGTGCCTACCCCGCAAGGGAACTGGCGTGAAGTTATGTATGTATGTACAAACACTAGAGAACCGTTGCGTAGTTGAGCGTGGGAACTAGAACAGATCCTTGGAACACTCCCCGTTGTACAGACGGTAGAATACGCAGAGAGACGCAAAGTCTCTCCTAAGACTAAGGCCTGTTAGTATAGGGGCGCAACGCTGGATGGAGTCGAAAGGTTCAGTCTGGTAAGGGGGTACCCGGCCCCCAGGTGTAAGCAGGACTCCATACGCGGCATAATTTGAGCCTTATGCTTAAAGACATTAGAATAAAAAAAAAAATGCGTGGCTGGTAAATCTAATAACGGGAGAACCGAGACCAGCAGTGGGATATTAAATGACTGATACTGTTGATGATTACTGTATAATAAATCTGTTGATTTTTATTTTTTAAATAATATATATATATATCTATATATATATGTACAAATGTGGTATTAGTATATTAATAATTGCCAGATGGTAGGGCATTTGCCCGACTGGATGGCTACCACCCCTGGTCTACAGTATGTCGCCATAACAACCTTGAGTTGTGTCCCGGCATTAGTGACCAGGTTCCAGTCTCCCTTAAGAGAGCAGTAGCGCATTTGTAGTACGTTTGGTGTTGCAAATGTCCATAGGCGATGGTAACCGCTTTCCATCAAGTGGGCCGTCTGCCTGTCTGCTGAACTCCTGCAATAAAATAAATAATATTAGACAATTAGTTGATATAGTAATTATTATTAATTATTTTTTAAGACATTTTTTGAATTTTTCTATGCCTAACTGGCCAAACATGATGCACATTTACCTTTATACCATCATGCATACTCTGATATGAAAATACTCATGTTTAAGAAATAAATAAACTTTGACTTTGACCTTGACTTTGACTTTGATGATGTCTAATTTTTACAATGAATTTAAAGATGTAAAAAAATCAAGGGGATACTTCGGACCAGAACTCTTCAAAAATGCAACTTTTAGATTTTTACTCCCTCTATCTGTCTATTAGAGCATCACGTCAAAACTACTAAACGGATTTTAATGAAACTCGACACAGAGCTAGTTTATATCGCGAAGCATCATATGAGATATTTTTCGGGGCATCCAGACTACATATCAGTTATAGTAAAAAATAAATTTATATATAAATTATAAGCTAGTACAATGAAGAAATTTATAAATAATCGAATACAATAAAAGAAAACTTAACTTATTTGTATTGTATTCTACCCATAGTCCCTCAAGACTGTAAGTAGAATACTGAGCCCAGATCACCGTCTTCTATGGGTAAGGTGCCCAGAAGGCTGGCTACTGATACTGATCTGTTTCCCGAGATAAGCACCAGCCTTCTGATCACCTGAAGAGTCAATGAGTCATTTGTTTTTTATCTATAAATGACGTCACTTTCATAAGGTGGCGCTTTATACAAACACGTCGTCATGACATGGTCTAAAGTATGTCGCCATAACAACCTTGAGTTGTGTTCCGGCATTAGTGACCAGATTCAGACTCCCTTAAGAGTTTTCCATCAAGTGGGTCGTCTGCCTGTCTGCTGATCTCCTGCATCAATAAAAAAACAACGCGAAAGATTTCCCATCACTAGTAATGAATATTGAGATAATGCAACAACCTGTATTACGCGGGAGTGTTGCTACGTCACAAGTGGTCTAGCGTCTTGCGCGTGCGTCACTTATACACAAACACACAGACAACGTTAACCATGTTTGTATATACATAAATGTGTGTATGAATCGATTATGAGCTGCTATAATAGTCTTTAACGGCTTTTCTTGAATACATCACATACATACTTTAACTGTTGTATTGTTGGGAGAACTTAAGTTATTAGATCCTTTATCTGGATTGGTATATATTGTTTATATCAAAATATACATAACCTAGCTATTGCCCGTGGTTTCACTTGCATTGTAAAAGGCTATATAGGTTATGAGTTTTTCATTTTTACATACATACATAGCTTCACGCCAGTTCCCTTGCGGAGTAGGCACGAACAACAGAGCGCCATTCAGGCTTGTTCTTACACACCTCACTCGCTTCTTTGACATTCATAGCTCTTGTCATGCACGCTCGTCTGTTCTTAAGACTCCTGACATAACCTTCTGCTAGTATACGATCAATTTGATCGTGGAAGGTGTCTCGTGGCCTTCCACGACTTCTGCATTGTATATCTGTTTAGTCATTCTTTCATCATGCATTCTTTCCACATGCCCGAACCACCGGAGCATTCCTTTCCTTACCTTCACCCCGACGCTCTCTTTCAGACCAACTCTCTTTCTTACTTCGGTATTACGAACGCGGTCCGCGAGCGTCTCAACCGCGTTTACTCTACTTTCATGCTCTCTCTTCCATACCCAACTCTCGCTCCCATACGTGAGCGTAGGTACCAGCACTGCGTTATGTGGCAAGCTGGGCCTTCTGGCTGAGGTTCTTAGCGCCTAGAAGTTTACCTAACGCTCCATTCACACCATTCCCCATATTTTTCATTTTTAATACCCTTAACGCCATCTAGCGATGGTGAATCTAACTAACCATGACAGCAACACATTAAAATTGTAGGTCTCTTCTTGCCATGACGTTATATATGTTAGTTAATAGCAACAGTGGCGCCAATAAAACGCGGACAGAGCACCATCTTGTCGGCTATATTTTTATTCAAAATAAGTCCTTTGGAAAGTTTTTGAAGGTCATATATATAAAATAAAAGAATTTAAATCTACTTCCTATTCTATGTACACCGCTTCGCAATGTATTTTTTTTTTTATTGCAGGAGATCAGCAGACAGGCAGACGGCCCACTTAATGGAAAGCGGTTACCATCACCTATGGACACTTGCAACACCAAAGGTGCTACAAATGCGCTGCTGCTCTCTTAAGGGAGACTGGAACCAGGTCACTAATGCCGGAACACAACTCAAGGTTGTTATGGCGACATACTTTAGACCAGGGGTGGTAGCCATCCAGTCGGGCAAATGCCCTACCACCTGGCTGTGGGTTGTTAAGTCGCCTCTTACGACAGGCCGCCCGGCCGCAGGAAATTGTATTCTTTCTCCGTTCCTGCACGGACGAAATATTTATAGGTATTATCGCTGTTTAAAGGAGAAGAAGCGGCAAGAAACTCCCCAGCAACACGTGTAGCAATTTTTTTTATCATAGTTATTTATATATCTCCCGCTCATTTTTAAAAAATACATATAGAAGTTGTATTACAATTACTTTTCAAAGAACGAATGGAGTTGTAACAAACAAATAATATTGTTACCGTCGCAATAATGACATGCTAAGAACTCATACTGCGACAAATGCGAAAGAATACAATTTCCTACGGCCAGGCGGCCTGTCGTAAGAAGCGACAAAACAACCCACAGCCAGATGGTAGGGCATTTGCCCGACTGGATGGCTACCACCCTGGTCTAAAGTATGTCGCCATAACAACCTTGAGTTGTGTTCCGGCATTAGTGACCAGGTTCCAGTCTCCCTTAAGAGAGCAGCAGCGCATTTGTAGCACCTTTGCTGTTGCAAATGTCTATAGGCGATGGTAACCGCTTCCCATCAAGCGGACCGTCTGTCTGCTGAACTCATGCAATAAAAAAACAGTTTTTTTTTTATCAACTCTACGGACTCGAGTTCCGTACCCTTTTTCACAACTTAATTTCTATGTGATGGTGATGTCAGGAGCCTTAAGAACAGACGAGCGTGCATGACAAGAAGTATGAATGTCAAAGAAGCAAGTGAGGTGTGTAAAAATAAGCCTGAATGGCGCTCTGTTGTTCCTGCCTACCTCGCAAGGGAACTGGCGTGAAGTTATGTATGTATGTAATTTCTATGAAAGATTTTAGAGTCTATACACGCTTATTGTTTATTTTTGTTACTGTGTGTGACATTAATCTAGTGATTTTTATGTTGTGGTGTACCTTAAGAATAACTTATTATATTAATTTATTCTAGTTTTAATACTAAACTTATACTAATGTAGAGTGTATCTGTTACATGCTGGTGTTCTATACCTATATATATTAATTATATAGTACTTATTAAAAAAACAGCTTTCAATTTAATGAAGGGCAGATCCAATACTTCATTCATTTATCTCTTGAGAACAGTATGTTATTTCTGGGTGAAAGGTACCATATGTCTGATTCTATACCTCTGGCAACGTGTATGCAAAGTTTTGTAACGATTTGTAGCGTAGGTAGTTAATATGTTAAAACTGCACAAACAAGTCCAAAAACATTTAGTTAGTATTAAGAAAACTTACAAAAGGATGCAACGATTACTAATTGCTTTTACAGTTCATCGCCTTTTAAACTCTCTTTTAAACAAACAACTCACTTTGATACAATAGTAATCTATAGAACAGGTGTGATACTAACATTATACTTTCGAAACACGCTAAAATACGCCTAACACCCGTCTATAGCATATTTTTTCGAACACAAAACCCATAAACAAATACAGGTAGGTCGTGTGAACACATATGTATGTGTGTGTGGAAGCATGGAGCTGTGTATGGTATAAGTTATTCAGGGAAGCATCCCCAAGGCCACGCCGGTTGGACCAAGCCACGTGGGCCGCAGGCCGACCGACGACCCGCGCTTAGGGTTCACACTTGGTCCCGATGAATCTATACTAGTTAGTAATCGCCCAGTAGTTGAAATTCGATCACAATTAAATTAAATTATAAGTTTGAACATTATCAAGGTTCTCTTGTCAAAGACACTTCTATAATCACAGCTTTCGCCAAGGCTCCACTGTTAATTTGACTTGGACAAGAAACAGAAGAGTATATATGCGTGTGTGTGTCAAATACATGGTAGTGTGTGATAATTTTTTTTAATTGATTTAATGTATTTTTTATGCATAATTAAAAAAAAATATTAGCATTCTGCACTCCTCTGTATAAACTATAAGTGTGCGAAATTTCATACTCCTCCGTCCCGCAATTTCCGTAAAAAGGGGTACAAAGTTTTTGCTTCACGTATTAATATTTTGCCAGGTGGTAGGGCATTTGCCCGACTGGATGGCTACCACCCCTAGTCTAAAGTATGTCGCCATAACAACCTTGCGTTGTGTTCCGGCATTAGTGACCAGGTTCCAGTCTCCCTTAAGAGAGCAGCAGCGCATTTGTAGCAACTTTGGTGCTGCAAATGTCCATAGGTGATGGTAACCGCTTTCCATCGAGTGGGCCGTCTGCGTGTTTGCTGAACTCCCGCAATATAAAATAAAAAAATCACCATAACGTTTTCAAGCCCTGATCTTTTCTTTTTTTTCTCTCTTTTATACTTACTTCCTTTTCATTTTGTATTTTATTTGCTTCAGTGTCCGTCTGTGTATGTCACTTGAATGGAAGATCAGCGCTGGTTAACTTAACCAGCAACATGCTGAGCTAGGACTAATTTAGAGCTACTCTTGCTTGGTTTTGTTTTGTAATGCATATTTATTTATGTTGTGTAATGTATTCTCATTTGTGCTGTAGTTCTAAATAAATGTTTCTTCTTTCTTTCTTTCTAAAGCAAGCTACTGTAAAATGACCATTAGTGCATATATCGAGGGCCAAGAGGGCAAAGAAATAAAATAAAAGATATCCCCCCTTCATTTATCCCATTAAAATTAAAGAAGGAAAAAAAGCAATAACCTCCATTTTAACCTATAATGGAGAAGGCGAATATATAAAAAAAAAAACAAATAATTACAAAAAAGTGTATTTACAAGGTTTTGCACTGACGCCGACTAAAGGTTACGCACACAAGTTTAACAAAAAATGCTTCACTTCATCTGAAGCTTTAGTTCATTTTAGCTCCGTCTATACTTTTATTCGTCCAAGTTCCATACTTTTACATTCTGAAATAGAAATAGACGAATTTGTCAAGTCTTACCTTAGCAAAGCTAAATCATATTCGAAGGTGGCAGGGTCCAAGGTTATTTGTTTTAAGCGACATTTGAGAAATTGTGAATATAGAGGAGTTTAAAGTTTCCATGACGCACAAAAAGACTTCATTAGTAAACTACATACTATATTTAAAAAAAGAAAAAAAATTGTAGTTTTTAGTTGGAAACCAGGTTAATTATAATTCCTTAAGTTTGAGACATTAGGATGTAAGAAAACCATCAAGTCAATTCTGTCACAAAATGTCGCTTAAAACAAATAGCCTTTCACCCCTCGATATAATATCCTTATACGTGCCAGCCCTAGGGTTAACTGTAAACTGAGATCCCGGGCTATCCCGAAGACGTGTCATTGACCTCAAATCCATAACATAAGTGTGATTGATATACTTTTTTATTTTTAGAAAAAGTTGCGGTTCTTGTTGTATTTTTTTTATATATATAAAAAGGTTCTACTTAAAAAATTTTTTTTTTTTTATTGCAGGAGTTCAGCAGACGGCCTACTTGATGGAAAGCGGTTACCATCGCCTATAGACATTTGCAACACCAAAGGTGCTACAAATGCGCTGCTGCTCTCTTAAGGGAGACTGGAACCTGGTCACTAATGCCGGAACACAACTCAAGGTTGTTATGGCGACATACTTTAGACCAGGGATGGTAGCCATCCAGTCGGGCAAATGCCCTAACACCTGGCTGTGGGTTGTTAACTCGCGTCTTACGACAGGCCGCCCGGCCGCAGGGAATTGTATTCTTTCTCCGTTCCTGCACGGATAATAAAGTACACGGAATCATAAAATATGTAAATTCATTCAAATTCTCAAAATTGGAAGTATTTGCGTCATACAAGTTTGGGGTATATATTTAGTTTTACGACTATTTATTACTGTCTCTTGTGTAAATTGGGCATTTGTAAGAAGGGGATAGATATAGATGACCAAGGACTGCTACTCAAACCCTTGTAATAATATGGTCAAGCCAGTTCAAAGAGTATTAAAACACAGCATTAATGGTTGAGCGGGCTAAGCCTTTGCCGGCCTAGATCACATTAACGCAGAGGCTCCGGGTTCGATTCCTGGTACGGTAAATTTCAGAAACGAGTTTTCTCCGTATAGGGTGGAAGACTGGAGGATGCGAGATGGAAAACTCCTCCGTCCTCACGTCGCGTCCGTTCCTCGCAGACCTAGGCCCATTTGTTTGCAGATGGCTGTTTCAGCGATACCGGACTTTGGGGGCTTCCCGACTCCGTGGGAGCGGAGGCGTTCAGCCCGGAAGCAGCGCGCTCGAGGAGGCACCTCCTGTAAGGTTCGACCTCGGCTCGACCGCTGCGGGGGATTGACTCTATATTGAGAATTAGCCGTAAAAGGCTGAATGAGCTAAGCCAACAGACTGAAGTCATTATATATTATGGTCCCCACAATTATCGACTCCGCCGGCGGAGCCGATCCTAGTCTATTATTACTACCGCTTCGCAACGTGTTATAGCTGGAGGAGAAGAATCGGCGGAAGAAACCCTCCAGTAACACGCCTATGCTAATCAGGCCTATTTGTTATTGTTGAAAATTTGTATATACGCTTTGTACGTTTCGAGAAACGTTTGTGACCTCAGTTATTGTACAGCGCCATCTATTGGCTTGTAAGTGTTTCACTACATTACTATGGTATGGAAATTTGGCATCGGCTTCAGAGGAGTCTATTGTATATTACTCATAACACAAGCATACTTAATTTGGGGATATACAATATGTGTGCTTGTCTTCCGATTTATAAAAAATAAAAAAGTATTAACTTCCTGTTTCTGTATATTAGGGTTAATCCATTGGCTTTACTGCTGGTTAAAGTTAGACAATAGCTTCATATAAATAATGTTAATTTTCTACCAATTGGTAAAAGAAGAGATAGCAAGATTTAAAAACATAACATAAGACGTACCCAGACTAATATTAAAAATGCAGAAATAACTACGTTACTTAAACTTGACCGCTAAATAGATCTTAAAGAAAAAACTTTGTCACAAAAAAAACAATTTTAAAAGACTGAAATAGAAGATCAAAATATTTACTCATCAAATTAGTGACATGAAAGTTCATATTTCAGCTTTTGGAAGGAAGTTCTTGCAAAATCATCCTTGAAGGGTTTAAAAATTAAAGCAGACTAAGTCGCGGGTAATTTGTAGTATTTTGATAAAGAACGGCTCGTAGGTACTACGCAAATTGATCTAGTTGGTTATGAACAAAGTGACCGAAAAATCAATACGTTAAACTCAAAATAACACTAGTTTTCTTTCGGGACTTTGGAATGTTGTTAGCGAAAGAATTAAATAAATACATTTTATTATATTTTGGCCAAACAAACCCAAGCATGATCGAAGTCTTACATTACACGACAATGCGTACACCACGGCTACACCCAAAAAAAAACCCGTTGCGTCCATAACGGTACCGTCGAGCCTTGACAAACGCACAGACAGCCAAACGCACTTATATTAGGCAATTAGGATGTACCGTCAAAAGCGCCGCTCATGAGAAAACAATACGTTTAGAAAAAGCATTGGTGTTGTAAAAGTATTAAAATAAAATATTTTATGAGAAAGTAGTATTATATTTAGACCGGCGGACCTAGTATTGCTACCTGTGGGACCCTTTATGTGTTTGCGCCGATATAACTGTAATTTGTAAATGTTTCATCATTTAGTTTAGGCGAGTAAATATATCTAACTCGTGCAAAGTTATTTTTGTACAATATTAAATCTAAATTGTTCCTTGTTTTAGTGGTAAATATATGTATTAGACGATATTTAAATCGTCCAAGGCAGTACCTAGAATTATATCAATAAATTTATCTACAATTAGTATAATTCAACAATATATAGAAGTTACTAAGAAACCGTATATTAAAAAAGCCGAAGTTTTAAGAGAATTTAATAAATATTAAGTAATACAAATAAATAATCCCAATAACTGTATTTTCAAAATAAGCACGAAACCAAAATTAAGTAGAGAATATTAAAAAATAATGCTGCTACAGCCAGAATCTGGCAAATACATACATACATAACTTCACGCCAGTTCCCTTGCGGGGTAGGCACGAACAACAGAGTGCCATTTAGGCTTATTCTTACACACCTCACTTGCCTCTTTGACATTCATAACTCTTGTCATGCAAGCTCGTCTGTTCTTAAGGCTCCTGACATCACCTTCTGCTAGTACACGATCAATTTGATCATGGAAGGTGTGTCGTGGCTTTCCACGACTTCTGCATCCATCCACTTTTGCATTGTATATCTGTTTAGTCATTCTTTCAGCGTAATCTGGCAAATACGCCTTGCTTATCTATTTATTTCTCACTTAGCCTTTCTTATTCTGTGAAATTTGACCGTACCAGAAAGTCTCTAGCAGTCTGTTTGTTTTGATGTTGTTATTGTTTATGAACATGGCAGTTAGCGTGAATGCGGCAGTGTTTATTGTAGTTCCTTCTATTAGTTCATATGTTCAAAGTAGCGTAGTCATTTTCATACATTATAGGTCTGGTAGACTTAACTTCTTAAAGGAAAAATTTAAAGTAGAAGTAATAATGTAACAAACATAAATTGTAATAAATTAAGATTAACTCGTAAACTCTAGGGTTTATTGTTTTCAGTAGTTTGTGTCTTAACCCTTAGACATCGCACCGTCCTACTGACCGACTAAAAAATAACCCCCACCCCTAAAAAGCGGATTAAAAAATAGTATCACGAATTTAATTTTTAGGCCAGCCCACACCATGCGCCCGCATTGAAATTTTGTCGCGCCACGGCGAGACAGCGAATACGGAACTAACGAGAGTGAAAGAGACAGTTGTGCCCGAAAGAGGGCCATCTAACGGTACACACGAGGAAGTGTGTCAGTAGCGTACAGCGTTACACAGAACTGGTAGGTTGTAAACGCCTCGGTCGGTCGATCGGAAAACAACCTTGACATTGAGAAAGTACAGTCGGAAGTCAATTGCGAAAGAACAGGTTTTCGATTTTCACGGTGTTGATTCACTACAATAGTACCTCCGCTTCTGTTTGATTACTTGGTTTTTAAACCTACCTCAAGGTATTGCTTTAGTGGGGAAAATGTTTTGGAAAATAGCGCCGCTAATTAATAATGACTTTATGTTAGCTTGACTTTTAAAGTTTAGGAATTTGTAAATAAAGTTGTTACGCTGATCTTTAGATACTTTCTCTTAATTAAAGTGAGATTAGGGTGGTCTTATAAAAAAACAGAAGTCGGTGTGTTTAGTTAGACTACTACCAATCTCTGTACTTCTTCTGCCAATCAATATCCACTACTGGACGTAGGTCTCCCCAATTCTGAGCCACGTATTCAGGTATCTCGTCTTCCTGTAATCTCTCTCTATCTCTCTCTGTATGAAACTCATAAATTAGAGTAGTGTAAATAAGGGTTTTGACTTCTCCAAAAAGAAGAAACTTCTCTTGCGCTCCGTAGAGATTTGGAATGAGCTCCTAACTAAGGTTCCTACATCACTAGGTAATAAGATGTGTCAGAAAAACGTGTCAATAAATTCTTTCCAAGCTAGTAGCGCATTGGTGACGCTTCTGGTATGACCAAAATAACCACTTTCCATCAGGTGGGCCGTCAACCTGTCTGCTGTGCTTATACCATAGTAGAATTTTTAATAATATAAATCACCAGTTAGAAATCGTTTATTAAGTTTTATATATCCTTAGACTAGCTGTGCCCGCGACGCCGTCCGCGTGGAATTTGTTTTCAAAGCCCCCTCGATTTTGAAATATTTTTCATTGTTGCTCCGCTCCTATTGGTCTCAGCGTGATGATATATAGCCTATAATCTTCCTCGATAAATGGGCTATCCAACTCTGAAAGAATTTTTCAAATCAGACCAGTAGTTCTTGAGATTAGCGCATTTAAACAAACAAACAAACTATTACTTTCAAAAAAACTTGCAAACAACTTTTCGCTATCTAATATTTCCGGCTATTAGGCATACACTTCGGTCAAGTTTAGAGATTGGAAGTTCATTACCAAATGTATCATCATATTCATTCAAGGTTCGAATTAATGTTGAGAAATTACAACGCCATCTACCGGATAGATAAAGGATTACATCTCCTTAGGCAGAATATCCATCTCTGTGATAAACACGTATTTTGATTTTTCTGGTGTCAAAGATTGAATTCTTGTGCCATTTTTGAGATTTCTGTATATATTCTTTCACGATCATGTTAAAAAGATTTCAAATAATAACCGCTCAAATTTAAACGTATCCATAGCTCTGAGCAGCCTAAAACATACGATAGTATTTTTTATTTAGCCGGATTATAATCTTGGGCATTACAGGCCCAAACCTAATCGGTCTAAAGTGTGATAACAGAACATTATGGATTGAAAGAGGTTGTAGTGATAAGACTTGAAAAAGGAATGTTAAAGTGGCTTTGGGCATCAGGAGAGAATATATGAAAGCAGAATCACAAATCAAGTGCAAGACAACAGAGCGAATCTTAAAAACGACGTACTCACCACGATCAAATAGTAGGGGTGTTAAAGAGAGGCCAGGAAAAAAGCACCTCAAATAAACGTACCTGTACGAAGAGGTTGACGAAAGGTTTGTAGCAGCGATAGATAGAGGTTAAATGATACTTCATGCGGCAGATGATAGTATTCACTGTCGAGTGCTGATGTGAACTGACGTGAACTAATTTATTTTTTTTGTGTTGGAGCTGGACCCAGCTGAATAGCCGCAGATGGCTGTTTCAGCGATACCGGACTTTGGGGGCTTCCCGACTCCGTGGGAGCGGAGGCGTTCAGCCCGGAAGCAGCGCGCTCGAGGAGGCACCTCCTGTGAGGTTCGACCTCGGCTCGACCGCTGCGGGGGATTGACTGTATATTGAGAATTAGCCGTTAAAGGCTGGAAGAGCTAAGCCAACAGGCTGAAGTGATTATTTGGGGACCAATTATCGACTCCGCCGGCGGAGCCGATCCTAGTCTATCATTACTACCGCTTCGCAACGTGTTATAGCTGGAGGAGAAGAAGCGGCGGAAGAAACTCTCCAGCAACACGCCTATGCTAATCGAACTAATTTATTTTAGAAACGGTAACCTTAAGTACAAATATTAACAAGTCGTATAGCTAGTACAATATATAGCAAAATGTGTGAGCGGGAAGGATGATGTCCGAGAGAGATAGCGAGATAGAGCAACTATTAATATGTGTGCTCCCGCGTTGTGCTAGCCAGTAGCGGAGTCGATAATTGGTCCCAAAATAATCACTTCAGCCTGTTGGCTTAGCTCATTCAGCCTTTTACGGCTAATTCTCAATATAGTCAATCCCCCGCAGCGGTGGAGCCGAGGTCGAACCTCACAGGAGGTGCCTCCTCGAGCGCGCTGCTTCCGGGTTGAACGCTTCCGCTCCCACGGAGTCGGGAAGCCCCCAAAGTCCGGTATCGCTGAAACAGCCATCTGCAGCTATTCAGCTGGGTCCAGCTCCAAAAAAAAAACAAAAAAAATGCTAGCCAGTAGTTGCCAATCACGATCTCTCCACGTCCCGCGAGGAACGCTAGGAGACATAGCCCCCCCACAGGATAGACTAGGCGTGTTGCTGGGAAGTTCTTTCGCCGTTTCTTCCCTCCCAGCCATAACACGTTGCGAAACGGCAGTAAGATAGCGTAGGCCGCCGCGAACCACCGATCCCGGTCCGGGGTCCTTCCCCTCGGGCTTTATATTACCCGTCGCCCGTTCTCAATTACTATATTGTGTCGCCCTCTAGTTGGCATCGTTAGATTCATCCCCCTTTCATGGCAAGAGTCCAGCCGAGGTAAAGCTCTCTCGAGCAAGTGGCACCCCGGTAAAGTTGTGAGTGAAGTCTTCGGACCAACAACATAAAGTCAATGCAGCTCTCATATGTTCTTATCAGGATCTTCGCAGGTGGAAAGCCACCGTATCTGCCTACCCCCATGGGAAACAGGCGTGATATTATGTATATGACCTTCTAAAGACTATAGTCTAATGTTGATTTTGGATGTAGTGAAATGCGTTTTGCAACCATTAGTTTCGGCCACATTAGCATTTCTTCGGCCGAATTTTTGTAGAAATTGTCACAGCTTCGATTATCCGCTCCGATGGGCTGCCAGTGAAAGTTTTTATGGGTTTCGCCTTTTTCATAAAGTGACCTACATTTTCAATGCGATATTCATATTTTAGAATAGATAGTGAGACAAGTCATTATGACAATATAGTGCGTTAAGAATGAGCTTTAATGTACTACGTATTAGAGATGACGTCCGTAAATAGCTTATTTGAACACTCGTTATGGTCCATGGACAAGAACTCGCTTAGTCTGCGCCGGGCTATTGTCGATTCTTAACGTGTTTGAGTGAAGAGTAACTATTAAGAAAATGCTTTCATGTGTGCTAAGGCACTATTCAAATCGCCCAAGAAACTCAAATAAAAGTCAGTTTTCACTTGTAAGTTTGATATATCTATTATTAATATAAATGAAAGTCGTGTTAGTTACACTATTTATAACTAAAGAACGGCTGTACCGATTTGGCTGAAAATTGGTGAGGAGGAGCTTAGAACCAGGAGACGGACATAGGATACTTTTTATCCCGTTGGAACCGATAGGTGGCGCTGAGATTGGGTTCTAGAATCCTCCTAATCACCTGGACCGATTTTGTTTTTGTGTGTCTGAGTGGGTTCACGGATAGTTTTGATACGCAATTAGAACCGGTAGGTGGCGTTGAGATCGGGTTCTAGAATGCTCCTAATCACCTGGACCGATTTTGGTGATTTTGTTTTTATGTGTTTGAGTGGGTTCACGGATGGTTTAAATCCACAACTGGAACCGGTAGGTGGCGCGGGGATCGGGTCCTGGATTTTTATTTTTTCAGAGCAGGACAACGTTTGCCAGGGCTGTTAGTACTTATATATATATAAGATTTACATATTATTAAGGATTATGGAGCGTGCATGACAAGAGTTATGAATGTCAAAGAAGCAAGTGAGGTGTGTAAGAATGGGCCTAAATGGCGCTCTGATGTTCGTGCCTACCCCGCAAGGGAACTGGCGTGAAGTTATGTATGTATGTATTAAGGATTCTTTATTGATCTTCATCATAGACCTTTACAGTATTATGTGATTTAAATAAAAATTGTATCAACTCAGCTTTTCGGCAAGTAGTATAATGAATCAAATGTCCATAACTTGTTTATGATTCAATAAAACTAGAAATGATTCAAACAAGCTCCTTTCGCCTTTTATACTAATAACCGCAAGGTTCGTTGACCTATTAAAGACATATTTAGTAACAACGAACAAATGGCCAAAAAGATATGAACAGCAAAAACATTATCCGTGACAACACGCACAAATTGGTCAACTTTGGCACGCAATAAATTGCGATATTTAGAAAAAAAAAAAAATCTTTGTGTCTATTATTAAAATGCTGATTTGTCTCGGCTGCCAAGAGCGTGGCCTTGATTGGCTTTTTCACAGCATGAAATCAGTGTTGCTAGCGTAGAGAAAATTCACCAGTTTTCGCGTATTTAGGAATGATTGCTATCGTGAGGGAAACGCGGTAGAAGTGTGTTGTATTCTCTACGTTAGGGTGTTATTAGACCAACCGGTTGATAGTCGATCGATCGACCGATCGTTCATCAATGGTAGAATGGACTAGTCAACATCGATCAAGCTGTTATCCGTGCAGGAATGGAGAAAGAATATAATTTCCGGCAGCTGGCCGGCCTGGTCTAGAGTACGCCGCCATAAGAACCTTGTATTGTGTTTCGGCATTAGTGACCAGGCTTCAGGCCCTTAAGAGAGCAACATCGCACTTGTAGCACCTTTGGTGTTGCAAATATCCATAGGCGATGCTAACCGCTTTTCATGAAGGGGGCCGTCAGCCTGTCTGCTGAAGTCCTGAAATAAAAAAAGCTGCTTGATTCAATTCGAATGAATCGATCAACGTCCATCGATGCCTTAGTTATTCGACTTTTACGATATCCGTTGATCAATCAAAGCTACCACACCAACCGATCAACTGCGATCAAAGTCGATCCGATCGATCGAAAAAAGGATACAATGTCCTGCGGCTAGGCGGTCTGTCGTAAGAGAAAACAAAACAACCCACAGCCAGATGGTAGAATATTTGCCCGTCTAGATGACTACCACACTTGGTTTAGAGTATGCCGCCATAACAACCTTGACTTGTGTTCCGGTAATAGTGACCAGGTTCCAGTCTCCCCTAAGAGAGCAGCAGCGCATTTGTAGCACCTTTGGTGTTGCAAATGTCAATAGGTCATGGTAATCGCTTTCCATCAAGTGGGCTGTCTAGCTGGGTTTGGGCTATTTTGTCACCTCTTACGAAAGGCCGTCCGGCCGCAGGAAATTGTTTTCTTTCTCCGTTGCTGCACGGATAAAAATTTTCTCACTTTATCCATTTTTCGTAACACCACACATCCATGTCAACATTCTCATTTCAGCTGAGTAGAGATGTATTTGGTCTATTAAGTAGGATTTTTTTTTGGTGTGCAATAATGTGTTATCTCTCTCTCTCTCTCTTATACTACAGGCATCAATAGAGATTCTGAAAGGTGATAAAAATACCTTTCAAACAAGCCCAGATTGAGAAATTTACTAGAGTTCTATCCGATTTTATGACGAATTTAATTAAATTATTCTATGTATATATATGGAAAAATATCTATTTTGAAATTTTGGGGGGCTCCAAATCCGACTTAGAGCTATGGTCTCTTGAGCAAAATTTCTCAGAATCACCTACAGATTACGTTTTTGCTATACGCTTTATCAAAAAAAATTAACCCGCCCTAATATATATATATATATATATATATATATATATATATATATATTTTATTGCAGGAGATCAGCAGACGGGCAGACGGCCCACTTGATGGAAAGCGGTTACCATCGCCTATAGACATTTGCAACACCATAGTTGCTACAAATGCGCTGCTGCTCTCTTAGAGAAAGACTGTAACCTGGTCACTAATGTCGGAACACAACTCAAGGTTGTTACGGCGACATACTTTAGACCAGGGCTGGTAGCCATCCAGTCGGGCAAATGCCCTACCACCTGGCTGTGGGTTGTTAAGTCGCCTCTTACGACAGGTCGCACCCGGCCCCAGGAAATTGTTTTCTTTCTCCGTTGCTGCACGGATAAAAATTTTCTCACTTTATCCATTTTTCGTAACACCACACATCCATGTCAACATTCTCATTTCAGCTGATTAGAGATGTATTTGGTCTATTACGTAGAACATTATTAAAAATATAAAATTCTTCCACCTGGAGAAGTCTGTATTAATCAGTGCTGGAATCAGTCGAACATAGCCTTATTTGATGATAAAAACAATTGATATATCTAATCATGCTTTTCGACCTGACTTTCCACCCCCTGGCAACACTGGTGATTAGAAGTTGATTGCACCGGTCGTCGGCCCGTGGCGGCGCAGTGGCGCAACCTGGCCACACTGCCGTAAAAAACGCAAATTGCGAAGAATTATTGCACGCCAAACGTGACTGGCCGGTGACAGAATTTCGGGAATCAATTGTTGTTTATTTTTTAAATACTGACATTGACTGGTAGAAATAAGATGTAGAAATTAATAATGATTCGTTTCTACATCTTATTTCTACTAGCGTTGCTTTATCAAGACCGGATTCCTAGGTTTGAATTACTAATGTTTTTTTTAATTTCTAGCAGCACGTTCCACTAGTAGCTCACGACGCCCAAAATGCTCCGTTAGCCGTTCCATAAAGTGTACAATAAAGTGTTATCTATCTATATATTATTTATTAAATAAATGTTTGTGCATTCATTATTTCGCTAGGCCTAGGTCCAAACCCTTATGTTACAATTACCACGTGCTAACAACTGTGAAGGAAAACATCGTGATGCAACCTGCACATCGAAATATTCGATTTTATCCGTGCAGGAACGGAGAAAGAATACAATTTCCTGCGTTGGGGCGGCCTAACACTAACCTAACACGGCGACTTAACAACCCACAGCCAGGTGGTAGGGCATTTGCCCGACTGGATGGCTACCAGCCCTGGTATAAAGTATGTCGCCATAACAACCTTGAGTGTTGTGTTCCGGCATTAGTGACCAGGTTCCAGTTTCCCTTAAGAGAGCAGCAGCGCATTTCTAGCAACTTTGGTGTTGCAAATGTCCATAGGCGATGGTAACCGCTTCCCATCAAGTGGGCCGTCTGCCTGTCTGCTGATCTCCTGCAATAAAAAAAAAATGACGTCACCATTTTCGATCACACAACGCTCACAGCGACCCATGTCAAGAGGTGGGTCGAATAGCCGTTCCACTTGGGTTTACGATTGTAACGCCGGCAAGCAAGTGGAACGGGAAACATCGCGGTCGTGAACGTGGTCGTTGTGAGTCTCTAATGGAACGTAGCCTAAATTACTCAGTGAATATAATATAAATGATGACAAATCAAAGTAAGAAAGAGAGTTGGTCTGAAAGAGAGTGTCGGGGTGAAGGTAAGGTAAGGAATGCTCCGGTGGTTCGGGCATGTGGAAAGAATGCACGATGAAAGAATGACTAAACAGATATACAATGCAAAAGTGGATGGATGCAGAAGTCGTGGAAGGCCACCACACACCTTCCAGGATCAAATTGATCGTATACTAGCAGAAGGTGATGTCAGGAGCCTTAAGAACAGACGAGCGTGCGTGACAAGAGTTATGAATGTCCAAGAAGCAAGTGAGGTGTGTAAGAATAAGCCTGAATGGCGCTCTGTTGTTCGTGCCTACCCCGCAATGGAACTGGCGTGAAGTTATGTATGTATGTATGTACAAATCAAACCTTATATTATACATACATAGCTCTTGCCATGCACGCTCGTCTGTTCTTAAGGCTCCTGACATCACCTTATACAACTAAACTACATAATAGATGGACATTTTATTGCGCACAAAAGTAATCAATTACAAAAATCCCTATTTTACAATACTTTCTAGGCAATACAATAGGTGGCCTTTTTTATTATTTTATTACAGGAGTTCAGCAGACAGGCAGACGGCCCACTTGATGGAAAGCGGTTACCATCGCCTATGGACATTTGCAACACCAAAGGTGCTACAAATGCGCTGCTGCTCTCTTAAAGGAGACTGGAACCTGGTCACTAATGCCGGAACACAACACAATGTTGTTATGGCGGCATACTCTAGACCAGGGGTGGTCGCCATCCAGTCGAGCAAATACCCTACCACCTGGCTGTGGGTTGTTTAGTCACCTTATCGCTTAAAGCAATCTCTTACAAGTTACCTAAATTAAAGGAACTTTTTACTTTTTAAATTAAAATAAGCAACAAAAGTCGTAGTAGCGTGATGGCTAGGGCACGCGTCCCAGATTCAAAAGGGCGCGGATTCGATTCCTGTCCGGAACGCGTGCAACACTTGGCAGTTTTCTGACCTAATGTGCATATTCTTGCAATTACCACGTGCTAACAACGGTGAAGGAACATATCGTGATGAAACCTGCAAATCGAGATAACCGATGTGTCAAACCTGCCAAGCCGCATTGGAGACGCGTGGCGGGTATACTATCCGTTCCCTCTTCTCCTATAGTGGAGGCCCGGGCCCAGCAGTGGGACACTTGTGGTCTGTTATCTATACTAATATTATAAAGAGGTAAAGTCTGTGAGCTTGTGACGTTGTAGGGGGTAATCTTTGGATCTAATAAACCGATTTTAAAAATTCTTTTACTGTTGGAAAGCTACGTTAACAGGGAGTGTTATAGGCTATATAACATGACGCTATATACCACGGGAGCGGGGCAGAGTGCGGGTGAAACCGCGCTAGGCCGCTAGTTATTATATATTACGTAAAGTCGACACCTCTTAGAAATTTATTATGGTATAATTATATTTATTTATACGTAGGTATAATCAGTATTCCTAGTTTTTAATAATGGGACGCATTCCTACTTTAATTGTTTTACTATACCTAAATTTGTTTGTACGTTATAGTTCATTTACAAAATAAACATCTTCTATGCTCTTCTCTGCTTAGGTGTAAATTGGGACTAAATGTATGTAATGTAACACGTAAACATAATTAATGATCATATAATTTTCTTTGTAGGATAAACCGAATATTAAGATTAGAATTAATTAATTATAATTGATTTATTATAATTAAAATAACTAAGTACTTAAATCTAAATTAATAATTAACTGTTATACTTACATTAAAAATTAACTAAATGCTAATTAACGAAAATAATTAATGAAAAATAATTGAAAAATTATGTTGAATTAAAAATTCGCAAGACTAGGTTAGCCGCCCCGATTTGGTTGCGGTTTTGCAGTACATTGTTAAAGAACACGGTCAAGTAACGCTTGTAACTCGGTTAATTGTTTTTGCACATATATAATGCTAGGCATGTGTTTATCTGTACATCAATAGCCAGTTAACAACTTGCTTGTTTCCGTCTACTGTTAAATAAATAGCACGCCTTCTATGTCATCGATGCTCAGCCTTTCTAGAAACACTCCTGCTTAGAATCCATAATGTTTACTATAATTTTTTGAAGGGGAAAGTATAATGTTCTTCGACGCAATTTCAGGAAACGTTCCAAGAGCTTTCAGTAAACAAGTTTAAAAATTTAGTAAAGCTACTTTTTTATGATAAAAATGATGCGGTCGAAATGGAGCAAGCTTACCTAGATAGTACCTATTTACACAAGACTTGAAGGTACTAGGATTGTACTTTTTGGGAAACATGGACTCTGGCAGTGCAATCCATAACTCTAAACGTGGACGCGAAACGTTTTGTTCGCACTGGTGGTGTTTCCACTGTGAAACGATGGCGTAGACCAGAGCTCCTTGTCTTCCAAAGATGCAACGGTGTAGGTGGAATCAGGTCAAACAGTTCAATCGCACACTCACCGACAGACTAGCAACTCGGCGTCGACGCTCTAGGCTTTGAAGCCTCGTATCAATAAGCTGGTTGTTAACAATCGATCTTTTGACTGTTCTATCAATTGACTCTAGGCCTTCAAGCTGGTATTTTGCTGACCCATCCCAATGTTTGTGCGAAAAGGCACCGAATGGAATAATGCGATCACTACCAACCTCTTTCGGTAATTATTGATAGAAATAACTTATTATTATTGTGATGTTGGTAAACAAGGAAACAGCCCACTCATATATAGTGGTTACTATCGCCTATGTGCGTACTCAACACCACTGGCAATGCTAACATATTGCCAGCATTTAGGACGAGGTAGGGGGATGAGAAAAGTGGTATGCTACTGTGATCGGCAGAAGCTTGGAGTCTTGTTTAAAAACGGAACCCTAACATACAGAATGATGCAGATACTTAACAAGCACGGATGCTTTGGTATATAGCAGGGCGGGAGCCCACTCCGGAAAGCCAGGAATACGCACCGCTAGACACGGTGCTTCACACGCTAGCCGAGTACGCCACCCGGAGACCCTAGACGTCCCAACTGGAAAATGTAATTGGTCTAATCAGGATTCTGCAGAATATGGCCGTGCTCTGCAGTAGAGTGTTGTTCTGCGGTTACTTCCTTCTGTGAGTCAGTTATGACGCAGAAGAAGGCCAGAGATAAAATGAGGGAGGAGAACGCGTTAGCGGAACCCATCCGCAGGAAGCATGCCGGGAGTTGGAAGCATCGGAGGTGTGATCCATGATAGGCGGTCGCCCGGAACTCGTCAGCCAAGCGTTAGGACGTCATAGATATAGTGTCTCGTGACATGTTCTTGTGGTGCCCTGTAAAAGCGCGTAGGAGAGGGGCACAGGTTAGCTTCAGTGGTAGTCTGACGGCCGTTCATGACTGTTCGGTCTTTCAGGAATCCCACACTCCTCTCAGTCTCCTTCCCCCAGGCCCGAAGTTAGTATCTGAAATCATTCCCTACGTCATCAAAAAAACAAAAAAAGGATGAATGAGTTAGTGGACTTAGATATGAGGAATAGCATAGAGAGAATGAATGGTGTTATGAAAATTGATTAATAAAAAATTAATTGGCCAGGTGGTAGGGCATTTGCCCGACTGGATGGCTACCACCCCTGGACTAAAGTATGTCGCCATAACAACCTTGAGTTGTGTTCCGGCATTAGTGACCAGGTTCCAGTCTCCCTTAAGAGAGCGGCAGCGCATTTGTAGCAACTTTGGTGTTGGAAATATCCATAGGCGATGGTAACCGCTTTCCATCAAGTGGGCTGTCTGCCTGTCTGCTGATCACCTGCAATAAAAAATAATAGTTGAAAATCATAGTTAAAAAAGAACTTAACAGAACATTACTTGTAGAACATGTCCTGATTATCAGTGGGTAAGTGAAACCATATCTCATTCCAATAATATCAATTTGAATCCTTGCACAGAACCTATACCCACAAGTAGTTTGTCAGGCCTAAATCAAATCATTTATTTGCTCAAAAACATGGTAAATAAATCATTACATGACAATATGTTATTTAATGTTAGACATGTTTTTGCCCATCAGGCATGCAAATAATAAGTAAAAGACTCCTTGAACGTCCTTAAGGATTTTTCAGTAGTGATTTTTCGGGCGATAGCGGGAATTCCATAAGTCATTTTTAGATGCATTATTATTTTATTGAAAATAAAATAGAATATAAAAAAAATATTATATCTCTTTTATTAAGATGATTTCATGTCAATAATTTGGAGGTGATTTGGAGATTTTTTTTCTTAACTTAAAAAACTATACAACATTTACGAATAAACTACGTTACCTCTCACATCGTGATACATACATACATATATAACTTCACGCCACTTCCCTTTAACTTTATCAACTCAACAACATTGATTGATGATTGTTGATAATGTTTTCTGCCAAATTATTAATCACTAAATACCAACCAAAAGTTGTTTCGTTTTCACCCCACTTTCGAGCTTTTGCGACAACAGTAGCCTTAAATGAATATCCCTTGAATATTCAAATAATAAAAAATTACACTAAATTCTGCCCAAGAACAAATTTAAAATTCGTACATGATAATGAGAGTTGTATACGTATAATGATAATACTTCTACATAATAATGATAATGCTTCTACATAATAATGATAATACTTCTTATACTACGCACATCTTCTTCGAATAAATTCATTTAGCTATATTTTACAGATTTTGTAATCTGATCTAATTTAAATACTACAATAATAATGTACTTTCGATAGCGTATTTTTGTTATTGTTAGTAACGAATTAAAATAAAGTGTAAACTGAAATAATGAGGCATGGCTGCAACACGGTTGCCCATTCAAGCGTGTAGCGATCGTAATTTAGTTATTATTTCGCACCAGACTTCGATTGCGTACTAAATTTACGTATCTTAAGACACATTCATCTACGAGCGTAGCTTAAGTTTCAAAATTTCAATTTCTTTCTGTTAATGTGCACACTTGCACATTAATTATTTGAAAAATAGTTGTTTTTATCCGTGCAGGAACGGAGAAAGAATACAATTTCCTGCGGCCGGGCGGCCTGTCGTAAGAGGCGACTAAACAACCTACAGCCAGGTGGTAGGGCATTTGCCCGACTGGAGGGCTACCACCCCTGGTCTAGAGTATGCCGCCATATGAAAGAAAGTGAGATAGATAAATATGAAGTAAAAGAAATAACTGACGAATATATATTAGTCATACGCAATTAGTTCACAATACTTTATATCAGTTTTTTTATATTATATATTAATTTTTATATTTGTTGGCAATAGATTTCGTCATATATATATATATATATATATATATATATATATATATATATTTGTTTGTTTTGATTTGTGTTTGTTTCGTTTTGTCTATCCGTGAGTCACTTGAACGGCCCTAACGGAAGACCAGCGCTGGTTGAGCCAACCAGCATCATGCTGAGTTAGGACCGATTCAGAACTTCATTTCTATTGTATTGTCTTATTTATAAGTACGTTTCTGTGTGTATGTAGTTCTGAATAAATATTTTTCTTTCTTTCTTTCTTATACTGTAATCCGCTGTTCATGTGTGTAATTTTTTTATAATTATCTTTCCTTTTTCTTGTTGCATAATGATTACAGATAAAGAATTTCCTTTGAGTCAGGTTGCCTGGAAGAGATCGCTTTTAGCGACAAGGCCGCCTTTTGTTTTACCAAGTAACTATTGTCTTGTTGTATATTTTTTGTAATTTTTGTTTTGGTGAACAATAAAGTGTTGTCTGTGTGTCTGTGTCTAAAAATTTTAAGCTAAACGTGTTGCTGGGGAGTTTCTTGCCTTTTCTTCTCCTGAAATAGCGATAACACGTTGTGAAGCGGTGTACATAGAAACAGAAGTAGACCTAATTCTTAATTTATATTTATGACGTTCTAAACATGTTTTCTAGCGGAATTTAGTTTGAACAAAAACTGTTGAATTTGACTTTTTTTAACGAATTTTTAGTCACCATTAAATCGCTCAGGAACTCATTTTGGTGCTTCAAATTACCTCAATATAGGGTCAAAATTTTGAAGACATGAAGCCCTAAGTTTTTCTTTAATTGTTACTTATATTTAAAAACCTTAGGTATGTCATCATTACAGTTTTAAAATTTTGCTACACGGGTTAATATCTTAAATATTAATTCATTCAAATAAATAAATATCCAGAATGTACATATGCAATGTAAATTTAATTAAACCAAGCAGGAATGGAGAAAGAATACAATTTCCTGCGGCCGGACGGCCTGTCGTAAGAGGCGACAAAACAACCCACAGCCAGGTGGTACGGCAATTGCCCGACTGGATGGCTACCACCCCTGGTCTATAGTATGTCGCCATAACAACCTTGAGTTGTGTTCCGGCATTAGTGACCAGGTTCCAGTCTCCCTTAAGAGAGCAGCAGCGCATTTGTAGCACCTTTGGTGTTGCAAATGTTGATAGGCGATAGTAACCGCTTTCCATCAAGTGGGCCGTCTGCCTGTCTGCCTGTCTACTGAACTCCTGCAATAAAATATATATATATATATTGAATGTAGATTTATATCAGCATATAACTGTAAAAGTTATGCGCAATAGGTTTGCCGATGATCTCGTCTGCCACTTCCTACGACTGGGACCGGGGCTTGTTTCAGTGGTATTAGTACTAAGAACTAGATGACCGCGGGTCGCGGTTGTAGGAGGCGGGAGGGGTTATCATCGGCAAACCTTCTGCGCACGACTTATAGTTCTAATTCATCTATAATATTATCAAATTCTAAATATGCCGTGTCTGTATATTGAAGCCATTAAAAAAAACACTAGATAAACCATAGAGAACACGATGCATTTTTTATTAGATTTCTTGTCTGTTTGTCCAGAGTTCACGTAAAAACTACTAGGTCGAGTTAGATGCGGTTTTCGCTGATCGATAGCGAATTTCTAGACTTAAGATCTGCACAACTTTTTATCCCGCGGGAATTTTCTCGGGAGCGGTCTGTAGCTGTTCGGATGCGTAAAAAATTACTTATTTCAACACAGTTTTTATTAAAACGCTAGCTTAGATTATTTTTCAAATGATGCGGTATCGTGTATCCCGGGAATCCCGCGGAAATTTCAGTTCAATCATAGACCAAGTCGTAGGTATAGCCTAGTATTTAATAAACCTGCCAAACTAAACTTTCAGAAGCAAATAAAGTCGTCGAGCTATAAGTACGCGCACTTACTTGCAAGTCTAACATTGACTTTAGTACCCATGTGTACATGTAGTTATATTATCAAATGTGCTATAATGACATGTTGTTTTCTTTGTACAGATAGTGCGGCAGGGTGGCGGCATCCAAGTATGGCGGCGGCGGGCTCACCATCGGCTCCGGCGTGGCGGTGAGGCGAGGCATGAAGTGCACCGGGGTCGCCGGCGCCCCGGCCAGCGACGAGCTGCTGCTCAGCGCCTGCTGGCTGGACCCCAAACTGGACGGCGGCTCCCCTCCTCCCACCTGTCACGACCTGCTCGACTCCCTCCTGGCTCCTCCTCAACTCACTGAATCCAAACCCCTGCCCCCTTTCACCGGCTACACGAGCAACTTGTTCATCAACGGAATCTCCGGGCATCACTATCACGCCATCGCTCAACGACTCCCCGAAGAGAACAACAACTACCCGACGCAAAGTGGCTACGGCGCCGACCATGACGTAGTTTCATCATCGACGTGTGCCGCGGATGCTGAACCTCCTGATTTGGAAGACGTCAAACCCTTTCTAGAACCACCTGATACGAAAGCCTTTGCTGAAACTACTATAGGTGCGCCGGATTCTTGTACAGCTTCTTGTTCACCACCTGCTAAGTTGTATGATGACAATAAACAAGTAATGTGTGATATAAGCTCTATTGAGGATATAGCGGCAATAATTGGATCTGCTATAGCGGAAGATCCAGAGAGAAATGACTCTAGAGATAGCTGGATGGACCTTGACGCTTTGTTCAGTGGATCTTATAATCAAAGCGATAAAATAGTGCATCAAGATTTACCTGAATTCGATCTGCCCAATTCTCCACCGCCTTCAGCGCAGAATCATCACACCCTAGATTTCTCATGTAAGAGTCAAGAGTTTATGAAAAGCCAGGAGTTTTTGCAAAAGAGTCTCGAAAGGCAAGCGGGATCGACGTTGCAGAACTTGCTGACGCATGGCTACATGCCATTACTGCAGAATCGATTGCAAAATGGACCGCCGGTTAAGCAAGAACCGACTTCAACCAGCAGTTATGGAATGGATGTGATCTCGACCTCGTCTCCTCCAGGGAATGCAGTATCAACTACTGATGGTGTCGGTCTTCTCAATGGGAGATATGCATCACATTATGGTCTCAGTCTAAAACCTGATGGTCTATGTAGTCCAGAGAGACTATTATATCCGCATGCTCACACAACAACGACAACAACAGTTGGTAAGAGTAAAAGAAGTAGAGTGAAGGCGAAACAACCGAATAGTAGCCTCCACGCAGCTTCTTTGGCGTATCCATCAGCGACAGCAGCAGAACTAAGTGGATTGCTAGGAAAGGAGAAACCTGTACATCGTTGCGGTATTTGCAATAGAGGGTTTTTGAACAAAAGTAATATAAAGGTCCATCTAAGAACCCACACAGGAGAGAAACCGTTCCGCTGTGATGTCTGTGCTAAGGCGTTTCGGCAGAAGGCGCATTTGATAAAACATCAGCAGATTCATAAAAGGATTGGCAGGGACTGATTTTAAGTTTAACTCAAAAAAGCATTTAATGTGAGTGTTTGTGTGTGTGGTTGTATCGTGCACTCGGTATTCGTCTGGTTGGGCAGTGGGTTGGAATACTTTAAATTTTTCTCACAATTCGCTTTAACAAGTATTAAATTGATTAGATACTAAATTCTGTACTGAGTTCAGTTTCAAATTTATTACTTTCTAATCAATAAGTATGTCACGAGTTTTATTTGACTTTAGATTAATGTATAATTTATGTGATACCATATTTCTTCGACTTTCTTTAATTAGACTTCGACCAACTGTCGTTATTGGTTTAGTTGCATTCATAGATGCTCTTATTGTTTGAAGCGTCAATAACAGTTATAACTCACTGCCCATTTAGTCAAAAATCATCATAAACTGAATCTCAGACTTTTGTACATTTTAGTACATTTTCTTTACTAACTTAGTAGGTGTATTATTCTTTTATAACACATAGTATAACATTCCTAAGGACAAGTGCAATGTTAACTAGTTTTAAGTGGATATCTATATATTTTATTATTGTAGATAAACTGTTTATAAAATGAACAAATAATTTTCATGTTTTCGGGCTTGAACTTTTAGGATTAGAAGTCGAATTTAGGGTCTAATTTTCATAACTATTATGAATATAATTTAATGATACATCTGTGTTCTTTTTAAATTATTCGTTAAAGTTTTAATTTGCTATATTTATAGACTTGAAAACACTTTTCTTGTTAATAACAAGTTTGCCTTTGTATAAAAAGTTATCAAAATTTTCAACATCAAGTAAAGTATCGTAGATTTTTTTTTGAAAAATTATCAATTTCAAATTGCAATGAAATTCAATCAGAAGGTTATTCTTAATAATTATTTAATTGCATTGTTATGCCGTCAACAGATAATTAATATATCACTTTAACTGTGTAAAATACATACATATTATTGCCAGAAACAGTAAAATGTTCTACCGCTAACATTGATTTCTAACTATGCTGTCGGCCATTTTGTTTTAATAATTTGCCGACGCCATTTGCAAATGCAATCTGCAAATCAAATTATGTATGGTTACTCCGATTACCTACTTATAGTCAAACTTTTGTAGTTATTATTATGTATAAATATTTTTCAGTGTAAAAGTTCTTTAGTGCATATATAAAACTCATATGACTACTATGTGCGTTAATATAATTATGCCCTAAAGGATTATTACATTAATTCGTATATAAGGAACAAATATGACAAAGTTTAGAGGCTATTATTTAAGAAATGAATCCCGTTTGCTTATAAACTTTACTTCTTGAAAAAACTAAGAACACTAATAAATAAAAATCAGGTACAAAAGATAAAGTAAATAGATAAACAACCACTATAAAAAACCGCAAAACAATAAATTATATTATACATAGAAACCGTTCTAAATTCGAAACTAAGTGACAGCTATTTTATTCATGTAAAGCAATGAGTGTGACTGAAAGAAAAAACGTCATAGCTTTCTATTCTTTTCGGACGTGTCATAAGTATGAATTAACCAATATAAAATGTTTGACACTTGTTTACAGGAAAACAATGATTATTTGCATCACTGAGTGAGAAGTTTTTGGTGGGTATTGAAGGGCGATGTTGTGTTGTGTAGTATTATTTTCAAAAAATATGTAAATTACTTTGAAGTTAACAGTAATTTTTGGATATTGATAATTTATGGCTAATAATTATGTGAGAAATGTGAACTGTGAAGTTAAATGTAGCCTGGAGATTTCACAAGAACTCCATTGATTTGCGCCAGTCAAAGACGTACAATTTAGCTAAGCGATACTAAAGATAATACAATAAGCAAGGCTGTATGGACTACGTTCCTCTGCCTACTATTGTGACGAATAAAACAACAACATCACTAGGTGACAAAATTTTAAAATAAAGAATATACGGCTGTATATGCATCTCTTTCCAACAAGGCTCAACGCCAGAGTGAAAACAGTTCGAATGCATGTATTGTATATCTGTTTTAATATGGTTTCTATGTGTTTGGTTTTATTCTGGGAATTAATGAAAGTGTACTAAATTACTTGCAAATTTTATACATGGCAACACATAAATAAATGTGAAAGTAAGCTTGACACGATATAATAATAAAGCGACAATTTAATGGGATTTATTGTGATTGTGTTTTAACTTATTTTTAATTTAACTCGTTCAAAATAGGAATAAAACGATCAAAAGTAGAGTACTGGAGTTATGGTTTCAGATGATTTCTAAATTGTCAGAGAAAAGTAATTTAAATAAAACAAGATTGTTACGTTTTGTGGTATAACCAAAGACATTGTATAAGAATGATCTCAACTTCAATTTTGTATGATATATAACGTTTTGTTAGTACAGTGGAGACTCGATTATCCGGACCTCAGTTATACGGATTCGCGATTATCCGGATTGGCATTTCATGATTAAAATTGCAATATTTATGATAATTATATTAAAATGTGAAGCAAAAACTTTGCAAGTACCTCTTTTTACGAAAATTGCGCGGACGGAGGAGTATGAAATTTCGCACACTTTTAGTTTATATAGAGAAGGAGCGAAAAATGCTAGTATTTTTTAAAAGTATGCATAGAAATACATTAAATTAATAAAAAAACGTTACACACACTACCATGTATTTGACACACACACGCATATATACTCTTTTGTTTATTGACAACAGAACCTTAATAATGTTCAAACTTATAATTTAAATTAATTATGGTCGAATTTCGACCACTAGTTTATGTTAATATATAGCTTACATTCATACGTATGTGTCTAACGTTTGTCTAATTTGATGGACAAGTTTCAACTAAATACGTGTACGCGAACGAGGTAAATATTCAATTATCCGGATTTTTTATTATCCGGATACCTTACGACAACAATCAGTCCGGTTAATCGAGTTTCCACTGCAACTATATTTCATAATGATTCCGGTGTTGCTATATTGATTTTTGATTTTCCTACTGATTTACAGTAAGTATATTTTCATCAGCTATATTTTGAAATAATATCAGTTTAATTATTATTCAATTAAATTAAAATGTCTCATAGTCCAAGAACATCTTATGCATTTGAGAAGACTCTTTGAGAAGCTAATCATTTTAATACCTGGTGGTGTGTTGATATGATTGTAGAATAAAACCTATAGTTAGACGTCAGTAGAGAAAAATAATTTTCTTTGTATTTTTCTCGTATCAAGAAGTAAAGTTTATAAGAAAACTCGGTTGAGATTGTTAATTATTGCTTAAATTACTTCTTCGCTATTTTCTCATTTTTGAAACTTTGTTAACTATTTCTTTGAATCTCTTTTTAATACCAAAATAACACGCTTATATAACATAACGTACCTCATTATCGTAAAAATTGTCTTTGATTTTTTTCAAATTCTGTCATTTTCATTTTGTACTTCTAAGATAGTAGGTTATTTTGACTATTCACAACCCATCTATTATATATTATCCGTGCAGGAACGGAGAAAGAATACAATTTCATGCGGCCGGGCCGCCTGTCGTAAGAGGCTACTTAACAACCCACAGCCAGGTGGTAGGGCATTTGCCCGACTGGATGGCTAACACCCCTGGTCTAAGGTATGTCGCCATAACAACCTTGAGTTGTGTTCCGGCATTACTGACAAGGTTTCAGTCTCCCTTAAAGAGATCAGTGTGTGTGCAAATGTCCATAGGCGATAGTAACCGCTTTCTATTTATTTGGGCTGTCTGCCTGTCTGCTGATCTCCTGCAATAAAAAAAAACCTATGCAGGAAATCAGAAAGGCTCTAATTCCTGCGTAAGAGGCGAGAATACAACCCACAGCTGAGAAGTTATTTCTCCGTCTGAATGACAACCTGGTCTAGAGTATGCCTCCATAACAACCTTGAGTTGTGTTCCGGCATAGAGAGCGGCAGCATAGTGGTAGCAACTTTGATGTTGCAAATGTCCATGGGTAATGATGAGCGCTTTCCATCAGGTGGGCCATCCTGCTATCTGCTGTGCCCTAGCGATAAATAAAACTGTATTGTTTAAATTAATAGTAATCATTCTAATAATTAAACCAATCTTGAAATTTAATATTATACAAGGCCAGTTTTAATATATGTAATTTGAGAAACCATATTGTACAGAAGCAGCAGTATAGTTGGATAAGTTAACATACATACAACTATCAAAAAATTTTAAAAATTCAAAAATATTGAACTTCCTGCCCTAGCTTCTTTAAAGTTTTTCTTTTTTATTATATGACTAGCTGTCCCGACAGACGTTGTTCTGCCGTGAAGAAATAAAATTTAGAACCCGAGTGCCACCTACCGAATCCAATTGTGTATCTAAACCATTCTCGAATCCACCTGAAGACACACAAAAAATTTCATCGAAATCGGTCCAGCCATTTAGAAGGAGTTCAGTCACATACACACGCACAGAATAATGTTATATGTTGTCACGAGTTGCAGGACTCGAATTAATATGCCGTTGGAATTATTATAGAGTTTATTACAACTATACAAACACGTATAACACAGGTACAAATATAACCGAACGCAACAAGTCCAAAAGTAATGCAGAAGATCGTAATTCAATAACACGTGCAAAGTCCGTCACTCAATAGATTACCGAATGTACATAAGTCTTGCTTCGCTCGTGGTTATCGCTCGACTGCCTCGTCCATCAATCGAGGCATTGCTTTATACTGCACAGATGCAATATGTCTGCTCGGCCGGGTGACCGAATTTCCGAGAATCACACCTGGCTAATGACTGCCATAAAAGATCACAATACACAATGGGCCCGTTTTTCTAATCACAAATTTTAAACACAAAGTAAACAAAAGAATTCCAAATGCCAAAAAGGTAATAAAATGTGTTTCTACAGGGCTGCAGGTGTGCATTTGCCTTTGTCGGCACCTCGGTCGTAACAATACCCTATGATAAGCAGCTAAACTCTTTAGATTAGGGTTAATAAGGGTCATTTTTTATATATGTACTTCATAAATGGCGTATACTATAAAGTACATTGCATACTGTCCTAAATAATGCCGTAATACTAATAAGGTTAATTTAGGTTGCGCAACAACGGATCATTATATTTGCGCGCGTTTTACGCGCTTTTTTTGTCTACCGCTTCCCGGATCCGCAGTTCCGTCGGTTCGCGTGTTCACCTCAACAAACTTCATACGGACATCGATGTAATGCAATATTACCCGTGCGCGGAAGGTTTGCCGATAGCCTCATGACGTCACGCGTCGATGGTCGGTAGGGTTGACAAAAAAGGTTACATAAATAGTTTTTGCAATAAATTTTATTATTTTTATTTATTATTTAATATACTTTACATAAGTATATACAATAATAGTAAGTAATATAATACGTTATGTTTGGTCAAGTTTTTACGACTAAGATTCATTAGGTTTCGAGGGCTAGAACTAAAGAACTCTTCTAGTCTCCCTCTGATGAGTCTATGTGGGTTATAGTTCATTATCTCAGCAAGCTGAAGCAAGCAAGTATAAATCAGAACTCCCTCTTACTCCAGAGATAGAATGAGTAACTAACTTTTTTTGTGAATTTGACATTTTATAGATATAATAAGTATAGTGGGATGGATTTTTCAGACAAAAATATTACGAAATATTTAAGTTTTGTACTTTACATTATTCATGATAAATCAATAACATAAATTAATCAGTCAGTAAGGAACGTTCCCATAAGACTGGCCGCATTACCTGTTTGTATGGCAACGCTAATGCGTTGCCCGAGACATAGACCAGTGTATTACAATGCATTAACAAATATATCGCCGTTATGATACATACGCCAGTTCCCTTGCGGGGTAGGCACGAACAACAGAGCGCCAATTAGGCCCATTCTTACACACCTCACTTGCTTCTTTGACATTCATAACTCTTGTCATGCACACTCGTCTGTTCTTAAGGCTCCTGACATCACCCTCCGCTAGTACACGATCAATTTGATCATGGAAGGTGTGTCGTGGCCTTCCACGACTTCTGCATCCATCCACTTTTGCATTGTGTATCTACTTAGTCATTCTTTCATCATGCATTCTTTCCACACGCCCGAACCACCGGAGTATTCTTTTCCTCACCCCGACACTTTCTTTCAGACCAACTCTCTTTATTAATTATTATTATTATATAATTATATAATATAATTATATAAACATAAATTGCCTCTCAAGACATGTAGTATAGTTTATTAATTTCACTCATACCTGACATCCTGTGAATAGTCAAAATAATTTCTCAATCAATACTTAACATTCTATTTCTTAAAGATTTTCCGTTCCAAAAAACTTGCCTGAAAAGCATATAAGGTCACTAACATACATTCCAATATTTTTAGTATATTTTGTATATTCACTGGCCGTCGATAGAGAAGGTTCAGACGCCCGTCTACGTCGGCCAGTTAGCGGTACGGTTGGATGTAACCGAACGCACTTTGTGGGATTAACGCGCGTTTGTTAAACGCTGGTGCTAGTTTTAAGCCGGGATTCTTTACCTTACTATCCATGATGCCACCTTACTTTTGGAAAAAATGAGACATGACTCCAGCTGTGCTATTTCAAAACCTAGCAAATACATTAAGAAATTATACACTACAGCAAACCAAAACCACTTATTAAGCTTATTGGGAGAAATATAATTTTTTGATACAATCATTACATGTTTTAGCAAGCACAGTACATCAGTAAATACCTTATACAACAATAAATGCACCAACATCCGTTTAAATTACTCAGTCAGTCAGTTGCTAGGGTTTAAAATTGCACAGCTGACTAGTTCATTTTAACCCGTAGTAACGTCGAAGTCACGACGCAGCGGTGCGATGGTACACCGCAGTATTCTAAAATGGATGCACCCAATACTTTCTCTTTTGTTTTTTCTTTATGCATTTTAATGCAAAGAAGTATTACAAGTCTAATGCGATCCATTTTTAATTAAAAACTGAATTAATGGTCGGCGTCTACTCGCACGATGCGTTGTATCATCGTATCGCGTTGCGATACAGACTTAAGGAAAATGAATGGATAATAAGATACAGGAGCTGGCTGTAAAAGAGAGCGACTGAAAATGGTTTGTTTAAACAAACAACGAGCGTTTTATTAAACTCTTAAGCGTTTAATAAAACGCTTGTCTACAATTTAATTTTATAATTTAAAGAAGATTAAAATTTGCTATTTTTCTCTTCTTAACCTTAAAACTCGCTAGAAAAATGCACACGATTTAAAAACCTTCTCCATTTTTAAGGCGGTCAATTTTTTTTCCATACGTCTGATAAGTTTTACTCGATTTTTTGGCGATACTAATATAAAATGAATACATAATTGTAATACAACTGATTTTAGCGACTATTTAAAATTAAAACAATTATAGAACAAAAAATCTGAATGAAATTCATGAAAAACAGGTTTTTCCACTGCACTACGACATGGGGCTGTTTTCAGGGTTATGATTTTTTTAAAGGTAGGCAACGCCCTTGGTTTTACAAGCCATCTTTCATCGAGGCCGTCTTCCTTTTTGGCTGTTTCAAGCAACAAAAAATAGTTGCCAGTACAATAAATAAATATAAGATTTATTTTATTAATAATGGTCATCAAAAAAGTAGTTCGTTAATTAACTTTCTCCAATCAATAAAACAAAGGTTATAAGGTCAATTGTAATAACCACGCTTAAATCTATAAAGATGTAAATTGAATTAATTAAATCTAAAGGTTATTTGCAAACACATCGTAAACAACGTGTAATTATTATTCATTACATAACTTTTTATGAACGCTCGTCTGCATCTTCGTTCAGCCCTAATGTGGTTATTACACCATGCGGTGTATATGGTCCTTTCCTCTCAATCAGGGTAGTGTAATAAAAAAGAATGCTGACATACTATAATTAGACCATGTCTATATATATAGTCTTCCTTGACGTCAACGTCAGTCGTCAACGGCGAACAAGTCAAGTGTCAAGTCTGGCTGTGCAAGCGCAGCTGGCTAGCGAAATCAAATTAGGTTTTAAAAGTTCTTTTGCAAGGAGCGCAATACAGCCGTCATGATGAGTCATATGTGTAGCTGTAGGAGGTAGTGCCCATCCGAGTGTTCTACACGCTGTTTTTCGAAGACAGCAACAGCTTTCTATTCGTGCAGGAACGGAGAAAGAATACAATTTCCTGTGGCCGGGCGGCCTGTCGTAAGAGGCGACAAAACAACCCACAGCCAGGTGGTAGGGCATTTGCCCGACTGGATGGCTACCACCCCTGGTCTAAAGTATGTCGCCATAACAACCAGTCTCCCTTAAGAGAGCAGCAGCGCACTTGAAGCACCTTTGCTGTTGCAAATGTCCATAGGCGATGGTAACCGCTATCCATCAAGTGGGCCGTCTGCCTGTCTGCTGAACTCCAGCAATAAAAAAAAAGCTTTGTAGTGCACGATCTTACCAACTGTCACTTGAGATATCCCATGCAAAAAGATGGCGCTTGAATACGTCCCTAAGACGCAGAAGAAATATCCATATCTATATGTCCTACTAATAAAGTAGTGTAGTAACCTACTCATTCATAATAGTTATGCGAGGTTTATTGGCTCACTAAAATGATTGTTATGTTACGAATTTACATTTACAGCTAAACCTCTGTAAGTCGAACTTGAAGGGAGACGCCAAAGAATTCGTATTGTAGAGTTTTCGTCTTATGGAGGATTTCGACCTGAGAGAACTTTATAAGGAGACATTCGACTTGTAGAGGTTAAGACTTATTGTAACTGATTATGATTTAGAGAGATGAAATAATTCAAAATCTTACTAATTGTAGAGGTAATTTTTTTTTCAAATACTGCTATGTTCGAGATACAGAGGTCCATTTTTTGTTTCGAATTTGCTTATAGGAACTCACTAACTATTTCGACTTATAAAGGGTTAAGATTTTGAGCAACCGAGATTTTGGGGCTGGCAGGGAAGGGAACATATTTTTTTTCGATCTTGGGAGGTTTTCGGCTTATAGAGGTTCGACTTAAAGAGGTTCTACTGTATAAATTTTTTTAACTCTTTTTATGAACTTATAAACCTCCTACAATTATTATGAATGAATGGATTAGAGTTTTAAACATTTTACGACTTGACTATATGTAATAAATAAAAAATTGTATTAAACAAATCTAACGTGTTTTTCGGATTTTTGCAATGTTTTTGTCACCAGTATTATAAATAGAATTTTGTTTTTTTTTTTTTTAATAATTAAAGCAAGAGTAATTTTGATTTTTAAACTAAATGAATAGGTGTTTAGCACGCTGCGTTTCCCACAAAGTGTCTAGATCTTAATAAAGGTACCTTTTAGTTTAAAAGAAATATTAGGTTTTTAAGTATTTATTGATAGTTATAATTTGATAATTGTAAAATTTGTAATAATAAACGGCCTTCCAATTTTCATGTAGAATATAGGTTATAAGTATTTTTAAGCGTTAGGTATTAATTTTTTTTATATATAAAAATTAAGAAGAGATGTTGTATTTCATGAATTTTTCCACTTAATTTGTAAATTAATGTAAAAATAAATTGAGATTTTTTGTTATTTCTGCATTTTATTTCACAACAACGGAAGACAATTATTTTGATCCAAATGTACATACACTTTTAGTGAATGATTTTTTAATTTACTTTAGAATTAATAAATAGATAGATTTAGAGACAATTTTAAAAATTGTAACAAACCAAAATTTTAACCTCCATTGTTGACATAATTCAAAATTTCACATGTAAAAAGTCGGTCATTCAAAATTAATAAACTTACATAGTGCTTATTTTATATTAAATAAAGTATCTATCTGAGTTATTGAAATAAATTGGCAACATTTTAGTGAAATTTATTATTTCCGTGACGTCTAAAATTGTTAATTTGTTATTACAAATTACCACTTTTTGATTTTATTTTTAAGTCTATTTGAAAGTTTGTTTCGAATAGACTCCGAAACGGCTCAACGGATTTTAATGAAATTATTACTAATTAAAATATAAATTTTCTCTTAAATTATATATATGTATGTATCATAGTAGTCACCGGTAAAAGATGGCAGGCGTAGATCGACTTTTTTTTAATTGCAGGAGATCGGCAGACAGGCAGACGGCCCACTTGATGGAAAGCGGTTACCATCGCCTATGGATATTTGCACTCTTAAGGGAGACTGGAACCTGGTCACTAATGCCGGAACACAACTCAAGGTTGTTATGGCGACATACTATTGACCAGGGGTGATAGCCATCCAGTGGGGCAAATGCCCTACCACCTGTGGGTTGTTAAGTCGCCTCTTACGACAGGCCGCCCGGCCGCAGGAAATTGTATTCTTTCTCCGTTCCTGCACGGCGACTACTGTAATCAACCAGTGCTTTTGTCTTTAGCCAACCATTATCCATTGCTGGATGTATCTCCAAGTTTACGCGAGGACCATAGTTATATCCTGATCCATAGAGTAGAAGGTGTCCTACATTACAGAGCCGTCTCCACTTTAGAAATCGTCTGCACCATCTACCAGTAGTCCTGCCAAGCGTACCTTCTAAATTGATAATTCATTATTAATCAAAATTAATTGACTATTACAACAGTGGAACGTATGTCTCATGGTGCCCCTGGCCTCCCCGAGCCGAGCTGGTAGCCTGTAATTCTGCAAGCCTGGTGGAAAGAGAAACCATTAATATGAGGCGGTAAGTAAAGGGCTATGGAGGTTTTACTAATTGATTGGAAACCCGATGGTGGTAATGATGATAGGTACTTCGTTAGGTGGGTTGATGTACCACTGTAGAGAGAAGTATTAAAACACCACAAAAGAACCTCTGCTTACCTCTATTGGAATCAGGCGCTATAATTTGTATGTACGTAAGAAGCTCAGTAGGTAGAAAATCTGTCTGTTTGTCAAATAATGATAAGTTGTATGTAATTGTTTTAAAATCCATGCACTATTTAGGTCCATATTTTACAAAAAAATATCATACAAAAATAATGCTGTTACGAGTTTGCGGGACTCGAATTAAAATGCCATTAGAATTATTATAGAGTTTATTAGAACTATACAAACACGTATAACACAGGTACAAATATAACCAACCGCAACAAATCCAAACGTAATGCAGAAGGTTGTAATTCAATAAAACGCGCAAAGTCACGTCACGACTAGATCGTAGTTGTAGCTCAACTGGCCTCCTCCCTCAAGCCGTCGTTTTATACTTCTCAAATGCGAATGTGCCCGCCCGCCAACGTCGACACAATTTCCTAGAAATAGCTTGTACTTATAATCCGCAACACATGGCTAAAGATGCTCCAGAGCGGCCGTAAACGAGTACAATAGGACAATAGGCTATCTCCACAATAACTATGCCAATAAATAAGTGAACAAAAGGAGACGATCATAAAAGGATTACAATCAGTTCAAATGCCGACAGGTAATGAAATGTGCTTTTACAGATCTGTACGTGGAGTTTGTCTTTGTCGAGGCCTAAGTTGTAACAATACTATCTTTTTAATCGATTTAAGAAGAGAAAGAGTTTCACAATTTATCGTGTAAATATATATATATATATATATATATATATATATATACATACATACATACATAACTTCACGCCAGTTCCCTGGGGGAGTAGGCACGAACAGCAGAGCGCCATTTAGGCTTATTCTTACACACCTCACTTGCTTCTTTGACATTCATAACTCTTGTCATGCACGCTCGTCTGTTCTTAAGGCTCCTGACATCACCTTCTGCTAGTACACGATCAATTTGATCATGGAAGGTGTGTCGTGGCCTTCCACGACTTCTGCATCCATCCACTTTTGCATTGTATATCTGTTTAGTCATTCTTTCCACATGCCCGAACCACCGGAGCATTCTTTTCCTTACCTTCGCCCCGACACTCTCTTTCAGACCAACTCTCTTTCTTACTTCGGTATTACGAACACGGTCCGCGAGCGTCACTCCGCAGATTTTGCGCAGTGCTCGCATCTCGACCGCGTTTACTCTACTTTCATGCTCTCTCTTCCATACCCAACTCTCGCTTCAATACGTGAGCGTAGTTACCAGCACCGCGTATATATATTATATATTTTATATATGTTCTATAACTTTGTTTCTGAAACAATTTGTAACACTCTTTTTGCGTTGGATACAGTATAGTTTCTAGTTGGTTCCATATAAATTTTATAGCTTGAAATTACAAACACGCTATCTTATTTTATTATTCTGTTCATAGAAAGTAAATTTTGTTCCATACATACATACATAACTTCACGCCAGTTCCCTTGCGGGGTAGGCACGAACAACAGAGCGCCATTTAGGCTTATTCTTACACACCTCACTTGCTTCTTTGACATTCATAGCTCTTGTCATGCTCGTCTGTTCTTAAGGCTCCTGACATCACCTTCTGCTAGTACACGATCAATTTGATCATGGAAGGTGTGTCGTGGCCTTCCACGTCTTCTGCATAAATTTCGTTACAACTTGTTTAAATGGAATTCACTGTTATGGACCCCTATTTGCCGCTCGTGGACCCCTAGGGATCTAAATGGACCTCTTTAGGGACCTATGGCGTAAAGGACAGTTCTCTTCCTCCATTGTTTTTAAGTTTATGTATTATATCACCATTATTAATCATAATGGTCGATGATGTTATGCTGGAGCAAGTGAATGAGTTTGTATATCTTAGATGTGCAGCAGGGATGGAAGATACACCGCTGATAGAAAGAAGAGTGAATTTGGGGAATAGCGTGAATGGAGCGTTAGGTAAACTTCTAGGCGCTAAGAACCTCAGCCAGAAGGCCCAGCTTGCCATACACAGCGCAGTGTTGGTACCTACGCTCACGTATGGAAGCGAGAGTTGGGTATGGAAGAGAGAGCATGAAAGTAGAGTAAACGCGGTAAAGATGCGAGCGGACCGCGTTCGTAATACCGAAGTAAGAAAGAGAGTTGGTCTCAAAGAGAGTGTCGGGGTGAAGGTAAGGAAAGGAATGCTCCGGTGGTTCGGGCATGTGGAAAGAATGTATGATGAAAGAATGACTAAACAGTCGTGGAAGGCCACGACACACCTTCCATGATCAAATTGATCGTGTACTAGCAGAAGGTGATGTCAGGAGACTTAAGAACAGACGAGCGTGCATGACAAGAGCTATGAATGTCAAAGAAGCAAGTGAGGTGTGTAAGAATAAGCCTGAATGGCGCTCTGTTGTTCGTGCCTACCCCGCAAGGGAACTGGCGTGAAGATGTGTATGTATTAGTAATTTCTAAGCGTAGTAAACTAAAAGGGGGTCAGACTAGACATCGAAGCAAACAAAGGTGCGAACTTGAAGAGAAAAGTTCTTTGGTAATGTCACGATGACAATACAACGAGATATGAAAGTCGGATGTGGAAAACTTCATCTGAGAAAATGTCGGAACTTACCTGTTTAAAACTTATAGTTCAGCAGACTGTAATTTGCTTAGCTGGTGTATGCGCGTACATCTATACAAAATGAAAACTGCACTTCACTAGCTTCTGCACGCGTCTTCGTCCGCGTGGAATAGTTAAAAAAAACTTGGTCTTAGCGTGATGATATACAGCCTATAGCCTTCCTCAATAAATGAGCTATCTAATACTGAAAGAATTTTTCAAATCAGAGCAATAGTTCCTGAGATTAGCGCGTTCAAGCAAACAAACTCTTCAGCTTTATATATTAGTATAAGATTAATTGAATACATACATACATAACTTCACGCCAGTTCCCTTGCGGGGTAGGCACGAACAACAGGGCGCCATTTAGGCTTATTCTTACACACCTCACTTGCTTCTTTGACATTCATAACTCTGGTCATGCACGCTCGTCTGTTCTTAAGGCTCCTGACTTCACCTTCTGCTAGTACACGATCAATTTGATCATGGAAGGTGTGTCGTGGCCTTCCACGACTTCTGCATCCATCCACTTTTGCATTGTATATCTGTTTAGTCATTCTTTCCACATGCCCGAACCACCGGAGCATTCCTTATTGAGTAGCAGATAATATTTCACATCAACAGTTCAATAGCAACTGACCATGTTCTTAGACACATGCGTTTATTATAAAATAATTAGGCATCCATACAGCCTACCTACACTTACGTGTGTATGGTTTGTGCTTTTTTAATTGTATGAGTACAGGCAGACGGCCCACCTGATGGAAAGTGGTTACTTTTGACATTTGTAACACCAATAGTGCATTGTAAAGATCAATTGTAACATTATTTGGAAAAAAGACCGAAAAAATATATAAAAAAACGTATGGCCCCTGACCATTATTGGTCTATTAAATAAAAATTGTTGCATTAAATTAATGTATCTATTGTTCGTATATATATTTCTTATCATATATGTATATCTGTATATATAAGTATATAGTACTTTATTTTTTTTTGCATGATGAAAGAATGACTAAACAGATATACAATGCAAAAGTGGATGGATGCAGAAGTCGTGGAAGGCCACGACACATCTTCCATGATCAAATTGATCGTGTACTAGCAGAAGGTGATGTCAGGAGCCTTAAGAACAGACGAGCGTGCATGACAAGAGCTATGAATGTCAAAGAAGCAAGTGAGGTGTGTAAGAATAAGCCTGAATGGCGCTCTGTTGCTCGCGCCTACTCCGCAAGGGAACTGGCGTGAAGTTATGTATGTATGTATTTTTTTTTGTAATACACCACCAAAAATCTTATATTGAAATTTCGTTTAAAATCTCCTTAGACACCGGGTTGCCTGGAAGAGATCGCTATAAGCGATAAGGCCGCCCATTGTTCTAATGCAAATGTATATGGATACATTTGCATTGCATTGATATGGATCAATTGTCTAGATTTAAGTTTATGGTGAACAATAAAGAGTTTTCATTCATTCAAAAAAAAGAACTACGTTTTAACGGTTTTAAGCGCGGTAATTTATTTGATTTTTATTATTGCGACGTTAAGGCCACTTTTCAGTAGCCGTGATCACGGAAGACAAAGATGTTAAGTGCCAATGAGTTTTGTTAAAGTTTTATTACAAAGATGTCAAGTTTAACAATACTATTGACACTTGACATTGACTTGTGTGTGTGTGTGTATGAATATTATTTTATTGGAACGAAGTTCCTTATCGCGCGTTGTGAAACCGCGGGGGGCCTTTAGCTTGCTAGGAAGAGCAAAGGACCTTCTACCCCCGCACAACGAAGTGGGGTGTGTTCTCCCAGGGCACACTCCAGGCACTTTATTGCGCTGGATCGGCTGGGCGTAACTATGTTCTAAATCTCAGCCTTTCCAACACATTCAAAGCGCAGGGTCGTCAGGGAGGAGGGGGTTTTTAGTGGGTATTGGGGTTGCTCGCCCGTGCAGCAACGCTCGGAGTCTTCCACACTATTCTGTGACGTCGATCGCGGACGGAGCGCTGCCAAGAGCATACTATTGCTGCAGTGTTATCGCCCCCGACCGACGCGTGTCGTTCCCCTAGCAACGACCCAGTTTGTGCGTAAATCGGTTAAGCATTTTCCCTCGCCTCAAAACCAAAAAAAAAAAAAAAGGGGGCTAGACGGAAAAAATTCTTACGAAAAGTTGTCACGACACTTTTTGCTATAGTAAGCTATTGTAAGCTATGCGGCGTCGCATGTTTCTCTGTCTGTCTGTCTCTCTCTCTCTCTTATAGAAAGCAAGCCAGATATTTTCATAAATATTATTATAATTAAAAAAAAAAAAATTATTACAATTCCTTCACTAATTAATCGAAAGGAACTTCGTTCCATCCGGGTGTCCCTTGACACCTCTCAAGTTTTTTTTTTTGAGAATTGAGAAGGGATACTAAGTTTTGAAAGTTGTGACTGGTTATCAATGTACTGGCAACTAATTGCCTTTTTGCGTGAAGTGCACTTGACAACTCAAACAAGTATTATACATAAAAAGTTGTGCGAATATGCGCCGGCGCGTATGTCAAACGTGTGACGTATGCATTTAGGTACTGTCCACAAAAAAAGGTAAATAGAGAGAAAATACTATTGTAGTGGAACACTTACAAGCCAATAGATGGCGCTGTGCAATAATTGATGTCACAAACGTTTCCGGAAATATACAAAGAATATCTTCCTTTAAGACGGAGGAGTACCCATCTCGCTCCTCCACCCTATACGGGTCACCCCTTTCACTATGTATATTCTGTATCTTAATAGGTCTATCTAATCTATATATATAAAAGAAAGTCGTGTTAGTTACACTATTTATAACGCAAGAACGGCTGTACCGATTTGGCTGAAAATTGGTGGGAAGGTAGCTTAGAACCAGGAGACGGACATAGCATACTTTTTAACCAACCGGTAGGTGGCGCTGAGATCGGGTTCTAGAATCCTCCAAATCACCAGGACCGATTTTGGTGATTTTGTGTGTTTGAGTGGGTTCCCGAATAGTTTAGATTCGCAATTAGAACCGGTAGGTGGCGTTGAGTTTGGGTCCTAGATTTTTATTTTTTCAGAGCAGAAGAACGTCTGCCGAGGCCGCTAGTAGAATATTATATTCAAACTAAGTTTTACCGGATTATATTTTTGGAGGTCATACGTATAATTTAAAAATTAGGTCTTGTAGACGCAGGGACGGAGAACATCCATCCATCCGGAGGATTTTTCTTATTAATTCGTTTTTCTTCACAATAATCGTTATGCTGGTATATTTGAACGTATATAATGAAGTGACAAAAAGTTAGTAGTGACATTTTATCTGTCTGTTGTGTGTATGTTGAAAATTGTTGTTATTGTCGATGGCAAATATCAACAAAGCTAAAGGTGTTGGAGCCAGAACCGAAATTGGCGTATTGTCTCTGAATATTCTACTATCTATTCTAAGTACAGAATTATAATCTATTCTTGATTATTTAAGTATGTTATGTATTATACAAATCTGAAATAGCAAATTGAATTCAAATGATTCTTTACCTAGGAATATTAAATATATATATATTAGACAAACACACACATTGTATATCCCCAAATTAAGAAAGTTACGCTTGTGATATGGGTAATATACAATGGACTACTCTGGGGCCGATCCCAGACACCCAGACCATTATAAATAATAGAGAAAATACGTTTGCAAAATTTACTACATCAGGAATAGAACCCGGAGCCTCTACGTTGCAGTGAGGTAGGCCGACAAAGGCTTAGCCCGCTCAACCACAGAGGCCGTCACATATATATATATATATATATATATATATATATATATATATATAGTTTAACATATAATTTAGTTTCTCTGCCTAGGAGAACTATTTATTGTTTAGGCCAAAAAATACATAGTTCATACATAGTTCATATGCACTATTCGAAGTATTAACTTACTAATCATGAAAATCAGCTCATAAATGAATATCCCGACATCATCGAACATAATCAGATCTTATTAAATCCTATATTTTCTTATCAATTTTTCCGTTTTAAGTGCCTTGTTGATGACAATAATGAGCATTAATCATAGCCATAAATGAATGGTTTATCACAAGTTTTAAAAGTGGTCGTTGTAAAAAACGATGCGCTTAACAGATTTGCCCTTAAAAAATGATGCGCTTAACAGATTTGCCCTAAAAAACGATGCGCTTAACAGATTTGCTCTTTTATGTCAGGTTGTAATCAGAGAATGCTCAAACACCAAACCGAACAGATTTTACAATTATCAGTGGTCTAATCTACTTTTGGTAATATTAATAAAACGATTATTTTCGTCACAATATACGACCTTGAACGGCTTTCGTGAATAGAACTAAACGTTGCCGAAATCTAGGAGAATAGAGACAAATCTGTCAAAGTAAATGGCGAACAATAATTGCAAAATTGTTTTTAAATTACTTTTTATAGCATTGTAATTATCAGTTTAGACATGGTTAGTTAATTGTTTTATGTACACGTTAAATAGTTGTAGCTGATTAAAAGAGTCTAATTAATGTTGTGACATCAGTCTTTCTTTGATCTTAGCCAACCTTCAGGGTTCATTTTTAAAAGTATAAATATTTTTTTACGTTGCCTATTGATTTTTTTTTATTGCAGGAGTTCAGCAGACAGGCAAACGGCCCACTTGATGGAAAGCGGTTACCATCGCCTATGGACATTTACAACAGCAAAGGTGCGACAAAGGCGCTGCTGCTCTCTTAAGGGAGACTGGCACCTGGTAACGACATACTTTAAACCAGGGATGGTAGCCATCCAGTCGGGTAAATGTCCTACCACCAATTATTTGGAATTAATATTTCTATTGAATTTTGTATATAATATATATGTATATATTTTTTATTCAATAAGTTGTATACTTTTCGAGTGTTATTTATTATATTAGTAAATTTAAATTCTTTTTTAATGCACAATATTAATTTATGAATATATTACTTTTTTGTATATTTCCGTAAAGACATAACAACCAAAAAAATTAGAAGTCGATTAATTGAAAAATAATAATATTTTTTAGATATTTGAATCTTAGCCCAAGTTCGTTCCCATGTGGAGTACTGCTCCCATCTTTGGGTTGGTCCATCTCAGTGCCAGTTGCTCCCACTGGACTCCTTGCAGCGCCGAGCGATCCGGGTTGTCGACGATCCCGACCTTACAGACGGTTTAGAACTTTTAAATCCTAATAGAGACGTTGACCCAACTGCATGTCAATCCACCATTCATCCATCCCTAATGCACCCAAGCGACAATTTATTGATCCCTATGCATGTAATAAGCAAAAGAAAACAGAGCTCAACTATGGTAGAAATTTAAGTAAACAAACAATAAGTAGTAGCTAAATTTAGTCTTTTTTTTGTAAAAGCAGAAATTAATGTTTTTGTAATAGAAATAAAGAAAATAAAATCTCTGTCCTGACACATGACGGAGAATCCTGGAGAAAAAAAATAAAAAATAAAATTAGAGACGTTGGCGCTTTAAGCGTGTTCTACCGTCTGTACAATGGGGAGTGTTCTGATGAACTATTTGATTTGGTTCCTACATCGCCATTTTACTACTGCACTCCTGGCCATCGAGTCCGAGTTGATCCACACTTCCTTAACACCTGGAAGTCAGCCACTGTACGTGGCGCTCGCTCTTTTAAATCATACGCGAGCAAGCTAAAAAATGAACTCCCTCCTACGGTCTTCCCAGAGCACTACAATATAGGGCTCTTCGGAAAGAGCGTGAATAGATATTTAAAGTCTCAACGAAGTAGGCAACCCATCTGTCCTCTTAGTGTTGCAAATATCCATGGGCGACGGTAGCCACTTACCATCAAGTGGACCCGTTTGCCAGTTTAAATACAAGCAAATATTTAAAAAATACTACATCAGTAAATATACGAAATATTGCCAGAGTTTATGACAATTAAAATTAGTTTTTATGTGAAACAATAAAAAGTGATTAACTAAACACACTTTCATATTTAAAAAATAGTTGTACGAGTTATTTTATTTTAATTGCCTCTTTACTATCAAAGCTGAATACAATCTCTTAATTAATTAATTGTATTAAGCTCAGTGATTTTCGAAGCCACGTACCACTATTCTACATAAACTATTAAACTCAAATAGCTTAATTTGACAAACGTTACTTCTGAAAGTACGCTAAATATTTCTATCAGAGCATAAAAATGCAATTAGCAATTTAAATATATAATAATTAATTAAATATAAAATGGCCGACAAAGGTTGCTGCGCACCGTACCGGCTCGTCGTGGCGGAGAAATTCTTTCACCAACCCACTTACACGCCGAAGCGGATTTCACCGAGCGGCGTCACCACCCCCCACTCTTCGTCATCGTGCTGATATACTGGTGCGTTTGGGTCTCGTTGCCAAAAAGCCTTATTCTGGTAATATGGTGTCTGGGATCATCGGCCCCAGAGTAGTCCGTTGTATATTACCCATAACACAAGCGTCACTTGCTTAATTTGGGGATAATAATAATAATAATCGGCAGACAAACACACACATTGTATATACAACGGACTACTCTGGGACCGATCCCAGACACCCAGACCATAGTAAATAACGGAGAAAAGATGTTTTCCGAAATTTACTATACCAGGAATCGAACCCGGAGCCTCTGCGTTGCAGTGAGGTAGGCCGGCAAGGGCTTAGCCCGCTCAACCACAGAGGCCGTCGGGGATATACAATGTGTGTGTTTGTCTGCCGATTATTATTATTATTAACATATATTAGAAAAAAAAATGTAGCTTGATAGGGCCGCGATTTCGTCCGCACTTGACTTAAAATTCCCGGGATACTAAGTACCCCAGAATTTACAAAAGATTATTAAACTATGATTTCAGTGAAAACTGTGTCGGAATAAAGGTAAATGCGAAAGGTAGTGCATTTAATCTGGTTCATGGATTTAAATATCTCGGTCACTATGTTACCAAAGATCTCAAGCTACACCCATTGTCCAACCGCGTAACAAGCTCACCCCGGGATGCAGAGTGACCAGCATCACCAACAGAGGTTGGACCCGTCGCATCCCCACGATGGAATCATGGGAAGAGATAATATATAGGTAACTAGCTGTTCCGGCAGACGTTGTTCTGCCCTGAAGAAATAAAATTTAGAACCCGATTCCAGCGCCACCTACCTGGTCCAAATGTAAGCAATCCTATCTTTCAAGTCGGATCAAACTGCACACGGTGTGCAAATTTGATTAAAATCGGTCAAGTAATTTAGGAGTCCATCGCGGACAAACAACGTGACACGTAATTTATATATATTAAGATATATATATATATATATATATATATATATACTAGCTGTCCCGAGAGACGTTGTTCTGCCCTGAAGAAATAAAATTTAGAACCCGATTCCAGCGCCACCTACCGGGTCCAAATGTAAGCTATCCTATCTTTCAAGTCGGATCAAACTGCACACGGTGTGCAAATTTGATTAAAATCGGTCAAGTAGTTTAGGAGTCCATCGCGGACAAACAACATGACACGATTATCATCTCAATTCATTCCTGGGATTGTCTGGAAGACCTCCCTTTGTACATAAGTAGATATAATTTTAGTCTTTAAATTCATGTTTGTATTGGTGTACAATAAAGATCTATATCTATTCTTTTATTCTATTTCTATATCTATATATTATTATCCGTGCAGGAACGGAGAAAGAATACAATTTCCTGCGGCCCGGCGGCCTGTCGTAAGAGGCGACTAAAGAACCCACAGCCAGGTGGTAGAGTATTTGCTCGACTGGATGGCGACCACCCCTGGTCTAGAGTATGCCGCCATAACAACCCTGTGTTGTGTTCCGGCATTAGTGACCAGGTTCCAGTCTCCTTTAAGAGAGCAGCAGCGCATTTGTAGCACCTTTGTTGTTGCAAATGTCCATAGGCGATGGTAACCGCTTTCCATCTAGTGGGCCGTCTGCCTGTCTGCTGAACTCCTGCAATAAAAAAAAAAAAAAATCTATCTATCTAAAGTGTTTCCATACCAGAATAATACCGGGATTATCCTTGAGGTCAGTAAAAGGTAATAAATCACTTAAATATTGGGAAAATTACCGTTGTTACATGCGAGACAATTGAGGGCGTCGATGATTTTGCATATAGAATTAAAATGAACAGAAAACTAAGTAAAAATAGCCAGGATCATAAATTTTAGAATACTTAGTTTGAAAACTTTGTTAAAAACAAGGCACTTCGCCATTTCTGGTTGAACTTGCACTTGATCCCTTCAGCATTTAAGCGTTACAAGTGAAGAGAAACTAGCGGGTATAATATAACATAACATAATTCGTTATTTCCTCTTTAAGTACACAGTGAAACTTAAAACTAGTAACAACATTAACCAAGAAAAAAGAAAAAATCCTGTTGGTGCGGCGGCGCTGGATTTAGCGATAAGCGGACTGCTTCAATTTTGCGGGAAAAGAAGTGTGGGACAATTTTGATGGGAATTTGAGAACGAGCACGCACTTACCAGGTTAATGGGAATGAAATACGTCTGTTCCTCTGCCCCCAGTCCACTTCACTGCACTTCAGTTTTTACAATAATTATGTTTATAGTATTTTGTACTTGCGGTGTGGGTTATAAGTATATTAATTTATTAAAGATATTTACAGTAATATATTTATGTTAATTTATTTTATACATTTACAATGTGCGGAGCGATTCAATTTAATTTATTTGCTGACATGACAATGAACGATTGATTGACGTGACGTGCGAAAGGGGAACGCCGTCATATTTAAAGGAAGAATTTAAATAATAAAGAAAAGTTTGTATATGCCGAAAGAAGGTTACTTGGCGATACCACCAGTAGTACACAGGTTACTAGGATCAACCCGTTGGCCTTGATATTTGACTAATTAAGAGAAAATAATATACTAGTATAATTATTATAAGTAATTGTGTTAGAGTGAGCCCTTCAAGTGCTTAGGTGTGATGTGTTGTCTGTGGATCTGTAAAGAGAGAGAGATAACACTTTATTTCACACCAAAATATACAATTACAAAAACAGACCATATTTACAATATTTTCTAGGCAATACAATAGGCGGCCTTATCTCTCAAAGCGATCTCTTCCAGGCAACCTAAACGAAACAAATTTGAATCAGGTGACATAGGCGGTGCAGGAAAAAGGCAATAGATACATAAATACTCAACCTAATTTAAGAAATAAATATACAAATACATACATATATACATAGTCATATATATACAATAATACATAAGTTATTGTAATAAATGTATTAGCATGATTATATTCTGTTAATCAGACATAGCTATTATATTATAAGAATAAGTATATGTGATTGAGCGAGAAAGAGCGAGTGAATGAGTCAGAGAATAATATATTGAGTAAGTATAGATAGAAGGATTAATCAAGACATACCTATAGTATGATTGATGCTGAAATTGTGTCAAATAAACGTCTTGGGTTTATTTCCAGTTGGGCGTGGAAAAAAGCAATAGAAGTAACTTTTAAGTTTCAACGTGACTTAAAGCCTGATTTATATTTGCATTAAGCCTGATTTATATTTGCATTAAGCTTGATTTATATTTGCATTAACCTTGATTTACATTTTCATTAACTAAACTTTAGAGTCCGTTCAAGCTAGCACAGAGTCGAAGCGCATGGAAGCTTCTTCTTCTTCTTCTTCTTCACAATTAAAGCGAAGTTGCATGAAAGCGCGCGTATTTTTGTGAATTCATCATCACATCAGTTCCTAGTTAAGAGGCCATCCGCGAATTACGTTACCCGAATTTCATGATTTTTTGGCCGCTGCCCTGTCCTTGTTACAACTGGACACAGTCGGACTCCTTCCTCCCAAGTGGGACATCACATATTCTACATACATCAAGAAATTTTTAAATTAAAACAGCATTTCCATAATTAGTTTTAACTCCAGTTAAGCCATTTTTTCATCATTTGAAAACTATGCTTGTACAGAGAGTTGGAAATATTTTGTCATTTCTAGTTAAAGCTTAAATACATTAGATGTTGAAATGTGACGTCACGAAATTTAGGACCCCTTCTCATGCAGTTTTACACTTCATCCACTCCTTCCCCCACCCCTTAAGGTATCACGAAATATATGGAGGCACCTAATTCATATTAACCGGAGCTTTCTTAACACAAAAAATGAGAATTAGGGTGAGGTATTTTATTCTCAGTAATATATTAAAGTGAAATGCTTGCGAATATAAACACATTGCACGCCTTGCCCTTTACACTTGAACTCTTACTGAACTCACGATGGCTAAGTGATAAGCGAACGCGAGATACTTCTAGTACTTCTAATTCACAAAAACAAACGGGTTTTACTCGTAATTGAACACATGGGTATATTACATTAACACACACACTCATAAAAACACGCTGACAATCAGACTTACATTCTCCGGCACAAAACACATGCATATTTTTTTTTTATTGCAGGAGATCAGCAGACAGGCAGACAGCCCACTTGATGGAAAGCGGTTACCATCGCCTATGGACATTTGCAACAGCAAAGTTGCTACAAATGCGCTGCTGCTCTCTTAAGGGAGACTGGAACTTGGTCACTAATGCCGGAACACAACTGAAGGTGGTTATGGCGACATACTTTAGACCAGGGGTGGTAGCCATCCAGTCGGACAAATGCCCTACCACCTGGCTGTGGGTTGTTGAGTCGCCTCTTATGACAGGCCGCCCGGCCGCAGGAAATTGTATTCTTTCTCCGTTCCTGCACGCATATACATATATTATTCAAATACACACAATTCTATAACATATGTCAGGGTGGTCCAAAAAAAGGTACTTTTCTGTGTAAAAAATCCTCCTCCAGGTACAGCTCTATGTCTCAACTCTACACGATGCGTAATAATTTTTCATTTTCCCATATAAATTGCAGGAGGTCATTTTTCTTCGTTTTTATTGCCAGAAAAGTCGTAAAAAAAGTAATAGGCTTGTAGGAAATTTTATTTAAAAAACAAAGTTCCGATGTGTTTTTCTTGTAATCCTTATTGAAAGATTTATCAAACTTTCATCAATCGATCAATAAATATCTGCCTTAATATAGTGTTTTTTGTGATACCTAATATAATCTATTATAACATTATTATATGAGCGAACACCATAGCTATAGATAGCTCCATAGTATCTCCCACAAACATATATCAGCTGCCATATAATAAGATATATGGCAGCATCATTTGTTGGCATCCTTTAGGATGATGAATGATGCTAGATGATAGAGAGATAATTTCACATATTAACAAACTATACACTGATTATTATGAAAATTAGCATATATCTACTAATAAAATCTTACAAATTCTCAATGTAATGAATAATAATTGCATTTTTAAATATTATAAAAGGAAGTAAATCTTAAGATAAAGGATTAAATCTTTAAAATCGCAATTTGGCTACTTGAATCAATGACTTTTGTATATTTGAGTCCATAAAGGATCTTATAGCGAAGTATAACACGACTTTTCTTAGAGAGGCTCTTGCTAAGATGTTTGCTGATAGATCAGACAGATAGGATGGTAAACCTAGACGCAGCACGAACCTTGAGAAGACCGATAGCTAGTTTTTTTTAAATCCTTGATTTTCGATATATTTGTAATGAAAAGTATCATATTTTGTTTATGTTTTTTCTTTCTTTCTAGGTTTATGTTCCGCAGTCGAATATGTTTTTTGTATATATGAATGTAAGCATATTGGAAAAAATATTTTATTGTACATCCTAAAATATTTGATATTAATAAATATTTATTTAAAAAATTGCTCATTGTTTTATTTGTTCCTCAACGTAAATGTAACCGTTGGTTTTATCATGTCTTTGTCTTACTGAGTATTCACTGTTTGCTACAACTCCATTAATTCTTCGGAAAGTAATTCTGTAACAATATATATATGGAATTATCTTGCTCCTATCCACCCTTAAGAGATCAGGAACCTTGTTGTTCTCATATTATAACTTCACGCCAGTTCCCTTGCGGGGTTGGCACGAACAACAGAGCGCCATTCAAGCTTATTCTTACACACCTCACTTGCTTCTTTGACATTCATAACTCTTGTCATGCACGCTCGTCTGTTCTTAAGGCTCCTGACATCATCTTCTGCTCCGATCAATTTGATCATGGAAGGATACATTTCTCATATTATGTATCTTAATATTTATTTAGTTAATTCTATTATTATTATCCTTATTAACTAAATCTAAATTATAAATGTATACGTTTTTAAGGAGAGCGAGATGACGCCCCCTGGTGCTGTTCATTTTAATTACTATTTTTGCGATTTCCATACAGAAGCACTCAAAGTGAGGCCTGGATTCTTTTCCGCAATTAGCTCGTTTATTGTGTCCTCTGTCAGTCTTGTCTTTGTAGCTATTTCCAGGTCGCACCTGTGCGCCTTGTGTATTTGGCATTCGAGCATCAGATGTTGACTCGTTTCGCCCGCTCCAGAAATTTGTAAAAAAAAGTATTTGAGCTAGATAAATAAGAGTAAAAAAACTTGAGAGGTGTCAAGGGACACCCGGATGGAACGAAGTTTCGATTCATTAGTGAAGGAATTGTAATTGGAATTGAGAGAGAGAGAGACAGACAGACAGAGAAACATGCGACGCCGCACAGCTTACAATAGCTTACTATAGCAAAAAGTGTCGTGACAACTTTTCGTAAGAATTTTTTCCGTCTAGCCCCCTTTCACAACGCGCGATAAGGAACTTCGTTCCAACAATTTTTTGTTGCGTCGTGTGGCTGGGGAGTTTCTTGCCGCTTCTTCTCCTTAACAGCAATAACACGTTGCGAAGCGGTGTACATAGACTAGGCAGCAAAATTAAATTTTTACTTATATATTATATGACCTTCATAAAAATGTTCTCCAGTAGAACATAGTTTGAGTAAAAATGTTTAAGTTTTAATTTAAATCGCTCATATCTCATGCCTTACACCGACTGACCTTTACACAGCGATGTTTTCAGGTTACAGTGATTAATTATACAGATTTGAATATCGTGAGCGGTATAAGATGACTGTTTATTATGCTGTATGACTGGTCGGGCTTTTAATGGCATACAACGCGGTCAGTAGAACGACCGAACAGGTCCATTCATGTATACAGGGATATAAATACACGAATTTTGATTATTGATTTTTTTTATACGCGGTTTATTGGTCTGGATAAGTAGTCTTTTGGGTTTTATGATTATCATGTTGAGTGGCGGATTTGTATTACTTGTGGTAGGTCTTTGTTGATTGATAGGGTTGGCATATGTATGCAGTCATATTTTTTTTGTTAATAATATCGCTATTTTTATCCGTGCAGGAACGGAGAAAGAATACAATTTCCTGCGGCCGGGCGGCCTGTCGTAAGAGGCGACTAAACAACCCACAGCCAGGTGGTAGGGCATTTGCCCGACTGGATGGCTACCACCCCTGTTCTTTAGTATGCCGCCATAACAACTTTGAGTTGTGTTCCGGCATTAGTGACCAGGTTCCAGTCTCTCTTAAGAGAGCAGCAGCGCATTCGTAGCACCTTTGGTGTGTTGCAAATATCCATAGGCGATGGTAACCGCTTTTCATCAAGTGGGCCGTCTGCCTGTCTGCTGAGCTCCTGCAATAAAATAAAATAAATATTAGGGAAGATTTATATTAGACCGGTCCGTGTCCGGGCCGGGCCGGGCCGGAGCGGAGCTGCTGCACGTTTATATTACACCGGGTGCTAAACGGGCGATACAAAATGTATGTAACGTTTCAAATTCGTGCCCCGTCCGGGCCGAGTACACGGCACGCCCCGGACACGGCCCGGTCTAATATAAATCTTCCCTTATACTACTGACGGTTTCTGTGATTCAGCGGGCTAAGTCTTTGCCGGCTTACCTCATTGCAATTTAGAGGTTCCGGGTTTGATTCCTGGTATAGTAATTTTCGGATATGAATTTTCTCCATTATTTACTATAGTTTGGGTGTCTGGAATCGGCCCCAGGTAGAGATAACCCGTAACACAAGAGTAACTATATAATAATCAATGTCTTTGAAGTCCACAGGCGATAAAAATGGCCCGGACTTTTGGAGGACTTGCGTGGGACCATGGGAAGGGCAAAACGTAGAGGCAAATTTAATGTAAATATGACATGACACTGACCGGCGATTATCCCTGTCTACAGAACAGACGAGCGTGCATGACAAGAGTTATGAATGTCAAAGAAGCAAGTGAGGTGTGTAAGAATAAGCCTAAATGGCGCTCTGTTGTTCGTGCCTACCCCGCAAGGGAACTGGCGTGAAGTTATGTATGTATGTATGTATGTACATCATATAATAATGCACTCAAGCACAAGCCTCGGCCAGTGTAGGACTATTGTGGGAAATTAGGACAAAAAGTACCGGGCTATTAGGGTGAACGGCTAATGATACTAGGGGTCTGGGAACATGGGGACTATGGCGTCTGCCCGTCGGAATGTTCAGGGAACATGGAAAAATGGGCAGACGGTGACTCGCCACTCCCTGCATGGGCCCCAAAAAATGCCATAGAAGACAGGGGCAACATGGGTGTGACTGGCTAAATGGTGTAGAGGGCTGCAGGTTCACCGAAGCTACTTCTGACGCGATGCCATTTATCACTTCCACCTCTGGAGCTTGAGTCTTAGCTCTAGCGATCTCCACTCCGTGCCGGCTGGCTAAGGCAAGCACGGAGGCGGGGGCCTTGCCTTGGCCCCCGGAGTCAGGTACGACGGAATGTTCAGGGAACATGGAAAAATGGGCAGACGGTGACTCGCCACTCCCTACATGGGCCCCAAAAAATTCTATTATTATTATTATTTATTACCCATAACACAAGCGTGACTTGCTTAATTTGGGAATATAAAATATGTGTGTTTGTCTGCCGATTATTATTATTATTATCAAAAAGATAGTAATAACAGATTCGAAGGCCGATGTTAGACGGTTCATTTCTATCTTTCAATTTAGATGAATCAACCAAAGTAATCCATATAAACATAAGCTTGAATCATTCAATGTCATTGAATACCATTGAGTCCTTTCAACCACATTGATTCAATTTGGTTGATTCGTTTAAAATCTCCATAACAGTTCTAATGATTTCATAGGAATAAACACAGCATAGGTACCACTCTTATTATGATAATATTGCCATGTATTTCCAAAAACAAGCCGGTAGCTTAGTAGTTTTGTAACCCACTCGCTTCTCAAAGTAGCATTTCAAATGACGTGGATTCAAATTCTGGTCTAGAATCATAAACCATTTAGGCAGTGGTTTATTACCACATGCTGACAGTGAAAAAATACTATGACGAAACCTACAAATCTAGATAATCAATGTGTGAAATCCGCTAATCTGCGTTAACCAAGAACAGCAGGTATACTGTATATTCTGTTTTTTTATTTTGTAAGCGTTCACCATCGCCTATGGACATTTTCAACACCAAAGGTGCTACAAATGCGCTGCTGCTCTCTTAAAGGAGACTGGAACCTGGTCACTAATGCCGGAACACAACTCAAGGTTGTTATGGTGACATACTTTAGACCAAAGGTGGTAGCGATCCAGTCGGGCAAATGCCCTACCACCTGGCTGTGGGTTGTTTAGTCGCCTCTTACGACAGGCCACCCGGCCGGAAGAAATTGTATTCTTTCTCCGTTCCTGCACGGATAAAAACCGTTTATAAAGTGGAAGGTTCAAACCTAGCCTTCTACCAGGATCTGATGGAAAGTCCTGTATTTTACCTTTAAACCCTTATAGGTAAGTATAACTATAATACTCAGGTTAAATCATCAATCTGCGGAGTGACGCTCGCGGACCGCGTTCGTAATACCGAAGTAAGAAAGAGAGTTGGTCTGAAAGAGAGTGTCGGGGTGAAGGTAAGGAAAGGAATGCTCCGGTGGTTCGGGCATGTGGAAAGAATGACTAAACACATATACAATGCAAAAGTGGATGGATGTAGAAGTCGTGGAAGGCCACGACACACCTTCCATGATCAAATTGATCGTGCACTAGCAGAAGGTGATGTCAGGAGCCTTAGTAACAGACGAGCGTGCATGACAAGAGTTATGAATGTTAAAGAAGCAAGTGAGGTGTGTAAGAATAAGCCTGAATGGCGCTCGGTTGTTCGTGCCTACCCCGCAAGGGAACTGGCGTAAAGTTATGTATGTAAATCACCTTTCTCTAAAGCTTACGTTCCATGAAAACTGGTAACGTCACAAGTTTACTTTTAGTTAACTTTGAACCAAAAAGTCATAAAACTTGAACTGTATTAAAAAGAACCTCGAACTTCCAACCTTGACACTAACCTTTTTGCGCTTCTGTTTAGGAAATTGCGAAGAGTGAGACAGCAAGATATGCAGCACTGTATTTGTATAAGTGCGAGCGAGACGGGTGTAATAGAAAGTATGTCAGTAGAGCGACCGGCTCGCTTGGACCACATCCGTAAACGATGTTAATATTGTTGTACGTCTATAAAGAAAGCATGTCTTCACGCTGTAGACGGACAGAGGGTAGGCAGAGATTAAATATAGACAAATAAAAACCGCTTTATTGTTCACCACAAACACAGTCACGCTACATTTACATAAAATTTGTCAGAAGGCTTCTACGTGTTGGCCTTTCCATGGCCCCAAGCAAGCCCTCCAAAGTATAAAAGAAAGTCGTGTTAGTTACACTATTTATAACTCACGAACGGCTGTACCGATTTGGCTGATAATTAGTGGGGAGGTAGCTTAGAACCAGGAGACGGACATAGGATACTTTTTATCCCGTTGAAACCGGCAGGTGGCGTTGAGATCGGCTTCTAGAATCCTCCTAAGCACCTGGAGGGATTTTGGTGATTTTGTTTTTGTGTTTGAGTGGGTTCCCGGTTGATTTAGACTCACAATTAGAACCGGTAGGTGGCGCTGAGATCGGGTTCTAGAATCCTCCTAATTACCTGGACCGATTTTGGTGATTCTGTTTTTGTGTGTTTGAGTCGGTCCCCGGATGGTTTAAACCCACAATTGGAACCGGTAGGTGGCGCTGGGATCAGATCTTAGATTTTTATTTTTTTCAGAGCAGGACAACGTCTGCCAGGGTCGCTAGTTTGATATAAAATTGTGCGCGGTGATAGAATTAGTAAAATTGGTCAAAACTTCATAATGAATTTGCTTAAGCATACATACATGATAGACTAATTAATAGAGCGTAGCATCAGGACCAATCCTGCTACGCATCGCGTAGCGCTTCCTGCTACGCTTTTCTATAATTCCGCCAGTTCCGCTACACCACACACACATATACGCTACAAATATATATATATATACACAAATATCACAGAAAGACATACAACACAATCTATTACATTATTGATCTGATGGTAATTTTATTGCCTGATTTGTGAGAAAATCTCCAGAAACAGAAAGAATTATGGAGTTGAAACAGTAAAACGGGATTATGTTCCACATGATGGAAGATGGTTTCCGTTGATTATAAACATATTGTTACGACCGAGGTGCCGACAAAGGCAAATTTACACCTCCAGCTCTGTACAAACACATTTTATTACATTTTCGGCATTTAGACTGCTTTTGTTTACTTTGTGTTTAAAATTTGTGATTAGAAAAACAGCCCATTGTGTATTGTAATATTTTATGGCAGTCATTAGCCAGGTGTGATTCTCGGAAATTCGTTCACGCGGCCTAGAAGACGTATTGCATCCGTGCAGTATAAAAAAATGCCTTGATTGATGGACGAGGCAGTCGAGCGATAACCACAAGCGGAGCAAGACTTGTGTATATTCGGTAAACTATTTAGTGACGAACTTTGCGCGTGTTATTGAATTACGATCTTCTGTATTACGTTTGGACTTATTACGTTCGGTTATATTTGTACCTGTGTCATACGTGTTTGTATAGTTCTAATAAATTCTATAGTAATTCTAACGGCATTTTAATTCGAGTCCTGTAACTCGTAACAACATGTTTAAAAAATTGATAGTGTGTACGTTGTCTATGTTTTTTTTTATAGTTATGTATTCATGCATCGAATGTACAGTCGTGGTATGAAATTGTTTGCCAGTTTTCAAATTGATTTATTTAACGTTCCGCGTGCACGTGTTACCTTTTTAAACTAAGTCACAGAACAGACTGTTCCACAGAAAATTATATTTAAGTGTTTGATAATAAATTTTCAAATTACTTAGATCAAAGTTTAATTTTCTATCTTGTGTAAGAAGAATTTATAGACATGTAGAACCTTTTTTTGGTTTTAATATTTATTTTAAGGGTAGTAATTATATCCCCTTTTTTCATATTGTTAACGTGTCTACATTTTATAAACATAACATTTATGAAAATGTTGGCAGTATTGTTTCTTGCACTCATGCAAGCAAAGTCGACTTTAAGGTGACAAAGATTTTCATTCCGCAACTGTACAGTCTATTGTTATTTAATCGTATTTTCGCTTACCTTGTATACATACATTTGCGACAATAAATATTCTTTCTCTCTTTTTTTCTTTCTTCAGCCTACCTACACTACACTAAGGGAATCTTTAAATTCTAAATATGTAAAACAGAAACTACAAAACTTTTATCTAGAAAAATTCGTTCGAGACTGTATATATGTATGTATGTATGAGCAATGTATACGTGTATAGGTGTATATATGTGAGTATATATGTATCCGTGTGGATGTGTGTTATACACGTATATATATATATATATATATATATATACGTCACTATAAGAACGACGGAGAACACGATACAAACTTTGTTTACAATACTTTTATTTATATAATATTGGTGGCAGTAACTTCTTGTTTGGAATTTAAATTCGATATAATAGACTATGATTATTATTATTAAATTATAAATATACGTGTAGAAGTACGTAATTACAAATTGTGCGAGAGAGTCGAGAGAGAGAGAGTGGTAAGTCGTCAATGTGAATTGTGATGATTTTTGCCTCCAAGGCCGCTCCTATATCCGCGTACCGTCCGACGCCTAGCTGCTAATTGTGCGAGCTATGGGCGTCGGCGGTATGCGGGGCGCGGAGAGTAGGTGTGCTCCGGCGGGCGGGTCAGGGCGGTGCTCTCTTTCCGCAACATGTAGAAGAAGTTTTACTGTGAATGCGAGGGTGTGTTGCATCACACGCTACTATTATTTTACGACGTAAAATTATTATTATAGATAAATAAATAAAAACGAGTTGGTAAGCCTGTGACTGGTGCAAAGTATGAACAAGTCTGTAGCCGCAGACGTCCGATCACCACGGCGGCCGTTCGCAAATGATCGGCAAGCGCGCTGCTTTTAGTCGGGGCCCCAGTGTTTCCCTCCGCGCATACCTCGCCTCACCTCACCGCGACACGCGTAATCGTTCCAATGCGCTTATTATTATTAAATGTTATATTTTGGTTAGCACTCACCAAGAAGAGAAGAGTGATATATATCTTTTTGATACAAAGATATATATCACTCTTTTATATCTTTAACTCTTTATCTTTACAGTGAATAGTGTCAGTGTCGATTGCAGACAAGATGAGTTATTATCTGTGAGTGATATACTGAATACTGATAAACTGTTATGAAAAAAATATAATAAAATTAATTACATTAAAACAAAATTACACCATAAAACTATAGTGTTACGATTTATTTTGGCTTGCTATTATATTCGGTTTCCTCGTTCTAGCTACGCTAATCATTCTTTCTCTTTTCTTTCTAGTCTAGTTTCTTCTCATACGGATCTATAGTCATCGCGTGGAACGGGAATGAACTAAAGAGTTAAAGATATAATGACACATTTTGAACGCAAGTGATATACAGATCTAATCACTCTTCGCGTCGGATATATATCTTCTGAGTTAATCACTCGGGAGTTACACACCGCTAATGCATTTCTAAGTTGCAATTCAAGCGTTTCATTTCCACCTGAAGACCTCTAAAAGTCCTTCATTTTTATGAAGAAAATATACCAAATTGCTGCTCTGCCAGAACACACATTCGTTATATACACACTGGTGCATAGCACGTGCAGCGGGGGAGGGAGGGGAGGGGGGGGGGGAGGTTTGGGAAAGTAAAAGTCATGGCGTCCGCGCATAACTGTACCCGCATTCACTCTCGCCCCGCATTGTGTGACACACTTACAGCCTACCGACGTAAAGGTGCCTCGCGAATATACTGCCAATGTAGTATTCATTAAAATGTTATTAGATAAGATACTTACATACATACATACATAACTTCACGCCAGGTCCCTTGCGGGGTAGGCACGAACAACAAAGCGCCGTTTAGGCTTATTCTTACACACCTCACTTGCTTCTTTGACATTCATTATCCGTGCAGGAACGGAGAAAGAATACAATATCCTGCGGCCGGGCGGCCTGTCGTAATAGGCGACAGAACAACCGACAGCCAGGTGGTAGAAAGAAAATAATGTTTATTTAGAGTTATTTAAAATTATTAAAGTATACATAAGCAGTTTAATAAAAGCCAAAACTTAATTAACTCTAAACAGGCCCTAATTCAGCAAATGCTGGTTGATCACAACCAACGCTGGTCTTCCGTTAGTGCCAGGCAGTGACGTCACCTTCACAGAAGAAAAAATAAAATAACAAATGAACATTTAATATTATTTATAATTAGAACACCATGAAACAAAGAATAGACATATTTTGAATAATTTAATATAAGTGCATAATATGTTATGTAATAATTATTGAAATTTGAAAATAATGATTTTGAAAAATAATAATAGGAATTACGAACAAAAAGAAATTAAATTAAATAGAACTATAAGTATAAAAAAGACTCAACTAGGCTTACTAGGGGTAGGGCATTTGCCCGACTGGATGGCTACCACCCGTGGTCTAAAGTATGTCGCCATAACAACCTTGAGTTGTGTTCCGGCATTAGTGACCAGGTTCCAGTCTCCCTTAAGAGAGCAGCACCGCATTTGTAACACCTTTGCTGTTGCAAATGTCCATAGGCGATGGTAACCGCTTTCCATCAAGTGGGCCGTCTGCCTGTCTGCTGATCTCCTGCAATAAAAAAAAAACATAGCTCTTGTCATGCACGCTCGTCTGTTCTTAAGGCTCCTGACATCACCTTCTGCTAGTACACGATCAATTTGATCATGGAAGATGTGCCGTGGCCTTCCACGACTTCTGCATTCATCCACTTTTGCATTGTATATCTGTTTGCATTCTTTCCACTATAAGATACCTAAATATATATTAATACGTAAAGCAAAAACACAGCAAAAACTTCGTACCCGTTTTTACGAAAATTGCGCGGACGGAGGAGTACGAAATTTCACATACTTACCGCCTTACTTATAATAATCACGTTAAGAAACGATTAGGCATCTCTTAAGTAAGAAAAACAGAATCAGACCCTAGTCACAACAGTTTAATTAAATATATTATCAAAATGATAAAAGCAAATTAGTTATGTCTCTTATAAAAAGTTGCAGATATTTATTTATCTTGTTTTGACAAAAATTAAAGCGGTAAAATGTTTCATGAGAATAATTTGGAAGTCATTTAGTGATGTTATCTTAACTTTCATTTGTGCAGGAACGGAGAAAGAATAAAATTTCCTGCGTTGGGGCGGCCTGTCGTAAGAGGCGACTTAACAACCCACAGCCAGGTGGAAAGGCATTTGCCCGACTGGATGGCTACCACCCCTGTCTAAAGTAACAAGCATTGCATTACACGCACACTTCACAAACAAACTAAGACACACAGAACCTAAAAATTAATAACCCAAGCACAGAAAAGAAAAAACAACACACATGGCATTAGATAAGACAATATATATAAGTATAGATATAAGGCCCATACTGCACATGCACTTCCTCACAACACAAGCATGTAACAGATACACTCTACATTAGTATAAGTTTAGTATTAAAACTAGAATAAATTAATATAATAAGTTATTCGTAAGACACATACACTTCAACACAAATATCAATAAATTAATGTCACACACAAGAACCAAAATAACTAATAAGCGTGTTAAATTCAAAAAATTAAGTTGTAAAAAGGGGTACGGAACTCGAGTCCGTAGAGTTGTTAATAATAAAAAACAAAAAATAACCCTGTCTAAAGTATGTCGCCATAACAACTTTGAGTTGTGTTCCGACGTCAGTGACCAGGTTCCAATCTCCCTTAAGAGAGCAGCAGCGCATTTGTAGCACCTTTGCTGTTGCAAATGTCCATAGGCGATGGTAACCGCTTTCCATCAAGTGGGCCGTCTGCCTGTCTGCTGAACTCCTGCAATAAAAAAAAACTTTGTATCTACCCTACTTTTAAACTTTTGCGTAAATAGAGACCTTAAAGCTACCCTTATAATTCAGATGAGCTTTTAAAGCGTAATGCTAAGGAAACTATTAAAACGCTTTTCCAATAAAGTTCGACTTTCCTGAAGCGTTAATTGGCAGTGCTTGGCCGCAAAATGAACTGTCTACGTTTATTGACGCGGATGAATCCGGCCGTGTGCCAAATACCTGAACATAACATATAATAAGATGCTTGTCAGGCATTTGCTTGAGATGCCTGATTAAGGCTTCGATGTAAGTACTTCTATATTTATGTCGCTGTGCCCGCGACGTCGTCCGCGTGCTTTCAAAACCCTCCGATTTTGAAACATTCTTCATTGGTGCTCCGCTTCTATTGATCTTAGCGTGATGATATATAGCCTATAGCCTTCCTCGATAAATGGGCTATCCAACAGTGGAAGAATTTTTTAAATCAGACCAGTAGTTCCTGAGATTAGCGCGTTCAATCAAACAATATTAGTATATTTGGCTACAACACTAATACTTACATTTTAAATATCATGATATGTTTTGAATGAAACGTCCGAATTGAATAATTCAAAAAGTTCTGGAAAGGTATTGAATTCGTCTTGAATATGGAGTAATTTATTTTGATAAAGATTAATACCAAGGTACAAAATAAAGAGTTTTTGAAGCGACGGCATTTTAATTATTTAAAAAAATAAAAGAAAACACTTATTGTGAGATAACTACAATTGTTAGACATATGGTTTATATTTTTTGTAGACAATTATATGTTCTGCAAAGTGGTAGTATATTGTTTTGTTCTATAATCAATAGTTTTCGCAGCGCACGCCGTGTAAGGATTTTTTCGGGTCATTTTTTTACACCTTGGGTTACATTATTGGACTTTTAGTAAGGATCCCTAATTTTTTGAAAATATAATATAGCCTTCCTCGATAAGTGTACTATTCAACACTGAAATAATTTTTCAACTCGGACCAGCGGTTCCTGAGATTAGCGCGTTTAAACAAACAAACAAACTATTCAGCTTTATAATATTAGTATAGATTTGTATGAAATTGGTATATTTTCTTGGTATATTACGAGATAGTGATAGTGTTAGTCTTGCGGCTTTTTGGTAATACCGATAAAAGGGTGAAGGGTTAAGACAAAAAAACTGCCAAGTGATGATCATAAAAGTCTTTAATTTGATACCCATAACAGTAAAAAAGTTATAAATATACTTCTGTACGTGTATATATCACTGAACTCCTCCTAAACCATTCATTCATCAACTTGAACTCACCGCAATCACCTTCAAAGTATATTGACATTAAAATCAACTGCTTTTTATTATTACAAATCATTATCACGTATTCATTACGATGCCAAGGCGATACGCGCTCGGATCTAGACTCCTGCGCACGTGCTTTTAGACTTACCTGTGTGTGTGCAATGTGAATACTTATAACCTGGTTTTACTTATGAGATAAATTTTAGAACTATTTATACTTTACGTACATCAAGATGTATTTAAGGAGCCAGCCTTCTGGGAACCCTACCCATGGTAGGGTTCCCAGAAGGCTGGCTTCGATGACCTATGCTCAGTATTCTACTTATAGTCTTAAGGGATTATATGTAGAATAAAATATAACCTTCGATTACCCTGTAGGCATTAAAGGATTCCGTTCTAAGAGAAGCCCCGGTAAGGAAGGGACTATTGTAGAAAATAGGATCATAAGGCAAATGTCTTATCATTAGCTCAGGTGGTAGGGTTTTTTGTCAGTCTGAATGTCTATTAACGTAGTCTAGAATGTGCAACGATAACATCCTCGAGTTCCAGCATTAGTAGCCTGGTTAGAGTCCTCCTGTTCAGGGCCCGCAGCACATTGGCAGTACGTTTGGTGTTGCAAATGTCCATAACCGACGGTAACCCCAGCCCATCAAGAGGGTCATCATCTTGTATCCCAGCAACAAAAAAAAAGATTAGGCTCCTGTGGACTGCTAGAAGGTCAGCTCCTCTAGCAGTTCACCACGGGATTTATGGACCTTGGATAAAATGAACAGATTTTTATCCGTACAGGAACAGAGAAAGAATACAATTTTCTGCGGCCCGGCGGCCTGTCGTAAGAGGCGACAAAACAACCCACAGCCAGGTGGTAGGGCATTTGCCCGACTGGATGGCTACCACTCCTGGTCTAAAGTATGTCGCCATAACAACCTTCAGTTGTGTGCCGGCATTAGTGACCATGTTCCAGACTCACTTAAGAGAGCAGCAGCGCATTTGTAGCACCTTTGGTTTTGCAAATGTCCATAAGCGATGGTAACCGCTTTCCATCCAGTGAAATTGTATTCTTTGTCCATTCCTGCGCGGATAAGATTTCACGGGCGAGGGTGGATAAAGGGTTACTCCTCCCAGCCCAACTCCTCCAGGAATCCGCCAGCTTCTTAACGTCAACGAAAACTTCTCGGGGGCTACCTGAGTTATTCAGATACTTCACCCTATATTGGGTCTCCTCTCCGCATTCAGGCAGGACATGGGCGGCTGTTTCTTCTATGGTAATAGCATTCCCTTTGCACCAAGTGTCAATCAGTCAGTTTATTGCCTCCTTCAGATAATAAAAGCAAAGCCCCTCTTATTATTCCACACTCATAATCAGCTAAACATAGTATGCGTCGTGAATCGCGAGCGCCGCCTACACAGGCCCTTTCCTCGTCCCCCCGTAAATGCCCCCCCTCCTCCCCCCCTCGCTGGTGCTGCTAAGAGAAATGCCGTGACCTTGTTTCTTGACCTACTGACGACGTCGCGGCCGAGCACCGTCGCACGCACACATACAAGCAAACTAACAAACAAGTGCTTTTTACAAAGAGTTTTCCGACGCTAAAAGTTTTCTTCGAACAAAGATTGGTTAGGAAAATTATTGTTGTAATGACAAAGTAAGGCTTGGCGCTGTTGACTATAGCCATGGAAGTAATAAGGAGTTCAGCTGAGCAATTTTAAAACCTAGCAAGTGCTTTCCAAGGAATTTTAACAAAATATCACAAAAGAAATTGTCCAGAAGTTCGAATCATTTCGAAACTATTAAGGTTGTTGGAAATTATACCACACTTTGATAGTTTTCACATGTAGAGAGCCTAGCATGACAATAAACACATATTTAAAAAAACAATTCCAGTTTTACCATTCCTTAGCTGACATACATACATACATACATAACTTCACGCCAGTTCCCTTGCGGGGTAGGCACGAACAACAGAGTGCCATTTAGTCTTATTTTTACATACCTCACTTGCCTCTTTGACATTCATAACTCTTGTCATGCAAGCTCGTCTGTTCTTAAGGCTCCTGACATCACCTTCTGCTAGTACACGATCAATTTGATCATGGAAGGTGTGTCGTGGCCTTCCACGACTTCTGCATCCATCCACTTTTGCATTGTATATCTGTTTAGTCATTCTTTCATCATGCCCGAACCACCGGAGCATTCCTTTTCTTACCTTCACCCCGACACTCTCTTTCAGACCAACTCTCTTTCTTACTTCGGTATTAGGAACGCGGTCCGCGAGCGTCACTCCGCAGATTTTGCGCAGTGCTCGCATCTCGACCGCGTTTACTCTCTATTCCTTAGCTGAGTCATATATAAAGAGTTTTTCATAACTTTTCTTATTATTATGCAATACTAAAACTTTAGAAAAATAACTTCGTAATAAAACTACGTTTTAACAGTTTTAAGCGCGATAATTTTATTTGGTTTTGGTTTTTCCGACGTTTCGGCCACTTTTCAGTGGCCGTGATCGCGGAAGACAAAGATGTCAAGTGTCAACGAGTATTGTTAAAGTTTTATTTAGCCTACCGCCAACTTGTTAATTTTAATTTTGTTTATGGTTATTATTTACTCTATGGGAGCCTAATCTAATTTACTACCGCTTCGCAACATGTTATGGCCTGAAGAGAAGAAGCGGCGCAGGAAACTCTTCAGCAAATAATAAGCATAAACAAAATTAAAACTAAATAATTAAAATTAACAAGTTGGCGGTAGGCTACATAAAACTTTAACAATACTCGTTGACACTTGACACCTTTGTCTTCCGTGATCACGGCCACTGAAAAGTGGCCGAAACGTCGGGAAAACCAAAATCAAATAAAATTAGTGCGCTTAAAACCGTTAAAACGTAGTTTTATTATGTATACAAGTTGCGAAAACTTAAGAATATATTAAATTAACTTCATTTTTTTTTTTTATTAAAGGAGATCAGCAGACAGGCAGACGGCCCACTTCATGAAAAGCGGTTACCATCGTCTATGGACATTTGCAATACCAAAGTTGCTACAAATGCGCTGCTGCTCTCTTAAGGGAGTCTGGAACCTGGTCACTAATGCCGGAACACAACTCAAGGTTGTTATGGCGACATACTTTAGACCAGGGGTGGTAGCCATCCAGTCGGGCAAATGCCCTACCACCTAGCTGTGGGTTGTTAAGTCGCCTCTTACGACAGGCCGCCCGGCCGCAGGAAATTGTATTCTTTCTCCGTTCCTGCACGGATAACTCATTTCCGGGATAAATTCCTTTTCCTACATATTTTACAGCTGAAGCAACAGACAGTCCGGACTCCTGATGGAAAGTGGGTTTTTTTAAAACCACATATCGTTGTACTGCGGGATCGAGTGGGTTAAAATTTTAATGGCCTAGCTCACTAAAGCAGAGGTCCTGGGTTTGATTTCTGGCATGTTAAATTTCGTAAATTAACTTCCAGTTATATATGGCTTGGATGTTTAGGATCGACCCCAGAGTTGTCAAGATCTATATTATCTTCAACACGAGCATAACTTATTCAGCCTGGAGATATGCAAAATGTGTCTTTATTTGCCAATTAGTTTCTTTTTTAAATCTAATATTACCATCATATAGAAATTTTGAAGTTTTCATGAAGAATGTATATAAGTTCTGTACTATAAAGAGTAAACAAATCAAATCAAATAAAAAAATAAAGTCGTGGTAGCGTAATGGCTAGCGCACGCGTCCCAGACTCAAAGGGCGCGGGTTCGATCCTGGCCGGGACGCACGCACCTCATAGTCAGTTTTCTGATCTAATGTGCATATTGCTACAATTACCTTGTGCTAACAACGGTGAAGGAAAACATCGTGATGCAACCTGCACATCGAGATAATTGATGTGTCAAACCTGCCAAGCCGCCTTGGACAAGCGTGGCGGGTATACTGTCTGTTCCCCCTATAATGGGAGGCCCATCCCAGCAGTGGGACATTAATGAGCTGATATTATAAAAAAGAGTAATCTGTCTACCTATCTCATAATTATCATTATCCAAGTGTTGCGTTTGGTGCGTTCGCTCCGTTGCCTATGGTCCGCTACATAGTCTTCTATCTTTCGTGAGGTCGTCGGCATCCCTCGATTTGAGACCATTGATATACATGTCATCCTTCACAACGTCAAGCCGGCATTACTTGAGCTTTCCCCTTCGACCGGAACATGGCTGAGGCGGCATGGCTAGACATTTGTTCCCCACGTAATTAGTCGGTCTCCGTACAACGTGGCCGTACCAGCGTAAGCGACTCTCTTACAGTTTGTCGGATGTGTCACGGATATGAAAATTGCCGCGGATGCGAGAGTTATAGACGCGGTCTTTCCGCGTAACTTTTCACATCCATCACAACATAGTCATCTCCACAACACACAGCTCATGCTTATGTCGCTCAAGTACAGGCTTCACTGCAGTATAAAAGTATAGTTCTAACAATGGGTTTACAGACCTGTCAATCTACTTTAAACATACGCTTTGTGGCGAAGCCTTCAAATTCAAATTCAAAAGTTTTTATTCAAAATAAGTTCCACTGGAGAACACTTTTTGAAGGTCATACATGTAAGTTAAAATTTAATTTTTACTTCCTATTCTATGTACACCGCTTCGCAACGTGTTGATGCTGTAAAGGAGAAGAAGCGGCAACAAACTCCCCGGCAACACGTCTAGCTAAATATTGTTTTTCTTTATATTTCATATTCTATTTATATCTCAAATCCTTTTTTTTTATAAGTGTTGTACAGAAGTATGTTACAGAATTACTTTTTGAAGAATTAATGGAGTTGTAGCAAACAATGCATACTCAATAAGACCAAGACAATAAAAGGAAAGAAAAATAATGTTATAGTTATAATAATGACATGACGTGCTAAAATGTTATGCTGCAATATGTCTCCACAAATCCATAAATGTCCTTAGGTAGGTAGTGACACCTCGGACCTGACAGCCAAAGCAAGGCAACGCCTCCTTGCTTGCCTTGTCCAACCGGCACGGAGTAGAGATCGCTAGGGCTAAGACTCAAGCTTCAGGAATGGAAGTGATAAATGGCCTAACGTCGGAAGTAGCTTCGGTGAACCTGCAACCTCTCTACACCCTTTAACCATTCAAACCCATGATGCCCCTGTCATCTATGGCACGCTACACTGGCCGGAGCTTGTCTTTTGGTGTATTTTTATATGGTGTAGACAGGGATAATTACAGGTCAGTGTCACGTCAGGTGGTAGGGCATTTACCTGACTGGATGGCTACCACCCCTGGTCTAGAGTATGCCGCCATAACAACCTTGAGTTGTGTTACGACATTAGTGACCAGGTTCCAGTCTCCCTTAAGAGAGCAGCAGCGCATTTGTAGCACCTTTGGTGTTGCAAATGTCCATAGGCGATGGTAACCGTTTTCCATCAAATGGGCCGTCTGCCTGTCTGCTGAACTCAAGCAATAAAAAAAAGAACGTCATATTTACATTAAATTTGTCAAGGGGCATCTACGTTTTGCCCTTCCCATGCCCCCACGCAGGCCCTCCAAAAGTCCGGCCTATTTGTATCCGGCCCGTCTTCTTCAAATACATACAATATAATAAAATATAATACTCAACACCATGAGTCAAAGTGGACAAGAAACAATAGTCATAATATCGAGGTCAATATCTTAATTACTTCCCACACATCACCAAAGTACGGAACACGTGTAATTATCATAGAATAATTTTTTGCTCGTTAATATTAATGACAAATTATAATTGAGTTCAATTTCGCAACATCAAAGCTCTTAACATCAATCATAAGACTAACATAGTCTGTTAGTAATGCCAAGTTGTTTTTATCTTATTATCATATATTTGCCTTATTACTAGTTAAAAGAGATGTACAAGTAAACAAATACCGTATGCGTCTCAAAAAAAAAAAAACAATCGCCGGTCGTTGTCACGCCACATTTATATTAGTTTGGGGAAAAAGTTTCAACGAGTATTGTATAAAGTTTTATTTAGCCTTTTTTATAAAGTTTATTTACATTTTACTAAAGTATGTAATTTTAATTTTGTTTATGGTTATTATTTACCATCTTGTAGGTAGGGACGTGATCCTAATGCTATAAAAATTTTGGGGCTACCGCTCAAAAAACTGCAACAAGTGGTTATGGCAGTCCTGAAGAGAAGTTAAGCAGACACTGCCTAAGAAACTCTTCAGAGACCGAAACATGCCTAGCTCTGAAGGTGCAATTTTAGGACTATACAGCGAATTAATTAATGGGTGGAAGGAAAAATAAAAGTGATTATTGCTGAGTGGCTAAAGTTGTGTTTGGTGTTCCGTTGTCACGCAGAAAGAGCTCACCCCTTCTCTTGAGGTCTGGCAGCTGGTTTCTCTCAACTTTTTGCATTAATCTCATCAGTTGTTCGCAGTACAGTTCAGAATCGATGGTCCTGCTTGGCGGTAACAGCTCATAATAAATAATGCCCTTCCAATCCCACCATACACACAGCATCACCTTGTAGCGAGTTTACCCGGGTTTCGCTACAGTCTGTGAAGCCTGACCGGCCTTTGACCACGATCTTTTTCGCACGTTCTTGTCGTACGTGATCCACTTTTCATCACCAGTTATCAGCTTCTTCAAAAATGGTTCGGTTTCATTACGTCGTAATAAAGAATCACAAACGAGTACACGGTTCATTAGGTTTCTTTCAGTGAGCTCATGAGGCACCCAAATATCGAGCTTTTTTGTGTACCCAGCTTTTTTCAAATGCGCCAAAACCGTTTTGTGGTCAATTCCCGGTTCTCCAGCTACATCGTAAGTACTAATATGCCGATCTTGCTCCACTTTTTCAAAAATGGCATAAATTTTGTCCGTAACAGGGCAACCAGAGCGACGTGCATTTTTGATATCAAAATTTCCGCATTGAAAACGCTTAAACCAAATTTGCGCTACTCTCACAGATACTGCATTAGGTCCATAAACATCACAAATTTTTTCGCGGCTTGTGTTGCATTTTTACCTTTTTTGTAGTAAAATTTTAAAATGTATCGAATCTCTTCATTAGATTCACTCATTTTAACAATAAGAAAAACAAATGAAAATCATTTTACTAATTTGAATTTGGAATTGTCTTCTTTAAAATTATAGCTTTTTAACGTTACCAAAACCAGCCAGATACAAATGGTATAGCCAAAGAGATCTTATTACAAGTTCATACATACTATATGCGAAAAGACTTTTTCCCCAACCTATTATTTAATTTGTTAAAGGGCCTCTACGTGTTGGCTCTCCCATGGCCCCCCACACAAGCCCTTCAAAAGTCCGGGCCATTTTTATGGCCCGTGGTCTCTAGAGACATACAATTCTGCAGAGACATACAAATAATAATAACCGGCAAGCAACACATATTGTATACTAGCTGTGCCCGCGACGTCGTCCGCGTGGAATTTGTTTTCAAAACCCCCTGATTTTGAAACATTCTTCATTGGTGCTCCGCTCCTATTGGTCTTAGCGTAATGATATATAGCCTATAGCGTAATGATATATAGCCTTCCTCGATAAATGGGCTATCATTCCTGAGATTAGCGCGTTCAATCAAACAATATTAGTATATTTGGCTACAACACTGATACTTACATTTTAAATATCGTGATATCTTTTGAATGAAACTTCCGAATTGAATAGTTCAAAAAGTTCTAGAAAGGTATTGAATTCGTCTTGAATATGGAGTAATTTATTTTGATAAGGATTAATACCAAGGTACAAAATAAAGAGCTTTTGAAGCGACGGCATTTTAATTGTTTAAAAAATAAAAGAAAACACTTATTGTGAGATTACAACAATATAATAGTTAGACATATAGTTACGTGATATTTTTTGTAGACAATTATATGTTCTGCAAAGTGGTAGTACATTGTTTTGTTCTACACTGAAAGAATTTTTCAAATCAGACCAGCGGTTCCTGAGATTAGCGCGTTTAAACAAACAAACTCTTCAGCTTTATAATATTAGTATAGATAACATTCCCAAATTAAGCAAGTTACGCTAGTACAACGAACTACTCTGAGGCCTATCCCAGACACCCAGACCATAGTAAATAACGGAGACGATTCGTTTCTGGAATTTACCATGCCGGAATCGAACCCTTAGCCTCTCGGTTGCACTGAGATAGGCTGGCAACGGTTTAGCTCGCTTAACCACAGAAGTCGTCATTCAACCTGAACAAAGCTTTATACAATGCCAAGATCCTTGTAAGACAAAAGACTCATCCATCTGAGCATAATCTGAGACCGTCTTCTGTTGCCAGTCCATAAAGTCACCTACTTCCGCGACACACATTCCTAATTCAACCGGATTGGGTCCTAGATATTTTTGGCAACATACCCCATTGGAATTTCAACGTTATTACTAAGGCACTAAAGCCGTTTTCCTTTCATATATTAAACTATTAATAAATTAAGACCTTAGTACAGTGGAATAAGGTAGAGGTTTGATTGTTCATGATAGTTTAAAACGGTAAGCGAAGTTTTGATGCGTGAGCTCGAATTCGGACAATTTTTAAAAGGCTTCTTGGATGATTTATGCAATGGGAAATAGACTCTGTGGCTTAGGTGTTAAGTGTATACTTGTATGGTTAGTTTAGTAGGTTCTAAAGTAGGTATGTCACGGTAGAGTTTGCATATTGAAACGTACGTGAGACTTTATTTCGGAGATCTGTAAGATGGATTGAATTTTATAAACTTTATCAAGTTAAGTGTGCACTGTAACAATTTTTTTTACCGATATCTTTTGTACTAGTGATGATTCTCTGCAAACACATTGTGTACGGGTGGTACGTATATGTAAACACAGTTTTAAATGTTTACAATATTGTTACGAGTTGCGGGACTCGAACTAAAATGTCTTTGGTTTTTTTTTTAAATCTTACATACATACATAACTTCACGCCAGTTCCCTTGCGGGGTAGGCACGAACAAGAGACATTCATAGCTCTTGTCATGCACGCTCGTCTGTTCTTAAGGCTCCTGACATCACCTTCTGCTAGTACACGATCAATTTGATCATGGAAGGTGTGTCGTGGCCTTCCACGACTTCTGAATTGTATATCTGTTTAGTGATTCTTTCATCATGCATTCTTTCCACATGCCCGAATCATCGGAGCGTTCCTTTCCTTACCTTCACCCCGACACTCTCTTTCAGACCAACTCTCTTTCTTACTTCGGTATTACGAACGCGGTCCGCAAGCGTCACTCCGCAGATTTTGCGCAGTGCTCGCATCTCGACCGCGTTTACTCTACTTTCATGCTCCTCTTCCATACCAACTCTCGCTTCCATACGTGAGCGTAGGTACCAGCACCGCGTTGTGTATGGCAAGCTGGGCCTTCTGGCTGAGGTTTTTAATCTTTATTTCATAAATGGGGTTTTGTCACTTTGTGATTATGTCACCCCGTCCAATCTTACAATTATTTCTGCTTCCTTAAACTAAGTACACAGGTATAATAATTGAACGAGCATTCTGGCCTCCCCAGAAAATGGAGAAGAGAGAGTACTGCTCCAGTTACTCACATTATAATCGACTGGAAGCTGACGCCGCAACGCCTCGCCCTGGACACACTCCGCCAGCACCTGATAGATACAGAGCAATTTCGTGAATTAGAAACCTTCATCATATATTTGAACTTGTTTGAAGGAATGTGCCCGGAGCGAAGTCTTAGTAGAGCTACAATAGTTTTCCTGTCCAATTCTACAGATGGCAAGAAGAACCACGGGCATCGAAGGAGTCGACATTGGAGGGTTGTGTACCATATGCCCTTCGAATGTGAGTTTATTAGAACTATACAAACACGTTTTTTTTTTTTTTGCATGATGAAAGAATGGCTAAACAGATATACAATGCAAAAGTGGATGGATGCAGACGTCGTGGAAGGCCACGACACACCTTCCATGATCAAATTGATCGTGTACTAGCAGAAGGTGATGTCAGGAGCCCTAAGAACAGACGAGTGTGCATGACAAGAGTTATGAATGTCAAAGAAGCAAGTGAGGTGTGTAAGAATGGGCCTAAATGGCGCTCTGTTGTTCGTGCCTACCCCGCAAGGGAACTGGCGTGAAGTTATGTATGTATGTATGTATGTAAGTATACAGTATTAGCTTGTCTAAAAGTAACAGGCAGCGCATTTCAACTTCGAATAGTTTGTACAGTAAAAGAATTATTGAAAAAATTTGAATAATGTTTGGAAGTATTGAGTCTAATTGAATACAAATCTTATACTATAATATAAAGCTGAAGAGTTTGTTTGTTTATTTGATTTAACGCGCTAATCTCAGGAACTACTGGTCTGATTTAAAAAATTCTTTCAGTGTTAAATAGCCGTTAAAAAATAAAACTGCATTATCTAATGTCGGCTTACTGTAATTTCAGAATCGGAGCATCGTGTCTGCAGAACTGAACGCTTTGCCACCGCCTCCCACTTGCCATTTTTTTTTTTTTAAAGCGCATTGTCTCATTCTGTATATTTGTTTTGTACGAACTTCAGACGACTGTGTAAGATGGCATACTTTCGGCTACTTTTACTATCTCTCGAGCATTGCAATTGATTTATGGATAAGCTGAGGTGTGAATTGGTTGTCAAATACCGGACTTCTCAAGGTTATTTGGCTTTTTGTAATGTTTGTTTTGTCTTCATTTCCTCTTATATTCGGATAGAAACAGAGAAGAACAATAATAAAGAATTGCAATAGGGTAGAGGACTGTATTGACTTACAAAACATCATCCCCTCATTGAATTTGTACGAGCGTACCTACCTATGACGTCACAAGTACGTAAAAGCCCTATTTAGGTACAAGGAGTCAAATGGCACATAAATTATTGATTGTAAAGTTTTTTTTTTATTTTTTTTATTGCAGGAGTTCTGCAAACAGGCAGACGGCCCACTTAGTGGAAAGCGGTTACCATCGCCTATGGACATTTGCAACACCAAAGGTGCTACAAATGCGCTGCTGCTCTCTTAAAGGAGACTGGAACCTGGTCACTAATGCCGGAACACAATACAAGATTGTTATGGCGGCATACTCTAGACCAGGGGTGGTCGCCATCCAGTCGAGCAAATACTCTACCACCTGGCTGTGGCTTGTTTAGTCGCCTCTTACGACAGGCCGCCGGGCCGCAGGAAATTGTATTCTTTCTCCGTTCCTGCACGGATGAAAAATTAAGTTGTAGATTGGTACACGAGGGGTGAGAGTGACCTATTTAAGCACGAGATGATTTGGCATACGAGCGTAGCGAGGGCGCTAACAATTCGAGTGCCTAAATAGGTCTTTCACCCAAGATTAACACACTGCTTTTCATTTCGAATATGAGGAAAGTAAATAAAAACTGATTAGTTAAACAAGCAACTATTTCTCTAATTGAATCAGGCGTTAAATCCATATCTAATTTTGATGAACTCATTTAGTAGGTCACATATGAAATGTCAAGTAAATTTCTTTTTCTGTAGCATTCTACCAGTCAGTATTTTTTGTAATTGCTGACAGTAAAAATTTAGTTTACATACATACATAACTTCACGCCAGTTCCCTTGCGGGGTAGGCACGAACAACAGAGCGCCATTTAGGCCCATTCTTACACACCTCACTTGCTTCTTTGACATTCATAACTCTTGTCATGCACACTCGTCTGTTCTTAAGGCTCCTGGCATTTAGTTTACATAAATTTAGTTTCAATTTATGTAAATTGAATAATAATAATAATAACAATAATAATCCCGCAGGGGGGCTTTGTGGCGAAGCCTTAGGTGAGTAGCGACACCAATTCGTTCGGCCCATAATTGGAAAAGCCCTGGGCCGGACGGCTTGCATAACTTCTGGATCAAGTGGTTCAAAGTTTCGCATCCCTGTTTGGCTACACAGTTCCAGGACGCCTTAAATTCAGGAAATGTCCCAACCTTCATGACCACGGGTGTCTCGTACCTGACTCCGGAGGCCAAGGCAAGGCCCCCACCTCCGTGCTTGCCTTAGCCAGCCGGCACGGAGTGGAGATCGCTAGAGCTAAGACTCAAGCTCCAGAGGTGGAAGTGATAAATGGCATCGCGTCAGAAGTAGCTTCGGTGAACCTGCAGCCCACCTCTCTACACCCTCTAGCCAGTCACACCCATGTTGCCCCTGTCTTCTATGGCATTTTTTGGGGCCCATGCAGGGAGTGGCGAGTCACCGTCTGCCCATTTTTCCATGTTCTCCGAACATTGCGACGGGCAGACGCCATAGTCCCCATATTCCCAGACCTCTAGTACAACTAGCAGTGCACCCCAATAGGCCGGTACTTTGTGTTCTCATTTCCTACAATAGTCCTAGAATGGCCAGGGCTTATCCTTGAGTGCATTATTACATGGCGTAGACAGGGATAATCGCCGGCCAGTGTCACGCCACATTTAGATTAAATTTTTCAAGGGGCCTCTACGTGTTGGCCTCCCTATGGCCCCACGCAGCCCTCCAAATCTCCGGGCCATTTTTATGGCCCCTGGTTTACAAAGACATACAATAATGATAATAATAATATTCGGCAGACAAACATACACATTGTATATCCCCAAGCTAAGCAAGTTACGATTGTGCTATGAATGATGTACAACAGACCCCTCTGGGGCCGGTCCTAGACACCCAGACCATAGTAAATAACAGAAAATTTGCTTCCGAAATTTACCAAGCCAGAAATCGAACCCGAGGCTTCCGTGTTCCAGCGAGTTCGGCTGGTTAAGACTTAGCTAGGCCTGTGGTCTTTAAAGACATACAATACAATAATAATCGGCAGACAAACACACAAAATATTTTATATCCCCAAATTAAGCAAGTTACGCTCGTGTTAGGGGTAATAATATACAACGAATTCTGGAGCTGATTCCCAGACACCCAGACTATAGTAAATAATGGAGAATATTCATATCCGAAATTTACCATACCAAGAATCGAACGCGGAGCCTCTGCGTTTTTTTTTAAGGCGGGGGAAATAGTAATCAAGCCAGCTTGTGTGGAGACTCGGAGAAGTTGCAGCTGCCAAGAGCATACTATTGCTGCAGTGTTATCGGCCCCGACCGACGCGTGTCGTTCCCCTAGCAACGACCCAGTTTGTGCGTAAATCGGTTAAGCATTTTCCCTCGCCTCAAAACAAAAAAAAAAGGGAGCCTCTGCGTTGCAGTGAGGTAGACTGGCAAAGGCTTAGCCCGGTCAACCACAGCAGCCGTCACGGATAGTAGTGCTTACATCTTATTATGTTTTTACCCTGAAAATGTAAGAGTACTAAGCGCAGCAGTGGACCATTTATAGGCAGTAGTTTTTTTATTCAAAGGACTTTAACAAGAATACACAACAATCAGAGAAGACAACATTAGCAACAATGTTGCGTAGGAGACCGGCCGTTAAATGCTGTCGATCCCTCCCACATTGCAACCTTATTTTAGGATAAACTATTTCTAAGTTTCTAAGGAAATTTACCGTAACCTTTTAAACAGATACAGTTAAGTATTTATAACTAGTATTTGCTTACGGCGTCACTCGCGTTAATGCAAATTTTACAAACAGATTTTTTTTAATTTTCATCCGTGCAGGAACGGAGAATACAATTTCCTGCCTGGGGGCGGCCTGTCGTAAGAGGCGACTTAACAACCAACAGCCAGGTGGTAGGGCATTTGCCCGACTGGATGGCTACCTCCCCTAGTCTAAAGTGTGTCGCCATAACAACCTTGAGTTGTGTTCCGGCATTAGTGATCACGTTCCAGTTTTCCTTAAGAGAGCAGCAGCGCACCTGTAGCAACTTTGCTGTTGCAAATGTCCATAGGCAATGGTAACCGCTTTCCATCAACTGGGCCGTCTGCCTGTCTGCTGATCTCCTGCAATAAAAAATACATACATAACTTCACACCAGTTTCCTTGCGGGGCAGGCACGAACAACAGAGCGCCATTTAGGCCCATTCTTACACACCTCACTTGCTTCTTTGACATTCATAACTCTTGTCATGCACGCTCGTCTGTTCTTAAGGCTCCTATATATTTTCTCCTCCATGATTCCATCGGGGGGATGCGACGGGACCAACCTTTGTTAGTGATGCGGGTCACTCTGCATCCCGGGGTGACCTAAGCTTGTTACGCGATTGAACAATAGGTGTAGCCTTGCTTGTCATCTCATATTCTTCGACACAAGCGCAGGGTATGGGACGCAGTTTTAGATTTAGCGGAGTAGTTGGTTCCGCCCAGTCTTGGTACGCGCTGCGCGGCACTTATCACCGCGGTCCGGTCACTTCCCCACAACTGAGAGGGTCTCAGCATGGTACGAAATGTATTCCGCCTGCGCATCAAAAAGCATCCATCGGGAGTCCCACCCTCAGACCTTGCAGTAACCTCCCCCAGGGCCGGGAGGCAATGCGCCAACGAATTCCCAAGCGTTATAAATTGGATATTGTATGTCATAAAGTTATCAGAAATGTCAATCTTAATTTTTAATTCAAAATACATATTGATAAATACCCGTAACGCCATCTAGCGAAAGTAGGTGGAACTGAGATTAACAAATTAAAGCTGCTGTATCGTCTTGTCGTTCCGTGACGAAGTAGTTATTAATTAATTGCAAAGGTGGCGCTCGGAGCGCCGTCTTTTCAGTTGTATTCATCTATCCCTCGGGAACAATACTTTGTTCTGGATGAAATGTACCCTATACTATTCTATACCTTTAACAACGTGTATGCAAATTTTGGTCAAGATTTGTTGCGTAGTTTAGGCGTGAATGCGTCACGTAACAAACTCATATCTATACTAATATTATAAAGCTGAAGAGTTTGTTTGTTTGTTTAAACGCGCTAATCTCAGGAACCGCTGGTCCGATTTGAAAAATTCTTTCAGTGTTGAATAGTACATTTATCGAGGAAGGCTATAGGCTATATTATATTTTCAAAAAAAATTAGGGATCCTTACTAAAAGTCCAATAATGTAACCCAAGGTGTAAAAAAATGACCTGAAAAAATCCTTACACGGCGTGCGCTGCGAAAACTATTGATTATAGAACAAAACAATGTACTACCACTTTGCAGAACATATAGTTGTCTACAAAAAATATCGTAACCATATGTCTAATTATTGTAGTTATCTCACAATAAATGTTTTCTTTTATTTATTTAAATAGTTAAAATGCCGTCAGTTCAAAAACTCTTTAGTTTGTACCTTGGTATTAATCCTTATCAAAATTAATTACTCCATATTCAAGACGAATTCAATACCCTTCTAGAACTTTTTGAATTATTCAATTCGGACGTTTCATTCAAAAGATATCGCGATATTTAAAATGTAAGTATTAGTGTTGTAACCAAATATACTTTTAGGGATTTGTGCGTGCACCTCTTGTAGGTGAAGACGCGTCCCTTTTTATAATGTTCGCCTCTACAGGAGTTGGGAAACGAAGTAACACCACTATTTAAATATTGAACATCTACATATCGAGTTTTTAAGGCGCGTGACAAAATATAACGTAGTCTCATGTGTAATAATAATCGAGAGAGAGGACATAGGTCATAGATAATGCAAATCTTAAAAACTAGTGTTGCCACACTAAACACAAAAAGTATAGTGGCGAGTAAGGGCGCCACATACTAATATTGTTTGATTGAACGCGCTAATCTCAGGAACTACTGGTCTGATTTGAAAAATTCTTTCAGTGTTGGATAGCCCGTTTATCGAGAAAGGCTATAGGCTATATATCATCACGCTAAGACCAACAGGAGCGGAGCACCAATGGAGAATGTTTCAAAATCGGAGGGTTTTGAAAGCAAATTCAAGTTAAGCGGACTGTATTTGTGCGAATTATGCGAATATGGATATGGTATAGATAGATAGTGAGGCACCTTTATTTTGAGTATTAGGTGTGTATGTTGGACGGGGAGGCTAGGGAGGTATACCTACCCCTTCTGCCTGCTATGTCAAGAAAATGTACAGCTCTTGAGATATTAATGTTCTTGTGCAGCGGTCAGCGAGTGTCAAAAACAATTTGATCAGTAGTTATCAATGAAAAGTTCTTCTGTTTGCTTACTTTAACACCTTTACTCTTTACTGTACTTTACCGTGCAGGAACGGAGAAAGAATACAATTTCCTGCGTTGGGGCGGCCTGTCGTAAGAGGCGACAAAACAACCCACAGCCAGGTGGTAGGGCATTTGCCCGACTGGATAGCTACCACCCCTGGTCTAGAGCATGCCGCCATAACAACTTTGAGTTGTGTTCCGGCATTAATGACCAGGTTCCAGACTCACTTAAGAGAGCAGCAGCGCATTTGTAGCACCATTGGTGTCGCAAATGTCTGTCTGCTGAACTTCTGCAATAAAAAAAAACCTTTTACACCCTTTGCACTTTAGACCTCTTGCAGCAATAGAGGTTTTAAAGAAGAACTTGCCACGGTTCCCCACTTAGACGCGATATCAGTGAAGTGGTTGTTCAAAACTAAAATAAATTCTCATAAATAAATCATCAATCATAACATGCTACTTCACATACTCAAACCAACGCGCACTACCACCGCATTGCATTACACGCACACTTCACAAACAAACCAAGACACACAAAGAGCCTAAAAATTAATAACCCAGGCACAGAAAAGAAAAAAACAACACACATGGCACTAGATAAGACTACATATAAGTACTAGCTGTCCCGGCAGACGTTGTTCTGCCCTGATGAAATAAAATTTAGAACCCGATTCCAGCGCCACCTACCGGGTCCAAATGTAAGCTATCCTATCTTTCAAGTCGGATCAAACTGCACACGGTGTGCAAATTTGATTAAAATCGGTCAAGTAGTTTAGGAGTCCATTGAGGACAAACATTGTGACACGAGATTTATATATATTAAGATAGATATAAGGCCCACACTGCACATGCACTTCCTCACAACACCAGCATGTAACAGATACACTCTACATTAGTATAAGTTTAGTATTAAAACTAGAATAAATTAATATAATAAGTTATTCGTAAGATACATACACCTCAACACAAAAATCAATAAATTAATGTCACACACAAGAACCAAAATAACTAATAAGCGTGTTAAATTCAAAAAATTAAATCTAGAAACTATGTTGTAAAAAAGGGTACGGAACTCGAGTCCGTAGAGTCGTTCATAATAAAAAAAAAACATGCTACTTCATCTTAGATATAGCGATTGGTTTAAAGCGTTATTTGTGATGAGACTTTTTTTTTTATTGCAGGAGCTCAGCAGACAGACAGACGGTCCACTTGATGGAAAGCGGTTACCATCGCCTATGGACATTTGCAACAGCAAAGTTGCTACAAATGCGCTGCTGCTCTCTTAAGGGAGACTGGAACCTGGTCACTAATGCCGGAACACAACTCAAGGTTGTTATGGCGACATACTTTAGACCAGGGGTGGTAGCCATCCAGTCGGGCAAATGCCCTACCACCTGGCTGTGGGTTGTTTGTTGTTTGAAAATTGTATTCTTTCTCCGTTCCTGCACGGATAGAAGGAATCACATATAGGAATCAATTCAATTTTATAAATGAATGAAGGGATTTTTATACAAAGTTCTGGATATTAATGATTACTTAGTTTCAACACTCGCCGGCCTTATATATGGCCGCTTGACATTTGACTCATCCAATACTTACCGCTATATTTTAAAATATTCATAATTTTATACTTATTATTATAAATGACTACACCCATTAAAGCCTTATAAAAATGACGTTAAATATTGCAGGTAACGTATGTCCATTTGAGTCTAATCACACTTAGAATAGAGTTAATTTTTCTAGTGTACCGTACTTTTGGATACTTTGGCTGCTTAGTTACCTTTGCCACTGTGATTGTTAACATACTAATGATGGCTTGAATTGTAATGTATATAAATTGCGGGTAGTTGCATATTTTATACATACGTAATAAACAGTCTCAATACCGCTGCCATATTGTTTCATTAGAGTCATCTCAGAATGAACTCATGTATTTGACGTTGTTCGTGTACCGATATATTTGGACAAGAAGGCTGATTCGAACTATTAAACGACCTTGGTTGTATCGATATTAATTACTTATGATAGTCTTATATATTTGACCACCTTGGCCACTCCTTTCTATAAGACGCTGACTGTACATACTATTCGTTAACGGCATTATTTTTAACGCTATAAATAATACTCATTTGACTGTGGTGAACAACTATAACAATATCCCAGATGAGGCCCCACCTTTACTAAAAGAAATGTTGATGAAAAAGGAGAGTGAAAAACAATTTCTTTGCAAACACGAGAAATACAATTCTCATGTATCATATCATATATTTATTTAAGTAGAAAACAATATAACTTAGATTAAACTAAGTCAAAGTGGAATACTTAATTCTAATTAATCTTTCAATAATCAACACTTATCCAAACAAGATCTATAGCCATATGGACTTACATATAATAATTATCTTACTTTATATTTATTTGCTTTACATACTAGATGGCGTAACTGTCAGTAAAAATAAAAATGTCTGTAGATTCCAATAATCATTTCGAAGTAATTCCAATAATCCACAGATAAAGCAAACAATAAAACAATCTCAAATCTTACGTTGAATTTAATTTTAACACTCGATCCATTTTATACATACATACATATATAAGCAACGTGGCAATCAATTTTATGTATGATGGATGTAATGCTTGTCATATAAATGTTGTCAAATTTAGGATGATAATTTTGGCAGCTCACGCCCATCACGTTTCATATTTCACTCTTAAAATGTACTACAAATAATGTCGTATTTCACCGATGAATTAAATTCTTAGTGAAGTGCCATGCATGTAATCATAGATTATCGAAAATCGGTTTTGAAATTAAATAAATTGAGCATATTAAGTAACAATATTATTTTTTGTAAATATATAAAAAAAGTTTTTTGTAATTATAATCGGACCATACAGAATAACCATCCACTGCCGATTTAATTTTCCATGAACAATAATATAATCGATAATCATACACTACCTCATCCCTAATATGAGCTGTTAAAGTTATCATCTCAATTTGACAGAGCGTAATATGTTCGTTATATTATAAACGTCAATTTAAAAAAATATAAAAAGCTTAATTATCAAACCATTGACAACAACGCCATCTAGTTTCATTCGCGTAAAGTAAATCAAATCAACATTTACTTGGTGTAACAATACAACACGTATATTAGATGTCAAATTCGTTTATAGCTCCTCAATTCCCCTCAACACTTGTTTGAAACTCAGAAATAAAGTGGGAACATATGTAAAAAAATTAAATTGTACAAGAAATAATTGTACATATAGGATCAAAAGTCGATCATTTACATACTATCCTAAACAAAAGTTGATGTTTTTTTTTTCAATTTAGGGAAAACTGTACTATTCTTGGCACCCATCTTCAATAATTGACATCTTATTAATTTGTAATAAGGTTTAGTTTTTCAGGATGATTAAAAATTCTTAATATGTACATATTTATTTTGTACCTATACAATGATAATAATAATAAAAATATGTGTTGTGGAATAATATACAACGGTCCACTCTGGGGCTGATATCAGACACCCAGAGCATTGTAAAAAACAAACCACAGAGGTTGTCATAATATACAAAATTATTGTATTGCTCCAAAAAAATCGGAGCTCTTAATATCTTGAACAAATGTCAATCCTTGAGTGCCAACAATTGTATAGTTTACCCTTTAATAATAAAAAAATGCTGTGTAAATAGACGGCATATGCCAATATTAATTTTATTTATGTCATATAAATTTCTATGAATAAAAATATTGACAGCACAAAACTGATGGAAAGTAAACGATAAACAATAATAATAGAAAAGACAATTGCCTTATAAAAAACGTAATAATTAATAGCCGTTCAGTTTTTCTAGTAGGTGGTGTCACAGTCGATTTTATCTAGTGTTTTGATAATTTATTATTTAAAATGTAATATTTCTTAGAACAAGACTGTCAAAATCTTAAAATTTAATAGGTTTCATTGCAGTTTTCGACTATTTGATCTAAAATTATAATACGATACGAAATAGAGAAAAACGATCCGTAACACAAATAAATCATGTATAATTTAGGTCTTGAGAGTAAGTTTTTTACTAGTATATTATCATTTCTAACAAAGGGGAACTATACTATTCTTAGCACCCCCCGCAGTGATTGTCACCCTGGTAACTTATTTAAGATAGTATCTTAATATTTTTTATTTTGTAACCATACAAGAATATTATTATTATCATTATATGACTATTTTTTTTAATGCATGAGTTCAGCAAGCAGACAGACGGCCTAACTGATGGAAAGCGGTTATCATCGTCTATGGACATGTAACACCAAACTCTCTATAGCGGACTGGAACCTGGCCACTATCGCCGGAACACAACTCAAGGTTGTTGTCGTGGCATATTCTAGACTAGGGCTGGTATTCATCTAGGTGGGTATATACCCTACCACTTCGCTGTGGATTGGTTTGTCACCTCTTACGGCTGTCCAGAAGGAAATTATAATCTCCGTTCATGCATGGACAAAATTATAAATAAAATAATAGGGTGCCAAAAACAGTATAGTTTACCCTACTTCTTTCATGACTAAAACGTTATACTTATTATCATAACTTGATAAATATTCCTATTCGATTAGTGCAAGTTTAATTATAAAAATACTGTGAACTAATGTAAAAATCTTAGTTAACATTTCAAAAAGTACAAAAAAGCACTCAAGTCATCTAATAAGGAATTTGATTACACTCAGCTTGGTCAAATACTTATAAAAAAAAACTACATCACTTAAATACTTAATTGTCTTGAAAATAGAATGTAATACAACGCCATCTAGCGACTAAGAAATAATTCAAAACAGATCACAAAATACAAGCTTTATATCTCAGTATCTATTTGTTTGCCTTGCTAATTATAATCTGATATAAACACGCAAGTAGTTTAATTTTTACCATTCGTAAGACAAAAAAATCGATAGTAAGACATAGAAAATGAAAACCAATCTACGTTAAGAATAAATTCGTGTATGGCTATTTAACTTTTTTAAATTAGTTATTAATTTTTCAAAAATTCGGCCACTACATTAATTTACTCTTAATATAGAAATTATCAACTATTCCATTAAATAATTTCAAAAAACAAAAAAAAAACCAAATAAACTTCACTATTTTCTCTAATACGTCGAGGCTTTTATGGAAAAACATCGTAAGCGACATAGTTTAAATATGTCATATTATATTGTAGCATACCTAAAATAATGTAGATTCCTAATACCTTAGGCTCATATTTGCAATAATAGCAAAATTGTAAATATACTAAAAATTAGCGATTTACGAAAAACAACTCGTAAAGTAGTTCTGCTATAAAAATATATCTTAGCATATATAAATTACGTGTCACGTTGTTTGTCCGCGATGGACTCTTAAACTACTTGACCGATTTTAATCAAATTTGCACACCGTTTGCAGTTTGATCCGACTTGAAAGATAGGATAGCTTACATTTGGACCCGGTAGGTGGCGCTGCAATCGGGTTCTACATTTTATTTCTTCAGGGCAGAAATATAAGTCGCTTACGATGTTCTTTCATAACAGGCTAGATTACTTGACACTAATTACTTTTGTAATATTAAAGAATCATTTGTATAAAAATTGTTACACAAACACTTGTAATTATTGACAATTACATTGACAACTTTTGCTCTAAAGCAGCCCACATAGGGTCGAGAGGCATGGTGCTGTAAACTATGGAGTCTTGGACAACAGATGGCGTTGGTTCACCGAAAATGACGTAGTCCTTTGCGCGTTCCGCGGCTTGGGACCGGCGGCGTCCGGAAGCCATGCGCACGCTTTTCATTATCGCCGTGGATTTGTTGCGCTCTGAGATAGCAAAATGAAATTAGCATAACCAACCAAACGTTCAAAAACGTAGCCATCCGGCTAAATGTGGTTGAATAGTCGGCTAAAATATCAGTTGACGGCTATACTTCGGCTAAGTTTTCAAGTTGACTTGACAACTATTACCCATCTGGTGCGCTGATGAATAACTTTTTTTATTTTATTGCAGGAGATCAGCAGACAGACAGTCGGCCCACTTGATGGAAAGCGGTTACCATCGCCTATGGACATTTGCACCACCAATGTTGCTACAAATGTGCTGCTGCTCTCTTAAGGGAGACTGGAACCTGGTCATTAATGCCGGAACATAACTTAAGGTTGTTATGGCGACATACTTTAGACCAGGTGGTTGTTTTGTCGCCTCTTACGACAGGCCGTCCCACGCAGGAAATATATATATATATATCGAGGGGTCCAAGGTTATTTGTATTAAGCGACATTTGCGAAATTGTGTCGATAGAGGAGTTTGAAGTTTCAATGACCCACAAAAAGAAGTCATTAGTAAACTAAATACTATATTTAAAAGAGAAAAAATCTGTAGTTTTTAGTTGGAAACGAGGTTCATTATAATTCCTTAAGTTTGAGACATTAGGATGCAAAAAACCCATCAAATCAATTCTGTCACAAAATGTCGCTTAAAACAAATAGCCTTTCACCCCTCGATATATATATATATATATATATATATATATATATATATATATATATATATATATATATATATATATATATATATTTCTGGGGATACTGATAAAATATTCAAGAAAACGTTATAATCTTATATGATATATATGAAATGCATAATACATTTGTATAAACAACAGAGTGATGTAGAGACAGAAGACGAAATCATAATATATAAGAAAGATTGACATAAATCTGAACAGCATGGTAGGCTTTCAGATGGGCACCCTACCACATGATGGGGAACTTTTCAACAATTAGGTCAGTAGCCTATCTGCTGTTTCGAGAATAAAATGTAAAACATGACAAGGAAATACCTTCGCTGGAGGAGAGCGGGCAGTATTTGATGGTGTGCGCGAAATCGCCTTGGGCACCGCAGAGCGTGCAAACAAAAGACCGCAAGACGGGGCAAAGCACGCGCCCGTAGGAGTCCTTCAGCGTGTGCGAGCGCACGAACGACTCGCGCTCGCCGTTGTTCCGGCAGAAGCGGCACATCACGGCCGGCGACCCTCTCTGCATACATACATACACAACTTCACGCCAGTTCCCTTGCGGGGTAGGCACGAACAACAGAGTGCCATTCAGGCTTATTCTTACACACCTCACTTGCCTCTTTGACATTCATAACTCTTGTCATGCAAGCTCGTCTGTTCTTAAGGCTCCTGACATCACCTTCTGCTAGTACACGATCAATACCTTCAATATGGTAATCGACAGCCTAAACAACTTGTCGTGTCATTTTTATACGCTTTTATTAGCTTCATACGTATGTTAGTAACGGAATCTTTCAAGTGAAATTGGATCGACTTCCCGGTTTCCGATTGAGCTGAAATTTTGCACGTATGTGTATATCGCGTGACAGTGCAATAATATGGCACCATGGAGCTGATCTGATGATGGAGTCGGAAGGTGGCCATAGGAACTCCTGTACTAAACAAGATAGACCCGTCGTGTTTGGGCTCGTTTTACTTGTCTTGGCTAGCACTCTGCTGCTACATGATATGCAGGATCTCAAAAGTTTGCATTTAAAAACCTTTTTAAAAAGCTTATTTTTACATAACGTTCCATTTTATCATAAGAGTGTATTTAATTCTTTTTTCAAAGTTTCCACGGAGAATGGAATTAAATCACTAAATAATCACTAAAAAATGAAAAATACTTTAAAAAAACTAAAAAAATACGCTTTTATTGAAAATCCAACTAAATAATAGAAAATAAATTAATAAGTAATAACAGCCCATAATTAATGTCCCACTGCTGGGCTCGGGGCTCCCACTATAGGGAATGGACAGTATACCCGCCACGCTTGTCCAAGGCTGCTTGGCAGGTTTGACACATCCGGTTATCTCGATGTGCAGGTTGCATCACGATGTTTTCGTTCACCGTTATTAGCACGTGTTAATTGTAACAGTATGCACATTAGGTCAGAAAACTGCCTATGTGGTGCATGCGTTCCGGTCAGGATCGAACCCGCGCCCTTTGAGTCTGGGATGCGTGCGCTAGCCATTACGCTACCACGACTATTTACTACTTTTTTTTTATTGCAGGAGTTCAGCAGGCAGACAGACGGCCCGTTTGATGAAAAGCGGTTACCATCGCCTATGGACATTTGCAACACCAAAGGTGCTACAAATGCGCTGCTGCTCTCTTAAGGGAGACTGGAACCTGGTCACTAATGCCCGAACACAACTCAAGGTTGTTATGGCGACATGCTTTAGACCAGGGGTGGTAGCCATCCAGTCGGGCAAATGCCCTACCACCTGGCTATTACGAACAGTGTTTAAATTATTAAAATCACGGCGTCACGTCTTTATGTTCCCATAGAAAATTCAATCTCGTTGCTAAAAATGTTTTACTTGAAAAATGAAAAAAACTTCGTTTAAAAAAACCGACTTCAAAAACTAAAAAGTATAAAATAACTTAATTCTAAAGCTGTTATTATTAATATATATTATCTAAAACATCTTAAAGTCCGTGCTTAGCAATTTTCAAAATATAGTAATTTTTATGTTTTACTTTGCACCGACTTCGAGATGTTTTACATAATATATATTAATAAGCTTTAGAAATAAGTTATTTTATACTTTTTAGTTTTTTACCTTTTGAAGTCGGTTTTTTAAACGAAGTTTTTTTATTTTATTTGTTACTTTTTAGTGTCTAGCTATGTATGGGTAGACCTACGAAAGGTGCCGCGCTCCTTAAATACTATACGTCCCAAGAAACGGGAACAAGAAAAGTTCGTAAAATGAAAACTACTGGGCCAAACTATGTCAAATTTTTAGGGGACCAAATGGCAACTATTCCGCATCAAACTAAATAAGAATCACATAAATTGGATCATAAATCTCAGCGTAATCGGTATACATATGGAACGGAATGGAAATTTTGTCATAAAAAATGTTCATAAAATGAAAACTACTGGGCCAAACTATATCAAATTTTTAGAGGACCAAATGGAAGCTATTTCGCGTCGAACAAAAAAAGAATCACGTAAATCGGATCATAGAACATAGAAAAAAAAAGATCCCGACGAATTGAGAACCTCCTTTTTCGAAGTCGGTTAAAAAGGCTCGTAGGACACTTACATTATCCCATCGCGCATTGTCCTTGAGCTTTTCCTTGGCCATATTAAAGATGCGAGCTTTTTCCAAGCATCCCAACAACGTGTGCAGTATGAAGTCAGGCAGCGTACTCAACACGCGGCACTGCTCTTCAGTCAGCAACCCATATAGTTGCATATAATTATCTGAAAGAATATAGGGGTAATTATTGGATATGAATCAATCAGGATTGTTGTGACCACATTGTTCAACCTGTCGTGTACCAGATGATGTTTTACACGTGCTGATGGAATGTACCGGAGTGCAAGCCTACGAACAATAAACATACATACATACATAACTTCACGCCAGTTCCCTTGCGAGGTAGGAACGAACACCAGAGCGCCATTTAGGCTTATTCTTACACACCTCACTTGCTTCTTTGACATTCATAACTCTCCTCATGCACGCTCGTCTGTTCTTAAAGCTCCTGACATCACCTTCTGCTAGTACACGATCAATTTGATCATGGAAGGTGTGTGAAGGTGTGCCTTCCACGACTTCTGCATCCATCCACTTTTGCATTGTACATCTGTTTAGTCATTCTTTCATCATGCATTCTTTCCACAGAAGAACAATAAACAGAAGCTACAATATAGTTGTCTATAACACATCTTGGTCTCTCTTCTATCTCAGCAAGCAAAAGATTTGTGTTTTTTTATTTATTTTTTATTGCAAGAGTTCAGCATACAGGCAAATGACCCACTTGATGGAAAGCGGTTACCATCGCCTATGGACATTTGCAAACACCAAAGGTGCTACAAATGCGCTGTTGCTCTCTTAAGGGAGACTGGAACCTGGTCACTAATGCCGGAACACAACTCAAGGCTGTTATGGCGACATACTCTAGACCAGGGGCGGTATCCACGCAGGAAATTGTATTCTTTCTCCGTTCCTGCACGGATAGCCACCCGTAACAAAATGGTAGGGTATTTGTCCCTCTGGATGATATGTTGCAAATTCGAATTCAGAAGTATTTATTCAAAATAAGTTCGACTGGAGAACACTTCTTTCAGGTCATACATATATGTTAAAATTTAATTTTACTTCCTATTCTATGCACACCGCTTCGCAACGTGTTATTGCTGTTAAGGGGAAGAAGTGGCAAGAAACTCCCCAGCAATACTTCTAGCTAAAAACCACAATTACTTTTCGAAGAATTAATAGAGTTGCAGCAAACAGTGCATACTTAGTAAGACAGAGACACAATAAAAAGCATTACGGCATTAGCGAACATTAGTAGCACGTTTGGTATGGCAAATATCTATATTAGATGATGATCACTTTTCATCACGTGAGCCGCCGGGTCTATCTGCTGTACTTTAACATTTTAACTCACTATTAGAACATATTTGTCCGCGACGAGAGTGCAGATCGCGTTTGTGCACGTGATCGTTAATTGTGTTGTTGTCTCACTCTGTCTATATCGGAGTTGTGTGATTTGTATGAAATGGGTATATTTTCTTGGTATATTACGAGATAGTGATAGTGTTAGTCTTGCGGCTTTTTGATATATCGATAATTGTCTTAAGGATTAACAATAAAAAAGACAGGATCGCAGTATATATATACATATATACTGGTTATGATAACAGAAAAGTCATCTAATTACTTACCATATAATTAATAATATTAATAATATTGGAACGAAGTTCCTTATCGCGCGTTGTGAAAGGGGGCTAGACGGAAAAAATTCTTACGAAAAGTTGTCACGACACTTTTTGCTATAGTAAGCTATTGTAAGCTGTGCGGCGTCGCATGTTTCTCTGTCTGTCTGTCTGTCTGTCTCTCTCTGTCTCTCTCTCTCTTATAGAGAGAGAGAGACAACTTAATTTGTTATATTTGTTAATAATAAAAAAAATATTATTATAACTTAAAAAAAAAAAAAAAATTACAATTCTTTCACTAATTAATCGAAAGGAACTTCGTTTCATCCGGGTGTCCCTTGACACCTCTCAAGTTTTTTTTTTATACACAAACTAATAAATTTTTATATACAAAATACAAGAAGAAATACCTAAAAAATCGACTTAATTATAAATTTCGACCATTCCGCAATTCTTGAAGACAAAAGTCTTCGAGCAGTGCGTCCTCCCCGTCCTGACCTACGGGGCCCAGACATGGACACTGACGGCGGGATTGGTCCACAAGTTCCAAGTCGCTCAACGGGCTATGGAGCGAGCTGATGGGTGTTTCTCTTATCGATAAAATCAGAAATGAGGACATCCGTAAGAGAACCAAGGTAACTAATTAGCAAGTTGCAGTGGGCCGGTCACGTCTGCCGCAAGACTGATGGCCGATGGAGCAGACGAGTCCTGGAGTGGAGACCGCGCCTCGGTAAACGTAGTGTCGGACGCCCTCCAGCCCGATGGACCGACGACCTGTGCAAGGTCGCCGGTAGGCGCTGGATAAGGAAAACAGAGGACAGGGACAGTGGCGCCGTCTTAGGGAGGCCTACGTCCAGCAGTGGACTACGAATGGCTGACGACGAAATTATAAATTTGAACTATACAATAAATAAAACTATATCTGCAAAATAACAAATCTATAAGTAAAAAATTAATTCAAAATCACTGTCGGTGGGGTGTGTTCCCAAAATGCTGGCCGCGTTTACTCGGTGGATGACAAAGCTAATAAACGTGTCAGACATTGCCGCAGGTGCAGGCCAGCTTTTTGTTCACACAAGACCTCAATCAGACTTCTTACCGTTAAATTTTCCCTCAAAATTGTTGTCTTTGTTTTTGGGCAAGGTGCTGACGTTGTGGGCCGGCTTCCACTGCGCTCGTGGCAGCTTCTGGATGGGAGTGCGCTCTGGCTCAGGCCAAGACTTCTGGCGAAGATATGGAGATGATGGACCCAGCCCGGCAAGCATATCTATTGAAATTACATTTATGAATCTAAACCATTTTTTCGACTGTCGTCGTATACGATCGGAACCTTTCGGCTGTCGTCGTATACGATCGGAACCTTTCGGCTGTCGTCGTATACGATCGGATCCTTTCGGCTGTCGTCGTATACGATCGGATCCTTTCGGCTGTCGTCGTATACGATCGGATCCTTTCGGCTGTCGTCTCGTATGGTTCTCTAAATTAGAACACGTCAACATGGTAGGAATTAAACTATTTGACTAGGCGCTAGTGATGAGTAGTAAACGGGTGGGCTAGTTACATTTGTCCCGTATAAAATAGGTTTCTACTGATACGACTCAAAATTTGAAAATGTACTACTTCAAAATTTATGTCCCGTTACTACTCATACCTCAAATGTAGAAGGTATGACGGAACGAAGACAACAGAAAGAAAGAAAGACAAACTTTATTTGAAGAAATTGCGACGCAATTACATTCCTTATACATTTTTATACACAAAACGTATATTGAGAATTTGTACGCCGCATTTTCAGCATACAAGGTTTGCACTCAGCATATTGCTGTGTCGGAACAATATCCCGCTGATTTTCAGTGCAAACCTTCCTTTAGGCGTAAGATCAAAATGACCCAGTTTTGTTAATTAAATAATAAATAAGAATAATAATTAATTAAACTAATTCTACTTATATAATATTTAAATAGGAAAAAACAAATAAATAAATTTTAATAAAAACCAACAATAATTACGTTACTACAAAATTATAAAAAACTTCGTTTAAAAAAACCGACTTCAAAAACTAAAAAGTATAAAATAACTTATTTCCAAAGCTATTATTATTATTGATATATTATATATTATCTAAAACATCTTAAAGTCGGTGCTTAGTAATTTTCAAAATATAGTAATTTTTATGTTTTACTTTGCACCGACTTCAAGATGTTTTAGATAATATATATTAATAGTAATAGCTTTAGAAATAAGTAAGTTATTTTATACTTTTTAGTTTTTGAAGTCTGCTTTTTTAAACGAAGTTTATTTTATTTTATTTGTTACTTTTTAGTGTCTATCTATGTATCGGTAGACCGACGAAAAGTGCCGCGCTCCTTAAAAAATATAGGTCCCAAGAAACAGGAACAAAAAAATGTTCGTAAAATGAAAAGTACTAGGCCAAACTACGTCAAATTTTTAGGGGACCAAATGGCAGCTATTCCGCGTCGAACAAAAAAAGAATCACGTAAATCGGACCATAAATCTCGGAGTAATCGGTGAACATACATAAAAAATAAAAAACAAAACAAAAAAAAAGATTCCGACGAATTGAGAACCTCCTCCTTTTTTTTGAAGTCGGTTAAAAATAAATACTCGTGTATCAACTTGTATCGAATCATTTATTCGAATATAATTCGCTAGAGCGCTTGCCAGTAGTGCCAACAGTAGGCTCCTACGGATATTCACATGACAAAGAGGTATACTATGACATGTACGACTAGTAAAATGAGGTGATCCAGGCCGATCACATCCGATTCGTAACGAACATTTCCGAACTAAAAGTTTTGTACGGGACAAATGACGGAATGACGTTCATCGCCTCACCGGCCTCATCGCTTCAAATGTACTGCCGCGGTACAAACCATACAAATCTCCTTGCCTCCTTTGAAGTGGTACATCATATGCTGCGTTTCCACGCTTGCCAAGGCTCGGCAAGCGTCCACAAGCACGAGCGTGTAAAGAGGGCGTTTGGCTTGGCTTGCGTGAGCTTGTGGACGCTTGTATTCGATCCGGGCTAGTGTCGGTTTTTGGACACAAATCAAAGGGCGCTTGCGATGCGTTCACACGTTGGCGCGTGCTTAGTAGCCGCATATACATATACACCGGCACCGTTACATTTTGAATACCGAAAATTTTTATGAAGTAACCGAAATACCAATTAAACTGAAAAACTTATTAGTTACCGGGTACGATTTTTATGAATCTTTATCATCCACCATCTTCGTGGTCGTCGGGCTTTCAGTGCTTTTGTTTTACTTTGCTTGTATTTGAAATAAAAGTAGGTTAAGTCAAACGTAATAGCCGATACAAGTTCGACGTCCGCCATGCTTGGATGTACGTAACACACTGACGGATTCACAAGCGTGTAAACGACTCCCAAATGCCAAGCGAGATTTGTGGACGCTTGGGGCTTGTGGACGCTTGCCGAGCCTTGGCAAGCGTGGAAACGCAGAAGAAGAAGCGGCAAGAAACTCCCCAGCAACACGTCTAGCTAAAAATTGTTTTTCTTTATATTTCTTTGTTTTCAAAGCTCCCCCGATTTTGAAACATTCCTCATTGGTGCTCCGCTCCTATTGGTCTTAGCGTGGTGATATATAGCCTATAGCCTTCCTCGATAAATAGGCTATCTAACACTGAAAGAATTTTTCAAATCAGACCAGTAGTTCCTGAGATTAGCGCGTTCAATCAAACAACATTAGTATATTTGGCTCCAACATGAATGAATGAATAATTCAAAAAGTTCTAGAACGGTATTGAATTTGTCTTGAATATGGAGTAATTTTTAATTTATATCTCAAATCCTTTTTTTTTATAAGTTTTGTACAGAAGTAAGTATGTTACAGAATTACTTTTTGAAGAATTAATGGAGTTGTAGCAAACAATGCATACTCAATAAGGCCAAGACAATAAAAGGAAAGAAAAATAATGTTATAGTTATAATAATAAATAGTTAATCGGCAGACAAACACACACATTGTATATCCCCAAATTAAGCAAGTTACGCTTGTGTTATGGGTAATATACAACGGACTACTCTGGGACCGATCCCAGACACCCAGACCATAGTAAATAACGGAGAAAATACGTTTCCGAAATTTTCTATACCAGGAATCGAACCCGGAACCTCTGCGTTGCAGTGAGGTACGCCAGCAAAGGCTTAGACCGCTCAACCACAGAGGCCGTCATGACATAATGACATGACGTACTAAAATGTTATGCTGCAATATGTCTCCACAAATTCCTTACAAGCTTGACAAGATAAAAAAATGTTATACAAAATTTAGTATAAGAGGTTGGAGCGAGCTGCTATGAATGTTACCCTTACAAACTAATTTTCAAATCATGTACCACCCAACACTAGTTGAAAGTACCTGCTTTTGGGAGAAATGCAGTTTCCTGTTCAGGATCGTATGGAGTATCCACTCCATTCATCCTGAACTCTTCCATGGCGTCCAATTTTCTTGTTATTGCAACTGTAAAAGATAAAGGAGAAAAAGTCGTGGAAGGCCACGACACACCTTCCATGATCAAATTGATCGTGTACTAGCGGAGGGTGATGTCAGGAGCCTTAAGAACAGACGAGCGTGCATGACAAGAGTTATGAATGTCAAAGAAGCAAGTGAGGTGTGTAAGAATGGGCCTAAATGGCGCTCTGTTGTTCGTGCCTACCCCGCAAGGGAACTGGCGTGAAGTTATGTATGTATGTATGTAAAAGATTTATTTATTTATTACTAGGTTATTGCCGCGGGATCCCCGGAACACAAAGTGTTTCAAGCATTAAAAAAAATAATATAAGCTGTCGTTTTAGTGGAAATTGTGTCGGAATAAACAAACTAAATCCCTGGTCTAAAGTATGTCGCCATAACAACCTTGAGTTGTGTTCCGGCATTAGTGAGCAGGTTCCAGTCGCCCTTAAGAGAGCAGCAGCGCATTTGTAGCACCTTTGCTGTTGCAAATGTCCATAGGCGATGGTAACCGCTTTCCATCAAGTGGGCCGTCTGCCTGTCTGCTGAACATCCGAACAACTTCAAATCGCTCTTCGGAAAATTTCCGCGTGATACCCGGGATAAAACGTAGCACAGATTTCAAGTCCAAGAACTAGCCATCTATCAGCGAAAACCGCATCGCAATCGGCATAGTAGTTTTTACGTGAAACCCGAACAAACAAATCTAACAAAAATTGCATCGTGTTCTCCGTCTTTTGTATAATCTATTACAGTTGTTTTCTAATAGCTTCAATGTACAGACACAACATGTTTAGAATTTTATAATCCTATAGATATTTCATTATCACAAACTGTCAAACAGGCAAGCATACTTTTTTTTATTGCAGGAGATCAGCAGACAGGCAGACGGCCCACTTGATGGAAAACGGTTACCATCGCCTATGGACATTTGCAACACCAAAGTTGCTACAAATGCGCTGCTGCTCTCTTAAGGGACGCTGGAACCTGGTCACTAATGCCGGAACACAACTCAAGTCGGGCAAATGCCCTACCACCTGGCTGTGGGTTGTTTTGTCGCCTCTTACGACAGGCCGCCCCAACGCAGGAAATTGTATTCTTTCTCCGTTCCTGCACTTATTTTGAATAAAGCTTTTGGATTTGAAATTTGACACGTTGATTAACTCGACGCGCAGATTGCATCACGATGTTGTCCTTCACCGTTGTTAGCACGTGGTAATTGTAACAATATGCACATTATATCAGAAAACTGCCTAAGTGGTGCATGCGTTCCGGCCAGGATCGAACCCGCGCCCTTTGAGTTTGGGACGCGTGCGCTAGCCATTACGCTACCACGGCTCACAAGAACTCTATTATTAATTCTAAATATACTGCCTATTATAGGTGGTCAACTAATTGCATTTTGTCATATTTCATAAGATATCAATTGAAAAAGTGAAATTTGGATGATTTGCATATTATATATGCAAGACGGCCTCTGTGGTTGAGCGGGCTAAGTCTTTGCCGGCCTACCTTCCTGCAACGCAGAGGATCCGGGTTCGATTCCTGATATAGTAAATTTCGAAGACTATTAAGCTACCACGACTTTTGCTCAAATGAATGAGATAAATTCCACGGGATGATTTATAACACGAGCCATTGTAAATAGTATGCAACAATTACCTTCACTTGCAGCTCTTTGAATACCCAGATCTTGTATGGTTTCATTATTGGTGTAGATTTCCGGAAATATATGTTTGTATATTGCGCTTTCCTAAAATGATATAAAAAATAATTAAATAATAATATATAATAGACTAGCTGTTCTGGCAGACGTTGTTTTGCTCTGAAGAAATAAAATTTAGAACCCGATTGCAGCGCCACCTACCGGGTCCAATTGCGAATCTGAACCATCCTCGAATCCACTTGAACACACACAAAAAAATTCATTCAAATCGGTCCAGCCGTTTAAGAGTTCACTGGACGTACAGAAGAATTATATATATAAAGATAGCCTTAGGTGAGTAGCATCCATGCTTTCCTTAGCCAGCCAGCAGAGAGTGGAGATCGCTAGAGCTAAGACTCAAGCTCCAGGGGTGGAAGTGATAAATAGCATAACATCGGAAGTAGCTTCGGTGAACCTGCAGCCCAACTCTCTACACCCCTTAGCCACCCATATCCATGTTGCCCCTGTCTTCTATGGCATTTTAAGGGGCTCATGCAGGGAGTGAAGGGCAGACGCCATAATCCCCATATTCCCAGACCCCTAGTACCACTAGCAGTTCACCCCAATAGTCCGGTACTTTTTGTCCTCATTTCCCACAATAGTCCTACACTGACCGGGGCTTGTCCTTGGGTGCATTATTATACGGCGTAGACAGGGATAAGCGCCGGTCAGTGTCACGGCACATTTACATTAAATTTGTCAAGGGGCCTCTACGTGTTGGCCTCCCCATGACCCCACGCAATAATTCACTATTCATAACTTTCTTATAATAATTCTGTTTGTGTATTTGGTCAGTATCAAGGAAGCAAGAACAGCTTAATGAAAAACAGCGTAAGTTAATCTGTATCTGATAAAGTTACTGCTTTAAATATTACATACATACATACATACATAACTTCACGCCAGTTCCCTTGCGGGGTAGGCACGAGCAACAGAGCGCCATTTAGGCTTATTCTTACACACCTCACTTAATTCTTTGACATTCATAACTCTTGTCATGCACGCTCGTCTGTTCTTAAGGCTCCTGACATCAAATATTATTTTTAAAAAATGGGATTTTTGATAGACACGTAGGTTTTAAGATTTTAAAGAAGTAAAAGTAAAATCAGATATTGATAGTGCTGATAATAGACGGACAAAACAAATTATATATATAATACTAGCTGTCCCGGCAGACGTTGTTCTGCCCTGAAGAAATAAAATTTAGAACCCGATTGCAGCGCCATCTACCGAGTCCAATTGTGAATCTAAACCATCCTCGAATCCACTTGAACGCACACAAAAAAATTCATTCAAATCGGTCCAGCCGTTTAGGAGGAGTTCACTGTCAACAGACGTACAGAAGAATTATATATATCAAGATAATTTTAAATATGATACAGGACAGATAGATGTTTAGAAAGGGATAGACAGTAAATAAAAGAATTCCAGAAGATTCTTCCGGGTATATAAGCAGCGTAAGGCGCGCCTACCGGGGAGTTCAGTTTAAGACTGCGAAGCGACAAGTGCGATACGAAAGAGTTGGGAAAGAAGTTTAATAGAAGTCAGTGACGAGTTTTGTGGTGAGTTTAGTGATAAGTTTAGTGGGCAGTTGATTGAAGGAGCAGCAGGAGGTGGTCTACGCATTATCGGCGACGGTATTGTGAGTGAGACATCTTATCGTCAGGACAGTGCGTCGTTAGCCGTGCATGTAGGAGCTGCCCTGCGAAAAAGAATCACGTACGGCTAAAAGCATTTAGTTAAAAAAACTGGGGTTTCCTTTCAATCACAAGTGCTTACCCCCCGCTCGTACGTAACAATAATATGTATCACTTTGGTTGATACATCCAAATATAGAAATCAGCTGTCTAATTATCGGCTTAAAGTAATAAGCTATTGTCTAAACATGTTTTTAATACGCTCTTATTAGCTTCATACGTATGTAACGGAATTTATCAAGTTAAATTTAATCGACTTCCCGGTTTACGATTGAGCTGAAATTTTGCACGTATGTGTATATCGCGTGACAATGCAATAATATGGTACCATGGAGCTGATTTGATGATGGAGTCGGAAGGTGGCCGTAGGTGCCAGGTGGTAGGGCATTTGCCCGACTGGATGGCTACCACCCCTGGTCTAAAGTATGCCGCCATAACAACCTTGAGTTGTGTTCCGGCATTAGTGACCAGGTTCCAGTTTCCCTTAAGAGAGCAGCAGCGCATTTGTAGCACCTTTGGTGTTGCAAATGTCCATAGGCGATGGTAACCGCTTTCCATCGAGTGGGCCGTCTGCCTGTCTGCTGAACTCCAGGAATAAAAAGGAACTCCTGTACTAAACAAGATAGACTCGTCGCGTTTGGGCTCGTTTTACTTGTCTTGGCTAGCACTCTGCTGCTACATGATATGCAGGATCTCAAAAGCTTGTATTTAAAAACCTTTTTAAAAAAGCTTATTTTTACATTTCCATTTTATCATAAGAGTTTATTTAATTCTTTTTTCAAAGTTCCCACGGAGAAGGGAATTAAATCACTAAAAAATGAAAAATAAATAATAGTTTAAAAAAAACAAAAAAAAAAGCTTTTATGGAAAATCCAGTGTAAGAAAAAATTATTCTATTGTAAAAAAAAAGCGTGGGGTGCTTTTCAGGATATTATAAAAATAACCCTTTTACTCATATATGTTCATAAAATATTTATAACTATTGATACCATGCACCCCACGCTTTTTTTACAAGAAAATCATTTTTCTTACACTATTTTTAATTCAAATTTATTTTCTATATTTTAGTTTTTTTTCTTTTATAAGGATGTAATTTTTGTTAGTTATAAGATACATACATACATAACTTCACGCCAGTTCCCTTGCGGGGTAGGCACGAATAATAGAGCGCCATTTAGGCTTATTCTAGCCTTATATGTAGTACTTTACTACATATGATTTGAATTAAGAGACAAATAAATACAGTTCGGTTGAAATTAGATCACTTTACCTACGTTGTGAAGCAATTAACACTTGACAAAATTGTATACAATATCAGCTGGGTTAGGGCCTCCTAGGTATCTCGATGTGCAAGTTGCATCACGATGTTTTCCTTCACCATTGTTAGCACGTGATATAACAATATGCACATTAGGTCAGAATACTGCCTAAGCGGTGCATGCGTTCCGGTCAGGATCGAACCCGCGTCCTTCGAGCCTGGGACGCGTGCGCTAGCCATTACGCTACCACGACTATGATTCTCACTAATTACTTTAGTAAAAGTACTAACATTTCTTAATAAATATCAAACTGTTTATTTCCGACTATAAATTTGGATGAATCCGTTAAAATCATCCGAATAATTCAATGACATTGAATAGCGCCATGTGCTTTCAGTAAACCTGTCAATCATATTGATTCAATTTGATTGATCGGTCTAATGTCAGTATTACATATCAAACAATAGTTTAAATTAGCTGACAACTACAAAAACAAATGTCAGTTTCGGCCTAGTACAATTCCACAGTTTAAAAAATAAGTAGAAAATGGCCGCCCTAAAGAAATCATGAGTTCATAATGCTACATAAAAATTGAAACGACTTACCAAATAATTATTAATTTCAATTTCTCCATTACTATTTTGATTGTATACCATGATATAAATGTATATAGTTCTAAATTTAAATAGAATGATATTTTAATAATAAATGCAGTTAATTACTCGTGCGTGTCTGCTCAGTTCTGATGCCTGTGCGCATTTGATTTTGTTGCTTGTTTTAAAACATAAACCGAAGCTCGTCGCTGATTGGCTGGTCGGCGAAATCTAAATTCAAAATACATAGGGTAAGACCATGTTTTTTCGTATAACCTTGTTTTTTCACGCAAAATATATTTTTGAATATAATTTTAGTTAAACATTGTATTCATATGGTTAGTTTTTTCTACTTTGCTATGTAACTTTAGATGTTTCTTAAGTTTACTAAAACAACGTTTTAATCATTTTAAGTGCAGTATTTTATTTAGGCTAAATAGAAAGAAATAAAGAAAGAATTGTTTTATTTAGGGCAAATAAACACTAACAATACTGAGAAAAATAAAATAAAGGCATTAATATAAATAAAAAAATCGGACCCACACTTAGCGTAATGCTAGCCGCTAAGACCAGCGCTGTTCTTTTTTAACCGTGCAGGAACGGAGAACGAATACAATTTCCTGCGGTCGGGCGGCCTGTCGTCAGAGGCGACTAAACAACTCACAGCCAGGTGGTAGGGCATTTGCCCGACTGGATGGCTACCAACCCTGGTCTAGAGCAAGCCGCCATAACAACCTTGTGTTGTGTTCCGACATTAGTGACCAGGTTCCAGACTCACTTAAGAGAGCAGCAGCGCATTTGTAGCACCTTTGGTGTTGCAAATGTCCACAGGCGATGTTAACCGCGTTCCATCCAGTGGGCCATTTGCCTGTCTGCTGAACTCCTGCAATAAAAAAATATATAAAATAAAACGGGTTATTAGACAAATTTATACCAAAATAATAAAAAATAAAATAAAAATTTTAACATTACTCATTACCACGTGACATCTTTGTCTTCCACGATCACGCTTACTGAAAAGTGGCCGAAAAGTCGGAATAATAATCAAATAAAATGCCATGCTTAAGACCGTTAAAACGTAAGTTTAGTATGTGTATTAGTTGCGAAAACTTTAAAAAAATACTATGTTTCTTAAGCTGATTAAAATATTTAGACATCATTATCCTATTTGATTGCGTACAAAAACGTGGTCTTTAAAGTACCTACCAAAGTTATCTTCTAAGAAAAAACAAGGTATAGTGTCGCACATAGTAAGTAATCATCTTCGAAATACACAAAATTGAAGCTTCCATATATTTGTGGCCGTAAAACTTGAAAACTAGTTTTGGAATTGACTTAATTTTTTTTTTTTTTTTTAATAGAAGTGGTTTTGTGTATTAGACGTTAACCTCGACTTCGTCTGCTTTTGTTTACTTTATTTATAATTGATATCAGACTGTGCAACAGCGAAGCGTAGAGGAATTACATATTAAAAGATATGGATAATTAAGTAATTTCATAAGTATACACTCTAAGTTTAATGAGGAAGGGCATTTTATTCTTTCAACAGAACAAAGAAATTGGCACGCTTATTCCGATAAAACGTAAATTTCGTATCATATTAGTTGTGTACAATTAGTGACGGACTTTTCTTCAGCCATTGAATTGTCCACTGCTGGACGTAGGCTTCCCCACGTATTTGCCACATATACATGGTCTTCCATACTTAACTTCACGCCAGTTCCCTTCCGGGCGAGGCACTAACAACAGAGTCGTCATTTAGGCCCACCTTACACACCTCACTGTCCTACGCTACGCCTACAGAAGATCGTACATAAAAGTAAAAAAATCTGAAGGCTTCTGACATTACTGTCCGCTAGTACAAGATCAATTTGAAAATGGAAGAAGTGTCAAAAACTCTTCCAGCAACACATCCTAATCCATTCTTTTGCATTGTATATCTGTTTAGAGATTCTTTCATCATGCATTCTTTCCAAACGCCCGATTTGCCGGAATGCGACACAAACTTAATTTCAATTATAAAATAGACGAGACAAAATATCTTTCTTACTTGTTATGCCGCTACCTGTGACAAACGAGTTTGTATAGTTCAGCAATAAATGTCGACAGTAATTCCGCTACAGCATTTTTAATTTCAGTGCCCACACTCCTATTCAATATGTTATACTAATGTAACTTACTATTGGCGTTGATTTTTAACGCTATAAATGAGTTACATTTGGTCAGTCATTAACATTAACGCTGACACAGGTGGAGCAAGGGCATTATATTCATAGAGGATAAATCCACGTACGACACTTGTACACGGCCACTTGTTTAAAATGATTCATCTTAGTTATCGGAAAGACGGGAATCGGTGTGCTTTACCTTACGTAGCGAACGCGGCGACAATGTATATGTACAGTTCAACCATTTTATTATGTTTAAACTATATCTGGGTACAAGTTCGCTTTGTTTGATATTAAAGCACAACTTACTTCATTTTAAGTCAGTTTCAAAAGTAAAAATTATTAATAACTAAATCTGCATTCATATCCGTATTTATAATGCCTCTGCTACATCTGGGATAATATTAGTATTAGTGACTGTCTCACGCAAAAGTAGCCAAGGGGTTACCATAGTGTATATTGAGATCACATAGACAATCGTCATAGATTATACTTTTAGCATTGATAATTAATTCACCATTTTCTACCGGTTAGTTATACTTATGTAGCTAACTAAATAACGTCTTGATAATTTAACGCTATAAGTAAGTCACATTTGATCACAGTTACTAACACTAACGCTGACGCAGATCGAGCAAGGGCATTATATTCATAGAGGATAAATCCACGTGCGACTCGCACACGGCCATTTGTACTAAATGATTCGTCTTAGTTATCGGAAAGACGGGAATCGGTGTGCTTTACCTTACGAAGCACGTTACGACTGTATATGTACAGAAGACTTACGATTTTATTATGTTGGTAAATTATATGGTCGGTAACTAACAACGAAAAGTTCGTTTCACTTGCATTTCGGCGTTTTGCGGCAACAGGGGTCTTAAGTTCAATTTTCAAGTCAGTTTGAGCTATGCGAAAATTACATGCGATAACTAAACACAATGAGAAACATACATAATACATAATAAAACTACGTTCCCTAACGGGGTTAGGCGCGAACAACAGAGTGCCATTTAGGCTTATTCTTACGTTTCACCTCACTTGCCTCTTGGACATTCACGGAACTCTTGTCAAGTGTCAAGCGAGTCTGTTAAAGGCTTATTTAGCCTACCATCACCTTGTGCATAGTAACGATCAATTTGAATCATGTTTATTATGTACTCGTGGTTTTCCACGATGTATGCAAGTCGCATCCACTTTTGAAAATAGTACATCTGTATAGTATTTTTCTTGTCATTTCATTTATGTAACTTTGCCCGAATTTAAGTTCGTGCAAACCTAACAACTGTTTCTGCATATTATAAGGCTAACTAATTATTGACTATGCTATTATTGTAAGATTCTTTCTCTAAATTGTGTACATCGTGTCCAGTTTTTCAACAGCAGTGCATGGGAACTTATAGTGTAGCGGAATACAACAGTAGACTCATCGTCATAGATAATATGCAAAGTCGATTTATAATTAAATTACCATTTTTGTTAGTTAATTTTATAAGCCACTAGGATTATCAGTCTAGATAATTTCTATTGCATCAGTTGACTAGATCAGTTATAATTGTTTTTGTGATCCTGGCAACACTGTATGTGTAGGAATCGTATTTGTTATTATAAAATAACCACGTGACGGAAGTAGTCAATAACTGGATAGAGTATTGTTTCATGTAGTAATCGGAAGTTGTTTAACCGGATGTCAATGTAGAAGCATTTATTATTAAGCTAACGGATATCGGAAATGGAGTAACCGGATGTTGGAAGTTAATACGTATGGCGGAAGTTAGTTTTATGAAGGAAGTGTAACTGAAGTGGCGCCACAGCATTACCGGTGTCACTGCGATGACCTGTTAAAACGCGGTATTCGGGCAGAGGAGGGGCAGTCTTAAACCGACAGTCTACGAGTCTTCAACCGACAGTCTACATTGGTAGTCTTGAACGAGGAGCACATAATATAATGTGGTCGATAATTACTGCTTGATAATCGCAGTATTCTTGAATGGCAAATTGCTGCTCCACACCTGACAAGCGTGGATGCAACTCTTGGAGTTGTGCTAATATGTATGTGTATTATTGTGCAATATTTAATATCGTAATTGTAATAAACTTTGATTACAATATTTTAGATTATTATTGTGTTATTCTCGAAGCGTCATTCGTTCGCTCCCGGCGTGAACCAGACATATGCAATATTATTGTTTTGTAGGGTAGTATAATAGTATTTTCGTATAAAAGGCGTAGCAGCGTGTAGACGGTGTTCATTGCTTTGTGCTGTGTGAATAGTCACATCAAAGGCTGAACAATAATAAAGGGGAAACCCTGCCCAAATAGTTAATATTTGGCACTTTCTTATCCGAATCTCTACAAGGCTATTACAAAATCAAGATGGTGAAGAGAGCTGAAGTTTTAGTTAAACCACGTCCATCTTCAGGTTCCTAAAGCAGTGTAGTATAAGGATTTTACATACACATCGTAATTAATCCGTGGTAGCTTATTTTAGCGATTAACTCGTGTTCCCAGCTCAAATGACGCGGGTTTGAATCCTGGCTGGAAATGTATCCACCATTTATTTATTTTTTATTTTTTTATTGCAGGAGATCAGCAGACAGGCAGACGGCCCACTTGATGGAAAGCGGTTACCATCGCCTATGGACATTTGCAACAGCAAAGTTGCTACAAATGCGCTGCTGCTCTCTTTAAGGGAAACTGGAACCTGGTCACTAATGCCGGAACACAACTCAAGGTTGTTATAGCGACATACTTTAGACCAGGGGTGGTAGCCATCCAGTCGGGCAAATGCCCTACCACCTGGCCAAGTTAAGTTTCACAAGCACGTGCTGACAATGAACTGAACAGCGTAATGAAACCTGCGTATATAGATAAACGATCTGTCAAACCTGTCACGTACTGTCCGTTTCTTTAAATAATTGTGAGGCCCGAGTGGGACATTTATGGACTTTAATTATTATTATCATCGAGATTGTTAATTTTAAATCGAGATTCGAGATCCAATTTTAATCCGGAATAAAGTGTTTGGTTGTACTGTACCAGGCTTAAAGTAAACAAAGTTACTAAGAAAAATGGTTGATGTAGGTACTTTTGAAATTTGCTTTTTGAATTATTACTGTTTATTTACAATAACTGACATTGATTTAAATGTAATAATATATACTTAGTTTAAAACTCTAATATGGGTACTTGGGCGATACACGAGTTTTTTTTTTTTTTTTTTTTATTGCAGTAGATCAGCAGACAGGCAGACGGCCCACTTGATGGAAAGCGGTTACCATCGCCTATGGACATTTGCAACACCAAAGTTGCTACAAATGCGCTGCTGCTCTCTTAAAGAAAGACTGGAACCTGGTCACTAATGTCGGAACACAACTCAAGGTTGTTACGGCGACATACTTTAGACCAGGGGTGGTAGCCATCCAGTCGGGCAAATGCCCTACCACCTGGCTGTGGGTTGTTAAGTCGCCTCTTACGACAGGCCGCACCCGGCCGCAGGAAATTGTATTCTTTCTCCGTTCCTGCACGGATAAAAATACCTTGCGATATGTAAACATTCTACCCGTATATATATAATACAAACAACATAATATAATCGAAGACATTTTTGAATTTTAGACCAATCGTAAGCGTTACCTTGATTTAAAAAAAAAAAAAAAGTTTAGGCTTGGCAGCTAGGCCTTTAAGCCAGATCTTATTTTGCAATATACTTTCTTCATTTTCTTAGTGCAGCACAGCTGAACTGTAGGTAATCAGCTAGTGCCATTCAACGGAGTTCTTGTTACAACTCGAAAGGCCACATTTGACTATACAGTTCACATTTCTCACAAAACACATAATTACTACTCAAAAACTATCAATATCCTACAGCTATTGTTAATTTTAGAGTAATCTTACACATTTTTAGAAAATAAAACTGCACAAGGTAATATCAGGAGCCTTAAGAACAAACGAGCGTGCATGAGAAGAGCTATGAATGTCAAAGAAGCAAGTGGGTGTGTAAGAATAAGCCTGAATGGCGCTCTGTTGTTCGTGCCTACCCCGCAAGGGAACTGGCGTGAAGTTATGTATGTATGTATGTAAAACTGCACAGCACAACATCTCTCAGTTCCCGCCAAAAACTCTGCGTTACCTTGAGTTCTTTATTTTAAAATAAAGTGGTCAAAATCTTAGTCTATCTATGTAAACTAGTGGTCGAAATTCGACCATAATTAATTTAAATTATAAGTTTGAACATTATTAAGGTTCTGTTGTCAAAGACTATACTTCTATAATCACAGATTTCGCCATGGCTACTGTTAATTTGACTTCAACAATAAACAAAAGAGTATATATGCATGTATGTCAAATACATGGTAGTGTGTTTTTTTGTTATTGCAGGAGTTCAGCAGACAGGCAGACGGCCCACTTGATGGAAAGCGGTTACCATCGCCTATGGACATTTACAACACCAAAGGCGCTACAAATGCGCTGCTGCTCTCTTTAAGGGAGACTGGAACTTGGTCACTAATGCCGGAACACAACTCAAGGTCGTTATGGCGGCATACTCTAGACCAGGAGTGGTTGCCATCCAGTCGAGCGAAAATACCCTACCCCCTGGCAGAAAATTGTATTCTTTCTCCGTTCTTGCACGGATAAATCGAAAACCTCCCAAACTCGAAGAAAACTGCGTTCCCTTCAACCCCCAAACCTCCAATGCTCGAAATCTGAACCCTGTACAAGTCGAAATAATTAGTGACTCCCTATAAGCAAATTCAGTACTTATTTTCTCCCTTTATAACTGGAAAAAATAAATTTGACTTTTGTATCTCGAACATAGCAATATTTGATTTTACAACCTCTATGAGTATAAATCTTAACTTCTAGAAGTCGAATGTATCCTTACAAAATTCGCTTAAGTCGAAATCACGCATTTTTCCCATGGGGGTAGGCAGAGACTATAGATCTCCACTTGCGACGATCCTGAACTTTCGCTTCATCTACTTTCATTAACCTCTTCATACATGCACGTTTATTTACATACATACATAACTTCACGCCAGTTCCCTTGCGGGGTAGGCACGGATAACAGAGGGCCATTCAGGTTTATTCTGACACACCTCACTTGCTTCTTTGACATTCATAACTCTTGTCATGCAAGCTCGTCTGTTCTTAAGGCTCCTGACATCACCTTCTGCTAGTACACGATCAATTTGATCATGGAAGGTGTGTCGTGGCCTTCCACGACTTCTGCATTGTATATCTGTTTAGTCATTCTTTCCACATGCCTGAACCACCGGAGCATTCCTTTCCTTACCTTCACCCCGACACTCTCTTACAGACCAACTCTCTTTCTTACTTCTGTATTACGAACGTTTATTTGATATGCTTTTTACCTGACCTCGTTTTAATACTTCTGTTATTTGATCATGGTGTGTACGTCGTGGTCTACCGGTACCAACTCTACCATTCACAATACTGTCATACACTTGTTTTGTGATTCTATTTTCATCCATGCTGTCTACATGCCCAAACCACCTTAACATTCCTCTTTCAACTCTTGTTATTACATCTTTCAATCCACAAAATTCCCTTATGCTCGAAATCTGAACCCTGTACAAGTCGAAATAATTAGTGACTCCCTATAAGCAAATTCAGTACTTATTTTCTCCCTTTATAACTGGAAAAAATAAATTGGACTTTTGTATCTCGAACATAGCAATATTTGATTTTACAACCTCTATGAATATAAATCTCAACTTCTACAAGTCGAATGTACCCTTAGAAAATTCGCTTAAGTCAAAATCACGCCTTTTTCCCATGGGGGTAGGCAGAGACTATAGATCTCCACTTGCGACGATCCTGACAAACGAGTTTCGCTTCATCTACTTTCATTAACCTCTTCATACAAGCACGTTTATTTACATACATACATAACTTCACGCCAGTTCCCTTGCGGGGTAGGCACGAAAAACAGAGGGCCATTCAGGTTTATTCTGACACACCTCACTTGCTTCTTTGACATTCATAACTCTTGTCATGCACGCTCGTCTGTTCTTAAGGCTCCTGACATCGCCTTCTGCTAGTACACGATCAATTTGATCATGGAAGGTATGTCGTGGCCTTCCACGACTTCTTTTATTCCATTTTAGATTTGAGTTAGGGATATCCTTACAGTTTTTTTATAGCCACTAAGGTTGTGAGGGGTGATCGAAAGTCGCGACCAGTGACTAAAATGGTGAGTTGGTTAGGTTGGGTTAGTCTTTAGACCATTGCCAGAACCGACTGGTCACCATTTATTTATTGATAACTATATAAATGATGGTTACAAATCGGTTGTGACGTTTGCTGGCCACTGTCATGCCACACTCGCTTTGCTCGCTCGGCTTGTGGGCTTTAGTCTGCGTTTTTAGACTGTTTTAAATGTTTTTTACATTGACCACTACTTTTCTTCTGCATTTCTCGTCTTTAGAAGTAGGAAATAACTACACCATTTTGTAAAAAATTAGTCATGTTTACAAAAAAAATCATATCTTAAAAACTACATGTCTCCTAGACATGGGGGTTGCAGAAGGGAGAAGTACTCCTCCCCTCTTCCCCCCTTCGTCCCCCTACTACTTAAAAGTTACTTCAGTGACCACTATTGTAAAGTTTAACCCATATACTTCTCAAAGCTCACATTTCAACTGCATTTATTCTACTTTGATGCTTCTTCTGCCACACCCAACTTTCACTCCGTACATGTGTTGGCACCAACACCCCTTGATGGACAGCCAAACGTGCCTTTGCTGACACTTTTTGGCTTTTCATGAGAGTTTAGGGCTCCATTCACCTCATTACCTGCAATTACTCTTCTTTCGATGTCACTTTCATGCTTTCCGTCCCTAGTAAACATGCACCCTAAATAAACAAATTCTTTGACTAGCTCTTGAAGACAACTCGAATTTTCTGGCGTCTGTCTTCAAGTTCGGCTTAGAGGTTTTACTGTATTTATACATACATAACTTCACGCCAGTTCCCTTGCGGGGTAGGCACGAACAACAGAGCGCCATTTAGGCCCATTCGTACACACCTCACTTGCTTCTTTGACATTCATAACTCTTGTCATGCACACTCGTCTGTTCTTAAGGCTCCTGACATCACCCTCCGCTAGTACACGATCAATTCGATCATGGATGGTGTGTCGATTATTGTATTTATAACTGGTTATTATTGATATTGTCAATAAATAAAAGTGAAAAGTAATCTCATAATGCGTTTTATTATTCCTTGCCCCAAAAATCTAATGTCAGAAAACCATAAATCAGCCTCCTGTCACATAAACTTAACGGCTTAGCTTAACTGTCATTTATACTAATACATTAGCTTTTGAAATGTGACGTCACAAAATTCTGGCTAACGACCCCTCGTGACCTCATTCGCCGGGATTAGGGCGATGTAGAGGTAGCGAATTAAGCCCCTAACGCCGCAGATAGGCCATCAGACGCCAAAGACGGCCACCCGAAGCCCGGGATGGCCACCGAAAGCCGAGACCGGCCAACCAAGCCGCGGACGTAGCCCGCGATGGCCGACGAAAGCCGCTGATTGGCACGTGCGAGTCGCCGACACTATGGCGGCTCCCACACCACGTTACCGTAGGGTAGTCGCCCTGCCCCTAGGGGTATAGGGGTTCTCACTCACCCGCACATGCCGTCGAGATGAGAGCGCGAGTGTTCCGCGCGCGCTCATCTCTCTTCCCGTGGGGCGCGTTACAGACCGCCCCACGCAAGAATGAGACATAGTAGTAGCCGGGGGATACGGCCCCTGGCATAGGAAGAGACCCAGTGAGGGGGGTCCACGCCTGCCAGGGCATTGCGGAGTCGGGTAGCCCATTTTCCGTAGCCCTGGAATAAGGCGCAGGACGTAACACCCAGGGGTTTTAGTGGGTATCCCTAACTGGGGAGTGGCAATAGCGTGCACCGGTTCTGACCGGGCACGCTAGTGCCACCCCGATCTGGCGAATCCCACACTCACACGGGTCGCGAACATCCCCCCAGGCTTCTGTGCCTGTCGCGGCTTAGTCCTCAAACGGATTTCCCCTGGCCAAAAAAAAAAAAAAAGGGTAGTCGCCCTCCGAGCTGCAGCTGGGGCAAAGAGCTCATGCTCGAAGCCCACTGACCGACGCGTCGTTACAAAGCGGCGTTGTCGAAGAATTCCATCATCACAAAATTTACGACTCCTCCTACTCGTTATCACATAATGGTTACTTTTTTTTTTATTGCAGGAGTTCAGCAGACAGGCAGACGGCCCACTTGATTGAAAGCGGTAACCATCGCCTATGGACATTTGCAACACCGAAGGTGCTACAAATGCGCTGCTGCTCTCTTAAGGGTCACTGGAACCTAATCACTAATGCCGGAACACAACTCAAGGTTGTTACGGCGACATACTTTAGACGAGGGGTAGTAGCCATCCAGTCGGGCAAATGCCCTACCACCTGGCTGTGGGCTGTTAAGTCGCCTCTTCTGACAGGCCGCCCGGGCGCAAGAAATTGTATTCTTTCTCCGTTCCTGCACGGATAAATTACGTTCCACAAGAGGCTCACAACAACTATGTTTTTTCCCGTTGCACTTGTTTGCGGACATTACAATCATAAGCTCTAGTGCAGGAGTCACCAATTAGTTTCGCTCGGGGTCCGTTTTAAGAAATGAAATTACTATCGCGCTCCACACATTCCATATATTTTTTTATTAAAAAAATGTAATTACGGAAATAACAAAGGTATTTTTTTACATATCACTGAGAAAAAAATAATTTTTCCGCGGTCCGCCATTTGGCGACCCCTGCTCTAGTGGAACGGATTATGGAGTGATGTCATAAACGACTAAATACACAAATGTGATTGGTCGATTTGAAAGTCGCGCCTTTTTCAATGTCAATCGATAGAGAGAATTAATACTCTGTGGTCAACGCCCACTGCGACCCATCTTGACATGTGTCGTGATCGCTGTGTGATTGAAATGGCGTCATTAGTGATGTTTTCGCCACGACCATAACGACCGTGGTCGCCATGTAGAACGACTGACGGAGCGTTTTGGGCGTTGTGAGCTGCTAATGGGTCGCGCTGTTTGTCAAAAATTTATGTTATGCCTACCCATTTTGTAGAAAAAGATTAGAAATAAAACAATGGTTTCAACACAATTTTTATTACAGCCTCAATTGTATTAAACAATAGGATCTCATTTAAATACTGATTACGTTCTTGCGACGGGCAATACCAAACATCCCAACTTTATTGTCCTCTGTCAAATTAATAATTTTTTTAGATCTTTTATACTTATTAACCTTTTCTAAAAAGACAAACTTATAACTGGTTTACATGTATTATTAACCTTCTATAAGGGCCAAATTTTTTTTTCACAAGCTGCCAGCTGCCATCACAATCGCCGCGCCAAAACCAAGAGTTATATCGTCTCTTTTACTCTAATACAAATTCTATGTAGTTAGAGGGAGAAAGCACCAGTTCAATGTTCATTTCAATTATCGGTATTTGACCACAATTTTGTGGCGCTTCCCAATTAGCAGTGTGTGACATAATTCGGGCAACAAATCTGTGGTGGGGTTGCCAATTTACAAAAATATTGTTTTATTGAACTTGTAACCCATAGTATAAATAAAATTTAACAAAATTTTAAGCGATTGATCTTTGAACTTGAGAAAGTAGCAAGTTAATCCTTATCATCATTTGGACATAAACCTTCCAGTTAAGTAACAAGTTATCGGTGAAGTTTATGTCTATCCAAACGATGAATTAGCAACTTCTGCTTTAAAAATCAAACTTTAAATGATAATCTCACTAATAAGTTGCAATTGAAATTTACATAGCACGTGTAAACCAGCCATATTGGTATGATATGTATAAAATGCCAAAAAAATTACTACGCGTGAGATTCAAAATTATAAATGCACTTTTTTTTCATTCCACAACTCTGCTTTTCCAAAGTCAACAAGTGATTTTAACAAATTCTACTGTATATAAAGGAGTAAAGGAACAAAAACAGGCTAAAAACTAGATTTTTGGTTGTATGCTGTTGATATATTTCTTCACTGGTACTGATATATCATTTATTCATTATAATAACAACTAAAAGAATAGTAAATTTTCTTAATCATTTTTTGAAGTGAAAATTCTAAAGAAGTTTCACTTCAAAAAAACTTTAGACTCAAAACGACCACGCTAACGGCCGCCATTTTTCCCGTTCCACTTGCTTGTGACGGTTTTAATCCCTATTAATATTATAAATGCGAAAGTAACTCTGTCTGTCTGTCTGTTCCGTTTTCACGGAAAAACTACTGGACCGATTTGGCTGAAACTCAGTATATATATGTTTTCGATGCCGAGAATGAACATAGGATATTTTTTATCCCGAAAAATGGGATAGTTTCCGGGACAAAAATATATTTGTCTTTTTGTTTGTTATCCTTTTATGGAAAGACTATTGGACCGATTTGGCTGAAACTCGGTACATATATAATTTGAATACCGAGAGTGCCCAAGGGATACTTTTTATCCCGCATAATGGGATACATTTTGGGATAGATTTATGTAAAGTTTATCCCGGAAACTAGGACAGGTTTTGTGATTTTGTCCATTTCGTCCACTGGGTCCACTGGGTCCAGTTGGTCCACTTGGACCATGTTATCTATTTTGTCATTTATGTAGTTTACATATAGACGGGGGTGGTATAGTTTGCGATATAAAATGAAGTGAATCTTTCGGGGACAAATACATACAAATTTAATACATTGTAACCTGTACCACTTGCTTTTTAAACAAGAGACACGCAGCCGCGGGGTAAACTCTAGTATATTATATTAATACACTCTGTGATTCTAATCATAAACTCAAGTGGAACGGATTAGGGAGGGTCGATGTCATTGACGACGAAATACACTAATGCCATTGTTTGATTCGAATATCGCGCCATTGTCAACGTATCGATAGATGTAATTAATGCTCTGTGATCAACGCCCACTTCAACCCACCTCTTGACATGGATCGCTGTGAGCGCTGCCTGAGCGAAAACAACGACATCGTTAGTGACGTTCTCGCCACGACCGTAACGGCTGAAGGAGCATTTCGAGCGTTGTGAGCCACAAGTGGAACGAAGCCTTTGTAAGTCGTCCTACATTTTTTTTTCTTTTTAAATTAGCCTACTAGGGATGCGTGTGCGCATGCGCCTTTAGAGCGTTATGTGAGTTTGTTTATTGATATCAACAGCATACGTTATCGGTGTTGGTGGGTTCAGTTGGCGTCCGCGAAGTACTCCCGAGCAGCTTTGGTGTCGGGCTTCATGGTCTTGGAGCCGGGCTGCCAGTTCGCAGGGCACACTTCACCGTACTGGTCAGTGTATTGGAAAGCTTGCACCAGCCTCAGGGTCTCCTCCACTGAACTGGAGATTCAAATATATGCTTAAAATTTAATATCAGGGGGCTCAGGCCGCCCACTATTGGGCAACGGACAGTATACCCGCCCCGCTTATACAAGACGGTTATCTCGATGTGCAGGTTTCATCGCGATGTTTTCCTTCACCAGCACGTGGTAACAATATACACCTTAGGTCTGGAAACTGCGTAAGTGACGCGTGCGTTCCGGTCAGGATTCGAACCTGCGCCGTTTGAGATTGGGGAGTGCGAGCCATTACGCTACCACGTCTGCACATGTCGCAAGAATTTCTCAGAAGACACAAGTTGAAATGTGTAAACTCTGTAGGGCGACAAAGTTATGTCGCGAAAGCGCAATAAAATAAGTCGCCATAAGACTTAAAAAAAAAGCTGTGCCCGCAACTTCGTCTGCGTAGCACTTTTTCGCGGAGTCCTAAAAAGTAAAAAAAAGTAAGCTACCTACCAGTGAAAGTCCTTTCAAAATCGGTCCAGCCGTTTCAGAGATCGGCTAGAACATGCAGACAGACAAAAATTCTAAAAATTACATTTTCGGAATCTTCGGATCCGAACTATCTATACTTCCGAATTTTTTTTCACATTTCTATTTTTAACCGACTTCTAAAAAAAGGAGGAGGTTCTCAATTCGTCGGGATCTTTTTTTTGTTTTTTTTTTATGTATGTTCACCGATTACTCTGAGGTTTATGATCCGATTTAGGTGATTTGTTTTTTGTTCGACGCGGAATAGCTGTCATTTGGTCCCCTAAAATTTTGACATAGCTTGGGCCAGTAGTTTTCATTTTATGAACATTTTTTATGAAAATTTTCCATTCCGTTCCATATGTACACCGATTACGCTGAGATTTATGATCCGATTTACGTGATTCTTGTTTAGTTTGATGCGGAATAGTCGCTATTTGGTCCCTTAAAAATTTAACATAGTTTGGTCCAGTAGTTTTCATTTTACGAACATTTCTTTGTTCCCGTTTCTTGGGACTTGATATTTTTTAAGGAGCGCGGCACCTTTCGTAGGTCTACCCATACATAGCTAGACACTAAAAAGTACCAAATGAAATAAAAAAAACTTCGTTTAAAAAAACCGACTTTAAAAAGCAGTATAAAATAACTTTTTCTAAAGCTATTATTATTCATATATATTATTTCAAACATCTTAAAGTCGGTGCTTAGTAATTTTTATGTTTTACTTTGCACCGACTTCAAGATGTTTTAGATAATATATATTAATAATAATAATAGCTTTAGAAATAAGTTATTTTATACCTACTTTTCAGTTTTTTAGTTTTTGAGGTCAGTTTTTTTTAAACGAAGTTTTTTTTATTTTGACATTACAAACAGACACTACAATTTTATTTATCCGTATGTATAGATATTAAATTATAGGATTATCATATTATTTAATCTATGCTCTTGTTATCAGTAAATAAATATTAGTAACATGTCTACTTATAATTACAGTGAGATAAGGTTTTATCATGTAATTTGTCAAATTATCTACTTTAAACGTAACATATGCAAAATAATACATACAAACAGTAGCAATAAATCGCATAAAAATAGTTAAGCAACATACATACATACATAACTTCATGCCAGTTCCCTTGTGGGGTAGGCACGAACAACAGAGTGCCATTTAGGCTTATTCTTACACACCTCACTTGCCTCTTTGACATTCATAACTCTTGTCATGCACGCTCGTCTGTTCTTAAGGCTCCTGACATCACCTTCTGCTAGTACACGATCAATTTGATCATGGAAGGTGTGTCGTGGCCTTCCACGACTTCTGCATCCATCCACTTTTGCATTGTATATCTGTTTAGTCATTCTTTCATCATGCATTCTTTCGACATGCCCGAACCACCGGAGCATTCCTTTCCTTACCTTCACCTTCACCGGTTAAGCAAAATAACAAATAGATATAGAAAAAAATATAAAAGTGTAAATTAGAATTAGTAAGGGTGATGTCGGGGTGAAGGTAAGGAAAGGAATGCTCCGGTGGTTCGGGCATGTCGAAAGAATGCATGATGAAAGAATGACTAAACAGATATACAATGCAAAAGTGGATGGATGCAGAAGTCGTGGAAGGCCACGACACACCTTCCATGATCAAATTGATCGTGTACTAGCAGAAGGTGATGTCAGGAGCCTTAAGAACAGACGAGCGTGCATGACAAGAGTTATGAATGTCAAAGAGGCAAATGAGGTGTGTCAGAATAAGCCTGAATGGCGCTCTGTTGTTCGTGCCTACCCCGCAAGGGAACTGGCGTGAAGTTATGTATGTATGTATGTAGAATTAGTACCAAATATAATTAAATATAATAGTTTTGAAAAGAAAGAAAAGAAAAATAAGAAATAAAGAACCCCTTACCCTGTGTATAGTACATACATAGATAACTTCACGCCAGTTCCCTTGCGGGGTAGGCACGAACAACAGAGCGCCATTCAGGCTTATTCTTACACACCTCACTTGCCTCTTGTGTATAGTAGTTATAAGATAAATAAAAAAACAAAAGAATAAAAAGACCTCTATCTTGACTTATGATGGAGGAGAAGGCGAAAAAAAATTTAAAAAAATAATACATATGAAACTAGCCGTCCCGGCAGACGTTGTTCTGCCCGGAAGAAATAAAATTTAGAACCCGATTGCAGCGCCACCTACCGGGTCCAAATGTAAGCTATCCTATCTTTCGAGTCGGATCGAACTGCACACGGTATGAAAATTTGATTAAAATCGGTCAAGTGGTTTAGGAGTCCATCGCGGACAAACAGCGTGACACGTAATTTGTATATATTAAGATAAGCACGGCTGGACGGGCTTTAATATAGGTTTTATTTTAATTTTAGTTTTTTTACTATTAAGTTATATTATATTATTCACAATAATAATAATAATAAATAAACAAATAAAGTATATTGATCTTGCTCACGAGGTTACCGCTATGTGGAACCTGGACTCTACAATCATAGTACCGATAGTGGTGTCAGTGAATGGACTAATAGCGAAGAGCCTTGATCGCCACCTTGAAAGGCTCTCGCTTGGTATCTGGTTGAAGGGTCGGATGCAGAAGGCAGCTCTGTTGGACACGGCCCGTATTGTGAGGAGATTCCTGTGTCTGGAGCCTTAACCACCGGTAGCCTGGACCCTAGGCCCCACTGCCGGCGAAGATCAGTTTTTTATATTTTTTTTTATAAATAAATTTGTATTTTTTATAAGAAAAATGTAAAAAATTTGGAAATAAAATATATATGTAAATAATAATAATATACAACGGACTACTCTGGGGCCGATCCCAGACACCCAGACCATAGTAAACAACGGAGAAAATACGTTTCCGAAATTTACTATACCAGGAATCGAACCCAGAGCCACTGCGTTGAAGTGAGGTAGGCCGGCAAAGACTTAGCCCGATGGACCACAGAGGCCGTTTACTATTGTTGTTTTTGTTAATAGATGTTAGTTACGACTTAGTTTATTTATAGTATTTAATTATAATTAGAAAGAATGACTAAACAGATATACAATGCAAAAGTGGATGGATGCAGAAGTCGTGGAAGGCCACGACACACCTTCCATGATCAAATTGATCGTGTACTAGCAGAAGGTGATGTCAGGAGCCTTAAGAACAGACGAGCGTGACAAGAGCTATGAATGTCAAAGAAGCAAGAGAGGTGTGTAAGAATAAGCCTAAATGGCCTAAAGGGAACTGGCGTGAAGTTATGTATGTATGTATGTATGTAATTATAATTAAAAAAAAGTATTTACTTAAAAAATATATTGATAGACGTGCAAGTGTCAAAAGTAAAATAAACGCTTGGAAACAGATAAGCATAGGATCTCAAAAGAATTAATTCTACAAACTGACAATGAAGCACATATCAAAAGGGCTTATTAACAAACGGACGTACAGACCAAAGTGCAATTTTACACAAGGTACAAAATTGTAAATAAAACAAAACTAGTTTTTTTTTATTTTATTGCAGGAGTGCAACAGACAGGCAGACGGCCCACTTGATGGAAAGCGGTTAGCATCGCCTATGGACATTTGCAACACCGAAGGTGCTACAAGTGCGCTGCTGCTCTCTCAAGGGAGACTGGTCACTAATGCCGGAACACAACACAAGGTTGTTATGGCGGCATACTCTAGATCAGGGGTCGTCGCCATCCAGTCGAGTAAATACCCTACCACATGGCTACGGGTTGTTTTGTCGTCTCCTCTTACGACAGGCCGCCCGGCCGCAGGAAATTGTATTCTTTCTCCGTTCCTGCACAGATGATTGTATACTTTATCCGTGCAGGAACGGAGAAAGAATACAATTTCCTGCGTGGGGGCGGCCTGTCGTAAGAGGCGACAAAACAACCCACAGCCAGGTGGTAGGGCATTTGCCCGACTGGATGGCTACCACCCCTGGTCTAAAGTATGTCGCCATAACAACTTTGTGTTAGGTTCCGGCATTAGTGACCAGGTTCCAGTCTCCTTTAAGAGAGCAGCAGCACATTTGTAGCACCTTTGGTGTTCCAAATGTCCATAGGCGATGGTAACCGCTATCCATCAAGTGGGCCGTCTGCCTGTCTGCTGAACTCATGAAATAAAAAAATAAATAAGGCTGAAATTTGGAATACCCTTCTATTTAGGCACACTTGAATACTGGTAAGACTTTCCAAATTGTAACATTTCATAGATTTTAGTAAACAACAAAAAAAATGTATTTATGCATATACGCCTATATCTTATGAAGCTCTCGATATATTTAAGTAGGTAGAGTTGGGTAGGACACGATTTTAAAATGAGTTTGTAAGAGTAACATGACATTTTCTACTGAACCAGTACAATGTACTACTTCAAAGGAGGCAAGGAGATTTGTATGGTTTGTACCGCGGCAGTACATTTAAAGCGATGAGCGTCATTCCCTCATTCGTCCCGTACAAAACCTCCATTACTTATAATCGTCTCTTAAATTTTAAGCAATTGCTCAGCAACTGAATAGGGAAATCCTTACCCATAAACTCCTTTTAAGGATAACAGGTAGTAAGGGAACTCTTAATTGTCAAAAAAAGCCAACGTCGAGAGGTATTTCAATTTCGCTCTTTTCCGGTCTTTATGTTTATCATTCAAATTTCATTTATCTGTACCCCTCTTAGGTTAAAAACAGCTAATACATGTTCATAAGTGAAAAAAAGGTAATCATTCATTATGGAATTAAGAGTCTCCTACTTAAGAGATGGCTAATCGTTTCTTAACGAGATTATTATAAGTAGGGCTGCTAGTTCAGAAATGTTCATTAAGAATCGGATGTGATCGGCCTCGGTCACCTCATTTTACTAGCAGTCGTACATGTCATGTTGTCCCTCTTTGTTATGTGAATATCTGTAGAGGCATTATTGTACTATTGTAGCATAAGCCTCGTTCCGTCCTTCCTCTTACATTTGACGCGTGAGTAGTAAGTAGCGGGACCAAAATTTTTAAAGTAGTACAAGTTTAAATTTTGAGCCGCATCAGTACAAATATATTTTGTACTGGACAAATGTACTACTCAACACTATAAGTAGGTAACAAGATAACCAGTATCATTCGAAAGTTCACTTATGGTTAAATTTCAATTTGGTATCGATAAGAAATTAATAAAAAAAGGAGTTATCTAACAATGAACCTCAGTTATCGGCGACCGAGTAAATACGTTCTCACATACGCGATAATGTGGCCTTCGCTTTATTTTATTAACACGTTTAGCAGTTAAACGCTTTATTGTTGTTTTTCAAGGAAAACAAAACAATCAATTTAGCTGTTTATAAAATTCTTCAATCTACGACAGGATTAGACGATCAAATAATAGTATCGGCACTCTTTGTAAATTTAAAAGAAGCATTTGATTTGGTTAATCACAAGACATTTTTGTATTAGAGAATTATGGAGTTAAGAGGAAATGTCTCGTCTCTTTTAAAATTGTACTTCTTAAAAGGAAAGTACTGCACCAAGATCTTACGCGTATGCCCAACAACCAAACTAATAACTTATGCTTCAGAATTTTGTGATATTACACAAGGAGTCCCTCAAGGAAGCATGCTAGGCCCGTTACTCTTTATAATTTATATTAATGACCTTACAGAATGCATTAATCATGACATGATTCTGTTTGCAGACGATGATAGTACAGTGATGTTCACAAATAATTGTAAATCTAATTTAGAAATTCACATAACTAATACATTGGACGTAGCAATCGAATGGTTGAAATGTAATAATCTATAATAATATTTAAATTTTAAACATGTGTCCTGTACATAGAAGCTATTAAAAAAAAAACAACTGGAATATACTACATAAACGATGGAGAACACAATGCATTTTTTTTAGATCTCTTGTTTGTTTGTCGGTTTGTCTGTTTGTTCGGGATTCATGTAAAAACTACTGTGGGTCGATTTCGATGCGGTTTTCGCTGATCAACAACAAATTCTTAGACTTAAAATCTGCGTTACTTTTTATACTGAGAATCCCGCGGGAGTTTTCCTGAGAATGGTTTAAAAAAAATTCTATATGACCAACATAGAAAAAAATTTGGAATCGATAGCAAATTTTATGTAATAAAATGCGTGATACTTTTATCCCGGGAATCGCGCGGGAATTTTCCTTGTCAAACGTGAACGAACGAAGGCGCGGGCTTATTCTAGTTTAATAAATATAATTGTCCTATAATAATATTTTTTTCGTTAAGTGTTTCTTCTTTAAGATTAGGTTTTGCAGCGTACCTAGTCTACGGTCTTCATGCTTTTGGGCCCACCAGGGACTTACCGAGTTTTACAAGATATAAAATTCAAGTGTCTGTTTGTAATGTCAAAATAGCAGCTTTTTACTAAATGCATATGAAAGTATATATGGTACTTACATCAAAAAATCAAATTTAAAAATTTTAAGTCCGTCTGTTTAGATGTTCCGATTAATCTCTGAAACGGCTGGACCGATTTCGACCGGACTTTCACTGGCAGATAGATCATGTTATAAGGAATAACTTAGGTTATTTTTTTTACTTTTTTTAGGGTCCCGCGAAAGAAAAGTCCACGCGGATAAAGTCGCAGGCACAGTTACTTTTAATGAAATGTAATGTAGGAATCTCTCACCGTCCGACTGGCAGGTCGTTGACGGTGATCTGGCGAAGGTTCTGCTTGTCGTCGATGATGAAGAGGCCGCGGAAGGGGATGCCCGTCTCCTCGTTCAGTACGCCGTAGTCGCGCGCGATCCGGTGCGACTTGTCGCTTATTATAGGAATGTTCATCGGGCCCAGACCGCCTGAAATGTTACAATAGAATAGTGTTACGAGTTGCGAGACTCGAATTAAAATGCCGTTGGAATTATTATAGAGTTTATTAAAACTATACAAACACGTATAACACAGGTACAAATATAACCGAACACAACAAATCCAAACGTATTGCAGAAGGGCGTAATTCAATAAAACGCGCAAAGTCCGTCACTATTAGGTTCCGATTGTACACACGTCACGCCTTGATCGTAGTTGTCGCTGAACTACCCCCTCACTCCCTCAAGCCGTCGTTTTATACGTCACAAATACAAATGTGCACGAATCGTAGTCGACTTAATCCGCAACACTTGGCTAATGATCCGGCCATAAACGAGTACAATAAAACAATGGGCCGTTCTCTAGAAACGTATGCCAATAAATAAGTGAACCAAAAGGCGATCATAAAAGAATTACAATTAGTTCAAATTGCCGACAGGTAATAAAATGTTTTTTTACAGATATGCAGGTGGAATTTGTTTTTGTCGGGGGGCTAAGTTGTAACAATAGAATATAATAAAAAACACTTAATTGTTCACCAAATAAACAATTACAGAATGAATAATAATTTAACGGCAAACAAAAGGCGGCTTTATTGCTCAAATTGATCTCTTCCAGGCAACCTGACTGGGAGGATACTTTTAACAACTTATGTCTAGGTATAATTAAATTAAAAAGAAGTAAATAAAAAAAAATACATGTAATTATTTATTTATTTGCCTTTATTTCTGATTTTTAAGCTTAATCTAATTTTTTGTTTTCTAAAATTATGTTAATTTATTCAGCGTGTCTTTTGACACGTGGGCCTCCTCCAACATTTTCCAGCCTCTTCTTGTTCTCGCTGTCCTACTCCATGTTACTCCCGAAAAATGGGATAGTTTCCGGGATAAAAGTAGTTTTCCGTAAAAGCATAACAAACAGAGGAACCAATATATTTTTATCCCGGAAACTATCCCAGTTTTCGGGATAAAAAGTTTCCTATGTTCATCCTCGGCACCGGAAATATATATATGTACCGAATTTCAGCTAAATCGGTCCAGTAGTTGTTCCGTAAAAGCATAACAAACAGAGGAACCAATATATTTTTATCCCGGAAACTATCCCAGTTTTCGGGATAAAAAGTTTCCTATATTCATCCTCGGCATCGAAAATATATGTATACCGAGTTTCAGCCAGATCGTTCCAGTAGTTTTTCCGTGAAAACGGAACAGACAGACGGACTGGCGCCGTAACGCGTTACGTAGCGAAGCGGTTTACCCTCCCATAAGAAGTTATCACTTCGAAAAATTAAGTACCTTGTTTACGCGGCGTGTTGATCCAGGCCAAGTGCGTGAAGTGCGAGTCCGTGGAGGCGGCGATCACCTCGCACCCGATCTTCCGGAAGTCGTCGGCCTTCTCCGAGAAGGCGATGATCTCCGTGGGGCACACGAACGTGCTGGAAATTTCAGGGGCACAGAATATTGGTAGGATACAACAGAAGAAGAAAAAAGGTGGAAAAGAGCTTTACATATTAAATGAATAAATAAATCAATCAACCAATAACTCCTTATTGTACATCAATACAAATAAGAACATACAGACTAAAACTATGTCTCATTATGCACAAAGGGCGGTCTTATCGCTAAAAAGCGATCTCTTCCATACAACCCCAGGAATGAATTGAGATTATAATGACGATGGTGGTATACATAATACATAGTACAATACTTTTCATTCTAGTAATAAATATATAAATGCAGTATATATATATATACATACATACATAACTTCACACCAGTTCCCTTGCGGGGTAGGCACGAACAACAGAGCGCCATTCAGGCTTATTCATACACACCTCACTTGCTTCTTTTACATTCATAACTCTTATGATGCACGCTCGTCTGTTCTTAAGGCTCCTGACAGTATATACAGATGTTCTATATATTAAATAGATATAAATATATACTTAATATACATAACATACAAATACATATCTACAAAAAATATAGAAATGTTTATAGATAAATATATATTAGGGATGGGCCGAATGTGGTTTGAACCGAATACGAACTTCGGCCGAACTTCAGTTTTATTTCGCCAAGCTGTCTCCAAGAGCAACAAACCGTGACCTGCTGACAACTTCAACTTGATAACACCGATTTTTTGCCTTTTTTACACCATAACCTGCCTCTAGTGAATTTTAAGTGTGAGTAGGTGGATAAAAGAATAGACTTTTAGACCTTTGATTGGAAAACAATCACCATTTCATAATGTTTAATTCGTAAAAAGTGATTTCAATCAAAATTAAATTTGTAATTGTTGATGTGCCTAGACGTGTTTTTTTTTTAAATTCAAGTTACGCATTATAATTAAGCAGTTGCACGACTTACTGATGTTTCTTAGAAGAATAATAAAATAATTTATTTTTGTTTTAATTTGATTTCTATTTAATTAGGCAAAGTCTCAAACAAGAACTAATTTTATTTATTTCTTAACACATTAAACGTTAAGGTTTACATGTTCCTAACTAAAATAAATGACCATGAGTATATAGATGTCAATTTTTGTATTACGGTTATGATAGATATGATTTCTATGAACGTCAATTAAAATAGTGCAAGTAGGTATTTTATTTAAAGCGAATTTTCTTTTTAGTATTACGGTTATGATAGATATGATTTCTATGAACGTCAATTAAAATAGTGCAAGTAGGTATTTTATTTAAAGCGAATTTCGGCCGAATGCCGAAGTTCGGCTCAAGCTGCCGAAATTCGGTCAAACCGAATGTAAGACGAATTTCGGCCCATCCCTAATATATATGTACATACATTTAAATATCATCATATTCCTAGGACATGTAATTTAATTTATTTGGGAATCAAGCAGTAAACTAATATTTATCTATATGACGGCCTCTGTGGTTGAGCGGGCTAAGCCTTTGCCGGCGTAACTCACTACAACGCAGAGGGGTTCCGGGTTCGATTCGTGGTATAGTAAATTTTGGAAAACGTATTTTCGCCGTTATTTACTATGGTCTGGGTGTCTGGGATCGGCCCCAGAGTAGTCCGTTGTATATTACCCATAACACAAGCGTACCTTGCTTAATTTGGGGATATACAATATGTGTCTTTGTCTGCCGATTATAAAAAAAAATTATCTATATAGATAAATAAAATTGTATTGTCTGTTTCTAATGTCAAAATAAAAATCAGGGGGGATAACTCGGAGCAGGAGATTCCGAAAATGCATTTTTTTTCATCCTTGTTTGTCTGGATGTTCCGGCTAATCTCGGAAACGGCTGAACCGATTTTGACGGTTCTTTCATTGGCAGATAGCCAATGTTATAAGTAGTAACTTGGGCTATTTGTAAAATTAGGGTTCCGCGACTAAAAATTTCACGCGGACAAAGTCGCGGGCACGGCTAGTTCTTAAATATAAAATAAAAGATAAATACATATCATATAAATAATAAATTGTCATTAAAAATAATTTACACAATAAACATCTGGCTGTTTTTTGAGCCAAATGTTTATATTATTACAAGAAAATAAATTAATCGAAATATTACTAGAAAAATTTAAAAACAAAAAATTGAATGATAAGATATATGTATATTAAATTAAAAAAAATCAAGCAAAAAAAACCGTGTTCAAGAATATTTTATATTTTGCTTAATTGTTGTTTTTTTTTTCATTCGCACCGAATTTAAGATTTTTATTTTATTTTGTAAATAAACAGTTTATAGCTAAGTACATACTACTAAACAGATATACAATGCAAAAGTGGATGGATGCAGAAGTCGTGGAAGGCCACGACACACCTTCCATGATCAAATTGATCGTGTACTAGCGGAGAGTGATGTCATGAGCCTTAAGAACAGACGAGTGTGCATGACAAGAGTTATGAATGTCAAAGAAGCAAGTGAGGTGTGTAAGAATGGGCCTAAATGGCGCTCTGTTGTTCGTGCCTACCCCGCAAGGGAACTGGCGTGAAGTTATGTATGTATGTATGTATGTACATACTACTAGAATATCTATAACCATTTATACGTTTTGGTCTTACGCCAAAAGAAAGGTTCGCACAGAAAATCAGCGTTGTGTCGGATATAATTCCGGCACAGCAATATGCTGAGTGCAAACCTTGTTCGCTGAAAATGCGGCGTACAAATTCTCAAAATATGCTCTGTGTATAATAATGTATAAGGAATGTAATTACTTCGCTATTTCTTCAAATAAAGTTATTTTCTTTCTTAATTAAATTAAAATGAGGAAATTAAAAGAGAAAAAAATGATTATTTCAAAAAAGATCTTTCAAGTTAAATTTGATCGACTTCCCGGTTTCCGATTGAGCTGAAATTTTGCACGTATGTGTACATCGCGTGACAATCCAATAATATGGTACCATGGCGCCGATCTGATGATGGAGTCGGAAGGTGGCCATAGGAACTGCTGTACTAAACAAGATAGACCCGTCGTGTTTGGGCTCGTTTTACTTGTCTTGGCTAGCACTCTGCGGCTACATGATATGCAGGATCTCAAAAGCTTGTATTTAAAAAAGCTTATTTTTACATAACGTTCCATTTTATCATAAGAGTGTATTTAATTCTTTTGCAAAGTTTCCACGGAGAAGGGAATTAATCACTAAAAAAGATAAATAAATAATAGTTAAAAAAAAAATCGCTTTTATACAAAATCCAAGTAAAAAATAGAAAATAAATTTGAATTAAAAATAGTGTAAGAAAAAATGATTTTATTGTAAAAAAAGTGTGGGGTGCTTTTCAAACTATTGATACCATGCACCCCACGCTTTTTTTACAATAAAATATTATTTTTTTCTTACACTATTTTTAATTCAAATTTATTTTTTATTTTTTAGTTGGATTTTCTATAAAAGCGATTTTTTTTTTAGTTTTTTTTAACTATTATTTTTTATTTGTTTTTTAGTTACTCTTGAAATCGGTTTCTCTATTGCTAGAATGTATGAAAGCGTATCCAGTATCCATCTACTTTATAACTAGCAGAACATAAGTGGTAGGTATCGCTAATACGCTCAAATCCATGCAATTAGAAGAAAAAAAAACAGTACTCACAAATCCAGCGGATAGAAGAACAGCACAACATATTTCCCCTTGAAGTCGGACAAAGCGATATCCTTGAACTCCCCGTTCACGACCGCGGTGGTCTTGAACTGCGGCGCCGGTTTCGTGAGTTGCAGCGGCATCCTGTTGAAACTGGCGGCAACGAAATGATCCGTTAGGCGATGCGACACGTGTATATAAATAGGAACGATGATAAGATCTAGGGGGGGGGGGGGAGGTCCCCGAACCACAAGGTCGTGTCAGCGATTTGTTAACAACATATTTCTGTCTTTGGAACGAAGTTCATCATCGCACTTTACTCGGCGGATGGGAGCTAGACGAAAGAAAGTGTAACAGAAATGGAAAAGCGCTGACCGCTGTATTTTATTATACAATTTCAAATTTTATGCAACGAAATAAGATCAAAAATAATATCCATAGTGCAGGGGTCGGCAACCTTTTGAGTCGGAAGAGTCCAAAATTACATTACACATACATACATACATAACTTCACGCCAGTTCCCTTGCGAGGTAGGCACGAACAACAGAGCACCATTCAGGCTTATTCTTACACACCTCACTTGCTTCTTTAACATTCATAGCTCTTGTCATGTACGGTCGTCTGTTCTTAAGGCTCCTGACATCAGCTGCTAGTACACGATCAATTTGATCATGGAAGGTGTGTCGTGTCCTTTCACGACTTCTGCATCCATCCACTTTTGCATTGTATATCTGTTTAGGCATTCTTTCCACATGCCCGAACCACCGGAGCATTCCTTTCCTTACCTTCACCCCGACACTCTCTTTCAGACCAACTCTCTTTCTTACTTCGGTATTACGAACGCGGTCCGCGAGCGTCACTCCGCAGATCTTGTGCAGTGCTCGCATCTCGACCGCGTTTACTCTACTTTCATGCTCTCTCTTCCATACGTGAGCGTAGATACCACAGTACCGCGTTGTGTATGGCAAGCTGGGCCTTCTGGCGGAGGTTCTTAGCGCCTAGAAGTTTACCTAACGCTCCATTCACACTATTCCCCAAATTCACTCTTCTTTCTACAATTTATACAACATTTCAAAGTTTTTAAAGAGCCACAATTTTTTTCTTGCCAGCAATAAATATTACTTGCATAAATGAGTGTTTTGATAAAAACCAACAAATCTATTAATTTACATGTAAGTAGTGTTTTTCACAACAAAACGATAATATTTATGTGACATTATTAGATAATTACTAATTATTTAAATTAAAAAATGAAAACAATTAAGCATTAAAGTACAACACTAACTTGTGCTTCAATAACAAACAATCGGGCAAACAAATTACACGAAAGCTATGTCTTTATTTGCGTATATAACTAAAGAGCCGGCAGCTTTACACCCGAAGAGCCACATCTGGCTCGCAAGCCGCAGGTTGCCGGCCCCTGCATTAGCGTAATACACGCCACCGCTTCGGGGGGGCCTTTAGCTATCAAGGGAGCAAAGGATTCATCACCCCCGCTGACGAAGTGGATGTGTTCTGATTCCCGGGGCACATTCAGGCACGTTTTACGCTGGATCGGACCGGCGTAACTACGTTCTAAGTCTCAGCCTTTCCTACATAAAAAGCGCGGGGCACATGGGAGGAGGGTGGTTTTAGTGGGTAGTGGTTGTTGCCCGTGCAACTTCTCTGAGTCTCCACACAAGCTGGTTGATTACTGTTTGGATTGCCCTTTATTAAAGGATGAAGCCTCCATGATCAACTATGGTCTAATCCCTTGCAAAGGACCCAGTATTGTGCGTAAATAGCATATCCCCCGCCTTAAAAAAAAAGCGCCGTAATATACGCCGTATTCAAAATAGGTCTTGTAACCGCATTTGTTATTCGGCCGCATTTGGGCGCTGTCGCCGCTCACGTGTAATATGTTTTTATACTATTTTTAACCGACTTCCAAAAGGAGGAGGTTTTTAATTCAACTGCATTTACTAAGTTTGTAGGTCTCCTTAAGAACCTTAAAGAAGCCTACCTAGTCGGGCAAATGCCCGACTGGATGACAAATTATCATCGGCAAGAAATATTTAAAATTTACAATTATTGTACTTCGAAAGACAAACTTAATTTGCATACAAATGTGAATTAATTATAATACTGTATCAACTAAACAGACATACAATGCAAAAGTGGACGGACGCAGAAGTCGTGGAAGGCCACGACACACCTTCCATGATCAAATTGATCGTGTACTAGCAGAAGGTGATGTCAGGAGCCTTAAGAACAGACGAGCGTGCATGACAAGAGCTATGAATGTCAAAGAAGCGAGTGAGGTGTGTAAGAATAAGCCTGAATGGCGCTCTGTTGTTCGTGTCTACCCCGCAAGGGAACTGGCGTGAAGTTATGTATGTATGTATCAACAGACGAAGACCCCATTGTAATAAACGTTACCAGATCATTCTTCATGATAATAAAACACTTTGTTCGCTATGTTTACCTAACTTTACTGAAGGTCACAAGAAATAAGATAAAACTGATATCAATTAATATATAATACTTTTTATAATAGAGATAACGATATGGGGTCATAACCTCTACAGAAAAATATTTTGAAAAATAAAGCTTTTTTAATATCGTTTTTGAACTATTATATCAATAAGTTTTTAGTCGTGTAGATAAATGGCTAGATAACACGTATGAAAATATGAAATCGGCCAAGTGCGAGTCCGTTCATGCACAATGATAGGTTTCGCATAGGCGTAAAAAGTCCACTATATCTGTCATCTGGCTAAAAAACAGCAAAAAAAATGGTTTCATCAAAAATACATACATAACTTCACGCCAGTTCCCTTGCGGGGTAGGCACGAACAACAGAGCGCCATTTAGGCTTATTCTTACACACCTCACTTGCTTCTTTGACATTCATACTTTCATCAAAAATACTCCCTTATTAAGTCTTGTGTAGTTCATGTACAATAAACTATTAAGAACCGGTTGCCAATAGTTCATGTAAAATAAACTATTAAGAACCGGTTGCCAATAGTTCATGTACAATAAACTATTAAGAACCGGTTGCCAGTAGTTCATGTACAATAAACTATTAAGAACCGGTTGCCAATAGTTCATGTACAATAAACTATTAAGAACCGGTTGCCAGTAGTTCATGTACAATAAACTATTAAGAACCGGTTGCCAATAGTTCATGTACAATAAACTATTAAGAACCGGTTGCCAATAGTTCATGAACGATGAACTATTAGGAATCGGTTCCCAACAGTTCATGAGCAATGAACTATTAGGAACCGGTTCCCAATAGATCATGAGTGATGAACTATTAGGAACCGATTCCCAATAGTTCATGAACGATGAACTATTAGGAATCGGTACCGAAAAGTTCATGAATAATGAACTATTAGGAATCGGTTCCCAATAGTTCATGAACGATGAACTATTAGGAACCGGTTCCCTACATTGAATTAAAAGAAACGTTCCACATTACAATACACCGACCATATTACAATACAATATAGCGCTCAGCGACCAGTCGGCTAGCAGCCGGGTAGGACATGATTTTAAAATGAGTTTGTAAGAGTAACATGACATTTTGTGCTGAACCAGTAGGTACAATGTACTAGTTCAAAAGGAGGCGAGGAGATTTGTATGCTTTGTACCGCGGCAGTACATTTGAAGCGAAGAGACCGGTGAGGCGGTGAGCGTAATTACCTTATTTGTCCTGTTCAAAAGTAGTTCGGAAATGTTCGTTAAGAATCGGATGTGATCGGCCTCGGTCACCTCATTTTACTAGTAGTCGTACATATCATATTGTCCCTCTTTGTCATGTGAATATACATAGAGGCGTTATTCTACTATTGTAGAATTAGCCTCTTTCCATCCTTCCTCTTACATTTCAGGCGCGAGTAGTACATTGAGTGAAATGATAACTTCTTACGGGAGGGTAAACCGCTTCGTCACGTAACGCGTTACGGCGCCAGTCTGTCTGGCTTTCCTTTCTCTCACGCATACGGCGGCGGTAGGCAGGCTAAGTTATCACTTCTATTGGGCGCTCGAGATGCATTTTTTTTTATTTATGCAGTATCAGTACAAATGGATTTTGTACGGGACAAATGTACCGGCTCGTACGTGTCCGACGCAACTCTACAGGCAGCGTTCCGATAGTGTAGTTCGTGAAATGTTAGGAACTATGACGCTAACAAAAATCGAAAAGCTCTAACGATCCAATAGTACTACTAAGGTGAACTAGTTCAGTGACCGAATTGTATTAGAAAAGAGCGCTCACTTGGATGACCGAATAAGCACAAGACTAATCTCAATAGCTAATCATTACTCAATAAATATGATTTCCTTAAAATTTACAGCTAGTTTAAATGAGGTTATATGGACACAATATTCGGCTTTGGAAGTGATGATTTCCCCAGCGCAACAAGAGGTTCGAATAAATTTGTACTTAAGTATAGAACAGAATAGAACATAATACAATAAATTATTGCCAAAAATGTATATGTTATAGTCAAAGGTCGATATGCAGTCTTTTCCTGGAATGACTGGTTTATCGTAGGTTTGACCAAGGCCGACCAAACCCGAAATAAATTCCAATTTCGGCCTTTGACTAAAGTATTTTCAGTGAAACCTAGAAGTACTTAACTTTTTAGTCAAATGTCGATCGTAAAATAATCTGTTTCGGGCTTTGCGAAGTCGATCCTAAAAGCGAACAAAGCAAACTCGGTCAAATAAAGGTCAAATCCACTTCTTACAAAATACAAGGCGATCGTACGTATTTTGGCATTTTAACTAGACAGAAATGATCAGGAACAGTATTCCTCGAAATGGTTTTTCAAAAAGCTAAATTGAAAAAAGTGAACCAACCCAATTGAAGCAATTCGTCAGTGAATATAGAGTATCGACACACGTAGAACCTAAATGTGACGACACATTTCTCTTTCAATTACGATGAAGCAACCAAGGCGATCTATCCCTATTAACCCTTAAGACAGTTATCGATATACCAAAAAGCCGCAAGACTAACACTATCACTATCTCGTAATATACCAAGAAAATATACCCATTTCATACAAATCACACAACTCCTATATAAACAGAGTGAGACAACAACACAATTAACGATCACGTGCACAAACGCGATCTGCACTCTCATCGCGGACACATATGTGCTAATAGTGAGCTAAAGGGTTTATAAATGCGAAAGTAATTCTGTCTGTCTGTTACGCTTTCACGGAAAAAATACTGGACCGATTTGGCTGAAATTATATATATATATCATCATCATCATCCGAGCGTTAAATCCCGGTTGCGTTCGGAGCGATCACTTCGACGCCCAGGGTCCGCTTTCCTACTCTTTCTTCTCCACTTCGCGCGATCTTCGGCATCCCTTGTATTGAGACCATTGGTACGCATGTCATCCCTCACAACGTCAAGCCAGCATTTCTTGGGCCTACCCCTTCGACCGGGACCTGGCGGAGGCGGCATGGCTAGACATTTGTTCCCCACGTAACTAGCCGGTTTCCGTAAAACGTGGCCATACCAGCGTAAGCGACTCTCCTGCAGTTTGTCTGCTATGTCACGGACGTGAAGGCTGCCGCGGATGCGGAAGTTCCGGACGCGATCCTTTCGCGTGACTCCACACATCCACCGAAGCATATTCATTTCCGTGACACGCAGCTCCTGCTTGTGTCGCTCAAGTACAGGCCACGCTTCACTGCCATATAAAAGAACAGGTCTAATAATGGATTTGTAGACCTGTCCTTTTAACTGAACCGGCATTTTGGGGTCGCCAATGACACCTGTCACCTCACGCCACTTGGCCCAAGCTGCTGATATTCGGGCCTTGACGTCATGGTCGATGTCCCCGGACGCGCTTAGTACAGATCCCAGGTACTTAAACTGGTCCGTGCGCTCGGCCGTGTCTTCGCCTATGCGCACGGATGTGGGATCTGTAATGTTGCAAGCCAAGTACTCCGTCTATATATACATACATACATACATACATATATATATATATATATATATATATATATATATATATATGCCGATGCCAAGGATGAACACTTTTTCCCGGGTGTAAAATGCGGCACGGGGCGGTGACCAAATACGTCGGTGTTAACAGAGGTACTACTGTATAATTTTTATTTTTAATGGATTATCACCTTTGAATCCATTTGCGTAGTAAACCAATGCTCATTCAAAATTCGCTCATACCAATGGACCTAAAATATAACCAAGGTATTTGAAACATCTAAATCTTGATGTTACACCCTACACTCAAAGCAATAATAACAAGTCCATCGAAATAAACTTGAGGAGACAAGCACTAAGAGTATTCTACTTCTACATCTCCTAAAAGCAACCAAGAAACATCTAACCTAAGCGCAACAGTGCAGACGAAACCCTCCATACGCTCGGGTGGTATAGCATATACTTCATCGTCAGGTTTTGTATTCTTCCAAACAGTTACTAGCAACTTCCCATCACCGTTGTATAAGTAGTCAGTAAGGACACCACTCGTAAACATATTTGTTAAGGTTGCTTCAACGTTTCTAACCCTGGAGACGAAATATTTGGGAGTTAAACAAAAAAGGTAGGTCAACATTTTTTAAATCTAAAAGAAAAAATGTCTGACTCAATTTGTAAAAAGCCCTTTATTAATTAGTATACTTTGATTAAGTACAAGAAACTAATGGAACTTATAAGACTTAAATAGTCACATAGAAAAGCTTGAACCATCCGAGCATCAGTGTGTTAAAAGTTAGACAAGATAGGAACTGGCTGTCTTTAGCACAAGAGGCAGATATACTATATCCGACGCAGAAGGCAGAAGACGAATTTAAAATATCCAAGGAGAAACTGGTGAAATGTGATGTTAAGAATTTTACAGGTTTACTGGATATGTCACTACGTGGGACAGACGATTACAAATCTAGACAGAGAAAGTAAAGAAGAATATCCTGATTATAGCTAATAATGAGGTCGAACGAAAATAAACCTTAGAAGAAAGTATGAATAATAAATTCATACAACATGAGAACCGTCGACAATTGCAAAACGCTGTGCACCGCGATTTGAATGGTGAAAGCTTAGTTGAATTACATAACTGTATTGTAGCTACGGTTATTATTTTGATTTAACAGAAGGGCTTTCCAAGTGACGTCGTTCGCGTCGATTTCAGATCCTATCCAATTAAGAACCTCTTTAAGTCGAACCTCGATATGTCGAAAACCTACCAAACTCGAAAAAAATGCGTTCCCTTCCCTTCAAGCCCCAAAATTTCGGTTGCTCGAAATCTTAACCCTCTATAAGTCAAAATAATTAGTTAGTCCCTACAAGCAAATTCAGTACTTATTTTCCTTCTATAACTCGAAACTATATATTGGACCTCTGTATCTAACACTTAGCAATATTTGAAAGTGTTTTACCTCTATTACTAGGACTTTTATTTATTTTACCTCTCTAATTCAAAATCAGTTGGAATAAATCTTAACCTCCACAAGTCACACCAACTAAACAATAAATTATAACACCACACAAAGTCACAAACACATAACTAACAATAAAACTTATACACATACTTAAACCAACGCGCATTACCATCGCATTGCATTACACGCACACTCCACAAACAAACCAAGACACACAAAGAGCCTAAAAATTAATAACCCAGGCACAGAAAAGAAAAAAACAACACACATGGCACTAGATAGCATAGATATAAGGCCAACACTGCACATGTACTTCCTCACAACACCAGCATGTAACAGATACACTCTACATTAGTATAAGTTTAGTATTAAAATTAGAATAAATTAATATAATAAGTTATTCTTAAGGTACACCAAAACAGAAAAATTACTACATATAATGTCACATACGCTAACAAAAATAAACAATAAGCGTGTACGGAGTCTCAAATTTTTCATAGAAATTAAGTATTAAAAAGGGGGTACGGAACTCGAGTCCGTATACATAATAATAATAATAAAAAAAAAAACCTCCACAAGTCGAATGTTTCCTTACAAAATCCGCTTAAGTTAAAATCCTCCAGAAGTCGAAAACTCTATACTCGAATCTTTTGGCATGTCCTTAGGATTCGATTTACAGAGGTTTTACTGTAGTATCATTTGGGCATTCCCGTTAAGATTCTATACCTACCGGATGCTATAATAAAGCATTCTCAAGGCCGCGCAGAAAAAAACAAACACGACTTTAATACCGATTGATGATGCAGTCTATGGATAAGCAAAAAATATTGTAGACCTGACATTAATGCTTTAAGCGTGCGATCCAACATGTTGGCTAGTAAGTTCGCCAGATGTAGTGACAACATAAAATGCTTCTGTTCAAAACATACTGCACGACTATCTATACATGTGAACTTGGTGCAAATACACAAAAGCGAAATATAGTGCATTAAGAGTGCAGTATAATAATGCCCTACATATAATGTTACGGTTACCTAAATTCTGTAGCGCTTCAGAGATGTTCACAGAAACCAGACTCCCCGGTTCTGCGGCACTAATACGACAAAGAGTAGCGAACACAAGAGAAAAATTTTAAAACTCCCAAAATAAATTAGTCGCTGCTCTGCTTTAAGTTAATGGACCATTGATAGAACATTGGATGAAACTACATCGTGACATAATCATGTCTTAATATTATAATAGCAATAATGTAAATTGTAATTTGTCATGGATCTAGTCTGGATTAAATAAATATTACTATTTATTATTATTAAAATACAATGAAATTTAATTTACATACATAACTTAGCGCCAGTTCCGAACAACAACAGAGCGCCATTCAGGCTTATTCTTACATACCTCACTTGCTTCTTTGACATTCATAGCTCTTGTCATGCACGCTCATCTGTTCTTAAGGCTCCTGACATCACCTTCTGCTAGTACACGATCAATTTGATCATGGAAGGTGTGTCGTGGCCTTCCACGACTTCTGCATCCATCCACTTTTGCATTGTATATCTGTTTAGTCATTCTTTCATCATGCATTCTTTCCACATGCCCGAACTACCGGAGCATTCCTTTCCTTACCTTCACCCCGACAGTAATTTACAGTAACAAATTAATTCATATTTTCCAGCTTCTTCATAACATCCTTTTAGGCATTGCTTCTAGTTGTTATCAACTAAATAATAATTCCCCTTGCAGTAGTATACGAGTGCACCAGGAGATTGGTTTGACCTTCACAAGACTTGCTCGAGTGCTAACCTTGACGGTTCGCCAATTACAAAAATAATCTTTATTCTTCTTCCCAAATTTTTGGTATTGAATTTGATAATTTTAATTGAATGTAGTCGATTAACGTTCTCCAAAAACTTAAACCGCTATGGAAAAAGATTAAATAAGCATTTCTCAAGTTTTTTGACCAAAGTAATTTTGCGGTGTCCCACATTTTTTGCAATATATTAATAACAGCCAATTATACAGGTATTTATTACGAAACGATATAAACACACTGGAAAATGGACTGTATGGACAATCGCTTGTCATTATTTTCAAACAACTTCTTACGAAGATTACAATAGTATATACTTTTCGAAGGTTTTATACACTACGAGTTCGTTACTTCTATTGAAGTGAAACTTCTTTAGAATCGTTGTTTTGAAACTCGATGAAACGAAAAAGCGACAGTAAAAAGAGATAAACACAAAAATTTACGACTAAGCCTGCGAGACAATGAAATAGAAGTTGGAAATGTTTTTAAGATTTTCGTTAATATTTCAAAAATATGAAATGTGGCGTCACGAAATTTAGAATCGCTTCCAGCCCTTGTCAAACATGGTTTCACTTCTACTGCGTGTGATCTGCACAATCACATTTTTTTATGGGGTAGTATCATATCGCAAGGCAAGTAAGAAAAAAGAATTTTCAAATCAGTATCAAGCAATTCGAGAAACGCTCAAATACCAAGAAACAATAGTGAATGAAACCTTGAAAGTTTTATCAATGCGTCAATCTTTAAATTATATCCGACAATTCGATAAAATTAAATCAAAATGATGACTGAACGTTATCACATATCAAACACTAGTCTAGACGTGTAATGCATAAGATTAAAACATTTCTAGTAAATTATTTGCCATTATCTAAGGTCCTTGACACAGTTAATCGATTAAATAATTCAAGTAAAAAAATCGATGACAGAGTATTTGAAACACGCAGCAACTAATCAATACTTCAATATTCATGGCTGCTAAATTTCCAGCCTGGCTCGAATGCTAATGTCAATGAATACACTAATAAAGATAAGGATTGACCATTACAGACTTAAAACTGTGGATGCTTGTCTCAGACGTTTTTCCATAAGAACAAATTGAATAGATAAAATCGATCAAAATGTATTAATAGTTTCCAATGTGATCTTTAATACTTAGCTAGCTACTAGATTAAAATTTTGAAACTCCTCTGAAATAGGGACAACTCATATTTATATCAGTTTTCAAAATAATAATCAGCTCAAGTTTGATTTTAGCTAGGATAGTCGTTATAGATATATCTTTTATGAATTTACTAACTTCTTTGGATTAGCAAACCAAACCATCTTTGCTTTCAAAAAGAGATCCGGCGACGTTTTATTCTGCACCATTTCTTGGTAATTATATAGATGAAGCTAGCTCAAGTCAGGTTTCATTCTATCCTTCCAGCGGTACTTGGGATGACCAATCGGTAGCAGACGTCTCGCAGAATATGCTTTATAAACTCCTATCCTCCTCTACCCGTTCTGCACCGAAGGCCTTTCGTTCGGCCCGTCCAGCTGCTATTTTAAATGGATCCACGATCTTTATAGGACCCCTTTTCTCTACAACTAAAGTCAGTTGCCTTGCTCAAGAATCTTTGTTCATGTTTGCATAAAACTGTCTTAATACTTGACCTCATGAGTCCGAATTTTTAATTTTTCCCAATTTACAAAAGCAAATTGTTCCGAAGCTATCAACACATCAAAACAATCTAAATAATTCAACATTTTAAGCAAAAAGTGACGATGAAAATGAGATCATGAAATTCGCTATACTGACATATCTACTGCAAACTAACACGCTTATGTATTGGCTGAAACAACAATAATATTATTACAACCTAGGCGCTGACAAAGACAGATTCCACGTAAAGATTTGTAGAAGCACATTTATTACCCGTCGGCATTTGAACTAATAACATTGCAACTATTGTAATTCTTTTATGATTATCTTCTTTAGTTTACTTATTTATTGGCATACGTTTCTAGAGAACAGCCTATTGTTGTATTGTAACCATTAGCCAGGTGTTATGGATTTTAAAGTACAAGCTGATTCTAGGAAATTCGGTCCAAGTTGCCGGGCGGGCACATTGCATTTGTGTAGTATAAAACGATGGCCTGATTGCGGGAGGGGGGCAGTCGAGCGAGAACCACGATCAAGGCGAGGCGTGTGTACATTCGGTAATCTATTAGTGACGGATTTTGCGTTTTGGATGGACGATTTGAGTTCCGTTATATTTGTATCTGTGTTATACGTGTTTGTATAGTTCTAATAAACTCTATAATAATTCCAACGGCATTTTAATTCGAGTCTCGCAACTCGTAACAATTTTATCAGATAATAAACACTAACGGTCAAGTATTGTATTGGAAGTTTTTGCAAATAGAATTACTCATTGTTATAGCGTTATGACGTCACATCTCGTCATACGCGTGGAATGTTATGAAATTGCATGACGAAACTAAGTTATGAATTGAAATTGGGTACCTATCGACTAAATCAACTTCATCAAATAAAAATAATACAAAATAACATACGGAATATAAAGTATACTAATTAACTGGCCTTGAAGTGTTCAAATTTGCCGTGAACTTTCGTCATTGTTTCTAAGACGAGGATAAAATTCCAGCAACAATTTTTCTTCAATAGATTGTGTAATGGAACGAAGTTCCTTATCGCGCGTTGTGAAAGGGGGCTAGACGGAAAAAATTCTTACGAAAAGTTGTCACGACACTTTTTGCTATAGTAAGCTATTGTAAGCTGTGCGTCGTCGCATGTTTCTCTGTCTGTCTGTCTGTCTCTCTCTCTCAATTCCAATTACAATTCCTTCACTAATTAATCGAAAGGAACTTCGTTCCATCCGGGTGTCCCTTGACACCTCTCAAGTTTTTTTTAATAGGAATTTATTTTGAACTACGCATTACGTACAACAATGGTTTTACATACATACTGTTACGACCGAGGTGCCGACAAAAGTAGATTTACATCTGCATACCATAAAAGCTCACTTTATTACCTTTCCGCATTTGGACTTTTGTTTATCTTGTGTTTAAAAATTGTGATTAGAAAACAACCTATTGTGTATTGTAATCTTTTATGGCAGTCATTAGCCAGGTGTGTGGAACTGATTTGGTTTATGGCGTTACTTATAATCGTTTGTTAAATTTTTAAAAACTGCTCAGCAACTGATTAGTGAAAATACATACATACATAACTTCACGCCAGTTCCCTTGCGGGGTAGGCACGAACAACAGAGTGCCATTTAGGCTTGCCTCTTTGACATTCGTAACTCTTGTCATGCAAGCTCGTCTGTTCTTAAGGCTTCTGCCATCACCTTCTGCTAGTACACGATCAATTTGATCATGGAAGGTGTGTCGTGGCCTTCCACGACTTCTGCATCCATCCACTTTTGCATTGTATATCTGTTTAGTCATTCTTTCCACATGCCCGAACCACCGGAGCATTCCTTTCCTTACCTTCACCCCGACACTCTCTTTCAGACCAACTCTCTTTCTTACTTCGGTATTACGAACGCGGTCCGCGAGCGTCACTCCGCAAATTTTGCGCAGTGCTCGCATCTCAACCGCGTTTACTCTACTTTCATGCTCTTTCTTCCATACCCAACTCTCGCTTCCATACGTGAGCGTAGGTACCAGCACCGCGTTGTGTACGGCGAGCTGGGCCTTCTGGCTGAGGTTCTTAGCGCCTAGAAGTTTACCTAACGCTCCGTTCAAACTATATTAGTGAAAATCTTACCCATAAACTCTTCTTCAGTCATATATTTTGGTTACCACCTACGTTAATCATAAAATTTTTGTTTATCTGTGCTCCTCTTAGGTAAACAAGTGTAAAAAAGGATATTAATTGATTAGTCTGATTCAGATTCTCTTACTTAAGAGATGCCTAATCGTTTCTTAACAAGATTATTATAAGTAAGGCCGTTATTTGATATGCTTTTTACCTGACCTCGTTTTAACACTGTTATTTGATCATGGCGTGTATGTCGTGGTCTACCGGCACCAACTTTACCATTCACAATACTGTCATACACTTGTTTTGTTATTCTACTTTCATCCATCCTCTCTACGTGCCCAAACCACCTTAACATTCCTTTCTGTTATATAGACAATATTCGCAAATTTAAAACAGCTTGTTCTTATATCTTATATATAAAATTCTCGTGTCACAATGTTCGTTCCCATACTCCTCCGAAACGGCTTGACCGATTCTTATGAAACTTTTTATGCATATTCAGTAAGTCTGAGAATCGGCTACTATCCATTTTTCAAACCTCATAAGGGGTGTCCGTCCACCCCAATTTTTTTTTTTGATAATTTTTATTTTTATTATTTTAGGATACAGCATTAACGCCTTTGACGCCGTGGAATAGAAACATTTATAATAATTGTAGTGACGCGGGTGTAATGCCCTAGTATGTGTCTTATTAATTGTTGTACCGTGAACTAATTTTGGAATTTAAAATTTTATAACAATGGTATAATTTATAATATGAAAGTGTATGATATGGAAATACTCAATTTCTGAAATAAATGAATAATTATTATTATTATTCAGATCAGACAAGCTAAATCAATGACTACATTTAAACGTATGGTCACTGACCATTATTGGTCTATTAAATAAAAATTGTTGCATTAAATGAATGTATCTATTGTTCGTATATATATTTATAATATCATCGTATATCTAATTATATATGTATATCTGTATGTATATATGTATATATGAGTAGATAGTACTTTATTTATATCTTATTTTTTTTTTTGTAATACACCACCAAAAATCTTATATTGAAATTTCGTTTAAAATCTCCTTAGACTCCGGGTTGCCTGGAAGAGATCGCTATAAGCGATAAGGCCGCCCATTGTTCTAATGCAAATGTATCCATATCAATTGTCTAGATTTAAGATTATGGTGAACAATAAAGAGTTTTCATTCATTCATTCATTCATTATTATTAAAAAATACATACAACCCTAAATTTTCACCCCTCTACGATCAACCCCTATTTTTTACTTGTTCATTATAAACTTAAATTTTTTGGCAAGATTTTTAATCGTATTTTGTCATGACTAGATTCACAATCAGAATCGGTAGGTGGCGCTGAGATCGGGTTCTCGAATCCACCTAATCACCTGGAGCGATTTTGGTGATCTTGTTTTTATGTGTTTGAGTGGGTACCCGGATGGTTTAGATTCGCAATTAGAACCGGTACGTGGCTCTGGGATCGGGTTCTAGAATTTTATTTTTTAAAGTCAGGACCACGTCTGCCGGGGCCGCTAGTCATTATCTAATCTTAAACATATATCTACACGAATACTTTTTATAGATCTGGCTATTGTTTAAAATTGATTAATAATCAGAAGAGAAACAAAATGTAAAAGACACTACTTATTAACCACTGAGTCATATTTCATGCACTAATTAGTTCTATGGCAAAAGACATTAGGAATATATTTATTCCCTTAAAATAACAACTATCGTAACTCTACCTACTGCTAATCTATATATATAAAAATCAATGCCACTTTTCGTTGTAATTTTATAGCTTGAGAACGACTTTACCGATTTTGATTAAACTTTGTGTGTGTTTGAGTGGGTCCCCGGATGGTTTAGATTCGCAAAAAGAACCTGTAGGTGGCACTGAGATCGGGTTCTAGAATCCTCCTAATCACCGGGAGCGATTTTGGTGATTTGGTTTTTGTGTGTTTGAGTGGGTTCCCCGGATGGTTTGAATCGACAATTGGAACCGGTAGGTAGCGCTGGGATCGGGTCCTAGATTTTTATATTTTCAGAGCAGGACAACATCTGCCGGGGCCGCTAGTAATATATAATCAGAAGAACCAATTCCATATACAAATGGTACATAAATTATAAAAGCTATCTTAAATGTACTAACTACTTCAATTCTAACAACTAGCTAAAATAAACAAGTTAAATGATCAAGAGGAAACAAAACCTCATAGAGAATGGTCTCATCATAGGCATGAGATGTTCGGGCTTGTCGAGCTCCATGCTGGTGACTTCGTCGCCGCGACAGTAGCACTTGTGCTCCATTGACATCTTCAAAGCTGGCACTTGGTGATTTGACTGAGGAAATGGAAGGAGATAGGATTGAAAAGATCAAGTTGGATATAGTATCAATTAGGTATAAAAAGGAATTAAAAATGGTCTGTCTAATATCGTTAAAGTATACATTTAAAACACCAACTGGCTTAGAATGTATGGTGTCCTTAACCTTAATATTGTTACGTGTGTGGGACTCGAAAATAAAATGTCGTTGGAATTACTACAGAATTTATTAGAACTATGCAAACACGTATAACATAGGTACAAATATAGCTAGACAGTACTAGTACAACTGCACGATTCAATAACATGCGCAAAGTCTGTCACTATATCCCTTGTCGAATCTACGTCTTACTCGTATCGTAATCCTCGCTCGACTGCCTCACCCCTCCGTTCGGGCATTGTTTTATAGTAAACTATACAATACACAATGGAAGCTAGGTGGCTGGGTTCTTCCAAGAAAATGTAATTTGCACACCTGCGAACGGCCAACAAAGTTGAAAAACAATAAGGATTAGTTCGACACTAATACGACCATAGAACAAGTAGAAAAACAATAGCACGTTTTTCTTAATTACAAATTCTAAACACAAAGTAAACAAAAGAATTCCTAAATCCGGGAAAGCAATAAACTGCGCTTTTACGACCGGCAGGTGTGCGCATTCCTTTGACGGAATGTAACAATACTTTGCCTAAATGAAGTAGTTAAGTGTATGGTCATGGTAAACCACGAACTATCAAGGTGTCTGTTTAACAATGATCATCAACGGTTTTATAGGATTTCCTACCTAATCTATGTAAGTGAAAATTAATCGTAGAAATGTATGCAAGCGCATAACTTAAGAACGACTTTACCTATAATAATTACAAAATAAAAAGCCCGATTTGACAGTTCTCATTACAACATATCGATTATCATGAGAAATCGCTATAATATAACAGTTTCTAATCTATTTATTAAAATTACATAAATGTAATTTTAATCAATTAAATTTAAGATTTTCTGTAGTGCTTTTTAATTGGGGGTTAAATGCCATAGTTACCACGCTTGGCATGCGGGTTGGTAACCGCAGTTCCGGTCTATTTGCATCGGAGACCCTGCTGCCCGTCTCCGACCCGGGGATTTCTATAGCCCGGTTCTTCTTATTCTTATCTTATTAGGCTTTCTTGCGATGGTTATACCGCCATCGATCGGTCGCCAGAGCCTCGTTTGCTGACCGCAGGGGGTACCGCGGGCAGGTGAGGTTGACAATTGGGTCCACAAATGTTAGTCGTAGACCCCTTATCCCCTCGGAGGAGAGGGATGAGTGGCGCCGTCTTGGGAAGGCCCAAGTCCAGCAGTGGACTGCAAATGGCTGACGACGAAATTTAAGATTAAGATTATAATATAATCGTTTCTCACCTATTTATTAAAATTACATAAATGTAATTTTAATCAATTAAATTTAAGATCAAGATTAAAATTACATTTATGTAAAATTACATAAATGTAATTTTAATCACTAGGCGATAGAATCGAATACTTATAAAAAGTTTTCGATTCTACCCTCTTTATTCTAAATAGTACATATGATTAATATTTTATCTGATAGGATAAAAAATATATCAATTTATTTTATCTTGCTTTCTTCTACACCCATTATCGTTAAAGTTCAGCTGTTGAATACTGTATTTGTGTTATGCTAATAATAGAATTTTAAATTACCTAAAACCTGTTCAAATAAAACTTCACACTCGCTTCGTTCCACATGTATCCTTATAAAAAATATCTGAGTGCTGGTAAAAACTATTGTTTTAACTTTTTATAATAATAACTATAGACAAACATTTATCTATATGTATTTTTACACACAGATAAAACGACTCAAAACTAAACTTGGAAAATATTTAACTATAGCTAGAAAATCACGTCTGTACAATGCATATGTTGAAAAATCTAAAAACATCGATATATTTAATGACAGTCCTTAAACATTCTTCAAAATAATATCCTATTTTATAATATAATAATAATAATAATCGTCAGACAAACACACATATTAAGTAAGTTACGTTTGTGCTATGGGTAATATACAACGGACTACACTGGGGCCGATCCCAGACACCCAGACTATAGTAAATAACGGAGAAAATACGTTTCCGAAATTTACTATATCGGGAATCAAATCCGGAGCCTCTGCGTTGCAGGGAGGTAGGCCGGCAAAGACTTAGCCCGCTCAACCACAGAGGCAGTCTTGCATATATAATATGCAAATAATCCAAATTTCACTTTATACCACCTAGAATAGGCAGTATATTTTGAATTAATAATAGAATTCTTGTGAGTCGTGGTAGCGTAATGGCTAGCGCACGCGTCCCAAACTCAAAGGGCGCGGGTTCGATCCTGGCCGGAACGCATGCACCACTTAGTCAAGTCTTCTGATCTAATGTGCATATTGTTACAATTACCACGTGCTAACAACGGTGAAGGAAAACATCGTGATGCAACCTGCACATCGAGATAACCGATGTGTCAAACCTGCCAAGCCGCCTTGGACAAGCGCGGCGGGTATGCTGTCCGTTCCCCCTATAATAGGAGGCCCGAGCCCAGCAGTGAGACATTTATGGTCTGTGATTATATAACTATGTATCTTAGATCATATAAACGTCTAGATCACGCATCAATTGCACAAAAACGGAACAAAAACAGTGCACCAAAATTGGTGCACTGGCTTCAGTGGCTTCCCACGCCTGTTAGTGTCGTTTCGATTACTTTACTGGTTAGAGCTCTCGCAAAAAAAAATATTATGCCGGCCTGCGCTATTAAAATGTGTCAGAACTATTTTAAAACGGGAAAGGATAAGGATGAGATGTCATTTAATCGGAAAACTTAACACTTTTCTCATGATTTCTTTGTAAAAACGTGAAATTTAATTTCGACATTTTCAAGGTTATCGAATTGATTGATGTTGTCAGGTGATAAGTGTGACTTATTTTCCGAAATTTGGGGACTTTTGTTACGATTTTTTTTTTATTTATGAAATATGAATAATTGAAAAAATCTATAGAAAACAGACATGTAATGTTTGTGTGTCCGTTTTTTTAAACTAGTTTATATAACGTTTTAGACTTTCTACGGATCCAATTGTAGCATATTGTTGGACAAAGAGATGGATTTTGAATCATTTTCGGAGATATTTTTACACTATGTTTTTTATATTTTCTTATCAACGGCACAATTGTATTGAAATAAAGTACCTAAAATAATTATATATGATCGTGACCGATAAGATATAAGTTGTGTGAAGGATAATTAGAAAATATAAGAATACTTAACCATCATATAAAATTATTCCTAATCTAACCTTGGTGCTTTGGACAATATAAACTTTTTAATGTAACCTTATGACGTTTGACATAGAATTGACAGAATGCGTGCTGCAAATATCGTTAAAGAGGATGTAAAAAAAACTGAATATCGTTTAAAGCAGATGCTTCGGTCGGAGTTATCTGTACTAATATTATAAAGAGGTAAAGTTTGTTAGTTTGTGACGTTGTAGGGGGTAATCTCGGGATCTACTAAACCGATTTAAAAAATTATTTTACTGTTGGAAAGCTACGTTAACAGGGAGTGTCATAGGCTATATAACATGACGCTTTATACCACGGGAGCGGGACAGACCACGAGTGAATCCGCGCCGGGCCGCTAGTAATATTATAGATAACTCTTTATTCTCATAATTGAGATATTAATTTTGTCTGTATTCTGTTAGCTGCATCTCCATTAGTTCCTAATAAAGAAATAATTTAATATATTAATATGATAAAAAACAAATTTTAGTTCAGAAAATAATCAAACTGAATTAGTTTGAATAAAAACTTTTGGATATGAATATTTTTATTTCTATAATAGCCGTTTTCAAGTGGTTTAGTTGCTCTTAAGTCCCTGCATTAAACTATCCCGTGTACCTACCCCGTAGTACCTACTACTGATATAAACTTTGGATTATACATAAAGCCTACTACCCAATATGAACCTATCGAATCGTTCCAAGTCTACTATTACAAATGATTTCACTGACTTTTAGCGCTGGATAATCTTTGGGTTATAAATAGTCATCTAATAACCTTCGTGAACATGATGTGTAACACAAAAATAATTTGCCATTATGAATACCTTTTTTTTAATTATTATATTAGTATTGGTAATTAATAGACTTATAATATGTACTAATATCTGTACAGACATTTTATTGCGAATTAAAATTACTACATGTGCTATGAATGTGTTATGAATTTATTTGTTCATGTATTTTTTTATGGTTCGTTCCAAGACACACAACTTTTGTTGCTAATACTTTATTTAAAAAAAAAACTGAAACCTCTGAGTAATATTAAATTATAACACATAAAGCGATTAAATCATAACGATTATTTATACTTTTCACTTTCATAAAAAATATTTAATTATAAAAAATGGGGTAATATTTTTTTCCTGATATCCCGAAAACACAGAGTGAATTTAGCAACGCTTCGCGTTTTTGATGCCGTTTTTGGCGATGTTGTTTGTTAGCAATGCTCTCTCTAGACATGTTATATCTCAATGCTATGTATATATTTAGAATGAGCATTGTTTAGATTTGAGACGGATGTGTATGATGTATCTCCTGTTGATGGTCCTAAACAAATACATATATACATAACTTCACGCCAGTTCCCTTGCGGGGTAGGCACGAACAACAGAGCGCCATTCAGGATTATTCTTACACACTCACTTATTTCTTTGACATTCATAGCTCTTGTCGTGCACGCTCGTCTGTTCTTAAGGCTCCTGACATCACCTTCTGCTAGTACACGATCAATTTGATCATGGAAGGTGTGTCGTGGCCTTCCATGACTTCTGCATCCATCCACTTTTGCATTGTATATCTGTTTAGTCATTCTTTCATCATGCCCGAACCACCGGAGTATTCCTTTCCTTACCTTCACCCCGACACTCTCTTGCAGCCAACTCTCTTTCTTACTTCGGTATTACGAACGCGGTCCGCGAGCGTCACTCCGCAGATTTTCCTAAACAAATAGACACGCATATGTATATATATATGTGTGTCTATTTATTTATTTTAGGGTGAAGGCCTATTAAGGCACTCGAATTATTAGCGCGTGCGCCAAACCATCTTATGCCTAGATAGGTCATTTTCACCTCTCGTGTAACACTACTATCATTTGTATCTGTATATTTTTACATGCTCTGTGTACATGCTTTCAAGTAAGTGCCAATTTTAATGAAATTCATTATAAGTTATATAGGGCCGTCCACAAATTACGTTACAATTTAAACACTATGCTCATTCAGATAGTTTTTTTTTATTGCAGTAGTTCAGCAGACAGGCAGACGGCCCACTTGATGGATAGCGGTTACCATCGCCTGTGGATTTGCAACACCAAAGGTGCTACAAATGCGCTGCTGCTCTCTTAGGGGAGACTGGAACCTGGTCACTAATGCCGGAACACAACTCAAGATTGTTATGGCGACATACTTTAGACCAGGGGCGGTAGCCATCCAGTCGGGCGAATGCCCTACCACCTGGCTATGGGTTGTTTTGTCGCCTGTTACGACAGGCCGCCCGGCCGCAGGAAATTGTATTCTTTCTCCGTTCCTGCACGGATAAAAGAGCTGGAAATATTTTGAAGTTTTGCATTAATAGTTCAAATTTCGTGTTTTAAAACTTTAGTATAATTTTGTGAATCGTGACGTCACGATATTTAGGACGCCTCACACAAAATCACAATTCGTCGACCAACCCCCCAAAACGTGTGACGTGATATATGGACGGCTCCTAGCCTGTAAATGTTAGATACTGTCTTAGAATGTATTTAGTGCCCAATTTGACACGGAACCTCAGGACGAGTGACGCCGTATGAAAAACCCTAAGGCATCATAATCAGTGAAGTAAAAATGCTGTCAAGTAATTTCATACAATTGGAAACATGCATATCATGCCAAGCGCAAAACAGTAGCTCCATGCAGCAGGTCAAGGCTGAACCATTCATTAGATGCCTGTTTTAGACACGGCGACTTACAAATTCTAATTATGAAACCAAGTAGGTAAATTTATTATAAAAAACTAAACGAGAATTTAGACTGGCAAAATGAGCTAGGCTCCGAGTTGAAAACATGATGCAATCTATTAACAATATTGTTACATAATAAAACTACCTTTTAACGGTTTTAAGCGCGGTAATTTTATTTGATGCAGGGGTCTACAAGCTTGATTGTGAATGTGGATTGTTATACATTGGGCAAACAAAGAGGAGCATAAAAACACGAGTAAAAGAACACATTGCTGACATGAAACACACAAGGTCTACGAAGTCTGCGATCAGTGAACACACGCTGGATAAACCCAACCACTACATCAGATTCGATAACCCACAAATCCTCGCGAAAGAGAATCGTTTCATACCTAGAATGATGCGTGAGGCTATTGAAATCAAAAAACACCCAAATTTCAATAGAGAAGATGGTTGGCAAGTACCACCTGTTTGGGATCCAATTATCAAAACTATTAAGACCCAAACCCAGCAAAAACCAGCTGCCAGACCTCAAGACACTGTGAGCTCTTTCTGCGTACAACGAAACACAAACCAACTTGACTGATAATTACTTTTATTTTTCCTTCCACCCATTTTAATATTATATAAAATTATTAGAGCTAGGCATATTTGCTGAAGAGTTTCTTGCGCCGCTTCTTCTCTTCAAGCCATAACATGTTGCGAAGCGGTAGTAAATTAGATTAGGCTCCCATAGAGTAAATAATAACCATAAACAAAAGTAAAATTAAATAATTAAAATTAATAAGTTGGCGGTAGGCTAAATAAAACTTTAACAATACTCGTTGACACTTGACATCTTTTTCTTTCGTGATCACGGCTACTGAAAAGTGGCCGAAACGTCGAAAAAACCAAAATCAAATAAAATTACTGCGCTTAAAACCGTTAAAACGTAGTTTTATTATGTATACAGGTCGTGAAAACTTAAGAAAATATTAAATATTGTTACAGTTATTTCGATAGATAGATAGATAACTCTTTATTGTACACCAATACAAACATGAACTTAAAGACTAAAATTATATCTAGTCATGTACAAAGGGCGGTCTTATCGCTAAAAAGCGATCTCTTCCAGACAACCCCAGGAATGAATTGAGGTGATAATGGCGATGGTGGTATACGTAACATATAGTACGAACTACTTACATTTTAATAATAAATATATAAATGATATATATATATGCAGAAATTTTATATATTACATAGATATATCCTTAAGATGCGAGCACTGCGCAAAATATGCGGAGTGACGCTCGCGGACCGCGTTCGTAATACCGAAGTAAGAAAGAGAGTTGGTCTGAAAGAGATTGTCGGGGTGAAGGTAAGGAAAGGAATGCTCCGGTGGTTCGGGCATGATGAAAGAATGACTAAACAGATATACAATGCAAAAGTGGATGGATGCAGAAGTCGTGGAAGGCCACGACACACCTTCCACGATCAAATTAATCGTGTACTAGCAGAAGGTGATGTCAGGAGCCTTAAGAACAGACGAGCTTGCATGACAAGAGTTATGAATGTCAAAGAGGCAAGTGAGGTGTGTAAGAATAAGCCTAAATGGCGCTCTGTTGTTCGTGCCTACCCCGCAAGGGAACTGGCGTGAAGTTATGTATGTATATATCCTTAATATACATATCTACAAAATATATAAATGTCTATAAGTGAATTGAAATATCATATTCCAACGACAGGTAGTATTGTTTGATCATAGTTTTAAATATCGCTAGCGATTTTGCTTGTCTGATTGCAACGGGAAGCGTGTTCCAAAGCTGTATAGCCTTAACAGTAAAAGAATTGTTATCAAAAGTTGAGTTACGCGCAGGAGTGTTCAATTTAAGTTTAGTAGAAGGGCGTAAACTATGAGAGCACGAAAGAATTTAATAGCATAGTGGTTCTTGTATCTTTCTTAGTTAATCATTAATTGCGTTATGTACCCTCTTATTTCTAAACGATACAATCGGCCATTTCCTTAATTGAATAATGTTATATTTTTATTTATTCGGTGATTAGCGCCTGTTTTGTATAATATTTATCTCTAATATGTGGTAATTGTGTACAGATTATAATTCAAAATCTCCATTGTATATAGACGGTATTCACTACGTCTTATTTTCATGTTGGCAGACTCGATAGATTTATACTGTGTTCGGTTTATATTATTACATGTAAAACTTTAAGTATAATCTTTATATATATAATTCTTCTGTACGTGTGTTGACAGTGAACTCCTCCTAAACGACTGGACCGATTTGAATGATTCTCAATTTCGAAAAAAACTCAAGTGGTTGCCAATTCGTTTTCGCCTGAATACTCACATTCTTTCATTGCTTTATAGTATTTTATTCATCCTTAATACTCCACAGTACCTTAAAGAACGCTTCGAATTTATTTCTTGCTCTCACAATTTACGCCCTTCCAATCAACATAGACTTATTACTCCTATTCATAGTAAGTTCTTCAATAATTCTTTCACGGTTAAGGCTGTCCAACTTTGGAACTCATTGCCTGTTGCTGTCAGACAAGCAAAATCCCTAATAACATTTAAGAACTTAGTCAGGAAATTCTATCTGCAATATAATGATATGTAATTTTATATAATTAGTAGATATTATATTGCATATAGTTATATGTTTATTATGTTTAAATAGTTGCATATTATCACCATACCTTGTATATGTATATAACTTATGTGTATATTTGTATATATAGTATAGTTATATATTTATTATTAAAATGTAAGTAATCGTACAATAATTATGTATACCACCGTCGCCACTCCTAATCAGAATATCCTTGCCACGGGTTGTCTGGAAGAGATCGCTTTTTAGCGATAAGACCGCCCTTTGTATCCAACTAGACTAATACTAGTTCCTAAGTTTTTCTGTAATGGTGTAAAATAAAGTGTTATCTATCTATCTAATGATTTTTTTGTGTATATTCAAGTGGATTCGAGGATGGTTTAGATTCACAATTGGACGCGGTAGGTGGTGCTGCAATCGGGCTCTAAATTTTATTTCTTCAGGGCAGAACAACGTCTGCCGGGACAGCTAGTATTTTATATAATATCTTATATAAAATATTATCTAAAACTTCCAAACAATACATACATAACTTCACGCCAGTTCCCTTGCGGGGTAGACACGAACAACAGAGCGCCATTCAGGCTTATTCTTACACACCTCACTTGCTTCTTTGACATTCATAACTCTTGTCATGCACGCTCGTCTGTTCTTAAGGCTCCTGACATCACCTTCTGCTAGTACACGATCAATTTGATCATGGAACGTGTGTCGTGGCCTTCCACGACTTCCAAACAATAATCTATTAAATTCTTTTCATTCATAACCCTTCAATTCAAATAGTTTATCAATGACTTCAATCCGCTATCGGTTGTGCCGATTTGCTAAGTTTCTTGTACTGTAAAATTGTTGGAGGGATGGCGCGGTGTTCTTAACAATGCTTGTCGGGTGTAAAAAGTCAGTGTATTACATGTGTTAAAACCGTAAGGTTCTCTGATTATACATATGTGACCAGTTGCTGTTCTTTTATAACCATAAACCCTTCTGAGTTCTTGGAAGTATTACATCATACTTCCTGATTTTGAAGAAAAAAGACCTTGAAGGGCGTGCCCCTAATAGGGTGGAGGAGCGAGATGGAATGCTCCTCCGTCTCAAAGGAAGATCTTCCAGCGAGGCTAGTGTTGTTCCTCGCAGGCCTAGGCCCATCTGTTACAGTTGAAATTTTGTATATATTCTTTGTATGTTTCGGGAAACGTTTGTGACCTCAATTATTGCACAGCGCCATCTATTGGCTTGTAAGTGTTCCACTACAACCTATTAATCAAAAAACTATATTTGCAACAGTTATTATAATTTTGAATGGGTTTTCAGTTTTAAAAAATAATAAATAATGATTTCAGCTGAATTTTATAATTTTTATCTTATGCCTTTTTAGTACAATCAAAGAATCTATATATAAAACAAAGTCGTGTTAGTTACACCATTTATAACTCAAGAACGGCTGGAACAATTTTTATGATTTTTGTATTTTTGGAATTGTCTTCGTCCGGAATAAGATAATAAGTATTAAAATATGATATTCATCCATAAAAACATCAGTCTAACCATTAATTTGTTGTGATCTCTCCCGGCCGATTTTGGAAATGGTAAGTGAATTATTTTTGTGTGTTTAAGTGGATCCCGGGATGGTTTAGATTCACGATTGGACCCGGTAGGTGGCGCCGCTGAACACCGCTTTAATGGTGGGACCGATTTTGATGAAATTTTATGTGTTTTTTCAAGTAGATTCGAGAATGTTTAGATTAACAACTGGTCCCGGTTGATGGCGCTGAAATCGGTTTCTAGATTTTTATTTTTTAAGGACAAGACAACGCTGCCGGGTACAGCTAGTTAAATATAAAACAAAGCATTTAAAAAAAACCTTATAAATTATTATTTATATAAATTCATGAAATGAGGTTAAAATAAACCTTAGTAAGTCCTTTTCCTGTAAAGCAATCTTTTCAACGCAGTAACCTTAGCCTTTTTTAAGAAAAATCTATATCTAGTAGGGGTGTGCGAATATCGGTCGAAACGAATCGAATATTGATATTCGATCCGAAATTAGAATCGAATCATTAGAATTTTCGATTTATTCAAAATTCGAGGAATAATTCGAAAAGAATTGAATAATTCTAACAATTCGCGAATTATCGAAATATCACTGGATTTACTATTGTCTCCAATTTGAATTCCATTACATGGTGTATCAAAATATTCTACTTACGAATAATATACTTTTTGATTAAAAATCAATTACCCGGAGAAAACAATTGCTCAATTTCAATATAATGTCATTTGATCATTTCTTCATGTGTAAGAACGAGCCTGAATGGCGCTGTTGTTCGTGCCTACCCCGCAAGGGAACTGGCGTGAAGCTATGTATGTATGTATGTATCATTTCTGTCAGTAACATAAAAATCTCGATTCTAATATTGGCCAGAGATCTTTTCAATTCATTTTGATTTTTAAAATTATTAATTACCGTTTGAAAAAATTCTATAAGAAAAAGGTTACATATGCAATGTTTTAAAATATTCGAGAATTTGCGAATAATATAATAATTCGCGAATAATTCGGAATAAATCGAATTATTCGATTCGAGTTTCGAATCGAATATTAATATTCGATGCGGAACGAATAGTTCGTAAGTTCGAATTATTCGCACATCCCTAATATCTAGGAATCCTAAGACACTCACTGTCAAATATTTGTAACAACATAATAAATAAAATCCCTTGAACCATGAATGACTAATAACCCATGAATACGAAGCCAACAAATCCCCTTAAAATATAATTTTCTTTTAAAACAGTACAATAAATATAATAACATAATTTATTTTATTGTACATCTTTCGGATGTACATTCATTAGAAGATACATGGTGAAGTCATGGGCATTATAAGAGCATCCCTAATTTTGGTAAAATATTCTTTTTTAATATTATTTATCCGTGCAGGAACGGAGAAAGAATACAATTTCCAGCGGCCGGGCGGCCTGTCGTAAGAGGCGACAAAACAACCCACAGCCAGATGGTAGGGCATTTGCCCGAATGGATGGCTACCACCCCTGGTCTAAAGTATGTCGCCAGAACAACTTTGAGTTGTGTTCCGGCATTAGTGACCAGGTTCCAGTCTCCCTTAAGAGAGCAGCAGCGCATTTGTAGCGCCTTTAGTGTTGTAAATGTCAATAGGCGATGGTAACCGTTATCCATCAAGTGGGCCGCCTGCCTGTCTGCTGAACTTCTGCAATAAAAAAAAAAAAGATGGCACGAAACCATTATTCAAATGGCAACACTAAAAGGTTGTGCAATTTTTGTCTTCTTAGAGTGGCAACACTAAAAAGTTGCGTAATTCATGTCTTCCAATCTAAGTGGTAACACCTAAATAAAGCCTTCTTGAAAAAGCTTCCTAAATAATGAAGCAAACACCATAAGTAAATTAAGTATAAATTAAAATAAAATTTTAACATTGGTTTTCTGTTATCATGGGAAAATGGAAGCATTGTTATAAAACTGTGGGAACAATCACATAGTGTAGATACTATGATAGCAGTAACGAACTGCTTAGTAGTTGAACATATGCTTTATAACAAAAGTACAGTGAACTAAGAATATAAAGTTATGAATGAACAGAGGCCTACATAAATCTGTAGCCGAGACGCATTTTACTGTAATTGCAAAATATGCAATTTACTGCAAAGTTAAAATGGCAACCTATCACTTTAAGAAATTATTGCCATTTATAGTGATAATGATAGCAATTGGTGTCTGTGGTTGAGCGGGCTATGCCTCAACTGGCAGAACTCGCTAGAACCCAGAGGCTCAAGTCCGATTCCTGGCACTGTAAATTTCGTAGAGGAACTTGCCATCATTTACTGTGGTCTGGGTGTCTGGGATCGGCCCCAGAGTTGTCCGTTGTATATTACCCACAACACTTCCCTTATTAGCAGAAGATGATGTCAGGAGCCTTAAGAACATACGAGCGTGCATGACAAGAGTTATGAATGTCAAAGAAGTGAGGTGTGTAAGAATAAGCCTAAATGGCGCTCTGTTGTTCGTGCCTACCCCGCAAGGGAACTGGCGTGAAGTTATGTATGTTAGTTATGTATACTTAGCTTGGGGATAAACAATGTGTGTGTTTGTCTGCCAAATATTATATTAATGTGTTTTAAATTATCAATTGCCTTGATTGTAATCAAAACAACTGTTCTACAAAAATAAGTGATAGATGTAATTTAACAATGCCTAGAACAAATTATCTATTTATATATATATATATATATATATATATATATATATATATATATATATATATATATATATATATATATATATATATATATATATATATATATATATAAATAAATCAATGCAACTTTTCGTATTAATTTTATAACTTGAGAACGACTTTATCGATTTTGATGAAATTTTGTGTGTGTGTGTGTGTGTGTTTGAGTGGGTCCTGGGATGGTTTAGATCCACAATTGGAACCGGTAGGTAGCGCTGAGATCGGGTTCTACAATTCTCCTTAACACCGGGAACGATTTTAATGATTTTGTTTTTGTGTGTTTGTGTGGGTTCCCGGATGGTTTAGATTCGCAATTAGAACCGGTAGGTGGCGCTGAGATCGGGTTCTAGAATCCTCCTAATCACCGGGAGCGATTTTGGTGATTTTGTTTTTGTGTGTTTGTGTGGGTTCCCGGATGGTTTAGATTCGCAATTAGAACCGGTAGGTGGCGCTGAGATCGGGTTCTAGAATCCTCCTAATCACCTGGACCGATTATGGTGATTTTATTTTTGTGTTATGAAACAAAGTCTTTTAGGAATTCAGAAAATATGGCTGTACGAAGTTCGCCGGGTCAGCTAGTATAATAATAATTTTCTATGTATATATGATTTGTGTGACATCCTGCTTAGTATGACCTTACTCACTTGCCTTTGCTGTCATTATAAATGGATTCTACTTTATAGGGTCAAATAAAAAGTACATACATACATACATACATAACTTCACGCCAGTTCCCTTGCGGGGTAGGCACGATCAACAGAGCGCCATTTAGGCTTATTCTTACACACCTCACTTGCTTCTTTGACATAAATAAAAAGTAGAATCCATTTATATATATAGAATAGAATATACTTTTCAACACACTTGCTCATAAAGTGGCTCTATGGTCACCGCAATTAGGCACAGAATGACACCCATAATCAAACTGTGACTTAAAAAACATTATAACTCACTACTGAGTTATAGTTTTTTTTTATTTTTATTTTATTGGTTGAGTTGCTTTGTTCTTAAAAAAGTTTTTTATTCAAAAAAAAAAAGATCGTGTTCTATAGAACAAATAAATTAATGTTCCTATTGCTTGCTCATTTCATGCAACTTCTTATTTAAATAGATAATTTTAACTCGTACGTGTTTAATAAATAAAACTTTCACTCATATATAACTTTTTTTTTCTACTAAATAAAATGAGTTTTTGTTATTTTATTCACAAGTGTATTGAAAAACGTCGTATGATACACGTGTGTATTGATGATTACCGTCCTCGGCTCTCTTAAGACCCTCGCCTACGGCTCGAGTCTCAATGGCGCCTCGGCGGTAATCACCAATGTTACACACTAGTACCATAATGTACTATTATTGTACAATAAAATTTATGAAATAATACACAAAAACAGCTTAGAATTAGGTACAAATGGCGGTCTTATCGCTGACAGGTATCTCTTCCAGACAACCTTGGGATGGGGGATATATCTACCGAACAATAAATAATTTTGATAATTAATAACCTGAAAATATTTTTACGATTATATTCAATGCAAATGATACAGACAAAAAACCCCTGCTACAAAAATCAGCAACACCAGCCAAAGATTTTTAAATTATCCTCCACCAGGCATGACATTCCACATAAGAGTATACCACATTCATCCCAATTCAAAAGATTTGAATCAAGTTGTCTCCTACCTCTCAACCATTAACCTTTTAGGCACATTGCCAGTCACATCCTCAGACTCAGAAAGTGGCCTCTTTCTTACTTCACTTCCTTTTTGCATTATTGTTTACCTCTGATGAAATAACAAGTTCTGTAAGAGTTATTTACTACGTAATAGAAGGTTATAAGTCTTTATTCCGCCTCACTGCTTTGCAATGTGTTATTGCTGTTAAGGACAAGAAGCGGCAAGAAACTCCCCAGCAACACGTCTAGCTAAACATTGTTTTTCTTTATATTTCTTATTCTATTTATATCTCAAGTTCTTTTTTTTATAAGTCTTATACAGAAGTATGTAAAAGAATTACGTTGTGAAGAATTAATGGAGTTGTAGCAAACAACGCATACTCAATAAGACCAAGACAATAAAAGGAAAGAAAAATAATGTTATAGTTATAATAATGACATGACCTGCTAAAATGTTATGGTGCAATATGTCTCCATAAATTCCTTACAAGTGCGGAAAGATAAAAACATTATACAAAATATAGTATAACAGGTTGGAGCGAGCTGCTATGTAAATGAAATTTTGTCATTTAAGTATTCCTCAATAGTGTAGTGTCCCTTTTTTAGCAAGATGCTTTTTAATTTAGTTTTAAAATTAGTGAAAGGCGGATCTAACATTTCATTCGGAATCTTATTGAAGAAACGTATACCAAACCCCAAGAAAGATGACAGCACTTTTTGTAATCTAAAAGATGGCAATATCAGTCTATTACAATGCCCGCTGTTGATGTTGTGAACATACTTATACAGCTTGTAGACACTCAAATTATTATGAATATAAATTATATTATTAAAAATATATTGGCAGGTGACCCTCATAATAAGATTTCCTTAAAGTGTTCTCTGAGAGACTTGTTGATATGTTTTGTTCAAGACCCTGTTCACTCCCCAATACTTTTTATAGATGATAATATCACCAAACACATTCATGTTCCAAAGGTATAAATATTAAGAATAAAGCATCTGGTAGACAAATGTCAAAGATTGTTCCGATAACTTTGGTAACTGGTCATGATCAACTATGGTCTAATTCCTTGCAAAGGACCCAGTATTGTGCGTAAATAGCATTTCCCCTGCCTTAAAAAAAAAAACTTTGGTAACTGGTGCACGTCTACCCTTTTCATTGTGCCTTAGGGATTGACAAGTTCACTATGCATAGTATATTGTATTATGACCATGACCAATAAGATAATCAAGTGTCTATCTACTGTGTACTTCATTTAATCTTACAATAGTCTGTAAGGCTTGACAAGCAGTTAGGATATAGTCCTGCCTTCGAGACAGGCAGCACATTGGTGGCACGTTTGGTGTTGCAAATATCCAATGGCAATGTTAATCTCCATCAAGGCTGTCAGCTTGTCTACGGTGTACTACAGTAATAACAAAAAAGCTACATATTTAACTGTATTACACTATAAACTGAATACAGTAGTCTCACTGTTCGGGCACTTCAAGTAGTCCGGTACTTGCAATAATCCGGCAACCTTTGCTCACAACTCCCTACTCTAGTTCTGCGCTTGTCTCAGAACTGGCATCAGTATAACCTCAAAAATTGTTTGTCTGCCTTATTTATTTGCCCGTTGTTTTCAAGTTGAAAATAATGTAGCTAAAATGTCAAGTACACTACAACATGCTTTATATTATTATTATTTTGACATATCCAAACTTTCCAATAATCCAGCATCTCCTAGTTTTTAATAGTGCCGGTTTAGTGACTCTTCTGTAGTAGTTTTTATTCTAAATCTTAGCAAATTTAGAAATATTAATAGCTTAGTTGCTAAGGCGCCTCTCTTTTGAATTATGTGGGTCTGTATCCTGGTTAAAAAGCATATATGCTGATTGAGAAGGAAATCATTGCGATGCATTTTACATTCAGAGATAACTATATGTGAAACCCACCAATCTTTGTAGAAGAGTGATGAATATAGGTAGGTATTGTTCATTCCTTTAAAAATGGCAAAGTCGCTAACCTAGAAGTGACAAGTTTATGGGCTGATAAGCCTGGTTATACCCACATCAGAGTAAAATGGAAAGTGTGTCTAACAAATTTCTTCTGCCAGGAATCAAAACTATGACTTTTGTAAATCAATGGATATAATGTTTAATTCATAGATCAGTTACATCTAATTTCATTTTTAGACCAACTCAGTTCAGCATTCCACTTTACTGTGTTGTATAGTAACCAGTCACAAAATATTAGTAATAAGATTTTTGATCTATAAATTGTGTTAAAGCAGCCTTTAGACTACCAATGAGTCATATCAAAAGTAGCAACCTTTAAAGTATAGTGACATGGCAAGAAGTTTTCTATTTCAATTAAGAATTTTAAAAACTACATTAGAAATATACATCTAAGCCAAACTGAATACAGAATCGTTACAAAAGTTGATAATAATTTTAATATACAAAACCACGGAGCTTCCGGCAATTGCGGTTAAAACTACTCGTGGGGAACTATAAAAGCATCCACAAAAACCTAAAATACAAAGCCTAACAAAATGGGAGTAAAATCATAATTATCACGACTTCTAAGTAACAGTAATTTCAGCTGTACACTGTAACCAGACCGGCAAAAAGTATAACGTTTTTCTAGATGAATCTTCAGTGCATTCTTCACGCACGAGTATATTTATTGCATATTTCATACATTTGCATGAAAGTTGGTGTAGTTTCACAAAAAGATTATTGTAATTACATCTAATAAAGAGAAAATAAATTACTTACATGGAATTTATATGCAGACAATCTCGAACTACAAGTCACTCGTTACACGAACGGCGTGGAAATAAAAATTTAAAATTTTTAAATGACAGCTGCCAGCCGGTCAAATTTGCTAAAAAAAAATGGCGTCTATTCGCTGTCAGCTTGATTGACATTACACTAATATTGGTTTTTATTTGTATTATCATTTTAATACTGAAGCAAACTGTAAATAACAGTTAAATAATAATCGTTATTAATAAAATAATTTTAGCAATTCATTTTTTTTTCTAAATTATAATACTGTAACTTTATACAAGTACCATCTATAATCAATCTCTGGTAACTATGGTATGTATAGTTGTATAGCACGCGTGTGAGCTTGTGATTTACTTCACTTCCAGAGATGGCGCTGTATAGGGTAAACTTTAATATCTGAGAATTAAAATTTCTAGCTTTCAATACTGTAGAAAAAAAGTTAAAAACGCGTCGGATGTAGTTATGAGGCACTTTTATTTATTATGAACATGTTGGAACGTTGTTAACATAAGTTAGAAGGCAGAGTTTCCCGCCTTATCTTTCATGGTTATTATTTATATAATCAAAGAATTCACTTTATATCTGAAATAATAAATAAAAGTGCTCCATATCTACACTGCACTGTTAAAAAGGAGAGGAGAAATTACAATAAAGAATGATGACTAGAGCCGCCATATAAATAGATATGATAATTCCTGCGGCCAAGCGGCCTGTCGTAAGAGGCGATAAAAAATCCACATCTAGGTAGTAGGATTGGTACGGCATTTGTCCGTCTGGATAGCCACCACACCTGATCAAGGATATGCTCCAGAACGACCTTCAGTTGTGCTCTGGCATTGGTAGGCAGGTTCAAGTCCTCATTTTAAGGCCGGTAGGACATTGGTAGTAAATTTTACCTTCGGTGTTGCAAATATCTGTAGACGACCGTAACCACTTTCCATCAGCCTTAATTTACATTCCCCAAAAAGAAAGATATGTTTGATAAGTGCAAGTAATACACAAAACAGCTCTAATTAGGCATATTAATGACGATATTAATTACTATGTATAAATGAAAATCTTAATTATAATTAAACAGGATATAGAACGAAATAATTGGATTATAATTAACGGCTTTATCTCGTTTGTTATTTGATTTAAACCACTCATTAAGGCTTAATGTAGTTAGAAGTAAGTCAACTGAGATATTTTGTAAATCTTACAAAATGTCAGGGCTTTTTAGATTTTGTACGAGCATAGCAAGTTATGACGTAATAACTTTAAAAACTTTCTAAACATATTTTTTAAACGTAAATATATAATTTATTGCGTCTCTTTCAGTTATATATTATAACAAACAAACTAAGTCTAACATCTATTAACAAAAACTAAAATATCCTATAAATAAACCTAACTTAAAAATATATATACAATAGTAAAAAAACTAAAATTAAAATAAAACCTATATTAAAGCCCGATAAGTAACGTAAATTAGGTATAATTTGTATCTTATAAATAGGGCGTTCCATTAGTAGCTCGCAGCGCCCAAAATGCTTCGTCTGCCGTTCCACATGGCGACTGCGGTCGGAACATAAGGTCGAGACGGAAATGTGACTAATGACGTCATTATCTTCGATCACGCTCACAACGACCCATTAGTGACCAATGACGTCATTAGTGACGTTTCCGTCACGACCTTATGTTCTGACCGTGGTCGCAATGTGGAACGGCAAACGGAGGATTTTGGGCGTTGTGAGATACTAAAGGAACGCGCCCATATTGTCGATGGTTTAATAGTCTGTGCATTATACATAACTCACAGAACACCACTGAGAGTTTTTGGCGGGAACTGAAAGGGGACGTTGTGCTGTGCAGTTTTATTTTCTAAAAATATGTAAAATCACTCTAAAATGAACAATAGTTGTAGGATATTGATAGTTTTTGAGTAGTAATTATGTGTTTTTGTGAGAAATGTGAACTGTATAGTCAAATATGGCCTTTTGAGTTGTCACAACAACTCCGTTGAATGGCACTAGCTGATTACCTACAGTTCAGCTGTGCTACACATAGGCTTAAGAAAATGTAATGTAAACTAAGATCTGGCTTAAAGGCCCAGCTGCCAAGCCATAAACCTAAATAAATAAATAACAGAACACCACTATTACATCACCCACAACAATAAAGTACGAGAGTTTTTGATGGGAACTGAAAGGAGATGTTGTGCTGTGCAGTTTTATTTTCAAAAAATGTGTGAAAGTTACTTTAAAATGAACAATAGTTGTAGGATATTGATAGTTTGTGAGTAGTAATTATGTGTTTTTGTGAGAAATGTGAACTGTATAGTCAAATGTGACCTTTTGAGTTGTCACAAGAACTCCGTTGAATGGCGTCGATTGTAGCCTACAATACATCTGCGCCTGGCTTAAAGGCCTAGTTGCCAAGCCATAAACATAAAAAAAAGTACGACCATTATGTCATTTGTTTCATGTGGGCTTTACTGTCAATAAATTGCTAACATGATAGACGTGCAAACGTCAAAAGTAAAATAAACGCTTGGTAACAGTATATTCCCGTATTTCCGTCTGCAACAGGGCGCCCCCTAGTAACCCGTTGGTTAATATTTGACTGTGAGCACCGCAAATGAACTACACCTGACCGCTTCCGGCGGAAGGCTAACCGGCTAAATTACGCGGCCATGACCGCAGCTACATGGTTTTAGTGTTACGGGCTATTTTCAATTTGGTTTAGTTATACGGCTTTCCTCTTTTGAATGAATTACTTTGATGATATTTTATTTATTAAAAGTGATTATTTTGTATGGTTTGCATATATTTTTAAGAGAACTAACAAATAGCTATCCGTGTTGGAACGGAGAAAGAATACAATTTTCTACGGCCGGACGGTCTGTTGTAAGAGGCGACAAAACAACCTACAGCCAGCTGGTAGGGTTATTTACCCGTCTGGAGGGCTGCCATCTCTGGTCTAGAGTAAGCTGCCATAACGACTTTGAGTTATGATTTTTTATTGCAGGAGTGCAGCAGACAGGCAGACGGTCCACTTTATAGAAAGCGCTTACTTATCATCGCCTATAGACATTTACAACACCAAAGGTGGTACAAATGCGCTGCTGCTCTCTTAAGGGTCACTGGAACCTGGTCACTAATGCCGGAACACAACTCAAGGTTGTTATGGCGACATGCTTTAGACTAGGGGTGGTAGCCATCCAGTTGGCCAAATGCCCTACCACCTGGCTGTGGGTTGTTTATTCGCCTCTTACGACAGGCCGCCCGGCCGCAGGAAATTGTATTCTTTCTCCGCTCCTGCACGGATAAAATGTGTTCCGGGCTTCAGTGGCCAGTTTCCAGTTTCTTCTTTAAGGCTGGCAGCACATTGGTATTGCTAATGTCCATAGGCGACACTACTAGACCACTTTTCATCACAGCCGTCAGCCTGTCTGCTGGGCTTCAACAATAAAAAAAAACAAATGAGTAAAAAAGACCCTTTGTATAAAAAATGTCACCACCAACCCTAGTCTCCCCAATATACATTCAAATCAACTGAAATACTTTTTTGGCCCCATTCTTAGGTCCGCCAGATTCCAGTCCCCCTTTAAAAAGCAGCAGCGTAATTGTAGCACCTTTGGTGTTACAAATGTCCATCTACCTATTTGCTGAACTTGTCACTGCTGGGTTCAGGCCTCCCATTATAGGGAAACAGACAGTATACCCGCCACGCTTGTCCAAGACGGCTTGTCAGGTTTGACACATTGGTTATCTCAGTCATTAATAATAATAATAATAATAATAAACCCGCAGGGGGGTTTTGTGGCGAAGCCTTAGGTGAGTAGCGACACCTCGTACCTGACTCCGGGGGCCAAGGCAAGGCCCCCGCCTCCGTGCTTGCCTTAACCGGCCGGCACGGAGTGGAGATCGCTAGAGCTAAGACTCAAGCTCCAGGGGTGGAAGTGATAAATGGCATCACGTCAGAAGTAGCTACGGTGAACCTGCAGCCCACTTCTCTACACCCATGTTGCCCCTGCCTTCTATGGCATTTTTTGGGGCCCATGCAGGGAGTGGCGAGTCACCGTCTGCCCATTTTTCCATGTTCCTTGAACATTGCGACGGGCAGACGCCATAGTCCCCATATTCCCAGACCCCTAGTACCACTAGCAGTTCACCCCAATAGCCCGGTACTTTTTGTCCTCATTTCCCAAAATAGTCCTACACTGGCCGGGGCTTGTCCTTGAGTGCATCACTATATGGTGTAGACAGGGATAATCGCCGGTCAGTGTCACGCCACATTTACATTAAATTTGTCAAAGGGCCTCTACGTGTTGGCCTCCACATGGCCCCACGCAAGCCCTCCAAATGTCCGGGCCATTTTTATGGCCCGTGGTCTACAAAGACATACAAAATAATAATAAATCTTTATTGCCAAAAAATATGATACATTAACTTATTAAAGTCCCTAACTCCCGAGCTAGGCATGAAGCCTGTGTTTCGGGAATCAGTGCCCTCCCACATTAGTATGTACTTTTAAACACAAAAAATATAAGTTGGTAACAGAGTCATTGGTTGTCTATCTCACGTGCAGGTTTCATCACGATGTTTTCATTCACCGTTAGTAATGTAATTGTAACAATATGCACATTAGGTCAGAAAACTGCCTAAGTAGTTCATGCGTTCCAACCAGGATCGAACCCGCGCCCGTTGAGTCGGGGTCGCGTGCGCTTGCTATTACGCTACCACAAAGCGCAAAAGAAGATGCAGAAGTCGTGGAAGGCCACGACATACCTTCCATGATCAAATTGATCGTGTACTAGCAGAAGGTGATGTCAGGAGCCTTAAGAACAGACGAGCTTGCATGACAAGACTTATGAATGTCAAAGAGGCAAGTGAGGTGTGTAAGAATAAGCCTAAATGGCACTGTGTTGTTCGTGCCTACCCCGCAAGGGAACTGGCGTGAAGTTATGTGTGTATGTACTCCTAAGTTTAAACATACAAGTACTGAGAAGAGGAGCAGCTGTGTTTCATGTCCATTTATCAGCTGAGTGCGTGCTTACCCTCCGATTCCCATTCAAAATTATCCCTATCTCCTATTCTCTTACTTTGAAGCAGTCCGCTTATCACCAAATCCAGCGCCGCCGCAACACTATTCATGAGTTATATTAAAAACAAAGACATCACTCCGATACACGGGCGAATGTATTAAATACTCGACATTAAAATGTAATAAGTTTCTAAGTATAATATAATTCTTGAAATGTATCTAATTTATTAACGCGCCAACTGTCAGGACATTGTGTCAGCTAACGCGCAAATGTCAGCGAAATCCGAAATAAGCGCGAATTATTAACAGCCAAGGAGGGTACTTTGCGGAACGTAGGCGCTGAACGGGTTGCGGTACGATTCATAAGCGGGTAGCGTTGAAATAATGCCTTAGAAGGGCTGCCTTTGGAGAATCACTTAGAACTACCACAAAATTGTTTTTATTAGTGACCACCTGTCACACTATCGGTGTATGTTTGACTTCGATATAGCACAAATTTGTGAACAAATGAAAATGGAATCAAATCAAATAATTGGAACGAAGTTCCTTATCGCGCGTTGCGAAAGGGGGCTAGACGGAAAAAATGAAGAGCAAAAGTTGTAACGACACTTTTTGCTATAGTTGTAAGCCGTGAGGCGTGCGCGTGTTTCTCTGCCTGTCTCTCTCTCTCTCTCATAGAAAGCAAGCCAGTTATTTTCGTTTCGTCTTTCTATTTCGCATTGAACAATGTGGTGTCGCGACGATTATTTTTGTTGAGTGTATACAGGTTTTTTTGTACATAATAAATAATAAAAAAAATATTATTATAACTTAAAAAAAAATATATTACAATTCCTTCACTAATTAATCGAAAGGAACTTTGTTCCATCCGGATGTCCCTTGACACCTCTCAAGTTTTTTTATTGCATAAAAACATGGTAGTTATACAAATAGGTCTTGTTATTTTAAAATTATTACATGTTTTTTGTCGGGTCGGCGTACAATTTTTTTATAATTTATATTATATAGGTACATACTTATTTCAATATTTATTTGTTTGTAATTATTATTGCTGATTACGATTTTATAATTTATCAAAATACTAAATGATACACAATTTAAATTTAGATATGTTTCTAATGATAGTAATATGGTACAAATATTATAAACAATTTTAACGAACGAATTAAAGAAATCAGAAACGATTTATTGTTGTTGTCTCACTCGGTTTATATAGGATTTGTATGAAAGAAAAAGTTCTCTTTATTTTGATATACGATAAACGTTACGATGCGGTCATTTCAAGTTTGAACGTGAACCTGATACCAGGTCCTCCAAGCTTAAGGGTGCCCAATATTAGTTTAATGCTTAAGCCTTTTTTTATAAAGCAGGGGAATGTCTTTGAACACCATCTTTCTTCTTTCTTTCTTTCTTTCAAATGCAGTCATAAGGCCTGCATCGAGAGTATCGAGAGTGTGTGAAACTCTCAGGGACCGCTTCTCGACGCTTGCTTCTAAAACGAAGCTGTCGCGCTCCATTTATCGGGCTTTTACGAAGTGTCACGGAATACAGTACAGAGTTACTGCACCGTGACGCCTCTACCATAAACCTAAGCCTAAAAATGCCTAAGCCTGGTGTTGTATATACTGGTATGTAATATATATATATTTCTTATTGCAGGAGTTCAGCAGACAGGCAGACGGCCCACTTGATGGAAAGTGGTTACCATCGCCTATGGACATTTGCAACACCAAAGGTGCTACAAATGCGCTGCGGCTCTCTTAAGGGAGACTGGAACCTGGTCACTAATGCCGGAACACAACGGCCGGTTGTTGTGGCGACATACTTTAGACCAGGGGTGGTAGCCATCCAGTCGGGCAAATGCCCTACTACCTGACTGTGGATTGTTTTGTTGCCTCTTACGACAGGCCGCCTGGCCGCAGGAAATTGTATTCTTTCTCCGTTCCTGCACGGATAAAATATTAGTTCTTTTGTTTTTAAACATTTTTCATAGTATCATAGCAACCTTTGTTACCTGTCTCTTTACAAAAAAATTCTTAATTAAACAGGTACATGAAGAAGACTATTTTTTATTCTCAACACTTGGTTTACGTTAGTTACGACGCAAGTTAACTTACGAAACGGGCGAGATTTTTTATTACTAGAGCACAGAAAGAAATAAAGAAAGAGTTATTTTCACTGTAGACAGGCTGACGCCCCACCTGAACGAGAGTTGCCATCGTGCACATTTGCAACACTAAAGATACTACCTAAATGGACGAAAATCACAAAACCTATCCTACTTTCCAGGATAACCTTTACATAAATCTATCCCATTATCCGGAATTAAAAGTATCCTTTGGCCACCCTCGGTATTATAATTACATTAGTACCGAATTTCAGCCAAATCGACCCAATAGTCTTTTAATAAAAGCATAACAAACAAAGAGACTAATATATTTTTATCCCAAAAACTATCTCATTTTGCGGGATAAAAAGTATCCTCCTATGTTCTTCATCCTTGGCATCGAAAATAAAAAGTAGTTAGTAACAGACAGAGTAAATTTCGCATTTATAATATTAAAAGGGATGTGTCACGTCTTTCAAGATTTTGGAATAAATTATACAATAATTATAGAAAATTTCTGCGCTGTACTGGTCTTAATAATATGAAACCGTATGATATGGAAATACTCAATTTCTGAAATAAATAAATTATTATTATTATTCACATATATATTTTAATTCCAAATTTTTTACATTTTTCTTATAAAATATACAAATTTATTTATAAAAAAATATATAAAAAACTGATCTTCGCCGGCAGTGGGGCCTAGGGTCCAGGCTACCGGTGGTTAAGGCCCCAGACACGGGAGATTCCCCACAATACGGGCCGTGTCCTACAGAGCTGCCTTCTGCATCCGACCCTTCAACCAGATACCAAGCGAGAGCCTTTCAAGGTGGCGGTCAAGGCTCTTCGCTATTATTATTATTATTATTAAATCGCTTCTTCTCGACACTTGTACCCCGTCAGCCACCAAGAAGGCAGCTAGAGGCATATGAAGAAACCTTTATAACATCTAAAACTTATTCTATTAGAATATCTTTCATGTTGAATTCTTAGCAACGTCGCTCAGGTCTACACCTTATGTACTGAAATTAAATTCGTTAGATAAGTAAATACAGTGTAAACTCTATATAACGACACCGAAGGGACTGTCCATTTTATGGCGTTATAGAGAGTAGTGGATAAATGGAGAGAAGACTGTTATTTTTGTCTGACTTTTTGCAGGGTCACTTTCGCATTTATAATATTAATAGGGATGTGTCACGTCTTTCAAGATTTTGGAATAAATTATACAATAATTATAGAAATATTTCTGCTCTGTACCGGTCTCAAATCGCTTCTTCTCCACACTTGTACCCCGTCAGCCACGAAGAAGGCAGCTAGAGGCATATGAAGAAACTTTTATAACATCTAAAACTTATTCTATTAGAGTATGTTTCATGTTGAATTCTTAGCAACGTCGCTCCGGTCTAGACCTTATGTACTGAAATTAAATTCGTTAGATAAGTAAATACAGTGTAAACTCTATATAACGACACTGAAGGGACTGTCCATTTTATGGCGTTATAGAGAGTTGTGGTTAAATGGAGAGAAGCCTGCTATTTTTGTCCGACGTTTTTTGCTGCACCAGTAATTTTGTTTTATTTTTTACTTATTTTATTCATATCTTGCGATATTGAGGCGTCTTGGTGATAAAGGCAGTACTTAGAAATTTCAGTATTTCAGAATTTCTTAGAAATTTCGGTAATTATGATGCCGACAGTCGAGTTATTTATGAGCTAGGATAATAAAGCGTTAAATGTACGTACACAGCTGCGCAGTTTTTACTATTTTTGGCAACTTAAAAGGTACTTTTTATTACATAGTCGTTGTCGTTATTGAGAGTAGGTGTAATGCTATATAGAGTGTATCATTGTATGGAAGACTTGCTTTTTTTTTTTTATCCAGTGGAAATCCGTTTGAGAACTAAGCCGCGACAGGCACAGAAGCCTGGGGGGATGTTCGCGACCCGTGTGAGTGTGTGGGATTCGCCAGATCGGGGGTGGCACTAGCGTGCCCGGTCAGAACCGGTGCCACGCTATTGCCACGCCCCAGTTAGGGATACCCACTAAAACCCCTGGGTGTTCCGTCCTGCGCCTTATGCCAGGGCTACGTGAATGCGGGCTTCCCAACTCCGCGTGCCCTGGCAGGCGTGGGCCCCCCTCACTGGGCCTCTTCTTATGCCAGGGGACGTGGCCCCTGGCTACTTCTAGTTCTAATCCGTGCGTGGGGCGGTCTGTAACACGCCCCACGGGAAGAGAGATGAGCGCGCGCGAAACACTCGCGCTTTCATCTCGACGGCCTGTGCGGGTGAGTGAGAACCCCTATACCCCTAGGGGCCCCACCCGCGCCGCCCGCTTACGGCGGCCGAAGGTCACTATCTGACCTCCGGCGCCGGCGCGTCCTCCTTTGGCGCGAGCGGAGCAGGGAATTACGCTCACGCTCCCGTTCCGCCTCCTCCTTCGCAAACATGACTTGCTCGCAGAAGGAAGAGACGGCGTCCCATCCGGTGGAGCTCCCGACCATGGTGCGTACCACGGCCGGGAGCGGTATGGAAGACTTGCTAAACCAACCGAAGGCAAGTGATTTCGACGCTTAAGGGAGTTTGTCGTTAAATCGAGTGACGTTACATAGAGTTTACACTGTACATCTACATTTGCCATAAGACAAGCCGTGATAACTTAGTGGCCAGCGTAATCTTGTCCCAAACTCAATTGACGAAGGTACGAATCCTGACCGTATTGTATGGCTCCTCGTAGGCAGTTGACCGGCGGCGACGCCAAACATCTGTCACGACCAAAATCTATCCCATTATCCGGGATAAAAAGTATCCCTTGTCCACCCTCGGTATTAAAATTACTAATATACCGAATTTCAGCTAAATCGGTCCAGTAGTTTTTCTGTAAAAGCATAACAAACATAGGAACCAATATATTTTTATCCCGGAAACTAACCCATTTTTCGGGATAAAAAGTATCCTATGTTCATCCTCGGCACCGAAAAAATATATATACTGATTTTCAGCCAAATCGTTACAATAGTTTTTCCGTGAAAACGGAACAGACAGAGGGACTGGCGCCGTAACGCGTTACGTAACGAAGCGATTTACCCTCCCATAAGAAGTTATTTATCATTTCAAAAACAAATAATATTTAGAAATTACTTTTAACTAAATTATCATTTATACATACATACATACATACATAACTTCACGCCAGTTCCCTTGCGGGGTAGGCACGAATAACAGAGTGCCATTTAGGCTTATTCTTACACACCTCACTTGCCTCTTTGACATTCATAACTCTTGTCATGCAAGCTCGTCTGTTCTTAGGGCTCCTGACATCACCTTCTGCTAGTGCACGATCAATTTGATCATGGAAGGTGTGTCGTGGCCTTCCACGACTTCTGCATCCATCCACTTTTGCATTGTATATCTGTTTAGTCATTCTTTCATCATGCATTCTTTCCACATGCCCGAACCACCGGAGCATTCCTTTCCTTACCTTCACAATCAATTATCATTTAATTTACATAAATTTGAGCTAAATATCTACTATCATCAGTGACAAAAAAATACTGGCTGGTAGAATGCCACAGAAAAAAAAAACTTGACATTACATATGTGACGTACGTGATGACGTTTCATCAGTTTTAGATATGCATTTACGCCTGATTTTATTAGAGGAGTAATTGTTTATTTAACTAATCGCAAAACGCCGTCTTTCGTGATCACGGAAGATGGCTTAAAACCGAACGTAGTTTTAATAAACAAGAGTTTTTACATTACCACCTTCTACTCCGGGCCGTTTATACTACGTTATAATACACGTAAATGAAGAATGCCGGGCGTCCGCTCGCGAATAAGTTCAATTTGCGGGCAACACGTACGCGGTGCGTGTCACGTCTGCGAGCCTATGCTTAAAATAACAATTCTTTTAATTTTAACACGAATTTTACGTTTAATTCTGACGACATTCTTACCGTACTAGCGGGCCCGGTAGACGTTGTCCTACTCTGCAACAATAAACTGAATCTATAGCATCTAACTAATAACACACACGGATCATCATGTTTACATAGTGTTGGCCGAAGATCTCACCATACCAGCCACAATGACATCATTCACCGAGCTCTTGTCAGCGCCGGCGTACCAGCCATCTTAGAACCAAATGGCTTGATGCGCGACGATGGCAAGAGGCCGGACGGAATATCACTTATTCCTTGGAAGATGGGAAGGCCGCTTGTTTGGGAGGCGACATGCGTTGACACTCTGGCGGCGTCACATCTTCCAATGTCTAAGTCAGGGGCTGGCAACGCTGCTTCAACAGCTGAAGATCTCAAACGCCGCAAATATGGGACCCTAGGAAGGGGTTACATATTTGTGCCGTTTGGAGTTAAACTTTAGGTCCGTGGGGTCCATCGGCAAGGGGTTTCTTCAAAGATATTTGTAAGAAACTGTTTGCTACCACTCGTGATCAGAAAGGCTGGTTCGTATTTCGCGCAACGAATCAGCATTGCCATACAGCGTGGCAATTCAGGCAGCCTACTGGGCACGCTACCGTCTGGCAGCGATTTATATTAATCTTATATATAAAATTCTCGTGTCACAGTGTTAGTTACTATACTCCTCCGAAACGGCTGGACCGATTCTCATGAAATTATGTACATATTGGCTAGGTCTGAGAATCGGACATCTATTTTTCATCCCCCTAAATGTTAAGGGTAGTCCACCCCTAATTTTTTTTTTAATTTTTAGATTTTTTTAAATTTTTTTAGGATACAGCATTAAAAAATACATACAACCCTAAATTTTCACCCCTCTACGATCAACCCCTATTTTTTATTTATTAATTATAAACTTTAATTTTTTGGCAAGATTTTGAATCTTATTTTGTCATGACTTAGAATAAATAAAATTATATTACTCTTTTAGAGTCACAATTAGAACCGGTAGGTGGCGCTGAGATCGGGTTCTCCTAATCACCTGGAGCGATATTGGTGATTTTGGTTTTTGTGTGTTTGAGTGGGTACCCGGATGGTTTAGATTTGCAATTAGAACCGGTAGGTGGCTCGGGGATCGGGTTCTAGAATTTTATTTTTTAAAGGCACGACAACGTCTGCCAGGGCCGCTAGTTTATTTATAATTTAGTTTATTTTTAAGTATTTAAAAATTTCATCAAAATCCGAGATTCAGATTCCAGAGCCACCTACCGGTTATGTAACGAGGAGGGATCAAAGTCAGATGGCAAACGAATGTTAAATTGCAAGATTGATGGGTACAAAGGTGAAAGTAGGCCAAAAAAGAGATGGATGGATTGTGTGAAGGAAGATATGATGATTTGTGATGTGACAGAGAACGTATGTCAGAATAGAGAAGGAAGGAAAAGACACATTGTAACGACTTCAATTTTTTTTTAATGCAGCAGATCAGCAGACAGGCAGATGGCCCACTTGATGGAAAGCGGTTACCATCACCTATAGTCATTAGACATACTTTAGACCAGGGATGGTAGCCATCCAGTCAGGCAAATGCCGTACCACCTGGCTGTGGGTTGCTTTGTCGCCTCTTACGACAGGCCGCCCGACCGCAAGAAATTGTATTCTTTCTCCGTTCCTGCACGGATAATTAGAAGAGGTAAATAAAAGAGAAAAATCAAGATAGATTTATTGTTAAAAAGTAACCCAAGAATCTAAACTACCTCCAATAGAGTGGATTCCTTTAAATAATAATACATCTTTCAAAAAGAACCACCAAGTTAATGTTGGAACACATACGTCGAAGGGTAAAGATCTTATCCTTCATGTAGTATATAAGAAGTCAGACGTTGAGCTAATTCCCGTATATCGCACGCTAAGATACGTAAGTACTTAAGTCTAGACTAATGAGGATGGCACCCTCAACACGTCGGTTGCGATGCTATCAAACTTACTCCGTATTCCATTAGCAGCAGCGCAGCTATCTTATAGGTCGCACGGTTAATATTGTACATAGGTATACGTTGGTGAGAGTTTACCATGGACGGAGGAAATTTTTTTAAATTATTTTTGGTTACTGTATAGATTCGCGTAAGACCATTATCTCTATGGTCGATGATGTTATGCTAGAGCAAGTGAATGAGTTTGTATATCTTGGATGTGCTTTTAGCAGGGATGGAAGGTACACCGCTGATATAGAAAGAAGAGTGAATTTGGGGAATAGTGTGAATGGAGCGTTAGGTAAACTTCTAGGCGCTATGAACCTCAGCCAGAAGGCCCAGCTCGCCATACACAACGCGGTGCTGGTACCTACGCTTATGTATGGATGCGAGAGTTGGGTATGGAAGAGAGAGCATGAAAGTAGAATAAACGCGGTCGAGATGCGAGCACTGCGCAAAATCTGCGGAGTGACGCTCGCGGACCGCGTTCGTAATACCGAAGTAAGAAAGAGAGTTGGTCTGAAAGAGAGTGTCGGGGTGAAGGTAAGGAAAGGAATGCTCCGGTGGTTCGGGCATGTGGAAAGAATGACTAAACAGATATACAATGCAAAAGTGGATGGATGCAGAAGTCGTGGAAGGCCACGACACACCTTCCATGATCAAATTGATCGTGTACTAGCAGAAGGTGATGTCAGGAGCCTTAAGTACAGACGAGCTTGCATGACAAGAGTTATGAATGTCAAAGAAGTAAGTGAGGTGTGTAAGAATAAGCCTAAATGGCACTCTGTTGTTCGTGCCTACCCCGCAAGGGAACTGGCGTGAAGTTATGTATGTATGTATGTATGTACCATTACCTCGCGCGATTTTGAGCAAAGATATGGTCTAAGATCAGATAAGAAGTTAAAAGGACAGGTTTATAAATCCATTATTAGACGTTCTTTTATATGGCAGCGAAGCGTGGCCTGTAGTTGAGCAACACAAGCAGGAGCTGCGTGTCACAGAAATTTATATGCTTCGGTGGATGTGTAGAGTCTTGCGGAAGGATCGCGTCAGGAACTCCCGCATCCGCGGCAGTCTTCACGTCCTTGACATAGCAGAGAAACTGCAGGAGAATCGCTTACGCTGGTACGGCCGCGTTTTACGGAAACCGGCTAGTTACGTGGGGAACAAATATCTAGCCATGCCGGTTCTGCCAGGTCCCGGTTGAAGGGGTAGGCCCAAGAAATGCTAGCTTGACGTTGTGAGGGATGACACGCGTACCAATGGTCTCAATACAAGGGATGCCGAAGATCGCGCGAAATAGAGAAGAAAGTAGGAAAGAGGACCCTGGGTCGAAGTGATCGCTCCGAACGCCACCGGGATTTAACACTGGGATGATGATGATGATGATGATGATGATGATATGGTCTAAGATGGAGTACGCGTACCTAGAAGGTACCTATTCACAAGGGAGTTGAAGACGCCTAGGTTGTAGGTTTCGGGAAAAACAGACTCCGGCAATAAGCTCCACTCCTTGCGGTGCGCATGATGAAAGTGGACTCAACGCGCTTTGTTCGTATAGGTGGTACGTCCATATATGGTTCTAGGTTTTATTTCTAGTTCGTGTATGTCACTGAACTTCTCCTAACCGGTTGGATCGATTTTGATGATTTTTTTTTGTTTGTATTCAAGTGGATTCGAGTATGGTTTAGATCTAATATTCGATTCGGTAGGTGGCGCTGGAATCACGTGTCAGGATTTTGACGTTTTTTTGTGTTCATTTGAGTGGGTCCGTCGATGGTTTAGATCCACAAGTGGACCCAGTAGATGACGCTGCAATCGGGACCTAGATTTTTAATTTTCAGACCAGGACAACGTCTGCCGGGTCTGCTAGTTTTTTTTATTCCATATGGAACCGGGTTTGAGTTTAACGTCTTCAACAATTATTTAAATAACATACATACATAACTTCACGCCAGTTCTCTTGCGGGGTACGTACGAACAACAGAGCGCCTTTCAGGCTTATTCTTACACACCTCACTTGCTTCTTTGACATTCATAACTCTCGTCATGCACGCTCGTCTGTTCTTAAGGCTTCGGACATCACCTTCTGCTAGTACACGATCAATTTGATCATGGAAGGTATGTCGTGGCCTTCCACGACTTGTGCATCCATCCACTTTTGCATTGTATATCTGTTTAGTCATTCTTTCATCATGCATTCTTTCCACATGCCCGAACCACCGGAGATTTAAATAACGTTAAATAATAATAACATTTAGACAAGACGTTATCTAAAATAGAAAACGCTAAGAAGAAATGATATTGTTATTATGTACGCGATAAGTCACGTATTACACGTAATGGTGATCACATAAAACACAATGGTATTCGACTGCGATATACTGCTTCGGATCTCTTGAAAGTATCATATCTAGGTATGAAGTAAAAGTCAAACTATCCAAATGGCTACAATCGCATGATTATATTAATACGGAAAAACTACTAAGTAACCTGTTAAACAAATTTTTCATCAACTAAATATTATACATACATACATACATAACTTCACGCCAGTTGCCTTGCGGGGTAGGCACGAACAACAGAGCGCCATTTAGGCCCATTCTTACACACCTCACTTGCTTCTTTGACATTCATAACTCTTGTCATGCACGCTCGTCTGTTCTTAAGGCTCCTGACATCACCTTCTGCTAGTACACGATCAATTTGATCATGGAAGGTGTGTCGTGGCCTTCCACGACTTCTGCATCCATCCACTTTTGCACTAAATATTATGTCAAATATATATTATTTATGTGCAAAAGTAACTATCGTAGCGACTAATGTAAGAAAGAAATATATAAATGTACTAATTTTTCTGAGTATAAGCAATTGTTAATTCACATTCACAAGCACAAAAACACCACACACACACATATACACCACAAAATCACATTAATGCACACACATTCACGCATTCACACGTAATCTGAGCAAACACTTGAATAGATCTCTGCTTTTTGTACGACTGTTTGCATAACTACTTTAGTATGTAGTGGATGCACTTACCACGTTTAGTTGTAGTTTTATATTTGTTTAAAATATACCACGATCCTGGTTACCACACGCTCGGTTTTCCAACTCAATTATTTGTTTATACATTTATGGAATTTCATTTTTCATTTCTATCAGAAACTTTCGTATTATAAATAAAACTTGTATTTTAATGTAATTCATATTCATAAACAAAAGTAGGTCAAGTTCAAGGTCAATCTTTGGCATTTGACTTTTGACGTTTGACAAGTGCTACCTTATGAAAAATATAGCAACAACATTCTTTTGATCTACGCTATGTTTTCCATTCATGTTTAAATCATAATTTCTAATCATAAAATAAATTATATATAAATATCTATTTCAATTTTCTTATTTATTTAATTTAATTTAATTTATCAATTACATAATGATCTACTTTTGTTATTGTTATTCAATGCCTATATGCCTATGTTAGCCAGGACGTAAAGATACGACTAACCAATGAGAGATGTGTATAAAACTCGCTCTCATTGGTGGGAATTCAAAAATGTAGAAAGAGACACGGTTTTTGAATTCAGTTAGGAGAGACCATTTTGTACGAGAAAAAGATACTTACAAAAGTGAAAATAAAAAGTCAGTTTAAGAGTGAAGTTATATTTATTCAAGAGCCTTACATCACAAATATAATATCATAGCACACTCTTCAAGTATATTATTTAGTTATTCATCTGAACCCTATTAGTACAGTAACGTACTTGAGAATTTCAAAATTTTGCAATGTTTACTTTAGCCTTTATTGTATTTTGTATTTTGCAACCGAAAGTTGCCAGTCAACTGTAATTTACAGGTTGAATCCTAGTTCAGGTCTTTGATAGCTGACGGACTGCACAAAATTATTACTATTATTTTTTTCCTTTGTTATCTATTGTGGCTATGAATAAATGTATTTTTTTTTTATCATTAGTAGACCTCTCAAAAGATTTGACGTGAGAAGTACTATGAAATATGGAAACATTGCCTTTTGCTCGTGGCTTCGCTGATATTAAGAAATGGAAGAAATCGCATAACAATTATACAAGAAATTGAAATGGGTGCTGGGACATGTGCTACAAATGCGCTGCTGCTCTCTTAAGGGAAACTGGAACCTAGTCACTAATGCCGGAATACAACTCAAGGTTGTTATGGAGGCATACCCTAGACCAGGGCTGGTAGCCACCCAGACTTGCAAATGCCATACCACCTGGTTGTGGGTTGTTTTGTCGCCTCTTACGACAGGCCGCCTGGCCGTAGGAAATTGTGTTCTTTCTCCGTTCCTGCACGGATTAAACATAGGTAGTTGCTGCGGACAGAGAGCACCCCCCTGACCCGCCCGCCGGAGCACATCTACTCTCCGCGCCCCGCATACCGCCGACGCCCATAGCTGGCGCAATTAGCATCTAGGCGTCGGACGGAATGCGGGATATAGGAGGCTGAAACCTGAACAACTATTAATCCCATACAAGATTAGCATAGGCCTGTTGCTGGAGAGTTTCTTTCGCCGCTTCTTCTCCTCCAGCTATAATACGTTGCGAAGCGGTAGTAATGATAGACTAGGATCGGCTCCGCCGGCGGAGTCGATAATTGGTCCCCAAATAATCACTTCAGCCTGTGGGCTTAGCTCTTTCGGCCTTTAACGGCTAATTCTCAATATAGAGTCAATTCCCCGCAGCGGTCGAGCCGAGGTCGAACCTCATAGGAGGTGCCTCCTCGAGCGCGCTGCTTCCGGGCTGAACGCCTCCGCTCCCACGGAGTCGGGAAGCCCCCAAAGTCCGGTATCGCTGAAAGAGCCATCTGCGGCTATTCAGCTGGGTCCAGCTCCAAAAAAAAAAACAACTATTAATTCAGCCATTCCTATATTGTACTCAACTCTCTTGCATACTTTGTTCTACTAATTAAATGTATATTTATAATTTAATAATAATCATACAGTCCATTATTACATCGAGTTATAATTTCCAAAAACAAGAAGCAACTGCCACCAATAATAGTATTAAATAATTACACATACCTCAGGTTCGAATCCTGGCCGGAACGCATGCACCACTTAGGCAGTTGTCTGACCTAATGTGCATATTGTTACAATTACCACGTGCCAACAACGGTGAAGGAAAATATCGTGATGCAACCTGCACATCGAGATAACCGATGTGTCAAACCTACGAAGCCGCCTTAGACAAGCTTGGCGGGTATACTGTCTGTTCCCCTATAATGGGAGGCCTGAGACCAGCTGTGGGACGTTTATAAGCTGTTATTATCATATATAAACTACTTTATAAATTACATGACAAATAACAACCTCCTCCTTTTTTAAAGTTGGTTTCAAATGAAATAATACACGTCTTTCTTTTATTATTCCGACGTTTCAGCCAGTTTTCAGTGGCCGTGATCACGGAAGACAGATGTCAAGTGTCAATAAGTATTGTTAAAATTTTATTTAGCCTACCTACTACTACTACCTACGTAGTACATTTTTTTTAAATTTATGGCTTGGCAACTAGACCACGACACACCTTCCATGATCAAATTCATCGTGTACTAGCGGAGGGTGATGTCAGGAGCCTTAAGAACAGACGAGTGTGCATGACAAGAGTTATGAATGTCAAAGAATCAAGTGAGGTGTGTAAGAATGGGCCTAAATGGCGCTCTGTTGGTCGTGCCTACCCCGCAAGGAAACTGGCGTGAAGTTATGTATGTATGTATTTCTCACACAAACACATAATTATTACTCAAAACCTATCAATATCCTACAACTATTGTTCATTTTAAAGCAATTTTACACATTTTTAGAAAATAAAACTGCACAGCACAACGTCCCCTTTCAGTTCTCGCCAAAAACTCCCCTACCTAGTACATTAGATTACTCTCCCATAGAGTAAATAATAACCATAAACAAAATTTAAACTAAATAAATAAAAAGAACAAGTTGGCCCAATAAAATTTTAACAAAACTCATTGACACTTAACATCTTTGTCTTCTGCGATCACGGCTACTGAAAAGTGGCCTTAACGTCGGAATAATAAAAATCAAATAACTTACCCACCGCGCTTAAAAGTTTTCTCTCTTTCTTAGTTTACAGGTCAAATATGGAAGCGTTTGTCTGGAGTGCCTGTATGCACCATTAGACTCCGTCCGTCCCGCCATTGATCACGACGACAAATGAAAGCTCCACTCCATTTGTCATACCCTGATCCGGGACACGACTTATGGGCTATTCCAGAGTGGATTTTATGTGCTTTGTTACCAGCATCGATGGTGCCTGGTCGTTGTCACATTCGGGTTCATTGTTATGTAAAACAGTATTAGATTTTCTTCTAAAGCCTTTTTTTTTATTGCAGGAGATCAGTAGACAGGCAGACGGCCCACTGGATGGAAAGCGGTTACCATCGCCTATGGACATTTGCAACAGCAAAGGTGCTACAAATGCGCTGCTGCTCTCTTAAGGGAGACTGGAACCTGGTCACTAATTCCGGAACACAACTCAAGGTTGTTATGGCGACAAGCTTTAGAGTCGGGCAAATGCCCTACTACCTGGCTGTGGGTTGTTAAGTCGCCTCTTACGACAGGCCGCCAGGTCGCAGGAAATTGTGTTCTTTCTCCGTTCCTGCACGGATACTAAGCTTATTCAAATTCAAAATAAGTTCCACTGGAGAACACTTTTTGAAGGTCATACATCATCATTATATTAATACGCGAAGCAAAACCTTGTTACCACTTTTTATGAAAATTGCACGGACTTATAGTTTACTAGCTGTCTCGGCAGACGTTGTCCCGTCTTGAAAAAATAAAAATCTAGGACCCGATCCTAGTGCCTCCTACCAGTTCCAATTGTGAATCTAAACCATCCGCGGATCCACTCAATCATACCAAAAAATCATCAAAATCGGTGCAGATTAGGAAGATCCTAGAACCCGATTCCAGCGCCACCTACCGGTTCCAGTTGTAAATCTAAGCCAGCCAACCCACACAAACACACAAAAAGTTTAATCAGAATCGGTAAGGTCGTTTTCAAGTTATGCGCATACATACATTAAGATATAGAGAAGGAGTGCAGAATGCTAATATATTTTTTTAAATTATGCATAAAAAATACATTAAATCAATTAAAAAAAACATTACACACACTACCATGTATTTGATACACACACGCATATATAATCTTTTGTTTATTGTTCAAGTCAAATAAACAGTGTAGCCTTGGCGAAATCTGTGATTATAGAAGTATAGTCTTTGACAACAGAACCTTAATAATATACAAATTTATACTTTAAATTAATTTGCCACGTGGTAGGGCGGCCTGTCATCCGTGCAGGAACGGAGCAAGAATACAATTTCCTGCGGCCGGGCGGCCTGTCGTAAGAGGCGACTAAACAACCCACAGTCGGGTGGTAGGGCATTTGCCCGACTGGATGGCTACCACCCCTGATCTTAAGTATGTCGCTATAACAACCTTGAGTTGTGTTCCGGCATTAGTGACCAGGTTCCAGTTTCCCTTAAGAGAGCAGCAGCGCATTTGTAGCGCCTTCGGTGTTGCAAATGTCCATAGGCGATGGTAACCGCTTTCCATCAAGTGGGCCATCTGTCTGTCTGTTGAACTCCCGCAATAAAAAAAGAAAAAAAAAAGGGCATTTGCCCGACTGGATGGCTACCACCCCTGGTCTAAAGTATGTCGCCATAACAACCTTGACTTGTGTTCCGTTATTAGTGACCAGGTTCCAGTTTCCCTTAACAGAGCAGCAGCGCATTTGTAGCGCCTTCGGTGTTGCAAATGTCTATAGGCGACAGTAACCGCTTTTCATCGAGTGCAATAAAAAAAGAAAAAAGATTTAGCTGTGGATTTATAGCCTGGTTTCATAGGAGAAGTAGTTGTTAATTTACCTAATAAGTTTGCTTTACTTTTCTCATATTCGAAATGAAAAGAAATCCACTATTACACTCTCACCTGGCGAGGTATAAAACCTTGTAAATCTTCGAAACTTGGCAGACGGCCTCTCGATGTTTTATTGATAAGACTGGCGAACTTAAAGATTTATTGCCGAACATACGCCGGAGCTTTACTGCCCCCAAGTTGTTTCGAAGGCCCTGTTTTACAGTTATACGTTTATCTATTTTCTAAGCGACCCACTTTTCAAATTTCACATGCAACTTCTTGCCCGCGACTTCGCTCGCGTTTAGAAATCAAGGCAACTATAAGAATGCACCAGCACTCCACCAACTACTGCAGAGGGTAGAGGTAAGGAGAATCAGCTCATACAGGAAAATAGTTTTATCCGTGCAGGAACGGAGAAAGAATACAATTTCCTACGGCCTGGCGGCCTGTCGTAAGTGGCGACTAAAAAACCCACAGCCAGGTGGTAGGGTATTTGCCCGACTGGATGGCGACCACCTCTGGTCTAGAGTATGTCGCCATAACAACCTTGAGTTGTGTTCCGGCATTAGTGACTAGGTTGCAGTCTCCTTTAAGAGAGTAGCAGCGCATTTGTAGCACCTTTGGTGTTGCAAATGTCCATAGGCGGCTTTCCATCAAGTGGTTTTGCCAGGTGGTAGGGTATTTGCCCGACTGGATGGCGACCACCTCTGGTCTAGAGTATGTCGCCATAACAACCTTGGGTTGTGTTCCGGCATTAGTGACTAGGTTCCAGTCTCCTTTAAGAGAGTAGCAGCGCATTTGTAGCACCTTTGGTGTTGGAAATGTCCATAGGCGGCTTTCCATCAAGTGGGCCGTTTGCCTGTCTGCTGAACTCCTGCAATAAAAAAAATGTATATAGTGTGACAGTTATTTAGTAGCATAGTTGTTCTTTTCATGTTTCTTATTTAAAGTTAATAATTAATTTTGTTATGTACCCTCTTATTACTAAACGATGCAATCGGCCATTTCCTTAATTGAATAATACTGTTATATTTTTATTTATTCTGTGATTAGCGCCTGTTTTGTATAGAATAGTTCTTCATAATTTACCCCCGTTTTATATAACAATAATATGTACAGATTATAATTCAAAATCTCTCAATTATACATAGACGGTATTCACTACATTTTGTTTTAATGTCGGCAGATGCGATAGATTTCTACTGTGTTCAGTTTATTTTATTACATGTAAAATTATAAGTATGATGTTTTGTATGATATCTTGTATAAAATATTGTATAATGTATTAAATTCTTTTCGTTCATAACATACATACATACATACATAACTTCACGCCAGTTCCCTTGCGGGGTAGGCACGAACAACAGAGCGCCATTTAGGCCCATTCTTACACACCTCACTTGCCTCTTTGACATTCATAACTCTTGTCATGCAAGCTTGTCTGTTCTTAAGGCTCCTGACATCACCCTCCGCTAGTACACGATCAATTTGATCATGGAAGGTGTGTCGTGGCCTTCCACGACTTCTGCATCCATCCACTTTTGCATTGTATATCTGTTTAGTCATTCTTTCATCATACATTCTTTCCACATGCCCGAACCACCGAAGCATTCCTTTCCTTACCTTCACCCCGACACTCTCTTTCAGACCAACTCTCTTTCTTACTTCGGTATTACGAACGCGGTCCGCGAGCGTCACTCCGCAGATTTTGCGCAGTGCTCGCATCTCAACCGCGTTTACTCTACTTTCATGCTCTCTCTTCCATACCCAACTCTCGCTTCCATACGTGAGCGTAGGTACCAGCACCGCGTTGTGTATGGCGTGCTGGGCGTTCTGGCTGAGGTTCTTAGCGCCAAGAAGTTCATAACACTTTAATTAAAATAGTTTATCAATGACTTCAATCAGCTATCAGTTGTGCCAATTTGCTAAGTTTCTTGTACTGTAAAATTGTTGGAGGGATGGCGAGGTATTCTAAAAATGCTTGTCGGGTATAAAAAGTCAGTGTATTAAATAAATAATCGGCAAACAAACACACACACTGTATATCCCCAAATTAAGCAAGTTACGCTTGTGTTATGGGTAATATACAACGGATTACTCTGGGGCCGATCCCAGACACCCAGACCATAGTAAATAAAGAAAATACGTTTCCGAAATTTACTATACCAGGAATCGAACCCGGAGCCTCTGCGTCGCAGTGAGGTAGGCCGGCAAAGGCTTAGCCCGCTCGACCACAGAGGCCGTCAAATAGACTAACTAAAAGGCCAGTATTAAATGTGTTAAAACCGCAAAGTTCTCTGATTATAAAGTATTTTAACCAGTTGCTGTTATTTTACTACCATAAACGCTTCTGAGTTGTTTCAAGTATTACAATAGATTTTATACAGAAATATGTTACACGATGAGTTCGCCTGTCTCTATTAACAGAGTCAGATCTGCAAATCAGCGACTTTACAGGAGAGCGCTCTGAACTTTGAATTGCTTGTATTTTTTTTACTACAAGAATTAAATTAAAAAAAAAATTATATGTTAATATATGTTCGAGAGCTTATTTGCAATGCAATTAAATAACATTTTTACTTATCTAAATGTTTGAAAAGCTAGTAATGGCTTTGTTATCCGTACGTGGGTCATCATGATTTGTCGGATCTGTCACATCCAACAAAGTTAGATGGACAAACATATTTATTCTTTGTAAGAAGCCACATACAACATTGTCATTAGTAAATCCTGTTTAAGTTTATGTCGTATTTAAATTGATATTATACATTAAATCCAATTTTTTATAAATTTGTTTCACAAATAAAAACTAATCAAACATAATTGACAATTTAGGGACACTATGAAAACAATCTTTGCCATAAAATTTGTTAAAATCATTAATTATAAAGTCTACCTGTATGAATGGCATTTAATAATCACATTTCAGGTTTCATTAGCTTAGATAATCAGTCTTAGTAATTTCTTTCTTACAAAAATATACCCACCCCGCATACCCCCCTCGCGCCCCGCTAATAACGTCGGGAGTTAACATTCGTCATTGTTAATGGGAGATGGTGGCATATATGACATTGTTAATGTGGCTATTTTAAAAACTATGAGAAAAAATTACCTTTTTGTTGCTGCTATTGAAAAACAATGCTTTTTTAGGGTCATTAGTGAAATAAAACCAAAATGTCGAAAATTACATATCCTACATTGTTAATAGGGACAGGCGAGTTGTGTTCCGACATTAGTGACCAGGTTCCAGTCTCCCTTCAGAGAGCAGCAGCGCATTTGTGATGCAAATGTCCATAGGCGATGGTAACCGCTTTTCATCAAGTGGGCCGTCTGCCTGTCTGCTGAACTCCCACAATAAGAAAAAAAATAAGAACCAGCTATAGAAGTACCTCAATTTAAAGAAGTGGAACTTCGTGGAAGAAACCACAAAATCCCCTTGTCCTATAAAGTAATACTCCCTAATTATTTGAAACACAATTGCATTAACTCCAAATCTTATTACGGAATTCTCCATAAAATTAAATTTTCGTAACAATTTCCACCGCTCTGAGGTTTCCTTTCCGTTCAAAGGGAACTTGACATTATGGGATAAAGGATATGACGTCACAGGATTACGTGGGACGCCATCTTCAGCATGTCAGAGTATCCTGTCAGACATCCGCACTTCCGGTACAAACTAGAGAGCCTTTTTAGAGTATTACTATTGGTTGTTGTAAATGAAAGTGAGAAAAAAGTGAGTTCAGACAATACTGACACTAAATACAATTTTAGCTTATTTTTTTTTTATTGCTGGAGACCAGCAGACAGACAAATGGCCCACTTGATGGATAGCGGTTACCATCGCCTGTGGACATTTGCAATACCAAAGGTGCTACAAATGCGCTGCTGCTCTCTTAAGGGAAACTGGAACCTGGTCACTAATGCCGGAACACAACTCGAAGGTTGTTATGGCGACATATTTTAGACCAGGGGTGGTAGCCATCCAGTCAGGCAAATGCCCTACCACCTGGCTGTGGGTTGTTAAGTCGCCTCTTACGACAGGCCGCCCGGCCGCAGGAAATCGTATTCTTTCTCCGTTCCTGCACGGATGAATTGATGAATTCAATACGAGAAACCATACCGTTCTTAGTACCCCAGTGATTGGCTACCTGTTAATTTATTCAAGATTGTTAAAAAGTCTTAATATTTAAATGTTGTAGTCATACATTTGTATAAAGAGTCGTGGTAGCGTAATGGCTAGTGCACGCGTCCCAAACTCAAAAGGCGCGGGTTCGATCCTGGCCGGAACGCATACACCGCTTAGTTAGTTTTCTGATCTAATGTGCATATTCTTACAATTACCACGTGCTAATAACGGTGAAGGAAAACATCGTGATGCAACCTGCACAACGAAATAACAGATGTGTCAAACTTGCCAACCCGCCTTGGACAAGCGTGGCGGGTATACTGTCCGTTCCCCTATAGTGGAAGGCCCGAGCCCAGCAGTGGGACATTTATGGGCTGCTTGCTGCTGCAGTAAGCATAAAAATTATGTGAGAAAAAGAGAATCAAAGTGAAAAATGGCTAAATATAAATAAATTAAAAATAAGAAGAATCTGTGTCGACCTAAAGTAAGTAGAAAAAGGCAAAAAAAAGAAACTAATAAATATGTATATTCTCAAATTGTGTGCATAATTTTTGTTCTCATAAATTCTCATCTTCTCCTGAAGAGGAATGCTAAAATCAATATTTATCGGTTTAACTAACTTAAAACTAGCTTAAATATCTACTAATACACGCTATAATCTCAATTAACACAAGTCTAACATTTAGCAAGACTACCCCTAACACTTAATTAGTATATGAAGAAGATTCTGGAAATTATTTAAATTCAAATTCAAAAGATTTTATTCAAAATAAGTTCCACTGGAGAACACTTTTTGAAGGTCATACATGTAAATTAAAATTTATTTTTTTACTTCCTATTCTATGTACACCGCTTCGCAACGTGTTGATGCTGTAAAGGAGAAGAAGCGGCAAGAAACTCCCCAGAACCACGTCTAGCTCTAAATATTGTTTTTATTTTTTATTTTTATTAGTACGGTCTACATGCAGTTTTGAAAGAAAAAACCAACACACATGGCACTAGATAGGACTATATATAAGTATAGATATAAGACCAACACTGCTCATGCACTTCCTCACAACACCAGCATGTAACAGATACACTCTACATTAGTATAAGTTTAGTATTAAAAATAGGATAGATTAATATAATAATAAGTTAATCTTAAGGTACACCATAACATATAAATCACTAAATTAATGTCACACACTAACAAAAATAAACAATAAGCGTGTATGGACTCTAAAATCTTTCATAGAAATTAAGTAGTAAAAAAAGGTACGGAACTCGAGTCCGTAGAGATGTTAAGAAAAAAAAACATGCAGTTTTGAGTATGTGCGTGAAAATCGAACGAGTTTATATCGTAGGCCTCTTTGTGGGTTATTGTCTACCACAGACAATATAATCGCTGCGTCTTAACCACGTTCAGGAAACGCTCGCTGCCCGCGTCATTGTCTGATACTCCTATTACTGATCTAAACCACCTACAGCTGAATATTTAAATGCAGTGCGCTCTCCTCAAGGATTATTTGTTCCTAAATACATCCGACGTTACGGTTAGGCATATACGTAATAAAGAAATACTTTGTTATCACTCTGCAAAAACAGCGTTACTGTACAAAAGTATATGTATGGCCCTAAGAATATATAATAATATTCCAAAAGAACTGAAAGCTCTGAAAATTAAAATATTCGAATCTCAACTAAAAAACTACATAGAAAGAAAGAAAGAATTATTTTATTTAGGACAAATAAACATGTTAACAATACTCAGTAAAATAAAAGATAACTGCATCAATATAAGTCCTAAAATTGGACCCAGACTCAGCGTAATGCTAGCTGCTAAGGCCAGCGCTGTTCTTCCGCCTGGGACCAGCAGGTAGAGTCACGGAGGACAATACAACACAAATAATATATCAAAACGGGTTATTACACATACTTACATCGAAATGATATAATAAACATATATACATAGATATATAAACATAGTGAGATACGTGAACAAAAAACAAGTATGTAAATAAAACAAACAGAATTATATTGGTAAAAATGGTCATAAAGCACTTGTATCATGCCTTAAGTTACTTTGTTACATACATACATAACTTCACGACAATTCCCTTGCGGGATAGGCACGAACAACAGAGCGCCATTCAGGCTTATTCTGACACACCTCACTTGCTTCTTTGACATTCATAGCTCTTGTCATGCACGCTCGTCTGTTCTTAAGGCTTCTTACATCACCTTCTGCTAGTACACGATCAATTTGATCATGGAAGGTGTGTCGTGGCCTTCCACGACTTCTGCATCCATTCACTTTTGCATTAAAAAACTACTAATAAAAAAAGCTACTACAGTGTAACAGAGTTAATTAATTATAAGTTTAAATATAGGTGATAAGATAGAATGTTAAGTGTTTAAATATTGTTACGAGTTATGCAGGACTCGAATTAAAATGTTGGAATTACTATAGAATTTATTAGAACTATACAAACACGTATAACACAGGTACAAATATAACTGGACACAGCCAGTACAAACTGCACAATTCAATAACACGCGCAAAGTCCTTTACTATATCGCTTGTCGAATGAACACACGTCTTGCTAGTATCGTAATGTAATTTGCACACCTGTGAACGGCCAACAAAGTTGAAAACAATAACAATAAGGATTTAGTTCGACACTAATGACGGCCATAAACAAGTGCAATAACAATAGGCTATTGTATAAACAGGTGCGCGTTTCTTTCTCGGTATGTAACAATATATATATATATATATATATATATATATATATATATATATATATATATATATATATATATATATATATATATATATATGTAATATTTGTACAATATTAATGTCCTTAGAAACATGAATATTTGAATTGTGTATTGTTTATTATTTTGTTTTATTTAAGGTTATACATGACTATGAGATTGAAACATTAGTAATAATAATTAACACTAATTAAATATTAAAATATATATGTACCTATATAATATTATAATATAAATTTTAAAAAATTGTAAAATATTGTGATCATTATAATATAATAAACACCTATTTGTATAATTACCATATTTTTATGAATTAAATTATTTGATTTGATTTGATAACTAAATTAGTATAATGCACTAATTTAGTTATCAAATTAAATAAAATAATTTATTGCATAAAAACATGGTAGTTATACAAATAGGTGTCATTATTTTCAAGATTTTTCAAATATGGTGGGCTGGTAAGGTAACACACAAGGAGTTGATGTTCTTAAGTAACAATAAGAAATTCCAGCAAAATATGGCGGAGGCCTTCATCCGAAGACGGGTCCAAAATCAAGATACATTGAACTAACTTAGTTAACTACTACATACTAACATCAGATTAAGTGACTATGGAACCAATTCCGGAATATATCATTCCGATTAAAAGAAAAAAAAATGGAATAACGGTTTACATTTGACGAGGAAATCGAGCAACGTTTTGAAGTTGGTTAAAAACAACAACGGGCTGGTATAGCCAACTGTGATTTTTTTTTATTGCAGGAGATCAGCAGACAGGCAGACGGCCCACTTGATGGAAAGCGGTTACCATCGCCTATGGACATTTGCAACACAAAAAGTGCTACAAATGCGCTGCTGCTCTCTTAAGGGAGACTGGAACCTGGTCACTAATGCCGGAACACAACTCAAGGTTGTTATGGTGACATACTTTAGACCAGGGTTGGTAGCCATCAAGTCGGGCAAATACCCTACCACCCAGCTGTGGGCTGTTAAGTCGCCTCTTACGACAGGCCGCCTGGCCGCAGGAAATTGTATTCTTTCTCCGTTCCTGCACGGATATAAATTGCAATGTGTTACCGGGAATCATTGCTTATTTCTTCTTTCATGACAGTAATTCATGCAGGACCGAAATTGTGTTTGATATACATTCGGAAATTATTAACCTAGTATATCTCAAACCAATATCGGATATGCTACAATTCGTACATTACCCGGCGAAGGTAGGCGGGGTAATCAATGGAACATACCGGCATGTCTCTGGGGTCGTCGTATAACCTGTTAACAGCGACATGCAATTACGCACAACAGTGTTATGCGTACATACCTTTATATATGTATGGTTAATAAGTTATTTAAGATACTAGTGCGGTAACTTGGTTTTTATAAAAGAGCAGACGATCGAGGGCTTACCATGGTAACATTACATTACAAAACTTCACGCCAGTTCCCTTGCGGGGTAGGCATGAGCAACAGAGCGCCATTCAGGCCTATTCTTACACACCTCACTTGCTTCTTTGACATTCATAGCTCTTGTCATGCACGCTCGTCTGTTCTTAAGGCTCCTGCCATCACCATCTGCTAGTACACGATCAATTTGATCATGGAAGGTGTTCCGTGGCCTTCCACGACTTCTGCATCCATTCACTTTTGCATTGTATATCTGTTTAGTCATTCTTTCCACATGCCCGAACCACCGGAGCATTCCTTTCCTTACCTTCACCCCGACACTCTCTTTCAGACCAACTCTCTTTCTTACTTCGGTAACGAGTTGTTAAAACCAACAACCGCACGTGTGTCATAGAACGTTTTCAACACATATGCGAGAAAACAATACAATAAGTATTGAAACAAACATAAATATCAGCCGGAGAGTCGCAACAATCTTTGATATTTCTAATATGAAATTGGCATCACCGGTGCGGAGTAAAAAATAGAACTAAATGAGACACATGTGTTGATCAAAAGCGCTTCCAAGGAGGTAAAATAATTCAGCCTATTTATTCTCGTAATGCGAAAGTATTCGGTGGAATTCTTATCAAGTTATTAGTTATATGGTGTGTTATTTTATAACTTTCCAACAATATACACAAGATTCGTAAATGTATTTTTTGAGCAATTTTGTTGAAAAATACACTATACCCTTATAGGTATAATAATACATACATACATAACTTCACGTCAGTTCCCTTGTGGGGTAGGCACGAAAAACAGAGCGCCATTTAGGCTTATTCTTACACACCTCATTTGCTTCATTGACACTCATAATTCTTGTCATGTGTAATAATATAGACTGCTAATCATTTACACAATGATACCAAATTTTTACGCATAACAAGGTTTAATTAAGCTTTGTTACATTTAATCTTATCTAATACTAATACTAGGTGTCCCGGCAGACGTTGTTCTGCCTTCAAGAAATAAAATTTAGAACCCGATTGTAGCACCACCTACCAGATCCAAATGTAAGCTATCCTATCTTCCAAGTCGGATCAAACTGCACACGGTGTGTAAATTTGATTAAAATCGGTCAAGTAGTTTAGGAGTCCATCGCGGACAAACAGCGTGACACGTAATTTATATAAATTAAGATTATGAAAGCCGTGGCTGTTTAATACATCCATTATATCATAACCTACTTTTTTATGGGAGCTATTAAAACGTTTTCAACTTCACAGTAAAAATCTTTATATATAGCTGGAGTGCATTGGAACATTAACTCTGTACGCCTTTGACTGGTTACAAGAGAATGGCATTTGCCACTAAACGTCTATAATAACTCTTCGTACAGGAATGGATAGGAATACTAATTCCTGGCCTGTCAAAAGAGGCGACAAAATAACCCACAGCCAGGTGTATTATCCCGGTTGGATGGCTACCACCCCTGGTCTAGAGTATGCAGCCATAACAACTTTGAGCTGTGTTCCAGCATTACTGGCCAGGTTTCGGTTTCTCTTTCAAGGTCGGCAGCACATGGCCAGCACCTCTGGTATTGTTCATGTCCATAGGCGACGGTAACCACTTTCCATCACAGCTGGGCTGCCAGCTGTCTGCTGTGGTTCAGTAATAAAAAAAAATATGTGTGTGACAAGGGGTGGGAGGGATTCTAAATTTCGTGACGTCACATTTCATATATTATTTCGTTATAATATATTGTGGCAACCGAGGGTAGAACTTTCTGACAGAAAAGACAAGGACAGCTATATTTTAGAAAGGGATAGATGATGATCGAAATTGTAGAATAGAAGTTTCAAGAAGGAAAAGACTAAGAATAGATGCTTAGAAAGAAGCAGACAGGAATTATGGGTTCCAGAAGATTCTTCCGGGTATATAAACAGCGTAAGGCGCGCCTACCGAGGGGTTCAGTTCAAGACAGCGAAGCGACAAGTGAAATACTAAAGAGTTGGAAGAGAAGTTTAATAAAAGATAGTGACGAGTTTAGAGAGTTGGAAGAGAAGTTTAATGGAAGACAGCAGGAAGTTTAGTGGAGAATTTAGTCAAAAGTTTAGTAGGCAGTTAATTGAAGGAGGAGTTTAGCGTAGATCCAGGAGCGAGCTACGCGCAGTAAATTCGTAGTTGAGCACTGCAGTAGCAGAAGGTGGTCTACGCAATATCGGCGACAGTAATGTGAGTGAGATATTGCATCGTCGGAGCGTCGTTTGTTGTGCGTGTAGGAGCAACCCTGCAGAGAAGAATCACGTACGGGTGTGTAAGTCAATAAAAGCATTTAGTTAAAAACTGGTGTTTACTTCCAATTCTAAGTACGTACCCCCGCTCACACATAACAATATTTAAGCTTCAAAGGTTTTGTCAAACAGCGGACGGGGCGGGACGGCGACGCGACGCTGGCGGGACGTGAAGAGTTGTAATATATTAGTTAATGTAGAATATGTCATATAGAGCCGTCGCGCTCGGCGCTCGACTTGCGGTCACATTTTTATCCGTGCAGGAACGGAGAAAGAATACAATTTCCTGCGGCCGGGCGGCCTGTCGTAAGAGGCGACCAAACAACCCACAGTCAGGTGGTAGGGCATTTGCCCGACTGGATGGCTACCACCCCTGGTCTAGAGTATGTCGCCATAACAACCTTGAGTTGTGTTCCGGCATTAGTGACCAGGTTCCAGTCTCCCTTAAGAAAGCAGTAACGCATTTGTAGCACCTTTGGCATGGCAAATGTCCATAGGCTATAGCAACCGCTTTTCATTAAGTGGGCCGTCTGCCTGTCTGCTGAACTCCTGCAATAAAAAAAAAAAAAACGTTACGTCGCTGCCGCGTTCGGCGGGAATGCAATACGAGTGCGGCGGGACGGAGTGCGATCGCGACGTGAGCGCGATGATCTTTTTGTGTTTTATGGATATTCATTTAAGTAGTCAAATAGACAGCGCGACCGGAGCACGTCGCGTTCGACGTGACGCCAATTTTGTATCTATTTTCAAAAATGAACGAGACACAGAAATCGCGCCGAGTGCGACGGGTCGACCGACGCGATGCTAGCGGGATCATCACGCCCGCAGTGTGACATCCACGCCGCGATGCCGTCTCGCTAGCGTCGCTTCGCCGCCCCGTCCCGTTCGCAGTTTGATCAAACCTTAAAACATGAAAATTGAAGTATTATCGAAAAACTCCAAAACATTTCAAGAATTTCAAGATTAGTCCTATAGATTTATGTGTTTGTCTCTTTTTGGTGTCGCTTTTTCGTTTCATCGAGTTTTAAATCACAACGATTCTAAAGAAGTTCTACTTCAGAAAGTTAATCTGTTGTAATGCTTACAGTTTTTCTCTCACTGAAAGAACAATCTAAAACGAAAAAGGGTATTAGGAGTACTACGCCTGTTCACTCAATCAAACGCTGTACGTTGTTTCAAGCTCCAGTGCAATACTCTGGAACGAATTACAAATGTGGATGGTGTTGCTATCGTAGAAATTTCCGCTTTTGTATGGCTTTATTGACTTCTTTGACTGAGACTTTAATTTCACATTTTAAATCAGTATGTTAGTTGTAAAAATTAGTCAATGTTGAATAGAATAGAATAGAAAACACTTTATTGTTCACCAAATAAACAATTACAGAATAAATAATTACAATAATTTAATGGCAAAACAAAAGGCGAGAAAGAATACAATTTCCTGCGGCCGGGTGGCCTGTCGTAAGAGGCGACTAAACAACCCACAGCCAGGTGGTACGGCATTTGCCCGACTGGATGGCTACCACCCCTGGTCTAAAGTATGTCGCCATAACAACCTTGAGTTGTGTTCCGGCATTAGTGACCAGGTTCCAGTGTCCCTTAAGAGAGCAGCAGCGCATTTGTAGCACTTTGGTGTTGCAAATGTCCATAGGCGATGGTAAACGCTTTCCATCCAGTGGGCCGTCTGCCTGTCTGCTGAACTCCTGCAATAAAAAGAAAGTTAAGAAGAATACAAAAATATATATTTTATTATAAACTAAGGTAATGGTTTTTGATAGATTTTTTAAATATGACAAATGATTTACCTTTCTGACATCTACGGGTAAAGAGTTCCAAAGGCAGACAGCCTGCACAGCGAAGGATTTGGAGTAAAATGTTGAAGAAGGTGCAGGTGCCTTTAACAGGAGGTTATTAGAGGAGCGCAAATCGAAGGAGTGTGATGTATGAAGGAAGATGAAACATTCCTTAAGGTAAGGAGGAGTGTAGGGTATAGTGTGTGATATAATAAATGTAAAAGATGAGCATTCCGGCGAAGTGAGATTGGCATTTGAGTTTTTTGCGATATTAATTGTTATTATTGTTGTTGTGTTGCAAAGTTGAATAATAATCAAAAATAATAATAGTAGTAATTCCCTGGTGACGTGGGAAATCTCTGGTATGGGATACGACCTGCGTGGATATGTTGGCCGCAGCTCATTTACCAAATACGCCTAGATCGGCCGGTTCGGCGACGGAAATAGCTGAATCACTCAAGCGGCGCAAATATGCAACCCTCGGTGAGAGTTATATGTTTGAGCCGTTTGCTGGGGAAATGCTTGGATCGCGGGGCTCGAGGCCATGAGCCTCTACAAAGATATTTCAAAACGACGAGTTGACTCTTCGGGAGATCAGAGGGCTGGTTTCTAACGCGAACAACGGTTCAGATTGGCGATCCAGCGAGGTAACGTAGTCAGCCTTCTAGGAACCTTACCCACGTGAAAACTACAGAATGGATTGAAATGAAACTTAACACAAAGCTAGCTTATATCCCTGGTGAATATTTTAGATACTCGTTATATCGATAAATGACGTCATTACCATGGCAAAGATAAATATAGTCAAAAAGGTAATGCTTTTTTATTGCACGAGTTCAGCAGATAGACATACAGCCCACCTGATGCAAAGCAGTTACCGTCGCCTATAGACATTTGGAACATCAAAGGTGCTACAAATGCGCCGCTGCTCTTTTAAGTGAGTCTGGAACCTGGTCACTAATGCCGGAACACAACTCAAAGTTGTTATGGCGGCATGCTCTAGACCAGGGGTGGTAGCCATCCAGTCGGGCAAATACTCTACCACCTGGCTGTGGGTTGTTTTGTCGCCTCTTACGATAGGCCGCCCAGCCGCAGGAAATTGTATTATTTCACCGTTCCTAAACAGATAGTGGTCGATCGTGTTTTTTGTGTCGCAGTTACAATTCACTAAAAAAGTCATCATCATGTGATCGCAAACAAAGTTTCGCTGGCACTGCCAGTTTTAAATCTAGTTGGGAAGTATACACCACTTAGATAGTTTTATGACCTAATGTGCGTATTGCACAAATATCATGTATCTACCAAAACGCCTTGGACTGGTATACTGTTCATTTTTTTTTATAGCATGAGTTCATTAGACAGGCAGACGGCCCACCTGATAGAAAGCGGTTACCACAGCCTATGGACATTTGTAATACCAAAGGTGCTATAAATGCGCTGCTGATCTATAAAGGGAGACTAGAACCTTGCCACTATTGCCGGAACACAACTCAAGGTTGTTATGGCGGCATATCCTAGACCAGGGGTGGTAGCCATCCAGTCAGGCAAATGCCCTATCACCTGGCTGTTGGTTGTTTTGTCGCCAATTACGATAAGCCGCCGGGCCGTAGGAAATTATATCCTTTCTCCGTTCCTCTACGAATAAAAACTCCTAGGAGTGGGAATTGCATGGGCCGTTATTTATTACTTACAAATTTTAATATAAAATCATGAAAATTATAGTAGACACTGGCAGCCCAGTCGCGGTTCACCTGTCAGTTGCGGCCATCCATCATGGCGGTTCCCGCCAAAATGAAACTCGCTTTGTTAGAGCAAAATGGCGGCGGTGCTTGTAATAAATGTACGCAAGCTTAACTTTGAGAATTTTTAATGGTTTTGCTTCTCCGACTTTCTGTTATTAATATGTTAAAATTATACATTTTAATATAACGGAATATTAAACTTTTTAAAGAGTTATGCGTTTTTTAATATTCAATATACATTTATTACATATACAAGTATCTATATTGTAATCGACCGGGTTCGCTTCCCGGCAAAGTAAATTTCGTAAACAAACTTTCCGTTATTAAACTATGGTCTGGGTGTCTGGGATCACCCCCAGAGTTGTTCCGTTGTATATTACTCATAACACAAGGGGAATTTGTTAGCTTGTGAATATACATATCGTTAGATAGGGTAAAATAAGGTAAACGATCAAACGTTAATAATAAAACCATAGAAATTAAGGGAAGATATACAGAAGAAAGAAAAACATGTCAAAACATCCGACAACTCCGGAATTATTGGAGAAGATGTAACGTTGCACTTGCACCATTAAAAAAAACATATAGGCAATGACAGTACTAATGTCTAGTAAACTGTCACTGTCAAGTTGTGACGGCGCTTAAATTTGGCTCTCGCACGAAATTCAAATATCAGCTGTTCATAATTTCTTTTATATATTAGATATTTGATTCATCCGTGCAGGAACGGAGAAAGAATACAATTTCCTGCGGCCCGGCGGCCTGTCGTAAGAGGCGACTAAACAACCCACAGCCAGGTGGTAGAGTATTTGCTCGACTAAATGGCGACCACCCCTGGTCTAGAGTATGCCGCCATAACAACCTTGTGTTGTGTTCCGGCATTAGTGACCGGGTTCCAGTCTCCCTTAAGAAGGCAGCAGCGCATTTGTAGCACCTTTGTTGTTGCAAATGTCCATAGGCGATGGTAACCGCTTTCCATCTAGTGGGCCCTCTGCCTATCTGCTGAACTCCTGCAATAAAAAATAAAAAAAATCAAATCTTTCTTTAACTTTAATAAATTAACTACGTGTTACCGCTGGGATGAGTTCATATCCATAGTTATAATATAATATGTAGCTGTTTTACTAGTTAATACTAGATATAATTGCTGATTTAGTTTTCTAACGGAGGACACTGTGTCTAACCTGATGACTATTCTTCGTCATCTAATTCGAAGACCAAGGCTATCCTTACTTTTCTTAAGGTAACCTGCCAACATATTCCAGACGCGGACCACTACCGGTCTAGCTAATACTAGAGCTATTGAAGTACTAAACTTGAAGAGCTTCCAAGGCTTCGAGAGACAAGTGTATCCCTTTGTGTATGTATGTATGATGTATTCACATTATATCTATACTAATATTATAAAGTTGAAGAGTTTGTTTGTTTAAACGCGCTAATCTCAGGAACCGCTGGTCCGATTTGAAAATTTCTTTCAGTATGGTTTCGGCAAATTCCCTACCACCTGGCTGTGGGTTGCTAAGTCGCCTCTTACGACAGGCCGCCCGGCCGCAGGAAATTGTATTCTTTCTCCGTTCTTGCACAGATGAAAGACACATTAAAACTTCTTTAGTGACCTTAAGTTAAGCAAAGCGTTGTCGCGAACGGGACTATAACTTTAAACATCAAACGTCACCGTGACATTAGGAAACGTTATACTTCAATTTTTGAATCACATTTTGAATACCAACTTCAACCGACAGCTCTGTAATCAAAGAAGCAAGTGAGGTGTGTAAGAATAAGCCTAAATGGCGCTCTGTTGTTCGTGCCTACCCCGCAAGGGAACTGGCGTGAAGTTATGTATGTATGTATGTATGTAACTTCAACCGACAGCTTTGTAATCTTCCAATAAATAAATAAGTTATTCTCAAGAATTTAGCGCCTATGATTTCCCACTGCGAACTCTGGAAGCTCATACAGCGTTTAGACCCAAAATAATGAACCTACCCTTTGAAATTAGTAGGTACAACTTTTCGAATCAATTTATATAGGAAAAATGAAAAATGCTATTAGACAATTCATTATACGTATTATTACGTATCCAACCGCATCACTGCTGCCAGATATCCGGTAATGCGATTTGCGATGCCAAAATTGTCAGCTGAGTGACGTAGAGAATTACAATGACGCAGTGAGATATGAAAACGCGTGTGGATTAAATAGATAACCATAGATATAACTTGTACATACTTATACAAGGAATGGAAAATGAATGAATGAATGAAAAATCTTTATTGTTCATTAGAACTTAAACTTAACTTAGAAGTAAGAAAGAGAGTTGGTCTGAAAGTGTCGGGGTGAAGGTAAGGAAAGGAATGCTCCGGTGGTTCGGGCATGTGGAAAGAATGCATGATGAAAGAATGACTAAACAGATATACAATGCAAAAGTGGATGGATGCAGAAGCACACCTTCCATGATCAAATTGATCGTGTACTAGCAGGAGCCTTAAGAACAGACGAGCGGGCATGACTAGAGCTATGAATGTCAAAGAAGTAAGTGAGGTGTGTAAGAATAAGACTGAATGACGCTCTATTGTTCGTGCCTACCCTGCAAGGGAACTGGCGTGAAGTTATGTATGTATGTATGTACTTTAGTAAACCAGCATTTGGAATCGTATAACATGATCGGTTGTATTACAGATTTACATATCATACCTTTTAGTTTCAGCGGCATTAGGTACATGTATTCAGCTTTAGTTATGCTATATTTATTCTTCTTGTTACATTCTTCTTTATATTACCACTAGCTGACCCGGCAAACTTCGTACTGTCTCAGAATCAATTTTTTTTTAATTGCAGGAGCTCAGCAGACAGGCAGACGGCCCACCCGATGAAAAGCAGTTACCATCGCCTATAGGCATTTGCAACACCAAAGGTGCTACAAATGCGCTGCTGCTCTCTTAAGGGAGACTGGAACCTGGTCACTAATGCCGGAATACAAATCAAGGTTGTTATGGCGACATACTTTAGACCAGGGGTGGTAGCCATCCAGTCGGGCAAATGCCTTACCACCTGGCTGTGGGTTGTTTTGTCGCCTCTTACGACAGGCCGCCCGGCCGCAGGAAATTATATTCTTTCTCCGTTCCTGCACGGATAAATAAAAAAGCTGAATGATAATTGCAGAATGTTTCAACTTTAGTAAAAAAAATGTGGTCAAAACTTAACCGGAACGAACATCAAACGTTTGAGATTCAAAACCAAAAGAATTAAAAAAAAATATCACTTTTAAATTTAATTTGATTTCTGAACGACGGGACGAACATCAAATGTTTGACAGGTAGGAATAGTTTCTAAGGGAAAGCGATATTGTTGTTTCTACTATACTCCAAGCATTTTTTTCATATTCACTCACATTTTAAACTTTCCCTGGACTTCCACAAATAATTCAAAACCAAAATTAGCCAAATCAGTCCAGCCCTTCTCGAGTTTTAGCGAGAGTAACGAACAGCGATTGATTTTTATTTACATAGAAGATTACAATGCTATTTTTTATTTGCGTTCAAAGGATATCCTACGCCAGTGTATTGATTGTACATCAAAAACCCTGTACGAAGTTCGAGATATATGTACATGAAAGTTACAAGTTGCGCCAGAGTTGCAGGTAACGACAAACGCCAAAGTTTAATTGAGTTATCTTCCTCGGGCTTGAAGTTTGGATGAATCACTGCGATGGTTGCATCATTCTGAATATAAATTAGTTTCAATATTTATATCGCTCAAAGTGACCAGTGGATGTTGTTTGAATTCTGTTTTTAGTGGAACTTAGACATTTTGAATGACTAAACAGATATACAATGCAAAAGTGGATGGATGCAGAAGTCGTGGAAGGCCACGACATACCTTCCATGATCAAATTGATCGTGTACTAGCATAAGGTGATGTCAGGAGCCTGTTGGCCTTCTTTCAGACCAACTCTCTTTCTTACTTCAGCACTAAATAAAGAAAATATTACCTCACTTTTCACTCAAATGTGGAAGTTCACGTTATTAAGACGACAATGTCGACACTCCAGGACAAGCTGCGTAATAGCTATAATTCAGGAAAACCGCGTAATAAAAATGGAGAAACACCCAAAGTTGGGAACAACTCGTTTGTATTGCACAAAAACTGCGACGCGGCGCCCGACTTTATTGCGCAAACTTTCAAAGTTGATTCAGCAATGGTGGTGTTGCCAGTCGATTGTTTATTCACTTGCCGACATTTTATCGATAATCTGGGTTTGGATATTGTGTATTTTATGCTAATATAATGTTATTATTTTAATTCAATATTAATAATATGAATAATAATACTTTGTAATTAACTACGACAGCTATACTTGAATGTGTGATTTAAAAATATATTATTCGTATGATGACTTCTATTACCTACATTTGATAAATAAAAATCGAAATGTGTGCTGGGATACATAGTAGAAGTGAAACTTGAACAGACAAGTGGCAAAACGAGAACGGCTGGACTGATTTGGCTAATTTTGGTTTTGACTTATTTGTGGAAGTCCAGGGAACGTTCAAAAGGTGAGTATTATATGAAAAAAATGCTTGGAATATAGTAAAACCAACAATTTCGCTTTCCCTTAGAAACTATTCCTACCCGTCAAATATTTGATGTTCGTCCCGTTGTTTAGAAATCAATTAAATTTAAAAGTCGTTCAGAGGTATGAAATTAAATTTAAAAGTGGTTTTTTTCTCTTTATTTTTAGTTTTGAATGTCAAACGTTTGTTGTTGGTCTCGTCTTCAGAAATCATTTTTTTTTATTGCAGGAGATCAGCAGACAGGCAAATGGCCCATTTGATGCAAAGCGGTTTCCATCGCCTATGAACATTTGCAACACCAAAGGTGCTACAAATGCGCTGCTGCTCTCTTAAGGGAAACTGGAACCTGGTCACTAATGCCGGAACATAACTCGAAGGTTGTTATGGCGACATACTTTAGACCAGGGGTGGTAGCCATCCAGTCGGGCAAATGCCCTACCACCTGGCTGTGGGTTGTTAAGTCGCCTCTTACGACAGGCCGCCCGGCCGCAGGAAATTGTATTCTTTCTCCGTTCCTGCACGGATGTAAAAAATTAAATTTAAAAGAATACTTTTGAGGCGGTATGAAGTTCGCCGGGTAGTATTATAGATTTTTTAAATTATTTGTCTCCGATTGCTGAATTATATAAGTTTCTGGGAAAATATTCCTTAAGCTGGCAACACCACGAATGTTTGAGGGCAGTGAAGTCTCTCAAAAGCACTGATTTGACGGCGCTTTATTATGAAGCCTGTTGAAGTTGTTGGAGCGATTTTTTTTTAAGAAAAGTTTATTTTAAGAATGAAATTTTATTCTCTTGTAAATAATGCAGAATTACACTTTGGTGTCGTAAAAAAGTAAGTTTGTTTGAGACGTTATTTACGGCCTGGTATGTTAATGTTTATGGCGATAAAGGCACTTAAGAATTTTATACGTGTTTTGTTAGCTTTTTATCTTACCTACTATGGTTATTTATATGACTTTCCTCTCATCGTTCGTATAATAATATATCATCCACCCTTTTTCGACCTACTTTTGATCTCATAATAATATCAATTAATTTATATAAAGACAACAGGTCCAATATATATACAAGTAGCGGACCGGCGGTGGTATATAGCGTCATGTTATATAGCCTATGACACTCCCTGTTAACGTAGCTTTCGGACAGTAAAAAATTTTTAAAATCGGTTTAGTAGATCCAGAGATTACCCCCTACAACGTCACAAACTTTACATCTTTATAATATTAGTATAGATTACGAAACACATAAAAACAATCAGCAAAAAACATACATGTTGTGTGTTACCAAGTCAAGCAAGTTACGATTGTGGTATGGGTAATATACAACGGACCACTCTGGGGCTAATTACACACACCCAGACCATAGTAAATACATACATACATAACTTCACGCCAGTTCCGTTGCGGGGTAGGCATGTACAACAGAGCGCCATTCAGGCTTATTCTTACACACCTCACTTGCTTCTTTGACATTCATAACTCTTGTCATGCACGCTCGTCTGATCTTAAGGCTCCTGACATCACTTTCTGCTAGTAGTAGTGTGCTGTAGCCTTCTACGACTTCTGCATCCATCCACTTTTGCATTGTATATCTGTTTAGTCATTTTTTCGACATGCCCGAACCACCGGAGCATTGCTTTCCTTACCTTCACCCCGACACTCTCTTTCAGACCAACTCTCTTTCTTACTTCGGTATTACGAACGTGGTCCACGAGCGTCACACCATAGTAAATGAAACTATGAAATCAATTCCATCCTTTCCCGGCAACATTTCCTCTTCCACATCTTCATTCAGCTGTTCCTAAGCTCAGGGAGCTGCGCAAACCATCAAGCCATCGGCCTACCCGCGGTTAGGACGGCAGGCCGTCAGGGTCATGTGCTCAATTGCTCACATACATAAGCCACCAATACCCGCTACTCTACTCTCTGCCATTCATCTCTGTAACCCGTCTATGTATAGTTTTAATTTAATTGTAAATAACGAAATAATAAGTCATAAGTTCCACATTGAGTTTTATTTGGAAGAAGCATCTATCAGCAATATATATATATATATATATATATATATATATATATATATATATATATATATATATATATATATATATATATATATATATATTGGTGGCAGTTGCTTCTCGTGTTTGGAAATTAAAACTCGACGTAATAATGGACTGTATGATTATTATTAAATTATAAATATACATTTAAAGAGTAGAACAAAGTATGCAAGAGAGTTGAGTACAATATATGAATAGCTGAGTGGCTGAATTCATAGTTGTTCTTGATGTAGTAGTCCCTTCAGGCTTTTTCAGCCTCCTATGTCCCGCATTCCGTCCGACGCCTAATTGCTAATCGCGCCAGCTATGGGCGTCGGCGGTATGCGGGGCGCGGAGTGTAGATGTGCTCCGGCGGGCGGGTCAGGGGGGTGCTCTCTGTCCGCAACAATATATATACTACCGGCCCCGGCAGACGTTGACATGCCTTTAAAAAATAAAATTCTAGAACCCGATCCCAGAGCCACGTACCGGTTCTAATTGCGAATCTAAACCATCCGGGTACCCAATCAAACACACAAAAACAAAATCACCAAAATCGCTCCAGGTGATTAGGAGGATTCCAGAACCCGATCTCAGCGCCACCTACCGGTTCTAATTGTGCATCTAAACCATCCGGGAACACACTCATCCCTATTCCGTGATGTTTGCTGGATGAGCGGTGACAACGGTAGACATCTAGCGGGGATAACTGATCGATTGATAGTTAAAATAAAATAAAAAATCGCGATGGAAAAATAGGGGTTGATAGTAGAGAGGTGAAAAATTAAGAGTAATATATTTTTTTTTATTCTAAGTAATTAAAAATGTCCTGGCAGTTGCACCTCGGGTTGTAAATGAAAATTCGACGTAATAATGGACTGTATGATTATTATTTATAAATACATTATACATTTAAAAAGTATAACAAAGAGAGTACAATATAGCTGAGTGGCTGAATTGATAATTTTTCTTGAAGTGGTAGTATCAGCAGTATGTTCATTTTTAGTTTTTTCGGCCTCCTATACCCGCATTCCGTCCGACGCCTAGTTGCTAATCGCGCTAGCTATGGGCGTCGGCGGTATGCGGGGCGCGGAGTGTAGATGTGCTCCGGCGGGCGGGTCAGGGGGGTGCTCTCTGTCCGCAACATCCTCCCCCCGGCGCAGATCCTCGAAGCCATCTCTTCTCGTCAGGACGATGAGCCTCCTTACTGGTCTCCTGAAGATGCCTCCCCGCGTTCGCACGTCCGCGCTCCGTATTATGTTGTCCGGTCCGCGATAAGTGCGCTCGATTTGACCCCGGGGCCATACGTTACGTGGCAACAGACCGTCCGCAATGATAACGACGTCTCCAACACGTATGCTTTCCTCACGTCGTCTTACGTCGTCCCTCGGTGCCAATGTAGGTAAGTACTCGCGTAGCCAACGAGTCCAGAACATGTCCGCTAAAGCTTGAGTGGCGATCCATGTCTTCCTGTCTGCTAACTCGTTCGTTCCCGTGATTGGCAAGCCCGTCGCCGACCCGATTAGAAAGTGGTTCGGGGTGAGCGCTTCGTCGTCTTCAGGGCTCACCGACACGTGAGTTAGCGGGCGCGAGTTTACGGTATGTTCTATTTCCGTGATGACAGTCGTAAGTGTTTCTTCTCTGGGAGCTTGTTCCGCCAATGTTGCGTGGAGTGCCGTCTTCACCGACCGAATTAACCGTTCCCAAGCTCCCCCCTGGTTCGGTGCGCCGGGATCGATGAAACGCCACGCTAAGTGTCTCCCTTTTACGTGATCTGGCATCTCTTCCTTCCATCTCGCGTACGCCGTTAGTAACTCTGTGTCCGCTCCATGGAAATTCGTTGCATTATCAGACCATATCACTTGAGGCCAGCCGCGTCGTGCTCCCATCCTTCTTAGGGCCATGATAGCAGAGTCTGTGCTAAGGCTTGCTATAAGTTCCATATGAATGGCACGAGTCACCATACATGTAAACAGCATTCCCCATCGTTTTTCTTTGCGACGTCCTATGGTCACCCATATGGGGCCAAAACAGTCAATTCCGCAATTGGTAAAAGGCCGTGCGTAGGCAGCTAGACGGTCCTTTGGCAGGTTTCCTTTCACCGGTACTGTCGGCGCAGTCTTCTTCAAACGACAGACCGTACATTGCCGCAGGATGTTTCGCACCGTAGGTCGCACTCGTAGCACCCAGTATTTTTGCCGGACGTTGTTTACGACATGTTCTCTCCCTATGTGATGATGCTGTTCATGTTCACCTCTTATAATCAGCCGAGTGAGGTGATGTGACCCGTCTAAGATCGGTGGGTTGCCGGTAAGCTCGCGCAGGGTGGCCGCATTGATCCTGCCGTTTAGCTTTATTACCCCGTCCCCCCCGTATTCGGGGTCGAGCTTATAAAGCCGGCTGTCACGTGACACGCGTTCTCCTTTCTTCAAACGCTCGTAATCCTTCGGGAAGCTTTCCTGTTGCGCTTGACGAATGAGTAAACGTTCAGCTCTCTCTATGTGTCGCGTTTCCATAGTGCGAGTCCTTCGTCTGCACTTGTCGATAAAGGCGAGCGCGTAGGCGGTCGCTCGTAGCAATTTTCCGTATGACGAAAATCTTGTGACGTCAACGAGTGGCTTTTCATCGGTCGTGTAAGTTACCACGACCTCGTCATCTTCGGTTTCCGTCGGTTCTTCTTTCGGCCAATTCGTCGGGGGTCCATGGAGAAATTCCGGGCCTTTAAACCAGCGGTCGTCCGTTTTCATACTCGAGACGTTAATCCTGGTTGCGTCGTCGGCGACGTTGTAACTTGTCGGCACCCATCGCCATTGCTCAGACTCGGTTATTTCGCCGATTTCGCTCAGTCTGTGTGCAACGTATGGGGTATATCGTACCGAGTCGTTTCTTATCCAGTGAAGAACGGTCTTCGAGTCGCTCCAAAAGATGACGTCATAACGCTTGAAACTATGTTCCTTTTTTATTTCCGCCGCTAACCTGGCTCCTATTAGCGCGGCTTGTAGCTCCATCCGCGGGATGCTTTGCGCCTTCATCGGGGCCACTTTCGCTTTTCCCGCGATTAAAGTGACGCCGACGTTCCCGTTGCGCTGCTCAAAGCGCCAGTAAGCCGCTGCTGCGTAGGCCTGTTCGCTGGCGTCCGTAAAGACGTGTAATTGCATGTTTACGACGTCTCTATCCCCTCCATAGCACCGCGGTAATCTTAACTCTTTTATAGAGTTTAAGTCACGGATCCATTCTTCGAATTCACTTGCCTCTTCCGTTGGCAAGGGTTCATCCCAGCCTAGCTTAAGCCTCCAGAGTCTTTGTAGCACTATCTTCGCCCTTATAGTGTACGGGCTGAGTAAGCCTAATGGGTCGAAAAGTGACATGACCATGCCCAGGGCCTCTCTCTTGGTGGGTGTTTGCGTGCCGCATTTTATGCTGTGTGGAACTCTTGGCATAGCGGTATTAAACGCGAGTTCATCCGTTTCCGGCATCCATAACACACCCAATGTCTTCCCGTAGGGATGCGCGCTAGCACCGAGCTCTTTGGGCTGTCTGGCTCTCTCTTCATCCGGGATATTTTCCATAAGGCGCTCGCGATTCGTATCCCATCCCGCGAGCTGAAAGCCGGCCTTCCTGTGCACTTCTTGTACTTCCGCTATCGCCTTGGCCGCTTCCGTTTCCGTTTCGAAGCTTTGAACCCAGTCGTCCATGTAGTGGTTTTGCGTGATTGAGTGATACGCCCGTGGGTATGTTTCCTTATGATCACTCGCATTCCTATCTCTCACGCTATGTGCGAGGAATGGCGAGCTTCGTGCTCCGAATATCATAGACGTCATAACGTAGCGCCGAGGCGGGTTATGGCGGTCGTCACCGCGCCATAAGAAGTGCTGCGCCGCTCTGTCTTCTTTCCTTATCTTCACCTGAAGGAACATGTCACGTATGTCAGCTGTTACGGCGATCTTCCCTTCCCGGAATCTGAACAGGATTCCGTATAAGGCACGTAGCAAGTCTGGCCCATCCAGTAACGCATCGTTCATGCACACCCCGTTTGAACGGGCGGCAGCGTCAAATACCAGTCTCACTTTGTCAGGCTTATTCGGGTTCGTAACGGCGAAGTGAGGCATGTACCACATGCGTTGGTTTCCTTCGTGGCTTCGTTCGCAAGGCTCGGCGTATCCTTTTGCTAGTAGCCTGTTGACCTGGGCCGTGTATGCTTGTTTAAACTGCGGCGACTTATCCATTTTGCGCTCGATCCCGCGTAGACGACGCACTGCCATGTCGTAGCTCGGTGGCATGGTGACGTCATCGTTTCGCCAGGGCAGTCCGACTTCGAAGCGGCCGTTTTCTCTCTTCACGGTCTCTGAAAATATCTTCAGCGCCCGTTGTTCTTCCGCTACAGGTTTCACCTTGTTCGATATACCGAGTGCGTCGATATCGAAATGAGACTTCACTATTTCGAATAATTCGTCCTTTTCCCGCGGCTCTTTATCTTGCCACGTTCGGACGTGTAATACGGTGTCGTTTCCCTGCGTCACCAGGCCTCTGGGTGCACTCCCGTGTATGGTCCACCCCAAGAGGGTCAGGGAAGCGGCTGGTTGGCTCTTCTTTCCTGCCAACAGTTTTCTAGTCACGATCAGATGCCAGTTGTCAGCTCCAATTAATACGCGCGGCTTGGCGTTCATAAAGCACACGTCGTCTATATGAAGCGTCTTCAAATGGTGTAACTGTCGTATGACTTCAGACTTAACGGAGTGAGTTCCCAGTGCGAGTTTCTTCACGGTGCGCGCCTTGATAGGATGGTAGTGCGGTTGCGCTCTTCCGCGCACCGCGACGCTCACCATCCTACTTTCCGCTTCCCGCTGGCTCGACGTGATGCCGTGAATGTTCAATGGCCTCCTCGGGCCATCTGCCCCTAGCATCCCGGCTATCTCCTCGTCGACGAGCGTGATCGTGGACCCTTCATCCAGCAGCGCGTACGTGCTCACTTCCTTTCCGTTAAGCCCCTTGACGGTAATCGGACACACCTTCAATAACACTCTTCTCTCGGTGTTAGAATTGTGTGCCGATGCCGTCATGACCGACTCCTCTCTGTCGGCCGGTTGACTGACCGACTCCGCTCGGTCGATCGGTCCACTGACGGCTCCAGTTTCCCTTCGTTGGTGTAGAAGTGCGTGATGCGGCTCGCGGCATTCATTAACACCGCACTTCCTCGCCTTACAACGGAACCGTCTGTGTTTACTTAGTAGGCACAAAAAACATATTCTCGTTTCCTTGGCCCACTCCCATCTGGCTGGCAACGACATCGAAGCCAGCTTGCCGCACTGCGTTGTCTGGTGCTCAGCTCCGCAACAGTAGCACACGATCTTGGCTTCCGTTGTAGCATACACACGGCGACGCTCGTTCATCCTCGGCGGCTTCACTTTATTTTCTTTAGTGACGTTTACACTCGTCGTAGGCAGTGATGACGTCATGAAAGAATACTTCATTGCTCTGTCTGCTTCGCCCGTTAGAAATTTCGATAGTGTCATAATCTCCGGCTCGTCTCGGCTCGAGAATTCATCTGCAAAGTCGCACCATTTCGTTCGTAGATGCGGGCTGAGCTTCTCGACGACTTGTCGTGTCAACATAGGGTTAAGTAAATATCCCTTGTTGTCGACACACGAGATGACCGTCACTATATTCTGCAGTTTGGTGGCTAGGCTGTTGAGTTCGCTGGCAGACGAACCCGATCGTGGCAACTTCTTGATGTCTTCCAATGCGCGACTGATTATGATCTCTGGACGTCCATAGCAGCGCTCCAGCGTCTTCATAATGATCGCAGGGTCCACGGCGGTATACAGCAGGGCTGTCACGCACTCCCTTGCTTCGCCTTTAAGGCAAGTGCGTAGACGGCCTAAGTTCTCCGCAGGTGAAAATCCGTGTAAGCTCGTCGACTCGCGCATTGCAGCTTTAAACGGTAGCCACTCTCCCGGGGCCCCGCTAAAGGTAGGCAGCTCCTGGCACTGTCGCGGTGTCGGCCTGTTGCGTGTCATGCGCTCCAGTACGTCTGCTAGACGGTCGATTCCACGATCCCTGGATCTGGTCGGCGTCGGCGATCTTGCGTTGCGCGGCGTTCTGAACGTCACACGAGCGGTCTGGTCGTTCGTTTCTGCAGACCGGTCCCGCGCCATTGGATACTCTTCCCTTGCTCTTCCCGCAGCGTCTAACGGTGGTCGCGGTCCGGCTCCTCTCGTTCCGGGCTCGGTCCTGTCGCCTGCGCTCGGCGACTCCCCCCGTATGCGGGTATTCTTCAACCACTCTGTTATATTTCTCTCTGTTTCCACCCCATCGTCTTCACACACGCTGTTCCCGTCTGTCTGCTCCTTGAGGGCGGCTATGTTCGCAGCGACCCTCTTCTTGATCAGCGACACTTGTAACCGGAGCTCCTCCCGACGGATTGCGGCGATTTGTTCTTCTGCTTCCAGTTCCACTTGCCTCACCAAAGTGGCGGCGCTGAGCTGCGAACGGTGTGATCGGACGGACGGTGATCGCGATTGGCGTTCAGTACGAATCGCGGTGTGTACTTGCGCGGTCGTCGTCTGTTGCATTCCGGGCGACGCGGGTCGCGATACGTTCGGCGCGGACGCGGACGCGGATATATGTACGGACGGCGACGCGGGGGGTTCTTGATACGCTCTCTGCACTCTGTCTTCGGCGGTCTTGCTCCTGGTGTTCGGCATCTTCGGTCCTTGCCTTAGCCTAACACGTATGACCGACTACCCTGACCAGTGTGTATATATGTGTGTGTATAACCGACGATCCTAATTTACTACACTAAACACTAAACACTGAGACCTTTGACCGACCTAACTGGAAACAGCGCACCGTCTATGACTTTGTGAACTGGCCGTTTGGCACCGTTAGGTGGACAGTCACTCGGTCACGGTACGAAGTAACGTTATTCTTTCTTCCGGTCTTGATCCTGCAGACGCGTAGCCTCGGCGTCCGGGGCAGGAACTCTTGGTCTCCTGGTACGTAGTCCGGCAGGAACTCTTGGTCTCCTAGTACGTAGTCCGGGCTGCCCACGATGATCTTCTATAATAATCTTCTTTCTTCTTTAGGGTGCCGCTACGAGACCGTATAGAGTTGGTCTTTCTTCTTTCTTGAGGTTTCGATGGAGCAAAAGACACTGCTCGTTTCTTCTTTGCGATTCTTCTATCCGGCGGCGAAGTACCAAAAAACTATTGGTGGCAGTTGCACCTCGGGTTGTAAATGAAAATTCGACGTAATAATGGACTGTATGATTATTATTTATAAATACATTATACATTTAAAAAGTATAACAAAGAGAGTACAATATAGCTGAGTGGCTGAATTGATAATTTTTCTTGAAGTGGTAGTATCAGCAGTATATTCATTTTCAGTTTTTTCGGCCTCCTATACCCGCATTCCGTCCGACGCCTAGTTGCTAATCGCGCTAGCTATGGGCGTCGGCGGTATGCGGGGCGCGGAGTGTAGATGTGCTCCGGCGGGCGGGTCAGGGGGGTGCTCTCTGTCCGCAACAGTGCGCGAGCTTCAAGCCGATAACTGGCAGGAGTCCGCGCTGAATAGAAAGGAGTGGAGTATTCTCATTTTGGAGGCCAGGACTCATTTCGTTAGTTGGCCTTTTAAGACGGAACCACCACAAATTTGTTCTCGAGTGTCACAAACGGCTAATTAGGAAGTACCACTAATTTGTGGTCAAATAAATATAATAGAAACGAACGTTGAACTGATGCTTTCTCCCTCTAACTACATAGAATTTGTATTAGAATAAAAGAGACGATATAATTCTCTTGGTTTTGGCGCAGCAATTTTGATGGTAGCTGGCTTTGGACAGAAATAATATTCTTACGAGTTGCAGGACTCAAATTAAAAATGCCGCTACAATTACTATAGAATTTATTAGAACTATACAAACACGTATAACACAGGTACAAATATAACTGAACACAACCAGTCCAAACGTAATGCACGATTCAATAATTCGCGCAAAGTCCATCACTAAATAATTACCGAATGTACATGCATCTTACTCCGTCTATACTTACTATACTGCACAGATACAATATGTATGCCCGACCGCGTGGACCAAATTTCCTAGAATCACACCTGACTAATGACTGCCATAAAATATTACAATACACAATGGGCAGTTTTCTAATCACAAAGGAAACAAAATATGTTCAAATGATGAAAGATAATAAAGTGTGTTTTTATGGTATGCAGGTTTGTATGCACTATTGTCGGCGTGTAGGTCATAACAATATTAACTCTGTACCCTCAAAGGGGTTAGTGTTTAAAAACCGCTTGAAGTACCTCGAAACGATGTAACTGGAGGACTGTCTATATAACTTTAACAACATGATGATACACAGATAATCATTATTGGAAAACAATAATGAACCAATTAAGTTGCATTGTTTCCCGACTGCCACCACATTCAATTACAACACATATTATTGATATTTTTAATTGGCAGTCTGCATTCGTTTCAACTTCGCGGTTAGACCCTCGAGACGAGCCGAAATGCAATTAGTATTGTTGTTTTAACAATTTACCTACAGTGTTTGGTTTTTGATACTGTTACGAGTTCCAGGACTATACAAACACGTATAACACAGGTACAAATATAACTGAACACAACCAGTCCAAACGTAATGCACGATTCAATAACACGCGCAGAGGCATTTCTTTATACTGCCCGGATGCAATATGTTTGCTCGGCTGTGTGATCGAATTTCTTAGAATCACACCTGGCTAATGACTGCCATAAAATATTACAATACACAATGGGCTATTTTATTATCACAAATTTTAAACACAAAGGAAACAAAAGGAGTCCAAATGCCGAAAGGTAATAAAGTGTGGTTTTACGGTATGCAGGTGTGAATCCACTTTCGGTTGTTGGCGTGTAGGTCGTAAGAATACAATATTTTGAGAATTCCAGTGAATGTCCATTTATGGACTTACTGGCTTTTTGTATAATACCCCTGCTCCGCTGCTAATTAGTCTCGATGACTGTGACCATATACAACATTTCTTTATTTCTTTGTCTTTAGGCTGCATCTCTCTCTTTTCTGTCACCTTCTCTCAATTATTTGGGTTCGGCACAATATCGACACCTCGGGGCTCAAAGGGCGTAAGCACCAAAACTCGATTTTTCAAGAGAGCCGAAAAACAAAATATAAAATATTATTTCGAAGATAACTTTTTTGATTCTTGGCCTAATTAAACCATTCTAAAACCAAAAGTCTTAAAATGTTATGATCCAAAACACTGTTAAATTATATTTCAAATAGATTTAAAAGTAACAAAAACAGTTTTCCTATACGCCCCGGAAAATTGTACGTTTGGGGCGTTTACACCCTAAAAATCTATGGATGTGTGATCAGAGATGGTTCTAACTGCCAATTTGTTTACTAATTCTATCAGTTTGTAGACTGTTGCTTTGTTTTCTTCAGTTGATTAAATTTTAAGTAAAGAGAGAAAATAAGAAATTCTTTTCTTTCTTTATTTGCATATTTAATTTCGATTTTATTTATTAACTTAGTATATCAATTTATCTACTCAGACAACTAATTGTATCATCTATGGTGTCGTTTACTACCCTCGCGTTTATGATCATTAACATTGGTTGCTGTTACGACACAAAATCTAAAAATATATGTTTTATTTTATACAAGAAATGGGGCCGTCTTCTCGACTTTACATATACCTGATCGATAGAGGAGAAAAAAATGAAGTAGGGCTGCATTGAAAAGTAAATTTCACCGAAATGGCGGTTAAGTCCTTTGAGCCCCGAGGTATCGATATGTATTTTCCTTCCACACTCCTTTATTCTGACATACATCTTCTGTCACAACACAAATCATCATATCATCATTCACCAAATCTATACTTCTCTTTTCAGGTTTAGCTTTACATTTGTATCCATCATCTTGCAGTTCATTCGTGCAGGAATGGAGAAAGAATACAATTTCCTGCGGCCGGGCGGCCTGTCGTAAGAGGCGACTAAACAACCCACAGCCAGGTGGTAGGGCATTTGCCCGACTGGATGGCTACCACCCCTGGTCTAGAGCATGCCGCCGTAACAACCTTGATTTGTGTTCCGGCATTAGTGACCAGGACTCACTTGAAAGAGCAGCAGCGCATTTGTAGCACCTTTGGTGTTGCAAATGTCCATAGGCGATGGTAACCGCTTTCCATCAAGTGGGCCGTCTGCGTGTCTGCTGATCTCCTGCAATAAAAAAAAACTTTTAGTTTTTTTCCTTTCGATTATTGAGTCATGGGTGCATTTTTACACTGCATTCTTTTAAGCTACATCTGACACTATGTTAATGTGACTAACTGCCGGTTCCTATATCTTACCGACTGTACATTTGCCTTTGTCTATTTTTTTAATGACAGCTGCAATGCCGTTTTTACATTGATTTTGCCAATGTCGAGTATAAAAAAGCCAGGTGATAAAAATATGAAAAAAGAAAGTACCTAGCATTTTGGCCAGTAAATTAAAAAAAAAACTGCCTATCTAAAACAATATACATTTGTACATATTTAGAGAAACTAAACATATTTATCACAAAAGTTAAGGTTTCAATTCTGAATCTTAACCATCCCGGGACCCAGTTAAACACTCACAAAAAAAAAATCATCAAGATCGGTAAAGTCGTTCTCAAGTTATTCACGTACATAAATTTCTATGATTCATGTTTACACCTTTTAAACTTTCCCTGGATTTCCATAAATAATTCAAAACTAAAATAAGCCAAATCGATTCAGCCGTTCTCGTCTTTTTGTGAGACAAACAAACGTCAATACATTTTTATATATATAGAGTTCACAATGTTATTTTTTTTTTATTGCAGGAGATCAGCAGACAGGCAGACGGCCCACTTGATGGAAAGCAGTTACCATCGCCTATGGACATTTGCAACACCAAAGTTGCTACAAATGCGCTGCTGGTCTCTTAAGGGAAACTGGAACCTGGTCACTAATGCCGGAACACAACTCAAGGTTGTTATGGCGACATCTTTTAGACCAGGGGTGGTAGCCATCCAATCGGGCAAATGCCCTACCACCTGGCTGTGGGTTGTTAAGTCGCCTCTTACGACAGGCCGCCCGGCCGCAGGAAATTGTATTCTTTCTCCGTTCCTGCACGGTTAAAACTTAGTTTCATTTATTCGTAGAATGTCGCTGAAATTACAAAGCTTCTATGCATTATCTCGAACATAAAGCCTTTAAAACGCTGTCTTGCTCGCACCAACTGATCTTACCTCAATTATTATCTTACATCCCGTTCGCTCCTTAAGGACATTAGTAACAAAACCCGTTCCACGTAAAGCTAACCAAATGAAATTACTGCGTTATTTACGTACATTTATTTGTTATTGCGCTGAACGGGTTGAGTGGTTAGGGTTGCTAGATTTTTCTTCTGTTTTTACATAACTGCCTTTTTTAATGTAAAGTTGGCAAACAGACATGGAAAGTCGTTGAGGTCGCCTAAAGACGTTTACAACACCAGGGGCGAAGGCAACGCCTTGTCAGCCTTTAGGGTAGGACAGAGGGGATCGCAGCCGCCTCCTTCTGCGAGACCTTCATTGTTGGGCGTGAGGGCGCAAGGGTCGCCCTAAACGAAACACCCCTTAGCAAGTTGACTGAATTTATTTATAGGCGCTACAACAGCAACAGATGTGATCAGCACTACTGTATCAAACGGCACGTTCGAGGTTAACCAACACAACTTAGCACTAGCCTGGGACGTTACGCTGAACGTAGATAGCACTAACTGTATCGATTACACCGATCAATACGAGTGGCACTAATCACAATCACTGGTGGTTCACAATATCCACGTAGACACGCTGAGAGTCCGTTGGCTGTAGAGTCTTCCGTATGCTTCTTGATCTTCCTGGTCTTCTTAGTCTTCCTTGTGTGTATTACTTGTTCGAAAACTTTATTTGACCGACTGAGATCTGCCGGAAGCTCGCCCCGTGTTTACTAAGCAACTACAAAAATGCAGACGCTTAGCAGCTAACGGAGCGGGCTACATATCCGCGGAAAGCGGGGCGTGGGGTACAGGATTTCCGGGGGAGAGGTCAGGGGGGTGATTCTCTCCGCAACAGTCATGTTCGCGAAGGAGGCGGCGGAGCGGGAGAGGGAGCAGTCCACCACGCTCCCCTCAAGCCAGAGAAACCGGACTCTCTGGCTAACAAATGGTGAGGCCAGTCACAAGTAGAAATCCATCGTCTATACCTACTATCCCCATGCGAATCAGGCGTGATAATATTGTTACGAGTGCGGGATTCGAATTAAAAATGCCGTTGGATTTATTATAGTAATCCATCGTCTATGCCTATTACCCCCATGGGAATCAGGCGTGATAATATTGTTACGAGTGCGGGACTCGAATTAAAAATGCCGTTGAAAGTATAATAGAGTTTATTAGAACTATACAAACACGTGTAACACAGGTACAAATAACTAAACACAATCAGTTCAAACGTAATGTGCGATTTAATAACACGCGCCAAGTCCATCACTATATAGGTTATTGAATGTACACAAGTCTCGCCATATCGTGGTTTTCGCTAGACTGACTATCTCTCCATTGGGCCATTGCTTTATAATACACCGATGCAATATGTCTACCTGGCAAGCGTCGACGCAATTTCCCAGAAAACGTAATCCATCCACCTGCGTAATTATGCCTGCGAACGGCTATAAACGAGTACAATACACAATGGACTGTTTTTCTAATTAAAATTTTTAAACACAAAGTAAATAAAAGAAGACAGTCATAAATAGTTTCAATGTTATTAGCTCAAACGCCGCGGCAGGTAATAAATGTGCTTTGTTTACAGGTATGCAGGTGGCCCAACTTGTAAACATATGTATGAAAACCATAAATGGGAACCGCAATAGAATTAAAGCAATATTATCAAATTTAACTGTATAAAGTGACAACCCTGGTAGAAAATTACCAGTTACGATAGTGAGCCTTCAGGCTCGAGGGTCTAAGGGCACTGTTACACAATTAGCGCAACTTGATTTGCCTCCAACTATGTAACACTGTTTTATATAATACTCATACCCGTAATAATATTTTCGGGTTGTTTGTTCATCATTAAAGTACGTATAGTCTGTACTCAAAATATTATATACATTTCGATTTACACGAATTTCAAATTTAAGACAAGAATATATATAAATGTTGAATATTTGCCAGGTGGTAGGCCATTCGCCCAACTGGATGGCTACCACCCCTAGTTTAAAGTATGTCGCCATAACAACCTTGCGTTGTGTTCCGGCATTAGTGACCAGGTTCCAGTTTCCCTTAAGAGAGCAGCAGCGCATTTGTAGCACTTTTGGTGCTACAAATGTCCGTAGGCGATGGTAACCGCTTTCCACCAAGTGGGCCGTCTATCTGTCTGCTGAACTCCTGCAATAAAAAAAATATAGTACAGGAACGGACAAAGAATACAATTACCCTGCGGCCGGGTGGCCTGTCGTAAGGGGTGACCAAACGACCCAATGCTAGGTGGTAGGGCATTGGTCCGTATGCATGGCTACCACCCCTACCTTAGAGTATGCGCCGCCATAACAACCCTGAGTTGTATTACGGTATTAGTGACCAGGTTTCAGCCTCCCTTAAGAGCGGTAGCACATTGGCAGCACCTTTGGCGTTACAAAGGTCCATAGGTGATGCTAATCACTTTCCATCAGGTAGGCTCTCTGCCTGTCTACTAAACTCATGCAATAAATATATATATATACTGACGGGGTGAAGGTAAGGAAAGGAATGCTCCGGTAGTTCGGGCAAAAGTGGATGGATGCAGAAGTCGTGGAAGGCCACGACACACCTTCCATGATCAAATTGATCGTGTACTAGCAGAAGGTGATGTCAGGAGCCTTAAGAACAGACGAGCTTGCATGACAAGAGTTATGAATGTCAAAGAGGCAAGTGAGGTGTGTAAGAATAAGCCTAAATGGCACTCTGTTGTTCGTGCCTACCCCGCAAGGGAACTGGCGTGAAGTTATGTATGTATGTATGTATGTATATATGTATATATATATATATATATATATATACCGAAATACACATTAATCCTAAAGTAATTTTCTATGTTGCTTCTAAAGTGTGAGAACAAGATAACATTTGAATGATGTGACGTTTCCATTTCAATCCATCCACATCAATAATATAACTTACCCCGGGTACTGACTCTTCTATTATCAAACCCTGAACCCATGACTTGGTGCCTTTCCTGTAATCTTTGACCATGACTTTTTGTCCTACTTCAAATTTTATTTCTCTATTTCCTTGTTTCCTTCTATCTACCTCCTCCTACGCTACCTCTGAAATAGGGGGAGGTCGTAGAAGGTTAAACCTATTCCTAATCTCCCTACTTAACATTAAACGTGCTGGTGATACTTCTGTAGTACACTGAGGCGTACTTATATAATCAAATAAAAACTTTATGGCTGATCCTATGTTATGCTGTCCACTTTCTTTTATTTTAGTGACAGTCGATTTAAATGTTTCCACAAAGCTCTCCGCTGCACCATTTGTAGCTGGATGATAAGGTGGTGTAAATGTATGTTTGATTTGATTTATAATATAATACAATAAATATGTGACAAACCATCGAATCAATGCGATATATCAAAGAAAGAATACAATTTCCTGCGGCCGGGCGGCCTGTCGTAAGAGGCGACTTAACAACCCACAGCCAGGTGGTAGGGCATTTGCCCGACTGGATGGCTACCACCCCTGGTCTAAAGTATGTCGCCATAACAACCTTGAGTTGTGTTTCGGCATTAGTGACCAGGTTCCAGTTTCCCTTAAAAGAGCAGCAGCGCATTTGCAGCAACTTGGTGTTGCAAATGTCCATAGGCGATGGTAACCGCTTTCCATCAAGTGGGCCGTCTGCCTGTCTGCTGATCTCCTGCAATAAAAAAAAATCGAACCAATTCTATATACCTATCGCTGTTAAGTGAATATCCCTACTTCTTCAAGGTACAGCTTACAGCTTGCGTAGTAAATGATTTGTGATTAAACTGTGTAGTATGTGTAGACAGTCTTAGTCGTTTTAGGATTGAACAATATATTGTACTTTACTTCTCTAAAGCCCTATAGTCAAATGCCTGAAAAAGCAAGAGCCTGCATGCCTGTAATTAAGTATGAACGAATATTTTGATGGGTGCACCGTCACAGACAAGCACACGCCTTGTTAATATGCAAATTGTGGAACACCTGAAAGAGGACACAGGTTAAATAAATTATTTAAAAACCGTCCCCAAGAATCATAGTTGTTAAGTTCTTTCCAAGTGTTTTTAGTACACTGTGGGGCTTTTGACAAAATCGTGCCGTTTAGCTGGGAACGTTATTAGTCGGGGCAAAGATTGAATTGTAATTGAAGCTCTGTGGAGGAATTTTTTTGATATTTTATGAATACAAATCTCTTGTTTTACAAGGCTTTCTCGTGTTGATGATGATGGACTTGTTCCAGAATTAGCAGACGTGTACCTAACAACTCTGTGACACGAATCTACTTTTCATATGTTAAGGCTTAAGCCTTTTTACAAGTAGTTGGATTTTTCACACCTGTATACATCTTCTCTATACATAAATAAAATGCAAGTGTCCGTTTGTAATGTTGAAATAACAGCTTTTTATTAAATGCATGCATTTCATCCGCGCAGGAACGGAGAAAGAATACAGTTTCCTGCGGCCGGGCGGCCTGTCGTAAGAGGCGACAAAACAACCCACAGCCAGGTGGTAGGGCGTTTGCCCGACTGGATTGCTACCACCTCTGGTCTAAGGTATGTCGCCAATAACAACCTTGAGTTGTGTTCCGGCATTAATAACTAGGTTCCAGTCTCCCTTAAGAGAGCAGCAACGCGATGGTAACCGCTTTCCATCAAGTAGGTAGACTGCCTGTCTGATGAACTCCTGCAATAAAAAAAATATATATTGATAACACATTACACAGGAATTCAATTTGCTGTATGAAATTTCAAATGTATAGGTCTGACAGTTATTTGGTAAAGTATGCACTGCTTGTGGATTTATAATGATAACAATATTATAAACCCGTAGGGGAGCTTTGTAGAGAAGCCTTAGGTGAGTAGCGACACCTCGGACCTGACTCCGGGGTCTAAAGCAAGGCCTTAGCTAGCCAGCACGGAGTGGAGATCGCTAGAGCTAAGACTCAAGCTCCAGGGGTGGAAGTGATAAATGGCAAAACTTCAGAAGTAGTTTCGGTGAACCTACAGCCCACCTCTCCACACTCTTTAGTCACTCACACTCTTGTTACCCCTCGCCAATCTTGTACGGCATTTTTTAGGGGCAATAGTCCCAGGTCCCTAGATCCATTAGCATTAGTTCCTCCCGATAGCCTGGTACCTTTTGTTCTAATTACTTACTATATCTCTGCATTGGCCAGGACTTGCATTTTTAATACGCTTTTATTACCTACATACGTATGTTTGTAACGGAATCTTTCAAGTTAAATTTGATCGACTTCCCGGTTTCCGATCGAGCTGAAATTTTGCACGTATGTGTATATCGGGTGACAATGCAATAATATGGTACTATCGAGCTGATCTGATGATGGAGTCGGAAGGTGGCCATAGGAACTCCTGTACTAAACAAAATAGACCCGTCGTGTTTGGGCTCATTTTACTTGTCTTGGCTAGCACTCTACTGCTACATGATATGCAGGATCTCAAAAGCTTGTATTTAAAAACCTTTTTAAAAAAGCTTATTTTTACATAACATTCCATTTTATCATAAGAGTGTATTTAACTCTTTTCAATAATCACTAAAAAATTAAAAATAAATAATAGTTTCAAAAAAAAAAAATTAAAAAAAATACGCTTTTATAGAAATCCAACTAAAAAATAGAAAATAAATTTTAATAAATTTGAATTAAAAATATTGTAAAAAAAAAATGATTTTATTGAAAATAATGCGTGGGGTGCTTTTCAGGATATTATCAAAATAACCCTTCTACTCATATCTGTTCATTAAATATTTATAACTATTGATACCATGCACCCCACGCTTTTTTTTACAATAAAATCATTTTTTCTTACACTATTTTTAATTCTCGCAGACCGCGTTCGTAATACCGAAGTAAGAGAGAGAGTTGGTCTGAAAGAGAGTGTCGGGGTGAAGGTAAGGAAAGGAATGCTCCGGTGGTTCGGGCATGTGGAAAGAATGCATGATGAAAGAATGACTAAACAGATATACAATGCAAAAGTGGATGGATGCAGAAGTCGTGGAAGGCCACGACACACCTTCCATGATCAAATTGATCGTGTACTAGCGGAGGGTGATGTCAGGAGCCTTAAGAACAGACGATTGTGCATGACAAGAGTTATGAATGTCAAAGAAGCAAGTGAGGTGTGTAAGAATGGGCCTAAATGGCGCTCTGTTGTTCGTGCCTACCCCGCAAGGGAACTGGCGTGAAGTTATGTATGTATGTATGTATGTATGTATGTATTATTTATTTATTTATGTAATTTTCGTATAATTATATATTTATTTAGGAGCCTTAAGAACAGACGAGCTTGCATGACAAGAGTTATGAATGTCAAAGAGGCAAGTGAGGTGTGTAAGAATAAGCCTAAATGGCACTCTGTTGTTCGTGCCTACCCCGCAAGGGAACTGGCGTGAAGTTATGTATGTATGTATATATTTATTTTTTGTAATTAACTATTTGAGCCAATTTTTATTATATAAATTATTTTTTAGTGGAAACTTGATTGATATATGTATTAATTTTGTGTTTCATATTTAAGAATATTAATGATTGTATTTTTCCCAAACAAATTAATTAAATAAATGATTGTAAACTTTCATCGAAATTCGCCCGGTACCTTCTGCGTGAGCGTAACAAACAAACAAACTCAGAAATTTTGTTGTTTCTACATCAACAAAATTGTTATTATTTGTTAGTCGTTCAAATACAAGATATGAAACTATATCAACAGCAGAAAAGGTTCTTGGTATCAAGATTGGGATTTGAATTACTTGTAAGATCATGCCGTAGATCCTGAGAAGGTTATCAAAGCATACATATCCGAGAACTACCCACGTAGTTGAAATGACCTGCAAAGTTACGTGAGATCAGTTATTAAGTTATCACATATGGCAGTTGTCCCAGACGGACTCCCAACTTGAAACACGTAGGTAAATTTAGGAGTAATAGTGTTGTTGTTTATAAGATTTTTGCCAGGTGGCAGGGTATTTGCTCGACTGGATGGCGGCCACCCCTGGTCTAAAGTATGTCGCCGTAACAACCTTGAGTTGTGTTCCGACATTAGTGACCAGGTTCCAGTCTTTCTTTAAGAGAGCAGCAGCGCATTTGTAGCAACTTTGGTGTTGCAAATGTCCATAGGCGATGGTAACCGCTTTCCATCAAGTGGGCCGTCTGCCTGTCTGCTGATCTCCTGCAATAAAAAAAAAAAAAAAAGATTCAAATGTCACGCTAAGCCAACATTAGACGGTTCATTGCCGTCTTTCAATTTGGATGCAGCAAGTAAACTGCCCAAACAATCAAATCAATAAATTGTTTCAGTTTTGCACAACCTAAAATTCCGATCAGCAGTATTCGTTTGTGTAGAAATAAGATTTTTGAGATCCTGCATATCATGTAGCAGCAGAGTGCTAGCCAAGACAAGTAAAACGAGCCCAAACACGACGGGTCTATCTCGTTTAGTACAGGAGTTCCTATGGCCACCTTCCGACTCTATCATCAGATCAGCTCCTAGGTACCATATTATTGCAATGTCACGCGATATACATATGCGTGAAAAATTTCAGCTCAATCGGAAACCGGAAAGTTGGTTAAATTTAACTTGCAAGATTCCACCGGAACTTGCTTACATGGGTACATCCATTGCAAGTTAAATAAAAGCTTGTAAAAATGCAGACCAGTTTTCGACATGTAAATCAATTTCATCCATTTTCTCAATTTTGTCTATTTTGACAATTTGGTCCATTTTGTCAATTTTGTCTATTTTGTTAATTTTGACAATTTTGTCATTTTTGTAAAGTCTTGTTATTTATGTAGGTGTAAAAAATGACCCGAAAAAATCTTTACACGGCGTGCGCTGCGAAAACTATTGATTATAGAACAAAACAATGTACTACCACTTTGCAGAACATATAATTGTCTACAAAAATGCCGTCGCCTCCAAAACTCTTTATTTTGTACCTTGGTATTAATCCTTATCAAAATAAATTACTCCACATTCAAGACGAATTCAATAGCTTTCTAGAACTTTTTGAATTATTCAATTCGGACGTCTCATTCAAAAGATATCGCGATATTTAAAATGTAAGTATTAGTGTTGTAGCCAAATATACTAATATTGTTTAATTGAACGCGCTAATCTCAGGAACTACTGGTCTGATTTGAAAAATTCTTTCAGTGTTGGATAAAAAGATAACACATAACAAAAGTGCTCTTCAATTTTTATTGGTTTTATTGATTAAAATTAGTTTTTTTCACCTAAATCATATGAATATTGAAAGTAGCTAGTGCAATCACTTGCCTGAGTGTTTTGTCTCCTTTATAATTTCACTGTGTTTTAATTATTTTATCATATAAATAAACCACTGTATAATAAACATTATGGATGCCAACCAAAAGGCCTTCGCAGAACTGTGCACGATGTTCACAGAGCGCATGGAAGCTTTTGAAGGTGAGCTGAAGAATGCCACTCCATGTAATAGTCTGGCTACATTGGCTGCAGACTTTTTAACTTTCAAGTCCTTCTTTCTAAAGAGTTTACAATCTCTTCAAGACCAAATGTTGAAGCTGTCCCAGTCAGTGGATAATTTGGAAATGCGATCCAGACGCAAAATACTGCTGCTACATGGAGTTCCAGAGGAACAGCAGGAGGATACGGCCGATGTTATTAAAAATATTGTTCTAACAAAGTTTAAACTTCCTGACTTTAAAGTTGATCACATTAGCCGCTGCCACAGAATGGGCAAGTATACGGCTACACAGTCCAGGCCCCGTCCAATCTTATTTAAACTGATTGACGTTTCTATACGCAGTAAGATATGGATGGCGAAAACTAAACTGAAAGGTTCAGGGGTGACCGTATCCGAATTCCTCACAAAGTACCGCCATGACCTTTTTATGCGCGTGAGGCAGGAGTTTGGTGTTTCCAAATGTTGGACACGTGATGGTGCCATCTTTACGCTTGGTACTGACGATAAACGACACTCTATAAGCTGTTTGGATGACATTAAATTAATTCGACATCAGACTACTGCGATGCCTGCTCCTAGTGTCAAGGAGCAACCCAAGGCCCCCGCAAGACGTACTGGAAAGAAATAAGCGTAATCCTGTTTTTGTGTTTGTATTCGATGTTCTTGTTGTTTATTTCTACCCACTCCTTATTTTCACTTTTATATTGTACTCGCATTTGTTTTTCAACTTTATACCTTAGTTCGTAACTTTTAATAATTTGTGTTTACAATTTAATTTAATTTTATTTTTACAATGTTTATGGTTATGGTTATGAAACGTCATTTGTCAGTACTTATTAACGTCATGCTGACATGCAAGTACGTTCGGAATTGTCCTCTGGCAATTTCAATGTTATAATAGTTATATATATATATATATATATATATATATATATATATATATATATATATATATATATACATATATATATATATATATACACATATATATATACACATATATATATACACATATATATATATATTTTCATTATATTACATTATAAACAGTTATAATGTAACTTAATAATATTATTATCATTCATCTATGCACATATTCAGTTTGTATAATTATTTCAGTATGACAGAGTACATTTCGCTTACACTTATTGCTTTGTTGGTTTTGTAAAACGAAATTATTAATTTGATTTATTTTTATTTAGAAACACAGGCATGTGAAAGTATCTGGCTGGTAAAAAATAATTATCAGTTTTTGTTTTTATTTTTTTATTTATTTTAGATACTTATTTATATACATATATAAGCATATATCGATTTGTAGGTATTTATGAATAGCTCAAGCAGTGAATCACAGGATTACTTTTCTTGCTCAGACAGCTATAGCTCTGATGATGAACCTTCCCTTAAAGCAGTGCTAAATAATCGTCTTTCAACTGAAAGACAGAACTTCAATGTCTTACACATTAATGCGCAGAGCATTCCGGCTCATTTCACTGATATGCTGGCGTCACTTAATCATGATAATGTGCATGCTATCTGTATTTCTGAGACTTGGCTAAAACCTTGTCTCTCCTCTTCGTCTTACACTCTTCCAGGTTTCCAACTAGTCCGTAACGACCGAGTTGGCACTACTGGCGGAGGTGTTGGTATCTACATTCGTGACCAGATTCCCTACACAATAATAAAAATGTCACCTCAACCATGTCCGCCAGATTCAGGGGAATATCTATTTATAGAAGCTGTTCTAGGACAAAACCGCATACTTCTTGGTGCATACTATAGCCCTTCCCTCCGAGTAAATTTTTTCCCTTCTTTCGAACTATTGTTAGAGAATTTCTCCTTATCTTATGAGCACATTATCATTATGGGCGATTTTAATACGTGTCTACTAAAACGTGACTCTCGTTCTTTACTTCTTGAAAATATTACTAATTCTTGCAATCTTACAATTCTTCCGCTCTCTGCGACTCACCATTTCCCTAATTGTACCCCATCTCTTCTTGACTTAATTTTAGTGTCTTCTCCTTCTTTTGTTTCTACTTTCGGCCAATGCTCAGCGGATGCCTTTTCCTATCACGATTTGATCTACATCTCTTATAAATTACGTCCGCCGAAGTCTAAAACCAAAGTTATCATGCAGCGTAACTTTAGTAAGGTAGTAGTGGAAAATCTCATCAGAGATGCCAAGGAAATTAATTGGTCTGAGGTCTACAATGCGGTTTCTGTTGATGAAAAGGTGCATGTGTTCAATACAGCTCTGATTAAGTTGTATGACTCACATGCACCTATACGTCCTATAAAGATTAAACATCTACCTGCTCCGTGGCTTACTGAGGACATAAAATTATTACAAAAAAAGAAATGTTCTGCTCGGACTAAGTACAAACATAAGCCCACAGAAGAAAACCGCTCTAAATTTATAAAAATTCGTAATCTCTGCAATAGGGTGTGTAGGGACGCACAACGCCGTTATATCCACAAATCACTTGATACTGATGATTCCACTAAGATGTGGAAGTTTCTTAAATCTCTGGGAGTTGGCAAACCTTCTAACAATACCATCCCTAAAGACTTAAACATCGAACTGTTAAATCAGCACTTCTCATCTTCCGCCAGATTTGATAGGCAATCAAAGTTGAACACCTTACGCTGTCTTTCAAACTTGTCAACTCCTATTTATCCTTCATTTGTTTTTAGTCAATTTTCTGATCGTGATGTTAAGAAGAGCATTCTGTCCATCAGTTCCAATGCTGTGGGTTGCGACAGTATCAGTCGAAATATGATAGTTCCCATATTGGACATTATCATTCCAGTGATCACTCACGTTTTTAATTGTTCTATAACCTCTAGTACATTTCCTGACACCTGGAAACAAGCACAAGTGATTCCATTACCAAAAAAGGTAAATCCTGTCCTGTTTTCCGAATATCGTCCCATTTCCATTCTTCCCTTCCTTTCTAAGGTGTTTGAACGTCTTATATATGAGCAGTTCAGCATCTTCCTTAATACAAACTCCCTAATCAATCCTCTCCAATCCGGTTTTCGTCCTGGTTATAGTACTACTTCTGCATTGGTAAAGATCACTGATGATATTCGTTACGGTATGGGAAACGGTCTGCTAACTATACTGTCGCTTCTCGACTTTAGCAGTGCCTTTAATAATGTCGATTTCGACATTTTACTCGGGATTTTATGCTCTCTTAACATATCTCCGACGTCTATTGACTGGTTTCGCAGTTACCTGTTTGGACGCCGGCAACGAATTCGTATTGATGATGTTTACTCATCGTGGTGTGACTTGTCTGCTGGTGTCCCTCAGGGCGGCGTTTTATCCCCTCTTTTATTTGCTATTTTTATTAATTCTATATCCAATAACCTTTCTTCGTCATACCACCTCTATGCAGATGATTTACAAATCTACACCCAGGCTAATTTAGATGGTCTGCATACAGCAGTTGCGACTACCAATCGAGACTTTTCTAAAATAGTCGAATGGAGTAAAGCTTACGGTCTATCTATAAATCCACAAAAGACAAAAGTTATAATAGTTGGTAGTTCCAGGCTAATCTCCAAGATAGACTGGTGTAATCTTCCTCAGATTGAATTTGATGGCGTGGTAGTCGATATTAGTGAAACTGTAAAAAATCTTGGGATCGTTATTGACAGAGAGCTGTCTTGGAGGCCTCACTTGACCAATCTCAGCCGAAGAGTCTTTGCGTCGGCAGCGTCGCTTAGACGACTTAAAAATTTCCTCCCTACTGCTACTAAAGTAATGCTTGCTCAATCGCTGCTATTACCCATACTTGATTATGCTGATGCCAGTTATATCGACTTAACCCAAGAACAACTGAACAAGCTGGATCGACTTCAAAATGTCTGTATACGGTTTATATTTGGGTTGCGCAAATATGACCATGTTTCCGAATATCGCAAGAAGCTTAAATGGTTACCTATTCGCCTTCGCCGGAATGTTCACTTACTCTCTTTTTTGTACAATATCCTTTTTGATCCTCGTACCCCTCCGTATTTAAAGGAACGTTTTGATTTCCTACATCTTTCTCATTCCCGTTATTTGCGCTCTAGTAATAATCTCTCCTTAATGACACCTGTACACACTTCTTCCTTCGTTGATAACTCTTTCACCGTACAGGCTGTCCGTTTATGGAACTCACTACCACTCAACATCAGACAAGCTAAATCCATAATGTCTTTTAAATTGATGGTTACTAAATATCTTTGGTCCTCGCAAGTCTAAAACATGCTGCTGATTCTATATATAGCATGATATATCTTATTTTTGTATAGTATATAAAGTATATTACTATTTATTTATTTCCTTTTTACTTATTCTTGGAATGTTTCTTATTATTTATTGTCTTCACCGCCACTGTTGTTTTAATATTTTCCTTAGTTTAGGGGGTTGCCTGGAAGAGATCGCTTTAAGCGATAAGGCCGCCCTTTGTTCAACATTTATTGTACTTAGTTTTAAGAACGTAGATCCGGCTGCAAGATTACTACGTTTATGTATTATTTAATTAAAATCCAGTTTTTATAGTAAATAGGTGATGCCAGCGACTTCGTCCGCGTGGTGCGGTTTTTTAAGTATCCCACGGGAACTCTTTAATTTTTTGGGATTAAAAGTATCCTATATGTTGACCAGGGATATAAGCTACCACCAAGCAAAATTTCAATTAAATTGGTCCAATCGTTTCGGAGATTAGCCGGTACAAACAGACAGACAAACAGAGAAACAAAAAATTTGAAAAAAATCTAAATTAGTTCTATTTCACTTCTTACAGCCCTCTGACTCGGTTTTTAGCATTTTTTTTTCATTGTACAAAAATTCGACCTCTACAGTTTTATTATATATATAGATTATATATGGGGAATACATAATTGCTAGGTTGCCTATAAAAATGTGGCCGCTAGTATTTTTAATTAAAATAATACTAATTTTATATTTTGGGAAGTAATTCGTTCACGTGTTTTTAAAGTAAATCGTATATCAAATTAAAGTTATTTTTTCTGTGTACGATGGAAAAGTGTTACCTATGTAAAAGTGACCGCGAATAGGGGCTGCCAGCTGTTAAAGATAAATTAGAATGAGAGTTAACGCGCTACGCTCCTCGTTAGCGTAACGCAGCGCAGCTGTCTCAAAAGGAAGCCGCAGATCGAGAAAGGGAGAGAAGGGTAAGTGCGCGTATTGACGCCCCTCCACATGGGCGCCGGCGTCAGCCGGAAGCTCGGAGGCGCAGATAAGCGCATGACTTCTCTCCCTAGGATAATACCGCTTCAGGGCCCCTCATGCATCAAGGGAGCAGAGGAGTCTTCACCCCTGTCGTCGAAGTGAGTTAGCTCTTCCAGGCGCATTCTCAGGCACTTATTGCGCTAGGATCGGCGTGGGCGTAACTACGTTCTAAGTGTCATGCATTTCCTGCCATAAGCGCGGGGCATCGGAGGATTGTGGTTTTAGTGGGTATTAGCCATTTGGGCTCGAGTCTCCACACAAGCCGGTTGATTACTGTTTGGATTGCCCCTTCTGGGAATGCCTCCATGATCGACTATGGTTTAATCTCTTGTAAAGGACCCGGTATTGTGCGTAAATAGCATTTCCCCCGCTTGAAAAAAAAAATTGCAGCGCAGCGCCCCTCATAGCGCGCTATCTTTAACAGCTGGCAACTCCAAGTTGCGGTCACTTTTACATAGTAACCCTATTCAATTATACACAGAAAAGATAAACTTTCAATTGATATATAATTTATTTAAAAAAAAAGTGAACCAAAATATCAAACTAATATTATTTTAATCAAAATACTAGCGACCACATTTTTCTAGGCAACAAGCAAAAAATGTATTCCCCATAATATATAATCTTTTTTATATATAAAAATGAATCGTAGAAATGTATGTACGCACATAACTTGAGAACGACTTTACCGATTTTGATTAAACTTTTTGTGTGTGTTTGAGTGGGTCCCCGGATGGTTTAGATTTACAACTGGAACCGGTAGGTGGCACTAGAATCGGGGCCTAGATTATTATTTTTTCAGGGCATTATATATAAAAACTAGATTTTAATTAAATAACACATTATCGTAGTAATCTTGCAGCGGGATCTCGGTCTATAATTGAATAAATCCTCTATAAAAAAAAAATAAAGATTAAAACAATGGTATCTCTTTTAGCCCCAAAGCTACAGAAAGATAAAAATGAAAATCAGACTTTTGAAGGAGCCAAAAACAGTGGAAAATTAAAAATATAAATTCAAACAGCAGTACAATCTGAAACTCGACCTTTGCGAACAGTAGGGTGTGTGTAAAATTTTCCGGGTTCCACACACGGAGCGGATCCTCTGTCAGAAGGCATAAATGGAAATTAATGGTTCGTCGCTGCACCCTCCCTCCCCCTAAGGGGGTTGAACCCCTCATGGAAATGTGAATGTAAGACCCGTGAAATATTTTTAGAAAATGTATTATCCAACAGTTAGTCAGAAATGGGTATGATATTTTGCGTAAAGCGTAAGTAGAACTGTGACGACAACTAGGTATAGTTTATTTTTAAGTAATAATACATTCTATTTACTTCAAAATTATACATTTTGAAGTCAATAGCGACCGGAATTAATCAACAGAAGGGGTGTGGTTTTTTACCACGATAACGCTAGACCTCACACATCTTTAGCCACTCAGTAAAAATTACGCGAGTTTGGCTGGGAGGTGTTAATGCATCCGCCGTATAGTCCTGACCTTGCACCTTCAGATTTTCACCTGTTTCGGTCTCTGTAGAATTCCTTAGGCAGTGTCAGGTTAACATCACGAGAGGACTGCCAAAACCACTTGTCGCAGTTTTTTGAACAGAAGCCCCAAAATTTTTAATAGCAATGGGATCACGTCCCTACCTACAAGATGGCAAAAAGTTACCCAACAAAATGACACCTACATACTTTAGTCAAATATAAATAAACTTTATAAAAAAACCAAGAATTTTTATATAAAATACGAAGAAACTTTTTCCCCAACCTTATATAAATACGAAGAAACACTTAACTAAACTATAAATAAATGAATATAAACTATGTATCAAATCGCTGCCAGAGGGAAGGGTACCCAGAAGGCTGGCTGCATTGCCGCGCTGTATGGCAATGCTGCTTCGTTGCGCGAAATACGAACCTGCCTTCTGATCACGGGTGGTATCAAAGAGTTTTTTACAAATTTCTTTGAAGAAACCTTTTGCCGCTGGACCCCACGGACTTAAAGTTAAGACTCCTAACTTTATTTTTTATAGAAGCATAGGTTTGCGTTTGATTACTGTCTCACCTGATGTTGAGTGATGACGCAGTCTGGGATGGAGCATGCTTATTTAGAAGATACCTATTCACTCGTGCCTTGAAGACTTCAAGATTGTATTTGTCAGGAAAAACAGACTCCGGCAAATTATTCCACGCTTCGATAGTGCGCACCAAAAATGAAGTGAAACGCTTGGCAGGTGTCAGTGTCCAGGCTCCTAAGCAGGGAAACTAAAATACACCTCTACAAAACTGTCATTAGACTAATTTTGATGTACGGCTGTGAGGTCTGGACTGGCTGAGAGGAAGGTTTTCAGGAAAATCTTGGGCCCAATAATCTCCGAAATAGAAAACTTCTGAGTTCGAGCCCAACATAATTGGGGAGATAAAATCTCACTTTCACCACTGGCTCGTTTATGTAAAACGGAGGAGGATCGGGGAGTGAAGAAAGCATACTTGGGACGACCAGTCGGTCGGCAACCTGTTGGTCGTCCCAAGTATCGCTGGAAGGATAGAGTGGAAGCTGACCTGACCGCACTACAAGCCCGCAACTGGCAAGGCACGGCGCAGGACAGAGGAAAGTGGCTTTCGTTTCGAAGGCCAAGATTCACTTTGGGTCGCTGATACAACGGAGTTAGTAGTTGACACACTTGTTTCTGGCTGGGATGTTTCTACCGGTGGTACAAATCGGTGCGTCTGGCTGTCCGATGATAAAATGGGGATGGAAGAACCAGCTTGTTCAGTCCTAAGGGACACTCTCCTAGATGTATTCGATAAAAGAAATTTACAGATAGTTTTTACAACATTTCACTTTTAGTCTCGTAGCTAGTTTAGAACCTGTGTGAAATCATAATGTCCATCCGTCTATGTGTCCACTTTCTTTGTATGTCAGGCATTTGTCTTAGATACTAGATGAAATTTGACAGGGAGCTGATCTGTATGGCGTTATACAGTTATGTGGTGAAAATGAGAAAGAACTTATGAGTAGGGGTATTTACTATTCATATTGGTTACAGTTAGGATTAAATACATTTTTACCAACACGATTGCTAAAAAATGCATTTACAAGGCATTATTATAGACAAGAGTTATGAATGTCAAAGAGGCAAGTGAGGTGTGTAAGAATAAGCCTAAATGGCACTCTGTTGTTCGTGCCTACCCCGCGAGGGAACTGGCGTGAAGTTATGTATGTATGTATGTATGTATTATACATTATTCAAAAATTAAAAACTACGCGCCATACAATGGAACGTGCGGGTAAAATAGGTATTCGTAAAAATATATAAAAATTCCACCCAAGAATTTAACATTGTAAAATTAAATAAGCTGAATAATAGAACCTCCTTGGAAGTGATTTGTATCAATAGAATTGTCTCACTTTAATACTATACAGAAAATGAGACGAAAGATGTATATCTAATTTACACCAGGCATACGTGGCGCCATTTGTTAATGCGCGCCATTTTCACATTGGAAACGTCAAAGGTTGTTGCGACTTTCCTGACTTTATGTTTGTTTTATTACCTATTGTACTGTTGTCTAACAAATGTGTTGAAAAATGGTTGTTGGTTTTTATAAACTCGTGACTAAGGTAAGCTCTCGACCGTCTGCTCATTCGTAAAAACCAACTTACCGCACTAGTATCGTAAATAACCATTTCAGTGTACATAGTCGTGTGGATTTAGTGAATACGATCTTCAAATACTATAATAATGCTTTTGACGAATTTGTAAATGAAATCAATATGTAGCGAGATATTATCTTCCAAAGTTGTGTAGGTAGGCATCAGCTCTCTGATTACCTGAGGAGTCAATTACGCGTTATCAGAGTTACATTATATTACTGGCGATTATCATTCCTATGCATTTCAATGCTAAACTACGGTAAGTATACAAAAACTCGCCATTAACTATGTTCGTAGTGCATTTCTGTGCAAAGTGGCGTGTGATTGCGATGGTACCGACGCGGAAAATGAGGTGCACCAGCGTTGCACCCTGCAGCGAGAGACGGCAGCGTCGCGCCGTCATTATACACACTGGAACCGTGAAATTAACAACTACATTACAACCAACTCTTTAAGTTGTGTTATAATAGGCATACTTTGTAGGAGGTTAAAAACCTATTGCCTGACGTGGTAGAGCCGAGCTTGAATTATTATTCCAGATTCCAGCTTTTAGAGATGTAAGTTAGTCAGTGTATTCAGTGTGATATTACTCTCTCACAGAATGTTGGCGTCAAATGATTACCCTTGAGCGGTAAGTGACAATTCATCAGTGTCTTCAGTGTTAGTGTGACATTACCCTCTCACAAAATGTCGGCATTAAATGATTACCTTTGACCGATGAGTGAGAGTTTGTCAGTGTCGTCAGCGTGATATTACCTTATCATAGAATGTCGGCGTCAAACGATTGCCTTCGACCAATGAGTGAGAGTCCGTCAGTGTCGTCAGTGTAATATTACCCTCTCACAGAATTTCGGCGTCAAATGATTACCCTTGACCGATGATGAATAAGAGTTCGTCAGTGTCGTCAGTATGACATTACGCTTTCACAGAATGTCGAGGTCAAATGATTGCCCTTGAGCGATGAGTGAGCGTTCGTCAGTGTCGTCAGTATGCCATTACGGTCTCACAAAATGTCGGCGTGAAATGATCACTCTTGACCGATCAGTGAGAGTTCGTCAGTGTCGTCAGGATGACATTACGGTCTCACAGAATGTCGGCGTCAAATGATTACCCTTGACCGATGAGTGAGAGTTCGTCAGTGTCATTAGTGCGACATTACACTCTCACAGAATGTCGGCGTAAGTATGACATTATGGTCTCACAGAATGTCGGCGTCAAATGATCACCCTTGACCGATGAGTGAGAGTTCGTCAGTGCCGTCAGTGTGATATTACCCTCTCACAGTATGTCGGCGTCAAATCATTACCCTTGACCAATGAGTGAGAGTTCGTCAGTGTCATTAGTGCGACATTACAGTCTCACAGAATGTCGGCGTAAGTATGACATTACGGTCTCACAGAATGTCGGCGTCAAATGATCACCCTTGACCGATGAGTGAGAGTTCGTCAGTGCCGTCAGTGTGGCATTACCCTCTCACAGTATGTCGGCGTCAAATCATTACCCTTGACCGATGAGTGAGAGTTCGTCAGTGTCATTAGTGCGACATTACGCTCTCACAGAATGCCGGCGTCAAATGGTTACCCTTACCTGAGAATTTAGTCTTGAAATTAAATTTGTTCAGTTATCAAAAAAGTGAAGACTATGAAAAAAAATATTATTAAAATTAATTTAATTAAAAATAGCCATGAACACTTCAATTGGCAAGCTACCATAGGTGTGTTTACAAATCAAAATAATTTGATAAAAAATATGTCTCACCCGGTTATTAGATGGTGGAAGGTCGATCATCAGCATCTCTTCTACTATTAATAAAAATACCTATTCTAGTATATACATTTTGAATTTATTTTAAAATACTTCTACAAAAGTACTATCAAAAAGTGCTTTTAAAACTCAGTCGTCCGAAACACGATGATTTTATACCATATATTTGCAATCATGTGTAATTTATTACACTAGACACATAAATCTACGCTTTATTTCTACTTGATCGACACTTATCTACTGTATTGCAGTCAATGGCTTTCCAATCCTTTATTATGAACATTTTATAGTAGTAGCTGCTACACTGCGACTTTATACAATATAATACACTTTATTGTCCACCAACGTTACATAGAAAAATACACAAAAAACTTACTTACTAGAATGCATGATGAAAGAATGACTAAACAGATATACAATGCAAAAGTGGATGGATGCAGAAGTCGTGGAAGGCCACGACACACCTTCCATGATCAAATTGATCGTGTACTAGCAGAGGATGATGTCAGGAGCCTTAAAAACAGACGAGCGTGCATGACAAGAGTTATGAATATCAAAGAAGCAAGTGAGATGTGTAAGAATAAGCCTAAATGGCGCTCTGTTGCTCGTGCCTACCCCGCAAGGGAACTGGCGTGAAGTTATGTATGTCATGGTCCCACACAGCACTGATTTTCAGTGCCCACCAACAAGCAAAATTAAAATTATAGTCAACGTATACGTGAAAGGAACAATAACAAAGAAAAACAAACAGAAAACAGCGTTAACATCATTAATCTATATATATATAAAAATCAATGCCACTTTTCGTTGTAATTTTATAACTTGAGAACGACTTTACCGATTTTGATGAAATTTTGTGTGTGTGTTTGAGTGGTTTCCCGGATGGTTTAGATTTGCAAAAAGAATCGGTAGGTGGCGCTGAGATCGGGTTCTAGAATCCTCCTAATCATCGGCAGCGATTTTGATGATTTTGTTTTTGTGTGTTTGAGTGGGTTCCCGGATGGTTTAGATTTACACTTAGAACCGGTAGGTGGCGCTGAGATCGGGTTCTAGAATCCTCCTAATCATCGGCAGCGATTTTGATGATTTTGTTTTTGTGTGTTTGAGTGGGTTCCCGGATGGTTTAGATTTACACTTAGAACCGGTAGGTGGCGCTGAGATCGGATCCCAGTTTTTTATTTTTTCAGAGCAGTGCAACGTCTGCCGGGGCCGCTAGTTATTCATAAAAAAAGGAAAGATAAGTACCTAAAAAAAATATCTAAATAAAGCACTTATTACACATGTTACATATGAAATATGTGGTTAAGCTAAATAAAGTTAATTGCGGCGTTACGTATATTCTGAAAGTACGCTGGGCGTTGCGTGATCATACAGTACTTTTCATCCCTGAGAAACAATTTTGCCTGCGGTCAATATATTTAGTTATTTATGCCAGGTGGTAGGGCATTCGCCCGACTGGATGGCCACCACCCCTGGTCTAAAGTATGTCGCCATAACAACCTTGAGTTGTGTTCCGGCATTAGTGACCAGGTTCCAGTTTCTCTTAAGAGAGCAGCAGCGCATTTGTAGCAATTGTGGTGTTGCAAATGTCCATAGGCGATGGTAACCACTTTCCATCAAGCGGACCGTCTGCCTGTCTGCTGATCTCCTGCAATAAAAAAAAAATAAAAAAGAATAGGTTTATGGCTTGGCAGCTAGGCCTTTAAGCTAGATCTTAGTTTACATTTACAATATAGTTTCTTCATTTTCTTAAGCCTATGTATAGCTCAGCTGAACGTTAGGTTATCAGCTGGTGCCATTCAACGGCGTTCTTGTGACCACTCAAAAGGCCACATTTGACTTTACAGTTCATATTTCTCACAAAACATATAATTACTACTCAAAAACGATCAATATCCTACAACTATTGTTCATTTTAGAGTAATTTTACACATTTTTAGAAAATAAAACTGCAAAACACAACATTTCCTTTCAGTTCCCGCCAAATTTCTCAAAATATTTAAGTGTTATTTAAGTTTATGGCTTGGCAGCTAGGCCTTTAAGCCAGATCTTAGTTTACAATATAGTTTCTTCATTTTCTTAAGCGTATGTGTAGCACAGCTGAACTGTAGGTAATCAGCTAGTGCCATTCAACGGAGTTCTTGTGACAACTCAAAAGGTCACATTTGACTTTACAGTTCACATTTCTCACAAAACACATAATTACTACTCAATATCTATCAATATCCTACAACTATTGTTCATTTTAGATTAATTTTACACATTTTTAGAAAATAAAACTGCACAGCACAACATCTTCTTTCAGTTCCCGCCAAAAACTCAGGTATGGTATTTTTTTAAGTTTATGGCTTGGCAACTAGGCCTTTAAGCCAGGAGCAGTTGTATTGTAGGCTACAATCCACACCATTCAATGGAGTTCTTGTGAAAACTAGAAAGGCCACATTTGACTACACAGTTCACATTTCTCACAAAACACATAATTACTACTCAAAAACTATCAATATCTTACAACTATTGTTCATTTTAGAGTAATTATACACATTTTTAGAAAATAAAACTGCACAGCACAACCTCTCCTTTCAGTTCCCGCCAAAAACTCCGCCAATATATTTAAAAATTATGCGGACCATAGATGATACACGCGACTCATGTTCCAACTTTTTTACAGCCAGTGTTAAATCGCGGTATAAATTATAATAAAAAAAATATCAACAATTTTGTAACATCATTTTATATTTATAAATTGCTTTTCACTAAATATTTATATAATTTACATAAATTTGAGCTAAATATCTACTATTATCAGTGACAAAAAAATACTGGCTGGTTGAATGCCACAGAAATAGTACATTATGGTACTAGTGTGTAACATTGGTGATTACCGCCGAGGCGCCATTGAGACTCGAGCCGTAGGCGAGGGTCTTAAGAGAGCCGAGGACGGTAATCATCAATACACACGTGTATCATACGACGTTTTTCAACACACTTGTGAATAAAATAACAATAAAAACTCATTTTATTTAGTAGATAAAAAAAAGTTATATATGAGTGAAAGTTTTATTTATTAAACACGTACGAGTTAAAATTATCTATTTAAATAAGAAGTTGCATGAAATGAGCAAGCAATAGGAACATTAATTTATTTGTTCTATAGAACACGTTCTTTTTTTTTTGAATAAAAACTTTTTTAAGAACAAAGCAACTCAACCAATAAAATTAAAAAAAAATCTATAACTCACTAGTGAGTTATAATGTTTTTTTCTCACAGTTTGGTTATGGGTGTCATTCTGTGCCTAATTGCGGTGACCATAGAGCCACTTTATGAGCAAGTGTGTTGAAAAATAAATTTACTTGACGTTTCACTTGTGACATATTAAATCAGTTCCATCAGATTTAAATATGGAATTAACGCCCGATTTCATTAGAGAAGTAGTAGTTTGTTTATCTAATCAGTTTTTATTTATTTTTCTCATATTCAATATGATAAGCAGCCTATTAGGCGCCGTCCTATTGTCATCGCTCGCGTGATTGTTGCGATGCGATCAAAAAATGATCGTACGACCCTGCGTTTAAACATACTGATAACCGTATCATGTTATCCGTGCAGGAACGGAGAAAGAATACACTTTCCTGCGGCCGGGCGGCCTGTCGTAAGAGGCGACAAAACAACCCACAGCCAGGTGGTAGGGCATTTGCCCGACTGGATGGCTACCACCCCTGGTCTAAAGTATGTCGCCATAACAACCTTGAGTTGTGTTCCGGCATTAGTGACCCGGTTCCAGTCTCCCTTAAGAGAGCAGCAGTGCATTTGTAGCACCTTTGGTGTTGCAAATGTCCATAGGCGATGGTAACCGCTTTCCATCAAGTGGGCTGTCTGCCTGTCTGCTGAGCTCCTGCAATAAAAAAAAAAAAAAAAAAAAAATAACTACTGAATGTCTTATTGAAGGTCGCGCGATCATGCGATGCGATCAAATTGTCTAGTTTTCATTGCGCGACCATCGACGCATCGTATTGATCGGACGAGCGTCCGATCAATACGATGCGCATATAAAATGATGTTACAAAATAGTTGATATTTTTTATTATAATTTATACCGCGATTTAACACTGGCTGTAAAAAAGTTGGAACATGAGTCGCGTCTATCATCTATGGTCCGCATAGTTTATGTTTTGAGAGTTTTTGGCGGGAACTGAAAGGGGATGTTGTGCTCTGCAGTTTTATTTTCTAAAAATGTGTAAAATTACTCTAAAATGAACAATAGTTGTAGGATATTTGTTGCGGACAGAGAGCACCCCCCTGACCCGCCCGCCGGAGCACATCTACACTCCGCGCCCCGCATACCGCCGACGCCCATAGCTAGCGCGATTAGCAACTAGGCGTCGGACGGAATGCGGGTATAGGAGGCCGAAAAAACTGAAAATGACTACTGCTGATACTACTACATCAAGAAACATTATCAATTCAGCCACTCAGCTATATTGTACTCTCTTTGTTATACTCTTTAAATGTACATTTATAAATAATAATCATACAGTCCATTAATACGTCGAATTTTCATTTACAAACCCGAGGTGCAACTGCCACCAATAGTTTTTTGGTACTTCGCCGCCGGATAGAAGAATCGCAAAGAAGAAACGAGCAGTGTCTTTTGCTCCATCGAAACCTCAAGAAAGAAGAAAGACCAACTCTATACGGTCTCGTAGCGGCACCCTAAAGAAAAAAGAAGATTATTATAGAAGATCATCGTGGGCAGCCCGGACTACGTACTAGGAGACCAAGAGTTCCTGCCGGACTACGTACCAGGAGACCAAGAGTTCCTGCCCCGGACGCCGAGGCTACGCGTCTGCAGGATCAAGACCGGAAGAAAGAATAACGTTACTTCGTACCGTGACCGAGTGACTGTCCACCTAACGGTGCCAAACGGCCAGTTCACAAAGTCGTAGACGGTGCGCTGTTTCCAGTTAGGTCGGTCAAAGGTCTCAGTGTTTAGTGTTTAGTGTAGTTAATTAGGATCGTCGGTTATACACACACATATATACACACTGGTCAGGGTAGTCGGTCATACGTGTTAGGCTAAGGCAAGGACCGAAGATGCCGAACACCAGGAGCAAGACCGCCGAAGACAGAGTGCAGAGAGCGTATCAAGAACCCCCCGCGTCGCCGTCCGTACATATATCCGCGTCCGCGTCCGCGCCGAACGTATCGCGACCCGCGTCGCCCGGAATGCAACAGACGACGACCGCGCAAGTACACACCGCGATTCGTACTGAACGCCAATCGCGATCACCGTCCGTCCGATCGCACCGTTCGCAGCTCAGCGCCGCCACCTTGGTGAGGCAAGTGGAACTGGAAGCAGAAGAACAAATCGCCGCAATCCGTCGGGAGGAGCTCCGGTTACAAGTGTCGCTGATCAAGAAGAGGGTCGCTGCGAACATAGCCGCCCTCAAGGAGCAGACAGACGGGAACAGCGTGTGTGAAGACGATGGGGTGGAAACAGAGAGAAATATAACAGAGTGGTTGAAGAATACCCGCATACGGGGGGAGTCGCCGAACGCAGGCGACAGGACCGAGCCCGGAACGAGAGGAGCCGGACCGCGACCACCGTTAGACGCTGCGGGAAGAGCAAGGGAAGAGTATCCAATGGCGCGGGACCGGTCTGCAGAAACGAACGACCAGACCGCTCGTGTGACGTTCAGAACGCCGCGCAACGCAAGATCGCCGACGCCGACCAGATCCAGGGATCGTGGAATCGACCGTCTAGCAGACGTACTGGAGCGCATGACACGCAACAGGCCGACACCGCGACAGTGCCAGGAGCTGCCTACCTTTAGCGGGGCCCCGGGAGAGTGGCTACCGTTTAAAGCTGCAATGCGCGAGTCGACGAGCTTACACGGATTTTCACCTGCGGAGAACTTAGGCCGTCTACGCACTTGCCTTAAAGGCGAAGCAAGGGAGTGCGTGACAGCCCTGCTGTATACCGCCGTGGACCCTGCGATCATTATGAAGACGCTGGAGCGCTGCTATGGACGTCCAGAGATCATAATCAGTCGCGCATTGGAAGACATCAAGAAGTTGCCACGATCGGGTTCGTCTGCCAGCGAACTCAACAGCCTAGCCACTAAACTGCAGAATATAGTGACGGTCATCTCGTGTGTCGACAACAAGGGATATTTACTTAACCCTATGTTGACACGACAAGTCGTCGAGAAGCTCAGCCCGCATCTACGAACGAAATGGTGCGACTTTGCAGATGAATTCTCGAGCCGAGACGAGCCGGAGATTATGACACTATCGAAATTTCTAACGGGCGAAGCAGACAGAGCAATGAAGTATTCTTTCATGACGTCATCACTGCCTACGACGAGTGTAAACGTCACTAAAGAAAATAAAGTGAAGCCGCCGAGGATGAACGAGCGTCGCCGTGTGTATGCTACAACGGAAGCCAAGATCGTGTGCTACTGTTGCGGAGCTGAGCACCAGACAACGCAGTGCGGCAAGCTGGCTTCGATGTCGTTGCCAGCCAGATGGGAGTGGGCCAAGGAAACGAGAATATGTTTTTTGTGCCTACTAAGTAAACACAGACGGTTCCGTTGTAAGGCGAGGAAGTGCGGTGTTAATGAATGCCGCGAGCCGCATCACGCACTTCTACACCAACGAAGGGAAACTGAAGCCGTCAGTGGACCGATCGACCGAGCGGAGTCGGTCAGTCAACCGGCCGACAGAGAGGAGTCGGTCATGACGGCATCGGCACACAATTCTAACACCGAGAGAAGAGTGTTATTGAAGGTGTGTCCGATTACCGTCAAGGGGCTTAACGGAAAGGAAGTGAGCACGTACGCGCTGCTGGATGAAGGGTCCACGATCACGCTCGTCGACGAGGAGATAGCCGGGATGCTAGGGGCAGATGGCCCGAGGCGGCCATTGAACATTCACGGCATCACGTCGAGCCAGCGGGAAGCGGAAAGTAGGATGGTGAGCGTCGCGGTGCGCGGAAGAGCGCAACCGCACTACCATCCTATCAAGGCGCGCACCGTGACGAAACTCGCACTGGGAACTCACTCCGTTAAGTCTGAAGTCATACGACAGTTACACCATTTGAAGACGCTTCATGCAGACGATGTGTGTTTTATGAACGCTAAACCACGCGTATTGATTGGAGCTGACAACTGGCATCTGATCGTGACTAGAAAACTGTTGGCAGGAAAGAAGAGCCAACCAGCCGCTTCCCTGACACTCATGGGGTGGGCCGTACACGGCATCACACCCGGGAAAGCAGTGAAGACGGGAAACGGCACAGTATTACACGTCCGAACGTGGCAAGATAAAGAGCCGCGGGAAAAGGACGAATTATTCGAAATAGTGAAGTCTCATTTCGATATCGACGCACTCGGTATATCGAACAAGGTGAAACCTGTAGCGGAAGAACAACGGGCGCTGAAAATATTTTCAGAAACCGTGAAGAAAATCAACGGCCGCTTCGGAGTTAGACTGCCCTGGCGAAACGATGACGTCACCATGCTACCGAGCTACGACATGGCAGTGCGTCGTCTGTGCGGGATCGAGTGCACAATGTACAAATCGCCGCAGTTTAAACAAGCATACACAGCCCAGGTCAACAGGATACTAGCAAAAGGATACGCCGAGCCTTGCGAACGAAGCCACGAAGGAAACCAACGCATGTGGTACATGCCTCACTTCGCCGTTACGAACCCGAATAAGCCTGACAAAGTGAGACTGGTATTTGACGCTGCCGCCCGTTCAAACGGGGTGTGCATGAACGATGCGTTACTGGATGGGCCAGACTTACTAGGCGCCGTACACGGATTCCCGTTCAGATTCCGGGAAGGAAAGATTACCGTGACGGAAACTACAGCGAATGTAATATGGGCACAGAACGAGTTTGCCCAGGTTGATACAAAAATGAACAGTCTCATTGAATGCAGACTGCCATGGCAACAAGACGGAGTCGTTACGCCGCCGAGTTACGACGCGGCGTCACGCCGTATGCGCAGGAACGAGCGCAAGATGAAAAGAAGGTGCCATGGATGGAATAAAGACGTCGTGAACATGCAATTACACGTCTTTACGGACGCCAGCGAACAGGCCTACGCAGCAGCGGCTTACTGGCGCTTTGAGCAGCGCAACGGGAACGTCGGCGTCACTTTAATCGCGGGAAAAGCGAAAGTGGCCCCGATGAAGGCGCAAAGCATCCCGCGGATGGAGCTACAAGCCGCGCTAATAGGAGCCAGGTTAGCGGCGGAAATAAAAAAGGAACATAGTTTCAAGCGTTATGACGTCATCTTTTGGAGCGACTCGAAGACCGTTCTTCACTGGATAAGAAACGACTCGGTACGATATACCCCATACGTTGCACACAGACTGAGCGAAATCGGCGAAATAACCGAGTCTGAGCAATGGCGATGGGTGCCGACAAGTTACAACGTCGCCGACGACGCAACCAGGATTAACGTCTCGAGTATGAAAACGGACGACCGCTGGTTTAAAGGCCCGGAATTTCTCCATGGACCCCCGACGAATTGGCCGAAAGAAGAACCGACGGAAACCGAAGATGACGAGGTCGTGGTAACTTACACGACCGATGAAAAGCCACTCGTTGACGTCACAAGATTTTCGTCATACGGAAAATTGCTACGAGCGACCGCCTACGCGCTCGCCTTTATCGACAAGTGCAGACGAAGGACTCGCACTATGGAAACGCGACACATAGAGAGAGCTGAACGTTTACTCATTCGTCAAGCGCAACAGGAAAGCTTCCCGAAGGATTACGAGCGTTTGAAGAAAGGAGAACGTGTGTCACGTGACAGCCGGCTTTATAAGCTCGACCCCGAATACGGGGGGGACGGGGTAATAAAGCTAAACGGCAGGATCAATGCGGCCACCCTGCGCGAGCTTACCGGCAACCCACCGATCTTAGACGGGTCACATCACCTCACTCGGCTGATTATAAGAGGTGAACATGAACAGCATCATCACATAGGGAGAGAACATGTCTTAAACAACGTCCGGCAAAAATACTGGGTGCTACGAGTGCGACCTACGGTGCGAAACATCCTGCGGCAATGTACGGTCTGTCGTTTGAAGAAGACTGCGCCGACAGTACCGGTGAAAGGAAACCTGCCAAAGGACCGTCTAGCTGCCTACGCACGGCCTTTTACCAATTGCGGAATTGACTGTTTTGGCCCCATATGGGTGACCATAGGACGTCGCAAAGAAAAACGATGGGGAATGCTGTTTACATGTATGGTGACTCGTGCCATTCATATGGAACTTATAGCAAGCCTTAGCACAGACTCTGCTATCATGGCCCTAAGAAGGATGGGAGCACGACGCGGCTGGCCTCAAGTGATATGGTCTGATAATGCAACGAATTTCCATGGAGCGGACACAGAGTTACTAACGGCGTACGCGAGATGGAAGGAAGAGATGCCAGATCACGTAAAAGGGAGACACTTAGCGTGGCGTTTCATCGATCCCGGCGCACCGAACCAGGGGGGAGCTTGGGAACGGTTAATTCGGTCGGTGAAGACGGCACTCCACGCAACATTGGCGGAACAAGCTCCCAGAGAAGAAACACTTACGACTGTCATCACGGAAATAGAACATACCGTAAACTCGCGCCCGCTAACTCACGTGTCGGTGAGCCCTGAAGACGACGAAGCGCTCACCCCGAACCACTTTCTAATCGGGTCGGCGACGGGCTTGCCAATCACGGGAACGAACGAGTTAGCAGACAGGAAGACATGGATCGCCACTCAAGCTTTAGCGGACATGTTCTGGACTCGTTGGCTACGCGAGTACTTACCTACATTGGCACCGAGGGACGACGTAAGACGACGTGAGGAAAGCATACGTGTTGGAGACGTCGTTATCATTGCGGACGGTCTGTTGCCACGTAACGTATGGCCCCGGGGTCAAATCGAGCGCACTTATCGCGGACCGGACAACATAATACGGAGCGCGGACGTGCGAACGCGGGGAGGCATCTTCAGGAGACCAGTAAGGAGGCTCATCGTCCTGACGAGAAGAGATGGCTTCGAGGATCTGCGCCGGGGGGAGGATGTTGCGGACAGAGAGCACCCCCCTGACCCGCCCGCCGGAGCACATCTACACTCCGCGCCCCGCATACCGCCGACGCCCATAGCTAGCGCGATTAGCAACTAGGCGTCGGACGGAATGCGGGTATAGGAGGCCGAAAAAACTGAAAATGACTACTGCTGATACTACTACATCAAGAAACATTATCAATTCAGCCACTCAGCTATATTGTACTCTCTTTGTTATACTCTTTAAATGTACATTTATAAATAATAATCATACAGTCCATTAATACGTCGAATTTTCATTTACAAACCCGAGGTGCAACTGCCACCAATAATATTGATAGTTTTTGAGTAGTAATTATGTGTTTTTGTGAGAAATGTGAACGGTAAAGTCAAATGTGGCCTTTTGAGTTTTCACAATAACTCCGTTATATGGCGTCGATTGTAGCCTACAATACAATTGCGCCTGTCTTAAAGGCCTAGTTGCCAAGGCATAAACTCAAAAAAAATATTGACCGCAGGAAAAATAGTTTCCCAGGGATGAAAACTACTGTTTTCATCTGTATGATCACGCAACTCGCAGCGTACTTTCAGAATATAGCGCTCGCCGCTCGCCCGATCAAGTGGAGCGGGAGGAGGGATACCACGGTGTGCGCTCGGCGTTGGCTTGACGGCCCGCCATTTTGTTTATATTGTTGTTTTAATGTTATTTGCGATTAAAGAAATATTGCCCGATAGCCAAAACTGTGCATCTCTGTTCCAAATGCTCCAAGTGCTCCAAAACGTGATTCTAAACCGGTTTCATCGTACGACGAAATCGCATCGCAATACGGCGCCTTTACCTCGGGTAAAAGACCTATTTAGGCTACGCTTCTGCGCCAAACCATTTCATGCCTAAATAGGTCACTTTTACCTCTCGTGTAACAATCTACTATTAATGCATTGCTGTTCAATGTTTTATAATAAATTATTCTAAAACTACCACGAAATCTGAGAAGTCTTTAGCTTTCAGTGGCTGTTTTGCTCTGAAAGGGAAAAGGTGTTAAATTTAATTTTTAAATAAAAAAATAAAAGCTTTTTTATCAGGTGACGATTGCTTTGCAGTGGTCTAAGTAAAAGCAGAATGCGATTTAACACACTTGTTTGTATTTTCATAATACATAATATTTATTTCTTTTTTTCTAAATTTTAAAGGCTTTTAAAGGCAGCTTCCAGGTGCTGGAACAATATTCCGCCACCAATAAGAACCGCTCGAAGCGCATATATTTTTAAAAGTAAACTGAAAGCGTTCCTGTACCAACACCAGAGGCAGCAAGCAGATGTCGCACTTGATACACGCGCATTTTAGTAAGCCTAGTTGAGTCTTTTTCATAGTTATAGTTGTATTTAATTTAATACCTTTTTGTTGGTAACGTTTTTTTTTATTGCAGGAGATCAGCAGACAGGCAGACGGCCCACTTGATGAAGAGCGGTTACCATCGCCTATGGACATTTGCAACACCAAAAGTGCTACAAATCAGCTGCTCTGTTAAGGGAGTCTAGAACCTGGTCACTAATGCCGGAACATAACTCAAGCTTGTTATGGCGACATACTTTAGATCAGGTGTGATGCCCTACCACCCGGCTGTGGGTTGTTAAGTCGCCTCTTATGACAGGCCGCCCCCACGCAGGAAATTGTATTCTTTCTCCGTTCCTGCACGGATAGAACGTACGTTATTATTATGATTTTGCAAAATAATTATTTTCAAATTTCAATAATTATTACATAACATATTATGCACTTATATAAATTTATTCTAAATATGTCTATTCTTTGTTTCATGGTTTTCTAATTATGTAGTGGATGCACTTACCACGTTTAGTTGTAGTTTTATATTATATTTGCTTAAAATATACCACGCTCCTGGTTACCACACGCTCTTTCGTATTATAAATAAAACTTGTATTTTAATCAAATTCATATTCATAAACAACAGTAGGTCAAGTTCAAGGTCAATCTTTGGCATTTGACTTTTGACGTTTGACAAGTGCTACCTTATGAAAAACATAGCAACAACATTCTTTTGATCTACGCTATGTTTTCCATTCATGTTTAAATCATAATTTCTGATCGTAAAATAAATTATATATAAATATCTATTTCAATTTTCTTATTTATTTAATTTAATTTAATTTACCAATCACGCCTATATGCCCGTGTTAGCCAGGACGTAAGGATACGACTAACCAATGAGAGATGGGTATAAAACTCGCTCTCGTTGGCGGGAATTCAAAAATGTAAAAAGAGACACGGTTTTTGAATTCAGTTAAGAGAGACCATTTTGTACGATACTTACAAAGGTGAAAATAAAAAGTCAGTTTAAGAGTGAAGTTATATTTATTCAAGAGCCTTACATCACAACTATAATATCATAGTACACTTTTCATGTTCCTTAGTTTTTTTTTTCTTCTGTGAAGGTGACGTCACTGCCTGGCACTAACGGAAGACCAGCGTTGGTTGTGATCAACCAGCATTTGCTGAGTTAGGGCCTGTTTAGAGTTAGTTAAGTTTTGGCTTTTATTAAACTGCTTATGTATACTTTAATAGTTTTAAATAACTCTAAATAAACATTATTTTCTTTCTTTCTTTCTAAATTATTATGTACTCGATGTCTATATATAATGCATGCTTGGTTCTCTGTGTTCTAGTTTTGTTTACATACATACATACACATACACAACTTCACACCAGCTCCCTTGCGGGGTAGGTACGGACAACAGAGCGCCATTTAGGCCCATTCTTACACACCTCACTTGCTTCTTTGACATTCATAACTCTTGTCATGCACGCTTGTCCGTTCTTAAGGCTCCTGACATCACCCTCCGCTAGTACACGATCAATTTGATCATGGAAGGTGTGTCGTGGCCTTCCACGACTTCTGCATCCATCCACTTTTGCATTGTAGTTTTGTTTAAAAGTACGTAAGCTGAGTTGGCCAGTTTGCGAACCAAATAAAAAAAAAAGTTTTAACGGTTCTAAGTGTGGTGTCTTATTTATTTGATTCTTATTACGACGTTTCGGCAACTTTTCAGTAGCCGTGATCACGGAAGACAAAGATGTCAAGTGTCAATTTTATTATTAAAAATGTATGTATAAATATTTCTGCATCCATGTATTGTCCCTTTCCTAGCAAATAAATTCTTTCTTTCTTTTCTTTCTTTCAATGAATATTGTTATTAATATGAAAAATAAATACCTACATTAGTAAGTACGCTGGTACAAAATCTATAAGCCTACAACGTTATATAAGTTGGGGGGGGTTGGTTTGATGGAATGTGACGTAGTGTGATAAGTGGTCGGAGGGATCGTAAATTTCGTGACGTGACATTTAAAAATCTTATCTATACTAATGTATACTATCTTATACTAATATATAAACTTGAAGAGTTTGTTTGTTTGAACGCGCTAATCTCAGGAACTACTGGTCTGATTTGAAAAATTCTTTCAGTGTTAGATAGCCCATTTATCGAGGAAGGCTATAGGCTATATATCATCACGCTAAGACCAGTAGGAGCGGAGCACCAATGAAGAATCTTATACTAATATATAAAGCTGAAGAGTTTGTTTGTTTGAACGCGCTAATCTCTGGAACTACTGGTCTGATTTGAAAAATTCTTTCAGTGTTAGATAGCCCTTTTATCAATTAAGGCTATAGGCTATAAATAAATAAAAACATTACACACACTACTATGATTTGACACACATACGCATTATACTCTTTTGTTTATTGTTCAAGTGAAATTAACAGTAGTGTAGCCTTGGCGAAATCTGTGATTATAGAAGTATAGTCTTTGACATTAATTATTGTGGTCAAATTTCGAACACGGGCGACCATTACTTTTTTTTATTGCATGAGTACAGTATAAAGGCAGACGGTCCACTTGATGGAAAGCGGATACCATCGCCTAACCAATGTGCTGCCGCTCTTTAAAGGAAGACTGGCCAGTAATGCCGGGACACAACACAAAGTTGTTATGGCGGCATACTTTAGACCAGACTCTGACTTTGTCCGTGCAGGAACGGAGAAATAATACAATTTCCTGTGGCCGGACGGCCTGTCGAAAGAGGCGACAAAACAACCCACAGCCAGGTGGTAGGGCATTTGCCCGTCTAAAGTATGTCGCCATAACAACCTTGAGTTGTGTTCCGGCATTAATGACCAGGTTCCAGTCTCCCTTAAGAGAGCAGCAGCGCATTTCTTGCACCTTTGGTGTTGTAAATGTCCATAGGCGATGATAACCGCTTTCTATCAAGTGGGCCGTCTGCCTGTCTGCTGAACTCCTGCAATAAAAAAATAAATTAAAACCAGGGGTTGTAGCCAGCCAAACGGGCAAACACCTTATCATCCTGGATAATATGTTTCAATGCCCTAAAGATCCTGCCGAGAAATTTTGCTATCTATTTTTGAAGATCGATCGTGTACTAGCAGAAGGTGATGTCAGGAGCCTTAAGAACAGACGAGCGTGCATGACAAGAGCTATGAATGTCAAAGAAGCAAGTGAGGTGTGTAAGAATAAGCCTGAATGGCGCTCTGTCGTTCGTGCCTACCCCGCAAGGGAACTGGCGTGAAGTTATGTATGTATTTTTGAAACCACGCTAAATCCAGAACTTTAACCCATATACCCTCAAAATAAGGTTAAAATAAAATTCTTCTGTACAACGTAAGCGGTTTATGAGGTTTTCTATTACCGGTCGTTTCGAAATTGAATTTTTCACCTCTCCCAGGCAAGTTCAATTGTTACAGTTGTTACATTTCGGCTTCAAACGATGGTTTATTGAAACGTAGAGGCTTTTTTGTACTTTATATTGGTTTACACTCAGTTAGCTTGGTTTAAGAGTCCCTTTGTGAATGTATTGTTGTGTCAGTTCATTGAGGTAAATTTTGTTTCATTATCCCATTGTGTTCAAATTCAAAGTTCAAATTCAAAGTAATTTATTTGTTCGAAACGTGGATATTTGCAGATGTTATGCTAATTCTTGAATTACATGTTTCGCCTTGAAAGGCATACAAGCTTTTTGTTGTTTCGTGATAGATTAAATGAAACTGCAGTGGATGTAATTTGATTATCTATAATGGTTAGGGTTTAAGCAACGTAGTTTATACACATTACACATTACACAGTTTAATACTACGCTGTACGCTCGCACTACCTAAGGCAGAAGAAGGCGGACATGAGAACCCCGATTCGAACAAAAAGGTTATCGGAAGTGTCATCGAGTGACATTTATCTACCGGATGCTTTTTACTTTTTAATATTAACAACCTTGACACACAAATAATGTACATACATACATACATACATAACTTCACGCCAGTTCCCTTGCGGGGTAGGCACGAACAACAGAGTGCCATTTAGGCTTATTCTTACACACCTCACTTGCCTCTTTGACATTCATAACTCTTGTCATGCAAGCTCGTCTGTTCTTAAGGCTCCTGACATCACCTTCTGCTAGTACACGATCAATTTGATCATGGAAGGTGTGTCGTGGCCTTCCACGACTTCTGCATCCATCCACTTTTGCATTGTATATCTGTTTAGTCATTCTTTCATCATGCATTCTTTCCACATGCCCGAACCACCGGAGCATTCCTTTCCTTACTTTCACCCCGACACTCTCTTTCAGACCAACTCTCTTTCTTACTTCGGTATTACGAACGCGGTCCGCAAGCGTCACTCCGCAGATTTTACGCAGTGCTCGCATCTCGACCGCGTTTACTCTACTTTCATGCTCTCTCTTCCAAACCCAACTCTCGCTTCCGTACGTGAGCGTAGGTACCAGCACCGCGTTGTGTATGGCAAGCTGGGCCTTCTTAGCGCCTAGAAGTTTACATAACGCTCCATTCACATTATTCCCCAAATTCACTCTTCTTTCTATATGTGCGGTGTACCTTCCGTCCCTGCTAAATGCACATCCAAGATATACAAACTCATTCACTTGCTCCAGCATAACGTCATCGACCATTATCCTTGCATTCGTTCTGGTTTCTTCTCTTTCAAACACCATAACCTTCAGGACGCTCGAGCCCAGCAGTGGGACGTTTCTAGGCTGTTAACATTATTAGGCAAAATTTTCCAGCCCATACAATATTTCAAAAAATAACTCTCAAATAAGTGACTAAAATTTTGTCCACTCGAAAGTCATAGAGGTGGCTTCCTTTCTGTCCCTTTTCAATTTCCACCCTGTATAATGTTTACACTATGATGTTAGAGCTAGATTAATCAGCAGGGCGTCTTAAGCTTTACGATCTTGACGTTTGGAATTATTATACTGAGGAATTTAATACGACAGTCCCTTCATAACAGTAAAGATAATAGCTAAGCTCTACGTGGTTTAGCACTAGAGATCAAGTGTTATAGCAAAGCCTTAAGCCTGGGTCACACACGACGAATAGCCGCTGCGATTAGGCATTCGCAGTGGCTATTCGCTGCGAATAGATTCATTCGCCGCGAATTGAATTAAAGAATTCATTCAAATCCATTAACGTAAGTGTTGTGGAGATAACCCATTTAATGATAAGCTTTTTATGTCTAATAAATGTGTTTAATGGAAAAATGGAAATACAATGCAATTCGTCCTTTGTAGCAGACAGAGAATCTAATTTTTGTGACAAGCTAACTTTAAATAAAAAAATATATGCCGGAGTAAGCTATGAGTCGGGTTCATTGATGTTTGGATGTATATATATATATATAACGCACAATATTATATGTTTATATTTTAATTACTTTTAACCCTTAAGACAATTATCGATATACCAAAAAGCCGCAAGACTAACACTATCACTATCTCGTAATATACCAAGAAAATATACCCATTTCATACAAATCATACAACTCCTATATAAACAGAGTGAGACAACAACACAATTAACGATCACGTGCACAAACGCGATCTGCACTCTCATCGCGGACACATATGTGCTAATAGTGAGCTAAAGGGTTAAAATCCTTAATTTAATTTTATTTGATTTGTTAAATCTTTCTATAACCTGAAAATTGTCCTAACCTAATGAAAGTTATGAATATTGTAATTTAATAAGCGACCAATCAGAGCAGAGCATGTGCCTCGAGCGGGTCAAGGCGCCATCTGTACTTAAGGTAGACGGGCGAGTTATTGCGACACATTTGAGCGATAATAACGGATCGAGTTGGATCGTTAAGAATTTAAAAGGAAAGGTTAAAGTAAGATCGGTGCCCTGCTGCAGAGCGGCGACAATTGGGGGGCTGCGGTTACTTTTTGTAAGACAGTAATGTCACTCAAGAAGCCGATAACAATATAAGAAAATAGTGTACAAGGAAACTGGAACTAATAATTGTAAGAATAACTAGTAAAAATAATAAAAAGAAAATGTAACCTATAGAATATAAGACTAAATGTAATAGAAATAAGATGTAAATAAAGACAAAAAAGCATAAAAAGAATAAAGAAAATAAAAAAGTAAAAAAGATAAAAAATAATAAAAAAAAAGAAAATTAAAACCCTGACATGTCGTGTTTGTCAGGATCGAGGAGAATAAAAAAAAAAAAAAACTAAATTAAAAGTGTATAAACTGTGACTATTATGTTTTGTGTTCGCATTACATCCTGATGATGCCCACTAAACTCGCAACCACTAAAGACGATGTCCTCGAGAACGACGCTTCTCTGACATATATATATTTCTAAAAACTTGCGGAGAAAAAGAGTGCGCAACAATAAGTACAGAAACTATTTGGTATATCAAACAACTGCTGTAGTATAATAATGTGTTGCAGTTGTTAGCGCGTACTTCCAGACAACTCGTTTGTAACACAATTAAAAAAAAGAGAATTATCTTAAAATGTATATATTTGGAAATTACTTCGTGTTAATGTTTGTAATGTATGTGAAAGTATGTATATAGTGTGTGATGATGATGATTGCTCCGACCGTTTTCGGCCATGGCGACCACTTTGACTCCTAGTATCGGAGTCTTAGCAGCGGAAGCGGTCAGATGCGCGTGATATATTAACGTGCACAGGGGTACGCGCGAGACCCAGGTGCACATGCTCATCCTTGTTCTTCAAGATTCAGTGGAACGGAGGCCGTTAAGACCGGAGAAAGACTTGGATGGATGGGTCAGTATCATGGTGAGAAAGTTCTAAGGGGCCAGTACATTCTCACACTCCCTTAATCGCCTTTTACGATGCCCACGGGAAGATATGGGGTGGTGCTACTCTACTCTGCCGGCACCACAAGGCTAAAATATATATGGTATAAATATATATATATATATATATATATATATATATATATATATATATATATATATATATATATATATATATATATATACATGGTGTGTAAGTAGGTATGTGATGTGTTTACAAGTAAACGAGTGAGTGTACAGTTACAGACTTATTAGACTAGTGTAGTCAGTTCAGTAAATTCTCGGTGTCGTCACAAGGGAGTTCTATTAGCCAGTTGAATAATTTTAATTTACATTCGCGATGAGTGAGAGAGTATATATAATATAGTAGCTGTCCCGGCAAACGTTGTTCTGCCCTGAATAAATAAAATTTAGAACCCGATTACAGCGCCACCTACCAGGTCCAATTGTGAATATAAACCATCCTCGAATCCACTTGAACACACACAAAAAAAAAATATTTAAATCGGTCCAGCCGTTTAGGAGCAGTTCACTGTCAACACACGTACAGAAGAATTATATATATAAAGATTTAGTAACTTATTAACTCGGTTGTAAATATTGTGACTAAGAAAGTAAGCAGGTTTGTCAACTACAACAAGTGTACAAACTACATCGTATATTCTATATAACATCTTCAATTTTACTCTCTATGAATGCAAACTCGCCGCAACAATTCGCTATGTGTGACAGGGTACTTGCTACGAGTCATTCTCTCATCTTCCGTTCCGTTACACGTAAAATGCTTCTGTAATAACCTGACTCCTCTGCAGACAATTCTTTTTAAAGGGTAGAATAGAATAGAATATCATTTATTGCATAAACTGTCACATACATGTAATTTAAAGAAGATGTTGTGTTCTTTGTATGAACGACAGTTTGTCCTTTCGAACGTGCAATACAGGCAGTTTATAATGTTGCCAGGTCATTATATAATATTATTATTAGCATGTCATTAAATTTTTCTGTTATTTGTCACTAAAATAATCCAAAAAAATTATTACATTATTAAAAATACTTATATAAATCAAACATTAGTTAACTAGTCAATAAGAAAAAAAATCAAATGTCTAAAAAAATATCATTATAAGTCATAAATCATGGTATAATTATTAGGTAGTAAGAAGCCACAAGTCGTGGTAGCGTAATGGCTAGCGCACGCGTCCCAGACCCAAAGGGCGCGGGTTCGATCCTGGCCGGAACGCATGCACCGCTTAGGCAGTTTTCTGACCTAATGTGCATATTGTTACGATTACCACGTGCTAATAACGGTGAGGGAAAACATCGTGATGCAACCTGCACATCGAGATAACCGATGTGTCAAACCTGCCAAGCCGCCTTGGACAAGCGTGGCGGGTATACTGTCCGTTCCCCTATAGTGGGAGGCCCGAGCCCAGCAGTGGGACATTTATGGGCTGCTATTATTATTATATAAGAAGCCACAAATCGTTCTCTGCCTTTAATCCATTTACGAATCCATTTTTGCTTCTTAACAGTTGTGAGTTTAAAGAGAGAGCATTTGGTTTGATAACTCTGCCTATGCCAACCGAATACACTGTTTTAGACGTGTGCAATGAATAGACGATTTGAGACATCAATGGAGTGTCAAAATTCTCGTGTGAGACTCGCTACGTGTGACAGGCAAGTGGCGAATTGTCGCTGCGAGTATTATTCGCAGCGAATATTCGTTGTGTGTGACCGAGGCTTTACTTTGAGTAGACATTAAGTACGTAAACAACAATGTTTAAACAAACTGAAGAATAGGCTGTAGTCACTAGAAGAATGATTTAAAAAACATTTTTTTTTTAAACAAAACCGAATGCAAATAACAACATTTTTTTTTTGTATGAATAAGGTATTTAGAAGGAAATACCTTATTAATATTACCATCTAATCTAAAAAGATTAATAAGTAATTTAAATATAACCTAAATTAACTAAAAGTATTCTTACTAAGAAAGTGTCCAATAACACTTTTTCTTATTGTCTCTATTAAGGTGAAGACACTTTGTTCGTGTGTTCTTTATTAATAGCTAGCACATTAGTCCTGATGCCAGTCTGGACCTACGGTGTACAGTTGTGGGGCTGTACCAAACCAAGTAATGTAGAAATCATACAACGCTTCCAAAATAAAGTACTGAAAGGAATTGTAAACGCGCCATGGTACGTTAGATCGAGCGACCTCCATCGGGACCTGAAAGTGGAGTTTGTCAACAGCATTATTAAGAAGTACGCGGAAGCCCACGAGCATCGGCTTCATCATCACGTGAATGTCGAGGCGATCCAGCTCCTCGACAACACGGACATAATGAGAAGGCTCAAAAGGACAAAACCATTTGAACTAACTAGGTATTTTTTCTGTGTTTTTAAAAGAACTTTTTATGTTTTCCAGTAAGGTAATAGACCTAGATCCTCTCTAGTTAGCTAAGCTGAGAATGTTGAGATGGAACGTATGGGTCTTTCAAAGTATCATAATAACATCCCATAAAAGCTCCACTGTTGGGCTTGGGGTTTCCACTATAGGGGAACGGATAGTACACCTGTCACGCTTGTCCAAGACTGCTTGGCACGTTTGACACATCGGTTATTTCGATGTGTAAGTTTCATCACGATGAGTTCCTAATTAGGTCAGAAAACTGCCCAAGTATTTCATGCGTTCTGGCCAGAATCGAACCTGCACCCTTTTGAGTTTGGGACGCGTGCGCTAGCCATTACGTTACCACGACTTATACGAAAGTACCTACACCCAAATACGAGCATCAGCGGTGGAAAAATGAAGAGGATAAAAACCACATGACAATCTAGAAGATAGATGGATGTAAGACAAAATGTACCTACCTACATCGTTCTTGTACAATAAATAGATGATATCAGTATGGGGTTCAAAGAATTATTAACCTGCGAAGTAAATAAGACTGGAGTTACCATGTTTTTTGTATTACTTAGGATAATGTTGGTTTTAAATTTCATTAGAGAGATAGATAACACTTTATTGCTCACCAAAATAAACAAATACAAAAACAAAATGCATAATTACAATACTTCTTGGCAAAACAACAGGCGGCCTTATCGCTAAAAGCGATCTCTTCCAGGCAACCTAGCTTAAAAGAAATTCTTATCTAATCTGGCGATGTAGGCGGAGCAGAAAAAAGATAGGACTACAATTTAAATTTACATACTTACACAAATTTATAAATTTATTACATACATAAATAAAATAGTAATAAACAAAATAATCTAAATAAATATATTTGTTAACATAAATATATAAACACAATAGATAAATAAGTAAGTGTTCAATATATTAGACATATTTGTTATATTTAAAGACAGATAGTACTTTATAAGGAAGTTCCGATATGTAAGTAATGTTTTAGCCTCTCTGACAGTAAGAGGCGAACATCGTAATGCAACCTGCACATCGAGATAACCGATATGCCTAACCTGCCAAGTCGCCTTGGCCAGAAGCGTTGAGGGTATATTATCCGTTCCCCTATAGTGGGAAGCCCGAGCTCAGCAGTGGGACGTTTATGGGCTGTCATTATTTATTATATGTATGTGTGTGTATGTTATGACGGTCTTTGTGGTTGAACAGGCTAAGTCTTTGCTGGCTTACCTCACTGGAACGCAGAGGCTTCGGATTCGATTTCTGGTATGATAAATTTCGGAAACGAATTTTCTCCGTTATTTACTATGGTCTGGGTGTCTGGGAATCGGCACTAGAGTAATTCGTTATATATTACCTATAACACAAGCGTAACTTGCTTAATTTGAGGATATACAATATGTGTGTTTGTCTGCCGATTATTTAAAAAAATGTATGTATGTATATACCTATATACGTATGTGCAGTGTAAACTATAATATATACAACAACACTGAAGGGACTGTGTATTTTATGGCGTTATAGAGAGTTGTCGTTAAATGGAGAGGAGTGTATTCATTTTATCTGAGGTCTTTTGCTGCACCAGTAATTATGTTTTATTTATTTTTTACTTATTTTATACATATCTTGCGATATTGAGGCATCTTGGTGATAATGGAAATATCTAGATATTTCGGTATTTCGGAATTTCTTAGAAATTTCGGCATGCATGATGCCGTCAGTCGAGTTTATTACAGGCTAGGAAAGTATAGCAATGAAAGAAGGTATACAGCTGCGCAGTTTTTACTAATTTTGGTAACTGAAAAGGTACTTTTGCTTACATAATTGTTGTTGTTATTGAGAGTGGGTATAATGCTATATAGAGTGCATCATTGTATGGAAAACAAGTTCAACAAGCCAAAGCCAAGTGATTTCGATGCTTAAGGGAGTTTGTCGTTAAATCGAGTGACGTTATATGGAGGTAACACTGTATGTTCATTATTTCAGTGTCTTCCTAAGACGAAACGGCTGGTCACCTGAGTAACAGCTATAAAACCGAATGTCGTCGCATCCTCGCATTGTGGACGGTCTTTTGTCGTCGCAGATTTATCTTTAACATTAGCAGAGGCCGAAGATAAAACTTACTTTATTACCGTTGACAACTTCATTCTTAGGACTGACACCATTAATCCGAGAATACACTTCTTTTATTGCAGGAGATCAGCAGACAGGCAGACGGCCCACTTGATGGGATCCAATTATCAAAACTATTAAGACCCAAACCCAGCAAAAACCAGCTGCCAGACCTCAAGACACTGTGAGCTCTTTCTGCGTACAACGGAACACAAACCAACTTGACTGATAATTACTTTTATTTTTCCTTCCACCCATTTTAATATTATATAAAATTATTAGAGCTAGGCATGTTTGCTGAAGAGTTTCTTGCACCGCTTCTTCTCTTCAAGCCATAACATGTTGCGAAGCGGTAGTAAATTAGATTAGGCTCCCATAGATTAAATAATAACCATAAACAAAATTAAAAATTAAATAATTAAAATTAATAAGTTGGCGGGAGGCTAAATAAAACTTTAACAATACTCGTTGACACTTGACATCTTTGTCTTCCGTGATCACGGCCACTGAAAAGTGGCCGAAACGTCGGAAAAACCAAAATCAAATAAAATTATCGCGCTTAAAACCGTTAAAACGTAGTTTTATTATAATGACTAAACAGATATACAATGCAAAAGTGGATGGATGCAGAAGTCGTGGAAGGCCACGACACACCTTCCATGATCAAATTGATCGTGTACTAGCAGAAGGTGATGTCAGGAGCCTTAAGAACAGACGAGCGTGCATGACAAGAGCTATTAATGTCAAAGAAGCAATTGAGGTGTGTAAGAATAAGCCTAAATGGCGCTCTGTTGTTCGTGCCTGGGGTGGCAAGGGAACTGGCGTGAAGTTATGTATGTATGTAAATTTTTATTGTACTGCGATTTGCCCCGGGAAATTCACTTCATTTTATATCGCAAACTATCCCATCTCCCGGTTGAAAAGTATCTACGCCCATTTTCGGTATTGAAACTACACATGTTTTTATTCGTGCAGGAACGGAGAAAGAATACAATTTCCTGCAGCCGGGCGGCCTGTCGTAAGAGGCGACTTAACAACCCACAGCTAGGTGGCAGGGCATTTACCCGACTGGAGGCTACCACCCCTGGTTTAAAGTATGTCGCCAGGAAGTCAGTCAAAAGGAATGGCGCAACCAGTAAAGCTTTAGACATATAATATAGTATATGTAGTATTAGCTTTTAAAGAAATAGATTATAATACCATGTAATCTAATAGTAGATAGCCATAAATAAGTAATAATAAATAGTAATAAACATAAATGTAATATAAACATAGATATATAACAGATGAAAACATGTATTAGTAGTAAAATTATAGTTAAGAGTGAATGTAAGAACACTAGTAAGAATAAGACTTTTGTAACATAAACATATGTATAACATGTAATAGAAATAAGATTATTAAGAGAAGAAAAGAAAAGAAAAAGAAAGAAAATAAATAAAAATTCCCAACCCTTTTTCCTATTCTGTAGTTAAAATTAGATTAAAAAATTAAAAGAGACACGAAAAAGAAAATGCTCTGTGTTGCACAATGATGGAGGTAGTTGGCGAATTAATAATAAAAAAAAAAAAAGTATGTCGCCATAACAACCTTGAGTTGTGTTTCGGCATTAGTGATTAGGTTCCAATCTCCCTTAAGAGAGCAGCAGCGCATTTGTAGCACCTTTGGTGTTGCAAATGTTCATAGGCGATGGTAACCGTTTTCCATCAAAATAGCAAATATCACGTGAAAATAAATATAACCCGCTAGATTTTTCAGATTTCAAAAAATGAGAACTTAAAATTTAAACACAGCAAAATATTGTTGCCTACCTGCACTCGGGACAAATGTGTTATGAAAATACGTCGCATACATTTAAAGTGTTCCTCACTCCTGCGATATTAAAAAGCAAACATTTTAAAGCGACGTTAATATATTTTCGCATGCATTTGCACAGCGCCGCGATTCCTTGCTCTCCGCTGAGAGCGATCTAGCGTGCTCTAGGGCTGCCAGGTATATTATTTCTATAGTGGGAAATAATAATATAAAAAGGAAGAAATAGCTTTTTTATTGCAGGAGGACAGCAAACGGCCCATTTGATGGAAAGCGGTTACCATCGCCTATGGACATTTGCAACCACAAAGGTGCTACAAATACGCTACTGCTCTCTTAAGGGAGACTGTAACCTGGTCACTAATGCCGGAACACAACTCAAGGTTGTTATGGGGATATACTTTAAGACCAAGGGTGGTAGCTATCCAGTCGGGCAATAGCCTTACCACCTGGCTGTGGGTTGTTTTGTCGCCTTTTACGACAGACCGCCCCAACGCAGGAAATTGCATTCTTTCTCCGTTCCTGCACGGATAAAGCTGAAGACTATATGAACTTAAGGCGCAGTGCTTTCTTATAGCCTGCCATAATAGTGTTACGAGTTGCAGGACTCGAATTAAAATGCCGTTGGAATTATTATAGAGTTTATTAGAACTATACAAACACGTATAACACAGGTACAAATATAACTGAACACAACCAGTTCAAACGTAATGCACGATTCAATAACACGCGCAAAGTCCGTCACTAAATAGATTACCGAATGTACACACGTCTTACTTCGCTCGTGGTTATCGCTTGACTGCCCCATCTCTCAGTTGGGGCATTGCTTTATACTGTACCGATGCAATATGTCTGCCCGGCCGCGTGGACCGAATTTCTTAGAATCAGCTTGTATTTTAAAGCCGGGACACCTGGAAATGATCACAATACAACAATAGGCCGTAAAAGATTACAATGCACAATGGGCTGTTTTTTTATCACACAATTTAAACACAAAATAAACAAAAGAAGTTCAAATGCCGAAAGGTAATAAAATGCAGGTGTGAATTTGTCTTTGTCGGTCGTAATAATAGTATAATTTCGGTATCATTTACCCAAATATCTTAGACCTACCTATTACATTAAAGCTTATGTTTATCTGATCATCACATATAGTAAAATATATCTGGAAAAAATATTTTATACTGCCATCAATAGTAATTGTTCACTAATATTAAAACCCCATTTAAATTGGTTTGTTTAGCTAGTAATAGGGCATTAATATGCTCATGAGGAATTGGTGATCATCTTATCTTATACTGGTATATAAAGCTGAAGAGTTTGTTTGTTTGAACGCGCTAATCTCAGGAACTACTGGTTTGATTTGAAAAATTCTTTCAGTGTTCGATAGCGCATTTATCGAGGAAGGCTATAGGCTATATATCATCACGCTAAGACCAATAGGAGCGGAGCACCGATGAAGAATGTTTCAAAATCGGGGGGTTTTTCCACTGTTCCACGGGGACGAAGTTGCGGGCAGAAGCTAGTTTACTATATTTGGTATTTGAATATAACTTTCTTTTTTTGGTGCATGATTTTTTTCTTAGTGATTAGTATTTTTTTTTGTAAGAGAGCTTAGGGTCCCAAAGTATTTTTTGGTTAGTTATAATATTTGTTGCCTTACATTATCTTGCTTAACTTGCTTCGAGTTTAACATATATTACATTAAAACATAACAAAGTCAATACAATCATATTTATAATGCCAGTCTGGACATGACATAATCAGCATTATAACCTAGTCTTGATTTAAATTATTATCACTTGTAAAGCTTTTTAGTGCTTGGCTTGACTTTTTACATACCAGAGAGAAAGGTATGTTTACGTATGAACAAGGTAATATTATACTAATATATAAAGCTAAAGAATTTGTTTGTTTGAACGCGCTAATCTCAGGAACTACTCATCTGATTTAAAAAATACTTTCATTGTTAGATAGCCCATTTATCGAGGAAGGCTATAGGCTATATATCATCACGCTAAGCCCAATAAGAGCGGAGCACCAATGAAGAATGTTTCGTAATCGGGGGGTTTTGAAATCAAATTCCACGCGAACGACGTCGCGGGCAGAAGCTAGTGTTCTAATAAGACTAAGTTTTTTTGTTTGTCGTGGACTGTGGGTTACAAACTTCTCTCTAATATCCTTAAAATTAAAATGCGAATGTATACATGTTATTATATTGTTACGTGCGAGCGGGGGGATGTATAAGATTGGAAGAAAACACCAGTTGTTTTTTCTAGCTAAACGCTTGTATTGACTTACACAGCCGTACGTGATTCTTCCCTGCAGGGTTGGCCTTCACGTACAACTAACAACGCACTGACCCGACGATGAGATGTTTACTTACAATACCGTCGTCGATATTGCGCAGACCACCTCCTGCTTCTGCGGTGCTTACCTCCGAATATATCGCGTGTAGCTTGCTTCTGGATCTCCTCTTAAAGTACCTTAAGCTCCTCCTTCACTGAACTGTCCACTAAACTTCTCTTCTACATATATATATTGTTTAATAAAATTACTATTTTTTTTCACAGTATATTTATATGTATGTATGTATTTGTGTATATGCTGTATGTATTTATGTGTACACGAACATATATATATATATACAATATCTATAAAGATGTTATTGGGTAAAGTTTATGGAGGTTGGCACTGAAAGTCAGAGCTATATCGGGTAGTTGTCAACCTCGTTGACTAAAAATCTCGACGTGCAAGCCTTAGTTATTTATTAATTACATATGTTTTTGTGTTTTATGTAAAAATGTTGTGAATGTATTATTTGTCTTTTATGTATAGCGTCGTATTTTTATTTAGTCAATAAATCTTTTCTGTCCTTCTTTCTTCTCTTCCAACTCTGTAAGCTCATCACTATCTTTTATTACACTCCTCTTCCAACTCTTACGTATCACACTTGTCGCTTCGTAGTCTTGAACTGGACTCCCCGATAGGTGCTTATATACCCGGAAGAATCTTCTGGAACCCATAATTTCGATCTTCCTTTTCCATTATTCTTTTATTTACTATCTATCCCTTTCTTAACATCTATCTATCTCTGTCTTTTCTTTCCGGGATCTTATATCCTACAATTTCGATCTTCATTTCGTTATTCTTTTGTTCATCGTCTATCCCTTTCTAAAATGTATCTGTCCCTGTCTTTTCCTTTCAGAATCTTCTACATTTTTCCGAAACTTCTTAATCCAACTAAATCGTTCCACCATCACTCGCCACACTATATAATTTTTTGTGAGTACAAATTGGCCAAATAGAGTAGAAAATAATATGGGCGCCACTTTCGCAAATATGTCTATACTGTAGCAATTCTAATAAGTAATATTACCACCATCGCCATTATCATGTCAATTCATTCCTGGGGTTGTCTGGAAGAGATCTCTTTTCAGAAGAATATTTAAATGACAAAAATTCATTTACATAGCACCTAGCTCCAACCTCTTATACTAAATTTTGTATAACGTTTTTATTTTTTATTTTGCCATGCTTGTAAGGAATTTGTGGAAATATATTGCAGCATAACATTTTAGCACGTCATGTCATTATTATAACTATAATATTATTTTTCTTTCCTTTTATTGTCTTGGTCTTATTGAGTATGCATTGTTTGCTACAACTCCATTAATTCTTCAAAAAGTGATTCTGTAACATACTTCTGTACAATACTTATTAAAAAAAAGAATTTGAGATATAAATAGAATATGAAATATAAAGAAAATCAATATTTAGCTAGACGTGTTGCTGGGGAGTTTCTTGCCGCTTCTTCTCCTTTACAGCATCAACACGTTGCGAAGCGGTGTACATAGAAAATGAAGTAAAAATAAATAAAAATTAACTTACATGTATGACCTTCAAAAAGTGTTCTCCAGTGGAACTTATTTTGAATAAAAACTTTTGAATTTGAATTTGAATTAGCGATAAGACCGCCCTTTGTACATAACTAGATATAATTTTAGTCTTTAAGTTCATGTTTGTATTGGTGTACAATAAAGAGTTATCTATCTATTACCTCAAGAGTAATTTTGATGCTTGCTAGTAATTTTTAGTATTACATCAATCATCGTGCAAGTATCAAGTACATAGCTTTATGTACGTCATGTCGAATTTTGATAAAAACATTTTTACTACAAATTTAACTAGACAACCTTGATAAACTTTGGAAAGCTCTGCTCGTCTGAAATTTGATACTGTTATATACATATTTAATTATTGTTAATGGACTTTAGATTTGGTTAAAATTAAAATAACATAGATAAATTCGCTTTGTTTACAATTCACTAATATTAACTACAAATAAGATAAGATATTGATTGGTCTTCATCTTTTCTTTTCTTTCACCATACCCCAATTACTTGGGGTCGGCACAATATGTCTTTTCCTTCCACACTCTTCTATTCTGACATACCTTTTCTGTCACACCGCATATCATCATGTCCTCCTTCACACAATCCATCCATCTTTTTTTTTGGGCTACCTTTAAATTTGTACCCATCCATCTTGTAGTTTAACATTCTTTTTGTCACGTGACTTTCATCCCTCCTCATTATATGCCCATACCAACTTAATCTTCTTCCTCTCAATTTTTCAGTCACAGGTGCAACTTTCAAAGATCCCCTTATGTACTCATTTCTCACCTTATCCATTCTTGTAACACCACACATCCATCTCAACATTCTCATCTCAGCTGAGTGGAGACGTTTGTAGTTTATCACTTTAGTGGCCCAAGTGATTGGTAGAAGGCAAAAATATTTTACACGGTATGGTCAGGTTATAAATGTGTTCTGGTCATGCTCTATGGTCGGAATGTTGGACTACTAAAGTGATAAACCAAAACGTCTCCACGCAGCTGAGATGAGAATGTTGAGATAGATGTGTGGTGTTACAAGAATGGATAAGGTGAGAAATGAGTATATAAGGGGATCTTTGAAAGTTGTACCCGTGACTGAAGAATTGAGTGGAAGATTAAGCTGGTATGGGCATATAATGAGGAGGGATGAAGGTCACGTGACAAAAAGAATGTTAAACTACAAGATAGATGGGTACAAATGTAAAGGTAGATCAAAAAAAAGATGGATGGATTGTGGTGAAAGATGATATTGTTACGAGTTGCAGGAGTCGAATTAAAATGCCATTGGAATTACTACGGAATTTATTAGAACTATAAAAACACGTATAACACAGGTACAAATATAACTGAACACAACCAGATCAAACGTAAAGCACGATTCAATAACACGCGCAAAGTACGTCACTAAATAGATTACCGAATGTCCACAAGTCTTGCTCCGCTTATGGATATCGCTCGACTGCCTCGTCCATCAATCGAGGCACTGCCTGGATGCAATATGTCTGCTCCGCCGCGTGAGCGAATTTCCTAGAATCACATCTGGCTAACGACTGCCATAAAAGATTACAATACACAGTGGGCTGTTTTTTGTAATCACAAATTTAAAACACAAAGTAAACAATTTTATCCGTGCAGGAATGGAGAAAGAATACAATTTCCTGCGGCCGGGCGGCCTGTCGTAAGAGGCGACTTAACAACCCACAGACAGGTGGTAGGGCATTTGCCCGACTGGATAGCTACCACCCCTGGTCTAAAGTATGTCGCCGTAACAACCTTGAGATGTGTTCCGGCATTAGTGACCAGGTTCCAGTCTTCCTTAAGAGAGCAGCAGCGCATTTGTAGCAACTTTGGTGTTGCAAATGCCCATAGGCGATGGTAACCGCTTTCCATCAAGTTGGCCGTCTGCCTGTCTGCTGATCTCCTGCAATAAACGAAACAAAAGAAGTCCAAATGCCGAAAAGGTAATAAAATGTATTTCTACAGACGCAGGTGTGCATTTGCCTTTGTCCGCCTTGCCTTTGTTACCTCGGTCGTAACGATATGATGATATGTGGTGTGACAGAAGATGTATGTCAGACTAGAGGAGTATGGAAGGAAAAGACATATTGTGCCGACCCCAAACAATTGGTATGCTGAAAGAAAAGAAAGAGAGATATGGTCTGGTTATAAATAAAATGTATTGTAATAGATATAACGTCCAATTGTGCAAAGGAGAAAAATTACATACATACATAACTTCACGCCAGTTCCCTTGCGGGGTAGGCACGAACAATTAAAAATTAAACAAAATTTTAAGGGTTTGAGAAGTTAGCCGTTGATTGCTTTTAGAGAATGGAATGCAGAGCACGTATAAGCATGGTCGTCGGCCGCGGGCAACCAACTCGGGTCGATCCCGAGTGAAGTTCGTGCATTCGATCATTCTCTATAAGGAGTGAGAGAAGATGTCCATCACATTTTGTTTGAATGTGTGCGCGTCGAGCCTCAGAGACGTGACAAATTTGGCGTTAGAACGTCTAGTTTAGGCTTTTTTAACAGTATTCTGGCCTCACCGCTATCCGATGAGGCCAGAATGCTGTTTAAAATTATTTCCTTTTATTTAAGTCGTCGAAATTAATTGTTAATGTTGGTTTCATATATTTTTGGGAGCAATAACGGGGGTGACATTTTCTTTTTGAAAAAAACCCTCATAAATAAATAAAGATTAAAAAAAAAAAAACATTCTCTATGTACTTAATCAGCTATTATTCATTAAAGAAGCACGCAGGTAAATACACAAATATTTTTACATTTTATACGTATATTTAAATTATATTATTTATTATTTGTATTTAACTGATTTCATTTTACAGGCAACACCGAGCGGGCCGTTGATACAACGAATTTTGTCGTCAATATGTATATTCTTTTTAATTCTGAGTATATGACAAGTGAATGAGTGTCAACCCTGACACATCTTAGCGCAGACTGTATGGTAAATGAGGCGAACATTTCACCGGCTTTTAACGAACACTTAACTACGTATGAATTATAGTTAGAAACTCGAGCCATCGGCGAAGGGGGCGATGCGAGCGTTTAATTTCATTAAGTGGAATTTCTCTTTTATTTCTCTTTATCGGTAAATCGTTTCGCTAAACTAGGAAAATCAGGCTCTACTTTCTACCTTCATTTCGAAAATGAGGCTATATTTGCATCATCGGATAAAGGGTTACAGGAGATGGTAACAACTATCGGTGAGTGTCTTGAGAGGTTTGAAAATTAATATGAACAAGACGAAAGTTATGTTCTTGAAAGAGATGAAAGTTTGACAATTTGCAATATACATATAGGAAACCAAAAGTTAGAGCAAGTCAAAGAATTTTTTACCTAAGGTAAAGAGAAAGAAAGAAAGAAAAATATTTATTGTCGCGAATGAATGCACATAAAATTAAAAAATAAACTAAATTAACAGAATATCACTCATAAAACATGAAGCCATAAATACTAGCGGTCCCGGCAGACGTTGTCCTGCCTTTAAAAAATAAAATTCTAGAACCCGATCCCAGAGCCACGTACCGATTGTAATTGCGAATCTAAACCATCCGGGAACCCACTCAAACACACAAAAACAAAATCACCAAAATCGCTCCAGGTGATTAGGAGGATTCCAGAAACCGATCTCAGCGCCACCTACCGGTTCTAATTGTGAATCTAAAAGAGTAATATATATTTTTTTTATTCTAGGTCATGACAAAATAAGATTAAAAATCTTGCCAAAAGATTTTAAAGTTTATAATTAACAAATAAAAAATAGGGGTTGATCATAGAGGGGTGAAAATTTAGGGTTGTATATATTTTTGTATGTTGTATCATAAAAAAATAGAAATTAAAAATTTTGTCTAAAAAATAAAAAAATATTTAGGGGTGGACTACCCCTAACATTTAGGGGGATGAAAAATAGATGTTGGCCGATTCTCATAGATACCGGATAAGCACAAAAAATTTCATCAAAATCGGTCAAGCCTTTTCGGAGGAGTATGGCAACGAAAACTGTGACACGAGAATTTTATATATTAGATACAGCTTTAAAATATCAATATACATAACACTCACGGCAATAAGGCTGGTAACTCAGCATTACGCTGTGTCAAGAACTGACAGTGCTGATTTTCAGTACCAGCCTCCATCAAGTCACAAGTAACCCAAACAAATAACTTCTTTTTGCCCTTTTGAAGCAAATTTAAAACAATTTTACTTAATACTAACAACAATCAAACATCTCCTATAGTCCCGATATTGTACTTTCGAATAATACATTTTAATAATACTATTATAAGTATACATACATACATACAAGGTGCATGTTTACCAGAGACGGACGGCATGAAAATGACATAGGAAGAAGAGTACATATATACATACATAGCTTCACGCTAGTTCCCTTGCGGGGTAGGCACGAACAACAGAGCGCCATTCAGGCTTATTCATGTACGCTCGTCTGTTCTTAAGGCTCCTGACATCACCTTCTGCTAGTACACGATCAATTTGATCATGGAAGGTGTGTCGTGGCCTTCCACGACTTCTGCATCCATCCACTTTTGCATTGTATATCTGTTTAGTGATTCTTTCATCATGATTCTTTCCACATGCCCAAACCTCCGGAGCATTCCTTTCCTTACCTTCACCCCGACACTCTCTTTCAGACCAACTCTCTTTCTTACTCCGCAGATTTTGCGCAGTGCTCGCCTCTCGACCGCGTTTACTCTACTTTCATGCTCTCTGTTCCATACGCAAGGGAAGAAGAGTAGTTGCAGATAATAAGGTGAATGGCGCGCTAAGCTCTTTCATGAACAGCCAGTGAGTGTCTGTGAAGGCACGTTTGGCTATCCAACAAGACGTGTTGGTGCCAACGCGAATATATGGCAGTGAAAGTTAGGTATGGCAGAAGAAGCAAGAAAGTAGGATAAACGCAGTTGAAATGAGAGCTTTGAGAAGAAGTATATGTGAGGTAAGGATGAATGGTCTGATTAGGAACAGTGTAATAAGGGAACGTTGTGGATTGAAAGATATAATAACAAGAGGACTTACCAGGTGGTAGGGCATTTGCCCGACTGGATGGCTACCACCCCTGGTCTAAAGGATGTCGCCATAACAACTTTGAGTTCTGTTCCGGCATTAGTGACCAGGTTCCAGTCTCCCTTAAGAGAGCAGCAGCGCATTTATAGCACCGTTGGTGTTGCAAATGTCCATAGGCGATGGTAACCACTTTCCATCAAGTGTGCCGTCTGCCTGTCTGATAAACTCCTGCAATTAACAAAAAACTTTTTTTTAACAAAACCAAAACCGACTTCACACTAAAAACCAAAAAAAAAAAAATTAACTGACTTCTTTCTATAACGTCTTGAAGTTAAGTTTTCGCGACTTGTATACATAATAAAACTACGTTTCAACGGTTTTAATCCCGGTAATTTATTTGATTTTGCTTTTACCGACGTTTCGGCCACTTCAGTGGCCGTGATCACGGCACACAAAGATGTCAAGTATCAACGAGTATTGTTAAAGTTTTATTTAGCCTACCGCTAACTTGTTAATTGTACTTGTCTTGAAGTTAATTGAAATAGCGGTTCAAATTATGAAGTAAATTTTTTTGAAAAATAATTGAATGCTCTAATAATGTTTCCTAGCCAAATGACAATAACTACATAGTTAAAGCTTGTCATATTTACTGAACTGTTTTACGTAAACATACACTTGGCTCAATTTATTTATTGCATGAGTTCATACATACATACATACATAACTTCACACCAGTTCCCTTGCGGGGTAGGCACGAACAGCAGAGCGCCATACAGACTTATTCTTACACACCTCACATGCTTCTTTGACATTCATAGCCCTTGTCATGCACGCTCGTCTGTTCTTAAGGCTCCTGACATCACCTTCTGCTAGTACACGATCAATTTGATCATGGAAGATGTGTCGTGGCCTTGCACGAGTTCAATTTGATGGAAAGCGTTTACCATCGCCTATGGATATTAGTAATACCAATGGTGCTATCAATGTGCTGCCGCCCTCTACAGGGATACTGGGAACTGGCTACTAATTCCGGAACACAATTCAAGGTCGTTATGGCGGCATACTCTAGACCAGGGGTGGTAACATACGAAAGAAAGAAAGAAAGAAAGAAAGAAAATATTTTATTTAGAACAAAAACTAAATTAATGTAAATAGAAAAAAAAACAAAATAAGTCCTAAATTGGACCCAGTCTCAGCATAATGCTAGCCAACAAGGACTAGCGCTGTTCTTCCGTCTGGGACCAAAAAGTGAAGTCACGGTGGACAATACAACACATAACAACAAATAAATATATAGAATAATTAAAGTTGAATGAAATGTAGACTAAATATATATATATATATATATATATATATATGTATAATTTAAAAACGTAATACCTACATATATAAAATAACAGTAGCAGCAACGAAACAAAATATATCTATCTATGAATTAACCAAATTTTATTAAATTAAAATAAATAAATTCATAGTCATATAGCACTTGTGTCGTGCCTGAGATCACATTGTGCGTATTGATGAGCATTTAGAAATGTCTTGAGTTTGAACCTGGTTCGAACTCAAGACATTTCTGTCTCAACGACTGGTTGCGCCGAGGAACACCTCCATGTAAATTCTTCCTCTCCATCCTCGCCATCAAGAAAAGAGTAAACTTTTAAACGAAGAATGCGTAGAACAAGAAAAACATTAGGAGTGATTGTCACTGCTGTTACCGCACTATGTATAAAAATACGTATAAATTGTTGGAACACATATAATAAAGAAATAAACTGTTATAGCCACATTTAATTATCAAAGCATAATCCTAGTGAGTGTGTGAACCCCCGGGGGACGAGCGCAGTGTGGCGGCGGACTGGTGGCGAGGTGAGTCCTTCCTTGCTTCTTCCTCCACGTCCCTTTGCCTTCTCCCGGCCATCGCATCGCGCCCGCATACGACAAGTCGCCCCGCCGCAAGAAATTGTATTCTTTTTCGGTTCCTACACGGACACAATATAGTCTGTATAGCAGCTAGCTGACATTCGCAATACGTGCACTTGCGTCGCGTCCCAAATGTACCAATATCGGCGATATGAATGTTGCTAATGGCGGATGATTTATTTGTGGCGCAAGGAAGAAGGGGCTGCTTGGCGGATGGCCAACAGACTAACTGCGGCCGAGCACGGGATTTGGCAATTTGAGAATGCGACCACATTAACACAGCGTGGTGCAAGTATAAGAGGTAGCGGGTAACAAACACAAACCTATTGTATTGGATCTAAGATTTTAATGTTGGTCAAGAAATCTTGCATCGATTCGATTATCGACATAAAAATAATAATTATATATATAAATTACGTGTTACGTTGTTGGCCCGCGCTGGTCTCCTAAACTACTTGACCGATTTTAATCAAATTTACACTTGGATTAGTAGCTTACATTTGGACCCGGTAGGTGGAGTTGGAATCGGGTTCTAAATTTTATTTCTTCAGGGCAGAATAACGTCTTCCGGGACAGCTAGTATATATATACATTTATATATATACCACAGTAGACAACTGTGATGGAAAGTGTTAATCGTCACGTATGGACATTAGCAATATCAGAGGTGCTGACGCCCATAGCTAGCGCGATTAGCAACTAGGCGTCGGACGGAATGCGGGTATAGGAGGCCGAAAAAACTGAAAATGACTACTGCTGATACTATCTCTTCAAGAAAAATTATCAATTCAGCCACTCAGCTATATTGTACTCTCTTTGTTATACTCTTTAAATGTATAGTACATTTATAAATAATAATCATACAGTCCATTATTACGTCGAATTTTCATTTACAACCCGAGGTGCAACTGCCACCAATAGTTTTTTGGTACTTCGCCGCCGGATAGAAGAATCGCAAAGAAGAAACGAGCAGTGTCTTTTGCTCCATCGAAACCTCAAGAAAGAAGAAAGACCAACTCTATACGGTCTCGTAGCGGCACCCTAAAGAAGAAAGAAGATTATTATAGAAGATCATCGTGGGCAGCCCGGACTACGTACTAGGAGACCAAGAGTTCCTGCCGGACTACGTACCAGGAGACCAAGAGTTCCTGCCCCGGACGCCGAGGCTACGCGTCTGCAGGATCAAGACCGGAAGAAAGAATAACGTTACTTCGTACCGTGACCGAGTGACTGTCCACCTAACGGTGCCAAACGGCCAGTTCACAAAGTCGTAGACGGTGCGCTGTTTCCAGTTAGGTCGGTCAAAGGTCTCAGTGTTTAGTGTTTAGTGTAGTAAATTAGGATCGTCGGTTATACACACACATATATACACACTGGTCAGGGTAGTCGGTCATACGTGTTAGGCTAAGGCAAGGACCGAAGATGCCGAACACCAGGAGCAAGACCGCCGAAGACAGAGTGCAGAGAGCGTATCAAGAACCCCCCGCGTCGCCGTCCGTACATATATCCGCGTCCGCGTCCGCGCCGAACGTATCGCGACCCGCGTCGCCCGGAATGCAACAGACGACGACCGCGCAAGTACACACCGCGATTCGTACTGAACGCCAATCGCGATCACCGTCCGTCCGATCACACCGTTCGCAGCTCAGCGCCGCCACTTTGGTGAGGCAAGTGGAACTGGAAGCAGAAGAACAAATCGCCGCAATCCGTCGGGAGGAGCTCCGGTTACAAGTGTCGCTGATCAAGAAGAGGGTCGCTGCGAACATAGCCGCCCTCAAGGAGCAGACAGACGGGAACAGCGTGTGTGAAGACGATGGGGTGGAAACAGAGAGAAATATAACAGAGTGGTTGAAGAATACCCGCATACGGGGGGAGTCGCCGAGCGCAGGCGACAGGACCGAGCCCGGAACGAGAGGAGCCGGACCGCGACCACCGTTAGACGCTGCGGGAAGAGCAAGGGAAGAGTATCCAATGGCGCGGGACCGGTCTGCAGAAACGAACGACCAGACCGCTCGTGTGACGTTCAGAACGCCGCGCAACGCAAGATCGCCGACGCCGACCAGATCCAGGGATCGTGGAATCGACCGTCTAGCAGACGTACTGGAGCGCATGACACGCAACAGGCCGACACCGCGACAGTGCCAGGAGCTGCCTACCTTTAGCGGGGCCCCGGGAGAGTGGCTACCGTTTAAAGCTGCAATGCGCGAGTCGACGAGCTTACACGGATTTTCACCTGCGGAGAACTTAGGCCGTCTACGCACTTGCCTTAAAGGCGAAGCAAGGGAGTGCGTGACAGCCCTGCTGTATACCGCCGTGGACCCTGCGATCATTATGAAGACGCTGGAGCGCTGCTATGGACGTCCAGAGATCATAATCAGTCGCGCATTGGAAGACATCAAGAAGTTGCCACGATCGGGTTCGTCTGCCAGCGAACTCAACAGCCTAGCCACCAAACTGCAGAATATAGTGACGGTCATCTCGTGTGTCGACAACAAGGGATATTTACTTAACCCTATGTTGACACGACAAGTCGTCGAGAAGCTCAGCCCGCATCTACGAACGAAATGGTGCGACTTTGCAGATGAATTCTCGAGCCGAGACGAGCCGGAGATTATGACACTATCGAAATTTCTAACGGGCGAAGCAGACAGAGCAATGAAGTATTCTTTCATGACGTCATCACTGCCTACGACGAGTGTAAACGTCACTAAAGAAAATAAAGTGAAGCCGCCGAGGATGAACGAGCGTCGCCGTGTGTATGCTACAACGGAAGCCAAGATCGTGTGCTACTGTTGCGGAGCTGAGCACCAGACAACGCAGTGCGGCAAGCTGGCTTCGATGTCGTTGCCAGCCAGATGGGAGTGGGCCAAGGAAACGAGAATATGTTTTTTGTGCCTACTAAGTAAACACAGACGGTTCCGTTGTAAGGCGAGGAAGTGCGGTGTTAATGAATGCCGCGAGCCGCATCACGCACTTCTACACCAACGAAGGGAAACTGGAGCCGTCAGTGGACCGATCGACCGAGCGGAGTCGGTCAGTCAACCGGCCGACAGAGAGGAGTCGGTCATGACGGCATCGGCACACAATTCTAACACCGAGAGAAGAGTGTTATTGAAGGTGTGTCCGATTACCGTCAAGGGGCTTAACGGAAAGGAAGTGAGCACGTACGCGCTGCTGGATGAAGGGTCCACGATCACGCTCGTCGACGAGGAGATAGCCGGGATGCTAGGGGCAGATGGCCCGAGGAGGCCATTGAACATTCACGGCATCACGTCGAGCCAGCGGGAAGCGGAAAGTAGGATGGTGAGCGTCGCGGTGCGCGGAAGAGCGCAACCGCACTACCATCCTATCAAGGCGCGCACCGTGAAGAAACTCGCACTGGGAACTCACTCCGTTAAGTCTGAAGTCATACGACAGTTACACCATTTGAAGACGCTTCATATAGACGACGTGTGTTTTATGAACGCTAAACCACGCGTATTGATTGGAGCTGACAACTGGCATCTGATCGTGACTAGAAAACTGTTGGCAGGAAAGAAGAGCCAACCAGCCGCTTCCCTGACACTCATGGGGTGGGCCGTACACGGCATCACACCCGGGAAAGCAGTGAAGACGGGAAACGGCAGAGTATTACACGTCCGAACGTGGCAAGATAAAGAGCCGCGGGAAAAGGACGAATTATTCGAAATAGTGAAGTCTCATTTCGATATCGACGCACTCGGCATATCGAACAAGGTGAAACCTGTAGCGGAAGAACAACGGGCGCTGAAGATATTTTCAGAAACCGTGAAGAAAATCAACGGCCGCTTCGGAGTTAGACTGCCCTGGCGAAACGATGACGTCACCATGCCACCGAGCTAAGACATAGCGGTGCGCCGTCTGTGCGGGATCGAGTGCACAGTGTACAAATCGCCGCAGTTTAAACAAGCATACACAGCCCAGGTCAACAGGCTACTAGCAAAAGGATACGCCGAGCCTTGCGAACGAAGCCACGAAGGAAACCAACGCATGTGGTACATGCCTCACTTCGCCGTTACGAACCCGAATAAGCCTGACAAAGTGAGACTGGTATTTGACGCTGCCGCCCGTTCAAACGGGGTGTGCATGAACGATGCGTTACTGGATGGGCCAGACTTACTAGGCGCCGTACGCGGAATCCCGTTCAGATTCCGGGAAGGAAAGATTACCGTGACGGAAACTACAGCGAATGTAATATGGGCACAGAACGAGTTTGCCCAGGTTGCTACGAAAATGAACAGTCTCATTGAATGCAGACTGCCATGGCAACAAGACGGAGTCGTTACGCCGCCGAGTTACGACGCGGCGTCACGCCGTCTGCGCAGGAACGAGCGCAAGATGAAAAGAAGGTGCCATGGATGGAATAAAGACGTCGTAAACATGCAATTACACGTCTTTACGGACGCCAGCGAACAGGCCTACGCAGCAGCGGCTTACTGGCGCTTTGAGCAGCGCAACGGGAACGTCGGCGTCACTTTAATCGCGGGAAAAGCGAAAGTGGCCCCGATGAAGGCGCAAAGCATCCCGCGGATGGAGCTACAAGCCGCGCTAATAGGAGCCAGGTTAGCGGCGGAAATAAAAAAGGAACATAGTTTCAAGCGTTATGACGTCATCTTTTGGAGCGACTCGAAGACCGTTCTTCACTGGATAAGAAACGACTCGGTACGATATACCCCATACGTTGCACACAGACTGAGCGAAATCGGCGAAATAACCGAGTCTGAGCAATGGCGATGGGTGCCGACAAGTTACAACGTCGCCGACGACGCAACCAGGATTAACGTCTCGAGTATGAAAACGGACGACCGCTGGTTTAAAGGCCCGGAATTTCTCCATGGACCCCCGACGAATTGGCCGAAAGAAGAACCGACGGAAACCGAAGATGACGAGGTCGTGGTAACTTACACGACCGATGAAAAGCCACTCGTTGACGTCACAAGATTTTCGTCATACGGAAAATTGCTACGAGCGACCGCCTACGCGCTCGCCTTTATCGACAAGTGCAGACGAAGGACTCGCACTATGGAAACGCGACACATAGAGAGAGCTGAACGTTTACTCATTCGTCAAGCGCAACAGGAAAGCTTCCCGAAGGATTACGAGCGTTTGAAGAAAGGAGAACGCGTGTCACGTGACAGCCGGCTTTATAAGCTCGACCCCGAATACGGGGGGGACGGGGTAATAAAGCTAAACGGCAGGATCAATGCGGCCACCCTGCGCGAGCTTACCGGCAACCCACCGATCTTAGACGGGTCACATCACCTCACTCGGCTGATTATAAGAGGTGAACATGAACAGCATCATCACATAGGGAGAGAACATGTCGTAAACAACGTCCGGCAAAAATACTGGGTGCTACGAGTGCGACCTACGGTGCGAAACATCCTGCGGCAATGTACGGTCTGTCGTTTGAAGAAGACTGCGCCGACAGTACCGGTGAAAGGAAACCTGCCAAAGGACCGTCTAGCTGCCTACGCACGGCCTTTTACCAATTGCGGAATTGACTGTTTTGGCCCCATATGGGTGACCATAGGACGTCGCAAAGAAAAACGATGGGGAATGCTGTTTACATGTATGGTGACTCGTGCCATTCATATGGAACTTATAGCAAGCCTTAGCACAGACTCTGCTATCATGGCCCTAAGAAGGATGGGAGCACGACGCGGCTGGCCTCAAGTGATATGGTCTGATAATGCAACGAATTTCCATGGAGCGGACACAGAGTTACTAACGGCGTACGCGAGATGGAAGGAAGAGATGCCAGATCACGTAAAAGGGAGACACTTAGCGTGGCGTTTCATCGATCCCGGCGCACCGAACCAGGGGGGAGCTTGGGAACGGTTAATTCGGTCGGTGAAGACGGCACTCCACGCGACATTGGCGGAACAAGCTCCCAGGGAAGAAACACTTACGACTGTCATCACGGAAATAGAACATACCGTAAACTCGCGCCCGCTAACTCACGTGTCGGTGAGCCCTGAAGACGACGAAGCGCTCACCCCGAACCACTTTCTAATCGGGTCGGCGACGGGCTTGCCAATCACGGGAACGAACGAGTTAGCAGACAGGAAGACATGGATCGCCACTCAAGCTTTAGCGGACATGTTCTGGACTCGTTGGCTACGCGAGTACTTACCTACATTGGCACCGAGGGACGACGTAAGACGACGTGAGGAAAGCATACGTGTTGGAGACGTCGTTATCATTGCGGACGGTCTGTTGCCACGTAACGTATGGCCCCGGGGTCAAATCGAGCGCACTTATCGCGGACCGGACAACATAATACGGAGCGCGGACGTGCGAACGCGGGGAGGCATCTTCAGGAGACCAGTAAGGAGGCTCATCGTCCTGACGAGAAGAGATGGCTTCGAGGATCTGCGCCGGGGGGAGGATGTTGCGGACAGAGAGCACCCCCCTGACCCGCCCGCCGGAGCACATCTACACTCCGCGCCCCGCATACCGCCGACGCCCATAGCTAGCGCGATTAGCAACTAGGCGTCGGACGGAATGCGGGTATAGGAGGCCGAAAATACTGAAAATGAACCTACTGCTGATACTACTATCTCTTCAAGAAAAATTATCAATTCAGCCACTCAGCTATATTGTACTCGACTCTCTTTGTTATACTCTTTAAATGTACATTTATAAATAATAATCATACAGTCCATTAATACGTCGAATTTTCATTTACAAACCCGAGGTGCAACTGCCACCAATAAGTATGACTTAATATTTTTGTCTCAATGCTACTGAAAAGTGATCACAACGTCGGAATAATAAAAATCAAATAAATTACTGCACTTACAACCGTTAAAATGTAGTTTTATTCTAATTTTTATATTTTACTAAGGCATGTATATCATGTATGTATTTATTTATTATTAGATACTGCAACGGTAAAGTGAGAATAATGCAACATACCACTGTTCCTATCAAACTATGAATGAATGAATGAATGAAAACACTTTATTGTTCACCAAAAATTAAAACTACGTTCATAAAACTAAGTACAATAAATGTTGAACAAAGGGCGGCCTTATCGCTTAAAGCGATCTCTTTCAGGCAACCCCCTAAACTAAGGAAATTATTAACACAACAGTGGCGGTGAAGACAATAAATAATAAGAAACATTCCAAGAATAAGTAAAAAGGAAATAAATAAATAATAATATACTTTATATACTATACAAAAATAAGATATATCATACTATATATAGAATCAGCAGCATGTTTTAGACTTGCGAGGACCAAAGATATTTAGTAACCATAAATTTAAAAGACCATCAAAAGGTTATCTGGAAGAAATTGGTAATAGCGATAGCGACCGCCTATCGTATTGTAAACTGTTATATCTGTTGACTTTATCTTTCATGCAATGAATCATATAATTCATGTAAAATTAATAACAGGAAGAATGTATAGATTAAGAAATGACGAAATGACAACTGTAAATGCCATTTTTTTCTAATGAGACTTATTTTAAGAGCTCAACATTGACTCTGACTAAAATAGGTAGAAACGCAGGTCTTACAAGGCCCTTTTTAATAAAAAAAAAATTAAGATCTGAAACGATTTAGTTATATAATTTCTATTTAGACCGTTTTAGGATTCCTGAGGTTAATATTTTTGTATTATTCTCGTACATATATCCGTAGAGGAACAAAGAAAGAATTCAATTTCTTGCGACGGGTGGTCTGTCGTGAGGGGACATATGAACCCGCAGCCAGGTAGTATAGCATTTTCGCGTCTGGATGGCTACTGCACCTGGTCTAGAGTATGCCACCATCTTCAGTTGTGTTCCGGCATTAGTGGCCAGATTCCAGGTCCCTTTAGAGAGCGGAGTATCGATTTCCATCACGTGGACCGTCTGGCTGCCTGCTGAACTCCTGCAATAAAAAAATTTAACTGATTTCAAATATTATGATATATGAAGTCTAATTAATACTTTTTTTTATTAAATCCGTGGCTTTAGATACTTTCAACAGAATTTCAGAAATATTATAATGGCAACCCTATCACGAACACCATTTTGAACGTAATAGGAATATTTTTTTTTACTTGTAGGAGTTCAGCAGACAGGCAGACGGCCCACTTGATGGAAAGCGGTTAACATCGCCTATGGAAATTTGCAACACCAGACGTGCTACAAATGCGCTGCTGCTCTCTTAAGCGAGAACCTGGTCACTAATGCCGGAACACAACTCAAGCTTGTTATGGCGGCATACTCTAGACCAGGGGTGGTAGCCATCCAGTCGGGCAATGCCCTACCACCTGGCAGATACTGGCGTTTCTGACTTGGCCCACAAATAATTTTCAAAACTTATAACGAGACACCCTAATGCATTGTAATAGTTTCTCTTGAAACTGTTTATCGTTTCTAATGACATTTGTGTTGCTTGAAACGAAATCAAAATATTTTATTCCGAAACTTTGAAAATGACACGTGTTGCGATGAATTCTCAAATTAATTTCGTATTAAAGAGTAGACGATAAATTAATAAGTTAACAAATATAAATTTTATCCGTGCAGGAACGGAGAAAGAATACAATCTCCTGCGTTGGGGCGGCCTGTCGTAAGAGGCGACGAAACAACCCACAGCCAGGTGGTAGGGCATTTGCGCGACTGGATGGCTACCACTCCTTGTCTAAAGTATGTCGCCATAACAACCATGAGTTGTGTTCCAGCATTTGTGATCAGGTGCCAGTTTCCCTTAAGAGAGCAGCAGCGCATTTGTAGCACCTTTGGTGTTGCAAATGTGTATAGGTGATGGTAACTGCTTTCCATCAAGTGGGCCGTCTGCCTGTCTACTGATTCCTGCAATAAAAAAAAGACATTATTTTATTGATATTTTTTTTTACAAAATGGGTTTTTGTTATTAATTTACAAGATGTATTATATATTTTTTTTTAAGTATCCAACAGTATAACAATAAATTTAAGGCCTAACAATAAATCTAAACCAAAATTGGATACTTATAATCTAGAAAAACGAACAGAAACAAATGGTAAGCTGCACTACATAAAAAAATAATTATTCGATATATCCAATACTGTGAAACTTCTGACGGGAAAACTAAACGCAACTAAATGACTAAGTCTAAATACAAACATTACATTCCGTTTGAATCTTATTAATAAGTTTACTAACTACTAATGACTTAAATCTTTGTTTCGAAGAATTAAAAAAATTAAAAACTGGAAAAAACTAAATTTGAATAAAATAAAAAATAAATTTAAATTGAGTACAATCACAAATATTGTGGCGACCGAGGGTAGAACTTTCAGGCAGCGTAAGCCAGTCTCAAAACTTTTAGAAATAGGTAGAAGATTCTTCAAGGAAAAGACAAGGACAGATACATTTGAGAAAGGGACAGACGATGAACAAAAGAATAACAAAATGAAGATCGAAATTCTAGAATAAAAGGTTCAGGAAGGAAAAGACGGAGATAGATAGATGTTTAGAAAGGGATAGACGATGAACAAAAGAATAACGAAATGAAGATCGAAATTATGGGTTCCAAAAGATTCAAGGCTCATGGCAACAGTCCAGCCGAGGTAAAACTCCTTAGGGAGCTCCCTCGAGCAAGTTGCCCCCCCGGGCTCGAGCGCATTCGCTTCGTGAAGGCACTCGCCCCAAAAACCCCGGTAAAGTTGTAAGGTCTTCGGACCAACAACATAAAGTCAAGTCCAATAAAAAAAAAAATACGGGGTAGTTCAGTTAAAGACAGCAAAGCAACCAGTGCGATACAAGACAGTTGGTAGAGAGGTTAATTAGAAGATAGTGACGACTTTAGAGAGCTGGAAGAAGAGTTTAGCAGAGGACAGTTATGAGTTAAGTGGTCAGGTTTGTGAAAAGTTTAGTGGGCAGTTGAGTTAAGGAGTAGTTTAGCATATTTAAAAGGAGTTCCAGAAGCGAGTAACGTGCGGTAAATTCTAAGGTAAGCACCGCAGCAGCAGTAGGTAGTGTACGCAATATATTTTATCCGTGCAGGAACGGAGAAAGAATACAATTTCCTGCGGCCAGGCAGCCTGTCGTAAGAGGCGACTTAACAACCCACAGGCAGGTGGTAGGGTACTCGACTGGATGGCAACCACCCCTGGTCTAGAGTATGTCGCCATAACAACCTTGTATTGTGTTCCGGCATTAGTGACCAGGTTCCAGTCTCCCTTAAGAGAGCAGCAGCGCATTTGTAGCACCTTTGGTGTTACAAATGTCCATAGGCGATGGTAACCGCTTTCCATCAAGTGGGCCGTCTGCCTGTCTGCTGATCTCCTGCAATAAAAAAAAAACTGATATCTTTTACAGCTTCTGTCCTTAACACTATTTTTCTTTTACATATTTATTCATTACTAGCGGCCCGGCGCGGTTTCACCCGCGCTCTATCCCGCTCCCATGGTATATACCGCCATGTTATATAGCCTATGACACTCCCTGTTAACGTAGCTTTCCAACAGTAAAAGAATTTTTAAAATCGGTTTAGTAGATCCAGAGATTATCCCCTACAACGTCACAAACTTTACCTCTTTATAATATAAAAAATAAATAATATAACATATAATTTTGGTATAGAATATTTATTTGGCCTTTAAATATATCGAGTACAATGCAAGAAAACTTAACTTATTTTTATTGCATTCTACTCATAGTCCCTCAAGACTATAAGTAGAATACTGAGCCCAGATCACCGTCTTCTATGGGTAAGGTGCCCAGAAGGCTGGCTACGTTTCCTCGCTGCCTCGTATAGAATATTGGGGGTAATATTTAAGACAATCATGATACGTTTCAAGAGTTTGAATTTTAATTAATGGCTACCACCCCTGGTCTAAAGTATGTCGCCATAACAACCTTGAGTTGTGTTCCGGCATTAGTGACCAGGTTCCAGTTTCCTTTAAGAGAGCAGCAGCGCATTTGTTACAACTATGCTGTTGCAAATGTCCATAGGCGATGGTAACCGCTTTCCATCAAGTGGGCGAAAATTCTAGTAATATTATAATCTAAAATGCCAGGAGTATTTGAAATGACCCAAATACGTATTGTATATCCATTGGGCATTTGATACATGTTTGTGGTTTCCAGTGTCGAAACTTTAGGGTCATGGGGTCCTGAAGTTTATCGAGTCTGCCGAAACCTATCAATACGTTTGAAAGACTCTCGCATGACCCAAGGGCTGGCCTGTATCTCAGGCAACGTATTAGCGTTGCCATAGAGAGGAAATGGTTTATTCATTGTAAACTCAAAATACATTTTTTTTCTATTTTGTTAGAATTTAATTATTGTGGTTGCTATTTTTTATATTTTGATATATGACTATATTTTCGTGACCATTTTTTCCATATTGACCTTATTTGCACATTTACATATTATTGTATTTTTTTCTTGTAATAAATTGTTTGAGCCAAAATTTATATTATAATACTTATATTGGTGGCAGTTGCACCTCGGGTTTGTAAATGAAAATTCGACGTAATAATGGACTGTATGATTATTATTAAGTTATAAATGTACATTTAAAGAGTATAACAAAGAGAGTCGAGTACAATATAGCTGAGTGGCTGAATTGATAGTTTTTCTTGATGTAGTATGTAGTGTCAGTATCATATTTTTCAGTTTTTTCGGCCTCCTATATCCCGCATTCCATCCGACGCCTAGTTGCTAATCGCGCTAGCTATGGGCGTCGGCGGTATGCGGGGCGCGGAGTGTAGATGTGCTCCGGCGGGCGGGTCAGGGGGGTGCTCTCTGTCTGCAACAACTTATATAAATTATTCTATTGGGGCCGGAACAATATGCCTTTTTCTTCCACATTCCTTTATTCTGACATATATCTTCTGTCACACCACGAATCATGCAAAAGTGGATGGATGCAGAAGTCGTGGAAGGCCACGACACACCTTTCATGATCAAATTGATCGTGTACTAGCAGAAGGTGATGTCAGGAGCCTTAAGAACAGACGAGCGTGCATGACTAGAGTTATGAATGTCAAGGAAGCAAGTGAGGTGTGTAAGAATAAGCCTAAATGGCGCTCTGTTGTCCGTGCCTACCCCGCAAGGGAACTGGCGTGAAGTTATGTATGTATGTAGGTCGTATCAATATATATAGATGTAATTGATAAACTTAAAGGAAGCACACTTGAAAAGAAAATTAGTTTGTATCATAAACCCTTATCACTTTACACTATACCTAAAAGCACTTTAACAAAACTACTTTTGGAGTAACGTGAGCCCTTTCCCGTCCCGGAAGCGGCAAGAGCGAATACAAATGTACCTTTAAAGGGCCATTGATGGCCGGAAACCGGAAGTCTATCTACTGCTGTCATTACTGAAGAGGGAGAGTTTTTGTTAAGCGAAACTCGTGTTAAGTGACGTGATCTAATAACAGTTCGCATATTAAGTGATGTTTTTAAAATTGTCATTGTCGTATGTATGTAGTGTAAATACGGATTTGCCAGGTGGTAGGGCATTTGCCCGACTAGATGGCTACCACCCCTGGTCCAAAGTACATACATACATACATACATAACTTCACAGCAGTTCCCTTGCGGGGTAGGCACGAACTTGCTTCTTTGACATTCATAACTCTTGTCATGCACGCTCGTTTGTTCTTAAGGCTCCTGACATCACCTACTGCTAGTACACGATCGACTTGATCATTGAAGGTGTGTTGTGGCCTTCCACGACTTCTGCATCCATCCACTTTTGCATTGTATATCTGTTTAGTCATTCTTTGCACATGCCCGAACCACTGGTCTAAAGTATGTCGCCATAACAACCTTGAGTTGTGCTCCGGCATTAGTGACCAGGTTCCAGTCTCCCTTAAGAGAGCAGCAGCGCATTTGTAGCAACTTTGCTGTTGCAAATGTCCATAGGCGATGGTAACCGCTTTCAATCAAGTGGGCCGTCTGCCTGTCTTCTGAACTCCTGCAATAAAAAAAATAGAGTTTACAATTCATATCATATCTATCTACTACACTTTATGATTAAATCTATTACATTAGTTCTATTGATTTATTTATCTATATGTATAGAGTGAAATCACAAGGGAAATACTAGTTAGCACTCATAATTCACACGAGCTGTAGACGCAATTGGAATAAAACAAAAATTGACATCCTCTCGTTTTTAAAATGAATCCCTGCATCCCGAGGATTTGTAAATCCAATCCCATTTTAACATGAAAGCGGGTAGCTCTAGTCCTGAAATTGGTTTAGCAATGAATTCCAGCTGAAAGTTTCATAGCCAGATATATCATCGTCGGCTATTTCAAAAGAAATATTTTCAGTAGACATGTAAACTTTGAATGAAATATGTAGCACTAAATTGAGTTTTTGATACGGCAGAAGCGCCGAGTATTCGGCTTTCGAATGTTCGGCGTAAACTATGTGCAATTCACACGTAGCATGTTAGTATTGAAGCATTAATTTTTGAATTATTTTTTTACAATCTCGTGAATTTAAGCGCGATTTTAAATGATTTTTTATTTGATTCTGATATTTTAAAAACTGGCCGAAACGTATAACATTAAAATTAAAAATTCGTCGGCTATTTCTAAAGAAATATTTTCAGTAGACATGTAAACTTTGAATGAAATATGTAGCACTAAATTGAGTTTTTGATACAAGTGGAATATTACTCTTGCATTAGTTTATATTAGAGATGCCACGAATACATACGAATATTGAATACTCGGCCGCGCTCTCGGCAGAAGCGCCGATTATTCGGCTATCGATTGTTCGGCGTAAACTATGTGCAATTGACACGTAGCATGTTAGTATTGAAGCATTCATTTTTGAATTATTTTTTTACAATCTCGTGAAATTAAGCGCGATTTTAAATGATTTTTTATTTGATTCTGATATTTTAAAAACTGGCCGAAGCGTAATATTAAAATTAAAAATTCGTCAGTTGTTTCAAAATAAATATTTTCAGTAGACATGTAAACTTTGAATGAAAAATGTGGTAAATTGCGGTTTTGATACAAGTGGAATATTACTTTTGCATTGGTTTATATTAGAGATGCCACGAATACATACGAATATTGAATATTCGGCCACGCTCTCGGCAGAAGCGCCGAGTATTCGGCTTTCGAAATTTCGGCGTGAGCTATGTGCAATCAGCGCGTAGCATGTTAGTATTGAAGAAATGATTTTTGAAGTATTTTCTTACGTCCTCGCGCATGATAGTTTTTAAGCGCGATTTTAAATTACTTTTTATTTAATTTGAATATTTTAAAAACTAACAAAACGTAATATTAAAATAAAAAATTAAATAAAATCGCATTTGACACTGATAAAACCAGTTTAAATATCAAATTTTGATGGAAATATAGTTTCGAGTAATACGTTAGTTTTTCTTTTGACGATTTAAGACAGCCGAATGTTCGTAGCGTCTCTAGTTAAATATATTGCCTCTCAGGTTCAAATATATTTGACTTTTAAGAAGCGTATTTGTGTGTTGAGCGTTTAAGAAGTAGTCTGTAAAGGCACGCCTGGCTGTCCATTAAGAGGTATTAGTACCAACGCTAATGTACGGCAGTGAAAGTTGGGTGTGACAGAAGAAGCATGAAAGTAGGATAAATGCAGTTGAAATGAGAGCTTTGAGAAGTATATAGTAATATAATAATAATAATAATAATCGGCAGACAAACACACACATTGTATACCCTCAAATTAAGCAAGTTACGCTTGTGTTATAGGTAATATACAACGGACTACTCTGGGGCCGATCCCAGACACCCAGACCATAGTAAATAATGGAGAAAATACGTTTCCGAAATTTACTATACCAGGAATCGAACCCGGAACCTCTGCGTTGCAGTGAGGTACGCCGGCAAAGGCTTAGCCCGCTCAACCACAGAGGCCGTATAGTATATGTAAGGCTAATGTGAGTGAGATGATAAGAAACAGTGTGATAAGGGAGTGTTGTGGATTGGAAGAAGATGTAGTGACAAGACATACATACATACATACATAACTTCACGCCAGTTCCCTTGCGGGGTAGGCACGTGGAAAGAATGCATGATGAAAGAATGACTAAACAGATATACAATGCAAAAGTAGATGGATGCAGAAGTCATGTCATCAAAACGTTTATCATGCAAGCTCTTAACAATCTTCAAAGGCAGGTTGAGATGCTAGCTGAAAATGTGGATCACCTGGAGATGTATTCCCGCAGAAAAATTCTATTATTTCATGGAGTCGCTGAGGTGAAGAACGAAGACACCAGTAAAATTGTAGCTAAAGTGGTCGCTGATCAGTTGAAAATTCCTAATTTTACAACGAACGATATACGCCGTTGTCATCGCATGGGACGTCTTGATTCACACAAACAAAGACCTATACTTGTGAAGTTTATTGATTTATCCATAAGGAATAAAGTGTGGTTTGCCAAAACAAATTTAAAAGGAACTGGTACAACCGTGTCAGAATTTCTCACAAAGATGCGGCACAACGTATTCCTTGCTGCACGACATAAATTCGGCATTAACAAATGCTGGACACGAGAAGGTAGTGTCTACGTGGTAAGTGTTGATGGATCCCGTCACCGCATAAACTCTCTCAGTGACCTACGCAAAATACCACAGGAAGATATTTTACAGGAAGAGCTAACGAAGACCTCGACTGCTAAGATAATGGCTGCTGCGCCCAAGTCAAAGCGTCTCGGAGCCACCAAAAAATAATTATTGTTATTGTTGTATTATTCATCTTTACTTGTTTCACTATTATTTATCACCTACACGCAATTATATTTAGCTTTCTTTTAAAACGACAAAGTATGTGATAATAACCTACCTTCTTATTTTAATTTTTTTTATTTAGCTTTACTGTTATTTTTGTTCATGTAGTACTCAATACGTTCCTTCATGGAATAATATGATAAATTTTCTCTGTCTCTTTTTTCTTCTTATAACTAATTAGACTCTTGTTTAATCATTCATCTATTTTAATATTCTTTATCCTTGATGTTTTTTTGTTTTTTCTTATGTTATTTATAGCTTTATATTAGTGTCGTATTAGAACTACTGGCAGATGGACTAATCAAATATTTTATTAATTATAAACATCGCTTACCGTATCAAACTCGATTTATTTATATTTTATTTAATATAAATACAAAATATAATTATGTTCTACGACATTGACGAATGCTCAAATAGCTCAACGTGTAGTGATTCAAGTTATTATAGTATCCCTTCCCTAAGTGACACACTTAAATCGCAATTCTCAGATGTCTCAAAAAATTTTAATGTCGTCCATATCAATGCCCAAAGCATTCCGGCCCATTTTACAGATATGCTGGCAACTTTTGATTGTAAGAACTTGCATGCAATACTTGTTTCTGAGACATGGTTAAAACCATGTCTCCCTTCTTGTTCTTACACCCTGCCTGGCTTTGAACTAGTAAGGAATGATCGAGTTCCTAATGTCGGTGGAGGTGTTGCCATCTATCTTCGCACCTCAATTCCTTTTAAAATTATTGCATGCTCTACGCAACCACCAGATGCTAATGAAGGAGAATATCTTTTCTTAGAAGTTTCATTAAACCACATTAAGATACTGCTTGGTGTCTATTACTCCCCTTCATTACGCATAAATTTCTTCTCATCCTTTGAAACTCTCCTTGAGAACTTAACTCCTTCTTATAGTCAAACTATAATCATGGGAGATTTCAACACTTGTTTAATGAAGAACGATTCCAGATCTGCCTTATTTAAATCAAGTGTTGAATCTCAGAATATTACTATTCTTCCATTGAACACCACTCACCATTTCCCCAACTGCAATCCATCTCTCCTTGATCTCATCCTGGTATCTTCCGCAGACCATGTAGCTAAGCATGGTCAATACCCTGCTGATTCCTTTTCGTATCACGATTTAATATTCCTGTCCTACAAAATCCGCCCTCCTAAACATAATCCAAAAATCCTTAGGCAACGTAATTTTAGTGGTATTAACAACGACGAACTGGAAAAAGACGCTAAGGAGATAGATTGGTCAGCAATCTTAAGTTCAAACTGTCTGGACGAAAAAGTCGAGCTATTTAACAAAACACTAATTGATTTGTACGATTCTCATGCTCCTATTCGTTCAGTTAAAATGAGACACCTTCCATCACCTTGGCTAACTAAAGATATAAAATCACTGCTTGCTAAGAAATCGTTGGCTAAAACCAAATACAAGCGCCGACCAAACTCTGATAACTGGGAAAAGTACGTTGTGGTTCGTAATCACTGCAATAAGGTGTGTAGAGATGCTCAACGACGCCACATACATGATTCTGTAGAAAACGGAGATCCAGCTAAAGTCTGGAAATTTCTAAAAACACTGGGGATTGGAAAGTCGGGAAATATTTCAGCGTCTTCTAATTTGGACATAGAGTCTTTAAACAAACATTTCTCATCTTCGTCTCATATCAATGAAACAACTAAGCAAAATACATTAAAGAATCTTTCATCACTTCCAACCCCTAACTATACACCGTTTGTTTTTACTCAATTTTCCGATTGTGATGTTAAGAAGGGTATTATGTCAATTACGTCGAAGGCTGTTGGCAGTGATAGTATAAGCCGAAATATGATAATCCCTATCCTCGATATTGTCGCTCCAGTGATCAGCCACATTATGAATTTTTCAGTATCAACTGGTTCTTTTCCCCGATTTTGGAAAGAAGCTCTGATAACACCCATTCCCAAGAAACCAAATCCTAAAACTTTCACAGAATACAGACCCATATCCATTCTCTCTTTCCTTTCCAAAGTTCTTGAGCGTCTCGTCCATAATCAACTAAGTATCTTCCTTAATACGAACTCTCTCCTTAATCCTCTTCAGTCAGGTTTCCGTCCCGGCCATAGTACTGTCACTGCCCTAGTTCAAGTTACAGATAACATCAGATTTGCCATGGAAAACGGTAAGGTGACAGTTCTCACGCTGCTCGATTTTAGTAACGCCTTTAACACTGTCGAATTTGATATTTTACTGGGCATATTACGCTCTCTTAACATATCTCCAACGGTAATTGAATGGTTTCGTAGTTACCTGTTTGGACGCCGGCAGCGTATTCGCATTGAGGATTCTTTTTCCTCGTGGTGTGATACGCATGCCGGTGTTCCACAGGGTGGCGTCCTATCCCCGTTGCTTTTTTCTATTTTCATCAATTCAATCTCTAACAATCTTCAAAGCTCCTTCCACCTTTATGCAGATGATCTTCAAATATATAACCACTCTTCTATCGGAATGTTGCAAGAAAGCATTCGCTTAACAAACATTGATTTGCAAGCCATAACTGAATGGAGTGACGCGTACGGCCTTAAAGTTAATCCATCCAAAACACAAACAATTATCATAGGGAGCCCCAGGATGATTGCAAAAATAAACTGGATTCCCTTCCGAAGATAACATTCGAGAGTCTCGAAATTGCAGTCAGTGAAAAAGTCAAAGACCTGGGTATACTCATTGATAGCACATTATCTTGGGGTCCTCAGTTACAAGAAATTAGTAGAAAAGTGTTTGCGTCTGCAGCATCTTTGAGGAGATTGCGTAATTTTCTACCACATGCCACTAAAATTGCGCTTGCACAGTCCCTCCTTTTGCCGATCCTTGATTATGCAGATGTCAGCTATCTAGATCTTAATGAAAATCAGCTAAATAAACTTGAGCGATTGCAGAATTTCTGTATCCGCTTCATCTTCGGCTTACGTAAATATGATCATATCTCTGAATTTCGCGATAAGCTCAAGTGGCTTCCAATACGTCTTCGCCGGAATGCTCACATTCTATCCCTTCTCTACAATATATTGTTCAATCCTAAAACGCCCCCGTATCTTAAAAGCCGTTTTCACTTTCTTCAAGACGGTCATTCGAGGATTCTGAGATCATCTTTGAATTACCGACTAAGAATGCCTACACATATTACACAGTTTTATGACAAATCTTTTACTGCTCAAGCTGTAAGGCTTTGGAACTCACTACCTCAAAACATAAAACAAGCCAAGTCTGTGCATTCGTTTAATGACCTCGTCAAACAACACTATCTCAAATTTGTATCTGAACAATAGTGTTATCTATTTGTATGCTTGGGATGGTGTTGTTTGAGGACATACAACTTGTATATTTAAATAAATATGTACGTTTACAATATAATTTAGTAACATTTTCCTTTATACTTACATATATATTAGTATATTATATCTATTGCATACCTACCCCCCTCCATACCGAGTTTCTGTCCATCCAAAGGTTGTCTGGAAGAAATCGCTCCCAGCGATAAGACCGCCCATTGTACTTATCACTACGATTGTGTGTACGAATTTATTTTATAACATTGTGTGCAATAAAGTATATTCTATTCTATTCTATTCTAAGTCATGGAAGGCCACGACAGGCCTTCCATGATCAAATTGATCGTGTAGTGACAAGAGTTGAAAAATATATAATATATATAAATATATATGTATTCGTGCAGGAACGGAGAAAGAATACAATTTACTGCGGCCGGGGGGCCTGTTGGAAGAGGCCACTTAACAGCCCGCAGCCAGGTGGTAGGGCATTTGCCCGACTGGATGGTTACCACCCCTGGTCTAAAGTATGTCGCCATAACAACATTGAGTTGTGTTCCGGCATTAGTGACCAGGTTCCAGTCTCCCTTAAGAGAGTAGCAGCGCATTTGTAGCAACTTTGCTGTTGCAAATGTCCATAGGCGATGGTAACCGCTTTCCATCAAGTGGACCGTCGGCCTGTCTGCCGATCTCCTGCAATAAAAAAAAAATGGAATGTTAAGGTGGTTTGGGCATGTAGAGAGAACGAATGAAAGCAGAATAACAAAACAAGTAATGACAGCAATGTGAGTGGTAGAATCGGTGCCGGTAGTCCGAGACGTACTCACCATGGTCAAATTGAAGATATGATGAAGAAAGGTCAGAGAGAGTGCGAGTTATATGTTTGTGCCGTTTGCTGTCGAGACGCTTGGACCGTGGGGTCCTGAGGGCATGAGCCTCTACCAAAATTTATCGAAACGACTCATTGACTCTTCGGGTGATCAGAGGGCTGGTGCTTACCTCGGCCAACGGATCAGTATGGCGATCCAGCGAGGAAGCGTAGCCAGCCTTCTGGGCACCTTACCCATAGAAGACGGTGATCTAGGCTCAGTATTCTACTTATAGTCTTGAGGGACTATGAGTAGAATACAATACAAATAAGTTAAGTTTTCTTGCATTGTATTCGATTATATGTAATTTAATATAGCTTTGTACAAATTAAGGTCAGATAAAAAGTGGTTTAAATAAGTGTGTATGTATGAATAGATCAATGAAAGTTGATGAAGCGACAAGTGTTTGTTGGGATCGTAGCAATTGGAGTTTCATCGTCTCTGCCTACCCCAATGGGTATCCGTGCAGGAACGGAGAAAGAATACAATTTCCTGCGTGGGGGGCGGCCTGTCGTAAGAGGCGACTTAACAACCCACAGCCAGGTGGTAGGGCATTTGCCCGACTGGATGGCTACCACCCCTGGTCTAAAGTATGTCGCCATAACAACCTTGAGTTGTGTTCCGGAATTAGTGACCAGGTTCCAGTTTCCCTTAAGAGAGAAGCAGCGCATTTGTAGCACCTTTGGTGTGGCAAATGTCCATAGGCGATGGTAGCCGCTTTCCATCAAGTGGGCCGTCTGCCTGTCTGCTGAACTCATGCAATAAAAAAATGTGTCTTTGTCTTATTGAGTATGCACTGTTTGCTACAACTCCATTAATTCTTCAAAAAGTAGTTCTGTAACAAACATACTTCTGTATTAAAAAACTTCGTTTAAAAAAACCGACTTCAAAAACTAAAAAACTAAAAAGTATAAAATAACTTATTTCTAACGCTATTATTATTAATATATATTATCTAAAACATCTTGAAGTCGGTGCTTAGTAATTTAAAAAAAAATATAGTAATTTTTATGCGCGCTCCTTAAAAAATATAGGTCCCAAGAAACGGGAACAAAAAAAATGTTCGTAAAATGAAAACTACTGGGCCAAACGATGTTAAATTTCTAGGGGACCAAATGACAACTATTCCGCATCAAACTAAACAAGAATCTCGTAAATCGGATCATAACTCTCAGAGTAATCGGTGTACATATGGAACGGAATGGAATTTTTTTAATAAAAAATGTCCATAAAATGAAAACTACTAGGCCAAACTATGTCAAATTTTTAGGATACCAAATGGCAACTATTTGGCGTCGCAGAAAAATGAATCACGTAGATCGGATCATAACTCTCAGAGTAATCGGTGTACATATGGAACGAAAAGGAATTGTTTTCATAAAAAATGTTCATAAAATAAAAACTATTGGGCCAAACTATGTCAAATTTTTAGGAGACCAAATGGCAGCTATTTCGCGTCGAACAAAAAAATAAACACGTAAATCGGATCATAAATCTCGGAGTAATCGGTGAACATACATAAAAAAAAAACAAAAAAAAAATGTCCCGACGAATTGAGAACCTCCTCTTTTTTTGAAGTCGGTTAAAAATAACCTTGAGATATAAATAGAATAAGAAATATAAAGAAAGACAATATTTAGCTAGACGTGTTGCTGGGGAGTTCCTTGCCGCTTCTTCTCCTTAACAGCACTAACACGTTGCGAAGCAGTGTACATAGAATAGGAAGTAAAATCAAATTTCGCCTTTGCCGTCTAAATTACTTTCTACAGTCCTTAACAACGTAGTTTAAAGTTACTTAGGGCCCGTTTCAGTTGTTCAAGTTCGCGTATCGCTAAGCTTTCAAGTCTTCCAAGTTGGGGTTAAGTGACCGCACTAAGCCATTAGTTCGCCACCCGTCGTTGCTCCTGAACAATATGTATGCTTTTACTAGTTTGGTTCAACATCCAAACATATCTTGCGTTTTAGGTCCATTAGATAGATATATAACACTTTATTCTACACTGTTACAGAACGGTACGGTTTATTACCTGTCGGCATTTGAACTGTTTGTAATCCTTTCTATGATCGTCTTTCTTTTGTTCACCTATTTATTGGCATACGTTTCTAGTTATTGTGGAGAAAAGCCTAATGTCCTATTGTACTCGCTCATTAGCAGCATTAGCCAGGTGTTGCGGATTACAATTACAAGCTAATTCTAGGAAATTGTGTCGACGTTGCCGGGCGAGCACATTTGCATCTGTGAAGTATGAAACGACGGCCTGATTGAGAGAGGGATCAGTTGAGCTACAACTACGATACGGGCGTGACGTGTGTACATTCGGGAATCTAATAGTGACGGAGTTTGCGCGTTTTATTGAATTATGACCTTCTGTATTACTTTTGGATTTGTTGTGTTCGGTTATGTTTGTACCTGTGTTATACATGTTTGTATAGTTCTAATAAACTCTATAATAATTCTAACAGCATTTTGATTCGAGTCCCGCTAACTCGTAACAATATTTAATTAGTAAATTATTGCTCAATAAATAACAACGAAAAGTTGTTTTGTTTGCACCCACTTTTGAACTTTTGCGCTAATAGGGGCCTTAAATTAACAAGCGAGATTGTTGAGCCACTGAGCAACCACGGCATCATATCTTCAATTACTTCAAAGTAATTTATATTATCAAACATTTTTATCATTAACCTTTTAAGATGGAACCACCACAAATTTGTTGCCGAACTATCACACACGGCTAATTGGGAAGCACCAATTTGTGGTCAAATACAGATAATTGAAACGAACGTTGAACTGATGCTTTCTCCCTCTAACTACATAGAATTTGTATTAGAGTAAAAGAGACGATATAATTCTCTTGATTTTGACGCAGCAATTTTGATGGCAGCTGGCAGATTATAGATAAAAATAATATTAAATATGGCCACTTTTCAGGGTTAAAGCTCTATTAGCAAAATGGTAACTTTTGGTCGCGGTTTGCGGGTAATCTGATTCCAAAATGTTTTGGAACAATAAACACATTAGGCGCGTCACAAACGGATCAACACATTAATCTTTGTCAACGTACATACAACATGTTGGTAATTAGTCGCGTATTTGTGTCTTGTAATTAGTGATAGCAGTAAGTAATATTAAATTGATAACCATGTACTGTTCTTGATAATGCATATCTCTAATGTCCCTGCTCCATCTGGGACAACGTGAGTCTTAGTGATTTTATCACGCAGATGTAGCTATGGGTGTAATGCGTTATTATGTGATGCGACATCTATATATTAATACGTGAAGCAAAAACACAGCAAACACTTTGTACCCCTTTTTACAAAAATCGCGCGGACGGAAGAGTATGAAATTTCGCACACTTATTATACTAACATACAAAGCTGAAAAGTCTGTTTGTTTGAACGCGCTAATCTCAGGAACTACTGGTCTGATTTGAAAAATTATTTCAGTTTTAGATAGCTCATTTACCGAGGAAGGCTATAGGCAATATATCATCACGCTAAGACCAATAGGAGCGGAACACCAATGAAGAATATTTCAAAATCGGTTTGAATGCAAATTCCACGCGGACGACGTCGCGGGCACAGCTAGTTATTTATAAAATGCACCACCGTCAGTATTAAAAATCCCTTAATCTCTGCCAAGGGTTGATAAGGTCGCCCGTTATACTCTCTCTTGTATTTTATTATTTTTGTTAATCTATAGTTTGGTATACAGTAAAGTGTTATCTATCTATCCATATAATTGAGCCTTCCATTTCGGGCGGGACCTGGCGGAGGCGGCATGGCTAGACATTTGTTCCATACATTTTTTTTTTACATACATACGAGTAATTAGCCGGTCTTCATCTATGAACGTTCTAACGTGGCCGTACCAGCGTAACTGACTCTCTTGTAGATTTTTTTTAGTGCAGGAGTTCAGCATACAGACAAACGGCCCACTTGATGGAAAGCGGTTACCATCGCCTATGAACATTTGCAAAACCAAAGGTACTACAAATGCGCTGCTGCGCTCTTAAGGGAGACTGGAACCTGGTCACTAATGCCGAAACACAACTCAAGGTTGTTATGACGACATACTTTAGACCGGGGTGGTAGCCATCCAGTCGGGCAAATGCCCTACCACCTGGCTGTGGATTGTTAAGTCGCCTCTAACGACAGGCAGACAGAAATTGTATTCTTTCTCCGTTCCTGCACGGATAAGCTAGGTAGATAATTAAAAAAAAATATATATATCGATCAAAAAGCATTCCGCCAAACATCGTACGTTAACAAGCTTATGGACAAAGCTTCACGCCCCATTTAAGGGGATAAGGAAACTATAAAAAAAAATTCTTTTTGACCAAACCTGAACGCGACAATAAAGGGCGATGGTCGACGCTCGAGAAAGTCCCGAACATTAACTCGAGAAAAATTGCCCCTCATTCGGCGGCCCCTAATTGCGAGAATGGGGAGCGCGCTGGCCAAGGCTGCCACCTTACCGCTTGAGGGGCTAGATCTAGCTCTTTACGAAAACTTCTTCTCCTTTAACAGTATCACTCTACGTCTCGAACATCGACGCAGGGTTGCCAGCTTTTTATATATATTTTTTTTGTGTTGCACGAGTCCAGCAGACAGACAAATTGCCCACCTGACGTGAAGCATATGGACTATCGCCTATGGTCATTTGTAATACCAAAGGAACCTGGCCACTAAAACCAGAACACATTGTTATAATAATAATAATAATCGGCAGACAAACACACACATTTTATACTCTCAAATTGAGCAAGTTACACTTGTGTTATAGGTAATATACAACGGACTACTCTGGGGCCGATCCCAGACACCCAGACCATAGTAAATAACGGAGAAAATACGTTTCCGAAATTTACTATACCAGGAATCGAAACCGGAACCTCTGCGTTGCAGTGAGGTACGCCGGCAAAGGCTTAGCCCGCTCAACCACAGAGTCCGTCAATGACCGTTATGGCGGCATAGTCTAGACCAGGGTTGTTAGCCGTCCAGTCAGGCATACCGTACCACCTGGCTGTAGGTTTTTTTGTCGCCTCTTATAATAGGAGACCTGGTTTTTTTTTATTGCAGGAGATCAGCAGACAGGCAGACGGCCCACTTGATGGAAAGCGGTTACCATCGCCTATGGACATTTGCAACACCAAAGTTGTTACAAATGCGCCGCTGCTCTCTTAAGGGAGACTGGAACCTGGTCACTAATGCCGGAACACAACTCAAGATTGTTATGGCGATATACTTTAGACCAGGAGTGGTAGCCATCCAGTCGGGCAAATACCCTACCACCTTGCAACCTGGTTATCGGTGTTCTATTGGACATACTTGGAGAGATGAGATTAGCTTTTCGACCTGTTCCCACCATCTCCCTTCTATCATTGGGCCTATGGTACCTATGCGAACGAAGAGTTTTGCATCCACCTTATTCATGTGCACCGCCAAAGAGTGGAACTCATTGCCGGATACTGTCTTTCCCGATACAAACAACATGGGTGTCTTCAAGTCCCGTAGGAATAAATTGATTTATCACTGACTCTATAAAACATTTTTAGAACACCTCGCCATCCCTCCAACAATTTTACAGTATAAGAAACTTAGCAAATTGGCACAACCGATAGCGGATTGAAGTCATTGATAAACTATTTTAATTAAAAAGGTTATGAATATAAATTATTATATTCATAACCTTTCGTTCCGTGCAGGAACGGAGAAAGAATACAATTTCCTGCGGCCGGGCGGCCTGTCGTAAGAGGCGACTAAACAACCCACAGCCAGGTGGTAGGGCATTTGCCCGACTGGATGGCTACCATCCCTGGTCTAAAGTATGCCGCCATAACAACCTTGAGTTGTGTTCCGGCATTAGTGACCAGGTTCCAGTCTCCCTTAAGAGAGCATCAGCGCATTTGTATCATCTTTGATGGTGCAAATGTCCATAGGCGATGGTAACCGCTTTCCATCAAGTAGGCCGTCTGCCTGTCTGCTGACCTCCTCCAATAAAAAATAAAAAAATATAGAAAATATTCTATTTAAAGATTTACATGTAATAAAATAAATTGAACACAGTAAAAATCTATCGCGTCGGCTAACATGAAAATAAAATTTAGTGAATACCGTCTATATATAATTGAGAGATTTTGAATTATAATCTACACAATTATCACATATTGGAGATAAATATTGTTACATTAAGTTAGGTAAATCATAGACCCGGATCTGACCTTTCGCTCCCGGCCGTCGTACGCACTATGGTCGGGAGCACCACCGGATGGAACGCCGTCTCCTCCTTCTGCAAGCGCGTTATGCTTGCGAAGGAGAAGGCGGAGCGGGAGCGTGAAGCACATCACTGCACCGCTCCCGCCAAAGGAGGACGCGTCGGCGCCGGAGGGCCAGCCAGGACCTTCAGCCACCGTAAGCGGGCGGCGCGGGTGGGGCCTCTTGGGGTATAGAGGTTCTCACTCACTTGCACATGCCGTCGAGATGGGGGCGCGACGTGTTCCGTGCGCGCTCACCTCTCCTCCCGTGGGGCGAGTTACAGACCGCCCCACGCCTTGAGAGCTTGAAGATGCTGGGCGACAAAAGTAGTCCCCCGGCAGGGGAAGTGGCCTCGGGAGGCCCACGCCTGCCATGGCTGCGGGGAGGTCATATACCCGTAGCCCTGGCATAAGGCGAAGGACGGAACACCCAGGGGTTTTAGTGGGTATCCCTAACCGGGGAGTGGCAATAGCATGGCACCAGTTTTGACTGGGCATGCTAGTGCCACCCCCGATCTGGCGAATCCTACACTAGGTCGCGAATTATCCCGCCAAGGTTCTGGCCTTGTCGCGGCTTAGTCCTCAAACGGATTTCCACTGGTTAAAAAAAAAAAGGTAAATCATAGATAACTACTTTATACAAAACAGGCGCTAACCACAGGATAAATAAAAATATAACATTATTATTCAATTAAGGAAATGGCCGATTGCATCGTTTAGAAATAAGAGCGTACATAACAAAATTAACTAGTGGTCGCCCAGTGGTCGAAATTCGACCATAATGATAAGGTTCTGTTGTCAAAGACTATATGTACTTCTATAATCACAGATTTCGCCAACGCTACACTGTTAATTTGACATCTATACATATAATAAAATTGTAGAGGTCGAATTTCTGTACAATGAAAAAAAATACTAAAAACCGAGTCAGGGGAATGTAAGTGAAATAGAACTAATTTAGATTTTGTGGTGTATGGTTGCCGGTTTGTGTAATGAAACTACACTTTTTGCAGCACATTTTATATTTGAAAAAAAGGTACAACATCTGCTGCGCGTAAAAAGTCCTACCGCATCCAAAGTAACCGCGACAAGACTGCTCTCGCGCGCTGTCCGAGGCAGACTCTCGTCGACAGCGTTTAGCTGTCGGAGGAAGAGGGGCGACATAAGTGCTGCGCGGGCGGCGAATAACGTAAAGGCGGCTTGCCACGGTTATATCGCTTAGGCAGCCTGCTGACCGCTACAATTTTTGTTTCTCTGTGTGTCTGTTTGTACCGGCTAATCTCCGAAATTACTGGACCGATTTAAATGAAATTTTGTATGGTGGTAGCTTATATCCCTGATCAACATATAGGATACTAGTGATCCCGAAAAATTAAAGAGTTCCTGTGGGATAGGTAAAAAACCGCACCACGCGGACGATGTCGCGAGCATCAGTTAGTTCACAGTAAACAAAAGATTATAATGCGTGTGTGTGTCAAATACATGGTAGTGTGTGTAATGATTTTTTTATTGACTTTATGTATTTATTATGCATAATTAAAAAAAATATTAGCATTCTGCACTCCTTCTCTATATAAACTATAAGTGTGCGAAATTTCATACTCCTCCGGCCGCGCAATTTTCGTAAAAAGGGGTACAAAGTTTTTGCTTCACTCAAACACACAAAAGCAAAATCATCTAAATCGCTCCAGGTGATTAGGAGGATTCTAGAACCCGATCTCAGCGCCACCTACCGGTTCTAATTGCGAATCTAAACCATCCGGGAACCCACTCAAACACACAAAAACAAAATCACCAAAATCGCTCCAGGTGATTAGGAGGATTCTAGAACCCGATCTCAGCGCTACCTACCAGTTCTAATTGCGAATCTAAACCATCCGGGAAACCACTCAAGCACACAAAAACAAAATCACCATACTCGGTCCAGGTGATTAGGAGGATTCTAGAACCCGATCTCAGCGCCACCTACCGGTTCTAATTGCGAATCTAAACCATCCGGGAACCCACTCAAACACACAAGAACAAAATCACCAAAATCGCTCCCGGTGATAAGGAGAATTGTAGAACCCGATCTCAGCGCCACCTACCGGTTCCAATTGTCGATCTAAACCATCCCGGGACCCACTCAAACACACACACACAAAATTTCATCAAAATCGGTAAACTCGTTCTCAAGTTATAAAATTACAACGAAAAGTGGCATTGATTTTTATATATATAGAGAAGAGAAGATTAACCTTAAAAATAATACATGACGAGAATAACTATGCAACTAAATAAATGTAACACAACACTCATACTCAGGTGGCAACCCTAGAGACGGCAGTTTGAGATTCGGGGACACTCGACACGCCTAAATCCCCGCGTCATCGAGATAAAGCTCCTTTGTAATTTATTCTGCGTTCGCTCTAATGAAAGTACTACCAGACCGAGTAGACTTTGAGGGAAGACCTAGTAATTAAAAAATCGAAATGCGTGCTGGGCAGCTGGCAGATTGTTAATGTACTTGTCCAATTTGAAACCTGCCCGTAAAACTTCAAGTTAAAATTTTGTTGCGATTCGTTTTGCCACTTGTCCGTTGAAGTTTCACTTCTACTATGTGTCCCAGCACACATTTCGATTCTTCACAGGTTTACTGCAAATTATGATTTGGTTAGGTTAGGTACATTTTAATGAATGCATTTTTTATTTAAACATATTTTATGTTATCAAACAAAGAACTGAATTCGATCCGAAACCAAAAAACGCATCCATAGTATACTCTAAATTTATGCCGCCTCTCACCACATCTAGTCTAAATTTATGCCGCTCCTCCACGCGGCCGTAACGCTTTTTCACTTCAAAAATAACAGGCGATATTATGGACTTTTGCACCACCAAAGTTGCTACAAATGTGCTGCTGCTCTCTTAACTGGACTGGAACCTGGTCACTAATGCCGGAACACAACTCAAGGTTGTTATGGCGACATACTTTAAACCAGGGGTGGTAGCCATCCAGTCGGGCACATGCCCTACTACCTGGCTGTGGGTTGTTTTGTCGCCTCTTACGACAGGCCGCCAGGCCGCAGGAAATTGTATTCTTTCTCCGTTCCTGCACGGATAAAAAGCTTCATGAATTGATAAAAACGTCGTTCTGAAGAACGTCTTGCAGTATGCTTGAGGTAAGAATTAAAAACTATATATATATACTAAAATAAGTATCAATATGCCGAAATATACTGAGATATTAATGTCGACATATTTTTTGTGATGTCATAGAAATATATATTATAGCTGCGTGTGCGGTCACTCGAAAATTTATATGGAAAATATGTCGTAATATACCTTGCTATGATTCATATTAATATATATTATAGCTACGTCTGTGACGGGCTTAATCGCGCGGGTGCGCTTATTATTATTATTTCTGATATTTCGTTTCGCAGCTAAATGTGTGCTATATTAAAAAATATTAATCGGCAATTTTACAAAATAAGTATGCAGGTTAGCTTAGGCGTGTTGCTGGAGAGTTTCTTCCGCCGCTTCTTCTCCTGCAGCTATAACACGTTGCAAAGCGGTAGTCCCCAAATAATCACTTCAGCCTGTGGGCTTAGCTCTTTCAGCCTTTAACGGCTAATTCTCAATATAGAGTCAATCCCCCGCAGCGGTCGAGCCGAGGTCGAACCTCACAGGAGGTGCCTCCTCGAGCGCGCTGCTTCCGGGCTGAACGCCTCCGCTGAAACAGCCATCTGCGGTTATTCAGCTGGCTCCAGCTCCAAAAAAAAAATTAATATGTATTCCTGAACTGCAATTCAAACACAGAACAGTATTTCATTTCTACCTGAAGACCTCCAAAACAACCTACTCCTTTTCTTAAGTCACTTAAAAAACCAGTTCGCAATATTTTGTTTCCATCAAAACAAACTTATTTCTAAACAGAAAACCACCAAAATAAATTATTTTGTACGTTGCCCGCTTACAAACAATGTCTGTACGAGAAATAAAAATGTCATGTACAGAGAAAGTTTTCCCCCAACTAATACAATAACTGGAAACTAGAAACGTCATTTGTTAGCTTTCGGACTCCCCAAGTAACTGGTTAACTCGCCAACAAAAAGAACTGTTATGAGGACTTGTAACAATAATTGCATCTTGCGAACTTAAAAATATGTCTCGCATTCCGCACACGAGCGTTTCTTCCGCCAGTGACAAAGCTGACGCTCGTATTACCGACAGTTTTAATTTATTTTCCACACACACTGCACATGCACTTCCTCACAACACCAGCATGTAACAGATACACTCTACATTAGTATAAGTTTAATATTAAAATTAGAATAAATTAAATAATAATAATAAATAAATCGGCAGACAAACACACACACTGTATACAAATTAAGCAAGTTACGCTTGTGTTATGGGTAATATACAATGGACCACTCGGGGGCCGATCCCAGACACCCAGACCATAGTAAATAGTGGAGAAAATTCGTTTCCGAAATTTACCATACCAGGAATCGAACCCGGAGCCTCTGCGTTGCAGTGAGGTAAGCCGGCAAAGGCTTAGCTCGCTCAAACACAGAGGCCGTCAAATTAACATAATAAGTTATTATTAAGGTACAGCACAACACAAACATGCATTCATTAAATGTAACACAACAATAACAAAGTAACAAATAAGCGTGTACAACTTCCTAACTTCTTCTTAAATTTAATTTAAAAAAAAAGGGTACGGAACTAGAGTCCGTGGTTGTAAATAAAAATTTTATTTTTCCAAATTTAGGAAGTTTATATATTACACTGGAGTGTACCCCGCCGCGTGCCGTACTCTGGGCAGTAGCTTTACTAAGTCCATAAAGTGTAGACGAACTACCCAGCAAAACATAAAAACGAGTCGAAGCCAACCTGATTTGAAATAATACATCGAATGACATCTTGTTTATGAGAACGTAGGTATTTCTTACAGGGCGTTCCATTAGTAGCTCACAAAGCCATAAGGCGACCGCGGTCGTTGTGGTCGTAGCGAAAACGTCACTAATGACGTTATCACTTTCGATCACACAACGCTTACAACGACCCATACCAAGATGTGGGTCAAATAGCTGTTCCATTTGGGTTTACGATTGTCACGCTGGCAAGCAAGTGGAACGTGAAAAATCGCGGTAGTGAACGTGGTTGTTGTGAGTCCCTAATGGAATGTAGCCTTAGTGAATCGAAAAAACGCGATAGCAGCACTATCTATTTTGCTAATACATCTATTTTAAGGAAACTACTTCATTTATCGTGATAAAATGTATCGAAGTATTAACTCGGGTTTTAGGTATTAAGTCAGCCCAATGTCGGTCGATTTTCATTTATATATGTTCAGTAGTTTTCACGTGATGCTCTAATAGACAGACGGGCAGACAAAAAGATTGTTCCGAATTATACCCTGATTTTTAAACCCATTGTACAAACGAACCATTTCAAGATTTATTATAGATAGATAGATTTTTAATCAAAAATTGCAAGAGTTCATGCGAAATGTAAGTTAGCTGTTTTTTTTTATTATTAACAAGTTTACGGACTCGAGTTTTTTACAACTTTATTTCTAGATTTAATTTTTTTTAATTCAACACGCTTATTAGTTATTTTGGGCCTTGTGTGTGACATTAATTTATTGATTTTTGTGTTAAGGTGTATGTGTCTTCCAAATAACTTATTATATTAATTTATTGTAATTTCAATACTAAACTTATACTAATGTAGAGCGTATCTGTTACATGCTGGTGTTGTGAAGAAATGCATATGCAGTGTGTGCCTTATGTCTATACCTATATATATATCCTAACTAGTGCCATGTGTGTGACGCTGTTTAGGCAGCTGAACTAGTGATAAAAACATTAGTAAACCGTTAAGACTTTGAAGTATCTATTACGTAACGGGCCAACCGCCCGTCTGCTGTCACCTCGCAGTCTCTACGAATACCAGCGGTTGCAGCCAGAGGCGAGTAATGAAGAGCCGTGAGATTACGTTAAAATAAAAATAAAGGTGTATCAGGGGAAAAGTAACAATGGCGCGGTTACACAGCTGTCTAGATATACAATGCGCAATGGCGGGGTTTTCTTCAAGCGCTCTTCTGTTGTTGAGACGTTAAGACAGTAACATCAGTTCACCTTTTCTTAGAGCGACATTGTTAGGAATATTGTTTGATGATTCAATACTTTGTGCAGGGTCTCAAAAAGACAAGCTTACGCTTTCATAAATATTAAAATAATAAAATTACATATAATCGAATACAATGCAAGAAAACTTAACTTATTTGTATTGTATTCTACTCATAGTCCCTCAAAACTATAAGTAGAATACTGAGCCCAGATCACCGTCTTCTATGGGTAAGGTTAAGGCTGGCTACGTTTTCGCGCTGGATCGCCATACTGATCCGTTGGCCGAGGTAAGCACCAGCCCTCTGATCACCCGAAGAGTCAATGAGTCGTTTCGATAAATTTTGGTAGAGGCTCATGGCCTCAGGACCCCACTGTCCAAGCGTCTCGACAGCAAACGGCACAAACATATAACTCTCACAGAGGGTTGCATATTTGCGCCGCTTGAGTGATTCGGCTGTTTCTGCCGCTGAACCGGCTGATTGAGACGTGTTTGGTAAATGGGATGCGGCCAACTTGTCTACGCAAGTCGCATCCCACACCAAAGGCTTGCCACGCTGCCAGGGAATTAGAGTCATTCCGTCGGGACGCCTACCATCGTCACGTGCAATACCGTTCGGCTCCAATAAAGCCGGCACGTTAGCGGCAAGAAAGACCGTGGTATCCCGGGCCGATTATCTCTGTTCCACAGACGCATGTGTGTGGTGCACATATGCGAGAACCCAAGCGCAGATTTATAGCCAAAGAAAAGGAAGTATTATCCATTAATGTTCCTATGTTTGGGGAGGGGATAGCTTGGAGCCAGAAACCAGACTCTTTGCGGGTAACGGCAAGGATGCGGGCACGTCCTGTAGAGAGTAAATATTAATGGTTTTATTCATATTGATTTAGAATAAATTTGTAGGCTTCTTTCTGGTACTTTTAGAAAGACCCAATTGGTCCCTGCACCACAGTTTCAAGGGACACCCCTTACCATCTTCAGAAGTATAGGGATTCTTAGCGTCGGTATAACGAACAACGTGCAGTTTCGGGGTTTTTTTTATTGCAGGAGTTCAGCAGACAGGCAGACGGCCCACTTGATGCAAAGCGGTTACTCTCACCTATGGATATTTGCAACACCAAAGGTGCTACAAATGCGCTGCTGGTCTCTTAAGGGAGACTGACTGGAACCTGATCACAAATGCCGGAACACAACTCAAAGTTGTTATGGCGACCTACTTTAGACCAGGAGTGGTAGCCATCCAGTCGGGCAAATGCCCTACCACCTGGCTGTGGATTGTTTTGTCGCCTCTTCCGACAGGCCACAGGAAATTGTATTCTTTCTCCGTTCCTGCACGGACACATCTCTCAGTCATCTGGGACGCAAGGACAGACTTGCTTCCAATAGAGTATGTCCCGTGTTTCCGGCATTAGTGGCCATGTTCCAGTCTCCCGTAAGAGAGCAGCAGCGCATTTGTAACGCTTTTGGTGTTGCAAATGTCCATGTGCGATGGTAACCGCTTTCCATCAGGTGGGCCGTCTGCCTGTCTGCTGAACTCATTCAATAAAAAATAAAAATCAGGTGTCTTTGGGACACCCGACAGAAGTGATAACTTAAACTTTTTTTTTTATTGCAGGAGTTCAGCAGACAGCCCTCTGGATGGAAAGCGGTTACCATCGCCTATAGACATTTGCAACACTAAAGGTACTACAAATGCGCTGCTGCTCTCTTAAGTGAGCCTGGAACCTGGTCACTAATGCCGGAACACAACTCAAAGTTGTCAAAGTTGTGTGTTGAACTAATCTAAGTTGGTCCAGTAGTTTTTCCGTGATCACTAAACAGACAGACTGGCGCCGTAACGCGTGATGTAACGAAGCAGTTTACCCTCCCATAAGAAGTTATCACTTCAAAAAAGCTTGGCGTGCTAAACCGGTCTAAGAAGTACTTCACCTCGCGGCAAAGACTTGCGCTCTACTAAACGCAAGTCAGACCATACATGGTGTACTGCTCACACCTATAGGCCGTAAGTTCTGCATGCACCGGAACACAAACCAACTTGATTGATAATTTCTTTTTAACCGACTTCAAAAAAAGGAGGAGGTTCTCAATTCGTCGGAATCTTTTTTTTTGTTTTTTTTTTATGTATGTTCACCGATTACTCCGAGATTTATGGTCCGATTTACGTGATTCTTTTTTTGTTCGACGCGGAATAGCTGCCAGTTGGTTTTCTAAAAATGTAATATAGTTTGGTGCAGTAGTTTTCATTTTACGAACATTTTTTTGTTCCCGTTTCTTGGGTCCTATATTTTTTAAGGAGCGCGGCAGCTTTTGTAGGTCTACCCATACATAGCTAGCTAGACACTAAAAAGTAACAAAAAAATAAAAAACTTCGTTTAAAAAAACCGACTTCAAAAACTAAAAAGTATAAGTACAAGTTAAAGTCGGTGCTTAGTAATTTTCAAAAAAATATAGTAATTTTTATGTTTTACTTTGCACCGACTTCTAGATGTTTTAGATAATGTATATTAATAATAATAGCTTTAGAAATAAGTTATTTTATACTTTTTAGTTTTTGAAGTCGGTTTTTTTTTATTATTCCTCCCACGTTGTGGTAGCGTAATGTCTAGCGCACGCGTCCCGAGCTCAAAGGGCTCGGGTTCGATCCTGGCCGGAACGCATGCACCACTTAGGCAGTTTTCTGACCTAATGTGCATATTGTTACAATTACCACGTGCTAACAACGGTGAAGGAAAATATCGTGATGAAACCTGCAAATTGAGATAACCGATGTGTCAAACCTGCCAAGCCGCCTTGGACAAGCGTGGCGGGTATACTGTCCGTTTCCCCTATAGTGGGAGGCCCTAGCCCAGCAGTGGGACATTTATGGGCTGTTATTACTATTATATTCCTCCCACCCATTTTAATATTATATAAAATTATTAGAGTTAGGCATGTTTGCTGAAGAGTTTCTTGCGCCGCTTCTTCTCTTCAAACCACAACATGTTGCGAAGCGGTGGTAAATTTGAAAAGGCTCCCATAGAGTAAATACTAACCATAAACAAAATTAAAACTAAATAATTAAAATGAACAAGTTGGCGGTAGGCTAAATAAAACTTTAACAATAGTCATTGACACTTGACACCTTTGGCTTTCGTGATCACGGCTACTTAAAAGTGGCCGAAACGTCGGAATAATAAAAATCAAATAAATTACGGCGCTTAAAACCGTCAAAACGTAGTTTTATTAAATTTTACCTGCTGTCAAAAAATTTAATTTATTTAGGTTTGTGGCTTGGCAGCTAGGCCTTTAAGCCAGATCTTAGATTCAATGTAGTTTCTTTATTTTCTTAAACCTATGTGTTACGACATGTGTTACGTACGGTATGCGGTGTTCCACAGGGGTCGGTTCTAGGCCCCCCTCCTGTAAAACATCGCATATGACTAGACTTTGAGGTGTCGGGTCCACCGGGCATCAGTGTCATTTGTTACGCCGATGACACATTGATCGCCGCGCGTGGGAGGACCCATCGGCAGGCGTGCCTTCTAGGCACGGCTGGGGTGTCGACGACGGAAGGCAGGATCCGGCGCGTCTTAGTCTGGAGGTGGCTTTACAGAAGACCGAGGCCGCGATGTTTCACGGCCCTCGCAACCGCCCGCCTCCGGACAGTAGCATCGTAGTAGGAGGCATCCGCATCGGCATCGGGGAGACCATGAAGTACCTGGGATTGGTCTTCGATGGCCGATGGGATTTTTCGGCACATTTTCGGCAGCTGCTCCCCAGACTCAAGGGGGCAGCCAGTGCACTCTCGCGCCTGCTCCCCAATGTTGGGGGGCCCAATGCCACGTGCCGAAAACTCTTCGAAGGCATCGTACGTTCGATGGCCTTTTACGGGGCTCCAGTATGGTCTAACCGCCTGATGGCCAAAAACGCGGCGCTGTTGCATCAAGCTCAACGCGTATTGGCCGTCAGAGCAACCAGAGACCTGGAAGCCAGGGTCCTGGCGTCACTCTATGTGTGGCGCAAAGAAGCCCTGGCCAGGGGCACCAGACCCGCGCCTCGCGAGATCGAGGCGTGCCGGTCGGAGCTCCGCCAGGTAGCCGTGGGGGTCTGGGAAGACCGCCTACGACGCCCCGGCGCGGGCCCCGCCACCATTGAGGCGGTGAGGCCCGTCCTGCACGAATGGCTAGGAAGACGTCATGGCACCCTGACGTTCAGGCTGACGCAGGTCCTGACGGGGCATGGTTGCTTCGGAAGGTACCTGTGTCGCCTCGGCCGCGAGGCCACGTCAAGGTGCCATCATTGTGACACGGGCTACGAGGACACGGCGCTGCACACACTCCAGGACTGTTCTTCCTGGACAGAGCAGCGCCGAGAGCTCGTCGCCCATACCGGATTTGACACCTCGCTCCCGGCCGTGGTACGCGCCAAGGTCGGGAGCTCCACCGGATGGGACGCCATCTTTTCCTTCTGCGAGCAAGTCATGTTCGCGAAGGAGGAGGTGGAACGGGAGCGTGAGCGTAATTCTCTGCTCCGCTCCCGCCAAAGGAGGACGCGCCGACGCCGGAGGTCGGATAGTGACCTTCGGCCACCGTAAGCGGGCGGCGCGGGTGGGGCCCCTAGGGGTATAGGGGTTCTCACGCACCCGCACATGCCGTCGAGATGAGAGCGCGAGTGTTCCGCGCGCGCTCATCTCTCCTCTCGTGGGGCGCGTTACAGACCGCCCCACGCATGGAGTAGACCTAGCAGTAGCCGAGCGATACGTCCCCTGGCATAGGAAGAGGCCCACTGAGGGGGGCCCACGCCTGCCAGGGCACGCGGAGTTGGGAAGCCCGTATACACGTAGCCCTGGCATAAGGCGCAGGACGGAACACCCAGGGGCTTTAGTGGATATCCCTAACTGGGGCGTGGCAATAGCGTGGCACCCGTTCTGACCGGGCACGCTAGTGCCACTCCCGATCTGGCGAATCCCACACACTCACACCGGTCGCGAACATCCCCCCAGGCTTCTGTGCCTGTCGCGGCTTAGTCCTCAAACGGATTTCCCCTGGCCAAAAAAAAAAGGAACTACTGGTCTGATTTGAAAAATTCTTGCAGTGTTGGATCCCCCCCATGGGACCTGGAAGCCAGGGTCCTGGCGTCATATGTAAGTCGCGGCGCAGAAGCTAGTCCCTGGCCAGGGGCACCGGATTCGCGCCGACAACGAGGATCGAACGCCTGACGGTCCGAGAATAACACAATAATAGCCGTGGGGGTCTGGGAATCACCGCCTACGACACCCCGGCGCGGGCCACCGCCACCATATGAAGCGGTGAGGCCCAATCCTGCACAGAATGGCTAGGGACGACTCCACGGCACCCTGACGTTCAGGCTTTGTCAGTTCCTGACGCAGCATGGTTGCCCTTCAAGAAGGTACCTGCGATTGCCTCGGCCGCGAGGCCACGTCATCGACCATCATTATATTATGTGCTACTCGTCCACGGCGCTGCACACACTCTAGGACTGTCAGTCCTAGACAGAGCAGCGCCGAGAGCTCGTCGCCCATACTGGATTTGTACACCTCGCTCCCGGTCGTGGTACTTCTGATGGTCAATAGCTCCTGGATGGGACGCTACCCCTTCCTTCTGCGAGCAACATCGCGTTCGCGAAGAAGTCCTTCTAGCGCGCCGCAGTGAGCACCATCCGGTAATTCTGCTGGCGCCACTTTAGTACGCACCGACGCTTTAGGTCGGATAGTGATCTTCGGCCACCGTAAGCGGGCGGCGCGGGTGGGGCCCCTAGGGGTACAGGGGTTCTCACTCACCCGCACATGCCGTCGAGATGAGAGCACGAGTGTTCCGCGCGCGCTCATCTCTCCTCTCGTGGGGCGCGTTACAGACCGCCCCACGCATGGAGTAGACCTAGCAGTAGCTGGGGGATACGTCCCCTGGCATAGGAAGAGGCCCACTGAGGGGGGCCCACGCCTGCCAGGGCACGCGGAGTTGGGAAGCCCGTATACACGTAGCCCTGGCATAAGGCGCAGGACGGAACACCCAGGGGTTTTAGTAGATATCCCTAACTGGGGCGTGGCAATAGCGTGGCACCGGTACTGATCGGGCACGCTAGTGCCACCCGCGATCTGGCGAATCCCACACACTCACACCGGTCGCGAACATCCCCCCTAGGCTTCTGTGCCTGTCGCAGCTTAGTCCTCAAAGAGATTTCCCCTGGCCAAAAAAAAAGGAACTACTGGTCTGATTTGAAAAATTCTTGCAGTGTTGGATAGCCCAATTATCGAGGATGGCTATAGGCTATATATATATAAGTCGCGGGCAGAAGCTAGTTATATAAATATATATATATAAGTTGATCTACTGCATTAAATTACCTACGAGAATGTTTTGGTTTAGCAAGCAATTGTCACGCGAAAATTATGAGCGGATAAATAAGTTTGTATCCAACATACCAATTTGATCATTTCCTACCGACAAATAATTCAAATGCTGTTAACCTTAATATCTTTAGGAGTCATGCTTTCCGACAACGTAATACGCAGAAAGAACTATACACGGAGTACATTAATATTATTACGAGTTGCAGGACTCGAATTAAAATGCCGTTGGAATTATTATAGAGTTTTATTAGATATATACAAACAAATAACACAGGTACAAATATAACCCAACGCAACAAGTCCAAACGTAATGCAGAAGATCGTAATTCAAATACATGCGCAAAGTCCGTCACTAAATAGAGTCTCGCCTTGATCGTGGTTCTCGCTCGACTGTCGATCTCTCCATTGGGCCATTGCTTTATACTGCACAGTTACAATATGTCTGTTCGACCGCATGGACCGAATTCTTAGAATCAGCCCGACACACCTGGCTAATGACTGCCATAAAATATGACAATACACAATGAGCTGCTTTCTAATCACAAATTTTAAACCCAAAGTAAACAAAAGAAGTCCAAATGCCGAAAGGTTATAAAATGCAGGTGCGTATTTGTCTTTGTCGGTCGTAACAATATAATAGGAGTAAATCTTTACTAGAGTTTCGTTTAGGTTCGTGCTTCTTGTTTAAAGAGCAGGCGTTAATACAGGTTACATTGTACAAAATGTTTATACATACATACATAACTTCAGGCCAGTTCCCTTGCGGGGTAGGCACGAACAACAGAGTGCCATTCAGGCTTATTCTTACACACCTCACTTGCTTCTTTGACATTCATAGCTCTTGTCATGCACACTCGTCTGTTCTTAAGGCTCCTGACATCACCTTCTGCTAGTACACGATCAGTTTGATCATGGCAGGTGTGTCGTGGCCTTCCATCCACTTCTGCATTGTATATCTGTTTAGTCATTCTTTCATCATGCATTGATTATCCAATCCTTTCTAAATTTATGTTAGACTACAGATCCTAAAAAATTCATCTTTCCTAAAATCACGTAAGTCTGGGGTAACTGGGATCTCACTATATTAGTCCAAGTATACCCTAAAACAAATATTTATTTTTCTATATATTTCCAAAGACGTCTATTTCGAAGTACAATTACAAACGTTCTAAGTCTACAATAACCAGGGTTCAAAAGCCCTTTGAGTTATCAAAAATCTAAGTCTTCCAAGAGATGCTTCGACACTCCAAGCGCTCTTATTGTTTAAATTATTTGAGATAGTAAATTGTAGAACTTATATTTCACAAAATGGACATAATAAAAACTTTGAAAAGCATTTAATCAAAGTAATCTGGTTTTCTACATTTCAATTGTAGTTCTATCAAATTTATAAGATTAGAATTTCTTATAAGAAAATGTTTTATGCATTTGAAGAAGTTTAATTTCAATTTTTACTGGATGCGATTTATAAAAATATGTTTTCCGTACATCTTTAACTAGCTGTGCCTGCGACGTCATCCGCGTGGAATTTGCAAAACCCTCCGATTTTGAAACATTCTTCATTGGTGCTCGCTGCTATTAGTCTTAGCGTGATGATATATAGCCTATAGCCTTCCTCGATAAATGGACTATTCAACACTGAAAGAATTTTTCAAATCAGACCAGTAGTTCCTGAGATTAGCGCGTTCAATCAAACAATATTAGTATATTTGGCTACAACACTAATACTTACATTTTAAATATCGCGATATCTTTTGAATGGAACGTCCGAATTGAATAATTCAAAAATTGCTAGAAAGGTATTGAATTCGTCTTGAATATGGAGTAATTTATTTTGATAAGGATTAAGACCAAGGTACAAAAGTGAAGCAAGTGAGGTGTGTAAGAATAAGCCTAAATGGCGCTCTGTTGTTCGTGCCTACCCCGCAAGGGAACTGGCGTGAAGTTATGTATGTATGTATGTATGTACAAAATAAAGAGTTTTAGAAGCGACGGCATTTTAATTATTTAAAAAAAATAAAAGAAAACACTTATTGTGAGATAACTACAATAGTTAGACATATGGTTATGCCATATTTTTTGTAGACAATTATATGTTCTGCAAAGTGGTAGTACATTGTTTTGTTCTAGAATCAATAGTTTTCGCAGCGCACGCCGTGTAAGGATTTTTTCGGGTCATTTTTTTACACCTTGGCTTACATTATTGCTCTTTTAGTAAGGATCCCTAATTTTTTTGAAAATATAATTTAGCCTATAACCTTCCTCGATAAATGTACTATTCAACGCTGAAAGAATTTTTCAAATCGGACCAGCGGTTCCTGAGATTAGCGCGTTTAAACAAACAAACAAACTCCTCGGCTTTATAATATTAGTATAGATTAATATTTGAGTATTTCATCCAAGATTAAAAACAAATTAATCGTCCTATATCAGCTTTATACAATTACTTTTTAGTGAGCAATAAATCAGTCTGTAGTAAAATAATCCCTCAAGGGAGTACATGTTCAACAAACAAACTCTTCAGCTTTATAATATTAGTATAGATATAATACTAGGTTATGCCCGCGACGTCGTCCACGCTTGACTTGAAATTTCAACAGCATTTAAAAAAGAATGTAATCTATCGTTTGAGTGTAAACTGTGTCGGAATAGGCTGATTTTTACGCACCCGAACAATTAAAAACCGCTCCCGGGAAAATTCCCGTTGGCTTTCCGGGATAAAAAATATCACTAATTTTATTACATTAAATTTGCTATCGATCAGTAAAAAAATCGCATTGGAATTTTTTTTTTTAATCTGGCCATTTTAAGTCATTCCTAGAAAAATTCCCGCGGGACTCCCAGGATAAAAAGTAGGGCAGAGTTTAAGTCTAGGAACTAGCTGTCGATCAGCGAAATCAATCTCGGATCGTTTATATAGTCATCCGTCATTATCCGTGCAGGAACAAAGAAAGAATACAATTTCCTGCGGCCCGGCGGCCTGTCGTAAGAGGCGACGAAACAACCCACAGCCAGGTGGTAGGGTATTTGCTCGACTGGATGGCGACTACCCCTGGTCTAGAATATGCTGCCATAACAACCTTGTGTTGTGTTCCGGCATTAGTGACCAGGTTCCAGTCTCCTCTAAGAGAGCAGCAGCGCATTTGTAGCAGCACCTTTGGTGTTGCAAATGTCCATAGGCGATGGTAACCGCTTTCCATCAAGTGGGCCGTCTGCCTGTCTGCTGAACTCCTGCAATAAAAAAATTTAAAAAAGTCAATTCCAGTTGTGTTTTTTAAAGCTTTAATGTACAGACGCGGCATGTTTAAAATTTTATTATTGTAGATATCTGTAGAGGATTCGAGCTTGTCTATTGAATTTAAATGAGAAACAAATCAGATGAGTAATTCTGATCAGCTGATTCCGAAAAAAAAAAATTTAGAGTTTTTGTTTGTATTGTTACAACTCAGGTCCCGACAAACACAAAATCCACCTGCATATCTGAAACAAAGCACATTTATTACCCGTCGGCATTTGAACTAATAACATTGAAATTCTTTTATGGTCGTCATTTTTTGTCTACTTATTGGCATACGGCCTATTGTTGTATTGTAATCATTATCCAGGTGTTACGGATTTAAAGTACAAGATGATTCTAGGAAATTTGTTCAACGCTGCCGGGCGGACATATTGCATTTGTGCAGTATAAAGCAATGCCCCGATTGACGGAGGAGTTAGTCGAGCGAGAACCACCAGCGAAGCGAGACGTGTGTACTACAATTGGCAATCTAATAAGTGACGTACTTTGCGCGTTTTATTGAATTACGACCTTTTGTATTACGTTTGGACTTGTTGTGTTCGGTGTGGGGACACTGCGTACTCAGCGAATTGCATCGAATGTCATGCGACGCGCACAGAGTGGCAGTCGTCTTCCATCATTTACACCCGCGACGCGTTACTCATTGTAATAATATAATGCACATGTATGAGTGAACAAATAATCTTGGTTTACTAGAACACGCATTCATTTACAACATCCCTATCCACCTATACATCTAAACATGTGCATATTCGGTTATATTTGTATCTGTGTTATACGTGTTTGTATAGTTCTAATAAACTCTATAGTAATTCCAACGGCATTTTAATTCGAGTCTCTCGACGCGTAACAGTATGTATGTCTGTTAGAGTATTATTTTAAAAGTACTGAAAGGATTAAAATGGAACCAAACGCAGAGCTAGGTTTTATCCTAAGTGTTGACTTAGGATACTTTTTATCCCGGTATATATTTTTTTTATTGCAGGAGATCAGCAGACAGGCAGGCGGCCCACTTGATGGAAAGCGGTTACCATCGCCTATGGACATTTGCAACACCAAAGATGCTACAAATGCGCTGCTGCTCTCTTAAGGGAAACTGGAACCTGGTCACTAATGCCGGAACATAACTCAAGGTTGTTATGGCGACATACTTTAGAGCAGAGGTGGTAATCATCCAGTCGGGCAAACGCCCTACCACCTGGCTGTGGGTTGTTAAGTCGCCTCTTACGACAGGCCGCCCGGCCGCAGGAAATTGTATTCTTTCTCCGTTCCTGTACAGATAAAATAAAGTCGTTTTTGAGGAATAGATGAATATAGCAAAATTGTTGCAATTCACTGTCGTTATCAAGGTAACGATGACGAATTGACATTTTATCAGGTAAATAATTAATTAAATAATCAGATAAATATATTATACCATAATTTGTAAGCAGGAGTACTTGCACACGTGCATGCCGAAAGGCAGAATTTGGAGAACTGTATATACGTTAAATTTAACACCTTTTTGTATACCCATTTTCGCGTTAAATAAAGTGAATTGAACACGTAAATTGATTTGAAGTTTCACTGGCACATGCTAATCTTATACTAATATATAAAGCTGAAGAGTTTGTTTGTTTGAACGCGCTAATCTCAGGAACTACTGGTCTGATTTGAAAAATTCTTTCAGTGTTAGATAGTCCATTTATCGAGAAAGGCTATAGGCTATATTATGTCATCACGCTAAGACCAGTAGGAGCGGAGCACCAATGAAGAAAGTTTCAAAATCGGTTTAAAAAAAACTTACTTTTTTTAAACTATTCCACGCGGACGAAGTCACTGGAGTTCCAGCAATACCTCTTTTTTTATTTTTTATTGCAGGAGTTCAGCAGACAGGCAGACGGCCCACTTGGTGGAAAGCGGTTACCATCGTCTATGGACATTTGCAACACCAAAGGTGCTACAAATGCGCTGCTGCTCTCTTAAAGGAGACTGGAACCTGGTCATTAATGCCGGAACACAACACAAAGTTGTTATGGCGGCATACTCTAGACCAGGGGTGGTCGCCATCCAGTCGAGCAAATACTCTACCACCTGGCTGTGGGTTCTTTAGTCGCCTCTTACGACAGGCCGCCGGGCCGCAGGAAATTGTATTCTTTCTCCGTTCCTGCACGGATAAAACCTCACCGGAGTTCCAGCATTACCTCGCTGGAGTTCCGGTATTACTTGGTTAGAGTTCTAGTATTATCTCACTGGAGTTCCAGCAATACCTCACCGGAGTTCCAGCATTACCGCGGTGGAGTTCCGGTATTACTTGGTTAGAGTTATAGTATTACCTCATTGGAGTTCCAGCAATACCTCACCGGAGTTCCAGCATTACCGCGGTGGAGTTCCGGTATTACTTGGTTAAAGTTATAGTATTACCTCACTGGAGTTCCATCAATACCTCACTGGAGTTCCAGCAATACCTCACCGGAGTTCCAGCATTACCTCGCTGGAGTTCCGGTATTACTTGGTTAGAGTTCTAGTATTACCTCACTGGAGTTCCAGCAATACCTCACCGGAGTTCCAGCATTACCTCGCTGGAGTTCCGGTATTACTTGGTTAGAGTTCTAGTATTACCTCACTGGAGTTCCAGCATACCTCACCGGAGTTCCAGCATTACCTCGCTGGAGTTCCGGTATTATTTGGTTAGAGTTTTAGTATTACCTCACTGGAGTTCCAGCAATACCTCACCGGAGTTCCAGCATTACCTCGCTGGAGTTCCGGTATTACTTGGTTAGAGTTGTAGTATTACCTCACTGGAGTTCCAGCAATACCTCACCGGAGTTCCAACATTACCTCGCTGGAGTTCCGGTATTACTTGGTTAGAGTTTTAGTATTACCTCACTGGAGTTCCAGCAATACCTCACCGGAGTTCCAGCATTACCTCGCTGGAGTTCCGGTATTACTTGGTTAGAGTTCTAGTATTACCTCACTGGAGTTCCAGCAATACCTCACCGGAGTTCCAGCATTACCTCGCTGGAGTTCCAGTATTACTTGGTTAGAGTTTTAGTATTACCTCACTGGACTTCCAGCAATACCTCACTGGGGTTCCAGCAATACCTCACGGGAGTTCCAGCAATACCTCAGCGGAGTTCCAGCATTACCTCGCTGGAGTTCCGGTATTACTTGGTTAGAGTTCTAGTATTACCTCACTGGAGTTTCAGCAATACCTCACGGGAGTTCCAGCAATACCTCAGCGGAGTTCCAGCATTACCTCGCTGGAGTTCCGGTATTACTTTGTTAAAGTTCTAGTATTACCTCGCTGGAGTTCCAGCATTACCTCGCTGGATGCAAAGGCTTTGATTGAGGTAAGGTAGGACTTCTTTTTTATTTTTTTATAATGGATAGGTTCGCGTTTGACTGACGTTGCGCCTGATGGCAGACAGAAATGCAGTCTAAGGTGGATCACGCTTACCAAGAAAATGTTTGTTTACGCGAGGCTTGAAGATACCTAGATTGTATTCATCAGGAAAACGGTAAAGAGTTCCACTCTTCAGCGGTGCGTATGATAAAACTGGAAACAGCGTTTCGTCCGCTTTTTTGGTATTTCCATCATATATCGGTGGCGCCCGTGCGTGCGTCTGCTTGTCCGGTGGTAAAATGGTGAGGGAGGAACCAGTTCATGTAAGTCCGTGGCATACTCCGAAGTTTAACCCACAGCCAGGTGGTAGGGCATTTGCCCGACTGGATGACTACCACCCCTGGTCTAGAGTATGTCGCCATAACAACCTTGAGTTGTGTTCCGGCATTAGTGACCAGGTTCCAGTTTCCCTTAAGAGAGCAACAGCGCATTTGTAGCAAGTTTGCTGTTGCAAATGTTCATAGGCGATGGTAACCGCTTTCCATCAAGTGGGCCGTCTGCCTGTCTGCTGATCTCCTGCAATAAATAAAAGTGTATCCTGTAGAATATCGACAAACTAGCGACTTTACGTCGATGATTTAGACTCTGAAGCCTCTCGTCGAACTTCTATACTCTTAAGAAGGTTATGGGTACTTGGAACAAGGACTGATGGTTTTCTACCCAACCTCAAAATATGTTGGTTTAGAGTGTTTATTATCATTATATCAATAACCGAAGGATGCCAATATCAATCGGGATTCAGTGTACACCCCGCCACTAAAGTGTGGGATTTATATCGTCTACAAATCATTGAAGTTATAGCCGTACTTCGGACGTTGGGTGTACTACATGTGCACAATCTATAGATGGGACAACATTAAAATTAATGTAAGTGTTGTAAGACATTTTTATGGAGCGTAAAATTTCTAGGTGCATTGCGGATTGTGGAATTTATTAATTCTCACTAATGCTATAAATGCGAATCTTTTTTTTTTATTGTATGAGTTCAGCAGACAAGTAGATGGCCCACCTGATGGAAAGCGATTTTTATCCGTGCAGGAATGGAGAAAGAATACAATTTTCCTGCGGCCGGGCGGCCTGTCGTAAGAGGCGACAAAACAACCCACAGCCAGGTGGTAGGGCATTTGCCCGACTAGATGGCTACCATCCATGGTCCATGAGTTGTGTTCTGGCATTTGTGATCAGGTTCCAGTCTCCCTTAAGAGAGCAGCAGCGCATTTGTAGCACCTTTGGTGTTGTAAATGTCCATAGGCGATGGTAACCGCTTTCCTTCAAGTGGACCGTCTGTCTGTTTGCTGAGCTTCTGCAATAAAAAAAGGGGTTACCATCGCCTATGGACACTTGTAAATGTGCTTAGTAGCACCTTCGGTTTTTGAAATATAATCTATATAATAGTGTATCACATAAGTGTAATAATAATACCCGTAGGGGGCTTTGTGGTAAAGCATTAGCTGAGTAGCAACACCTCGGACCTGACACCGGAGGCCAAGGCAAGGCCCCCATCTCCGTGCTTGCCTTAACCAGCTGGCACAGAGTAGAGATCGCTAGAGCTAAGACTCACGCTCCAGGGGTGAAAGTGATAAATGGCATAACATCAGAAGTCGCGGTGTACCTGCAGCCCACCTCTCTACCATGTTGCCCCTGCCTTCTATGCAGGGAGCGGCGAGTCACCGTCTGCCCATTTTTCCATGTTCCTCGAACATTGCGACCGGCAGACGCCATGGTCTCCATATTCCCAGACCCTTAGTACCACTACCAGCGATTTTGACGTGATAGTAATATCAGAATTGGGCCCCTGATTTGGCAGACATCCAGACGAATAAATACCCTACCTGGCTGTGGGTTGTTTTGTCCCCTCTTACGACGTGAGTTTGTTTGTTACACTATCACGCTTTATAACTCTAACCGATTTTGTCTATGTATAATACATATATATAAAGTAGTAGAAAACTTGTTTATCCGAATGCATTCAGTAGTGCAGATGTCATAAGTAACAGCGTTTATGTGGCGTGACATTTTATATGGTGGGCTGTTTCCAATGCTTTCATGTGAATTTAATTATTACTATTACGAATATATTTTTATCTTTTTGCTTGTTATCTTTTTATGGAAAGACTATTGGACCGATTTGGCTGAAACTCGGTACATATATAATTTGAATACCGAGAGTGGCCAAGGGATACTTTTTATCCCGGATAATGGGATACATTTTGCGATAGATTTATGTAAAGTTTATCCCGGAAACTAGGACTGGTTTTGTGATTTTGTCCATTTCATCCACTGGGTCTACTGGGTCCACTGGGTCCACTGGATCCACTTGGACCACTGTGTTCACTTGGTTCCCTTGGTCAACTGGGTCCACTTGGTCCACTTGGTCCAATGGGTCCACTTGGTCCACTGGGCCCACTTGGTCCACTGGGTCCACTGGGTCCACTTAGACTACTGGGTCCACTGGGTCCATTGGGTCCACTTGAACTGCTGGGTCCACTGGGTATACTTGGTCCACTGGACTCACTGGGTCCACTGGACCTTGGTCCACTAGGTCCGTTGGGTCCACTGGGTCCACTTTGTCCACTGGATCCACTGGGTCCACTTGGTCCATGTTATCTATTTTGTCATTTTTGTCACGTTTTGTCATTTATGTAGTTTACATATAGACGGGGGTGGTATAGTTTGCGATATAAAATGAAGTGAATCTTTCGGGGGCAAATACATACAAATTTAATACAATGTAACCTGTACTACTTGCTCTTTAAACAAGAGACACGCACTAGAGGTTGACCCGCGGCGCAGCCGCGGGGTAAACTCTAGTATTTTATAAAAAGAAGTTGCCCTTTATGTTTATAATGTTCAGGTGAGATATTTGAATAGACTAGAATAGAATACAATATACTTTATTACACACAATGTTACAAAATAAATTCGTACATACAATCGTAATAATAAGTACAATGGGCGGTCTTATCGCTGGGAGCGATTTCTTCCAGACAACCTTTGGATGGACAGAAACTCAGTATGGGTGGGGGTAGGTATGCAATAGATATAATATATTAATATATACGTAATATATATACGTATACAAGTCGCAAAAACTTAAGAAAATATTACGAAAAACATGGGTTAAAAAATATAGAGTAGAATACACTTTATTTCATAACATTATGAATGGAGCGTTAGGTACACTTCTAGGTGGAAGGCCCAGCTCGCCATACACAACGCGGTGCTGGTACCTACGCTCACGTATGGAAGCGAGAGTTGGGTATGGAAGAGAGAGCATGAAAGTGGAGTAAACGCGGTTGAGATGCGAGCACTGCGCAAAATCTGCGGAGTGACGCTCGCGGACCGCGTTCGTAATACCGAAGTAAGAAAGAGAGTGTCGGGGTGAAGGTAAGGAAAGGAATGCTCCGGTGGTTCGGGCATGTGGAAACAATATGATGAAAGAATGACTAAACAGATATACAATGCAAAAGTGGATGGATGCAGAAGTCGTGGAAGGCCACGACACTCCTTCCATGATCAAATTGATCGTGTACTAGCAGAGGGTGATCTCAGGACCCTTAAGAACAGACGAGCGTGCATGACAAGAGTTATGAATGTCAAAGAAGCAAGTGAGGTGTGTAAGAATGAGCCTAAACGGCGCTCTGTTGTTCGTGCCTACCCCGCAAGGGAGCTGGCGTGAAGTTATGTATGTATGCATAACATTAAGACACAATTCAAGAAGTTCAAGTACAGAAGACAATAAGCGGTCTTATCACTAAAAGCAATTTCTTCCAGATAACCTTAGGATGGTTTAGAGAAAAATTGTGTAACACGTGGGTTTTGCGATATAACTAGAATAAAAAAAATTATAAATGTAAAATTTTGAAATATTATTATTATTAATCTCGTATGTCTTTCAAGACCACGGGCCCTACAATGACTCAGACTTTTGGGGGGCTTGCGTGGGGCCATGGGACGGCCAACACGTAGAGGCCCCTCGACAAAAATTTAAATGCCGGCGATTATCCCTGTCTACGTCATAGATAATGCACCCAAGGACAAGCCCCGGCCAGTGTAGGACTATTATGGGAAATGAGGACAAAAAGTACCGGGCTATTGGGGTGAACTGCTAGTAGTACTGGGGTTCTGGATTATTGAATATATAGAGTAAAATAAATATATACATAAAAAATATGGATAAACATACATATTTATCTAAATATACAAGTTTTGTTTCTTCAAACAACACCGTCCCAAACATAGAACTAAATAACAATATTAATCTGAAATAATATCTGGAAAATTATTAAAATTTCACCCGAACAAAGACATAATAGATATATGAAAAAACTAAAGAAATTCTCTAAAGTCTTTGTTGACTTTATTCAAGAGAAGAAGAAGTTAATGAATTCCATTAACATTATTAGTGGGTGATAACTTTATTCTCGTAAATTGCGAGTTAATTCCTTCAACCTTCCCAATGCCAATATGCTAATTTTACGACCCATTTTATACGACTGTGAAAGATAAACTTGGCTTTTCATATTTTTTTTTTGCGTATAATTATTTCCGCCAAAAATGGGACAGGTCCGTGTTTCCTGAGTGAGATTTGTTCTGGCAGAGGCGGTAATTTAAAATAAAAAACAATTTTTTAATTTTGTTCTGGTTCTGTATAGCTAACCAGAGCTAACTTTGGACGCTCCTACAGAATTGTCATTGTATTGTTTAGTTGTTTTATGTTCCCTGTACTCATTATGTAAATAAATTTCATTTCATTTCATTTCATTTCATTTCATTTCATTTCATTTCATTTCATTTCATAGAAAATTTAACATAATTAATACGTGAAGCAGAAACAGCAAAAACTTTGTACCCCTTTTTACGAAAATTGCTCGGACGGAGGAGTATGAAATTTTGCACATTTATCTTAATATATTATAAATTACGTGTCACGTTGTTTGTCCGCGATGGACTCCTAAACTACTTGACCGATTTTAATCAAATTTACACACCGTGTACAGTTTGATCCGACTTGAAAGATAGGATAGCTTACATTTGGACCCGGTAGGTGGCGCTGCAATCGGGTTCTAAATTTTATTTCTTCAGGGCAGAACAACGTCTGCCGGGACAGCTATCTTAATATATATATAAATTACGTGTCACGTTGTTTGTCCGCGATGGACTCCTAAACTACTTGACCGATTTTAATCAAATTTGCACACCGTGTACAGTTTGATCCGACTTGAAAGATAGGATAGCTTACATTTGGACCCGGTAGGTGGCGCTGGTATCGGGTTCTAAATTTTATTTCTTCAGGGCAGAACAACGTCTGCCGGGACAGCTAGTAGTTTATATAGATAAGGAGTGCAGAATGCTATTTTTCTTAATTATGCATAAAAAATACATTAAATCAATAAAAAAAACATTACACACACTACCATGTATTTGACACACACACGCATATATACTCTTTTGTTTATTGTTAAAGTCAAATTAATAGTGTAACCTTGGCGAAATCTGTGATCATAGAAGTATAGTCTTTGACATTAATTATTATGGTCGAATTTTGACCACGGGCGACCAACATAAAAATACCAAAACTTTTTTCATGTTTGTAGATAAGCTAACTGACAGATGGTACACCTGATGGTAATTGGTTACCACTGGTCATGTACATCTTCAACAGCAAAGGAGATGTTGCATCTAACTCGTTGGGACCTCAAAAATTTGTATTACGCTTTTGTTGAAGAACTTCATATTGTCGCCATCTAGAATAAACGCAGAGGAAAACTTATTATATAACTTGCTACTGTATAGCATAAAGGACCGGCATCACGTATGGTGGGTTCAAATCCGAACTGGGAAGCGTGCACCAAATAGGTATTTTTTTAAAATTAATTTATCACTGCAGGGACAGATTAAAGACTAATTTGTAAGAGGAGGATTCGTTAGAGACGACAATACAACCCACAGCCAGGTGATGCGGTATTTGCCGGTCTGTACTACCACCCCCTGGTTCATAGTATGCCACTATATTAAACTGGAGTATTCTGTCATCAGTGACTCGATTTTGGTCCTTCCTTCGAGGCTGACAACACATTGGTCGCACCTTTACTGACGCAAGTGTCCATTAGTGACATTGAACACTTTCCATCCATTCCATTTTTTTTATTCCAATTATACAATATAGTAAGTCACTTAAATCTAAAAGGCTTCACATGTGATGCATGTGATTCTTTTTATTTTCCCCGTATCAGTGACTATGTAAACAAGATACAGTCTACGATTGATCGCTTAAGCAATCGCTATTTCCGTGAACCCTCGCAAAGGTGAGACAGTACTTTACGTTGGAACAACTGCTGAACTGATACCTAGCACAAGTTTTTTTTTAATGCAAGCGATCAGCAGACAGGAAGACGGCCCACTTGATGGAGAGCGGTTACCATCGCCTATGGACATTTGCAACACTAAAGTTGCTACAAATGCGCTGCTGCTCTCTTAAGGGACACTGGAACCTGGTCACTAATGCCGGAACACAACTCAAACTTGTTATGGCGACATACTTTAGACCAGGTGTGGTAGCCATCCAGTCGGGAAAATGCCCTACCACCTGGCTGTGGGTTGTTTTGTCACCTCTTACGACAGGCCGCCCGGCCGCAGGGAATTGTATTCTTTCTCCGTTCCTGCAGGGATAAAGTTCAGTCAGCATGATTGAATGCGTGGAGTACTGTTTTTATTTTTGGGATGGCTCAACGAACTACGACTTGGAAGCGTATTATTTAGTCAATTGAGCAAAGAGCTAGAAAGCTGGTCGGTAATGACCGTCTTTTCAACGCTCAACTTCCGAGTCTCGAGCATAGACATAAGGTTGCTATACTGTCGTTCTTTTATCTGATACACTTCGGTGAGTGTTCCTTAGAATTGCACACGCTGGTTCCCCCATCCATTGGTGCGTGCTACTAAGGTGAAAATATCTCCAGTCAAGACGAAGCGTTTCGCTTCATCTTGTCTGTTACTCCAGGACAATCACACAATGTACAATCCAGGAGTCTTCGAGGTACGAGTGACTAGGTATCTACTAGGTTACCGTGCTCCATTATAGACTGCGTCATCACACAACATCAGGTGAGACAGCAGTCAAACTCGAACCTATACGAACATAAGAAAGAACCCTCACCGCGTGTTTGTGTGTCGTGGCGCACTCTTCACCCGATTGTGTCAACTCGCGGGCTGTGAAGCGCCTATTCTACAATATCTAGTTAGTCCACGAAAATCGATAGAACCCCAAGACGAGAGGATCAAGACGAAGTCGTGCCAGCTCCTACGAAGCCCGCATTGTTCGTAGCGTGTCTGATAGGCTACATATCCTGTAAGTTCTTTCGGGTCTTTTATTCCCGCCCGCGTTCCGCATATAGCCCTATACTGCTTAGAGGCCGCTTCTACAATATTATTATTGACCTTGAAAGTCTTTGAGCATGACAGCATATATCTGTTTACTTATAAAATCAGCTATATATCAATAACGACCCTTTACAGAACACTCCAGATATACATTAGTGCTTTTCACGATCCACTCTACTCCCCTATTTTTGACCAATAGTGGCGATAATGGGTGCCAATAAATAAAACATGGACTCCGGAACGGCGGCAAATGATAAATGATTTTTCCAAGCTCACTGAGTGCTGTACTGTCCTTGAGGTTGGTATACATTGAGCTATTGACTAGCGATAGGCTTTAAGATAAGTTAGCAGTTCTGGGGAATTATTGCTGTTTTGTTGAGCAATTTCTTTTCTTTTCTATTTTTGAAGTTAAAACTTCTTTAGGCACTTTTGAGATGGGGAAAAAGCACTGTACTCACTTCTGACGTGTAGATCTTAGAATTATAGCTTTTGTTTGTAATAGAAATATATTTCCGACTTCGAAAGCGGTGGGGGGGAGGCACCTGGCGACTAATGACATACAACTAAAGCTTGTTATGGCGGTGTACTCTAGATCAGGGTTAATAGCCATCCAGACAAACAAATGCTGTACGATTTGACTATGGGTTGTTTCGTCGCCTGTTACGACAGGCGGCCAGGCCGCAAGAATTAATACCTATACATTCTTCGTTCCTGCATGTATCGTTGTTAGACAAGCGTTGTCACTGCTGGACGTAAGCTTCCCCAAGTTTGCGCCACCTATCCTAGTCGCCCGCTGTTCTCATGCAATCTCCATCGGTGTCTTTGTACAGAGCGTTGCTCCATCGGGATAGAGAGCGTCCTACACTACGTTTGCCCAGACGTGGTCTCTGTTCCAGCAGTCGTCTGCTTGCACGTCTGCGTCTCGCTTGCCTGTAAGAATAAAATTATATAAAATCAGTATAAAGTTTTAGGATATAGATAGATAGATAACACTTTATTGCTCACCAAAATAAACAAATACAAAAACAAAATGTATAATTACAATACTTCTTGGCAAAACAACAGGCGGCCTTATCGCTAAAAGCGATCTCTTCCAGGCAACCTAGCATAAAAGAAATTCTTAACTAATCTGCCGATGTAGGTGAAGCAGAAAAAAGATAGGACTGTACAATTTTAATATACATACTTACACTAATTTATAAATTTAATACATATATAAAAAATCCAATAGTAATATATATACGTATATGCAAAATAATTTAAATAAATATATTTGTTAACATTATATGTGACAAGCATTTTATATGTTATATTACAATAGATAAATAAGTAAATGTTTAATATATTAGACATATTTATTTAGAGACAGATAGTACTTTCTAAGTGAGTTCCGAAATGTAGGTAATGTTTTGGCCTCTCTGACAGTAAGAGGCAACGCATTCCAGAGTTTGACAGCCTGCACTGTCAAAGAGTTATCATAAAAGGATGAAGTGTGTGCAGGTGTCAGGAGTCTACGGTATGTATCAGTGCGCAAATTGTGAGAAGTAAGATATAGTTATATATATATGTAGATATAGAAAGGAATATTAAAGAATCGATAAGCCGTATAGACTGGCACAGGCAGCTTATTTAGCTAACCATTTCACCACACTACTTAGAAGTAGCGTGTCAAACTAGCACGCTCTTCATTTTACTGGATCAATGTAAACCATCCTTTATTATGCTTTTGATTGGATACCATTACTACAGCTGGTATCTTGTGGGGTTGATAAGATATCGTATTGATAATAAATATCCACCCTTTGCCAAACAGAGCTGAGTATAGGCAATTGACTTCTTTACAGAAGTTTGGCGACCGAGGGTAGAATGTTCTGGCCGCGTAAGCCGGTCTCAAGACTTTCAGGAAACGGTAGAAGATTCTGGAAAGAAAAGACAAAGACTGATACATTTTAGAAAGGGATGGATGATCAACAAGAGAATGACGAAATGAAGATCCAAATTCTAGAATGGAAGGTTCAGGGAAGAAAAGACAGAGTCAGATAGATGTTTAAAAAGAGACATTAGAAAGGAATAATGAAAAGAAGATTGAAGTTATAAGTTTCAGAAGATTCTTCGGGGTATATGCGTAAAGCGCGCGTATCGGGGAGTTCAGTTGAAGACAGCGAAGCGAAAGGTGCGATACGAAAGAGTTGGGAAAGAAGCGTAGTAGAAGTCAGTGACAGTGGAGTGTTTAGTGCAGGGCAGTTGAGTGAAGGAGCAGCACGAGGTGGTCTACGCATTATCGGCGAGGGTATTGTGAGTGAGACATCTTATCGTCGGGACAGTGCATCATTAGTTGTGCGTGTAGGGGAACCCTGCGTAGAAGTATCACAGACTGCTGTGTAAGTTAGTATTAGCATTTAGTAAAAAAAAGCTAGTGTTTTCTTTCAATCCCAAGTGTGTACCCGCGCTCGTACGTAACAGTACCATAAGTTTGCGTTTGACCATGATCTCGCCCAATGTTGAGCGAAAATATGGACTAAGATGGACCTAAAAGGTATCTATTTACATGGCCCTTGAAGACACCAAGATTATAGGTAAAGGGATAGACAGACTCCGGCAATGAATTCCACTGTTTCAAGGTGGACATGATGTAAATGACAATAAACGTATTCATCTCAAAATGTAATCTTACGGATTACTATTGAAAGTCTTGAGTCTACCACCACTTCCAAGAGAATTTTTTTATTGCACGAGTTCAGCAGACAGGCACACGGCCCACTTGATGTAAAGCGGTTACCATCGCCTATGGACATTTGCAACACCAAAAGTGCTACAAATGCGCCGCTGCTCTCTTAACGGAGACTGGAACCTGGTCACTAATGCCGGAACACAACTCAAGGTTGTTATGGCGACATACTTTAGACCAAGGGTGGTACCCATCCAGTCGAGCAAACGCCCTACCACCTGGCAGTGGGTTGTTTTGTCGACTCTTACGACAGGCCGCCCGGCCGCAGGAAATTTAATTCTTTCTCCGTTCCTGTACGGATAAAAATGTATAATAATAATATATAATACTTACTTATATATATTATATAAATGTAAATGATTTGAGGCCAAATAAATATTTACATATATAGTATTTATAACACAATAAAATTTATAGAATATACGTGCATATACAACCTATTTACATATTGTTACGAGTACGGGACTCGAATTAAAATGCCGTTGGAATCACTATAGAATTTATTAAAACTATACAGACACGTATAAGTATAACACAGGTACAAATATAACCGGACGCAATAAGTCCAAATCTAATGCACAATTCAATAACACGCGCAAATTCCGTCTCTAAAATGTATACACGTCTTGCCTCGCTTGTGTTATCGCTTTGACTGACCATCTCTCCATGGGGCCATTGCTTTTTAATGCACCGATGCAATATGTCTACCTGGCAAACGTCGGCGCAATTTCCCAGAAAACGTAATCCGCACACCTGCGTAATTATGCCTGCCAACGGCCATAAACGAGTACAATACACAACAAGCTGTTTTTAATTACAAATTTTAAACACAAAGTAAACAAAAGAAGATAGTCATGAAACAGTTTCAATGTTATTAGCTCAAACGCTCGGCGGGTAATAAAGTGTATGTTTTGTTTATAATTATGCAGGTGGCCCAAATTGTAACAATATACAAGGAATAAATTATGTACTCATATGCATTTAGTAAGAAGCTGTTATTCTAATGTTACAAACCGACATATAATTTTATTTATTTGTATAGAGATAATAGGTATAACAAGACTAATACCTATCAGATAGGATTGTTTCATAAATCATTAAAAACCTAATTTCTCGAACCTTATTCGAATAGAATAGCTTTGATTTCAGGTCGTATCATGTAACTGGTAACTTTGTAGAGCAATCAATCACTTGCGATTGACGGCGTCTATTGTTAAGCAGGGGAGGTTGGGGCGCGTGGTATTAATTAAAAATAGAACCCACATTTTATTTTAGGAGGAGACACATTTATTCGCTGCTATTTAATACGAGCTTTACAATTTTCATAGTTACTTGTAGAGTACCGCAGCTATTTTGGCAAATACGAGACGGTCGGAGTTGGTATTAATATTTGAATTTACCAAGTTAAAACTAGATGGCGCTGTACCCTTTTGGAACGGACTATGTTTTAAATCATTGTATAATACAAGTGTTATGTTATTTGTGTTCATAAAGTATTAGATTCCATTCCAGTAGCGAATACATATATTTTGAGCATGTGTCACGTTGTTTAATTTCCCGTCATTGGGACTTTTGTATATGACCTTTTTAAAATCATCATGTAAGCGCTTTTGTCTTCTTTTTATTGCTGAAGCACAGTAGACAGGCTGATGGCCTAACCGTGATGGAAAGTAGTTACCGTCGCCTATGGACATTAGCAATATCAGAGATGCTATCAATATGCTGTCGGCCTTGAAGGAAGAACTGCTACCTAAACACTGATACCGGAATACAATTCAAAGTTGTTATGGGGGCATACTCTAAACCACGGGTGGTAGTACAATTTCCTGCGGCCGGGCAGCCTGTCGTAAAAGGCGATAAAACAATCCACAGCCAGATGGTAATGTATCTGCCCGTCTGAATATCCACCACCCCTGCACTCACCTGTCTAGAGCATACCGCCATAATAACCTTAAATTATGCTCCGGCATTAATGGCTAGATTCCAGTCACCCTTCAGAGCGCGGCAGCACATTGCTAGCACCTTTGATGTTACAAATGTCCATAGGCGATGGTAACCGCTTTAGATCAGGTATGCCGTTTACCTGTCTACTTTTTTTTATTTTTATTGCAGAGGTTCAGCAGACAGGCCGATGGCCCACTTGATGGAAAGAGGTTACCATCGCCTATGGACATTTGCAACACCAAAGGTGTTACAAATGCGCTGCTGCTCTCTTAAGGGAGACTGGAACCTGGTCACTAATTCCGGAACACAAGTCAAGGTTGTTATGGCGACATGCTTTAGACCAGGGGTGGTAGCCATCCAGTCGGGCAAATGCCCTACCACCAGGCAAAAATCTACTGATATTAAGCAATAAAAAAATATATCAAAGTTTTTGTTATGCTATGTGTTGACGATAGAAACCGTTGGATGAAAGGCCGGCTCGGTGTTGCCTGTAAAATTAAATACAAATAATATAAATATATATTTTAAATACATGTATATAAAATGTAAATATTTCAGTATTTAACTGAGTGCTTTTTTTAAATAAATAATAGCATATATTCAATGTATACACAGTAAGTGAATGCACGAACTTCACTCGGGATCGACCCGTGTCAGTTGCCCGCGACCACCGACCGTGAGATACGTGCCTGCATTCGCTTCTCTCAAAACATCAACGGCTACCTTTCAAACCCTTAAAACCTTGTTTAATTTTCTCCTTTGCACAATTGGACGTTTTATCCGTTACATACATACATAATACATAACTTCACGTCAATTCCCTTGCGGGGTAGGCACGTACAACAGAGCGCCATTTAGGCTTATTCTTACACACCTCACTTGCTTCTTTGACATTCATAACTCTTGTCATGCACGCTCGTCTGTTCTTAAGGCGACAACACCTTCTGCTAGTACACGATCAATTTGATCATGGAAGGTGTGTCGTGGCCTTCCACGACTTCTGCATCCATCCACTTTCGCATTGTATATCTGTTTAGCCATTCTTTCCACAGCCTGAACCGCCGGAGCATTCCTTTCCTTACCTTCACCCCGTTACAGTATGAATAAATAGGTATAAAGATTCTTTAACATTAAACGATCAATCGACCGTGTCAAGTCCCCTTTGTCCCCTTTGGCACAACCTGTTTTTGACAGTCATTTGTTAACTGAGCCGTAATTTTTAACCTATCGCGTCTATGAAGAGTGCGTTACGATTTATGGGCGTAATGTTCATACATTGATAGTCGTGTGTATGATAATATCATACAAATTTCATACAATGTAGTCGAGTCTTAAGGAATTATAGGTAGAAATGGCGTGGACTTCATACAAACCGCTTACCCATAACCTGGCTACGTAAAGTAGCCACAATGGCGAAATCGCCTTGAATTATTGTGAATTTATTATTAACTAGCTGTGCCCGCGACGTCGTCCGCGTGGAATTTGCCTTCAAAACCCGCTGTGCTGTGCTCCGCTTCTATTGGTTTTAGCGTGATGATATATAGCTTATAGCCTTCCTCGATAAATGGGCTATCCAACACTGATAGAATATTTCAAATCAGATCAGTAGTTCCTGAGATTAGCGCGTTCAATCAAACAATAAATTTCTAGAAAGGTATTGAATTCGTCTTGAATATGGAGTGATTTATTTTGATAAGAATTAATACCAAGGTACAAAATAAAGAGTTTTTGAAGCGACGGCATTTTAATTATTTAAGAAAATAAAAGAAAACCCTTATTGTGAGATAATTACAAAAGTTAGACGATATTTTTTGTAGACAATTATATGTTCTGAAAAGTGGTACTACATTGTTTTGTTCTATAATCAATAGTTTTCGCAGCGCACGCCGTGTAAGGATTTTTTCGGGTCATTTTTTTACACCTTGGGTTACATTGTTGGACTTTTAGTAAGGATCCCTAATTTAAAAAAAATATAATATAGCCTATAGCCTTCCTCGATAAATGTACTATTCAACACTGAAAGAATTTTTCAAATCGAACCAGCGGTTCCTGAGATTAACGCGTTTAAACAAACAAACTCTTCAGCTTTATAATATTAGTATAGATGATAATTATTTATTTATTTCAGACACAAAGATCCATAATAATATCAGCCCATAAATTTCCCACTGCTGGGCTCGGGCCTCCCATTATAGGGGGGTACGGACAGTATACCAGCCAGGCTTGACACATCGGTTATCTCGATGTGCAGGTTGCAGCACGATGTTTTCCTTCACCGTTGTTAGCACGTGGTAATTGTAACAATATGCACATTAGGTCAGAAAACTGCCTAAGTGGTGCATGCGTTCCGGCCAGGATCGAACCCGCGCTAATTACAACAAATTTTATATAATATTGTTATAAATATAAACTTAAAAATAAACTACAAACTATACAATATAAAAACTAAAACTAAATAAAAAAGAGGAAATACCTAAAGATAAGTTGTTGGTCCCAAACCACTGTCACTTGCTGGGAACGTTCCAGAAGGCTGGCGGCGTTGCCACGTTGTATAGCAATGCTTAATCTTTGAGCGAAATAGACGCCAGCCTTCTCATCGCGTGTGACGTCAACCAAACGTTTGGCGACGTCACGGTAGACCTTTAGAGCGTTAGGACCGCACGGACCCAAAGTTTCCACCCCAAATGCCGTAGATGTGTAACCATTTCCAATGGGGGCATGTTATTATTAAATTAAACCTTAAAGAATTAAAATTAACAAATATCCATTAGTCAGTCAGTCAGTCGGTCAGTGCCCTTTATTAAAGCATTTCATAAAAAAAATATTTTACATTAAATTAATTATTCTATGCAGCAATCTGCAAGCAGTTCCGATACATTTTTGTTTGGTGTAGCTTGCTAGCAATGGCCACAATTATAGTTAACTACCATAACTGCCACACTACTAAAACTACCCAAAACTACCAACACGACCTAAACGATCAAATTGGCGAAATTGACCAAAATTAATAAAATGACGAAAATCGCAAATAAAAAAATTATATTTTCTGGGATAACCTTTACATAAATCTATCTCGAAATCTATCCCATTATCCGGGATAAAAAGTATCCCTTGTCGACCCTCGGTATTTATACATACATAGATACATACATAACTTCACGCCAGTTCCCTTGCGGGGTAAGCACGAACAACAGAGCGCCATTTAGGCTTATTCTTACACACCTCACTTGCTTCTTTGACATTCATAATTCTTGTCATGCACGCTCGTCTGTTCTTAAGGCTCCTGACATCACCTTCTACTAGTACACGATCAATTTCATCATGGAAGGTGTGTCGTGGCCTTCCGCGACTTCTGCATCCATCCACATTTGTATTGTATATCTGTTTAGTCATTCTTTCATCATGCATTCTTTCCACATGCCCGAACCACCAGAGCTTTGCTTCGGTTCTTATAAATTACATATATACCGAATTTCAGCCAAATCGGTCCAATAGTTCCGTAAAAGCATAACAAACAGAGAGACAAATATATTTTTATCCCGGAAACTATCCCATTTTTCGGGATAAAAAGTATCCTATGTTCATCCTCGGCATCGAAAAAATATATACTGACTTTCAGCCAAATCCGTCGAGCAGTTTTTCCTTGAAAACGGGACAGACAGACAGACAGAGACTTTCGCATTTATAATATTAATTAATAGCGATTTTGCTGAAGATAAATAGACCGTTAGTTACTCGTTGCCGGTTGCTCCCTTTTTGTATAAATATTATTCAAAGCGTTGAATATTCATGAATATTTCACACTGGTTAAATGTACAAACCGTACTAGATATTATTAGACGAGAAGGAATACAAATCATATGTACATATTGTTTCGACTCAGCTAATAAGTAGTTTAAATAAACGATGTATGTATGTACGTACATTTTTAACCGATTTCAAAAAGAGGAGTTTAGCTCAATTTAGCTGTATATTTTTTGTTTGTTTGTTACGCGATTTCTCTGTCTATTGTTGATCAATTTTCATTCTTTATTATTCGAAACAGAATACTCTAGAGGTACCTCTATCCGTGCAGGAACGGAGAAAGAATACAATTTCCTGCGTTGGGGCGGCCTGTCGTAAGAGGCGACAAAACAACCCACAGCCAGGTGGTAGGGCATTTGCCCGACTGGATGGCTACCACCCCTGGTCTAAAGTATGTCGACATAACAACCATGAGTTGTGTTCCGGTATTTGTGATCAGGTTCCGGTCTCCCTTAAGAGAGCAGCAGCGCATTTGTAGCATCTTTGGTGTTGCAAATGTCTATAGGCGATGGTGACCGCTTTCCATCAAGTGGGCCGTCTGTCAGTCTGCTGAGCTCCTGCAATGAAAAATAAAAAAAAAACATATTTTTTTTTTATTTCATGAGGTTCAGCTAAATCTGCGACTAATGACGCCAGTACATTCTACGCAATTTTGACAAAAATCTTTTACCGTGCAGGATGTAAGGTTGTGGAACGCATTACCAATCAGCATCAGAAGTGCAAAGTCAGTTACATCTTTTAATAAACTCCTCAAAGATCAGTATCTAAATTTGTAAGTAGTAATTTATGTATGTGTATGTAACTATATGTACATATATTTGTATTTTTATTTACTACTAGGTGACCCGGCAAACTTCGTACCACCTCAGAATCAATAAATAAAAAAGCTGAATGATAAAATTAAATGCAGAATGCTTCAACTTTAGTAAAAAATTTGGTCAATCAAAAAATTTGGAAAATCAAACGTTTGAGATTCAAACCCGAATAAATGAAAAAAAAAACTTCATTTTTAAATTTAATTTGATTTCCGAACGGCTTTTAAATTTAGTTGATTTCTAAACGACGGGACGAATATCAAATGTTTGACAGGTAGGAACAGTTTTTTTTATTTATTGCAAGAGTTCAGCAGACAGGCAAACGGCCCACTTGATGAAAAGCGGTTATAATCGCCTATGGACATTTGCAACACCAAAAGTGCTACAAATGCACCGCTGCTCTCTTAAGGGAGACTGGAACCTGGTCACTAATGCCGGAACACAACTCAAGGTTGTTATGGCGACATACTTTAGATCAGGGATGATCGCCATCCAGTCGGACAAATGCCCTACCACCTGGCTGTAGGTTGTTAAGTCGCCTCTTACGACAAGCCGCCCGGCCGCAGGAAATTGTATTGTCTCTCCGTTCCTGCACGGATAAAAGTTTCTAAGAGAAAGCGAAATTGTTGTTTTTCCTATATTCCAAGCAATTTTTGCATATTTACTCACCTTTTAAACCTTCCCTGGACTTCCACAAATAATTCAAAACTAAAATTAGCCAAATCAGTCCAGCCGTTCTCGAGTTTTAGCGAGACTAACGAACAGCAATTGAATTTTATATATACAGATTAATATATGTGTATATGATTGTATATATTTCAAACTATGCGCACTGAATACCTACCCATTATTGGAAATTTGAAATTATCTCCAGAAGGTTGTCTGGACGAAATCGCTGTCAGCGATAAGACCGCCGATTGTACTAGTTATATGATTGTTAACTCATGTGTATTATTTTCTTGTGTGCAATAAAGAATATTCTATTCTATTCTGCAAGCAGGCAGACGGACCTGATGGAAAGTGGTTAACATCGCCTATGGAGATTTGTAACAGAAATGTGCTGGAACACAATTCGAGGTTGCTATGGCAGCATACTTGAATCCAGGGGTGGTAGCCATCCAGATAGGTGAATACCCAACCACCTGACTGTGGGTTCTTTTGTCATCTTTTACGAATTTGTATTCTTCCTCTGTTACTGCAAGGGTGATTGGATTGTCACCAAGTCAGTATCTGATAAGTGGATCTAAGGAAAGCCAAGAGCAAGACAAAAACAACGTGTTGCCAGTTTTGGTCGTTTTGATTGTTTTGGTCAGTTTTGGTAATCTTGGTCAATTTGGTCATTGTCTTCAATTTGGCCATTTTGGTCATTCTAGTCAATTTGGTCATATTCGTCAATTTGATCATTTTGGTCTATTTGGCCAATTTGGTCATTTTCCTGATTTTGTAATTTTAACACCGAAAATGGACATAAATACTTTTCATCCCGGAAAATGGGATAATTTTCTATATAAAATGAAGTTGTTTGCCATTTAATCTGGAGGCACGCACTAGGGTTCGACTGGGAAACTCTGGTCTAAAATAAAGCTTAACTCACCACAGCAAAAGATATTTAATAAATTATCACAAGTTTCAGTTATACTGAACATATAATAATAAACGCGCAGGGGGGCTTTGTGGTGGTGGCAAGGCCCCCGCCTCCGTGCTTGCCTTAGCTGGCCGGCACGGAGTGGAGATCGCTAGAGCTAAGACTCAAGCTCCAGGGGTGGATGTGATAAATGGCATCACGTCAGAAGTAGCTACGGTGAACCTGCAGCCCATCTCTCTACACCACTTAGCCACTCACACCCATGTTGCCCCTGTCTTCTATGGCATCTTTTGGGGCCCATGCAGGGAGTGGCGAGTCACCGTCTGCCCATTTTTCCATGTTCCCTGAACATTGCGACGGGCAGACGCCATAGTCCCCATATTCACAGACCCCTAGTACCACTAACAGTTCACCCCAATAGCCCGGTACTTCTTGTCCTCATTTCCCACAATAGTCTTACACTAGCCGGGGCTTGTCCTTGGGTGCATTGTTATTTGGTGTAGACAGGGATAATCGCCGGTCAGTGTCACGCCACATTTACATTAAATTTGTCAAAGGGCCTCTACGTGTTGGCTTTCCCATGGCCCCACGCAAGCCTTCCAAATGTCCGGGCCATTTTTATGGCTCGTGGTCTACAAAGACATACATTGTAACAATAATAATCGGCAGACAAACAGGCATATTGTATATATATGAACTAGCTGTGTCCGCGACGTCGTTCGCGTGGAATTTGCTTTCAAAACCCTCCGATTTTGAAACATTCTTTATTGGTGTTCCGCTCCTATTGGTCTTAGCGTGATGATATATAGCCTATAGCCTTTCTCGATAAATGGGCTATCCAACACTGAAATAATTTTTCAAATCAGACCAATAGTTCCTGAGATTAGCGCGTTCAATCAAACAATATTAGTATATTTGGCTACAACAGTAATACTTACATTTTCAGTTTTCGCAGCGCATGCCGTGTAAGGATTTTTTCGGGTCATTTTATTACACCTTGGGTTACATTATTGAACTTTTAGTGAGGATCCCTCATTTTTTTGAAAATATAATATAGCCTATAGCCTTCCTCAATAAATTTACTATTCAACAATTAAAGAATACTTCAAATCGGACCGCGGTTCCCTAGATTAGCGCGTTTAAACAAACAAACAAACTCTTCAGCTTTATAATATTAGTATAGATACACGGCGTTAGTGCCTACACAGTAGTTCATTTTAATTGCGTGAAATATAAACAATTTTAGGCCGTTCGCAAATACAATTATGAATGCAATTAATTGTATGATCAACTAATTTATATTTCGGATGCTTTAGTTGTTAACTTTGTTTGTTTGGTGGATGAAATATATAATATTAACTTTTGCCCGTGGCTTGGCCCGCGTTAATTGTATCCCAAGGGAACGATAGTTTATTTTTTTATAGCAGGAGTTCAGCAGACAGGCAGACGGCCCACTTGATGGAAAGCGGTTACCATCGCCTATGGACATTTGCAACACCAAAGTTGCTACAAATGCGCTGCTGCTCTCTTAAGGGAGACTGGAACCTGGTCACTGATGCCGGAACACAACTCCGGCATTCGTGACCAGATTCCAATGAGGAGGAATGAAAGTCACGTGACATACAGAGTGATAAACTGCAGGTAAACAAATGTACACAGAGATGGATGGATTGTGTGAAGGAGGATATGATGATTTGTGGTGTGACAGAAGACGTATGTGATGTCTGAGTAGAGGAGTATAGAAGGAAAAGACATAAGTTCAGTATATTAATAAAACTACGTTTCAACGGTTTTAAGCGCGGTAATTTTATTTGATTTTGGTTTTTCCGACGTTTCGGCCACTTTTCAGTGGCCGTGATCACGGAAGACAAAGATGTCAAGTGTCAACGAGTATTGTTAAAGTTTTATTTAGCCTACCGCCAACTTATTAATTTTAATTATTTAATTTTTAATTTTGTTTATGGTTATTATTTAATCTATGGGAGCCTAATCTAATTTACTACCGCTTCGCAACATGTTATGGCTTGAAGAGAAGAAGCGGCGCAAGAAACTCTTCAGCAAACATGCCTAGCTCTAATAATTTTATATAATATTAAAATGGGTGGAAGGAAAAATAAAAGTAATTATCAGTCAAGTTGGTTTGTGTTCCGTTGTACGCAGAAAGAGCTCACAGTGTCTTGAGGTCTGGCAGCTGGTTTTTGCTTTATTATGTATACAAGTCGCGAAAACTTAAGAAAATATTCAGTATATTACATAAATTGATGGATGAAACGTGATTGCGTCACGATTATACCACCAAAATACGTTGCAAATTTCAGCTTAATAAGATTGGCATGCCGCAGCAAACGACTTAAGTTATATTCAAAAGCTGAAAGCCTGTCGGAATATCTATACAGCCTATACTACACAAGGGTCTGTATTGAATTATTAATTTTCAAATAATTACGTTTGACAGTTTTGTAATCAAGTTATTCCACTCGCTTGTTTAGGATTAAGGCTGTATTGGAAGGTTTCTTGGCTGACTTGGTTAAACCTCTGTAGGCGCAGGTTGAACGCTGCTTAAAGAGGACAATACTCCTAAGGCTGGTTGCATACTGGTCGTATTGGGATCGATAGTTACTGAAGGTATCAATTTTATTTATATTTCAAATAAGTTCCACTGGAGAACAATTTTTAAAGATCATACTCATCGCAACGTATTATAGTTGTTTTATCTGAGAAGCTTAATAATTTGGGGAGTACATAAAGCCTTAACATACGTCTCAGAAGTGTACCCATATTAAAAACAACCTGTCAACCAAACAAGTATAAATATTATGCCTTATCTATACTAATCTACTCTATCTCTAATCTGAAGAGTTTGTTTGTTTGTTTAAACGCGCTAATCTCAGGAACCGCTTATCCGATTTGAAAAATTCTTTCAGTGTTGAATAGTGCATTTATCGAGGAAGGCTATAGGCTATATATCATCACGCTAAGACCAATAGGAGCGGAGCACCAATGAAGAATGTTTCAAAATCGGAGGGTTTTGAAAGCAAATTCCACGCGGGCGACGCCGCGGGCACAGCTAGTGTTCTATATGTTGAAGCAAACTTTAGGAAATAAACTAATAGTTTTCTAAGTGGTAGGGTATTTACCCGAATGGATGGCTACCACCCCTGGTCTAGAGTATACCGCCATAACAAATTTGTATGTTCCGGTGTCAGTGGCCAGTTTCCAGTTTCTCATTCAAGGCCGGCAGCACATTGGCAGCACCTTTAGTATTGCTAAAGTCCATAGGCGACGGTAACCACTTTCCATCACAGTTGGGCCTTCAGCCTCTCTGCTGTGCTTCAGCAATAAAAAATAAAAACGACAAAATGCAGTTATAAGGTTTGTTTATAAAAAAAAATATTGCTGGAGTTCAGCAGACAGGCAGACGGCCCACTTGATGGAAAGCGGTTACCGCAATCCGGAATCTGGTCACTAATGCCGGAACCCAACTCAAGGTTGTTATGACGGCATATTCTAGACCAGGGTTAGTAGCCATCCAGTCGGGCAAATACCCTCTTAACGACAGGCCGCCAGGCCGCAGAAAGTTGGATTCTTTCTCTGTTCCTGCACGGATAAAAATTGATTAAAATCTATAATCACAGTTATAATTGACACGAAATTTGTCATGTATTTTTTATTTATTTATTAGTAAAAGCGATAGTAGCCTATATGCGCTTACCCTAAGTATAAACAAATAAATAGACGGACGAATACATTTCTTTTTGTATTGCAGGAGTTCAGCAGACAGGCAGACGGCCCACTTACCATCGCCTATGGACATTTACAACACCAATGGTTCTACAAATGCGCTGCTGTTCTCTAAAGGGAGACTAGAACTTGGTCACTAATGCCGGAACACAACTCAAGGTTGTTATGGCGACATACTCTAGACCAGGGGTGGTAGCCATCCAGTCGGGCAAATACCCTATCACCTGGCATACATAATTATGAACTCTATCTACCTAAGTTAATCGTGTAGTTCATATATAATTTGCATAAGTGTTTTGGGGTAATATACAATTTGAATTATTTAGCTTGATACATGTTAAACATTTACCATGCCTATACATACTAATTTATATCGGGAATCGGGCCCTAGGGTTATATTAAACTAAGGGTCTAATAATTATTTAAACAAGAATGCCAGGCATGTGGAAAGAATGCATGATGAAAGAATGACTAAACAGGTATACAATGCAAAAGTGGATGGATGTAAAAGTCGTGGAAGGCCACGACACACCTTCCATGATCGAATTGATCATGTACTAGCAGAAGGTGATGTCGGAAGCCTTAGGAACAGACGAGCGTGCAAGACAAGAGTTATGAATGTCAAAGAAGCAAGGGAGGTGTGTAAGAATAAGCCTGAAGCTCTGTTGTTCGTGCCTACCTCGCAAGGGAACTGGCGTAAAGTTATGTATGTATGTATGTATGTAAGAATGCCAGGCCATGTCATAGCATTGACAATTATTGCTAAAATTGACGTATTCCGAGAAGTTAAAATCCCTACAATCCGTAACCGACCAGGTGTTTAAGGGTCCTTTCCACCAAAGATGTGCTATGCAACTTCGCTGCTAGAATGTAAAAGGTAAACTACGAAACACTGTTGGAGACGCAATCAGGTAATTTCTGCGGATAGTAGGGTTTATGTGCTCAATATATGGCCATCCCTTCTTCCCCAATTAAGAACTGGTGCCCGGAGAGTATAGAATCTTGTACTTACCTCGCAGTCGGCCACCAGCCCACAACAGCGCTGGTTCAGGGGATCTGCCGCTGCTTATTACGTGGCGATACACAAAGGTGTACATCCGCAATGCTTGAAGACAAAAGTCTTCGAGCAGTGCGTCCTCCCCGTCCTGACCTACGGGGCCGAGACATAGACACTGACGGCAGGATTGGTCCACAAGTTCTAAGTCGCTCAACGGGCTATGGAGCGAGCTATGTTGGGTGTTTCTCTTATGGATAAAATTAGAAATGAGGATATCCGTAAGAGAACCAAGGTAACCGACATAGCTTGCAAAATTAGCTAGTTGAAGTGGCAGTGCGCTGGACACGTCTGCCGCAGGACCGATGGCAGCAGACGAGTCCTGGAGTGGAGACCGCGTCTCGCTAAACGTCGTGTCGGACGCCCTCCAGCCCGATGGACCGACGACCTGCGCAAGGTCGCCGGTAGGCGCTGGCTGAGGAAAACAGAGGACAGAGATGAGTGGCGCCGTCTTGGGGAGGCCTGCAAATGGCTGACGACGAGACACAAAGGTGGCGAGGTCTTTCTACACGAGCTCCGGGGCGCAAGGGACGCAGATACACTGACCTCTTAAGTTTATATGTTGGTTGAGGCGAATGTCTTAGTAACTAACTTTTTTATCCGTGCAGGAACGGAGAAAGAATACAATTTCCTGCGGCCGGGCGGCCTGTCGTAAGAGGCGACTAAACAACCCACAGCCAGGTGGTAGGGCATTTGCCCGACTGGATGGCTACCACCCTTGGTCTAGAGCATGCCGCCATAACAACTTTGAGTTGTGTTCCGGCATTAGTGACCAGGTTCCAGACTCACTTAAGAGAGCAGCAGCGCATTTGTAGCACCTTTGGTGTTGCAAATGTCTATAGGCGATGGTAACCGCTTTCCATCCAGTGGGCTGTCTGCCTGTCTGCTGAACTCCTGCAATAAAAAAATAAAATAAAAATAACTGGACACAGAAATCTTTGATAGCTGTGTGTGTAATTATAAAGCTGGGTGCGATACTACTTCGCGTGCGTTGCGGTGGCGTGGCGTTTGGCAACGTACTGACTCATGCGCAGAGCGGGCGGCGCCAACATATGGGGATCGCAAGACGCTATAAACCCAAGGCACAATTGCTAATTGGAAAATAGATGGCGGCAACAAATTTCAATGTAACAGTTTCACGTCGCCATACATTCTATATCGGAACAGTCAACGAATTCAATAAATTAAGTAAGTTGGATCATGTGAATATTGATTTATTTGCGGATAGTCTAGTATCTATAAATAGAAAATTAATCAAACTTTATAAACTGATAATAATTAGTTTCTTGCACGAACAATTACAGATTCAAATTCAAATTCTGTATTGGCCATACGTTAAGGAATTGGATCACGTAATAATACGAGTGCCTTCTATGTGCCTTTCCTTCACACCTTTGCAGCTCCTAATAACCCTTTCCTTATCTCGTAATTCGTCAAAATTATGAATGCCGCGCCACCTAGCGGACGGCCCAGTCGTCGATCTGTTACGGCGGAACAATTACGTGCGCGTGCGCCACTCTCTTGCTACCCTTACCAAAAGTGCTGTGCAAATTATTAATAAACTATAAAAATCAAGAAGTGCTGTGTTTCCTGGCTTCCGTCATCGGCATCAGGACAAAAAAATCGGTGAGTCCTCTCTTGTATCCTATCCTCTGTCAATAGAGGGTTACTTATATTTATTGCGTGATCCATTCTGCCATTCTTGCCAACGGGACGAGACAATCAAAAAACCAGCGCGTAACTAAATTCAAAAGTTTTTGTTCAAAACTAGCTGAGCCGGCTAACTTCGTACCGCCTCAGAATCAATAAATAAAAAGGCTGAATGATAATTGCAGAATGTTTCGACTTTAGTAAAAAATGTGGTCAAAACTTAACCGGAACGAACATCAAACGTTTGAGATTCAAAACCAAAAAAAATGAAAGAAAAACTTCACTTTTAAATTTAATTGATTTCTGAACGACGGGACGAACATCAAATGTTTGACAGGTAGGAATAGTTTCTAAGGGAAAGCGAAATTGTTGTTTTTACTATATTCCAAGCATTTTTTTCATATTTAATCACCTTTTAAACCTTCCCTGGACTTCCACAAATAAATCAAAACCAAAATTAGCCAAATCAGTCCAGCCGTTCTCGAGTTTTAGCGAGACTAACGAACAGCAATTGATTTTTGTATATATATATAGATAAGTTCCACTGGAGAACACTTTTTGAAGGTCATACGTATAAGTTAAAATTTAATTTTACTTCCTATTCTATGTACACCGCTTCGCAACGTGTTGATGCTGTAAAGGAGAAGAAGCGGCAAGAAACTCCCCAGCAACACGTCTAGCTAAATATTGTTTTTCTTTATATTTCTTATTCTATTTATATCTCAAGTTCTCTTTTTTTAGTTTATAATTCTCCTTTTGGAAAAGTGGATGGATGCAGAAGTCGTGGAAGGCAACGACACACCTTCCATGATCAAATTGATCGTGTACTAGCAGAAGGTGATGTCAGGAGCCTTAAGAACAGACGAGCTTGCATGACAAGAGTTATGAATGTCAAAGAGGCAAGTGAGGTGTGTAAGAATAAGCCTAAATGGCACTCTGTTGTTCGTGCCTACCCCGCAAGGGAACTGGCGTGAAGTTATGTATGTATGTATGTATGTATGTATAATTCTCCTTTTATAGACCAGGGCTGAAGCCTTCGAAAATGGTAAAAAGTGAAAAAAAAATTTAGTAGAATGAAACCCATTGGAAAAGGAAGAGAATATAACAAAATTGAAAGGAAAAATGATCTACGGGTGATCTGAGGTCGGAAAGTGGAAGGGGGTGAGTTTTAAGGGTGAAGAACGGCTTATCAAAACTACAAGTCCTATTGAAAAAAGTTAAATGGCAAAGTAAAAATAAGAATAAAAATAATAAGGTAATAAAAAGATCTACAACTTTTGCATTTACACTTTTTTCACATAACCTCAAAATTTATGTATTTTTATTTTTACCTTTTACGGGAAATGTAATAAACCAAGTGTGCATTTATTTTGTCGGCGTGTAACAATAGCAATAAACAGGCATCTACGCATAAATTTTCGAGTGAATATTCGTTCGTGTGGCTACATTAGTAGAGGAATTGCAATGGCGGCATGAAAATCATGACCCCATCGGCATCTTTTTGTCTAGAATTGTATCTCACGAAAACAATATTATTCGGGATAAAACGTATACCAAATGTTGTCCCGGGATATAACGTAGCTCTGTGTCGAGTTTAGTTCAAATCCGTTCAGTAGTTTTTACGTTATGTGCTGACACATAGACATACGAAAAAATTATAAGTTGCAAATTTTATATTTGCTAGTCGAATCCAAATTATCCCCCTGATTTTTTTAATTTTAAATTCATTAAAACAACCCTTAATATATTTATAATATTATAGATGTCGATGGTAGAATTCGATGCATGGACGGCCCGCTCGGTGTTGCCTGTAAAATGAAATAAATTAGAAAATTAAATACAACATACATACATAACTTCACGCCAGTTCCCTTGCGGGGTAGGCACGAACAACAGAGTGCCATTTAGGCTTATTCTTACACACCTCACTTGCCTCTTTGACATTCATAACTCTTGTCATGCAAGCTCGTCTGTTCTTAAGGCTCCTGACATCACCTTCTGCTAGTACACGATCAATTTGATCATGGAAGGTGTGTCGTGGCCTTCCACGACTTCTGCATCCATCCACTTTTGCATTGTATATCTGTTTAGTCATTCTTTCCACATGCCCGAACCACCGGAGCATTCCTTTCCTTACCTTCACCCCGACACTCTCTTTCTTACTTCGGTATTACGAACGCGGTCCGCGAGCGTCACTCCGCAGATTTTGCGCAGTGCTCGCATCTCGACCACGTTTACTCTACTTTCATGCTCTCTCTTCCATACCCAACTCTCGCATGCATACGTAAGCGTAGGTACTAGCACCGCGTTGTGTATGGCGAGCTGGGCCTTCTGGCTGAGGTTCTTAGCGCCTAGAAGTTTACCTAACGCTCCATTCACACTATTCCCCAAATTCACTCTTCTTTCTATATCAGCGGTGTACCTCCCATCCCTGCTAAAAGCACATCCAAGATATACAAACTCATTCACTTGCTCTAGCATAACATCATCGACCATTATCCTTGCATTCGTTCTGGTTTCTTCTCTTTCAAACACCATAACCTTTGTTTTCTTTGCATTCAAATGTAAGCCTCTCGCCTGACAGTCATAAATTTAATACAAGTAATAAATAATTTAAATATATGTATAAAATGTAAAATATTTCGGTATTTACCTGTGTGCTTCGTTAATAAATAATAGCAAATTGATTGTCTAGAAAGTAAGCGAATGCATACGAACTTTACTCGGGATTGGCCCGAAGCAGTTGCCCGCGACTACCGACCTGCTATACGTGCCCTGCATTCGATTCTCTCAAAGCACTCAACGGCTAACTTTCAAACCCTGATCCAACACCTCATGCTAATATATTATAAAATATATTTGTTAACATAAAATAGGAAAGTAAAATGTATAATAAGGTTAGATTAGAGATAGATAGATAGATTAGATAGAAATAGACATTTTTTTTTATTTTTCTTTTTACTGCAGGAGATCAGCCGACAGGCAGACGGCCCACTTGATGGAAAGCGGTTACCATCGCCTATGAACATTTGCAACAGCAAAGTTGCTAGAAATGAGCTGCTGTTCTCTTAAGGGAAACTGGAACCTGGTTACTAATGCCGGAACACAAATCAAGGTTGTTATGGCGACATACTTTAAACCAGGGGTGGTAGCCATCCAGTCGGGCAAATGCCCTACCACCTGGCTGTGGGTTGTTAAGTCGCCTCTTACGACAGGCCGCCCCAACGCAGGAAATTGTATTCTTTCTTCGTTCCTGCACGGATAAAGAAATATCCCTATTAATATCCCTATTAATATTATAAATGCGAAAGTAACTCTGTCTGTCTGTCTGTCTGTCTGTCTGTCTGTCTGTCTGTCTGTCTGTCTGTCTGTCTGTCTGTCTGTCTGTCTGTCTGTCTGTCTGTCTGTCTGTCTGTCTGTCTGTCTGTCTGTCTGTCTGTCTGTCTGTCTGTCTGTCTGTCTGTCTGTCTGTCTGTCTGTCTGTCTGTCTGTCTGTCTGTCTGTTCCGTTTTCACGGAAAAACTACTGGACCGATTTGGCTGAAACTCAGTATATATATATTTTCGATGCCGAGAATGAACATAGGATATTTTTTATCCCGAAAAATGGGATAGTTTCCGGGATAAAAATATATTTGTCTTTTTGTTTCTTATCCTTTTATGGAAAGACTATTGGACCGATTTGGCTGAAACTCGGTACATATACAATTTGAATACCGAGAGTGCCCAAGGGATACTTTTTATCCCGGATAATGGGATAGATTTTGGGATAGATTGATGTAAAGTTTATCCCGGAAACTAGGATAGGTTTTTTATTTGTGGTTGGCCATTTTCGTCATTTTGTTTATTTTGGTCAATTTGGTCGTTTTGGTAGTTTTGTTTAGTTTAGTTGTTTTGGTAGTTGTGGTAGTTTTGGTTGGTAGTTTTGCTATTTTCGATAGTTTATGCTGGTAGTTTTGGTAGTTTCGGTTGTTTTGGTAGTTTTGGTAGCTGTAGTAGTTTTGGTAGTTTTGTTTTGTAGATTTGGTAGTTTCGGTAGATTTGGTAGTAGTGGTAGTTTTGATTGGTAGATTTAGTTATTGTGGTAGTTTAGGTAGTTGTGGTAGTTTTGGTTTGTAGATTTGATAGTTATGGTAGTTTTGGTTGGTAGATTTGGTTATTTTGGTAGTTGTGGTAGTTTTGATAGTTGTGGTAGTTTTGGTTTGTATATTTGGTAGTTTTGGTTGGTCGATTTGGTATATTCGGTTCTTTTGGTAGTCGCGGTAGTTTTGATAGTTGTGGTAGTTTTGGTAGTTTTTATAGTTGTGGTAGTTTTGATAGTTGTGGTAGTTTTGGTAGTTGTGGGAGTTTTGGTAGTTTTGATAGTTGTGGTAGTTTTGGTAGTTTTGATAGTTGTGGTAGTTTTGGTAGTTGTGGTAGTTTTGGTAGTTTTGATAGTTGTGGTAGTTTTGGTAGTTTTGATAGTTGTGGTAGTTTTGGTAGTTGCGGTAGTTTTGATAGTTGTGGTAGTTTTGGTAGTTGTGGTAGTTTTGGTAGTTTTGATATTTGTGGTAGATTTGGTAGTTTTGGTAGTTGTGGTAGTTTTGATAGTTGTGGTAGTTTTGGTAGTTTTGAAAGTTGTAGTAGTTTTGGTAGTTTTGATAGTTGTAGTAGTTTTGGTAGTTTTGATAGTTTTGATAGTTGTGGTAGTTTTGGTAGTTTTGGTAGTTGTGGTAGTTTTGGTAGTTGCGGTAGTTTTGATAGTTGTGGTAGTTTTGGTAGTTGTGGTAGTTTTGGTAGTTTTGATATTTGTGGTAGATTTGGTAGTTTTGGTAGTTGTGGTAGTTTTGGTAGTTGCGGTAGTTTTGATAGTTGTGGTAGTTTTGGTAGTTGTGGTAGTTTTGGTAGTTTTGATATTTGTGGTAGATTTGGTAGTTTTGATAGTTGTAGTAGTTTTGGTAGTTTTGATAGTTTTGATAGTTGTGGTAGTTTTGATAGTTGTGGTAGTTTTAGTAGTTGTGGTAGTTTTGGTAGTTTTGATAGTTGTGGTAGTTTTGGTAGTTTTGATAGTTGTGGTAGTTTTGGTAGTTTTGGTAGTTTTGATATTTGTGGTAGATTTGGTAGTTTTGGTAGTTGTGGTAGTTTTGATAGTTGTGGTAGTTTTGGTAGTTTTGAAAGTTGTAGTAGTTTTGGTAGTTTTGATAGTTGTAGTAGTTTTGATAGTTTTGATAGTTGTGGTAGTTTTGGTAGTTTTGATAGTTGTGGTAGTTTTGGTAGTTTTGATATTTGTGGTAGATTTGGTAGTTTTGGTAGTTGTGGTAGTTTTGATAGTTGTGGTAGTTTTGGTAGTTTTAAAAGTTGTAGTAGTTTTGGTAGTTTTGATAGTTGTAGTAGTTTTGGTAGTTTTGATAGTTTTGATAGTTGTGGTAGTTTTGATAGTTGTGGTAGTTTTAGTAGTTGTGGTAGTTTTGGTAGTTTTGATAGTTGTGGTAGTTTTGGTAGTTTTGATAGTTGTGGTAGTTTTGATAGTTGTGGTAGTTTTAGTAGTTGTGGTAGTTTTGGTAGTTTTGATAGTTGTGGTAGTTTTGGTAGTTTTGATAGTTGTGGTAGTTTTGGTAGTTTTGGTAGTTGTGGTAGTTTTGGTAGTTTTGATAGTTGTGGCAATTTAGGTAGTTGTGGTAGTTTTAGTTGGTGGATTTGGTAGTTTTGGTTGGTAATTTGGTAGTTTCGGTAGTTTTAGTACGTTTGGTAGTTTTGGTCGTTTGTGTAGTTTACACAATATTTAGTTATATAAATAAAACTAGAACGGGTTGAAATAAGGTATTAAAGTTTGTATGGGGGACCAATCATTTATCAAGTTTATAGATATAAAAAATCATAATCTTTATAAAAATGCGACTTTCACTCGATCTGTCTGTCTGAATACCGAAAATGGACATAGATACTATTCACGCCGGTAGATGGGATAGTTTGCGATATAAAATGAAGTAAATCTTCCGAGGGCAAATAGCACCAACATAAAAATACAATACAATATATCCTGTATTAACGCCTGCTCTTAAAACAAGAGGTACGCACTAGAGTTTGACGCGCGGCGGAGCCAAGGGGTAAACTCTAGTATAGAAATAAGATAGAAAAAGACATTAGAATGTATAAGATAGTTAAGATTTGTAAAAAAGAAAAAAGAAAAATAAATAAAAAGACTCCCCACTTATTTTCCTAAATAGAATTAAGAACTAGGCTAAAAGAGACATGAAAAAGAATAGCTCTGTCTTGCACAATGACTGAGGAGAAGGCGAAAAAAAAAAACACCTCATGCTCGAGTGCCCCATGTATGATCGACTCAGGTGCGGTCTCGAGACGGCCACGCGTATTAACATCACCGAGGAGACTATTTTGATTTGATCTCGGGCAAGGACTCGAGGCCGTACCTGGAGAGGTTCTGCATGCGGCTGGTCGAAGAGGCCATAGAACGCAATAAGACGAGGTGATGGGTAGTTTCATCGTCCCTTCTGGAGAACAACGCACTGGAAAATATATTGTTACAACTTAGCCCCCCGACAAAGACAAATTTCACGAAGCACGCTATTACCTGTCGGCATTTGAACCAATTGTAATACCTTTATGATTGTCTTCTTTTGTTTACTTATCTATTGGTTATTGTGAGAACAGCCTATTGTACTCGTTTATGGCCGTTTTCAGGTATAATTAACCAGGTGTGCGGATTACGATTTCTAAGAAGTTAAGTCGACGATACGGGCGGGCACACTTGTATTTGTGATGTATAAAACGACGGCAGGACGGAGAGAGGGCTCAGTCTAGCGAGAACCACGATCAAGGCGAGACTTGTGTACATTCGATAACCTATATAGTGACGGAATTTTTGCGTGTTATTGAATCGCGCGTTACGTTTGAACTGATTGTGTTCAGTTATATTTGTACCTGTGTTATACGTGTTTGTATAGTTCTAATAAAATTGTATAGTAATTCCAATGGCATTTTTAATTCGAGTCCCGCACTCGTAACAATATATAATATTAGTTTTAAGATAGAATTAATTAATTAAAGCTAAGGTCTGACTTCATAATAATAATTATAATAAGTACCCGCAGGGAGCTTTGTGGCGAAGCCTTAGGTGAGTAGCGACACCTCGTACTTGACTCCGGGGGCCAAGGCAAGGCCTCCACCTCCGTGCTGGCGTTAACTATCCGGCACGGAGTGGAGATCGCTAGAGCTAAGACTCAAGCTCCAGGGGTGGAAGTGATAAATGGCATCACGTAAGAAGTAGCTACGGTGAACCTGCAGCCCACCTCTATGCACCCCTTAGCAACTCACACCCATATTGCCCCTGTCTTTATGGCATTTCTTGGGGCCCATGCAGGGAGTGGCGAGTCACCGTCTGCCCATTTTTCCATGTTCCCCGAATATTGCATTTGACGGCCTCTGTGGTTGAGCGGGCTAAGTCTTTGCCGGCGTACCTCACTGCAACGCAGAGGTTCCGTGTTCGATTCCTGGTATAGCAAATTTCGGAAACGTATTTTCTCCGTTATTTACTATGGTCTGGGTGTCTGGGATCGGCCCCAGAGTAGTCCGTTGTATATTACCCATAACACAAGCGTAACTTGCTTAATTTGGGGATATACAATGTGTGTGTTTGGCTGCCGATTATTATTATTATTATTATTGCGACGGGCAGACGCCATAGTCCCCATATTCCCAGACCCCTTGTACCACTAGCAGTTCACCCCAATAGCCCGGTACTTTTTGTCCTCATTTCCCACAATAGTCCTACACTGGCCGGGGCTTGTCCTTAGGTGCACTATTATATGGTGTAGACAGGGATAATCGCCGGTCAGTGTCACGCGACATTTACATTAAATTTGTCAAAGGTCCTCTACGTGTTGACCACACGGGCCATTAAAAGAAAAAAAAACCATACCCTAAAAAACCCTGTTTTCATTCTCCTCTGCACGATTGTATCCGTTACAATAGATTTAATAAAAAAAAGCTTCAAAACCATTTTCTCGGTAATCTAATTATACTTCAAGGTTCAACGTTTCATATTTCAATTTGTACCCCAATATATTCTAATACAGTAATAAATTCAGATACATAGGCTCGGCATACGTTAAACAAAAAGGTATCTATCTACAACAGAATGTCTGGGTCTTTGGGGAAAGTATGTAGTATTGCCAGATCTAAAGTAATCAATACCGAGAAACAAACATATAATTAAGACGGTATATTGCGTTACGCATAACATTAAAACAAATAAATAATAATTGTTGCGGACAGAGAGCACCCCCCTGACCCGCCCGCCGGAGCACATCTACACTCCGCGCCCCGCTTACCGCCGACGCCCATAGCTAGCGCGATTAGCAACTAGGCGTCGGACGGAATGCGGGATATGGGAGGCCGAAAAAACTACTACATCAAGAACAACTATGAATTCAGCCACTCAGCTATTCATATATTGTACTCAACTCTCTTGCATACTTTGTTCTACTCTTTAAATGTATATTTATAACTTAATAATAATCATACAGTCCATTATTACGTCGAATTTTAATTTCCAAACCCGAGAAGCAACTGCCACCAATAATAATAATAATAATAATCGGCAGACAAACACACATATTGTATATCCCCAAATTAAGCAAGTTACACTTGTGTTATGGGTAATATACAACGGACTACTCTGGGGCCGATCCCAGACACCCAGACCATAGTAAATAACGGAGAAAATACGTTTCCGAAATTTACTATACCAGGAATCGAACCCGGAGCCTCTGCGTTGTAGTGAGGTAGGCCGGCAAAGGCTTAGCCCGCTCAACTACAGAGGCCGTCAAATAATTATGGATAATCCTTTTAAGAAACCAAACTTATAAATACGATCTTCTTCTTCTTCTTCTACGAGCGGGTGGTTTCCGCAACTCGACGGCAAAGCGCCTATTTTGCGTGCGAGGGTGGATGAGGGTTTACTCCATCCAGCCCAGCTCCTCCAGGAAGTCCACCAGCCTCTTGACGTTGCTGAAGACTTCTCGGAGGCTACCTGGGGCGTCCAGAAACTTCGCCCTGTATTGGGCCACCTCTCCGCATTCAAGCAGGACATGGGCGGCTGTTTCTTCTTGCTCCAAGCATGCTCTGCACAGGGGGCTGTCGGTGACACCTATGTTAAAAAAGATGTCTGTTAAAATTGCCATGTCCAGTGGCTGCACTAATAACCAGTCTCAGCCGGGACCAACTGAGCTTTAAGATATTTCTGGAGAAACGCAGGTTTACTCGAGGCATTACCAACATACATACGATACAATACAGACATATAAACATACAATACGTGAAAATAGTTACTAGCATCAAAACTAAATATAAACCCCTTAACCACCCCTTAAGCAGTGCAGGAACGGAGAAAGAATACAATTTCCTGCGGCCGGGCGGCCTGTCGTAAGAGGCGACTTAACAACCCACAGCCAGGTGGTAGGGCATTTGCCCGACTGGATGGCTACCACCCCTGGTCTAAAGTATGTCGGCATAACAACCTTGAGTTGTGTTCCGGCAGTAGTAACCAGGTTCCAGTCTCCCTTAAGAGAGCAGCAGCGCATTATTAGCAACTTTGGTGTTGCAAATATCCATAGGCGATGGGAACCGCTTTCCATCAAGTGGGCCGTCTGCCTGTCTGCTGATCTCCTGCAATAAAAAAAAATATAAACCCCTTTTAATGAAATATCATAACTCATTCGCCGTGTAAAAAATAACAAAAACAAAATGGTACATAGATTATTCCTCGGTGCAAGAACGGAAAAGAATACTAATTCCAACGGCCGGGCAGCCTGTCGTAAGAGGCGACAAAACAACCCACAGCCAGGTGGTAGGACATTTGCCCGACTGGATGGCTACCACCCCTGGTCTAGGGTATGCCGCCATAACAACTTTGAGTTGTGTTCGTGTGTGGGCAGCACTTCGACAGCACCTCTGGTTTCCATCACAGTTCAGCCGTCAGTCTTTCTGCTGTGCTTGAGCAATAAAAAAACAAAAAAAAGAACTTAAAGGTACGGACCTAGAGTCTGTAGTAGTAGTAATAAAAAAAAACTCATGGAACTACCTAAACAAAGTTCACTATTTCGCTCCCGTATTATCACATTTTTGAAAATATTGTTAATTGACAGAATTTACTTACTACAAGACTATTTTACGAATACAGATAATAAATAATACGAATATTTCGTTTTTAATTACACAATTATCAAAGGAACAGACACCTAAAAAAAAATAATTAATTTTCCATTTTTCATATTCTGAAAGTACACTTGCAGTTACCTAATCACATGGATGAAAACAGCACATTTCTTCGCTGGGAAACGATTTTCCCTGCTATCAAAAAATTTACATTATTTATTTAGGTTTATGGCTTGGCAGCTAGACCTTTAAGCCAGATCTTAGTTTACAATATAGTTTCTTCATTTTCTTAAGCCTATGTGTAGCACAGCTGAGCTGAGGTAATCAGCTAGTGCTATTCAACGGAGTTCTTGTGACAACTCAAAAGGTTGTGACAAACTCATTTGACTATACAGTTCACATTTCTCATAAAACACATAATTACTATTCAAAAACTATTAATATCCTACAACTATTGTTCATTTTAGAGTAATTTTACACATTTCTAGAAAATAAAACTGCACAGCACAACATCTCCTTTCAGTTCCCGCCAAAAAAAAACTCAAAAAATTTAGAAAACTATATAAAAACCATAGATAATACATCCGACTCATATCCCAACTTTTTTACAGCCACTGTTAAATCGCGGCATAAATTGTAAGAAAAAAATATCAACAATTTTGAAACACAATTTTACATTTATAAATTACTTTTAACTAAATTATTATTTAATTTACATAAATTTGAGATGAATCTTTACTATATATCATCAGTGACCAAAAACTACTGGCTGATAGAATGCCACAGAAAAATAAATTACTTGACGTTTCGTATGTGACGTACGTGATGACGTTTCATCAGATTTAGATATAGATTTAACTCTTGATTTTATTAGAGAAGTAGTTGTTTGTTTAACTAATCTAAAATGAAAAGCAGAGTGTTAAATTCGGGTGAAAGGCCTATTTAGGCACTCGAATTATTAGTACCCTCGCTACGCTCGAGCGCCAAACCATCTCCATCTTGTAGTTTAACATTCTTTTTCTGAAGTGACTTTCGCCCTCCTTATTATATGCCCATACCACCTTAATGTTCTTCCTCTCAATTTTTCAGTCACGGGTGCAACTAGTCAAAGGAAGCCGACTCAATTTAGAGATGAGTCTTATCAAAAACCCAACCAGCGTTCTTACTTCCATTATCCTATACCTCATCTTTTCTTTCTTCTCCTGTCATGCAAAGAGCAAGTCTAAGATTTGTACATACATAACTTCACGCCAGTTCCCTTGTGGGGTAGGCACGAACAACAGAGCGCCATTCAGGCTTATTCTTACACACCTCACTTGCTTCTTTGACATTCATAACTCTTGTCATGCACGCTCGTCTGTTCTTAAGGCTCCTGACATCACCTTCTGCTAGTACGCGATCAGTTTGATCATGGACCTTCCACGACTTCTGTTTAGTCATTCTTTCATCATGCATTCTTTCCACATGCCCGAACCACCGGAGCATTCCTTGTAAGATTTGTAATTTAAAAAAATTCTGTACATCAGTTAATAACTCATGCATCTGGCAACACAGGTTTCGCCCAATAATCCGCGCTGATCGAAACTTTCCGTTTCAATAGAATTATGAATTTTAATGTATCGTATTTATCCCGGTTTTGGCTTGAAATTCCCAAGAATTGTTATTATGCTATACCTGTTTGGTATTCATTTATTCTACGAATTATTTAGTTCTGAATAAAACTGGAGAGCTCAACATTTAGTCCCTTGAGGCATTATTTTACTACAGACTGATTTATTGCTCCCCAAAAAGTAATCGTATAAAGCTGATATAGGACGATTAATTTGTTTTTAATCTTGGATGAAATACTCAAATATTAATCTATACTAATATTATAAAGCTGAAGAGTTTGTTTGTTTAAACGCGCTAATCTCAGGAACCGCTGGTCCGATTTGAAAAATTCTTTCAGTATTGAATAGTACATTTATCGAGAAAGGCTATAGGCTATATCATATTATCAAAAAAATTAGGGATCCTTACTAAAAGTCCAATAATGTAACCCAAGGTGTAAAAAAATGACCCGAAAAAATCCTTACACGGCGTGCGCTGCGAAAACTATTGATTATAGAACAAAACAATGTACTACCACTTTGCAGAACATATAATTGTCTACAAAAAATATCGCATAACTATATGTCTAACTATTGTAGTTATCTCACAATAAGTGTTTTCTTTTATTTCTTTAAATAATTAAAATGCCGTCGCTTCAAAAACTCTTTATTTCGTACTTTGGTATTAATCCTTTTCAAAATAAATTATCCATATTCAAGACGAATTCAGTACCTTTCTAGAACTTTTTGAATGATTAAATTCGGACGTTTCATTCAAAAGATATCGCAATGTTTAAAATGTAAGTATTAGTGTTGTAGCCAAATATACTAATATTGTTTGATTGAACGCGCTAATCTCAGGAATTTAAAAAATTCTTTCAGTGTTAGATAGCCCATTTATCGAGGAAGGCTATAGGCTATATATCATCACGCTAAGATCAATAGGAGCGGAGCACCAATGAAGAATGTTTCAAAATCGGAGGGTTTTCAAAGCAAATTCCACGCGGACTATGCCTTCTTTAATCTTTACTGAAAGCATTGTAAAGATCTTGAAGCTAGACTGTTTTATTTAAACTTATCCCTAGGGCATAAAGTGGGGTCTTTACGGTGTCTTTATGGATTTATGTCAGATCACTCATAAGCGGAGAGAGAAGACAGAAGAGAGAGAAACAAACTCTTCAGCTTTATAATATTAGTATACATTGTGTCGAATCCGTGCAAGAACGGAGAAAGAATACAATTTCCTGCGGCCGGGCGGCCTGTCGTAAGAGGCGACTAAACAACCCACAGCCAGGTGGTAGGGCGTTTGCATGACTGGATGGCTACCACCCCTGTTCTATAGTATGCCGCCATAACAACTTTGAGTTGTGTTCCGGCTGTTGCGGAGATAACCCAAGGAATGATAAGCTTTTGGATAATAAGTGTATTTAATGGAAAAATGGTAAAAAATACAATGCAATTAGAGTTAATCCAAGGGATGATAATTAATATTTTCTCCGTCTGCCACATGTAATAATTGCATTGTATTTTTTACCATTTTACCATTAAATACACTCATTATCCAAATGCTTATCATTCCTTGGGTTATCTCCGCAACACCGGCATTAGTGACCAGGTTCCAGTCTCTCTTAAGAGAACAGCAGCGCATTCGTAGCACCTTTGGTGTGTTGCAAATGTCCATAGGCGATGGTAACCGCTTTTCATCAATTGGGCCGTCTGCCTGTCTGCCGAGCTCCTGCAATAATATATATATATATATATATATATATATATATATATATATATATATATATATATATATATATATATATATCTCAAGATAAATGGTAGCGCAGATTTTAATTCTAAGAACTTGCTGTCAATCAGCGAAAACCGCATAGAAATCGGCCTAGTAATTTTTACTTGAATTCCGAACAACAAGTTAAGACAAGACAAGACAAGACAAGACAAGAAATAAATAAAAAAATGTGTCGTGTTTGGGCTCGTTTTACTTGTCTTGGCTAGCACTCTGCTGCTACATGATATCCAGGATCTCAAAAGCTTGTATTTAAAAACCTTTTCAAGAAAGCTTATTTTCTTACTATCGACTTACTTGATCTTACTATCTTCGACGCAAGAAATTTTATATATATATATATATATATATATATATATATATATATATATATGATTCATGTCTTGAAGTCATTTTCTTTCAATACTTTAATACTTTTATCATTTGTACCAAAGGTATTCTCCGAAAGTAACTTCCGAAGTATTGATGTACTCTCATTTTGCTTTCATGTGCCGTAGACTAGAAGAATTCCAATGAATTGTACTCGAAAAAATTAAGGTTTAAATCTTTCACTCTGAAACCTTGTGATATTTAGGTAACAAATCGCAAATGTCTGTAGCTAGGCTTAGTGTAAATTTTGTGGACAGAGTTGAGGGCTGGTCGTTGCGAGTCCTCACCGCCCTCCAGTACAAAACAAATATACTCGTAACGCCATCTAGCAAAGGTGTAAGTAGCCATGAGAGAAACGAATTAAAATTGCGTTGTCATTGTCGTTGCTATAATGATGTATTTGTTAGTGAATTGTCCGTCTTGCACGGGTCAACGCTTAGGATACTGTTTATCCTGGGATAGAAGAATATATAATATTTTCTTAAGTTTTCGCGACTTGTATACATAATAAAACTACGTTTTAACGGTTTTAAGCGCGGTAATTTTATTTGATTTTGGTTTTTCCGACGTTTCGGCCACTTTTCAGTGGCCGTGATCACGGAAGACAAAGATGTCAAGTGTCAACGAGTATTGTTAAAGTTTTATTTAGCCTACCGCCAACTTATTAATTTTAATTATTTAATTTTTAATTTTGTTTATGGTTATTATTTAATCTATGGGAGCCTAATCTAATTTACTACCGCTTCGCAACATGTTATGGCTTGAAGAGAAGAAGCGGCGCAAGAAACTCTTCAGCAAACATGCCTAGCTCTAATAATTTTATATAATATTAAAATGGGTGGAAGGAAAAATAAAAGTAATTATCAGTCAAGTTGGTTTGTGTTCCGTTGTACGCAGAAAGAGCTCACAGTGTCTTGAGGTCTGGCAGCTGGTTTTTGCTGGGTTTGGGTCTTAATAGTTTTGATAATTGGATCCCAAACAGGTGGTACTTGCCAACCATCTTCTCTATTGAAATTTGGGTGTTTTTTTGATTTCAATAGCCTCACGCATCATTCTAGGTATGAAACGATTCTCTTTTGCGAGGATTTGTGGGTTATCGAATCTGATGTAGTGGTTGGGTTTGTCCAGCGTGTGTTCACTGATCGCAGACTTCGTAGATCTTGTGTGTTTCATGTCAGCAATGTGTTCTTTTACTCGTGTTTTTATGCTCCTCTTTGTTTGCCCAATGTATGATAATCCACACTCACAATCAAGCTTGTAAACCCCTGCATCCTGGAGTGGGATATTGCATTTCACAGGTCTCAGAAATTGGGTAATCTTTTTCTGCGGCTTGAAATATGTTTTGATTGAAGCTCGCCTGAGGATGTGACCAATTCTGTCTGTGACCCCCTTGATGTAGGGTAGGGTAGCAGGGCACCGCTCAACTGAAGGTGGTTTGGGGCCTTTGTGACGTTGGTGTGGAGTCTTCAGCTGATTGCGTTGTAGAACTCGCTTGACATGCTGAAGCTCTCCAGCTATGTGATTCTCGTCACAAATTTTCCGTGCTCTCTGAAGACAGAATTGGTCACATCCTCAGGCGAGCTTCAATCAAAACATATTTCAAGCCGCAGAAAAAGATTACCCAATTTCTGAGACCTGTGAAATGCAATATCCCACTCCAGGATGCAGGGGTTTACAAGCTTGATTGTGAGTGTGGATTATCATACATTGGGCAAACAAAGAGGAGCATAAAAACACGAGTAAAAGAACACATTGCTGACATGAAACACACAAGATCTACGAAGTCTGCGATCAGTGAACACACGCTGGACAAACCCAACCACTACATCAGATTCGATAACCCACAAATCCTCGCAAAAGAGAATCGTTTCATACCTAGAATGATGCGTGAGGCTATTGAAATCAAAAAACACCCAAATTTCAATAGAGAAGATGGTTGGCAAGTACCACCTGTTTGGGATCCAATTATCAAAACTATTAAGACCCAAACCCAGCAAAAACCAGCTGCCAGACCTCAAGACACTGTGAGCTCTTTCTGCGTACAACGGAACACAAACCAACTTGACTGATAATTACTTTTATTTTTCCTTCCACCCATTTTAATATTATATAAAATTATTAGAGCTAGGCATGTTTGCTGAAGAGTTTCTTGCGCCGCTTCTTCTCTTCAAGCCATAACATGTTGCGAAGCGGTAGTAAATTAGATTAGGCTCCCATAGATTAAATAATAACCATAAACAAAATTAAAAATTAAATAATTAAAATTAATAAGTTGGCGGTAGGCTAAATAAAACTTTAACAATACTCGTTGACACTTGACATCTTTGTCTTCCGTGATCACGGCCACTGAAAAGTGGCCGAAACGTCGGAAAAACCAAAATCAAATAAAATTACCGCGCTTAAAACCGTTAAAACGTAGTTTTATTATAGAAGAATATAGCCAAAAATGTGGTGCTGCGATCGTTTTGTTTGTAATTTCGTCATTGCAGATATAAAATAAAAAAGTCATGCTAGCGTAATGGCTAGAGCAGGCGTCGTGAGCTTAAAGGGCACGGGTTAGATTCTGACCGGAACGCATGCACCAATTAGTCAGTTTTCTGATCTAATGTGCATATTGTTACAATTACCACGTGCTAACAACGGTGAAGGAAAACATCGTGATGGAACCTGCACATCGAGATAACTGATGTGTCAAACCTGCCAAGCCACCTTGGCAAAGCGTGGCGGGTATACTGTCCGTTCCCCCTATAATGGGAGGCCCGAGCCCAGCAGTGGGACATTTATGGGCTGATATTATTTATTATTATAGTTATATTATATTTTATACGTGCAGGAACGGAGAAAGAATACAATTTCCTGCGGCCGGGCGGCCTGTCGTAACAAGCGATAAAACAACCCACAGCTAGGTGGTAGGGCATTTACCTGACTGGATGACTACCACCCCTGGTTTAAAGTATGTCGCCATAACAACCGTGAGTTGTGTTCCGGCAGTAGCGACCAGGTCCCAGTCTCCCTTAAGAGAGCAGCAGCGCATTTGTAGCAACTTTCGAGTTGCAAATGTCCATAGGCGATGGTAACCGCTTTCCATCAAATGGGCCGTCTGCATGTCTGTAGAACTCTTGCAATAAAATAAATAAATATATAAAACACGTCGTCATCATGGAAACGCGAACGAAGTTGTGCTGGCACTCGTTTAAAATGATGAAAGCAGCTTTAGCTATAAGAACAATATAAGACTAAGAAAACTAGGATATGGCTGGAAAATAGTACATACAATTCAAAGAAGTGCTTCCTAAGTTACAGTAGAGCCCCAGTCAATACCTGGTTACATGGAAAGGGCGGTGCGAGGAATCAATTTAGGTTATCCCGGACACGGGCCAAATTACCCGAACACGACCGGCCACGGATAACCGGCCTAGTTTGTTTACCCGGACATAATAAATACCCGGATATTCAGTATACAATGTACTGGGAATGCTTGAGTAGTCGTGTTTATAAGTTGCTTAACCGGTATTAATTCGAGTAGTATGGGTTTTTATTCTCATGACAGTATCTCCAATCTCATTATTCCTAAAGGGCCTTTTACATAGGGAAAATTTCTTGCGTAGAAGATAGTAAGATCAAGCAAGTCGATAGTAAGAAAATAAGATTTTTTGAAAAGGTTTTTAAATACAAGCTTTTGAGATCCTGGATATCATGTAGCAGCAGAGTGCTAGCCAAGACAAGTAAAACGAGCCCAAACACGACACATTTTTTTATTTATTTCTTGTCTTGTCTTGTCTTGTTGTTCGGAATTCAAGTAACAATTACTAGGCCGATTTCTATGCGGTTTTCGCTGATTGACAGCAAGTTCTTAGAATTAAAATCTGCGCTACCATTTATCTTGAGAATCCCGCGGGAGTTTTTCTAGGGCCCTATAATGGGAGGCCTGAGCCGAACAGTGGGATATTTATAGCGTTTATTTTTCAAAGTTGACAACGCCTCATTTATATCAAAATTGTAAGACAGAAATGATTCGTCTATTTTAGGCAGTTCAATTTTTTTTTATTGCAGGAGAACAGCAGACAGGCAGACGGCCCACTTAATGGAAAGCGGTTACCATCGCCTATGGACATTTGCAACACGAAAGTTGCTACAAATGCGCTGCTGCTCTCTTAAGGGAGACTGGAACCTGGTCACTAATGCCGGAACACAACTCAAGGTTGTTACGGCGACATACTTTAGACCAGGGGTGGTAGCCATCCAGTCGGGCAAATGCCCTACCACCTGGCTGTGGGTTGTTAAGTCGCCTCTTACGACAGACCGCCCGGCCGCAGGACATTGTATTCTTTCTCCGTTCCTGCACGGATAAAAATATATAATATTGTCAATGTATGTTTGCCTCTTTGCGCCACGTATACAGCGACTCTAGGACCCTGGCTTTCAGGTCCCATGGAGGGGATCCGGCGAGTAGCGTGGTCACTTCCAAGGACATCGTATGGTATCCTCTTATTGCTCTGACGGCCAATATCGCGCTTGATGTAGTAGCGCAGCATTTTTGGCCGCCAGGCGATTCCCCCATATTGGCACCCCGTAGAGGGCCATCGACCGTACGATGACTTCGAAGAGTTTTCGGCACGTGGCGTTGCGCCCCCCGACATTGGGGAGCAAGCGTGAAAGCCCCCACCGCTCCATTGAGTTCTCCTATTATATTAATGTACGCTGTGATGTAGGTACTAAATCTCATATCGCTAGAATAATTGATAAACCAAAATATCTAACAGCCTGAAGCTATTATGTTGCTATCAGAGCACGTAATTAATTACTGTCTAGCCGTACATAGTTCAATAACATGAAAGATAATTGCCGATATACGTATAACATTGATTATTTTACTGAATGATCTATCTTCTATACTATAATAAATTTGTATATGGTTCGAGTTTATACAATGTGTTTAAAAAGGTGAGAAACAACTAGGGACATAATTCGGATCAGGAGATTCAGAAAATGCAATTTTGAGAATTTTTGTTTTCTGTCTGTCAGAGCATCCGTTTATCCATGCAGGAACGGAGAAAGAATACAATTTCCTGCGGCCGGGCGGCCTGTCGTAAGAGGCGACTTAACAACCCACAGCCAGGTGGTAGGGCACTTGCCCGTATGGATGGCTACCACCCCTGGTCTAGAGTATGCCGCCATAACAACCTTGTATTGTGTTCCGGTATTAGTGGCCAAGTTCCAGTTTCTCTTTAGACAGGAGCAGTGCATATGTAACACTTTTAGTGTTACAAATATCCGTAGGCGATGGTAACCGCTTTCCATCAGCTCGAATGTGTGCCTGCCTGCTGAACTCGTGCAATAACAAAAAAATTACGGATTAAAAACCGGTTAAAGTCGAACCGGTTATAGCCTAAATACATGGGCTTTCATTTTCAGTTTTGTTCTAACTTTAATCTCAATTAACAACGGTTTTTAGCTGTAAGAGTTCATTAAATAGGTTTCGTTGAATAAACCGGTTTGGAATGATTCATATCGCACACCTATAACCTATAAAGAACAGCGACGTGTGTATCAAATTCTCAGTCGTACATAAACCTGCAATTACACATATTAGAAAAAGTAGTCACGCAGAGAAAGTATCATATGGAGACGGTATCTGAAGGAGAGTCTGCCTTCTGAACTCGTTCAATAAAAAGAAGCAACTCTCGCGGAATAAACTCATTAATGGAGGTATTATGGAATAAATACTTATTTGTTTAAATGTTATAATAATGGCCACTTAGTTTTTATATTATTATAATTATACAAATAAAATTAATAACGTTGATTTAAACACTAAATGAATAACAGTCTAGTGAATTAACACTAAATACTTAAAAAGTATTTTAAAAAATAAACTAAACTATAAAATACATACATACATACATAATGTGACGCCAGTTTCCTTGCGGGATAGGCACGAACAACAGAGCGCCATTTAGGCTTATTATTACAGACCTCACTTGCTTCTTATAGAAGCAAGTGAGGTGTGTGTACTATAAAATAGAAACCTAAAATTAAATACTAAAACTAAATAAAAAAGGAGAGTAAAATTATAGATAAAATATTGGTCCCAAACCACTGTCACTTACCGGGAACGTTCCCAAAAGGCTGGCGGCGTTACCACGCTGAATAGCAATGCTTAACCTTTAAGCAGAATAGACGCCAGCTTTTTGGTCGCGTGAGAGGTCTACTAAGCATTCGGCAACATCTCGATAAAGTTTTAGAGCGTTAGGACCCCACGGACCCAGAGTTTCCACCCCAAACGCCGCAAATGTGTAACTATTGCTAATAGCGGCGTACTTGCGGCGCTTGAGGGCCTCCTGTTCGGCTGTTATTATAATTAAAAGAAAATCGCGTTGGTTGTAATTCGAATGTAAGGAAAAAATGGTGTTTCACTTTATTTAGTCCCATTTTAATTTAAATATAGTAGAACCTCTTTAAATCGAACTTCGATAATTCAAAAACCTCCCAAACCGAAAAAAAAATGTGTTGAAGGGAAGGGCCCTTCAACCCCAAAACCTCCGTTGCTTGAAATCTGAACCATCTGTAAGTTGAAATAATTAGTGAGTCCGTATACGCAAATTCAGTGCTTATTTTCCCTCTATAACTGGAATAAGCTTTTTTTAAAAGTTTTTAAATACAAGCTTATGAGATCCTGGATATCATGTAGCAGCAGAATGCTAGCCAAGACAAGTAAAACGAGCCCAAACACGACGGGTCTATCTTGTTTAGTACAGGAGTTCCTATGGCTACCTTCCGACTCCATCATCAGATCAGCTCCATGGTACCATATTATTGCATTGTCACGCGATATACATATGTGTGCATAATTTAAGCTCAATTTGAAACCGGGAAGTTGGTCAAATTTAACTTGCAAGATTCCACCCGAACTTACATACATACGTACATAGGTACATCCATTGCAAGTTAATAAAAGTTTGTAAAAAATAAATTGGACCTATGTATCTCGAACAGAGCAATATTTGATTTTACAACCTTTACAACTCGATTATTTGAATAGATCTTAACCTCTACAATTTTTTGGCGTCTCCCTTCAAGTTCCACTTATAGAGGTTCTGCTATATATATAATTATGCTTCGTTTGGGTTCATCACAGGAGGTTGAAATAATACAATTTTTAACGTGTACTTTTACATCCCTAAACCACAAGTTAAAATGCTGACGGGATACTTCCTCAGTATCCCGTACGTCTCACCCGATTGCACCACGCAGCTCGAGTCAGTTCTTCTGAAATAGACATATTTTTATATCCTACATAATTAATTAATAAATTGTATTTCTTCCTATAAAACAACAATACACTTCGAAAGAAATAATTGACTAAAACCGGTTATATCGTTTAGAAAGAGGTTATTTTTAACCGGTTATAACCTTTTCTTTTAATGTAAGTAAACGTGCAGATACCTAGTCCATTAAGGAACACATAAATTGTCTAAAAATGAGGAAAACGCAATAAATTTATATTATTATACTCGCTATGAAATCCAAATATGTATTTACACAAATTACTTTGTTCGCGAACGGCAGTAAAGTAATAAAAACTTATTACATTGCAAACCGAACATCTTTATATACATAATTCTTCCGTACGTGTGTTGACAGTGAACTCCTTCTAAACGGCTGGACCGATTTGAATGTTTTTTTTTGTGTGTGTTCAAGTGGATTCGTGGATGGTTTAGATTCACAATTGCACCCGTAGGTGGCGCTGCAATCGGGTTCTACATTTTATTTCTTCAGGGCAGTACAACGTCTGCCGGGACAGCTAGTTTTCTATATATCTTTACACAGGTGTCAATAACTCTCACAGCCGCGGCAGCTTTATGTCCGTGACATAGCAGACAAACTGTAAGAGTGTCGCTTACGCTGCTACGGCCAAGTTCTACGGAGACCCGCTAATTATGTGGGGAACAAATGTCGCATGCCGCCTTCGCCAAGTCTCAGTCGAAGGGTAAGGCCCAAGAAATGCTGGCTTGATGTTGTAAAGGATGACATGCGTACCAATGGTCTCGGAACGGGACATGCTGAAGAGCGCACGAAGTGGAGTAGAAAAAGTAAGAAAGCGGACTCTGGACGTCGAAGTGAATGCTTCGAACGCAACCGGTTCATCCGTGCAGGAACGGAGAAATAATACAATTTCCTGCGGCCTGGCGGCCTGTCGTAAGAGGCGATTAAACAACCCACAGCCAGGTGGTAGGGCATGTGCCCAACTGGATGGCTACCACCCCTGGTCTAAAGTATGTCGCCATTACAACCTTGAGTTGTGTTCCGGCATTAGTGACCAGGTTCCAGTTTCCCTTAAGAGAGCAGCAGCGCATTTGTAGCACCTTTGGTGATGCAAATATCTATAAGCGATGGTAATCGCTTTCCATCAAGTGGGCCGTCTGCCTGTCTGCTGAGCTCCTGTAATAAAAAAAAGAGTAACAAACATACATTCTTGCAAACGTCCGCTTTTATAATGTTAGTAGGATGTTGAAATGTGCCGTCACGAAATTTAGAATCCCTCCCGCCTCTTGTCACGCAGTGTCACATTTATTCGTCCCCCCCCCCCTAATATGTGACGTAAATTATGAATGACCCTTAATATAGATTCGTAAGTAAATTCCATCAATTACATCTTCAAACATGTATAATGTGAGTGATCTCCATTGCGGTAGATGCTTAATGGCTTTGCGTGCAAAGTAGGCTTTAAATATATACATTGGGCTGACAATTTTATGTTATAGAAGATTTGTTTCTGGTAAATCCGGGTCCAGTCCGGTCCAACCGGGTAGCTATATCCGGGCAAGGGTTAGGCCCGGTTAACCGGCCCGTGTGACGGCCAGTAATCGATTGGGGAATATCTAATGATAGTAGAGTTATTTTTGACAGGGTAATATATTTTGGATTCGGTAGACTGTGGTCCGGGGATATCTTATTTGGCCGAGAGTTGAGCTTTTGCCCGTATTTGATTTACGTGTAATCTTATTACTGAATGTTCTGTTCGATTTTGGAGAATTTCCTTCTTTGTTTTTACTTTTTCATTAAGTACTAGCTTTTGCCTGCGGATTCTTTTGCGTATAATTTTTTTATAATATTGTTGCAAGCCGACACTAATCCTTTGCAGGTGTCTCATTACCACTTTGAATTTGAGTGATTTGTTGTTCGTGCTAATCTCATTGTTCATGTCGCCGCAAGATGTCATAAAACCTTCTTTCCTCTGTTGGTATTTCATGCGAATTCTTAGAAGCCATTAAGCTGACGATTTAACGATTTCATTAAGAACCAGCGGGCGGCATGTTCCTAGGAGGCTATATATAATTTACAAATGGATGAGGATTGGTCAGGTGAGAAATGCGCCAGTCGTCTTCTGACTACGAATGAGGCGTTGCCTAGTGCACTTTCGGAGCGAGTATCTTATAACAACGAACTTTGCACGATTTATGTGATAACGATTTTGTGCCCAACAGTTTGGTTTTGTTGTATTCGGCTATATTTGTAAGAACTGTGAATTAGGTGTGTGTATTTCTAATAAACTTTGTGACAACTCCAAAGGCATTATTGAATTTACATCCTACAAAATCTCCTACAAATTCGTAACAATATAGTGGAGCACCAGCCGTTAGGAATTTCACACGTACTCTGCTACCCTTCTGTCCGTCCGGCTGTTAGTTCGTTTATCTATGCGCGTGTATACATAACACTCATATTTTTTCTTTTTTTATATCGCACAAGTTTAGCAGACAGGCAGACTTTCCATCAGGTGAGCTCTGATGGAAAGCGGTTACAATCGCTTGTGGATATTTACAACACCAAAGGTTCTACAAATGCGCTGCTGCTCTCTTAAGGGAGACTGGAACCTGGTCACTAATGCCGGAACATAACTCAAGGTTGTTATGGCGTCATACTTTAGTCCAGGGTACCACTTGGTTGTGGGTTGTTTTGTCGCCTCTTACGGCTGGCCGCCTGGCCACAGATATATAGATATACGAGTATCTTAGAACTGCTTAGCCTGTATAGACAAAATTTGATATGAAGGAAAAATACATGCATTCAATTAAAAAAAACATTACACACACTACCATGAATTTGATACACACACGTATACGTATATACTCTTTTGTTTATTTTGTTAAAGCCAAATTAACAGTCTGTAGCCTTGGCAACATCTGTGACTATAGAAGTATAATCTTTGACAACAGAACCTTAATAATATTCAAACTTATAATTTAAATTAATTATGGTTGAATTTCGACCACTAGTTAATAATTCGAACCCATTGCAATGAAATAAGACATATTTTTGTTGAGCCATCACGATATCAAAAGAGATATACAACAGCGCTGCCATGTCAAGAATATTGTTACGAGTTTGCGGGACTCGAATTAAAATGCCGTTAGAATGATTATAGAGTTTATAAGAACTATAAAAACACGTATAACACAGGTACAAATATATTCGAACGTAATGCAGAAGGTCGTAATGAATAAAACGCGAAAAGTCCGTCAATATTAGATTCTCGAATATACACACGTCACGCCTAGATCGTAGTTGTAGCTCAACTGACCCCCTCTCTCAATCAGGCCATCGTTTTATACTTCACAAATGCAAATGGGCCCGCCCGGCAACGTCGACATAATTTCCTAGATGTAGCTTGTACTTGTAATCCGCAACACATGGCTAATGATGCTCCTGAGCGACCGTAAACGAGTACAAGGACAATAGGCTGTTCTCCACAATAACTAGAATCATATGCCAATAAATAAGTGAACAAAAGAAGACGATCATAAAAGGATTACAATTATTTTCCGTGCAGGAACGGAGAAAGAATACAATTTCCTTTTTTTTTTGCAGGAGATCAGCAGACAGGCAGACGGCCCACTTGATGGAAAGCGGTTACCATCGCCTATGGACATTTGCAACACCAAAGTTGCTACAAATGCGCTGCTGCTCTCTTAAGGGAGGGAGAATGGAACCTGGTCACTAATGCCAGAACACAACTCAAGGTTGTTATGGCGACATACTTTAGACCAGGGGTGGTAGCCATCCTGTCGGGCAAACGCCCTACCACCTGGCTGTGGGTTGTTTAGTCGACAACAGGCCGCCCGGCCGCAGGAAATTGTATTCTTTCTCCGTTCCTGCACGGATAAAAATTCCTGCGGCCGGGCGGCCTGTTGTAAGAGGCGACTTAACAACACACAGCCAGGTAGTAGGGCATTTGCCCGACTGGATGGCTACTACCCCTGGTCTAAAGTATGTCGCTATAACATCCTTGAGTTGTGTTCCGGCATTAGTGACCAGGTTCCAGGTTAAGAGAGCAGCAGCGCATTTGTAGCACCTTTGATGTTGAACCTGCCTATCTGCTGAACTCCTGCAATAAATAAAAAAAAATGTTCAAATGCCGTCGGGTAATAAAATGTGCTTTTACAGATCTGTACGTGTAATTTGTCTTTGTCGGATCCTAATTTGTAATAATATTAATTTTAATCCCAAAATAAGGGATTGTCGCAATAATAGCAAACAGCGTTCCCATGCATGGATGCCGCCAGGTGCGTTTATTATCTATTTAATTAACACGTTTCGCTTGGCATCTATATAAAATGGGCTAGCACACACACCACTAGTACGATCCGACTAAAAACTAAAATATTTTTTAACTGTATTTTATTGTAGCGAGCTGGAAACGCTCTTTGCATACTCTATAATACGCTGACGAATTTGCCGCATTCGAATTAAATTTCAGTTGAACTTTAAAAACTTAATTAGAAGTACATACATGTAATACATAGTTGTTAAAAGCAAACTCAACCAAATACAACAATTCCAAACCATAAGGCAAGTTATTGTAATATAATAACATAAAATAATATATAATAAAAAATAAAAGGCTATCGATATGAAATTCCCACTTTTTAATATTTATTCCCTGTACAAAAATGATCCAGAGGGAACTTCCCGCCGCGGTCTTCCCCTTGCGCTATGACATAGGGTTCTTTAAGAAGGGCGTTATAAAATTTCTTAGAGGTCGGCAACGCGTTGGCGACACCCCTGGTGTTGCAAGCGTCCATAGGCGACGGTAACCACTTTCCATCAGGTAGGCCGTCTGCCTGCTTGCCTGCTTGAGGCAATAAAAAATATACACTCAATAACGCCCCACTCGCAGTTGAAACTCAACTAACTCTGTCTCAAGGGACCGACCTTATATATTTACAAAATATAAATAGCCTCCTAATTAATACGCATAGACCAAGTTTTAATTTGAACAATAAAAACATTTTATGATGTCTTTCTTACTTGAAAGCCACAAAGGGATTATTGGCAAAATATGGTTTTATTTAAATTCAAACCTTAAAGGTCAGAAGGTAAAGAGGTATTGCGATTGGGAGGTATTTATTAAAAAGAAAATTTTGTACAAGTTTTATCAATACAGCGGTAATGACGTACATCTTAAAAGTCTTCGTTCTAACCCCTCTGCGTTTTGTGTTCGTAGTAAAATTATTTCAAGCACTTACGCGTATAAAACGTAATACGCGGAGGCTTGTATTATGTAAAGAATATTTTATGACAGATGACGAGTCTATGCTAAAATTACAAGACATGTCTAGTCACGTCTTGTACGTTTAGCGTACACTCGCTATAGACCTAGCTCTTTAATCATATTGTTACGACCTAGACGCCGACAAAGACAAATTCACACCTGCATGCCTGTAGAAACACATTTTATTACCTTTCGGCGTTTGGACTTCTTTTGTTTACTTTGTGTTTAAAATTGGTGATTAGAAAACAGCCCATTGTGTATTGTAATATTTTATGGAAGTCATTAGCCAGGTGTGTCGGATTTAAAGTACAAACTGATTCTAGGAAATTCGATCCACGCGGCCGCGCATACATTTCGCATTCGTGCAGGATAAAGCAATGCCTCTATTGAGGGACGAGGCATTCGAGCGAAGCAAGACTTGTGTACATACGGTAATCTATATAGTGACGGACTTTGCGCGTGATTTTGAATTACGACATTCTGCATTACGTTTGGACTTATTGTGTTCGGTTATATTTGTACCTGTGTTATACGTGTTTGTATAGTTCTAATAAACTTTATAATAGTTCCAACGGCATTTTAATTCGAGTCCTGCAACTCGTAACAATATATACTTTCTACCAATGTAAGTTTATTGCGATTTTCTTTTTGACATTTAAGTGTTACACACATATTATCACGCCTGATACCTATCTTTTGATTCGTCTGTCATATCAATCAACCCTGACATATAGGTACTTCTGCAAGGTGTCGTTTCAACTGCGTTTATGCTACTTTCATGCTTCCGCCATACCCAACTTACTTTACTTACTGTATTACCATAAATAAATTATATATACATATATATATACTAGCGGCCCCGACTTGCTCGAGGGAGCTCCCTAAGGAATTTTACCTCGGCTGGACTGTCACCATGAGAGGGGGATGAATCTGATGATGCCCACCACAGAGCGACACAATGAACTAATTCAGAACGGGCGACGGGTAATATAAAGCCCGAGCGGAAAGATCCCGGCGGACCGGGATCGGCGGTTCGCGCCGGCCTACGCTGTCTTACTGCCGTTTCGCAACGTGTTATGATTAGGAGTGAAAAAACGGCGAAAGAAACTTCCTAGTAACATGCCTAGTCTATCTTATGAGGGGGGGGGGGCTACGTCTCCTGGCGTGGACGTGGAGAGATCGTGACTGGCGGTGCCTGCCAGCCTGCCGTCCTAACCGCGGGCGGGCTGATCCGGGCCAACCGTTTTGTAAAACGTCGACGATCGAGCTTTGTTAAATTTTTTTTCTATTGCAGGAGTTCAGCAGACAGGCAGACGGCCCACTTAATGGAAAGCGGTTACCATCGCCTATGGACATTTGCAACACCAAAGGTGCTACAAATGGGCTGCTGCTCTCTTAGGGTCACTGGAACCTGGTCACTAATGCCGGAACACAACTCAAGGTTGTTATAGCGACATGCTTTAGACCAGGGGTGGTAGCCATCCAGTCGGGCAAGTGCCCTACCACCTGGCTGTGGGTTGTTTAGTCGCCTCTTACGACAGGCCGCCCGGCCGCAGGAAATTGTATTCTTTCTCCGTTCCTGCACAGTTAATACAAATAACATAACACATATACAATGATTTAAATTTTAAAACATAGTGCATTCCAAAAAGGTACAGCGCCATCTAGTTTTAGCTTGATAAATTCAAATATTAATACCAATTCCGACAATATTATGCGTATTAGAAATGTCTATTAGACTATATATTTTTTTAAAAATACAAGACGAATTGAGAACCTCCTTTTTTGGAGCAGGTTAAAAAGTAAAAATCAATTATTAGCAGTCACGTGAAAGGTGAACTCGACAATAGCCGAGCAAATATGCTTACGCTTTATTTTTATCACGACTCCAACATTCAAAATGGCGAATCCAAATTCCAATACAGCTATGTACACAAAGCTCCAATTTTCACCGCGACCCCGTTCCCTTGTTATCCCGTCCTAAAAAAACTCAATTACCAAGCTTTAATAAAAACGTGACGAACTAATCCTTACGATGTTGACACTCTACCCTCATTAGAAGAAGAAAAATCTTGTCGAAGAAAAAATGCTTTGGAACGTGGCTAAGGACCTGCTTAAAGATTTGACACAGCCGCGACATAGCTTAGTTAAGCCAGTAGTGGAATATTTATAAACCGCTATTTTCGGGGTTCTATGCCTTGAATTTATTTATACTGTGGCAGTGTTTTTTATTTTGCAAACTGCTGAAACGTTTTAAATTAAATGCCTATCCAGATTGTAATATCTAACAATCCTTAATCATAAATCGTAATCCAAACTAATCTATCTATTTATTGGTGGCAGTTGCTTCTTTTAAAATAAAACTCGATGTGGACTGGACTGTATAATTATTATTGTTACGAGTTACAAGACTTGAATTAAAATGCCGTTGGAATTACTATAGAATTTATTAGAACTATACAAACATGTAACACAGGTACAAATATAACTAACTGAACACAACCAGTCCAAACGTAAAACACGATTAAATACGCAGGTCTTACTTCGCTTGTGGTTATCGCTAGACTGCCGATCTCTCCTTTGGGCCATTGCTTTATACTGCACCAATACAATATGTCTGCCTGACCGCGTACACCGAATTTCTTAGAATCAGTTCGACACACCTGGCTAATGACTGCCATAAAAGATTACAATACACAATGGGCTGTTTTCTAATCGCAAAGTAAACAAAAGAAGTTCAAATGCGGAAAGGTAATAAAGTGTGCTCTTATGGTATGTAGGTGTGAATCGGCTTTTGTCGGCGTGTAGGTCGTAATATTATTATTGGCGATGTTTACAATTAAACTATACATAGAAGAAATAAATACAGTGAGTGCATATTAGTGTTATTGTATGCGAGCAATGTGAAGCGAATGAGCAAGAGAGTCTTTCTGGCAATCAATCAAGGGTCATCGTCTCTGCCTGATGATGGCAGAGCCGGTATGGGGTCTTGAGCTACTGCTCTTTGCCCCGGGACAAGTATCACAACACATAAGGGGTATGTCGGCGGCTCGCGTCGGTTAATCAGCGGCGTTCGGTGGCCATCTCGGGCTTTAGGTGGCCATACGCCCATAGCTAGCGCGATTAGCAACTAGGCGTCGGACGGAATGCGGGTATAGGAGGCCGAAAAAACTGAAAATGAACTACTGCTGATACTACTACTACATCAAGAAAAATTATCAATCCAGCCACTCAGCTATATTGTACTCTCTTTGTTATACTCTTTAAATGTATATTTTTATAAATAATAATCATACAGTCCATTATTACGTCGAATTTTCATTTACAACCCGAGGTGCAACTGCCACCAATAGTTTTTTGGTACTTCGCCGCCGGATAGAAGAATCGCAAAGAAGAAACGAGCAGTGTCTTTTGCTCCATCGAAACCTCAAGAAAGAAGAAAGGCCAACTCTATACGGTCTCGTAGCGGCACCCTAAAGAAGAAAGAAGATTATTATAGAAGATCATCGTGGGCAGCCCGGACTACGTACTAGGAGACCAAGAGTTCCTGCCGGACTACGTACCAGGAGACCAAGAGTTCCTGCCCCGGACGCCGAGGCTACGCGTCTGCAGGATCAAGACCGGAAGAAAGAATAACGTTACTTCGTACCGTGACCGAGTGACTGTCCACCTAACGGTGCCAAACGGCCAGTTCACAAAGTCATAGACGGTGCGCTGTTTCCAGTTAGGTCGGTCAAAGGTCTCAGTGTTTAGTGTTTAGTGTAGTAAATTAGGATCGTCGGTTATACACACACATATATACACACTGGTCAGGGTAGTCGGTCATACGTGTTAGGCTAAGGCAAGGACCGAAGATGCCGAACACCAGGAGCAAGACCGCCGAAGACAGAGTGCAGAGAGCGTATCAAGAACCCCCCGCGTCGCCGTCCGTACATATATCCGCGTCCGCGTCCGCGCCGAACGTATCGCGACCCGCGTCGCCCGGAATGCAACAGACGACGACCGCGCAAGTACACACCGCGATTCGTACTGAACGCCAATCGCGATCACCGTCCGTCCGATCACACCGTTCGCAGCTCAGCGCCGCCACTTTGGTGAGGCAAGTGGAACTGGAAGCAGAAGAACAAATCGCCGCAATCCGTCGGGAGGAGCTCCGGTTACAAGTGTCGCTGATCAAGAAGAGGGTCGCTGCGAACATAGCCGCCCTCAAGGAGCAGACAGACGGGAACAGCGTGTGTGAAGACGATGGGGTGGAAACAGAGAGAAATATAACAGAGTGGTTGAAGAATACCCGCATACGGGGGGAGTCGCCGAGCGCAGGCGACAGGACCGAGCCCGGAACGAGAGGAGCCGGACCGCGACCACCGTTAGACGCTGCGGGAAGAGCAAGGGAAGAGTATCCAATGGCGCGGGACCGGTCTGCAGAAACGAACGACCAGACCGCTCGTGTGACGTTCAGAACGCCGCGCAACGCAAGATCGCCGACGCCGACCAGATCCAGGGATCGTGGAATCGACCGTCTAGCAGACGTACTGGAGCGCATGACACGCAACAGGCCGACGCCGCGACAGTGCCAGGAGCTGCCTACCTTTAGCGGGGCCCCGGGAGAGTGGCTACCGTTTAAAGCTGCAATGCGCGAGTCGACGAGCTTACACGGATTTTCACCTGCGGAGAACTTAGGCCGTCTACGCACTTGCCTTAAAGGCGAAGCAAGGGAGTGCGTGACAGCCCTGCTGTATACCGCAGTGGACCCTGCGATCATTATGAAGACGCTGGAGCGCTGCTATGGACGTCCAGAGATCATAATCAGTCGCGCATTGGAAGACATCAAGAAGTTGCCACGATCGGGTTCGTCTGCCAGCGAACTCAACAGCCTAGCCACCAAATTGCAGAATATAGTGACGGTCATCTCGTGTGTCGACAACAAGGGATATTTACTTAACCCTATGTTGACACGACAAGTCGTCGAGAAGCTCAGCCCGCATCTACGAACGAAATGGTGCGACTTTGCAGATGAATTCTCGAGCCGAGACGAGCCGGAGATTATGACACTATCGAAATTTCTAACGGGCGAAGCAGACAGAGCAATGAAGTATTCTTTCATGACGTCATCACTGCCTACGACGAGTGTAAACGTCACTAAAGAAAATAAAGTGAAGCCGCCGAGGATGAACGAGCGTCGCCGTGTGTATGCTACAACGGAAGCCAAGATCGTGTGCTACTGTTGCGGAGCTGAGCACCAGACAACGCAGTGCGGCAAGCTGGCTTCGATGTCGTTGCCAGCCAGATGGGAGTGGGCCAAGGAAACGAGAATATGTTTTTTGTGCCTACTAAGTAAACACAGACGGTTCCGTTGTAAGGCGAGGAAGTGCGGTGTTAATGAATGCCGCGAGCCGCATCACGCACTTCTACACCAACGAAGGGAAACTGGAGCCGTCAGTGGACCGATCGACCGAGCGGAGTCGGTCAGTCAACCGGCCGACAGAGAGGAGTCGGTCATGACGGCATCGGCACACAATTCTAACACCGAGAGAAGAGTGTTATTGAAGGTGTGTCCGATTACCGTCAAGGGGCTTAACGGAAAGGAAGTGAGCACGTACGCGCTGCTGGATGAAGGGTCCACGATCACGCTCGTCGACGAGGAGATAGCCGGGATGCTAGGGGCAGATGGCCCGAGGAGGCCATTGAACATTCACGGCATCACGTCGAGCCAGCGGGAAGCGGAAAGTAGGATGGTGAGCGTCGCGGTGCGCGGAAGAGCGCAACCGCACTACCATCCTATCAAGGCGCGCACCGTGAAGAAACTCGCACTGGGAACTCACTCCGTTAAGTCTGAAGTCATACGACAGTTACACCATTTGAAGACGCTTCATATAGACGACGTGTGCTTTATGAACGCCAAGCCGCGCGTATTAATTGGAGCTGACAACTGGCATCTGATCGTGACTAGAAAACTGTTGGCAGGAAAGAAGAGCCAACCAGCCGCTTCCCTGACCCTCTTGGGGTGGACCATACACGGGAGTGCACCCAGAGGCCTGGTGACGCAGGGAAACGACACCGTATTACACGTCCGAACGTGGCAAGATAAAGAGCCGCGGGAAAAGGACGAATTATTCGAAATAGTGAAGTCTCATTTCGATATCGACGCACTCGGCATATCGAACAAGGTGAAACCTGTAGCGGAAGAACAACGGGCGCTGAAGATATTTTCAGAAACCGTGAAGAGAGAAAACGGCCGCTTCGAAGTCGGACTGCCCTGGCGAAACGATGACGTCACCATGCCACCGAGCTACGACATGGCAGTGCGTCGTCTACGCGGGATCGAGCGCAAAATGGATAAGTCGCCGCAGTTTAAACAAGCATACACGGCCCAGGTCAACAGGCTACTAGCAAAAGGATACGCCGAGCCTTGCGAACGAAGCCACGAAGGAAACCAACGCATGTGGTACATGCCTCACTTCGCCGTTACGAACCCGAATAAGCCTGACAAAGTGAGACTGGTATTTGACGCTGCCGCCCGTTCAAACGGGGTGTGCATGAACGATGCGTTACTGGATGGGCCAGACTTGCTACGTGCCTTATACGGAATCCTGTTCAGATTCCGGGAAGGGAAGATCGCCGTAACAGCTGACATACGTGACATGTTCCTTCAGGTGAAGATAAGGAAAGAAGACAGAGCGGCGCAGCACTTCTTATGGCGCGGTGACGACCGCCATAACCCGCCTCGGCGCTACGTTATGACGTCTATGATATTCGGAGCACGAAGCTCGCCATTCCTCGCACATAGCGTGAGAGATAGGAATGCGAGTGATCATAAGGAAACATACCCACGGGCGTATCACTCAATCACGCAAAACCACTACATGGACGACTGGGTTCAAAGCTTCGAAACGGAAACGGAAGCGGCCAAGGCGATAGCGGAAGTACAAGAAGTGCACAGGAAGGCCGGCTTTCAGCTCGCGGGATGGGATACGAATCGCGAGCGCCTTATGGAAAATATCCCGGATGAAGAGAGAGCCAGACAGCCCAAAGAGCTCGGTGCTAGCGCGCATCCCTACGGGAAGACATTGGGTGTGTTATGGATGCCGGAAACGGATGAACTCGCGTTTAATACCGCTATGCCAAGAGTTCCACACAGCATAAAATGCGGCACGCAAACACCCACCAAGAGAGAGGCCCTGGGCATGGTCATGTCACTTTTCGACCCATTAGGCTTACTCAGCCCGTACACTATAAGGGCGAAGATAGTGCTACAAAGACTCTGGAGGCTTAAGCTAGGCTGGGATGAACCCTTGCCAACGGAAGAGGCAAGTGAATTCGAAGAATGGATCCGTGACTTAAACTCTATAAAAGAGTTAAGATTACCGCGGTGCTATGGAGGGGATAGAGACGTCGTAAACATGCAATTACACGTCTTTACGGACGCCAGCGAACAGGCCTACGCAGCAGCGGCTTACTGGCGCTTTGAGCAGCGCAACGGGAACGTCGGCGTCACTTTAATCGCGGGAAAAGCGAAAGTGGCCCCGATGAAGGCGCAAAGCATCCCGCGGATGGAGCTACAAGCCGCGCTAATAGGAGCCAGGTTAGCGGCGGAAATAAAAAAGGAACATAGTTTCAAGCGTTATGACGTCATCTTTTGGAGCGACTCGAAGACCGTTCTTCACTGGATAAGAAACGACTCGGTACGATATACCCCATACGTTGCACACAGACTGAGCGAAATCGGCGAAATAACCGAGTCTGAGCAATGGCGATGGGTGCCGACAAGTTACAACGTCGCCGACGACGCAACCAGGATTAACGTCTCGAGTATGAAAACGGACGACCGCTGGTTTAAAGGCCCGGAATTTCTCCATGGACCCCCGACGAATTGGCCGAAAGAAGAACCGACGGAAACCGAAGATGACGAGGTCGTGGTAACTTACACGACCGATGAAAAGCCACTCATTGACGTCACAAGATTTTCGTCATACGGAAAATTGCTACGAGCGACCGCCTACGCGCTCGCCTTTATCGACAAGTGCAGACGAAGGACTCGCACTATGGAAACGCGACACATAGAGAGAGCTGAACGTTTACTCATTCGTCAAGCGCAACAGGAAAGCTTCCCGAAGGATTACGAGCGTTTGAAGAAAGGAGAACGCGTGTCACGTGACAGCCGGCTTTATAAGCTCGACCCCGAATACGGGGGGGACGGGGTAATAAAGCTAAACGGCAGGATCAATGCGGCCACCCTGCGCGAGCTTACCGGCAACCCACCGATCTTAGACGGGTCACATCACCTCACTCGGCTGATTATAAGAGGTGAACATGAACAGCATCATCACATAGGGAGAGAACATGTCGTAAACAACGTCCGGCAAAAATACTGGGTGCTACGAGTGCGACCTACGGTGCGAAACATCCTGCGGCAATGTACGGTCTGTCGTTTGAAGAAGACTGCGCCGACAGTACCGGTGAAAGGAAACCTGCCAAAGGACCGTCTAGCTGCCTACGCACGGCCTTTTACCAATTGCGGAATTGACTGTTTTGGCCCCATATGGGTGACCATAGGACGTCGCAAAGAAAAACGATGGGGAATGCTGTTTACATGTATGGTGACTCGTGCCATTCATATGGAACTTATAGCAAGCCTTAGCACAGACTCTGCTATCATGGCCCTAAGAAGGATGGGAGCACGACGCGGCTGGCCTCAAGTGATATGGTCTGATAATGCAACGAATTTCCATGGAGCGGACACAGAGTTACTAACGGCGTACGCGAGATGGAAGGAAGAGATGCCAGATCACGTAAAAGGGAGACACTTAGCGTGGCGTTTCATCGATCCCGGCGCACCGAACCAGGGGGGAGCTTGGGAACGGTTAATTCGGTCGGTGAAGACGGCACTCCACGCAACATTGGCGGAACAAGCTCCCAGAGAAGAAACACTTACGACTGTCATCACGGAAATAGAACATACCGTAAACTCGCGCCCGCTAACTCACGTGTCGGTGAGCCCTGAAGACGACGAAGCGCTCACCCCGAACCACTTTCTAATCGGGTCGGCGACGGGCTTGCCAATCACGGGAACGAACGAGTTAGCAGACAGGAAGACATGGATCGCCACTCAAGCTTTAGCGGACATGTTCTGGACTCGTTGGCTACGCGAGTACTTACCTACATTGGCACCGAGGGACGACGTAAGACGACGTGAGGAAAGCATACGTGTTGGAGACGTCGTTATCATTGCGGACGGTCTGTTGCCACGTAACGTATGGCCCCGGGGTCAAATCGAGCGCACTTATCGCGGACCGGACAACATAATACGGAGCGCGGACGTGCGAACGCGGGGAGGCATCTTCAGGAGACCAGTAAGGAGGCTCATCGTCCTGACGAGAAGAGATGGCTTCGAGGATCTGCGCCGGGGGGAGGATGTTGCGGACAGAGAGCACCCCCCTGACCCGCCCGCCGGAGCACATCTACACTCCGCGCCCCGCATACCGCCGACGCCCATAGCTAGCGCGATTAGCAACTAGGCGTCGGACGGAATGCGGGTATAGGAGGCCGAAAAAACTGAAAATGAACTACTGCTGATACTACTACTACATCAAGAAAAATTATCAATTCAGCCACTCAGCTATATTGTACTCGACTCTCTTTGTTATACTCTTTAAATGTACATTTATAAATAATAATCATACAGTCCATTATTACGTCGAATTTTCATTTACAACCCGAGGTGCAACTGCCACGCTGACCATTGACGCGTGACATCATGAGGCTATCGGCAAACCTTCTGCGCACGTGTAGTAGTAATTTTTACTGTATACGGCGGACCGCTCTATTTTTTGAACGACACAAAAGGAGGTTCTTAATTCGTTGTATAAATATTTTTTCTATTTAAGTCCAGCCATAAGTTTTTTCGGAACCTGGTCTTGTCAAATTTTAATCTTTTTGCGTTGTATCCAGTACAGTTTCTAGTTGGTCCCATATAAATTTTATTGCTTATAGTACAAACGCGTTATCATATTTTACTTTGCTTAAATAGTATTTACTATTGTGGAGCCCTATTTGCAGCTCGCGGACCTCCAGATTTTCTTTGCGCTGACGTGGACCCCTCAGAGTTCCAAATGGATCCCCAAGGATTCCTCATTGACCACTTTGGGGACCTATTTATTTATCTAATTTTAGGAAGGCTTACAGAGTTTTTTTTTTTATTGCAGGAGATCAGCAGACAGACAGACGGCCCACTTAATGGAAAGCGGTTACCATCGCCTATGGACATTTGCAACACCAAAGTTGCTACAAATGCGCTGCTGCTCTCTTAAGGGAGACTGGAACCTGGTCACTAATGCCGGAACACAACTCAAGGTTGTTATGGCGACATACTGTAGACCAGGGGTGGTAGCCATCCAGTCGGGCAAATGCCCTACCACCTGGCTGTGGGTTGTTTTGCTGCCTCTTACGACAGGCCGCCCGGCCGCAGGAAATTGTATTCTTTCTCCGTTCCTGCGTCTACACATAGGGTACCTTTCGTCCAAAAAATATGTATCGTTCCCGAAGGATAGAAGAGACATGAATCGATTGAAAATAATTACAATTAAATAACACCTTTATAATGTCGTCATGTTTGTCGATTACGAACTTCGTTAACGAGAAACAATAAAATAACCCACAACTAGATGTCTACCATTCCTGGTCTACCTAACAACCATGAGTTGTATTACTATGTCAGTGGCCCAGTTTCAGGCAGAAGTGAAGTGTGACAAAGGGTGGAAGGGATTCTAAATTTTGTGACGTCACATTTCATATATTTTTATCCGTGCAGGAACGGAGAAAGAATACAATTTCCTGCGGCCGGGCGGCCTGTCGTAAGAGGCGACTTAACAACCCACAGCCAGGTGGTAGGGCATTTGCCCGACTGGATGGCGACCCCTGGTCTAAAGTATGTCACCAAAACAACCTTGAGTTGTGTTCCGGCATTAGTGATCAGGTTCCAGTTTCCCTTAAGAGAGCAGCAGCGCATTTGTAGCAACTTTGGTGTTGCAAAGGTCCATAGGCGATGGTAACCGCTTTCCATCAAGTGGGCTGTCTGCCTGTCTGCTGATCTCCTGCAATAAAAAAATATAAAGAAATATTAAATCGTTGTTATATTTAAGCTTTAAAACACGAAATCTGAAGTATTAACGAAAAACTTTTAAATATGTAGAAGATTCACTGAAACATCAATGTCATATTGTCAAAAGTGACATGTTGTCAATGTCACTCTCGCGGAGCGTCGTGACTAAGGAAGCGAGGTGGCCTCAAGAAGGAAGATATATAACCCGTGCTAGAGAATCCATTGCCTTAATGAAAGTGAATAACGTAATCAGTGTTAATTATCAAGAGATGATTGCTATTTAAGCAATAGAAACTGTTGCGGACAGAGAGCACCCCCCTGACCCGCCCGCCGGAGCACATCTACTCTCCGCGCCTCGCATACCGCCGACGCCCATAGCTGGCGCGATTAGCAACTAGGCGTCGGACGGAATGCGGGATATAGGAGCCTGAAACCTGAACAACAATTAATTCAGCCATTCATATATTGTACTCAACTTTCTTGCATACTTCGTTCTACTCATTAAATGTATATTTATAATTTAATAATAATCATACAGTCCATTATTACATCGAGTTTTAATTTCCAAAAAGAAGAAGCAACTGCCACCAATAGAAACTTTACTTTACTTTGGTATAGACCACAAAAGATTTTAATTTCATAAATAATACATCATGCCATGCCATGATGAATTCTGATGAATAAAGCCTTCATGAGCCTATACGGCTCTGACGAGCTTATAAATATAATGTATGTATTGGTGGCGGTTGCTTATTCCTTGGAAATTAATCTCTATATAAAATTGGTTTGTATGATTATTATTAAAGTATAACTTAAAATATATATAAGAAGTACGTAATTACAAATTGTGCGAGAGAGTCGAGATTTTTTCCTCCAAGACCGCTACTATATCCCGCGTACCGTCCGAAGCCTAGCTGCTAATTGTGCGAGCTATGGGCGTCGGCGGTATGCGGGGCGCGGAGAGTAGGTACAAGACCTATCCGCTAGAGGCTGACCTACGCAGCTCCGGCGTGGTATGCGCTGTGTTCGGTTACCCATAAGAAGCTGCTGCAGAGCCAGCAGAACATCGCCTTGCGGATGTGCACGGGCGCGGGTCGTTCGTAAGGAACGACGTGATCGCCCGCGACTTGAGCATTCCCAGTATCGAGGAATTCGTGGCGATGTCGGCCGCCAAACACACCTCCACGGGATTGCTCCTCTGCACGCGCGACCACCTGATCACGAGTCACAAAGATGGCTACCGACCCCACGTGACCTCATTCGCCGGGATCAGGGCGATGTTTGAGAGGTCGCGATAATCTCCGCCAAGCCGATGAAAGGCCACCAGACGCCGCAGATGGCCACCTAAAGCCCGAGATGGCCACCGAAAGCCGCTGATTGGCCGACGCGAGCCAGCTGACACCCCCCTTACGTGTCTGGCGACTCCCGTACCCCGTTACCGGAGGGTAGTTGCCCCCCGCGAATAGACCGGGGCAAAGAGCTACAGCTCGATGCCCCTTTACCGGCTCTGCCACATCAAAGCAGAGACGATGACCCACTTAGGTAGAGAGTAGGTGTGCTCTGGCGGGCGGGTCAGGGGGGCTGCTCCGTCCGCAACAGTATGCTACCTCATTCTCTCTCAGGGGTTCTCTTACACATTTATCTCTTTTTAGTGTCGCTTTTTCGTTTCATCGAGTCTCAAATAACGACGATTCTGAAGAAGCTTCAGTTAAAAGAATAAGGAGGCAACAGCAAAATATGTTAATATCAAACTGGGACCGACGTAGTTCGGGTTTTCATGTAAAATATTATTAAAATATATACCTTTTGTAATGCGTAGATATAAGGGGTGCTTTATTAGCTTCTGAAAAGGTATTTGGTTTTATTTACAAAAGGGATTCGGGTAGGCTTTAAAACTTCGATTGAATATGAATGAAAAGCCCTTTTTTATAGTGTTTAATTAATTTAAGGATCTATTTAATCAAAATTATGTGTGGAAAATGTGAAATTTTAACCTAATTAAAGATAGTAGGTACATGAGTTGATTTCCTTTAATAATTTCAAGAAGTATTTTTTAAAGCTTTTATTATCAGACTAGGCTTCGCCGGCAGCTTGGGCCACCATGGACGGGTAATGAAGGTGTGACTTTTTTTTTAGTTTAGTTCATGAGTTTATGATAAAGAATTTGTTATTGATCAGTGTTAACATTGGTTCAGAATGAGATTTTTTTTAACTCGGCCACTTTAAACCGCTCCCAAGGAAATTCCCGCGGGATTCCCGGGATATAAAGTATCGCAGGTTTTAAGTCCAAGAATTGTCTATAGATCAGCGAAAATCGCATCGAAATCGGCCTGGTAGTTTTTACGTGAATCCCGAACAAACAGACAAGAAATCTAAAATCATTGCATCGTGTTCTCCATCGTTTATATTATATAGTCTATTCCAATTGTTTTTTTTAAATAGCTTCAATTTACAGACACGGCATGTTTCGAATTTTATAATATTGTTACGAGTGCGGGACTCGAATTAAAATGCCGTTGGAATTACTATAGAACTTATTAGAACTATACAAACACGTATAGCACAGGTACAAATATAACTGGACACAATCAGTACAAACTGCACGATTCAATAACACGCGCAAAGTCCGTCACTATATAGCTTATCGAATGTACACGTCTTGCTCGTATCGTAATCGACGCTTGACTGCCTCACCCCTCTGTTTGGGCATTGTTTTATACTAAACTATTCAATACAACAATCAACCGCGTGGACTGAATTTTTACAAGAACACGTAAGCCGCACACCTGCGGCCATAAACGAGTACAATTACAATAGGATGGTTTTTTTCTAATTACAAATTTTAAACACAAAATAAGTAAAAGACGTCCAAATGCGGGAAAGGTAATAAACCGCAGGTGTGCATTCACTTTGTCGGCGTGTAAAAATATTATAGATAGATGATTAATACAGAGAATTTTGATCACCTGTATGAAACACTTCATTGTTAGTAGAACGACACGCACTTGGCCATTTTTTTTAAATACATGTGAAAACCATTAACGAACTGTGTAAGCACTTACTTAAACTAAACTAAATTACTAAATAAAGTTCAGGCTTCAGCTTAACTTTTGAAAGTACTGAATAAATATTAACTTAATCAAAAGACATAGCATACACGATAACTTAAATAAAGTCTACATAAGTCACTTTCGTATACCTAAGTTCAAAAAACAAACTTAGCATAGCTTTACAAGAACTTAATTACAAATTGAATATATGAAAATACACGTTAAGGAGATACGTACCTAAATAGAATCATTTATGAAGATACTAGCTTTTTCCCGCGTGTTTTCTCGCATTACGACATGTCTTTACGTTCCCGGAAAACATCCTTTTTCCGGCAACAGTTCCTTTTATAAAACCTTCACTCGGCCAGTTTAAAGTAGGGGGCGCTGTACATACACGCGTTTCATTGGCCGGACCAAAACCTCAATGGCTGCCTAAATATCGTCGCGACGTCACGCTCGCCGAGAAATAGTCAAAAAAACTTCGGAAAACTGCTGAAATGTGCATCAAAACTCTTCCTTAAAATTCTAAGTACCAGTATAGCGTTTGTGCAAAGGAAGGCTGTGCGAGTCCGACCATAACTTTCCTCTTACTGTCAGAGAGGTAGTAGTAGTAGTAGTTGTATTCGCCACAAAGGCAGGCAAAGGAATCTTTAGTCCATACAGCCAATTCTGATGTTTAAGTCTTCGTATAATAGTCACGCAGTCGTATTGTAGGCTACAATTAACGCCATTCAACGGAGTCCTTGTGAAAACTCAAAAGGCCACATTTGACTATACAGTTCACATTTCTCACAAAACACATAATTACTACTCAAAAACTATCAATATTCTACAACTATTGTTCATTTTAGAGTAATTTTACACATTTTTAGAATATAAAACTGCACAGCACCACGTCCCCTTTCAGTTCCCGCCAAAAACTCCCTGTCAGAGGTCAAATCACTATTTGCAAAAAAAAAAAAAACATTATTTGTCCACAAATAGCTATGTCTAATTAACACAATATAACCATGCTAATTCGTTTATTATGATAACTTATGTATTTTGAAATATATTATTGTATTTTATTATTCCATGAGTTCACAGACAGGCAGACGGGCTTTTTTGAGTGTGACGTTGGTATATTAGCTTGTGAATTGTTTTGTAATATTTTCACGCCTTGACTTTTTTTTATTGCAGGAGATCAGCAGACAGGCAGGTGGCCCACTTGATGGAAAGCGGTTGCCATCGCCTATGGACATTTGCAACACCAAAGGTGCTACAAATGCGCTGCTGCTCTCTTAAGGGAATCTGGAACCTGATCACTAATGCCGGAACACAACTCGAAGGTTGCTATGGCGACATACTTTAGACCAGGGGTGGTAGCCATCCAGTCGGGCAAATGCCCTACCACCTGGCTGTGGGTTGTTAAGTCGCCTCTTACGACAGGCCGCCCGGCTGCAGGAAATTGTATTCTTTCTCCGTTCCTGCACGGAATAGGGCTGCTTAATAGAAAGCGGTTACCATGTCCTATGGATATTCGTACAACAAAGGTGCTGCCGCTCTATAAAAGGTGGCTGGAACCTGGTCACTAATGCCGGAAAACAACTTAAGGTTGTTATGGCGGCATACGCTAGACTGCGGTGACAGCCATCTAGAAGTGCAAATACCTTATCATCTGGCTGTGGGATGTTTGTCGCCAATTACGACAGGTCTCCCCAGCCGCAGGAAATTGTATTCTTTCTCCGTTCCTGCACGGGCGAAACAACACGTATACAAAATTTTGGGACGATCCGTTGCGTAGTTATCCGTGCAGGAACGGAGAAAGAATACAATTTCTTGCGACCGGGCAGACTGTCGTAAGAGGCGACAAAACAACCCACAGCCAGGTAGTAGGGCATCTGAAATCTGTCGCCATAACAACCTTGAGTTGTGTTCCGGAATTAGTGACCAGGTTCCAGTCTCCCATAAGAGAGCAGCAGCGCATTTATAGCACCTTTGGTGTTGCAAATGTTAATAGGCGATAGTAACCGCTTTCCATCAAGTAGGCCGTCTGCCTCTCTGCTGAACTCCTGCAATAAAAAAAGTTAAGGCATGAAAATATTACCAAATAATTCACAAGCTAATATACCAACGTTATACTCCCAGAGCGTAGCTTAAATAACAAAAACTTTCGTCACAAAAACTGGAGTCTTTCAGTTCTAGTGATCTAGATGGCTTAGCCCGCTTAACCACAGAGACCGTCCGTAGTCAAGTAGATGTGAAACTCAAGTGTGCGAATGCATGCGAAAATTTTAGCTCAAGTAATTCGTTTTGATTTAATGTCATTTTTTATGTGCCCCATTAGATTCTTACTCATCCAATGATGGTGGAATCCCAGCAAACATGATTTTATGTTGCACTTACTTTTTATTGCAATGCTTTAAATGAAGAGACAGAAGCCATTTTTTTTTAATTTTCACATTTTCTCGGAGTTTTTGGCGGGAACTCAAAGGAGATGTTGTGCAGTGTCTAAAAATGTGTAAAATTACTCTAAAATGAACAACAGTTGTAGGATATTGATAGTTTTTGAGTAGTAACTATGTGTTTTGTGAGAAATGTGAACTGTAAAGTCAAATGTGGCCTTTTGAGTTGTCACAAGAACTCCGTTGAATGGCACTAGCTGATAACCTACAGTTCAGCTGTGCTACAGATACGTTTAAGAAAATGAAGAAACTACATTGAATTTAAGATCTGGCTTAAAGGCCTAGCTGCCGAGGCATAAAATCCAAAAAAAAACACATTTTCTCATCAGCACACGTCGTATTGGATGTTTCTCTTATGAATAAAATTAGAAATGAGGATATAAGTAAGAGAGCCAAGGTAACCGACATAACTCACAAAATTACCAAGTTGATCGGGTGAAGTGGCAGTGGGCTGGTCGCAACTGCAGCAGGACCGATGGCCGATGGAGCAGACGAGTCCTGGAGTGAAGACCGCGTCTCGGTAAACGTAGTGTCGGACGCCCTCCAGCCCGATGGACCGACGACCAGAGCAAGGTCGCCGGCAGGCGCTGGATGAGGAAATTAGAGGACAGGGTTGAGTGACGCCGTCTTGGGGAGACCTCCAGCAGTGAACTGCGAATGGCTGACGACGATATATCGTATTAAATTTGTTTTCATATTCCGTGGAATTATCCGTTATCCGTTTATCTGTACAGGAACGGAGAAAGAATACAATTTCCTGCGGCCGGGCGGCCTGTCGTAAGAGGCGACTTAACAACCCACAGCCAAGTGGTAGGGCATTTACCCGACTGGATGGCTACGACCCCTGGTCTAAGGTATGTCGCCATAACAACCTTAAGTTGTGTTCCGTCATTAGTAACCAGGTTCCAGTCTCCCTTAAGAGAGCAGCAGCGCATTTGTAGCAACTTTGATGTTGCAAATGTCCATAGGCGATGGTAACCGCTTTCCATCGAGTGGGCCGTCTGCCTGTCTGCTGATCTCCTGCAATAAAAAAAATGCATTTTTCGGAATAGCTAACTACGTTGACTTAGCGACCCAAAGTCAGTCTTGACTTCCGAAACGGGAGCACGCCATTCCCGTATGTCCTGCGCAGTATCTTGCCAGTTGTAGGCTTGTAGTGCGGTCAGGTCAGCTTCCGCTGTATCCTTTCAGCGATACTTGGTACGACCGCGGTCGCTGACTGACTGGTCGCCCTAAGTATACTTTCTTAACTCCCCAGTACTTGTCCATCCGTTCTACATGACCGAGCCAGCGGAGACGGTGAGATTTTATCTCCCCAATTAGGTATGTTGGGTTCGGCCATGAGGTCTTCTATTTCGAAGTTGGTTCCGACCCTCCAGCTACCATCTCCTCTCATTGTTTTACCTAAGATTTTCCTGAGAGCCTTCCTCTCTGTGACTATTTTTTTTTCCTGTGGGTTCCTAAATGGAATTAAGCAGCAGAAGGTGAATTCAGGAGCCTTAAGAACAGACGAGCGTGCATGACAAGAGCTATGAATGTCAAAGAAGCGAGTGAGGTGTGTAAGAACAAGCCTGAATGGCGCTCTGTTGTTCGTGCCTACCCCGCAAGAGAACTGGCGTGAGGCTATGTATGTATGTATGTATGTATGTATAAATCGAAAGTATTTAGTGACAAAAACATCTGTATTTTAAAATAACGAATCTTATTGTTGGAAATAATATTTTTTTTAATTTAATATTTTCTTTTTTTTTATTGCAGGAGTTCAGCAGACAGGCACACGGCTCACTTGATGGAAAGCGGTTATCATCGCCTATGGACATTTGCAACACCAAAGGTGCTACAAATGCACTGCTGCCTCTTAAGGGACACTGTAACCTGGTCACTAATGCCGGAACACAACTCAAGGTTGTTATGGCGGCATACTCTAGACCAGGGGTGGTAGACATCCAGTCGGGCAAATGCCCTACCACCTGGCTGTGGGTTGTTAAGGCTGCCTGGCCGCAGGAAATTGTATTCTTTCTCCGTTCCTGCATGGATAGATATTTTCTCAAGTATTCACGATTAATATACATGGTTGGCAAGTACCACCTGTTTGGGATCCGAGCATCAAAACTATTAAGACCCAAACCCACCAAAAACCAACTGCCAGACCTCAAAACACTGTGAGCTCTTTCTGCGTGCAACGGAACACAAACCAACCTGATTGATAATTTCTCTTTACTTTTCCTTCCACCCATTTTAATATTATATAAAATGATTAGAGCTAGGCATGTTTGCTGAAGAGTTTCTTGCGCCGCTTCTTCTCTTCAAGCCACAACATGTTGCGAAGCGGTGGTCAATTATATAAGGCTCCCATAGAGTAAATAATAACCACAAACAAAATTAAAACTAAATAATTAAAATGAACAAGTTGGCGGTAGGCTAAATAAAACTTTAACAATACTCATTGGCACTTGACATCTTTGTCTTCCGTGATCACGGCTACTGAAAGGTGGCCGAAACCTCGGAATAACAAAATCAAATAAATTACCGCGCTTAAAACCGTTAATACGTAGTCTTGTTATAAAAAAATGAATTTAAATTTGAATCGACATACGAAGCCGCTTCTGGCGTCGAGTTGCCGTTATACCGATGGTAATTTTGAAAATCATCTACACGCGCGTCTATTTTTTTCATGCACTCCGTATGATGTCATACATTTGTCTAACATTATTTGATGTCAAAAATGTGTTTTTACGCTGGAATATTCGATAATTACAGCGGACGCCGCGCATAGCGTATATACGCTGCCTTAGGCGTTTGAGGCGTAATAAGCATTCGAAGGTCGCGTATGGCGTCACACCGTACACAGCCTACGGCGTTCGGAACAGCCCGTCTTTGGTTTCAAAACCACTTTTCATTTATATTTCAAACTAGCTGTTCCCGCGACTTCTAATTTTCTTCGCGAACCCCAAAAAAAAATTAAGCTAAGTTACTTCTTATAACATCAGCTCAGCCAGTGAAACTCGCGTCAAAATTGGTCGAGCCGTTTCAGAGATTGGCCGCAACATCCAGATAGAAAGACAAAAATTCTAAAAATTGCATTTTCGGATTCTCTTAATCCAAATTAACCCCCCTGATTTTTTTTACATTTCTATTTTGACATTTCAAGCAGACACTTCAATTTTATTTGTCTATTTGTAGACTTGAGAAATAAAATACGTATAGTTCAAAGTACATAGACAATTTTCTATCTAGCTGCCAATACAGAACGCCAGAGGGCGCCCATTTCTTAAAAAGTTGTCAAGTTATTAGTTCTGGCTGGCCTCGGCAGTACTATAAACAATTTTCATAGTTTCGCGAGCAGATGTCAAAGTTTTCCTGTCACCTTAGAGATGGACGCATGTCGATAAAACTCATAAATTATCGATAGAATAATTAACTTGTTGGATGTTGTCCATTTTATAAGTTTAGTAGTCAATTTTAATTTCAATATCTATACTAATAGCTAAAGTTGAAGAGTTTGCTTGTTTGTTTAAACGCGCTAATCTCAGGAACGACTGGTCTGATTTGAAAAATTATTTCAGTGTTGGATAGCCCATTTATCGAGAAAGGCTATAGGATATATATCATCACGCTAATACCAATGGAAGTGGAGCAGCAATAAAAATGTTTCAAAATCTGGCTTTGAAAATGAATTCCACGCGGACGGCGTCGCGGGCACAGCTAGTATTATATAAAGTGCAAATATTTTGTAAATTTTATGAGAACCTTTTCATAGTCTTTTTTTTATTTTTTTTTTATTGCAGGAGTTCAGCAGACAGACAGACGGCCCACTTGATGGAAAGCGGTTACCATCGCCTATGGACATTTGCAACACCAAAGGTGCTACAAATGCGCTGCAGTCTTTTAAGGGAGACTGGAACCTGGTCACTAATGCCGGAACACAACTCAAGGTTGTTATGGTGACATGCTTTAGACCAGGGGTGGTCGCCATCCAGTCGGGCAAATGCCCTACCACCTGGCTGTGGGTTGTTTTGTCGCCTCTTACGACAGACCGCCCGGCCGCAGGAAATGGTATTCTTTCTCCGTTCCTGCACGGATAAAAATTTCGAGCGAGTAATGCACTAGTAAATTTAAAAATATAATGAGCGATTTTGTAAAATGCAAAGTTTGAACTGAAACTTACAGAAACGTATTATTTTTTGTTCGACAAAATTATACCGTAACAAGAAAAAAAAAATATTAAAAAAATCGGTTTTCGGCGAAAATTTAAATATGAAATTATTTTTTTGAGCTGTCCTTCGGAGGAAGTTCTTACTTGATACATCAAAAACTAATACATTTTCACTCAAGACTCAAAAAACAGTCAGTTTTTTTGCGCCACCCTAATACAGGTAAATAACTATTTGTAATATCTAAATTAATATGTGAATAAAAACAAAGGGAATTCGAACCAGGAGATTCCGAAAATTCAATATTTAGAAATTTTTGAAGTGAAACTTCTATATAAACGGAAGATCTTAGGATTTTTCTGTCACAAAAAAGCGTTACGGCCGCGTGGAGGTGCGGCATATATTTAGACTAGACGTGATGAGAGGCCGCATATTTTTTTTCTGTCTGTCTGGATGTTCCAGCTAATCCCTGTAACGGCTGGGCCGATTTTGACGGGACTTTCACTGTAGTATATTTAGATAAAATGAGTAAAAGGGGTTATTTAGGATATTTTTATTTCTTTTTTTGGGATTTCGCGAATTCTTAGGCACTCCTAATCTATAATAAAACTAATACAAATTAATAATTAAAAAAATCTAACAAATGTATAAACTATAAAATAAACAATATATATTCTGTAGTTAAGTGAATAATAAAACTACATTTAATTTGATTTTTATTTTCCGCGATATATTTATAAATGCTGCGTCTAAAACCGTTAAAATTACGTTTTCATTATGTCTACTACTTGCAAAACTTAACAAAATACAGAAAAATTATTGATATACAGACATAAAATTTAATTAATATTCCTGGAAGTTATTTACTTCTTTAATGAAAATGTTCCATTTCTTATTAAATATTCCAAATGCTCTTTCTTTATCAGCATCATTTAGAACACTATACTTAATAGAATTTAAGGCTAACTGTTTAAGAAGTCTTATATCGGCATGTTTGCTGGCAACACCAACAAAGGCAATATAATAGTCATGTGATAAGGGATCAGCTTCCCATACACCTGGATCATCACTTGAAAGCACAATTGGAAGGTCTAAAGCGAGAAACGTGGCTAATGGATGATTGCGAACGTCACGTACTAAAGATAGTACTACATTAGATACAACATTTACTTCAACAGCAATATCCTTCTGCATAACTATATTCAATAGATATGGATGCTTCACCAAGGCATAACCATGACCAATTCTTTTTGTCCCCGCAAATATTGCGTCAAATAAATTTTCATCACTAGAGGTCCCGTAAAAATTAGTTTCACCACCATGCAAGTAAAAGTTCAATTCATTCTGATTCTCTTTTAGTGTAGGAAGGTAGTAGCTTAAAGGATTTCCCAAATCTTCTTGACCTACTAGATCATAACCAGCAACCAAATTAGGCATTTCATTTTTCAGTTTACACGCAAGTTCCATGTCACTCGCTACAAGCTTTAAATCCTTTTTGCGGTGGCTTGTTAAAATTAATTTAATTCCGATAAAATCTGGATGTTCTTCAATAAACTTCTGTGTCACTCTTTTGTACATTTCTACTAAATACATTTGATCGTGTACTGAATCATCTAGCTCATATAATTTTTGCAATCCACTACGAATTTCAATGTACATTATATTATCTTCATAAAATTTCTTCAGTGCTGCATGTATGAATTTCTCTCGTACCGGTCTATATCCGATTAGCCCTTTAATTGTTTTGTGAATTTTGTTAAATTTATCCCAAATGTAGTTTATATCGGCATTTTGTTCTTCTATAGAGTCAGTGACGAGTGTAAAATGTCTTCTCAGTTCTACATCAAATAGTGTAACATTACTAGCTACGCTCCTCAATTCACTCAAAAGAGACCACTTACTTGAACAAAGTTTTGATGGTGTGGTTTTAAAGAACTTATAATTCACATATCCAGGTTCACGACAGATATACAAGTGATCTTCATACGTAAAGGTCATGAGTGTATCCGGATCTAAGGACATAGAACTGTGAATATGCAATGCTGCTCCCTTGGGCATTTTCTTGATAATTTGGTACACCTTCGACTTCCATATATCGTCCTTATACATAAAATAATGTTTGGAGAAATTATTATACTGCGGATACTTGATTGATGCCTCTACTTCTTTATTTTTCCAATACATCAGCACTCCGTTTGCTTTTATCTCATCAGCTGTTAGATAAACTTGTCCTCCAACTGATGAAATGAATTCTGCATCAATCAGCTGATCTTTATATTGACTGTAATTCTCCAATATGACCATGCCTTCAAACGGCTTGATAATAAAGCAGAAAAGCGTGGTTATAGTTATAAAATCATTCATTTTGACGTATTCACTGATGGTAATTTTCCAATCTCGAGTGTCTGGTCCTAACTACTGGCGAGACTGGCGACACGATAGGAACTCATGTTGGACAGCGGTTTAAATGATAAGTAAGTCGTAAGTGAGTAATGTTCCCTTTTATAAGTGCTTTTTACCTTAATTAATGACGACCACGGTGTGTCCAAACGTGCAGTTTTATTGTTTACTTAGCGTTATCTATTAGCCTTTTCCTTAATGTGGTAAAAAATTTACAATATCGACATGACAAAATCACTATGTGTATATTGTATTGATTTTCTCAGTAATTTCCGGATCTATGTCGATGAAATTTCTTAGAAATATATGTGGCTTTGTATAATTCTCTAGAGAAATCATAAAAAATTGAGAAGGGTGTTTGTCACATCTTTAAAAAATATGACGATGTTACTGATTGCTCTTTGTTCCTATATCTTCTTATTTGTATAAATTGTGGCTAGCAGATTATTACTATTTACTATTTAAATATATAATGAATTATAGGAAGGAAAATATGACATTGTTACAAATTGGGCCACCTGCATTTATTACCTGCCGCGGCGTTTGAGCTAATAACGTTGAATCTGTTTTATGACTATCTTTTGTTTTCTTTGTGTTTAAAATATGTAATTAGACAATAGCCTATTGTGTATTGTACTCGTTTATGGCCGTTCGCAGGCATAATTACGCAGGTGTGCAGATTAAGTTTTCTGGGAATTGCGCCGACGCTTGCCAGGTAAACATATGGCGTCGGTGCATTATAAAGCAATGGCCGAGAGGGGATGCAGAGAGGGGTAGTCAAGTGACGATTACGATACAAGTAAGACGTGTGTACTTTCGATAATCTGTATAGTCACGGATTTAGCGCGTGATATTGAATCGTGCAGTTTATACTGGTTGTGTCCAATTATATTTGTACCTGTGTTATACGTGTTTGTATAGTTCTAATAAATTCTATAGTAATTCTAACGGCGTTTTAATTCGAGTCCTGCAACTCGTAACAATATAATGTATAAGGTATGTAATTACGTCGTTATTTTTTTCGATTAAATGCTTTTTTGGGATTTCATGGCCTGATGGCGTATACAGTCGACCTCTGTCACCTCAACGGAATCCTCCAATGTGGATCCGACACACATTTGACGAATTTCTTCGTCTAGAGGTCACATTAATGCTCGTAGCAACGCCAACTTCCTTGAGGATTTTTCGGGTGATAGCGGGGTTTTCATAGACGTGGTTTTTCGGATCAGATCATTATTTTATTTTGAATAAAATAAAATAGTATTAAAAAAAAACTAAATCATTTATCTCTCTTATCTAAAAACGTGGATATTAATTTTCATCCTGTTTTGATAAAAATTGAAAGACTAAAATTGTTTCATCTAAATAATTTGGAGATGATTTACTGAATTTTTTTCTTAACTTTAAATAAGTATAGAAAAATTAAGGAAAAACTTAGTTAAGTCTCATATCATGAAGATTTATGATATTTTTTTGGTAATTTTTTCATTCATTCATTCATAACTTCACGCCAGTTCCCTTGCGGGGTAGGCACGAACAACACAGCGCCATTTAGGCCCATTCTTACATACCTCACTTGCTTCTTTGACATTCATAACTCTTGTCATGCAAGCTCGTCTGTTCTTAAGGCTCCTGACATCACCCTCCGTTAGTACACGGTCAATTTGATCATGGAAGGTGTGTCGTGGCCTTCCACGACTTCTGCATCCATCCACTTTTGCATTGTATATCTGTTTAGTCATTCTTTCATCATACATTCTTTCCACATGCCCGAACCACCGGAGCATTCCTTTCCTTACCTTCACCCCGACACTCTCTTTCAGACCAACTCTCTTTCTTACTTCGGTATTACGAACGCGGTCCGCGAGCGTCACACCGCAGATTTTGCGCAGTGCTCGCATTTCGACCGCGTTTACTCTACTTTCATCCTCTCTCTTCCATACCCAACTCTCGCTTCCATACGTGAGCGTAGGTACCAGCATCGCGTTGTGTATGGCGAGCTGGGCCTTCTGGCGGAGGTTAGATTGGTAAATTTTTATCAGTAATTACCAACGAAAAGTTGTTTTATTTGCTTTTTCTTGTATTTAATATTTTTTTGGGGAACAGGAGCCTTAAAAAAAATCCGTGATACATATATTTCTGTTATCATGACTGTACAGTCAATTTATCTGTAACAAAGAGCTGTCATCATACTTCAGTAACCTTAATTAAATGTTCGACATGTCCATAATGTCATTGAGACTTCTTGGAATTTGTGTAATTTAGATATAAATGTGGTAATGTGGTGAAGTCAAAGCCTATTTGTTTTAAGCGACAATTGTAGGAGAGATTTAACATAATAAGTTTTTTGCTTTTAATGTCTTTCTTTATACATATGTCTGTCCACGAATACATTGAAAAAAGAACTACAGAAATAGCTGTTGAATAAATTTTTTTACTCTGTATACGAATTTTTAGGATAATCTGTGACATAATTTTCGTATAATTAATATAAATGTATTTTTTATACTCCACAGGTTCACAGTACAGCCCACATGTGGGCTGACCATCTAAACGATTTCAGTGTATTTTTTTTATTGCACGAGATCAGCACACAGGCAGACAGACGGCCCACTTAATGCAAAGCGGTTACCATCGCCTATGGACATTTGCAACACCAAAGGTGCTACAGATGCGCTGCTGCTTTCTTAAGGGAGACTGGAACCTGGCCACTAATGCCGGAACACAACTCCCCTACTACCTGGCTGTGGGTTGTTTTGTCTCCTCTTACAACATTTTCGACATTACGAATCCCAATTTTATCCTGTAACAATATAATGTATAAGGTATGTAATTACGTCGCTATTTCTTCTAATAAAGTTTTTCTTTCTTTATTTCTTATCGATAATTTTGTTTATGACGAACAACACTAAAATATTGGCGCAAGTATAACAGAAAACAGAAGTTCGACGTTGATTCCTAACACGGATACACTTGTATGAGTTTTTCCATCGCTATCCTCGTTTCCCGCGATATCAAATATGCATACGCAAATCACGAACAAATGGTCGATAAACTTTTGTGAATATTTATTTGGTAGCGATACAAAAATCTTTCGCGAGTGAACTTTTTAACCGACTTCAAAAAAAAGAGGAGGTTCTCAATTCGTCGCGATCTTTTTATCCCGATTTGCGTGATTCTTTTTTTGTTCGACGCGCCATTTGATCGCCTAAAAACTTGACATAGTTTGGCCCGGTAGTTTTCATTTTACGAACATTTTTTTGTTCCCGTTTCTTGGGACCTATATTTTTTGAAGAGCGCGGCATCTTTCGTAGAGGTCTACCCATACATAGCTAGACACTAAAAAGTAACAAATAAAATAAACTTTGTTTAAAAAAGCCGACTTCAAAAACTAAAAAGTATAAAATAACTTCTTTCTAGAGCTATTATTATCAATATATATTATCTAAAACATCTTAAAGTCGGTGCTTAGTAATTTTCAAAACATAGTAATTTTTATGTTTTACTTTGCACCGACTTCAAGATGTTTTAGATAATATATATTAATAATAATAGCTTTAGAAATAAGTTATTTTATACTTTTTAGTTTTTGAAGTCGGCTTTTTTAAACAAAGTTTATTTTTTTATTTTTAAAGTATTGCGCCTATTTAGCCTATTTATTTTATTATGCAAAGCTTGTTTTCCCACCGCACTGGGCTTTTCGTTAGTATACACGTCTAGAAAGTGACGGTTAAATTTTGTGACATTAAAAATAAGTCTGTCAAAGGGGCTAAAAATTTGAGTCAGGCATGGCTAAGTCTAACTTATGACAATACTGAAAATCTGCTAAAAATTGCTCCCTAAATAGTGTGATACGAAATGCGTACAAACATACACACATATAGCACACATACGCACACACATAACACACACACACAATGACACGCGTCCACGCGCTGTTACACGGTCATGTTGGAAAGGGGTGTATTATAATTTGTGTAATAATAATACTAATAGTGACTATAAGTATCAACAATGGTCTTCGAAATACAGGTTTCGCCAAGTTTTTTTTCGCCTGCTGCTCCATTATATTGTTACGAGTTAGCGGGACTCGAATTAAAATGCCGTTAGCATTATTATAGAGTTTATTAGAACTATACAAACACGTATAATACAGTTATAAATATAACCGACCGAAATTCAATAAAACGCGCAAAGTCCGTCACTATTAGATTCCCGAATGTACTCACTTCACGCCGGTATCGTAGTTGTAGCTCAACTGTTCCCCCCTCTCAGTCAGGCCGTTGCTTTATACTTCACAAATGCAAATGTGCCCGCCCGGCAACGTCGACACAATTTCCTAGAATTAGTTTGTAATTGTAATCCGCAACACCTGGCTAATGATGCAGTCTGCAATATATAAAGCTGAAGAGTTTGTTTGTTTGAACTCGCTAATCTCAGGAACTACTAGTCTGATTTGAAAAATATCATTATGCTAAGACCAATAGGAGCGGAGCACCATTGAAGAATATTTCTAAATCGGTGTTTTTCCACTATTCTACGCGGACAAAGTTGCGGGCAGAAGCTAGTGTTTGATAAAATGCATATTCTTTTAGAAATGAGACTCAAACATAGCTGAAAAACATGTTTGGACATATAATACAAGAAACAATGAATTGCTTGTTTTTACACCCGCACCACTCGCCAGACGGGATATTCACCCCCATTTCCTTGAGCTCCCACGCTCAACTACTCAACGGTTCTCTAGAACATTTATTCCGCGTACAACAATGATCTGGAGGGAACTTCCCGCCGCGGTTTTCCCTTTGCACTATGACCTAGGCTTCTTTAAGCGCGTTTTGTGACCTGTAAGACGGAACCACCACAAATTTGTTGCCGAACTTGTCACACAAGGCTCATTGGGAAGTCTCACAAATTTGTGGTCAAATACAGACAATTGAAATGAACGTTGAACTGATGCTTTCTCCCTCTAACTACTTACTGTTTATCCGTGCAGGAACGGAGAAAGAAAGAATTTCCTGCGGCCGGGCGGCCTGTCGTAAGAGGCGACTTAACAACCCACAGCCAAGTGGTAGGGCAATTGCCCGACTGGATGCCTACCATCCTTGGTCTAAAGTATGTCGCCATAACAACCTTGAGTTGGGTTCCGGCATTAGTGATCAGGTTCCAGTCTCCCTTAAAGAGAGCAGCAGCGCATTTGTAGTAACTTTAGTGTTTGATCCATAGGCGATGGTAACCGCTTTCTATCAAGTGGGCCGTATGCCTGTCAGCTGAACTCCTGCAATAAAAAAAAAATATAGAATTTGTATTAGAATAAAAGACACCACATAATTCTTTTGACGCGGCAATTTAGATGGCAGCTGGCAGCTTGTGGAAAAAAATAATATTAAATTTGGCCCTTATAGAAGGTTAAAATTTCTTAGAAGTCGGCAACGCGTTGGCGACACCCCTGGTGTTGCAACTTTCCATCAGGTGAATCGTCTGCCTGTTTGCCTGCTTCAGTCAATAAAAAAAAATTGCGCACAATTTAGATACATATCTAGATATAATTATAACACTCAATATGACAATAGTTTACTTCCAATCTAAAGACGGTGTTCCACAAAACACGCCAATTACAAGCATCAAAGGGTTTAAGTTCATTCAATACTAAAAGATATACCAATTCTATACTCTATATATTAATATGTGAAGCAAAAACTATGTACCCCTTCTTACGAAAATTGCGCGGACGGAGGAGTATGAAATTTCGCACACTTATAGTTTATATATAAAAAAAGCAACGAATGCTAATATTTTTTTTTATTATGCATAAAAATACATTAAACAAATAAAAAAAAACATTACACACATTACCATGTATTTGACAAACACACGCATATATACTCTTTTGTTTATTGTTAAAGTCAAATTAATAGTGTAGCCTTGGCGAAATCTGTGATTATAGGACTATAGTCTTTGACAACAAATTAATATGGTCGAATTTCGACCACGGGCGACCACTAGTATAGATAGATAGTTAACATTTTATGACTCGTCAATATATGACAATTACAAAAAATGCATAATTACAATGTTTCTTAGCAAAACAACAGGCGGCCTTATCGCTAAAAGGGATCTCTTCCATAACATATGTCTAGTATACAACTTAATTAAGTACCTTAACGCCGCCAGCATTTTGGGAACGTTCCCGGTAAGTGACAGTGATTGGGACCAATATTTTACCTATTACTAAGCTCTCTTTTTTATTTAGCTTTAGTATTTAATTTTAGTAAGTCGTGGTAGCATAATGGCTAGCGCACGCGTCCCAAACTCAAAAGGGCGAGGATTCCATCCTGGTCGGAACGCATGCACCACTTAGTCAGTTTTCTGATCTAATGTGCATATTGTTACAATTTCCACGTACTAACAACGGTAAAAAAAACATCGTGATTCAACCTGCACATCGAGATAACCGATGTGTCAAACCTGCCACGCCTCAGACAAGCGTGGTAGGTATATTCACCGTTCCTCCTAAAATGGGAGGCCCGAGCCCAGCAGTGGGACGTTTATCCTCGTCAACCATTCGTAGTCCACTGCTGGACGTAGGCGTCCCCAAGACGGCGCCACTCATCCCTGTCCTCTGTTTTCCTCATCCAGCGCCTACCGGCGACCTTGCACAAGTTGTCGGTCCATCGGGCTGGAGGGAATTCGACACTACGTTTACGTAGACGCGGTCTCCACTCCAGGACTCGCCTGCTCCATCGGCCATCGGCCGTCCTGTGGCAGATGTGACCGGCCCACTGCCACTTCAACTTGCTAATTAGTTACCTTGGTTCTCTTACGGATATCCTCATTTCTGATTTTATCAATAAGAGAAACACCCACCATACCTCGCTCTATAGCCCGTTGAGCGACTTGGAACTTGTGGACCAATTCCGCCATCAGTGTCCATGTCTCGGCCTCGTAGGTCGGACGGGGAGGACGCACTGCTCGAAGACTTTTGTCTTCAAGCCTTGCGGAATGGTCGACGAGAAGACTTGACGAAGCTGACCGAATGCTGCCCAGCCCAACTGAATCCTTCTATTGGCTTCCCCTCGAAGTTGTGCCTCCTACTTGTATTTTATGGGCTGGTATTATTATTATTTATTTAATTTTATGTTTCTTTTTTATAATAAAATATATAATACTAGCTGACCCGGCGAACTTCGTACCGCCATATTTTCTGTATTCCTAAAAGACTTTGTTTCATGACACAAAAACAAAATCACCATAATCGGTCTAGGTGATTAGGAGGATTCTAGAACCCGATCTCAGGGCCACCTACCGGTGCTAATTGCGAATCTAAACCATCCGGGAACTCACTCAAACACACAAAAACAAAGTCACCAAAATTGCTCCAGGTGACTAGGAGGATTGTAGAACCCGATCTCAGCTCCACCTACCGGTTCTAATTGCAAATCTAAACCATCCGGGAACCCACTCAAACACACAAAAACAAAATCACCATAATAGCTCCCGATGATTAGGAGGATTCTAGAACCCGATCTCAGCGCCACCTACCGGTTCTATTTGCAAATCTAAACCATCCGGGAACCCACTCAAACACACAAAAACAAAATCACCAAAATCGCTCCAGGTGATTAGGAGGATTCTAGAACCCGATCTCAGCGCCACCTACCGGTTCTAATTGCAAATCTAAACCATCCGGGAACCCACTCAAACACACAAAAACAAAATCACCATAATCGGTCTAGGTGATTAGGAGGATTCTACAACCCGATCTCGGCGCCACCTACCGGTTCTAATTGCGAATCTAAACCAGCCGGGAATCCACTCAAATACACAAAATTAAATCACCCTAAAATCGCTCCCGGTGATTAGGAGGATTCTAGAACCTGATCTCAGCTCCAGCTACCGGTTCTAATTACGAATCTAAACGATCCGGGAACCCACTCAAACACACAAAAACAAAATCACCAAAATCGCTCCAGGTGATTAGGAGAATTGTAGAACCCGATCTCAACGCCACCTAACGGTTCCAAACCGGTTTCAATTGTAGATCTAAACCATCCCGGGACTTACTCAAACATACATACAAAACTTCATCAAAATCGGTAAAGTCGTTCTCAAGTTATGCGCTTACCAATACATTTTGCAATTCATTTTTATATATAAGAAGATTCCATAAAAAAAATGATAAAAAGTAAATTAAGAACCAATACGAAAAATTTATTGCGGAAGTATGTTCGATATTAAAGGGAAATGAATTATTGGCGTGCAAACAAAGTCAATAAAAGGTTTCAATAAAATGCTTCATTCAAAGTACTACACTTTCTATGAACCTTTCGGAACCTACTTCTGATATAGCGTAATATTTTTTAACAATAATTTTCCTCCATAAATTAGTAAACAGATTTATTTTATGTAGACAAAAACGCCTAGAAAACAACACCTTGACCCTTTAATGGGTCAAGGGACACAGTGGTGCCCGAGGAAATGATGCGGCAGATCAATTGGCAAGGAGAGAATTCGAAACCCAGTTGGACCGGAACTTTTCCTGTCTTTGCCACACAGTTGGCTTAGGAACTACATAAATCAAAGCACAAGGGCACTACATCAACAACATTGGGACAACCTGGAAGACTGCAGGCAAGCCAAACTCGCAATGCCTCGAGCTTTCCAAGAGTATCTTAAGACTCAGTAGATCCCGGCCGAGACTAGTTATTAGAGCAGCCACCGGACATGGTAATTTTAGCAGACATCTTTTTAATATAGGTGTCACCGCAGCCCCCTGTTCAGAGCATGCCTGTAGGCAGAAGAAGCAGCCGCCCATGTCCAGCTTAAATGCGGAGAGGTGGACCAATACAGGACGAAGTATCTGGACGCCCCAAGTAGCCTCCGAGAAGTTTTCATCGACATTAAGAAACTGGTGAACTTCCTGGAGAAGCTGGACTAGATGGAGGAAGCACTCATCCACCCTCGCACGCAAAATAGGCGCTATGTAGTCGAGTTGCGGAAACCACCCCGCTCACAGAAGAATAACTTCTAGAAAGGAGAAAAAACTAACCAGTATTTATGCACGGAGGAGAATTCTGTAAGAAGACGCTGCTATTGGTATCGATATATTAATGTAGGTATTTTTATACAAATCAAAATTTGACTGCCACTCGCGTTATTGCTTTCAATACCTTTATCATGCCGCACATTTTGCGTACCTTGGTTTTCTGTTAAAGCTCTCTGTTAAGTTGTATAGGTATAATAGAAAGGTATTATATAATAACTATTTGGAAAATAAAATATGCTATATGGTCATTTACATCTCACCGACTTTCTTCTATAAAGACTTGGTAACTTCAGACAAAAATAACTGTGAGATATAAAAACAGACAGATATGACGATTTTACATTCTAAAAATCTTTATTATGAACTATTAATTTAAATCTCAACTGGAGTTTTTATATCTTATCTTGAAAATTCCCAGCTGTTGAATAATCGGCAATACGACTTTAGCCACGGTCGCTCAGCTGAGGATCTCCTGGTTTACCTAACCCACCGTTGGGCTGAAGCCATTGAGAGCAAAGGGGAAGCATTGGCAGTTAGCCTAGATATTGCTAAAGCCTTCGATCGGGTCTGGCACAGGGCACTTCTATCGAAGTTGCCATCGTATAGGATACCCCAGGGACTCTACACCTAAATATCCAGCTTTCTTTATGTGTGCCCCAGGGATGTGTGCTGTCGTCAACGTTGTTTATCTTGCATATCAATAACATGTCATTGTTGTCTATTCGCAACATCCATTGTTATGGGGATGACAGCACTGGCGATGCGCAGTACTCTTGTCGTGCAAATGTCCCTCGATCATTTGTGTAGGAACTTTTGTTTGGACTTGTGACTTGTGTAAAGTAGAGTACTCCTTAGAGAGAGTCTCTGAATGGGGGAGGCAAAGAATTGTCCATTTAGATCCCACAAAGACACAGGTCTGAGTATTCTCTGCCAAGAAAACTCGATTTGAGAAAGCACTTCAGTTCCAAGGAACTCCACTTCCTAAAGTATTGGGATCCTCGGTGTCGACATCGCGAACGATATGTAATTCAGTGGCGATCTTGAAGGTAAGGCGAAGGTTGCCTCTAAGAAGCTGGGAGTGCTAAATCAGTCCAAGCAGTACTTCACACCGCGACAACGCCTTGTGCTTTACAAAGTCCAGGTGAGGCCACACATGGAGTACTGCACACACCTTTGGGGTGAAGCACCCACATACCAGCTTAACCTCCTGGACTGTATTCGACATCAAGCCGTTCGCATTGTTGATGATCTCATACTCACAGACAATCTAGACACGCTTGGCCTTCGGAGAAACTTCGCGACTCTCTGTGTATTCTACTGACTGTATAACGGGGAGTATTTTGAGGAACTGTTCAGAATGGTGCCGTTGTCCCCTTTCTATCACCGCAGCGCTCAACATCGGCCAGGCGGCCATCCCCACTTCTTCGAGTCGCTTCCCTCATGCACGCAACGGTTCTCCAGTATGTTTCTTTTGCGTACCGTGCTCCTAGCGGAGATTTTCCCACAGCGCTACGATATGCAGTTTTTTTAAAAAGGATGTCATAAAATTTCGTCAAGACCGGCAGCGCTTTGGTAACACCTCTGGTGTTGCAAACGTCCATAAGCGACGGTAACCGCTTTCCATCAGGTGGGTCGTCAACCTGTTTGCTGTACTCCAGCCATAAAAAAATAAACATTATATTTCATGGTTTTATTTTATGAGTAATAATATATTAATTGGTATAATATACTATAAAAGACCAAAATTACCGTAGATGTTTGTTAACTATTTATTATATATTGCAACACTGAAGCGACGCAACAGCGGCACCATCTGTCGACTTACTCGCTTCGTTTTCTACATGTATCGCATTGTACTGTGCTCTCACGCAATAAATCATATTTAATATCAAAAAGCTAGTGTGTGTCATTGGAATCTCTCACAACAAACCCCTATAATCTTAATACAGGTTATCATTTTACTTATAGCAATCGCCTAGCTTTGCAATTGGACGCAAAACTTAATGTGATTGCTGTTTGAGATTTTAATTAACGCTCATAGTCCAAGCTTTGAACCGCTATTAGTGATTGAAAAATCAACCTTATCTCGTTGACATAGGATTTGATTTCATGTGTCATTTCAAGATAATAGATTTTAGTTTAACGGTGTTTAGGGTTAATTTAGATTTACCGAGATTATAGGCGTTTGAATTAAGTTTTGTAGTAGTATTCGGATCAATCGTTTTATTAAAATTGTTTTCAAATGTACCCCCATTTTGTATTAAATAAAATATGTATACATTGTGTTACAGTTATTTAGTAGCATAGTTGTTGTTGTCATGTTTCCTTTTATAGTTAATAATTAATTTTGTTATGTACCCTCTTATTACTAAACGATGCAATCGGCCATTTCCTTAATTGAATAATAATGTTATATTTTTATTTATTCGGTGATTAGCGCCTGTTTTGTATAATATTTATCTCTAATATGTGGTAATTGTGTACAGATTATAATTCAAAATCTCTCAATTGTATATAGACGGTATTCACTACATTTTATTTTCATGTTGGCAGACGCGATAGATTTATGCTGTGTTTGGTTTATTTTATATACAATAGTCGTGGTAGCGTAATGGCTATTGCACGCGTCCCAAACTCAGAGGGCGCGGGTTCGATCCTGGCCGGAACGCATGCACCACTTAGTCAGTTTTCTGATCTAATGTGCATATTGTTACAATTACCACGTGCTAATAACGGTGAAGGAAAACATCGTGATGCAACCTGCACATCGAGATAACCGTTGTGTCAAACCTGCCAAGCCGCCTTGGACTAGCGTGGCGGGTATACGTCCGTTCCCCTTATTAATGGGAGGCCCGAGCCCAGCAGTGGGACATTTACGGGCTGATATTATTATTATTATTTATTATATGGTTTATTTTATTATATTTATCCGTGCAGGAACGGAGAAAGAATACAATTTCCTGCGGCCGGGCGGCCTGTCGTAAGAGGCGACTAAACAACCCACAGCCAGGTGGTAGGGCATGTGCCCGACTGGATGGCTACCACCCCTGGTCTAAAGTATGTCGCCAGAACAACCTTGAGTTGTTTTCCGGCATTAGTGACCAGGTTCCAGTCCCCTTTACGAGAGCAGCAGCGCATTTATAGCACCTTTGGTGTTGCAAATGTCTATAGGCGATGGTAACCGCTTTCCATCAAGTGGGCCGTCAGCCTGTCTGCTGAACTCCTGCAATAAAAAAAAATAAAAAAATGTAAAACTTTAAGTATAATATTTTATCTAAATTTTCCAAACAATAATATTTAGTAAATTCTTTTCATTCATAACCGTTTAATGAAAATAGTTTATCGATGACTTCAATCCGCTAACGGTTGTGCCAATTTGCTAAGTTTCTTATTCCGTAAAATTGTTGGAGGGGTGGCGAGGTGTTCTAAAAATGCTTGTCGGGTGTAAAAGTCAGTGTATTGAATGTGTTAAACTCGTCAGGTTCTCTGATTATAAATATGTGACCAGTTGCTATACCTTTATTAACCGTAATAACAAGTCAGGTCCCGACAAACACAAAATCCACCTGCATATCTGAGAAACAAAGCACATTTATTACCCGTCGGCATTTGAACTAATAACATTGAAATACTTTTATGATCGTCTTCTTTTGTTTACGTATTGGTTTTTTTTTTTTTTTTTATTGCAGGAGCTCAGCAGACAGGCAGACGGCCCACTTAATGGAAAACGGTTACCATTGCCTATGGACATTTGCAACACCAAAGGTGCTACAAATGCGCTGCTGCTCTCTTAAAGGTCACTGGAACCTGGTCAATAATGCCGAAACACAACACAAGGTTATTATGGCGACATGCTTTAGACCAGAGGTGGTAGCCATCCAGTCGGGCAAAAGCTCTACCACCTGGCTGTGGGTTGTTTAGTCGCCTCTTACGACAGGCCGCCCGGCCGCAGGAAATTGTATTCTTTCTCCGTTCCTGCACGGATAAAACATTACGTATACGGCCTATTATTGTATTGTAATCATTAGCCAGGTATTACGGATTTAAAGTACAAGCTGATTCTAAGAAATTCGGTGTACGCGGCCGAGCAGACATATTGCATCTGTGCAGTATAAAGCAATAACCCGATGGAGAGAGGAGGCAGTCGAGCGATAACTACAATCGAAGCAAGACTTGTGTACATTCGGTAATCTATTTTTAATTACGACCTTCTGCATTACGTTTGGACTTGTTGTGTTCGGTTATATTTATACCTGTCCTATACGTGTTTGTACATACTATGAACCCTTCTGAGTTGTTGCAAGTTTTTTTTTATTGCAGGAGTTCAGCAGACAGGCACACGGCCCACTTGATGGAAAGCAGTTGCCTATGGACATTTGCAACACCAAAGGGGCTACAAATGCGCTGCTGCTCTCTTAAGGGAGACTGGAACCTGGTCACTGATGCCGGAAGACAACTCAAGGTTGTTATGGCGACATATTTTAGATCAGGGGCGTTAGTCATCCAGTCGGGGCCATGGCCTACCACCTGGCTGTGGGTTGTTTTATCGCCTCTTACGACAGGCTGCCCGGCCGCAGAAAATTGGATTCTTTCTCCGTTCCTGCACGGTAGAAGATCAGTAGAAGTGAAACAAAGTGTGACAAGAGGTGGGAAGGGTTCTATATTCTATACTGTTATATATTTAAGGTTTGAAACACGAAATTTGAATTATTAACCAAAAATTTTTTCTTAAGTTTTCGCGACTTGTATACATAATAAAACTACGTTTTAAAGGTTTTAAGCGCGGTAATTTTATATATAAGAAATTATATAAGAAAAACCAAAATCAAATAAAATTACCGCGCTTAAAACCGTTAAAACGTAGTTTTATTATTAACGCAAAACTTCAAAATTTTACCAACTCTGTCTGTATGAGCATAGATGCATGTTTAAATTATTAAATTTAATATATTCTATCTCATTCTCTCGCAAGCTTAGTCCTATATATTTATATGTGTATCTATTTTTAGTGTCGCTTTTTCGTTTCATTGATTTTCAAATTTGTCGGCCTCTATCGTCGAGCGGGCTAAGTCTTAGCCGGCCGAACTCGCTGGAACGCAGGGGCTCCGGGTTCGATTCCTGGAATGGTAAATTTTGGAAACGAACTTTCTGTTATTTACTATGGTCTGGGTGTCTGGGATCGGTTCCAGAGTGGTACGTTGTATATCAGCCATAACACAAGCGTAACTTGCTTAGCTTGCAATGCGTGTATTTGTCTGCCGATTATTAAAAAAAAACGTGTGCGTAATGGGACGCCCAACAGAAGTGATAACTTAAATTAATCTAAGTTAAACTAGTTAATATTGAAATTGTTTAACTTGAGTAAAGCTTAGGTTATCACTTAAATTTCATTCATATTAATATGATAATGTAAGGAAAGGTTATTTATTAATAAAAGCTTTTATTGATTATAAAATATATTTTATTCTTAGTTACAATATGTACATTAAAATTTTGAATTTAATTACCGAAGTACGGCTAGCGCTGTGGGTTAGAGCGAGAGAGGAGGAGCCTAGCTGCCGTATGCGTGAGAGAAAAGGAAGCCAGACAGACTGGCTCCGTAACGCGTTACGTAACGAAGCGGTTTACCCTCACATAAGAAGTTATCACTTCGAAAATATTACTTAAATCACATACATACATACATAACTTCACGCCAGTTCCCTTGCGGGGTAGGTACGAACAACAGAGCGCCATTTAGGCTTATTCTTACACACCACACTTGCTTCTTTGCCATTCATAACTCTTGTCATGCACGCTCTTCTGTTCTTAAGGCTCCTGACATCACCTTCTGCTAGTACACGATCAATTTGATCATGGAAGGTGTGTCGCACGACTTCTGCATCCATCCACTTTTACTTAACTTACTTAATACACACTTACTTACATCACAATGATTTTAAAGATGTTTCACTTCAAGAACACATCCAGACTTAAGAACTCTGCTTACACTGAAACGTTAAGCTTTAACTTTTTACAACAATACAAGTGTCGGGATGAAGCAACAACAATATAAAAGCGTCGGTTTAATAAAGTTTTAATCTGGCACAAGGCATAATTACTCGTAGAAGAGTAATGATCGCTTTTAAACGTCGCCTCCTAAACCCAAGATTAATTGTAAGGTTTATCGTTTTAAAACCCTTTTGCTTCACGTTTTAAAATATATTTCTCATTGTAATACTGCGAAATATTGTTTGGAAGGGATATAAATCTCTCTAATTATCGTATCTCATTAATATATTGTTACATTAAAGCGTAATTAAATTTTCATTTGCATTTGCCTCAACTCACCCTTTCCATGCGTATACAAGATGTGCGGGGTGTGTGTTAATCGGTTTACGTGTAAGGATTCGGTATGAGTGAGAAGCGTCTACTGTTTTTTTTTTATTGCAGGAGATCAGCAGACAGCCAGACGGCCAACTTGATAGAAAGCGGTTACCATCGCCTATGGACATTTGCAACACCAAAGTTGCTACAAATACGCTGCTGCTCTCTTAAGGGAGACTGGAACCTGGTCATTAATGCCAAAACTCAAGGTTGTTATGGCGACATACTTTAGACCAGGAGTGGTAGCCATCCAGTCGGGCGAATGCCCTACCACCTGGCTGTGGGTTTTTTTTTTTTTAAATGAAACAATTCTACGGACTCTAAAGTTCCGTACCTTTTTTAATTTGAAGTTTATTAGTTGTATTGGTTTGTGTCTTTTTATTGCGCTGATAACATTGTTCTTTTTTTTATTATTGTATTAAAGTTGACGACATAGACACGGGTGGTGCTTATTGATTAATTTCTTAATCTCTAAGTATTTTATGTTATATGACATTTTTTTTTTATTATTGTTTGCTATTTGTATATTGGTTTATAGATGTATTGGACTTATTATATTACTTATTCTAAGTTGTGTAGTGTTGCTGTTATAAAGTGGGTGTGGTGTTTGGCGTGTGTGGAGTCTTAGGTGCTAATATTATTATGCTATTCTTAGGATATGTATATATATTTTTTTTTGTGGTTTATTGGGTTTTTTTTGTGGTTTTTTGGGTTTTTTTTTTTTTCTTAAAATGTACATTACAAGTAGTCTTAAAAATAGCTTATTCTAATACATTTTGTTGTTTTTTATTTATTTTTGTGTCAGGGTGGAATTTTTGTTTGTTCGTTGTGTGTTGGTGATTTTGGTGTGCTGTTTGTTTATTGTGTGTCATAGTGTCTTTTGTGACTTGTGTTGTTCTGTGTTATTTGTGTTTTGTGTGTTTTGTTGTTCTGGTGTGTGAGTTGTGATATTTTGCTATTGATGATTTGGGGTGGGATTTGTAGGGGGATTATAGGGATTGTTCTGCCTCCATTAGATTATTACCTGGCTGTGGGTTGTTAAGGCGCCTCTTACGACAGGCCGCGCGGCCGCAGGAAATTGTATTCTTTCTCCGTTCCTGCACGGATAAGATGGTGCTGATATGATGTTGCTGTTTGGCTAAGGAATCATAGAAAGCAATTTATCTATAACTAAAATAAGTAGTACTATGGTACGTACATAAAAAATTAATTCGGTTTGTTACTCATAATAATAACAAAGTCACAATAGTACACACAAGGTAACAGTCTACACAACTGCTCAGCAAAATATAAAGGCGAGTCGAAACCAACTTGATTTGAAGTAATACAACGAATGACATATTGCTTATGACAACGTTGATATCTTATACTCTTATACTAATATATAAAGCTGAAGAGTTTGTTTGTTTGAACGCGCTAATCTCAGGAACTACTGGTCTGATTTGAAAAATTCTTTCAGTGTTAGATAGTCCATATATCGAGGAAGGCTATAGGCTACATATCATCACGTTAAACCCAATAAGAGCGGATCACTAATGAAGAATCTTTCAAAATCGGGGTTTTTTTAACTTACTTTTTTTAAACTATTCCGACAGCGGACGAAGTTGCGGGCAGAAGCTTTTCTTATAAAATGTCATTTTTCGGGATGGCATGTATTTTAAGGGCCTTACTTATAATCGTTTCTTAAATTTAAAGAAACTGCTCAGCAACTGATTAGCTAAAATCTTACCCATAAACATCTCTTTAGTCGAATATTTTGGGTAAAACCTACGTTAATCATTCAAATGTCGTTTATCTGTGCTCCTCTTAGGTAAATAACAAGTAATTATTATTTACACGTTTATAAATGAAACAAAAGATATTTTTTTTTTTTATTAAATAAAAAGAAGTCTACGGACTCTAGTGTTCCGTACCTTTTTTAAATTAGGTTTTAATTGATAGTATTGAATTATAATTTAATTGCGCAGATAACAAATGGTTTGATTTAGTGTTAACAATCGACACTTATAATGATGGTGCTTAGTCGTTAATTTCTTAACTCCTAAGTATAATATGTTTTACAAAATTTATATATTGTTTTCATATTTATGTTGTATTGTAAAATGTAATTAACTTATTTTAACTTATTCTAACTTGTGTAGTGTTGTTGTTATAATGTGTATGTAGTGTTTAGCGTGTGTGGAGTCTTAAGTGCTATTATTGTTAGTACTATGCTATTCTTACGGTTATATTTTTTTATATTTTTATTATTAACAAAAGATATTCATTGATTAGGGTCTGATTTTGATTCTCTTACTTAAGAGATGGCTAATCGTTTCTTAACGAGATTATTATAAGTAAGGCCGTAAGTGTTAACTTGGGTTATAAGCTAGCACTATGTCGTATATACAAACATCAAGGACTTTAAAACCCAAATTAGAAAATGTTGTAATTTAGAATGATCCAATGACTTACACTTTTGAGAATAATCACTTAAACTTTTTTTCACTTTGCTTTGTTTATCTCCATTTTATTAGTAACTAGCTGATGCCCGCGACTTCGTCCGCGTGGTACGGTTTTTTAACTATATGTTCACTAGAGTAAACGCGGTCGAGATGCGAGCACTGCGCAGAATCTGCGGAGTGACGCTCGCGGACCGCGTTCGTAATACCGAAGTAAGAAAGAGAGTTGGTCTGAAAGAGAGTGTCGGGGTGAAGGCAAGAAAAGGAATGCTCCGGTGGTTCGGGCATGTGGAAAGAATGCATGATGAAAGAATGACTAAACAGATATACAATGCAATAGTGGATGGATGCAGAAGTCGTGGAAGGCCACGACACACCTTCCATGATCAAATTGATCGTGTACTAGCAGAAGGTGATGTCAGGAGCCTTAAGAACAGACGAGCTTGCATGACAAGAGTTATGAATGTCAAAGAGGCAAGTGAGGTGTGTAAGAATAAGCCTAAATGGCACTCTGTTGTTCGTGCCTACCCCGCAAGGGAACTGGCGTGAAGTTATGTATGTATATATGTATGTTCACTAGGGATATATAAGCTACCACCATACAAAATTTTATATAAATCGGTCCAGTCGTTTCGGAGATTAGCCCGTACAAACAGAGTAACAAAAAATTTGAAAAAATCTAAAAACTTCTTACATTGAAATAATCTAAATTAGTTACTATTTCACTTCTTACATCCCCTCGTGACTCCGTTTTTTAGCCGGCATGGAGATCGCTAGAGCTTTTTGATAAATGGCCTAATGTCGGAAGTAGCTTCGGTGAACCTCATTGTACATAAATTCGACCTCTAGTCAATTTTGTGATCACGGGCAGACGCCATGTGTGTGGCGTGCATGAACTATATGGTGTGGACAGGGATAATCGCCGATCAGTGTCACGCCACATTTACATTAAATTTGTCAAGGGGCCTCTCCGTGTTGGCCTTCCCATGGCCCCACGCAAGCCCCGCAAAAGTCCGGGCCATTTTTATGGCCCGTGGTCTTGAAAGGCATACAGTATAATAATAATAATCGGCAGACAAACACACATATTGTATATCCCCAAATTAAGCAAGTTAAGCTTGTGTTATGGGTAATATACAACGGACTACTCTGGGGCCGATCCCAGACACCCAGACCATAGTAAATAACGGAGAAAATACGTTTCCGAAATTTACTATACCAGGAATCGAACCCGGAGCCTCTGCGTTGCAGTGAGGTAGGCCGGCAAAGGCTTAGCCCGCTCAAACACAGAGGTCGTCAACAATGTCAAAGAAGCGAGTGAGGTGTGTAAGAATAAGCCTGAATGGCGCTCTGTAGTCCGTGCCTACCCCGCAAGGGGACTGGCGTGAAGCTATGTATGTATCATTGTGGTGATTCTTTTCTGTTTTTGTTCAATATTGACCTCATTTAAATTAAATCGACATTTTATGTAATTTTCGTATAATTGTAATATATTTTATTTTTTGATGATGTCAGGAGCCTTAAGAACAGACAAGCTTGCATGACAAAGAGTTATGAATGTCAAAGAGGCAAGTGAGGTGTGTAAGAATAAGCCTAAATGGCACTCTGTTGTTCGTGCCTACCCCACAAGGAAACTGGCGTGAAGTTATGTATGTATGTATATTTTATTTTTTGTAATTAACTGTTTGAGCCAATTTTTATTTTTATCATATAAATTATTTTTTAATGGACACTTGATTGATGTATGTATTAATTTTGTGTTTTATCATTAAGAATATTAATTATTGTATGATTCCTATTGGTGGCAGTTGCTTCTTGTTTGGAAATTAAAACTCGATTTAATGGAATGTATGATTATTATTATTGAACTTTTTACATGAATCGAAATATACATAGAATAACTACAAATTACACAAGAGAGTCGTTGTTGAGAATTATAGTACAATATATGAATGGCTGAATAATGTCGAATTAATCAGAATGTGAATTAATTATTTTATTTTTTTGGAGCTGGACCCAGCTGAATAGCCGCAGATGGCTGTTTCAGCGATACCGAACTTTGGGGGCTTCCCGACTCCGTGGGAGCGGAGGCGTTCAGCCCGGAAGCAGCACGCTCGAGGAGGCACCTCCTGTGAGGTTCGACCTCCGCTCGACCGCTGCAGGAGATTGACTCTATATTGAGATTTAGCCGTAAAAGGCTGAATGAGCTAAGCCAACAGGCTGAAGTTATTATTTGGGGACCAATTATCGACTCCGCTGGCGGAGCCGATCCTATTCTATCATTACTACCGCTTCGTAACGTGTTACAGCTGGAGGAGAAGAAGCGGCGGAAGAAACACAAATAATAATTTAATGGCCAATTTTTGCCTCCTATATCCCGCATCCCGTCCGACGCCTAGCTGCTAATTGTGCGAGCTATGGGCGTCGGCGGTATGCGGGGCGCGGAGAGTAGGTGTGCTCCGGCGGGCGGGTCAGGGGGGTGGTCAAAAGTTCGTTAAATAGGTTTTGTTGAACCGGTTTCGAACGATTTCAAACGGTTTTTACCTCACATCTTCAAAGCATAGCCGTGTGGTACTGCAGGTTTCCAGTAGCACACAAGCAGATGTTAAGAGAGTTAGAATAAGAAAGCAATTCTCGAAGAATAAACCGGTTATTGCATGTTTCATAATACTCCTTTTAAGGTTTACAATCCGAATGAAATTATTGGTCGCAGTTGCTTCTTTTAAAATAAAACTCAATGTGGGTACTAACTAAACTAACTCCGTTGGCTCAGCGATCCAAAGTGAGTCTTGGCCTCCGAAACGAGAGCACGCCACTTTCCTCTGTCCTGCGCAGTGTCCAACCAATTGTGGGCTTGTAGTGCGGTCAGGTCAGCTTCCACTCTATCCTTCCATCGATACTTGGGACGACCAACCGGTCGTCGACCGACTGGTCGCCCCAGGTATGCTTTCTTCACTCCCCGATCCGCTCTACATGACTGAGCCAGCGAAGACGGTGAGATTTTATCTCCCCAATTATGTTGGGTTCAGCCATGAGGTCTTCTATTTCGGAGTTGGTTCCAACCCTTCAGCTATCATCTTCTTTTATTGTTGGGCCCAAGATTTTCCTGAGAACCTTCCTTTCTGTGACCAACAATTGGTTATCCTCCTTCAGCTTCGGTGTCCAGGCCTCACAGCCGTACATCAAAATTGGTCTAATGACAGTTTTGTAGACGCGAATTTTAGTTTTACTGCTTAGGAGCCTGGACACTTAACTGTTGCAGACTCATTAGTTTAAAACCTATTTTTCTCATATAATATAATTTTGAATGTGATTTTACTTTGTATGTCAAACTGTTTTTTGTTGATTGAAAATTATTGAGAGGAATACACGTATAAATATTTCCTTATAAAATCACGATATCTCTTGTTTAACGACCACAATATTAACACTTTATGTAGGGCAACACTGCACCTGAGGACATTTTGAAGGCATGTGGACTGGACTTAATGATTATTATTTTTGGCGTTATTGACAATTAAACTATACATAGAAGAAATAAATGCAGAGTATGTATTGGTGCTATTGTATGTGAGCAATGTGAAGCGAATAAGCAAGTAAGTGCGCGAGAGCCTTTTCGATCTCCAAGACCGCTTCTATATCCCACGTTCCAGCCGACGCCTAGCTGCTAATTATGCGAGCTATGGGCGGTATACGGGGCGCGTAGAGAAGGTGTGCTCCGGCGGGCGGGTCATATAACCGTTATAAAGCGGTTACTTTTAAACTGGTTTCAAGGCTTGGTTGAAATGTCTAATGAACCCTTAAATGCTGTGTAATAATAATTCGCTCATAGCTTGGTCGCACCCAGTAGTTGTATTGCAACTAGGCATTAATATAAAACTGCACCCAACAATGTCGTCTGTCACCGCAATAATATAATATGGTGGTTAATAAAATGCAAATGTGCGTATATTACTACCGCACATATTTAAAGTATTTCATTGTGAGCCGTTGAACGCAATGTATACTGAGTTGATATTAGACGGGTAGTTCCTGTTTTTACAAGCTTTTATTTAACTTGCAATGGATATACCTATGTATGTATGTAAGTTCGGGTGGAATCTTGCAAGTTAAATTTGACCAACTTCCCGGTTTCCGATTGAGCTGAAATTTTGCACGCATATGTATATCGCGTGACAATGCAATAATATGGTACCATGGAGTTGATCTGTTGATGGAGTCGGAAGGTGGCCATATGAACTCCTGTACTAATTTTTATCCGTGCAGGAACGAAGAAAGAATAAAATTTCCTGCGGCCAGGCGGCCTGTCGTAAGAGGCGTCTTAACAACTCACAGCCAGGTGGTAAGGCATTTGCCCGACTGGATGGCTACCACCCCTGGTCTAAAGTATGTCGCCATAACAATCTTGAGTTGTGTTCCGGCGTTAGTGACCAGGTTACAATTTCCCTTAAGAGAGCAGCAGCGCATTTGTAGCAACTTTGCTGTTGCAAATGTCCATAGGCGATGGCAACCGCTTTCCATCAAGTGGGCGGTCTGCCTGTCTGCTGATCTACTGCAATAAAAAAAAAAGATAGACCCGTCGTGTTTGGGCACGTTTTACTTGTCTTGGTTAGCACTCTGCTGCTACATGATATCCAGGATCTCAAAAGCTTGTATTTAAAAACCTTTTTAAAAAAGCTTATTTTTTTATAATGAATAACTTCGCGTTCAACTGACATTGCGCCTGATGTCAGGTGGAAATGCAGTCTAAGGTGTAGCACGCTTACCTAGCACATTCATAGCGGCATTCATTAATCTGTACTTCCTATTCCTGCGGCACGGGGCCTTTTAGACCTCGTTCCAAAACTATCACTGTGGCGACAAGAAGCCTATTGAGCCCTGTAACGTTTAAAAAAACTAATATCATTTTTGGCTTATATATAAAATACATACATACATAACTTCACGCCAGTTCCCTGGCGGGGTAGGCGCGGGCAACAGAGCGCCATTTTGGCTTATTCTTACACACCTCACTTGCTTCTTTTAAATTCATAACTCTTGTCATGCACGCTTGTCTGTTCTTAAGGCTCCTGACATCACCTTCTGCTAGTCCACGATCAATTTGATCATGGAAGGTGTATCGTGGCCTTCCACGACTTCTGCATCCATCCACTTTTGCATCGTATATCTGTTTAGTCATTCTTTCATTATGCATTCTTTCCACATGCCCAAACCACCGGAGCATTCCTTTCCTTACCTTCACCCCGACCCTCTATATAAAATAGTTTATGGATTTTTATTTTGTGTTGTGCTGTACTAGGTCAAGGTCAACTCTAGTTTCATAGCACTCCTTAGATACATGTTCTTTTTTTTATACGGACCCAAATTGAAGTTGCACCCTCCACGCCACAGAGAAGTCTACGTTTTTCTTAGGCGCACTGCAAGTGAGACACGTCCAGGGCCACTTAGACCCCGTGTCGCAGTGAACGTGTTAGAAGATACCTGTTCACGTGAGACTTGAAGACACCTAGATTATATTCTTCAGGAAAAACAGACGACGGTAAAGAGTTCCACTCTTCAGCGGTGCGTATGATAAAAGTGGAAACAGCGTTTCGTCAGCTTGGTTGGTATTTCCAGCATATATCGGTGGCGTCAGTGCGTGCGTCTTCTTGTCCGGTGGTAGAATGGTAAGGGAGGAACCAGTTCATGTAATTCCGCGGCACACTCCCCGAAGTGTATCCTATAGAATACCGACAAACTAGCGACTTTACGTCGATGATTTAGGCTCTGAAGCCTCTCGTTATTTATTTATTTATTGCAGAATTTCAGCAGACAGCCCACTTGATGGAAACCGGTTACCATCGCCTATGGACATTTGCAACACCAAAGGTGCAACAAATGCGCTGCTGCTCTCTTAAGGGAGACTGGAACCTGGTCACTAATACCGGAACACAACTGGAGGTTGTTATGGCGACATACTTTAGACCAGGGGTGGTAGCTATCCAGGCGGGTAAATGCCCTACCACCTGGCTGTGGGTTGTTTTGTCGCCTCTTACGACGGGCCGCCCCAACGCAGGAGATTGTATTCTTTCTCCGTTCCTGCACGGATAAAAGTTTTAAGTTGGATGAACCAAAATGATCCTTGAATCGTTCAATTGAAATGTCAAATTCAAAAGTTTTTATTCAAAACTATCTGTACCCGACAGATGAAGTCTTGCCCTTAAAAAATAAAAATCTAGAAACCGATTGCAGCGCCACCAAATGGGACCAATTATTAACTTAAACCATTCTCGAATCTACTTGAAGAAACACAAAAAATTACATCAAAATCGGTCCCACCGTAAAAGAGGCGTACAGCGGCGCCACCTACCGGATCCAGGCGCGAATCTAAACCATCCCGGGATCCACTTGAACACACACAAAAATAATTCACCTAAATAAGACAAATGGAAATGAGTTTAAATGCAGTCACCTTTGCCGAAATCGGCCGGGAGAGATCATATAACAAATGAACGGCTAGACTGATGTTTTTTTACTAATGAAGATAGATAGATAACACTTTATTGTACACCATGACAGAAAACACAGAAAAACTTATAGTCTAAAAATATTCGAAACTAACTGTGCCCGCAACGTCGTTCACGTGGAGATTATTTTGAAGACCCCCCGATTTTGTAGCATTCTTCATTGGTGCTCCGCTCCTATTGATCTTGGCGTGATGATATATAGCCTATAGCCTTCCTCAATAAATGGGCTATTTAAAACTGAAAGAATTTTGCAAATCAGCCCACTAGTTCCTGAGATTCGCGCGTTCAAACAAACAAACTGTTCAGCTTTATATATTAGTTTAAGATATAAGATATGGACAATGGGCGGTCTTATCGCTAAGAAGCGATCTTTTTCAAACAACCCGTGGCAGGAATAAAACAGTTTATATTTGTCAAAGCTGGTATACATAAATATTATAGAATATGATGAATATCCCGGCCTATAACGAGAGGCCCTTTATGGGCTGTTATTATCTATTATTTTTTTGTAAAATACATATTAAAAAAGCCTTGCTATAGCTTCCTTTATAGTTGTTGCGGACAGAGAGCACCCCCCTGACCCGTCCGTCAGAGCACATCTACTCTCCGCGCCCCGTATACCGCCGACGCCCATAGCTGGCGCAATTGGCAACTAGGCGTCGGACGGAATGCGAGATATAGGAGGCAAAAATTTCCCACAAAAAACCTACTCTATACAAAACTTGCATCCGCCTCATCATGATCTATGCGAGTGTGGTCTTCGGCCACGCCAGCGATGCAAGCATCTGGAGACTGCAAACAATCCAGAGCCCGATAAAATCACCCGTCTCCTCGCGACTATGAACCCCCCGAGGCTCAGAACATCAGCCTGGCATAACAGACGCAGACAAAACAGACGCCGGAGAGCCCCCGGCTCGGATCCTCTTACACAAAGGTAAGACCCCACCAATCTCACTCACTCACTACAGACACAAGTAGCCATACAAGATTAGCATAGGCGTGTTGCTGGAGAGTTTCTTCCGCCGCTTCTTCTCCTCCAGCTATAACACGTTGCGAAGCGGTAGTAATGATAGACTAGGATCGGCTCCGCCGGCGGAGTCGATAATTGGTCCCCAAATAATCACTTCAGCCTGTTGGCTTAGCTCTTTCAGCCTTTAACGGCTAATTCTCAATATAGAGTCAATCCCCCGCAGCGGTCGAGCCGAGGTCGAACCTCACAGGAGGTGCCTCCTCGAGCGTGCTGCTTCCGGGCTGACTTATACTTCTTCCATGGTCATGAGTACTCATATAACGTGCGTGTAAGTATGAAAACCCATTCTCCTTTAACAACCACTTCAGCAATGTTTAGCACTCACTGCGCTCCGTTTTATCGGCACATAAAAGACACGTTAAATATAATAAAGCCTACAACATTGTTGGATGTAAAAAAGCAAGGCTCATGTTCTTAATAATCTTATAAACTGTACATTACGAGCTTGTTTGATGAATGTATTGTGTTTAAATTTTATGGTAATAGTACATACATACATACATAACTTCACGCCAGTTCCCTTGCGGGGTAGGGACGAACAACAGAGCGCCATTCAGGCTTATTCTTACACACCTCACTTGCTTCTTTGACATTCATAACTCTTGTCATGCACACTCGTCTGTTCGTAAGGCTCTTGACATCACCTTACGATCAATTTGATCATGGAAGGTGTGACGTGGCCTTCCACGACTTCTGCATCCATCCACTTTTGCATTGAGTAATACTATGGATGCGTTTTTTGTTTCCGGATCGAATTCAGTTTTTTTGTTTGATAAAATAAAATATTGTATGTTTAAATGAAAAATGTATTCATTAAAATGTACCTAACCTAACCAAATCATAATTTGCAGTAAACCTGCGAAAAATCGAAATGTGTGCCGGGATACATAGTGGAAATGAAACTACAACGGACAAGTGGAAAAACAAATCGCAACAAAATTTTAACTTGAACCGCTTTCCATCAGACGGGCCGTCTGTTGAACTCAAATTAAAAAAAAAACTGGTGTTGCTGAAAACTGCTATGTACGTAATGCAAACACCGAGAATGGATGTAAAATAACTATGTCCCGGAAAAATAGGATAATTTCCACGGGAAAGATCGGAGTTTTCCAATTCTCTAACATGTACCAATGCTTGCTTTTAAAATGGTATTGATGCAAACCGGTCCTGTTCGGTCCTTGCCTATAATATGTGGGTAAAACATCGCTCCGCTGATTTCGTTGACAACCTGTTTCTGTGTGAGGCGACGGCCAATGCACAGCAGGGTAAGGGGCAGCCATTTTGGACACTGATAAAATACGCATCGACTACATCGCGCCGTGCGCTCACCTATTTATTACATACATACATACATACATAACTTCACGCCAGTTCCCTTGCGGGGTAGGCACGATCAACAGAGCGCCATTCAGGCCCATTCTTACACACCTCACTTGCTTCTTTGACATTCATAACTCTTGTCATGCACACTCGTCTGTTCTTAAGGCTCCTGACATCACCCTCCGCTAGTACACGATCAATTTGATCATGGAAGGTGTGTCGTGGCCTTCCACGACTTCTGCATCCATCCACTTTTGCATTGTATATCTGTTTAGTCATTCTTTCATCATGCATTCTTTCCACATGCCCGAACCACCGGAGCATTCCTTAAACCTATTTATTAAACTTCATTAATTATTATTACTGGCCGTGCCAAAACTTTCAAGTACCTAATCTATGTATAGTTGTGCTCTAAAGTGAGACATAGTGCCGTGCTCTGTTCCCGAGTTCCCGAGTGCAGCCTGGACCAAGCCAGGAGAGGGCTGATCTCAAGGTGGGTGGAGCTTCTACTTTTATAGTGCAAGGATTTAGGTCATATCTCCGCTATAAGTACAGTCTACAGAAATCTAACGACCATAACCTGTGGGTTAGAGCATCCCACAGGTCCTTTGCAGGTGTTTTATTACTCTTTTGAATTTTATTGATCTATTATTCTCGCTAATCTTATTTGTTTACCCCGCCGCAAGACTTCATAAAATTTTATTCCTTTTGTTTGTATTTCATGTAAATTTGTGGAAGCTTATAAATTGAGAATTCAAAGGAGGTGATGACTAATTTACAAACGGATTATGTCGGTCAGTCAGGAATGCGTTAATCGTGTTCTAACTGCAAACAAAGCGTTACCTAGTGTATTTTCGGAGCGAGTATCTTATAACGACGGACTTTGTGCGACTTATGTGAATACGATTTTCTGCCCTACAGTTTGGTTTTGTTGTATTCGGTTGTACTAGTAGGAACAATTAATTACGTCTGATAAACTTTATGACAATTGTGACAGCATTTATGAATTTACATGCCACAAATTCGTAACAGTATTCAATCTTCTTGACCTGGAAAGAGTCTACCAAATCTGCTGAGAAAATCCTAGTACTATACAAATGGAGTACCTAAACACCAAATGTACATTTATCCCCGCAAACGTCTGTTCTTTAAGAAAATTTCCCTAAGAACATCCTCACGTATTCCATTACGCAGTCTTTACTGTCCCAAAGCGGAATAACACCATCCATTGTGACAATAATCCGTAAATCAGGATGCAAAAGACGTCCGACAGAATCAAAATCTCGGACAAAGTGAGACAATAAAAACGATATTATGCCAAAGAGTAAACATATAAAGCCATTTGCACATGTCACAGTGGTAGTTTGCGTTGAAATATGTTCTTTGTGGCTGGAGGGAAAATAACACGGTTCTTCGACCGCTGTCAAAATATAACGACCAGCGGTGTACGACGCGAGATAGAAGTTGCGCAAGTGTTATTGAAGGAATTTTTATTTGCCACGGAAGTGAATTCTTTCGATGGGTATGAAAAAGGGTGACGCCGTGAATTTAATCATTTAAACAGTATGCTCATAAAGATAGAGTTGGAAATGCTTTGAAGTTTTGAAGTTCATATATCAAATTGAAACTAGAGCATTTGTTTCCTATTTTGGTTATCATAAGCCATTCGTGTCATTTGTTCATAGTGAAAATATGGAATCTGAATAATGTGTTATAATATATCTTAAATATGTAATATTTTGGATTATAACATAAAGTAATTTTTGAGCTTGTTAAAAATATGATAAAAATAATAAACCTTATGATTATCCTAAGACTTCTGATACTCTATAATTATCACATTCTCTTGTAGGACTTTTTTTTCTAAATTTTCACTTCTGCCATTGCACACAAACGTTTTTTTTTTAATTAATTGGACTGTTTATATATGTTTAATAATAAAAATGGTAATCATTTATGTAGATGTAAATACATTGATAAAATATTTAAGGCTCAGTATTATTAGTATGACTTAGTATAATGTTAGCTTTATGATGGTTGTTAGGTAACAAAATTATTATGCAATTATGCCAGAGATATTGGTGCAAATAACAGCCCGAATCCCACATTTAAATTTAAAGGAGGAATTAAAAATATCAATGGTGTTGGAAATGAGAATATCACCCACCACATTATTTATTTGTCAAAGTTACTTAACTTTAGTTTGGGGGTAGTAGGTAACTTTAGTTTGGGGTTCTCAAATGTTTGCCCTTCTCTCTGTGTTGTGCCTTGGCAAGTTAAAACTCTTCATGCTGAATACTGTGCCAAATTATAATATAACTGTGATCATTAAAGATAATCTGAGCAAATCTACTGCAGTTTCATTTAATCTTACAGATAGATCTATTTTACTTGCAATCTCATTATATAACCTGCACATTCTTGTGACGGAATTATAACTAACTAACTGCTGCGGCTGAACAACCAAAATGAGTTCTGACCTCCGAAATGAGAATACTCCACTCGTTTTTGTTCAACGCTGTCTCCCGCCAGTCATAGGCATGAAGCTCGCGCAGATCAGCCTCCACTACGTCACTCCAGTGATATCTGGGCCTACTAACTGGCGGTCTGCCCAGATAGGCTCTTTTCACCGAGCGATCCTCCCCCATTCTATGTAGGTGGCCAAGCCAGCGCAAGCGATATGCCTTGAACACGCCTGTTATATTGGCCTCATCCACCAGCTCTTATCAGACGGGATTATAAGATAATGTGTTATTTGCTAATGAAGATAATTCACGACACACCTTCCATGATCAAATTGATCATGTATTAGCAGAAGGTGATGTCAGGAGCCTTAAGAACAGACGAGCGTGCATGACAAGAGTTACGAATGTCAAAGAAGCAAGTGAGGTGTGTAAGTATAAGCCTAAATGGCGCTCTGTGGTTCGTGCCTAACCCGCAAGGGAACTGGCATGAAGTTATGTATGTATGTATGTAAGATAATGATTCCAGCATAGTTTTACCACGTAAACATTTCTTACATAAACTGCGTAACTAAATTAAAACTTTATTTTGGTCAAAAAGGTTAAATTGTTTAATTCAAGTAACTTCGGTCTTGCGTCGTGCTCCAAAATTGGATTCGCTCCAAATCGCAGAAACAATGTCTCTGAGGCCTCGCTACGTTGAATTTAAGTTGGTTTGCTTAGCTCACTTAGCCGGATTCAGACAACTGGGCTGATGCTCAAGGACAAACATCAAGCTTAAGTTGACTACGAGAAGTTTAGAGTCGTTGAAAGATATTTGGTTACTTAGAAATTTCTTTGTAACAAAAACAATACCCAATTCACACTAAAAACCAAAAAATAAATATTTAACCGACTTCTTTCTACAACATCTAGAATCTAGAAGTTGTAGAAAGATCTAGAATCTCGAAGTTAGTGCCAAGTAAAACATAAAAATTATTATGTTTTGTAAATTTATTTTTGTTCTTTTATGAAGTCAGTATTGTTTTTGTTAAAAAAACTTTTTAGTTGCGCAAATAATTCAATAGCTTTAGAAATAATATATTGTTACGTGCGAGCGGGGGTACGTACTGAGGATTGGAAGTAAACACCAGTTATTTTAACAAAACGCTTTTATTAACTTACACAGCCGTACGTGATTCTTCTCCGCAGTTGCCGCTACACGCACAACTAACGACGCACTGTCACCACGATAACATATCCCACTCACAATTCCGTCGCCGATTGTATTGCGTAGACCACCTCCTGCTGCTGCGGTATTCACCGCGCGTGGCTCGCTTCTGAATCTCCTTTTAAACTACACTTAATTCCTCCTTCACTGAACTGCCCACTAAACTCGTCACTGTCTTCAACTAAACATCTCTTCCAACTCTTTCGTATCGCACTTGTCGCTTCGCTGTCTTCAACTGAACCCAACTACTCGGCAGGCGCGCCTTACGCTGTTTATACACCCGGAAGAATCTTCTGTAACCCATAATTTCGATTTTCTTCTCGTTATTCTTTTATTTACTATCTATCCCTCTCTGAACATCTATCTATCTCTGTCTTTCTTCCCGAACCTTCTATTCTAGAACTTTCGTTCTTCATCTATCCCTTTCTGAAATGTATCTGTCCTTGTCTTTTCATTCCAGAAACGTCGACCTCTATCTTAAAGTCTTGAGACCGGCTGACACTGCCAGAAAGTTCTACCCTTGGTCTCCACAATATTAGGCACCTGTAGAAATTGTACAACTGGCACGCGTATACAAATTGGCCATCTCACTCTTCGGCGTGTATACTCTTCAGCAAGGTTTGGTCTGGATTTCCTTGCGATACACAAATCAGATCCTGACTTAGTGACAATGGGACTATTTCGGGAGTTAAAAAAACAATTTGAAAATCGGTTCACAATTGACGAAGAAATCGACTAACGAACACACAGATGAAGTGAGAACCTCTTCTGCTACATTTATTTAGTCGCATAGTTGTTCTTCTCATGTTTTCTTTTTAAGGTTAATATATTTTTTATTTTTTTAAATCGGCATACAACACACATATTGTATATCCCCATATTAAGCAAGTTACGCTTGTGTTATGGGTAATATAAAACGGACTACTCTGGGGCCGATCCCAGACACCCAGACCATAGTAAATAACGAGGAAAATACGTTTCCGAAATTTACTGTACCAGGAATCGAACCCGGAGCCTCTGCGTTGCAGTGAGGTAGGCCGGCAAAGGCTTAGCCCGCTCAATCACAGAAGCCGTCGATTAATTTTGTTATGTACCCTCTTATTTCTAAATGATACAATCGGCCATTTCCCTAATTGAATAATAATGTTATATTATTTATTCTGTGATTAGCTCCTGTTTCGTATACAGTAGTTCTCCATAATTTCTACCCTTACTTTGCCTAAAACCTAGGTTTTTTTTTATTGCAGGAGTTCAGCAGACAGACAGACAGCCCACTTGATGGAAACCGGTTACCATCGCCTATGGACATTTGCAACAACAAAGGTGCTACAAATGCGCTGCTGCTCTCTTAAGGGAGACTGGAACCTGGTCACTAATGCCGGAACACAGATCAAGGTTGTTAAGGCGACATACTTCAGACCAGGGGTGGTAGCCATCTAGTCGGGCAAATGCCCTACCACCTGGCTGTGGGTTGTTTTGTCGCCTCTTACGACAGGCCGTCGAGCTGCAGGAAATTGTATTCTTTCTCCGTTCCTGCACGGATAAAGGGCTGTATGAACTTTGTACCCTAGTTTCTTTATCTGTCATACCTGTCAACTCGACTCCGCTTTCCGTCAGTACTTTTTTCTCAATACCGCGTTAATATTAAGTGAATCGGATTTCTACGATTTCTAAAGGTCTAATTAGTACAGTATAGTAGTTCTAAATTATCTTTTATAGTTCATTGACCCACCTAAACTTATTCTGTGGTCAAGGAGTTGACTCTTCCTCTACGTCACATAATCATTGCGTACAAGGGTAACATAAACAGCGGAATACCGTTCGTAATACCGAATTAAGAAAGAGAGTTGGTCTGAAAGAGAGTGTCGGGGTGAAAGTAAGGAAAGGAATGCTCCGGTGGTTCGGGCATGTGGAAAGAATGACTAAACAGATATACAATGCAAAAGTGGATGGATGCAGAAGTCGTGGAAGGCCACGACACACCTTCCATGATCAAATTGATCGTGTAGCAGAAGGTGATGTCAGGAGCCTTAAGAACAGACGAGCGTGCATGACAAGAATTATAAATGTCAAAGAAGCAAGTGATGTGCGTAAAAATAAGCCTGAATGGCGCTCTGTTGTTCATATCTACCCCACAAGGGAACTGGCGTGAAGTTATGTATATATGTATGTATGTATAAACAGCGGAGCCGTATACAAAACACATATATTTCAAATTAAGATATATATGAAAATAGATCTCCCGAAACAAATAGGGGAGGGATGTATTCATGCATCCGACCCACATAAACACACGTTGAAATATTTCAGTATGCATCCTTACAGTTTAACCATTCCCGGTGGCAATTATAAATGTCGCGCATAAATTCTGCTTGAAGTACGGTGACTAGGTTTCAAGGATTTTTTTGGAATAGTCCTTTCTTAGAATGCTTTAGGTACTTTGACAAAAAAGAAATTACAAGTTTCGTCATATCGCACATTAGTTATTTTGGTTCTTGTGTGTGACATTAATTTATTGATTTTTCTGTTGAGGTGTATGTATCTTACGAATTACTTATTATATTAATTTATTCTAGTTTTAATACTAAACTTATACTAATGTAGAGTGTATCTGTTACATGCTGGTGTTGTGAGGAAGTGCATGTGCAGTGTGGGCCTTATATCTATACTTATATATATTTTCCTATCTAGTGCCATGTGTGTTGTTTTTTTCTTTTCTGTGCCTGCGAGGTGCAGGTTACATCACCTTCCCTTCAGCGTTGTTAGCGCGTGGTAATTGTAACAATATACACATTAGGTCAGAAAACCGCCGGAGTAGTGCATGCCTTCCAGCCAGGATCGATCCCGCGCCGTTTGAATTTGGAACGCGTACGCTGGCCATTACGCTACCACGATTTTTATATGAATACAATATAAAATTAGTCTCACAATATGCCAAAGCGTTTGCACCCTTTTCTCTCGGAGGTGAGTTCATGCATTAAGTACACGTGTCCTAATTTATAGCCCAGCTTTCTTCACCGTGTACACCCAAGTCTCATTCCAAATTGTTTACACGGTGATACCCATTAAAATGGCTTTTGTTTGGTCTTGGTTTAGTTCCATCGTCGCGTTAGTGCGACTACTCCTTAGTTCAATGTTCATAGTAAGACGTGTTCACACATCCAGCATTTTGGGCACGTTCCTAACTAACTAACTTTTTATCTGTGCATGAACGGAGAAAGAATACAATTTCCTGCAGCCGGGCGGCCTGTCGTAAGAGGCGACAGAACAACCCATAGCCAGGTGGTAGGGTATTTCCCCGACTGGATGGCTACCACCCCTGGTCTAAAGTATGTCGCCATAACAACCTTGAGTTGTGTTCCGGCATTAGTGACCAGGTTCCAGTGACCCTTAAGGGAGCAGCAGCGCATTTGTAGCATCTTTGGTGTTGCAAATGTCTATAGGCGATAGTAACCGCTTTTCATCAAGTGGGCCGTCTGCCTGTCAGCTTAAGTCATGCAATAAAAAAAAATATACTTGAATCAAGATCTCACTTCACAAGTCTGTGATGCAGGAACTAATCTGAATTAATCTAAAGCTTGAATGTATCATAAAATAAAAGATGCCTCGGAAAACATTATATACTGAAATTTAGTACAAAATAGTTCACTGTAATTTCGAATCGATCAATTCAGTAATTTTAGCAAAAATTGAATTTATCGATTTTAGCGCCATCTGTTGTTGACCCATATGAAACAGAACGAGGGCTTGCCGGAATGTAGCAAATAGTATAAACTTAGAACTCTATGCTACGAAACAACGTTCTGAACACTTGTAAATCCGTTTTCCATTAGGGATGCTAAATAATTTGCATTCCCAAACTTTACTGTGGGTACAGCTTAGCAGTTTCTCAAAGTGGAACCGACGCGACGGCGGTTGAAACAGCACTAGTACATTTCTCATAAGCATTCAACGAAGTAGCAAACTATTTGTTAACATCTCGCTATTTGGACTGAAATTGAAATATTAGCTGCGCCCTAAGGAGTAATGTTCGTAAAAAGTACTTTTGAAGGTTTTTATCATTGCAATGGAGACCAGGTGGTTTGTCTAGGTGCGATGGTATTTGCAAGTCTGCTTGTCTTTTTTTTTTTAGCCAGGGGAAATCCGCTTGAGGACCATAAGCCGCGACAAGGGCAGAACCTTGGGGGGATATTCGCAACCCGTGTGTGGGATTCGCCAGATCGGGGTGGCACCAGCATGCCCAGTCAGAACCGGTGCCATGCTGTTGCAACCCCCGGTTAGGGATACCCACTAAAACCCCTGGGTGTTCCGTCCTTCGTCTTATGCTAGGGCTACGGGTATATGACTCCATTGCCGGGGACTCATCTCCCGGCATCGTCATTCTCTCTTTGGCGTGGGGCGGCCTGTAACGCGCCCCTTGGGAGGAGAGATGAGCGCGCAAGTCTACTTGTCTACTACAACTAGAGACCAATTCGGCTTGCTAGAACTGCAACTGAATCCGCCCCACTCCGAACCAGACCTTGATGTTCTTGGGGGAGAAAAGTCCCTCGGCAATAGAAGACACCTGTGCGTGAGGTCCACGCCTGCCAGGGCATGCGGAGTTGGGTATCCCGCTGTCCCGTATCCCTGGCATAAGGCACAGGACGGAACACCCAGGGGTTTTAGTGGGTATCCGTAACTGGGCACGCTAGTGCCAGCCCCGATCTGGCGAATCCCACTCACGGGTCGCGAATTGTCCCCCCAAGCTTCTGTGCCTGTCGCAGCTTAGTCCTCAAAGGGATTTCCCCTGGCTAAAAAAAAATGATAAGGAATTAGGAATACGTTTTGGGAGTATTGGGGATACTAGTAGTATTAGGTAGGGACTAGATAGCTCATTTTTTTTTTATTGCAGGAGATCAGCAGACAGGCAGACGGCCCACTCGATGGAAAGCGGTTACCATCGTCTATGGACATTTGCAACACCAAAGTTGCTACAAATGCGCTGCTGCTCTCTTAAGGGTAACTGGAACCTGGTCACTAATGCCGGAACACAAGTCAAGGTTGTTATGGCGACATACTTTAGACTAGGGGTGGTAACCCACCTGGCTGTGGGTTGTTAAGTCGCCTCTTACGACAGGCCGCCCCGCCGCAGGAAATTGTATTCTTTCTCCGCTGATGTTATAAGAAGTATCTTACGCTACTTTTTTAGGGTACCGCGAAAATAATTCCACGCGGCAAAGTCGCGGGCACAGCTAGTAGCTAATATAAATATAACAAAACTAAAGTAAATTACAAAACAAGAAACATTTTCAAACACTCTCAGCGCTTACGCGTTTTCGGTCTTCAACAAATTTTGAATTAAGTTCGTTTAAAATTAATTAATTCAAATAACTTATTACGTAAGTAAAATAGGCACAACTCCCCGCCTAATCTTTAATTTCCTAATTTCCACACTTAACTTAGGGGTCAACGGCCCGTTACTTTGTTACGGCGCTTTAGAGCTCGGGTCAAAAACTTTTTAATTTATACAATTAACTCGGGAGCTGGTTTTCTTGAAAAATATGGAGATAAACTTTAGAAAATGTTCAAATAACTATGGCAAAAAGTGATGATAATTATCAAAACATCAAATTGGATTATAGATCTCTGTTGCGGACAGAGAACACCCCCCTATCCCGCTCGCGAGCACACGTACTCTCTGCGCCCCGCATACCACCGACGCACATAGCTTGCACAATTAGCAGCTAAGCGTCGGACGGTACACAGGATATAGGAGCGGCCTTGGAGGTAGAAATTGTTGATTGGGCAGCATACGCGAAAAGTATGGAGCAGACCATCCCCCTAGGAGGCCTCTCCGCTCCAGAGGAGGTCGAGCGAGCCACTAGGCTCATCATGGAGCGGATGGAGGCCGCTAGAGAGGCCGCAACTACGATGTTCACACCGCGGAGCAGACGTCCAGAGCTCCCAGCCCGGCTCAGCCAGGACATCAGCCACAAGCGCGCACTCCGGCGCTTGTGGGCCAGAACCAGATGTCCGGTGCTCAAGGCTAGGCTGAACGCCTTAACAGCCCAGGTCTCGGAGGCCGTGAAGACATGGCGAGGCGAGATCTGGGAGAGTGTCATCGACCGGGTGTCCGAACACGCCACGGACTTGCACTCACTAAACCGAGCTCTACAAAGGACGCCAATACCCACGTACCCACTGCTGGATGCCCAGGGTCAGAGGCGGTTTGCGCCAATGGATCGTGCTGAGATTCTCGCCGACCATTTGGAGACGCAATTCCAGCCACACCCAGTCCCAGCAGGGGTATCGGAAGAAATAAGGGAACACCACCAGCGCGTCGAGAGGGAGGCTACCGAGTTCCTGTCGCGCCCACACGAGCCGCTCGGCGGGGAGGCGTTCATCTCCCCGGCCGAAGTCCGAAAGGCGGCGCTACGTCTCCCCAGGCGGAAAGCGCCGGGTTGCGACGGGACACCCACGGAAGCCCTGAGATTCCTGCCTAGAAGAGGCTTCGCGGCGCTCGCGCGCCTTTTCAACGGAATTCTCAGGACCAGCCACTTCCCCGACGCCTGGAAGACAGGCAAGGTCGTTATGCTCCCGAAACCGGGCAAGGATCGGCGCCTGCCCGCGAGTTACCGGCCGGTAACACTACAGCCACACCTGGCCAAACTGTTTGAGCGTTTGCTGCTGCGGCGCCTGGTTCCACATATTGAACCACGCGCGGAGCAATTCGGATTCCGCAGCAGCCACTCGACCACGCTCCAGTTGGTGCGCGTGCTACACCACCTTGCCACAGCCCTGAACGGAGGCCGAGACTCCGTCGCCGTGTTCCTCGACGTCGAGAAGGCCTTCGACAGGGTGTGGCATAAAGGACTTATTTATAAATTATTAAACACAACAACACCGCACGCCATCACTAAGCTAATAGCATCGTTTTTACACGGCCGGGACTTTTATGTTTCGGTAGAGCAAACGGTCACATCGCAAAAGCGTACAATTTCTGCCGGTGTTCCCCAAGGCAGCTGTCTGTCGCCAGCATTATATGGTCTGTACACAGACGACATCCCGACCCTAGAGGGCTCGTTACGACCCGGGGAATCGGATATAATGCTGGCGTTGTACGCAGACGACAGCGCCTATATCGCGACCTCTATGAATGCCGATCACGCAGCTCGCCGAATGCAGCGCATGCTCGACAAGATACCGGCGTGGTTGGACAGGTGGCGCATGGCGGTCAACGTGGGGAAGACTGCCGCGCTACCAGTCACACGCCGACGGATCATGCCGAAGCAGCTCCAGCTTCGAGGCCAGGAGATCGAGTGGCAGACCTCGGTCCAATACCTCGGGGCACACATCGACAGGTCGTTGAGCATGCGGCTCCAAGTGGAGAAGGCCGTGAACAACACACGAGCCGCCAGAGCCCTGCTCCGACCTGTCCTCTCGTCCAGCCTGCCTCTGAGGACGAAGATCGGGGTCTACAAGACCTATCTCCGCTCGAGGCTCACATATGCAGCTCCGGCATGGTATGCGCTGTGCTCGGCCTCCAATAAGAAGCTGCTACAGAAGCAGCAAAACATCACCTTGCGGATGTGCACGGACGCGGGTCGATACGTCAGGAATGACGTCATCGCTCGCGACACGGGCGTCCCGTCGGTGGAGGACTTCGTGGTGATGTCGGCGCGTCGTATGTTCGACCGCGCCGACAACTGCCGCCATACCCACCTGAACGGGATCGCCCCGCTGCATGCGCGACCCCCAGAAGGCGGAAAGAAAACCTGGCTATCGACCCCACGTGACCTCATTCGCCGGGATTAGGGTGATGTAAGAGGTCGCGATCTATGCCCCTAACGCCACAGATAGGCCACCAGACGCCAATGATGGCCAACCGAAGCCCGGGAAGGCCATCGGAAGCCAAGACTGGCCAACCTACGCCGCTGACGTAGCCCACGTAAAGCCGCGGATTGGCCCACGCGAGCCGCCGACACCACGGCGGCTCTCCTACATAGTTACCGGAGGGTAGTCGCCCTCCGAGCTGCAGCCGGGGTAAAGAGCCCCCAGCTCGAAGCCCCCTCACCAACACGGCGATGCAACAATCGTCGGGTTGAAGAGACCGCGCTGACAACGGCAGCCACACTCACCTGCACGGCATCGCCCTGCTGCACGCAAGACCACCGGACCATGAAACACGAGGCCCCTGGAAACCGACCCCCCGTGACCTTATACACCAAGATTAGGGCGATGTTGTGAGGCTGCGATGGCCATCGAACGCCAAGATTGGCCCACCATGCCGCTGAAGAAGCCAACGAGAAGCCCGCGAAGGCCACCGGGAGCCGCTGAAAGGCCTTGAGAGCTGCCGACCCCTACGTCGGCTCCAAAACCCCAATACCTCAGGATAATAATTCTGCGAGCAAATTCTGGAGCAAAGAGCCTAGGCGCGACATTCCCTACCGCTTTGCCACCCCAATCTCACAGGGGTCGGCGAAGTCGAAGAACTCGAGAAAAAATTGTTAACCCTTCATTCACAATTGTCATTGACGACTTACCACTCTCTCTCTCTCGACTCTCTCGCATAATTTGTCATTACGTACTTCTTTATGTATATTTTAAGTTATATCTTTATAAACTATTGAGTTTAATAATAATCATACAGTCCAATTTTATATCGAGTTTCATTTCCAAAGAAGGAGCAGAACACAGACACAACAGAAGCAACTGCCACCAATGTCCTCACTCACTCCATTCGCTTAGCGACTCAAAGCGGGTCTTGGCCTCCGAAACGAGAAGTTTCTTGCCAATTATCAGCTCAAATTTCCGACAGGTCAGCCTCCAGCTTTTTTATTTTTATTACACGAGTTGAGCAGACAGGCAGACGGTGCACTTGATGCAAAGCGGTTACCATCGCCTATGAACATTTGCAACACCAAAGGTGCTATAAATGCGCTGCTGCTCTCTTAAGGGAGACTGGAACCTGGTCACTAATGCCAGAACACACCTCAAAGTTGTTATGGCGGCATACTCTAGACCAGGGGTGGTAGTCATCCAGTCGGGAAAATACCCTACCACCTGGCTGTGGGTTGTTTTGTCGCCTCTTACGACAGGCCGCCCGACCGCAGGAAATTGTATTCTTTCTCCATTCCTGCACGGGTAAAAACTCGACTCGGTCTTTCCAGCGATATTTGGGACGGCAGGACGGACGCCGATCTACCGGCCGTCCCAAATATGCTTTTCTCACGCTGAGATCCTCTCCCATCCGTTCTACGTCACCAAGCCAGTGGAGGCGATAAGCTTTTATTTCTCCTATTATGTTGGACTCGGTCACTCGGGAGTCGAGAGATTCTCAATTTCATGGTTGCTTCGGACCCTTCAGCTACCATCCTCGAATTATAGTCCTCTCTCTTTTCTTTTACCATGTCCCAATTATTTAGGGTCAGGACAATATATCTTTTCCTTCCACACTCCTCTATTCTGACATTCATCTTCTGTCACACCACAAACCGGTTTATCCGTGCAGGAATTGAGAAAGAATACAATTTCCTGCGGCCGGGTGGCCTGTCGTAAGAAGCGACAAAACAACCCACAGCCAGGTGGTAGGGCATTCGCCCGACTAGATGGCTACCACCCCTGGTTTAAAGTATGTCGCGATAACAACCTTGAGTTGTATTCCGGCATTAGTGACCCGGTTCCAGACTCCCTAAAGAGAGCAGCAGCGCATTTGTAGCACCTTTGATGTTGTAAATATCCATAGGCGATGGTAACCGCTTTCCATCAAGCGGGCCGTCTGCTTGCCATCAACCATCATATCATCCTTCACACAATCCATCCATCTCTTTTTTGGTCTACCTTTACATTATAATTTGTACCCATCCATCTTATAGTTTAACATTCTTTTTGTTACGTAACTTCCATCCCTCCTTATTACATGCCCATACCACCTTAATCTTCTTCCTCTCAATTTTTCTGTCACGGGTGCAACTTTCAAAGATCTCCTTTCGGATCATAGTCGTATAATAATAAAAATAGTAAAAACGTTTTTGTAGTAAAAAAAAAACTCGTACCGTATTTTCGAATCCTTGTGATGAAACTGACTTCAAGATAACTCATGTGACAAACCTACCAAGACGTCAGACAAGCGTAGGGGGTACACTGTCAGTTCGCCTAAAAATTGGTACACCCGAGCCCAATAATGGGACGTTCATGGGCAGAGGTCCCACCTGATGGTAAGTAGTTATCGTTATCCCTTAGTATTGATCTATGGTTAAGACTACAAGTTTCAGTAGTGTTGGTATAAGCCTGTTCTCTTAGCAAATATTAGCAGCTGAACTATCAGCTCCGAGGGGTAGAGAACTGGGTGCTAATATTTAACAAGGCCACCGGCTAATCTGCTCCATTCGATACACTTAGCTTGGGATTTGTCTTGAAGCAATGAACTTAAGACTGACAGAAGATGAGCATTCTTCATAATTCTATAGCCATTTTGATCAAAATTTGATCACTTATAAAAGTCCGTTTTCCGATCCATCCTTGTGTCTATATCGTAGGTATTTTATGATTGCATACCAGGCAGCCCCCATTTAATCATGACCATATCATATCATTCTCCATAGTAACAAACTGAAAGCGGCCCTGCTGCGAGTAAAGTCCTGTTGAACAATGACTCAACACTCGGGCCACCTGCGTCGTCACAACATGTTAATCAGTATATAAGGGCGCCCGTGGTGTTCAGGAGGTGACACAGCAAGATCACCATCGAGACCACACGCTACTCAGTATTCGCGAATCCAACGGCGGCACTCTGCTCACTGAAGTTCTTAAAGTCAAAGTCATTCTCTATTACACTGTATCCCTTGCATAAAGCTAGAATCAGTGATAAATCAAAGTATTGTAAATATCAGTAATAAATACTCTACTCAATTAATCCCGTATATGGTTGAACCTGGTACTGTTGAATAAGAAGACGCTTGTTGCAACCGCGATGAAGCTAAGTATATCATCACGCAGACAGACATACTTGCGGGTGTGATCACAGGTTCCATACTTGTACATAATAACTCTGATCACCACTACTGTGAAACGCTGTAGCCTACGGAAGAAATGCTGGTTCAATTTGTAATGGACTGTATGAGAGAAATATGACCTAGATCCTTGCACTAGAAAAGCAGAAGCTCCACCAACCTTGAGATCCGCTCTCTCCTGGCTCGGTTCAGGTTACACACAGGAACAGCACACGGCACTAATCTCCACCTTAGAGCTAACACTTTCAACAAAGTCTAAGTACATATAGTAAGTTCTTGGCACGGCCAGTAATCACAATGAGTATAATGAATGTTATTCAGAAATTATGAGCGCACGGCTCGTTGTAGTCTCGTTAAGACGTCGACACTGAGTGTTCAAAAATGGCTGCTCCTAACCTGCTTTGTATTGGCCATCGCCTCACACAAAAGGAGGGTAGACAGCAAAATTGATGGAGCGTTGTTATACCTACTTCATACTAGGCAAGGACCGAACAACTACAATTTTCTCAAAAAGTACTAGGTTTATATAGAAGAAAAGTACTCTATATACCACCACACCATGATGTGTCGAATCAAATATGAAACCACTGAATATGAGGAATGTTTTTGTTTCAGTGTACATAGTCGTGTGTTAGTCAGAAGTTCAAAAAAAAAAGGTTCCAGAGAGCTAAAACACGTATTTCTCAACTCTTGAATCTTCTTGAACTATGAATCGGAAAAATCAGAATAGAAGAGTTTAAAGTTTTTTTTTTAACGAAAATAGATATGATCAAAGCTTTTTGAACGGTGCATGAGATATGGAGTATTTTCAGTACAATATTTTTTATTTTATACCAACTAAAATACACAGTGCGATTTTATTCTAATTAACAAGGTAATTGATAGGCAAATCAATGAAGATACAACCTACACTGGAGTCGCATACATTTTGTCCAAGCACAGAAAATTATGTCGTCGTTTGTTTACCGACTCAAATACATACATACATATATAACTTCACGCCAGTTCCCTTGCGGGGTAGGCACGAACAACAGAGCGCCATTTAGGCTTATTCTTACACACCTCACTTGCTTCTTTGACATTCATAACTCTTGTCATGCACGCTCGTCTGTTCTTAAGGCTCCTGATATCACCTTCTGCTAGTACACTATCAGTTTGGTCATGGAAGGTGTGTCGTAGCCTTCCACGACATCTGCATCCATCCACTTTTGCATTGTATATCTGTTTAGTCATTCTTTCATCATGCATTCTTTCCACATGCCCGAACCACCGGAGCATTATTTTCCTTACCTTCACCCCGACACTCTCTTTCAAAGCAACTCTCTGTCTTACTTCGGTATTACGAACGCGGTCCGCGAGCGTCACTCCGCAGATTTTGCGCAGTGCTCGCATCTCGACCGCGACTCAAATAACGTAATAATAATAATATAATTGTTGTTTAAATATTAATTTAAAATACTGTAGCGAGTGTTGGTGGAACGATCTAGTTGGTTTAAGAAGTTTCAGAAAAATATAGAAGATTCTGCAAGAAAAAAACAAGACAGATACATTTTAGAAAGGGAGAGATGATGAACAAAGCATAACGAAATAAAAATCGAAATTCTAGAATAGAAAGTTCAGGAAGGAAAAGACAGAGATAGACCGATGTTTAGAAAGGGATAGACAGCAAATAAAAGAACAACGAAAAGATGATCGAAATGATCGGTTCCAGAAGATTCTTCCGGGTATATAAGCAGCGTAAGGCTCGCCTACCGGGGATTTCAGTTGAAGACAGCATAACGACAAGTGCGATACGGGAGAGTTCGGAGAAGAAGTTTAATAGAAGGTAGTGACGAGTTTAGTGGAGAGTTAGTAGTGAGTTTAGCGCGTAGTTCAGTGAAGGAGGAGTTTAGCGTAGTTTAAGAGGAGATACAGAAGCGAGCTACGCGCGGTAATGTCGCAGTTGATCACTGCAGTAGCAGGAGGTGGTCTACGCAATATCGGCGACGGTATTGTCAGTGAGATATCTCATCATTGGGGCAGAGCGTCGTCAGTTATGCGTGAAGGGGCTTCCCTGCAGAGAAGCATTACGTACGGCTGTATAAGTCAATAAAAGCATTTAATTGAGAAATACTTTTATCATGATATTTTTAAGGCCGCTATTTAATATTGGTTACGCGAATTGATAATTGTTACGTATATTCATTCCCCTTAGTTGTAAAAACACAATGATGGAAATATAGCTGCACAGAACACAGGGAAATATAGGCAGTTATATAAAGGAAGGATGGTACAGTACCTTTGCGTAGTGAAGCGATGGTTTTCTCCGTGATTCTTAAAGTTAGCACGACACGCACAATTTCACGAATCCAACTAGTTTAGTGATATATAAAATATATGGACGAAAATTGTTTATAATATTCAAAAGCGATGCGTATGCGTTGTAGTTCGTAAGCGATAAAGTCTATTCTATCCGATGACCAATATAGCGATGCAGTTGAAGTCTCATGCCGTCTCCTTTCTACTGCTTGCTAGGGTATGTACAGGAGAGGAAAAAAAGATAGGAGGTCGTTTTACATGATTTGAAGTATTACGATTCGTTCCATTACTTTAAGAATTTTCAATATAAATATTAAATTAAATACGCGCGACCAAATATGAACAGCATTTAAGAATTTATAGCGAAACGTGTCAATTTCAAAGTTCGTAGAGCGTTATCCACCACCTGTTAGTACAAAACTAAGAATGCTCTACCCAAGTCAATCGTCATCACAAGACTTCTCAATATTATATTCTGATACTTGTACTGTGGTGACTGGCTTCCGGCGCAAATGAATAGATTTGCATTGTTATGTTTGTGATAGTTAGCACCTACTTCGACACCGGAGGTTCGACTGTAGGCTTCTGCGGTTTACTTTGATCTGTGTAGTTGGGAATTCAAGTTTCTAGTCAAAGACAATGCTGTTGCACCGTAAGGTAGGTAAGTATTTGAATGTACCTCTCTTTGAGCATCGACCTGATATCTAGTAATAGAGCAAAGATTTGTATGTTTGTATATTTGATTCATATTGAAATTTACTCACATTTGTGTAGTTGGGAATTCAAGTTTCTAGTCAAAGACAATGCTGTTGCACCGTAAGGTAGGTAAGTATTTGAATGTACCTCTCTTTGAGCATCGACCTGATATCTAGTAATAGAGCAAAGATTTGTATGTTTGTATATTTGATTCATATTGAAATTTACTCACATTTGTGTAGTTGGGAATTCAAGTTTCTAGTCAAAGACAACTCTGTTGCACCGTAAGGTAGGTAAGTATTTGAATGTACCGCTCTTTGAGCATCGACCTGATATCTAGTAATAGAGCAAAGATTTGTATGTTTGTATATTTGATTCATATTGAAATTTACTCACATTTTGTGTAGTTGGGAATTCAAGTTTCTAGTCAAAGACAATGCTGTTGCACCGTAAGGTAGGTAAGTATTTGAATGTACCTCTGTTTGAGCATCGACCTGATATCTAGTAATAGAGCAAAGATTTGTATGTTTGTATATTTGATTCATATTGAAATTTACTCACATTTTGTGTAGTTGGGAATTCAAGTTTCTAGTCAAAGACAATGCTGTTGCACCGTAAGGTAGGTAAGTATTTGAATGTACCTCTCTTTGAGCATCGACCTGATATCTAGTAATAGAGCAAACATTTGTATGTTTGTATATTTGATTCATATTGAAATTTACTCACATTTGTGTAGTTGGGAATTCAAGTTTCTAGTCAAAGACAACGCTGTTGCACCGTAAGGTAGGTAAGTATTTGAATGTACCTCTCGTTGAGCATCGACCTGATATCTAGTAATAGAGCAAAGATTTGTATGTTTGTATATTTGATTCATATTGAAATTTACTCACATTTTGTGTAGTTGGGAATTCAAGTTTCTAGTCAAAGACAATGCTGTTGCACCGTAAGGTAGGTAAATATTTGAATGTACCTCTCTTTGAGCATCGACCTGATATCTAGTAATAGAGCAAAGATTTGTATGTTTGTATATTTGCTTCATATTAAAATTTACTCACATTACCATAAATTAATCTAATACAATATAAGCTTTTTTCAAGGTTTTTAAATACAAGCTTTTGAGAACCTGGATATCATGTAGCAGCAGAGTGCAGCCAAGACAAGTAAAACGAACCCAAACACGACGGGTCTATCTTGTTTTGTACAGGAGTTCTTATGGCCACCTTCCGACTCCATCATCAGATCAGCTCCATGGTACCGTATTATTGCATTGGCACGCGATATACATTATTGAACTTTTAGTAATAATCCCTTATTTTTTTGAAAATATAATATAGCCTATAGCCTTCCTCGATAAATGTATTATTCAACACTGAAAGAATTTTTCAAATTAGACCAGCGCTTTCTGAGATTAGCGCGTTTAAACAAACAAACTCTTCAGCTTTATAATGTTAGTATAGATCGTAACTAGTGCCATGTGTGTTTTTTTTTTCTTTCTGTGTCTGGGTTATTAATTTTTAGGCTTTGTGTGTGTCTTGGTTTGTTTGTGAAGTGTGCGTGTGGTAGTGCATTGGTGGTTGTACTAATTGGTGGCGTTGGTACTAATGGACTTAATTTAATAAAGTCAAAGAAGAACCATCGTCTTCCCGAAGAAAGGGACATGCAACTGTCGCTAGCTGCTGTTTACTACAAACACACTTATTCTCATCCCCCTATACTTCAAGACCTCCCCATTGAGTACATTGTAGAACAACTGTTTGGTCTCTAACTTGCCTGCGGTGCATACCGACTAAGTAAACTATAAGTGACCGTAGAACTGTGCTTAACGTTCAAACATAGTACTTTGTTGTAAGTTCTAACCTTTGTTTTCAACAGTTGAATCTTGGGAATGCAAAGTTTGTAACGGTTGAGTATTAACAATGGAATGTACCTAACATAGCATGCCTATGTTTTCTTACGAGACAAATGTTTAAAATTTAGGAAAAATAATTTATAGTTGACTAGCTTCTGCCCGCGACGGAGAAAGAATACAATTCCCTGCGATCGGGCGGCCTGTCGTAAGAGGCGACAAAACAACCCACAGTCAGGTGGTAGGTCATTTGCCCGACTGGATGGCTATCACCCCTGGTCTATAGTATGTCGCCATAACAACCTTGTGTTGTGCTCTGGCATTAGCGACCAGGTTCCAGTTTCCCCTTAAGAGAGCAGCAGCGCATTTGTAGCACCTATGGTGTTGCAAATGTCTATAGGCGATGGTAACTTTCCATCAAGTGGGCCGTCTGCCTGTCTGTTGATTGCAGGAGGCAATAAAAAAAATAGTTAAAAAAAAAGTAGGTTAAAAAAACCCCCCGATTTTGAAACATTCTTCATTGGTGTCCGCTCCTATTAGTCTTAGCGTGATGATATATAGCCTATAGCCTTCCTCGATAAATGGGCTATCTAACACTTAAATATTTTTTTAAATCAAACCAGTAGTTCCTGAGATTAGCGCGTTCAAGCAAACAAACAAACTCTTCAGCTTTATATATTAGTATCCTCGATAAATGGGCTATCTAACACTGAAAGAATTTTTCAAATCAGACCAGTAATTCCTGAGATTAGCGCGTTCAAGCCGACAAACAAACAAACAAACTCTTCAGCTTTATATATTAGTATAAGATGATGTAGATTACTTACTATGGTGTATAGGAATAGCCTATAAATGTATCACTGCTGGGCTCAGGCCTCTTACTACTGGAGAACGGACAATATACCCGACACGCTTGTCCAAGGCCGCTTGGCAGCTTTGACACATCGATTATCTCGATGTGCAGGTTTGTTATGGCGTTATACTCTAGACCAGGAGTGGTAGACATCCAGTCGGGTAAATACCCTACCACCTGGCTGTGGGTTGTTTTGTCGCCTCGTACGACAGACCGCCCGACCGCAGGAAATTCTATTCTTTCCGTTCTTACATAGATAGAAGTAGCTCTAACATTGCACGAATTGGGTTTAAAAAATCATTCGGTCAAATTGGCCGCACAGCTAGTACGTTACTGTTAACCCTTCCAATTCACGAGCGTTTAAATTCAAAGTATAAAGATTAAGCCAACAAAGTTAATTGTTTGCCTTCCGGTGTATAACTTCCGGCCCTTCCAGCTACGTAGATAGGGGGCTTAAATTCAAAGGGCTAAGGAGCAACTCTCAAGGTTCTTGGAGTTCTCCCTGTAGTTAAAGGAAATTCTTTGGGTGTTTTATTTTGTTGGACTCTCTGGGGCCAATTCCAAGCACCCAGACCATAATAAACGACAAAAAGTTAACTGTTTAGAAGTATTTCAAAATCTCGAAAAAACTTCCTTAAATAAAGGTGTAAACAAAGATAACAAAGCAACCACCCGTTGTGACAAACGACATAATTTATCAGAAGCGTGTCAGCATGGATTCAAGACGCCTTAATGTAGATAAGCCCTAACTAAAGTAGGGTGACCACCTAAGAGTATAAATTAACTCTGAAGTTTGTACCATTCGCTTTGTGCATTGCTCATTGAATAGTATTGATAAAGTGCAGGAACGGAGAAAGAATACAATTTCCAACAACCCACAGCCAGGTCGTAGGGCGTTTGCTCGACTGGATGGCTACCACCCCTGGTCTGAAGTATGTCGCCATAAGAACCTTGAGTTGTGTTTTGGCATTAGTGACCAGGTTCCAGTCTCCCTTAAGAGAGCAGCAGCGCATTTGTAGCACCTTTGTTGTTACAAATGTCCATAGTCGATGGTATCCGCTTTCCATCAAGTGGGCCGTCTGCCTGTCTGCTGATTTCCTGCAATAAAAAAGAAGTCGCAGGCAATAGCTAGTTCTAACTAACATTAACATCACGAATGGAGGTTTGTTCGTTTATTACGCTTTCATACCTTAACTATTTAACCAGACATCATGTTTAGTTACTAGATTTCAGGGACGTAGGGTACCTATCATCCACAGAAAAGGTGGCTATGCAATTGGGTTTGGTTGGTCTCGCCATTGCTGACGCCATTTCACCCTTTAAGCAACATCCATGCAGGAATGGACAAGGAATACAATTTCCTGCGGCCAGCGGCCTATCATAAGAGGCGACAAAACAACCTACAGCCAGATGGGTATTTGTCCGTCTGGATGGCTACCACTCCTGCTCTAGAGTACATACATACATATATACAAACAACAGAGTGCCATTTAGGCTTATTCTTACGCACCTCACTTGCTTCTTTGACATTCATAACTCTTGTCATGCATGCTCGTCTGTTCTTAAGGTGGAGTATGGTCTAGAGTATTCCGTCATAACAACCTTGAGTTGTCTTCCGGCATCAGTAGCGGTAGCACCTTTGGTATTACAAATATCCATAGACGATGGTAACCGCTTTCCATCAGTTGGGCCGTCTGCCTGTCTGCTGAATTCATACAATATATATTTTTTTATACGCACTTCAGTATTTTAGAATATATTGTAAAAGAATTAATGCGAAAGAAGTCACATGTAGCGGCGTGTATGTATGTACTTTTAAAAACGGCGATGCAGGTAAATAGTAGGTATATTTTATCCCGGAAAATATTTCCTGCAGTATACAAGCCTGATGCCGTACTTTTATCAAAATAAATCAATCTTTATTTGCTAGCGACATGTCTTGCATAACAAGATCTTATACAAGGGTTAGAACATAATATGAATCCGCAAAAAAAAAATAACAGCCCATATATAAACGTTCCATAGTTCTTGTTATTAAAAGTTACTGTTATTAAAAAAAAATGATAGTACTGGTGGCAGTTGCTTCTTCCAAATAAAACTCGATGTGGACTCTATGACTTATTATTGGCGTTATTTGCAATTAAATTAAAACTGTACATAGACGAAATACAGAGATAATTATAAATGGCAGAGAGTAAAGTATTGGCGTATTGGTGCTATATAAGCAATGTGAACAATTTTCGGCCTCCAAGGCCGCTTCTTTTATCCCCTGTTCCGTCCGACGCCTAGCTGCTAACTGTGCGAGCTATGGGCGTCGGCGGTATGCGGGGCGTGGAGAGAAGCTGTGCTCCGGCGGACGGGTCAGGGGGGTGCTCTCTGTCCGCAACAGATAGTATATCCGCCAATTTTGTACAAGGCAGCTTTGCGGTAGTCATGGGAAAAATCACTCACCGAGAAGAAAAGAGTGTGATATATATCTTTTTGATACAAAGATATATATCACTCTTTTGTATCTTTAACTCTTTATCTTTACAGTGAATAGTCTCAGTGTCAATTGCAGACAAGATGAGTTATTGTCTGTGAGTGATATACTGAATACTGATAAACTGATATGAAAAAAATATAAACAAGTAGAGTGAAAAAATATAATAAAATTAATTACATTAAAACAAAATTACACCATAAAACTATAGTGTTACGATTTATTTTGGCTTGCTATTATATTCGGTTTCGTCGTTCACTTACTACGCATGCGCAGTGCGCGAGCTAATCATTCTTTCTCTTTTCTTTCTAGTCTAGTTTCTTCTCATTCGGATCTATAGTCATCGCGTGGAACGGGAATGAACTAAGAGTTAAAGATATAAAGACACATTTTGAACGCAAGTGATATACAGATCTAATCACTCTTCTCGTCGGATATATATCTTTTAAGTTAATCATTCAGGAGTTACAGACCTCTACTTTGCGGGTTTGACATAAGGGTTATTTCGATTCGATTCCGTGGACTTTCGCCCTTGTTGGTGAAAGGGGTAGCCTTCCCCGGATGTGCCCTAAGCGATAGCCAAGCGTAGGGGTGCCACAGATAATACCTATGGTTCAGTTTCTGTGGCACCCCATAAAAGCGCATAGGAGAGGGACGTAGGGAAGGTTTAGCCTTTTAGTTAATTTAAGTTATATTTATTAGTCTGTTTAGATTAGATGGTAATATTAATGAGGTATTTCGTCTTAAATACTTAATTTCATACATTATGCGAAACTACAATATCTATAATACTATCCGTGCAGGAACGGAGAAAGAATACAATTTCCTGCGGCCTTTCGTAACAGGCGACAAAACAACCCATAGCCAGGTGGTGGGGCAATCGCCCGATTGGATGGCTACCATCCCCGGTCTAAAGTATGTCGCCATAACAACCTTGAGTTGTGTTCCGGTATTAGTGACCAGGTTCCAGTCTCCCTTAAGAGAGCAGCAGCGCATTTGTAGCAACTTTCGTGTTGCAAATGTCCATAGGCGATGGTAACCGCTTTCCATTAAGTGGGCCGTCTACCTGTCTGCTGATCTCCTGCAATAAAAAAAAAATCTGGACTATAGGAGATGTTTGATTGTTGTTAGTATTAAGTAAAATTGTTTTAAATTTGCTTCAAAAGGGCAAAAAGAAGTTATTTGTTTGGGTCACTTGTGACTTGATGGAGGCTGGTTCTGAAAATCAGCGCTGTCAGTTCTTGACACAACGTAATGCTGAGTTACCAGCCTTATTGCCGTGAGTGCTATGTACATTGATATTTTAGAGTTGTATATTTTAAAAAATTCTAATGGCTTTAGGTTTTATGAGTGATATTCTGTTAATTTAGTTTTTTTTTTTAGTTTTATGTTCATTCATTCGCGACAATAAATGTTTTTCTTTCTTTCATTTATATATAAAAAAAACTATTGAGTGTGGTTTTAAGTGGGTTACTACTGTGATGGTATATGTATGATTCCTCTTTTTTTTTATTTAGGGCAACGAACAATTACACCACTAAGAAAACTAAAAAATACAAACTGTAGGTAAATATTACTCGTGGCGCAACCAGCGATGTTGCCCACAACTATAATAGAAAAATTAAGAAATAAATCCGTCTGTCTGTCAGTCAGTTTGTTAAAAAATCGAATCGACAATATCTTTAGAAGCTTTATTTGTTGATAAATTGATATAATTTTAAGAGAGGAAAAAAAACGTCTTTTATTTTATATATCTATATTCTGACAACACATTTTCAAATACAGTGACAAATAATAAAAACAACAACTTATCAAAAACTACGGTATAAAACATGGAGGTTCTACTCCGAACATCTTCCAAACACAAAGAGACAAGGTTTAATTTCGAACAAAGTTACTACCCAGAGAATTACGAATTGAATGAAAGATTTGGTATACAGTCGTCAATAGATATAAAATTCACTACAGTACTTAACTGATATCTGTTAGTGATGGGTAACAGGTAAGTCCATTGACAACTCTATAATTTTCTATTTGTACAAAGAAGGGGTTAGAAAAAATATGTCAGCTTCTCTATTCTATTCTCTTCTGGTTCAAATTATGGCGTGTCGGGCAGATAGAGGTGAAATTAAATAAATAGTTAAATTATATACTGCCTTTAATTTAGTACGTATGTAGTTGATAAATTGCAACTGTTGCTAGCCGTCACATTGTATTTAAAAAAAAACATGGAGAATTATATGATAGAAAAAAAAACTTCGTTTAAAAAAACCGACTTCAAAAACTAAAAAGTATAAAATAACTTATTTCTAAAGCTATTATTATTAATATATATTATCTAAAACATCTTAAAGTCGGTGCTTAGTAATTTTTATGTTTTACTTTGCACCGACTTCAAGATGTTTTAGATAATATACTAAAAAAGTTTTTGTAGTCGGTTTTTTAAACGAAGTTTTTTTTATTTTATTTGTTACTTTTTAGTGTCTAGCTATGTATGTGTAGACCTACGAAAGGTGCCGCGCTCCTTAAAAAATATAGGTCCCAAGAAACGGGAACAAAAAAATTTTCGTAAAATGAAAACTACTGCGCCAAACTATGTTAAACTTTTAGGGGACCAAATGTCAACTATTTCGCGTCGAACAAAAAAAGAATCACGTAAATCGGATTATAACTCTCAGAGTAATCGGTGTACATATGGAACGGAATGGAATTTTTTTCATAAAAAAGGTTTTTAAAATGAAAACTACGGGGACAAACTATGTCAAATTTTTAGGGGACCAAATGGAAGCTATTCTGCGTCGAACAAAAAAGAATCACGTAAATCGGATCATAAATATCGGAGTAATCGGTGAACATACATAAAAAAAAAAACAAAAAAAAGATCCCGACGAATTGGGAACCTCCTCCTTTTTTGAAGTCGGTTAAAAATATAGTTTTTGTTTTTTGGTATTTTTCCTTTTTTTTTAAATTTCCGGAAGTTTTATTAGTCGTCACGATTAATTTTAACTTGGCAACCCTTGGCCTTAGAAAATGAGTGTTACGAATAAAAAATATGTAAAAATCCCCTTTGACCTCTTCCTATTGAACGAAACAAGATCGTTGTCTGAAAACGGACACGGAACAAAGACATCGATCCGAGGAAAACACAGAATAAAAAGCGGAAAAGAAACGTGCCGGAAACGATTCGTTCCGTCAAATAAAACGCATAGGGACGAACTCGTTCCGTAATTGAGTTATCGATATCGAAGATATTTTGTTACTATAAGTGAAGTGATTGTTTTGTCAAGTATATATTTATTTACTGAAGAAGCATGAAAGTAGGGTAAACGCAGTTGAAATGAGAGCTTTGAGAAGTATATCTAAGGTTAATTAAATATAAATAAATAAATAAATAATCGGCAGACAAACACACGTATTGTATATCCCCAAATTAAGCAAGTTACGCTTGTGTTATGGCTAATATACAACGGACTACTCTGGGGCCGATCCCAGACACCCAGACCATAGTAAATAACGGAGAAAATACGTTTTCGAAATTTACTATACCAGGAATCGAACCCGGAGCCTCTGCGTTGCAGTGAGGTAGGCCGGCAAAGGCTTAGCCCACTGAACCACAGAGGCGGTTAATTGTAAGTGATATGATAATAATAATAATAATAACCCGCAGGGGGGCTTTGTGGCGAAGCCTTGTGTGAGTAGCGACACCTCGAAGCTGGGTCCGGGGGCTAAGGTAAGGCCCCCGCCTCCGTGCTTGCTTTCGCCAGCCGGCATGGAGTGATGATCGCTAGAGCTAAAACACAAGCTCCAGGGGTAGAAGTGATAAATGGCATAACCTCAAAAGTAGCTTCAGTGAACCTCAAGCCCACCTCTCTACACCCCTTAGCCACTCACATCCATGTTGTACCTGTCTTCTATGGCATTTCTAGGGGCCTATGCATGGAGTGGCGAGTCACCCTCTGCCCATTTTTACATGTTCCCCAAACATTGCGACGGGCAGACGCTATAGTCTCCATATTCCCAGATCCAGTACCACTAGCAGTTCACCCCAATAGGCCGATAATTTTTGTCCTCATTTCCCACAATAGTCGAAAGAAAACCCCGGCAAAGTTGTGAGGTCTTCGGACCAACAACATAAAGTCAAGTCCAATAAAATAAAGCGTGCCAGTAGTTCGTTGTCCGCTATGATGACTAGACGTGTGTAGTTCCCAAAAACTTCCCGTTTACAATATCATACAGTAGACACATGTACAAAATTCTTCGTCTGTTTTCGAGCGTTAATAATCCGCGATTACAACAGCTGATGGTGATTTATTGTTATGTAATCTATAATTAAGAAGTTTTAGAAACTTTCTTACATAAGTATGTACAAGACTTTTTTGTGGGGGCGCGTGGGGGCACGCAGTGCCTTTAAAAGAAATTTCGAAAATATCGAAAAATTGCCATAAAAACAAAAGAAAATAAAAAAAAACAATTTTGGTAACCTTTACAAAAAATATGGATTTTTTTAAAAGGTCAAAATTATCCAAATACAAAATCTAATCTATCTTTCCCCAACAGTTACCGCATCGCCTCATACGAAATGTGCGATGCCCTCCAAGAGCTAAGTAAGCTGAGTTTAGATTTGCAAAATCTTATATACTAATATATAAAGCTGAAGAGTTTGTTTGTTTGAACGCGCTAATCTCAGGAACTACTAGTCTAATTTGAAAAATTCTTTCAGTCTTAGATAGCCCATTTATCGAGGAATGCTATAGGCTATATGTCATCACGCTAAGACCAATAAGAGCGGAGCACCAATGAAAAATGTTTCGAAATTGGAGGGTTTTGAAAACAAATTCCACCCGGACGACGTCGCGGGCACAGCTAGTGGTGATATAAGCCTAATGAGTGCTTATCAGAAAGTTGAAAATGTGCTTCAAATATTTGGACGAAGAATGAGCCTGGTACGTACTATGAAAAGGCATTGGAAGCGGTGAATAAACTGTCATTTTTGGAATGGAGCTAAACAAAAAATAGAGACTTACAACTTTCGAGAGTTAGCGGGCCCCCAAAAAAGAAGTGACAATAAAAGGTCTGAGTATATATGTTCAGTTATGTATATATGTTCAGTTCATAATAAAACTTGACTGTCGATATATGAAAGATCGTCATCGACGTTTTCCCATCCTTACATTATTATCATTGTGAAGTTTTGAATACGAAAAACGAATGGTTTTAGCTTCGTATCATCTCCGTGCTATTATTAAGACTGCTTTGAAGTCACAACTTCATATCTTATCGCGACTCGGAGATCATTTAAGATTAATGAGTAAGTATTTTCTTTTTTCGGGCTTTGATGTCTTGTTATTGGGATTTTTGTATTTAGAATTTAGAGATTTGAGAGCCCATTACACTCGTATATCTATAAAGGTTTTATTCGTATTGAGTTGGAGTAAGTGTGTAGGCTCGGCCCCTTGGGGCATAGGGGTTCTCACTCACCCGCACACGCCGTCGAGATGAGAGCGCAAGTGTTCCGCGCGCGCTCATTTCTCCTCCCGTGGGGCGCGTTACAGACCGCCCCACGACCGGACTAGACATGGACGACGCTGGGGATTTAATCCCCCGGCAATGGAAGAGGCCTTGTGAGGGAGGCCCACGCCTGCCAGGGCATGCGGAGCCGGGAATCCCAATTACCCGTAGCCCTGGCATAAGGCGCAGGACGGAACACCCAGGGGTTTTAGTGGGTATCCCTAACTGGGGAGTGGCAATAGCGTGGCACCAGTTTTGACTGGGCGCGCTAGTGCCACCCCCGATCTGGCGAATCCCACACACGGGTAGCGAATTATTCCCCCAGGCTTCTGTGCCTGTCGCGGCTTAGTCCTCAAACGGAGTTCCCCTGGCCAAAAAAAAAAAAAAAAGTGTGTAGGCTTCTTTTACTGCTCGAACAAGACACGTTAGTCTATTTATTTATTTATAAACATTTATTTATTTGTTTTAGTAAGGCTTACAGACAAATAACGATATAAATTAAGAACATAAATAAAATAATAGCTAATTACAAGTCTTAGCATATAGACTTGCTCGGGTTAATTGATGAAGATGTGTGTGTGTGTGTCAGTGTGTATGGTTGATAATGAAGATTGAAAAATTGTAAAATTGAAAAGTGAGATTTAAAGATTGAAAAGAGAATTTGAATACATACATAGCTTCACGCCTGTTCCCTTGCGGGGTAGGCACGAGCAACAGAGTGCCATTTAGGCTTATTCTTACACACCTCACTTGCCTCTTTGACATTCATAACTCTTGTCATACACGCTCGTCTGTTCTCAAGACTCCTGACATCACCCTCCGCTAGTACACGATCAATTTGATCATGGAAGATGTGTCGTGGCCATCCACGACTGCTGCATCCATCCACTTTTGCATTGTATATCTGTTTAGTCAAAAATTCTTAGTTCATTATATTTCTAAGGGTGTTGGGTTTAGTTACAAAGATATCAATGTCCGATTTTGGTGCTAGATCGCTAAATTGTGAGGCGCTGCGGAGAAAGAAAGAATTTTGCCTGTAATTGGTGGATGCAAAGGTGTTGGAGCACGCACGGGGAGAGACCCTCGGAGGAGGAGGAGCCGCCCCACGACCACGGCTGGGCCGCAGGCGGCGGCTGCCGTGGGATCGCGACACATTCGCCCGCACGACGGCTAGTGCGACGGACGACTATAAATTGTATATTATAACTACCAATAAACCAGCGTCTATCTAGATATCTATCTTTTATACAGTCCACAATAATTAAACCACCTCAGCAGTGTGTCTGCTAGATAGGCATACTCTTCTACAAAGGGTACATACAGCAACTGTCTCTGCCTAATGCCCAATTGTTGAGTGCGTAGTCCAACATTACAAAGAAGTTCGGGACAGTCGATAAAGCCGCTAGTTATATTAAGTATTAAAGATATAGATAGATAGATAACACTTTATTGTACACCATTACAGAACCACAGAAAATCTTATAGGCTATAAAATATTCTAAATGTGCGCAATGGGCGGTCTAATCGCTAAGAAGCGATCTCTTCCAGACAACCCGATGTATATTGTTACAATTTGGGCCACCTGCATACCTGTAGACAAAGCACACTTTATTACCTTTCCGCATTTGGACTTCTTTTGTCTACTTTGTGTTTAAAATTTGTGTATTGGCCATACGTTAAGGAATTGGATCACGTAATAATACGAGTGCCTTCTATGTGCCTTTCCTTCACACCTTTGCAGCTCCTAATAACCCTTTCCTTATCCCATAATTCGTCAAAATTGTGAATGCCGCGCCACCTAGCGGACGGATCAGTCGTCGATCTGTTAAGGCGGAACAATTAAGTGCGCTTGCGCCACCCTCTTGTTACCCTTACCAAAAGTCTATCCGTGCAGGAACGGAGAAAGAATACAATTTCCTGCGGCCGGGCGGCCTGTCGCGACGTAACAACCCACAACCAGGTGATAGGGCATTTGCCCGACTGGATGGCTACCACCCCTGGTCTAAAGTATGTCGCCATAACAACCTTGAGTTGTGTTCCGGCATTAATGACCAGGTTCCAGTCTCCCTTAAGAGAGCAGCAGCGCATTTGTAGCAACTTTGGTGTTGCAAATGTCCATAGGCGATGGTAACCGCTTCCCATCAAGTAGGCCGTCTGCCTGTCTGCTGATCGCCTGCAACAAAAAAAAAGTGCTGTGCAAATTATTCATAAACTATGAAAAATCGAGAAGTGCTGTGTTTCCTGGCTTCCGTCATCGGCATCAGGACAAAAAAATCGGTGAGTCCTCTCTTGTATCTTATCCTCTGTCAATAGAGAGTTATTTATATTTATTCATATTCATATTTATTTATTTTTATTTATTTTGCATTAGACACGGTTACAAGATGTTACAATACATGGTGATAGTTTCACGTGTGCTAGCTAAATTGGCGTGCAAAATTATTCTTAAAGTACAATTTTATTATTCTAATTATCTTATTCTATTACAATTAAATTATAAATGTCAATAAAAAATTAGTCAATATTGTATTTATCTCATATAATCCTGCATTGAGTAGAAACATTTATCCACCAGCCAGTTAAAAAGATTTTGTGGTGTATGGTTGCCGGTTTGTGTAATGAAACTACACTTTTTGCAGCACATTTTATATTTGAAAAAAAGGTACAACATCTGCTGCGCGTAAAAAGTCCTACCGCATCCAAAGTAACCGCGACAAGACCGCTCTCGCGCGCTGACCGAGACAGACTCTCTGTGTTGACAGCGCTTAGCTGTCGGAGGAAGAGGGGCGACGTAAGTGCGGCGCGGGCGGCGAATAACGTAAAGGCGGCTTGCCACGGTTATATCGCTTAGGCAGCCTGCTGGCCGCTACAATTTATATTAAATAAGTTACCTTTATATTCTTTGATAATTGGAGGTATTTTGTTATAGATTTTTATAATCATAATATGGCTATTTCTAATATAGAGATGGCTGTTCACCGGGGGGTGTGCTAAACGATTTCCATGACGAGTGTTAAACCTGTAAACATCTTCAAATTTTAGAAATAGCTCTGGATTGCTTTTCACAAATTTATTGCGTGATCCATTCTGCCATTTTTGCCAACGCGACAAGACAATCAAAAAACCAGCGCGTAACTAATTTGTAATTAAAAAACAGCCTATTGGTTATATTAATCTTTTATTTTTGTACTTTGTGTCCAAGGGGATTCTGTGCGAATTTCAAGTCAAGCGTGAATAAAGTCGCGGGCATATCCTAGTATCGATATATAAATCAAATCAAATCAAGTCATTTTTATTGCGAACTAACGGCCTTACTTATAATAATCTCGTTAAGAAACGATTAGGCGTCTCTTAAGTAAGAGGATCAGAATTAGACCCTAATCAATGAATATCTTTTTATTTCACTTACAAACGTGTATCACTTGTTGTTTAACAAAGAGGAGTACAGATAAATGAAATTTGACTGATTAAAGTAGGTGGTACCCAAAATATTCGACTAAAGAGGAGTTTATAGGTAAGATTTTCACTAATTTCTGCGGAGTGACGCTCGCGGACCGCGTTCGTAATATCGAAGTAAGAAAGAGAGTTGGTCTGAAAGAGAGTGTCGGGGTGAAGGTAAGGAAATGAATGCTCCGGTGGTTCGGGCGTGTGGAAAGAATGCATGATGAAAGAATGACTAAACAGATATACAATGCAGAAGTCGTGGAAGGCCACGACACACCTGCCATGATCAAATTGATCGTGTACTAGCAGAAGACGGTGTCAGGAGCCTTAATAATAGACGAGCGTGCATGACAAGAGTTATGAATGTCAAAGAAGCAAGTGAGGTGTGTAAGAATAAGCCTAAATGGCGTTCTGTTGGTCGTGCCAACCCCGCGAGGGAACTGGCGTGAAGTTATGTATATATGTATGTATTTTCACTAATCAGTTGCTGAGCAGTTTCTTAAAATTTAACAAACGATTATAAGTAAGGCCATAAGTGTTACATAGGTATTATACAATATAACTGAGAGCTTATTACTTAGTTTGCCTTTAATAGCATCGCAATATTAATATTACTTAACCTATCTCTGTGAAATGTGATATTTAATTTGGTGCCTTATACATATTTTATTTAATTTAAAAGTACACTGTAATAGAAACGGAACGCGCCTGTCAACGTCATTGTCAGAGCAGTTTGACAGGCGTGTCAACCGTGACGTACCGCAGCGACACAGCCCCTCTCTGGTTGTTCGTGAAACTTCTCGCTACACACATATTATTAAGATTGTATTGTAGACAGTAAAAAAAAACCATCGAGGTCTATTACATATCTTTTATTAACATTAATACAATAACTATATATATTTAGTTTATTTTATATTGCAGGAGATCAGCAGATAGGCAGACGGTCTACTTGATAGAAAGCGGTTACCATCGCCTATGGACATTTTCAACACTAAAGTTGCTACAAATGCGCTGCCACTCTCTTAGGGGAGACTGGAACCTGGTCACTAATGCCGGAACACAACTCAAGGTTTATATGGCGACATACTTTAGACCAGGGATGGTAGCCATCCAGTCGGGCAAATGCCCTACCACCTGGATGTGGGTTGTTTTGTCGCCTCTTACGACAGGCCGCCCGGCCGCAGGAAATTGTATTCTTTCTCCGTTCCTGCACGGATAAATCTATATATAACAATATCTTCTTAATTTTTACTTCTCACTTAAATATTGGACACTTGGATTTTTTGACCAACCACTCGAATAATTTTTGTTTAAACATAATAAAATTATTTTCCTGTATTGTATTACACGGTAACTTCTTGTATATTCTTGATGCCATAATCTATATCCTATCATCAATGCCACTTTTCGTTGTAATTTTATAACTTGAGAACGACTTTACCGATTTTGATGAAATTTTTTGTGTGTGTTTGAGTGGGTCCCGGGATGGTTTAGATCCACAATTGGAACCGGTAGGTGGCGCTGAGATCGGGTTCTACAATTCTCCTTATGACCTGGAGCGATTTTGGTGATTTTGTTTTTGTGTGTTTGAGTGGGTTCCCGGATGGTTTAGATTCGCAAAAAGAACCGGTAGGTGGCGCTGAGATCGGGTTCTAGAATCCTCCTAATTACCGGGAGCGATTTTGGTGATATTGTTTTTGTGTGTTTGAGTGGGTTCCCGGATGGTTTAAATTCGCAAAGAAACCTGTATATATCACTACCATATTATGTAGATGCAATGAATGTGATGTCTGTAAATAAGTACAGCCGACACGATTTAAGGATAAGTATTGCCAAAATAAAATCTTGTCACATAATACGCGTCTAGATTTAGACACGGCTTAAGGCTTAATCGATATTCACCCAGCTCGAAAATCTCCTTCCCAATGAGATTACTTAGAAAACTAATTTATTTTGCACAGCGTAATTACAACTCAAAGCCTCAGAAATAAATAGTGTCCATATTACAAAAACCTTAAGAGTCCACCCTACGTGAAAATATATATAACAGCACGTTACAAACATAAAGATCTTTATTTAATTACTTAACGAAAATATTTCATAATTAAATAAAAACTAAACTAAATTATAAATAAGTATATGTACAAATTAAAATTAAACTATAAAATCTAGCGCCAGACCGCTGTCTGTTGGAAACGTGCCCAAAAGACTGGCAACATTACCTTACTGTATCGCAGCGTGTGACAGCACTATTTATTCCTATATGCAACGAAAAAGAATGGTGATAGCTCATAAGCCTCAACATTAAAGCTCATTAGGCCTCAGTAATAGACCAATAGGAACAGTAGTCGCTCAGTAATAAATCAGTTGGCAAACGACCAACACTGAGTTGCTGTCCACACGTGGACGAGTGAACCGCTCGATGATCACCTGCTACTCGAAGTGATCCACGTGAAGACCTAATACCAGTTGCTGACGGACTTACTCGGCAATTTGTGGATCACAGATCTATTCACGATGACCACGCGATGTCCATTGTTTGAGAACGCCGCGTCTGCCTGTGGGCAGTGCTTTTTGGATGTCCGGTGGCTCGCACAAGCTGTGACCCTAAAATAGTGAATTACGATCTGTTATTTACTTCAAAACTATAGATAACACTTTATTATACACCAAAAGTGAACTCAAAGACAAAATTATATCTAGTTATGCACAAAGGGCGATCTTATCGCTAAAAAACGATCTCTTTCAGCTAACCCCAGGAATGAATTGAGACGATAATGGCGATGGAGGTATACGTAACATATAGTACGTACTACTTACTTTTTAATAATAAATACAAAAATGATATATACCTATAGGTATATATCATTTTTGTATATCTATGTAATATACGTATGTATATCTACAAATGTTACTATTTAATTATACTATATATATATACTATTATTTTTGCCAGGTGGTAGGGCATTTGCTCGACTGGATGGATACCACCCCTGGTCTAGAGTATGCCGCCATAACAACCTTGTGTTGTGTTCCGGCATTAGTGACCAGGTTCCAGTCTCCTTTAAGAGAGCAGCAGCGCATTTGTAGCACCTTTGTTGTTGCAAATGTCCATAGGCGATGGTAACCGCTTTCCATCTAGTGGGCCGTCTGCCTGTCTGCTGAATTCCTGCAATTAAAAAAGAAATTAAAAAAAATATATTATATTATATTTATTTACTATTTTACTTTTCAAAAACTGTTTTAATAAAAGCGAAAGCTTAAGTCTTTCTTTCAGTTCAATCATTGTTGGAAAAAGCTAATGTATATCGTTATAAGAATGGAATATAATGTAATTCATATGCGGCAAATCAAGATTTTAAGAAATGAAAAAATATTGATTTCGGAAATCAGTAATTTAAGTTTGATTACACGTTGAATTGTCATCATCGTCATTCAAACGATTAATTCTGGTTTTCTACGCCTTCTTACTTATTTTTCTCCACCTCGTGCGATCTTCAGCATCCCTTGTATTGACACTATTGGTATGCAGGTCATCTTTCACAACGTCCAGCCAGCAAGTCTTGGAACTACCTCTTCGACAGAGGCCTGTCTGTGGTGGCAAGTAAAAAGTGGTCGTTCCAGCGTCAGCGACACTTGCAGTTTGTCTACTATGTTACAGACATGAAGACTGTCGCGGATGTGGGAGTTTCTGACGCAGTCTTTTAACGTTACTCCATACCTCCAATACAATACCAGTTGAAATATCTTCTGTTAAAAAATTATGATTGTGATTTTATAGATTTAAAAAATTATACATACATACATACATAACTTCACGCCAGTTCCCTTGCGGGGTAGGCACGAACAACAGAGCGCCATTTAGGCTTATTCTTACACATCTCACTTGCTTCTTTGACATACATAACTCTTGTCATGCACGCTCGTCTGTTCTTAAGGCTCCTGACATCACCTTCTGCTAGTACACGATCAATTTGATCATGGAAGGTGTGTCGTGGCCTTCCACGACTTCTGCATCCATCCACTTTTGCATTGTATATCTGTTTAGTCATTCTTTCACCATGCATTCTTTCCACATGCCCGAACCACCGGAGCATTCCTTTCCTTACCTTCACCCCGACACTCTCTTTCAGACCAACTCTCTTTCTTACTTCGGTATTACGAACGCGGTCCGCGAGCATCACTCCGCAAATTTTGCGCGGAGTGACGCTAAAAAATTATACTGTTATAAATGAATACTGATGGATATGGCGCGCTCTTAAGAGAGTATTAAACCTCACTCAAACTCTATACAATGAAGAAACAACTTAAACACAGAGAGGCTGGGATGAAAAATTAAAGAAATACCTTCGGCAAAGACAAATCCCTAGCGACAGGGTTTGAATAATTCAATTTATTCGATTAAGGTGGTTCGTATTAATTCGAGCCGCGAGTCGAATTTATAAAAGCAGATACCATTGTTTGTCAGATTGCAACTGATTTTTATTAACTACCTACATAGATATTTTATACCAATAAATGACACTACATCTTTCCCATCGAAAGGAAGAAATCCATTAAATAAAAGTTAAACAAAAGAAAGTATTAAACACAAACCAAAATTAAATTGAACTTAAAATACTATTACCAATCACCTTATAAAACTTGTTTCATACCTAATAAAGCAAAGAATAATAATTAAACATATGCATACATATATACACATACATATTTTTTTAAAGTTATAACTATATATGAAAATAAAATATAATAACTGAAAAGTTGACGATATGTAATAAAAATAATTATATTATCTATAAGAGTACACTAACTAGCTAGTTTACAGTATTTTAACTATTATCACGTACTTAAGTAAGTATATTTCATACTAATTAGAACTGAAATAACCCTTAAGTTTATCGCGAGCCTGGAGAGCAGCTTTTCTGGTTTTTGCTTTATTGCTACTATAATCTGGTGCATTGTCATCAGAGCTACTTGCATCCATACCAGACTCTGCTCCTTTCTCCGTGTAGTCCTCTTCAGCATCACTATAAAGACTTACACGATCTGGACTATTGTTATCACCATCATTCTTCCTGGCATGTGAAGAAGGAGGTAATATTCGCTTTATAATGTGTCGCCTATTACGGCGGAAGCGCTTGCCTGACTCGTCAGTAAGAAAATATGAGCGTGGATGTTGCGAAGGTGCTTCCACATACATATGACGCCTGAGTTGGCCGTCTGCCACTACCACGCGATCTCCTCTATATAGTTTAGGCAATTCATGTGCATGTTTGTCATAATATTTTTTGCTTTGAATGTGATTATTTATTATTTTGTTATAATCAGTACTGTTATTGCGTTCAGGTCGCAATTTATTTTCGTGTATTGGAAGACTGGTATTTAGTCTTCTACCCATGAGTAATTGGGAAGGAGAACCGATACCATCTCGAGGAGTTGCCCTAAAGCTTAATAGTCCAAGATAAAAGTCTGTTCCGCTATCTAAAGATTTCTTTAAGATATTTTTAACAGTCCTTACTGCCCTTTCACTAAGACCATTAGATTGTGCATACATTGGAGAACTTGTAATGTGTTTGAAAGACCATTTCCTTGCGAAATCTCGAAATTCCTTCGAGAAAAATGCAGGTCCATTGTCCGTTATTAATTCTGCAGGAATTCCATGTCTGGCAAATTGATCTTTCATGGCGGTTACCACTGCTTTTGTGCTGATACTTTTTAAAGGACTAACTTCAATAAAATTTGAAAAATAGTCTACAAGCAACAAAAAGTTCTTTTGCCTTAAAGTGAAAATATCAGAACCCACCTTTCTCCAAGGTAAATCAGGAACCGAATGGCATAACATTGGTTCTCGTGAAGGTCTGTCAGCATATTTTGCACAAATGTTGCAAGATCGAACTGTATTTTCAACTTGACGCGACATTCCTTTCCAAAACATGACATCTCTTGCACGTCTCTTACATCGGTCAATTCCTAGGTGACCCTCATGTATTTTTACAAGCATCTCTCCCCTTAATTCTTTTGGAATAAAGACTAAATTATCTTTAAACAAAATCCCATCAACATATTCAAAGCCATATCTATATTCCCAATGACATTGTACTTTTTGATTAACATCTTTTTTGTATTTTGGCCATCCGTTTAAAATATATTTTATTAGTATATTACATTCACTATCTTTAGAAGTTGCTTCTTTTACTTTATGTAATTTATTATCGCTGAATTGTACATTGTCTATAAGAAAACAGGATTGTTGTTCAACTTCTTCTACAACTTTATCATGCATTAAATCTGGAAGTGGAGCTCTAGACAACGAATCTGCTATATACATATATTTTCCTGGTTTATAAATGACACTAAAACTGTAACACTGTATTCTTAGCATCATTCTTTGCAAACGAGCAGGAACTGAGTCTAGAGCCTTTTTAAACAATGCTTCCAACGGTTTGTGGTCGGTTTCGACCACCACGTCCGGCCTGCCATATACATATTGATGGAATCGTTCCATAGCAAAGACAATTGCAAGCAACTCCTTCTCGATTTGTGCATATCTAATTTGTGTCTCTGAAAGTGTAAGTGAAGCAAACTCAACAGGGCGACCTGCTTGTAATAATGCCGCACCAAGAGCTTTAGCACTCGCATCTACTGTAACAACTACCGGTTGATTGGAAGAATATATTGCTAATACTGGGGCATTGCATAGAGCCTCCTTGAGTCTTTCCACAGCGGATTCATGGGTTTTATCCCATGTCCACTCAGAACCTTTTTTGAGTAAACATCTAAGCGGCGATGAAAGCTCAGAAAAATTAGGGATAAATTTGGAAAGGTAGTTTACCATTCCCAAAAATCTTTCCAAGGATAGCTTATCCTTAGGATTGGGCATTTCTTTAATGGCTCTTAGTTTTTCTTTGTCCACTTGCATGCCATGTTTATTAAAAGTATGACCTAGATATGTGATTTGCTCAACACAAAACTCACATTTATCTCTATTAAACTTGATACCTACTGCGCGGGCTTTTTCTAGTAGTTTTGTTAATCGTTCATCATGTTGAGACTTTGACTCGCCCCAAACTATAATGTCATCGACAAAGGAGTCTACGCCGTCCAGACCTTCAAGCAATTGTCGAATTTTTGCATGAAAAATTTCGCTTGCACAACTTATACCATATGGAAGACGTAAAAATTGGTATCTTCCAAACGGTGTTCCAAAAGTACACAAATCGGCACTTTCGTCATCTAACTCCACCATCCAGAATCCAGATCTAGCATCCAGTTTACTGAAATATGTAGCATTGTGCAGCTTAGTAGATATTTCTGTTAATGTAGGTAAAGGGTAATGAGCTCGTTTTATAACACGATTCAGCGGACGTGGATCTAAGCAAATTCTAAAGCTACCGTCTTTTTTGGCAGGTAAAACTATTGCATTAACCCATTGTGTAGGATGTTCGACTTTCCTAATAATTTGCATATTTTCCATGCGATCTAACTCATTTTTTAATTTTTCCCGTACCCCTAATGGAATCTTTCTAACAGGACATATCGAAGGACATGCATTCTTATCAATTATTATTCTATATTTCCCCGGTAATTTACCTATTCCAGTAAATAAATCTTTATAATTATTCATATCAATCAATGTGTATATACGTTTTACAAAATTCAGCTTTTCACAAGTATCTTTACTTAAAACACTTTGACAATTAGTTGTAGCAATAACAAATTCAATTAAAAACTGTTTATTTTTACTTGACCAAAACATATCACATTTTCCCATTATTGGAACATAATTTCCACAAAAAGATTGAGCGCGTATGTTAGACTGCTTAATGTCATTAACGGAATAACCTGTTTTTATAAATGACTGAAAAGATATCACATTTAAATCAGATCCCGTATCCAGCTTAAATAACTCACTGGCCCCGTTTTTACACGATACTAACATTTCAAACCACTTACTGCTACAACCTTGTTTACTGTTCTCTAAAGATGAAACATAGAATAATTCTCCTTCACTGTTTTCATCCTCACATAACTCGTACACGCGCCGCTCGATTTTATTCGGACACACTTTCTTAAAATGACCTCTAACATTACAAAAAAAACATTTTGCAGTACGAGCCGGACACCGGTTAAAATTATTATAGTGAAAATCACCACATCCATCACAAAAAACCCGCGAAACATTGTCACGCACACGATTTGACTTTATACCGCTATCCAATCGCTTGTTGTCGCCGCTAGACTCGGTACGCGCGCGCCACAGGGCACCGCCACCCCCGCCGGCGCCGGGCGCGCCAGCCGCGCCGAGCGAGCGCCCGCGCCCGCGCCCATGGTCGCCGCGTTGCCCGCCGTACCCGCCGCGCCTCGCCGTACCGTATACAGCATCGATCGACCCGCTCGACGTACATTCCACTTTAGTGCATTCAATCTGACGACTTTCTTCGTTGGACACCTCTTTAGCTTGGCATATTTTTACCGCCTTTTCCAGAGTAAGATCTTCCGCTCGTAGCAATCTATCCCGTACGTTGCTATCTGTGATTCCACAAACAATGCGGTCACGTATAAGCCCTTCTTCCAAGTGTTCAAATTCACAATGTTGGCTGAGTAACCTCAAGGCCGTTACATAGTTGTCTATAGTTTCTGCTGATTCTTGATTTCGAGTGAAAAAACGAAATCTTGCCATCGTCGTATTCTGTTTGACACAGAAATAACTATTAAATTTTTGTATAAGCAAGTCGATATTGTCTTGATTTTCAGCTGTGGTGAACTTAAAAGTTGAATATACGTCATATCCATCGGCTCCTATAAGGTTGACCAGCAAGCTTGCCTGCACGTCTTTGTCTTCTTTATGAATTCCAGATGCCTTAATGAACACCATGAACTGCTTATGCCATTTGCGCCACGCATCCGCCCGGTTAGCCGGTCCGCCTTCAAGCACCAACTCAGCCGGAGGCCTTGCGTGTTCCATATTATTTTTACGTTAAAATCGACGACACACGACTAAACACGTTATTTATTATTCGAATATTACTATTTTGAACAGAATACTAATTAAAAATGCGCACCGCTGTCACCATGAAATGAAACCATTGTTTGTCATTGCAACTGATTTTTATTAACTACCTACATAGATATTTTATACCAATAAATGACACTACAAGTGCGTATTTTTAATATACTCTAAACCTAATGGTTGGGAATCGTTTACATATAATTAATTATTCAAATGATTATGAGAGTAAAATTGTAAAATGCAGGGTATCAAATGAAAGCCTAATTTTACATTACTCTTGGTTATTTCCATTATGTGTCTTAATGACGTAATTCAATATTTGTTCACGTTGTTACGTTATTTAATTAAAATATAGGTACGTTTTATCTATATTATGTATGTACTTTATTTCTAAATTAGATTGAATATTACGTATGTGTATTTGGGGAATAGTGTGAATGGAGCGTTAGGTAAACTTCTAGGCGCTAAGAACCTCAGCTAGAAGGCCCAGCTTGCCATACACAACGCGGTGCTGGTACCTACGCTCACGTATGGAAGCGAGAGTTGGGTATGGAAGAGAGAGCATGAAAGTAGAGTAAACGCAGTTGAGATGCGAGCACTGCGCAAAATCTGCGGAGTGACGCTCGCGGACCGCGTTCGTAATACCGAAGTAAGTAAGAGAGTTGGTCTGAAAGAGAGTGTCGGGGTGAAGGTAAGGAAAGGAATGCTCCGGTGGTTCGGGCATGTGAAAAGAATGCATGATGAAAGAATGACTAAACAGATATAAAATGCAAAAGTGGATGGATGCAGAAGTCGTGGAAGACCACGACACACCTTCCATGATCAAATTGATCGTGTACTAGCAGAAAGTGATGTCAGGAGCCTTAAGAACAGACGAGCGTGCATGACAAGAGTTATGAATGTGAAAGAAGCAAGTGAGGTGTGTAAGAATAAGCCTAAATGGCGCTCTGTTGTTCGTGCCTACCCCGCAAGCGAACTGGCGTGAAGTTATGTATGTATGTATGTATTACGTATGTCTATTAACCCTTAAAAGGGGCCAAATTTAATATTATTTTTGTCCATAATCTGCCAGATGCCATCAAAATTTCCCGGTCCAAAACAAAGAGAATTATATCGTATCTTTTACTCTAATACAAATTCTATGTAGTTAGAGGGAGAAAGCATCAGTTCAACGTTCGTTTCAATTATCTGTATTTGACCACAAATTTGTGGTGCTTCCCAATTAGCAGTGTGTGACAGTTCGGCAACAAATTTGTGGTGGTTCCATCTTAAAAGGTTAAGTATATCTGTACAAAGTATGTACAATAGTCAGCATTTTACAAATAAACAACTGCGGCCTAATGATTAACAATCGTATATTTTCAGTAATAAAATCAATGTCATTACAGCACTCGTTATGTTTGGTATTTCTTACATTTTGCCCTTCCCACCTAAATTTAAAATGTATACACACTACAGTTTTTTGGTCCTTCCAACTTCGAACCATTACAGTTTTTTGGTCCTTCGAGTTTCGAACAGTTTTTTGGTCCTTCGAGTTTTTCATAGAGTTTTTTGGTCCTTCGAGATTTTTAGATTTTTTTCTTACAGATCGAGTTCTTACAATGTCTATTACGTGATTTTCTACACAATTCTACTTCATATTAATGCACAATACAAAGATACTTGTCATACTTCGCGTCTCTGCGTATTCAATCCGTCTATATTCCGAGGAACTATATATACATTCTGTCAAAGAAATATCGGGAATGGCTAATTTGTTTATGGTTCCAAATCATTTTTCTTTGTTAGATTGGCACAACTGTTCTTTTTTTAATTTTGGCGCGGAATTTGAGTTGCATCGGTCATTTAGATTAAATACAGTGCTGTTTTTACTTAGATCATATACAGCGTGTATTGAGAATTTCATAATGGACAGAAACATCGAACAAAGAGTTTGTCTTAAATTTTGCATCGCCAATTTCCATTTCGTGTTCGGAGACACTGAAAATGTTACAGAAGGCTTACGGTGAATCTTACCCTATTCTGAGACCTAAACTTAATTCCAGACAAAGCGTTTAAAAAATGTTTTGCTGATTGCTGATGGTTGGTATTCTAGGAAGCGGAGGATTCATGCCCCTGTTGACGAAGTGAGTCTATCCTGCTTCCCGGAGCATTCTCAAGCACTGATGCGCTAGGATCAGCGTGGGCGTAACTACGTTCTAAGTCTCACGCTCTTCCTACCATAAGCGCTGGGCACATGGGAGGAGGGTGGTTTTAGTGGAGTATTTAAATTCAAAAGTTTTTATTCAAAATAAGTTCCACTGGAGAACACTTTTTAAAGGTCATACATATAAGTTAAAATTTAATTTTACTTCCTATTCTATGTACACTATTGGCTCATGGGTTATCTCTCCACTTAGAGGGAGGTACCTTCCTGAGTCTCCACACATATCAACAATTGACTCTGTTAGCTGCACTATCTTCAGTGGCTAACTCTCATCGCTTTGGTCTAAAATAAAAGTAGCAGAGTGGCTGATATGCATTGCATTTTATACCACCGATGAATATTTTAATTTTAAACAGACGAGTAATAAGAACTTAATATGAATTGACTAAATTATATAAAAAAATTAATTACATTATTTTAATTTAATTGTTTTTATAAATAATATATTAACTAAAAGAGACATAAATTGTATATTATGTATAATATTTGTTGTAATTTTAAGTAAGATCATCATAATCAGTTATATAATCAATAATACAATCATAAAATCTATGTAGTCATAAGGACAACATACGGCTTGTAACCGAAACTACAAAAAGTTTGTATGCCTGTCAAGGCGAAACATGTAACTCGAGACTTAGCATAACATCTGCAAATATCCATGTTTCAAACAAATAAATAAATTACTTTGACTTTGACTAATCCCTAGAAAAAGACCCGATAGTGTGCGAAATGCATTTTCCCGCCTCAAAAAAAAACGCGGTGCTGGTACCTACGCTCACGTATGGAAGCGAGAGTTGGGTATGGAAGAGAGAGCATGAAAGTAGAGTAAACGCGGTCGAGATGCGAGCACTGCGCAAAATCTGCGGAGTGACGCTCGCGGACCGCGTTCGTGATACCGAAGTAAGAAAGAGAGTTGGTCTGAAAGAGAGTGTCGGGGTGAAGGTAAGGAAAGGAATGCTCCGGTGGTTCGGGCATGTGGAAAGAATGCATGATGAAAGAATGACTAAACAGATATACAATGCAAAAGTGGATGGATGCAGAAGTCGTGGAAGGCCACGACACACCTTCCATGACCAAATTGATCGTATACTAGCAGAAGGTGATGTCAGGAGCCTTAAGAACAGCCGAGCGTGCATGACAAGAGCTATGAATGTCAAAGAAGCGAGTGAGGTGTGTAAGAACCTTCGTGCCTACCCCGCAAGGGAACTGGCGTGAAGCTATGTATGTATGTAAAAAAAATAGTGCATCGTTTCTGAAGGGGGATACTTTGAAGGTGATAAAATAAATTGGAATGAATAACTAACATTTGTGTATTATTGATATTTTCCCGGTTCCCATGCACGCAACGGTTCCCTGGAAAGTTTCTCTTGGGGATTTGCAACGAGCCAGTTAAGGTTAGAGAATATATAATAAGTAACCACCGTCCTTTTTTTTATTGCAGGAGTTCAGCAGACAGGCAGACGGCCCACTTGATGGAAAGCGGTTACCATCGCCTATGAACATTTTCAACAACACAGGTGCTACAAATGCGCTGCTGCTCTCTTAAGGGAGACTGGAACTTGGTCACTAATGACGGAACACAACTCAAGGTTGTTATGGCGGCATACTTTAGACCAGGGGTGGTAGCCATCCAGTCGGGCTAATGCCCTACCACCTGGCTGTGGGTTGTTTTGTCGCCTCTTACGACAGGCCGCCCGGCCGCAGGAAATTGTATTCTTTCATCGTTCCTGCACGTATGAGATAACTACGTCGAATAATTTGCAAGAAAATAATGTTAACATGTTTAACCAAAAATTATTGGAGTGATTGGTCCAAACATCCTATTATAGTGTCCTAATCCTATCGTAGTGTGTTTGAGAGGATAAAATTAAGAATATATTGTCTTGGTTTCAATAAAATATTGTAACAAAAAAACAACACACATGGTACTAGATAGGACAATATATATAAGTATAGAGGCCCACACTGCACATACACTTCCTCACAACACCAGCATGTAACAGATACACTCTACATCAGTATAAGTTTAGTTTTAAAGTTAGAATAAATTAATATAATAAGTTATTCGTAAGACACATACACCTCAACACAAAAATCAATAAATTAATGTCACACACAAGAACCAAAATAACTAAAAATCAGACCAGCAGTTCCTGAGATTAGCGCGTTCAAGCAAACAAGCAAACTCTTCAGCTCTATATATTAGTATAAGATTACATTATAATAATTTATTTTTATTTTTTATTTAGCCTACAATCGAATACAATATAAGAAAACAACTTATTTGTGTTGTATTCTACTCATAGTCCCTCAAGACTATAAGTAAAATACTGAGCCTAGATCACCGTCTTCTATGAGTAAGGTGCCCAGAAGGCTGGCTACGTTTCCTCGCTGGACTGCTATACTGATCCGTTGCCCGAGGTAGGCACCAGCCTTCTGATCTCCTGAAGAGTCAATGAGTCGTTTCGATGCCCTCAGGACCCCACGGTCCAAGCGTCTCGATAGCAAACGGCACAAACATATAACTCTCATTGAGGGTTACATATTTACGCGTTATTAGTTTTGTCTCCTATTTATAAAGAGAATTTACATCATATCTTGAGGTTCCTTTAGGTAACCGCTTGTCATCAGGTAGACCATAAGTCAATACCCATAGCTGCAAACATAAAAGAAAATTATAAAATTTAATAAGGTCTGTAGTTGAACTGTAAAGAAACTACGTGAAAAAAAATAAGTTGTATATTCTTTCAAGTCAAAACTTAATAAGGTACAAAAAACTCAGTCCAGACATCTAATGAAGTTACGATTTTGTATAAAGCGCTAAGTGCAACGTCTCGAGGATCTTGAGGCAATTTGATGCTGTCTGTTCGCTCAAAATTGCTAGTGTGTGATAAATTATCTCTTTCTTTCTCGTGATGAGGTCATAAAGACACTTTTCACGGATGCTGTTTACATACTTCACATGGCTTTTTATTATAGCTGGAGTACAGCAGACAGTTTGATGGCCCACCTGAAGGAAAGCGGTTACCGTCGCCTATGGACGCCTATGGTTGCAAACAACACCAGAGATGTCACCAACGCGCTGCCGGCCTCGAAGAAATTTTATGACACCCTTTTTGAAAAACTCCATATCGTAGCGCTGTGAAACCTCATTCCAAATCACCACGGTACGCAAGAGAAAAGTCCTACAGAACCGTTGCGTACATGAGTGAAGCGGCTTAAGGAAGTGGGGATGAACTCCCAACCGATGGCGAGCGGTGTGATGGTCGAAATAGGATGAAGGCACCATTCTAAACATTCTTCGGATTATGGTTATATAAACTAACTAGCGGCCCCGGCAGACGTTGTCGTGCCCTGAAAAAATAAAAATTTAGGATCCGATCCCAGCGCCACCTACCGGTTCCAATTGTAGATTTAAACCATCCGGGAACCCACTCAAACACACAAAAACAAAATCTCCAAAATCGCTCCATGTGATTAGGAGGATTCTAGAACCCGATCCCAGCGCCACCTACCGGTTTTAATTGCGAATCTAAACCATCCGGGAACCCACTTAAACACACAGAAACAAAATCACCAAAACCGCTCCCGGTGATTAGGAGGATTCTAGAACCCGATCTCAGCGCCACCTACCGGTTCTTTTTGCGAATCTAAACCATCCCGGAACCCACTCAAACACACAAAAACAAAATCACCAAAACCGCTCCCGGTAATTAGGAGGATTCTAGAACTCGATCTCAGCGCCACCTACCGGTTCTTTTTGCGAATCTAAACCATCCGGGAACCCACTCAAACACACAAAAACAAAATCTCCAAAATCGCTCCAGGTGATAAGGAAAATTGTAGAACCCGATCTCAGCGCCACCTACCGGTTCCAATTGTGGATCTAAACCATCCCGGGACCCACTCAAAATTTTATCGAAATCGGTAAAGTCGTTCTCAAATTATAAAATTACAACGAAAAGTGGCATTGATTTATATATATATATATATATATATATATATATATATATATATATATATATATATATAGATTTAATATACCGATATATTTTCAACAAGCAAATGAAGCAAAAGCTGCAGCATCCCATGGAAATGAATATACTACGGTAGATGTGTGGAGTGAGTTAGATGTGTGGAGTGAGGTGGATGTGTGAAGTGAGGTAGGTGTGTGGAGTGAGGTAGATGTGTGAAGTGAGGTAGGTGTGTGGAGTGAGGTAGATGTGTGAAATGAGGTAGGTGTGTGGAGTGAGGTAGATGTGTGAAGTGAGGGAGGTGTGTGGAGTGAGGTAGATGTGTGGAGTGAGGGTGAAGTGAGGTAGGTTTGTGGAGTGAGGTAGATGTGTGGAGTGAGGTAGATGTGTGAAGTGAGGTAGGTGTGTGGAGTGAGGTAGATGTGTGGATTGAGGTAAGTGTGGAGTAACTCGAAAAGACCGCATCAAAAACTCCCGCATCCGCGGCAGTCTTCATGTCCGTGACATAGATGACTTCAAGATGAGGCGGATAAAAATATTTTCTACATTTTATTTGCGCAAGTACTTGAATAGTTTTAGAAATAATATATAATATTAAATGCATGAAATTGTACTACTTCTTACTAAATACATATGAAAGTATACACGGGACTAATATCAAAAAATATTTTTATTTAAATATTATCTGTCTGTCTGGATGTTCTAGCTAATCTCTGAAATAGCTGGACCGATTTTGACGGGACTTTCACCGGCAGATAGCTGATATCATAAGGAGTAACTTAGGCTCATTCTATTTTAGAAATAAAAACACAAACCACCAGACCGTGCGCACGCCACCACCGTCGCCGCACCGGAAGGCAAATGAAATGAAATGAAATTCCACGCAGACAAAGCAACAGGTAAAAGCTAGTATGATCATAAAATTAATCCGCTCTTAAAGTTAATGGCTATTTAAGCTCTCTGTGTACGGATGTAACGCATATGTCTATCATAATTACCAATAAGAATATTGTACGTAGGAAATGGAAGATTGGGCAATAAAACTAAATAAACTGCTCTCGAACCAATCGCATAAAACAAATTCGCTTCATATAAGGTAGTAAAGCCTCGAGGCCATGAAACCGGCGGAGCGAGGGAACGTACCCAATAAACGTTTTAGTGGCCATTACTTGATAGTTGGGGTAAGGGAAGGGGGGGGGGGCGAAAATGGGAGGGAGAAACTAAAAGATTTCCCTAAGTTTACAACCAGTGTAAAACTGGCAGTTACAAAAGTAATTCTTTGTTCTTAAAATGCTAAAAAGAAAATTGTGTTAGTTCAAAGAAATGTTTCAGTCTGGCTGGAATTTGTCGTCTAATAAAGTTTCTTTGTGGGACGTTTTGTTTTGTTTGTCTGTTTTATATTAAAGTGGAAATGCCAGCAAAACTTCGTTCGTGTTGTCATGACGACGTAATTTGTAAATTGGAACGGCAGCTCCGAAAGCAATCGTGTCCTCCTTTTTTGGCTATCCGTGCAGGAAAAGAGAAAGAATACAATTTCCTTTAGCCATACGGCCTGTCGTAAAAGACCATAGAACAATCCACAGCCAGGTGGTAGGGTATTTGTCCGTGTGGATGGCTACCACCCCTGGTCCAGAGTATGAAACCATAACAACCCTGAGTTGTATTCAGGCATTAGTGGCCATATTCCAGTCTCCCAGCTGTAGCACATTGGTAACACCTTTAGTGTTGCAAATGGTCATAGGCGACGGTAACCATTTTCCATCACATTTGGGCCGTCGGTCTGTCTGCTGTACTCCAGCAATAAAAAAGAAAATACCTGGTCAACACTTACATGTATAAACTTGCTTATTATGATTTCATAGCTATTTCACAAATCGGCAACAGTTCGTAGAATTACAGACAAGGAATGAAAATTGTGTGTCATCCCTACTCACTGCTTTAAATAGAGGTGTTCCACAGGGATCTATTTTGGGGCCTATTCTTTTTACCCTTTATGGTGCGAATATCATTAAATGGATGAATTCTATGAAGGACGATATGGTGATTTGTGGTGTGACAGAATATGTATGTCAGAATAGAGGAGTGTGGAAGGAAAAGACATATTGTGCCGACCCCAATTAATTGGGATATGGTGAAAGAAAAGAGAGTGAAAGAGAGAGCGGATTTAATTAATTCAATACTTCATTGCAAATATCATATCTATGCTGATAATGTCCAGGTTTACATATCATTTAAGCCAGATGAATGTCAACAAAATATTAAAGATTTAATCAAGGATTTACAACGGTTATCCAAGTGGTGTAATGATAATTAATTATTATTAAATGCTAATACATGTAATTTTTCTAGTCGCGTCTTTGGAACAAATAATAAATTAGAGAAATTGCCTTCAGCCTTACATGTTACATTGATGGATAAATCTATTAATAGAATAGACGATGTGCGCAATCTTGGACTACAATTAGAAGCACACCTAAGATTTGAAAAGCGCATAACTGAGTCTATAAGAAATTGCTATTATCGCCTTAACGTCCTTTACAAAATAAGGTCATACCTGGTAGTGGATTTATGAGTACAGATGACCGAGTCATCAGTCCTGTCGAAGTTGAATTACACTAATACAGTTTATGGACTTCGGCTATTAAACAAGACAGATCGATTAATCCAGCGCGTTCAAAATGCTTGAGCATGCTTCTTAATGCCTTCAAGGAGCCACATATCGCCATTTCTAAATAAGCATCATGTACTGAAAATGAAACTAAGGCGTAAACTGCATTTGGCTTGTCTTCTCTTTGGTGTCCTTAAGTACAAAGAGCCGCAGTGCTTGTATTATAAACTCAGTTTACCAACTGATCTGCTACCGCCAGAGTAGGGTACTTAAAGGTAGACAATGTTCTCGACAGCTAGCATTTCAGTTACATAAATTGACATGCTTTAGAGGTAGCTTCCGTTACTCTGCATCTAAGATATGGAACAATATACCACCACCTTTAAGACAATTAAATCACTCAATTATCACTTTTCGTAAGCACTTAAAAAACTACCTCTTAGATGAGTAACGGAAGCTAGAAAACATCAATGTCAATCTTACTTATCTATCTATATCTTAATATATTTATAAATTACGTGTCACGTTGTTTGTCCGCGATGGACTCCTAAACTACTTACATACATACATACATACATACATAACTTCACGCCAGTTCCCTTGTGGGGTAGGCACGAACAACAGAGCTCCATTTAGGCTTATTCTTACACACCTCATTTGCTTCTTTCACATTCATAACTCTTGTCATGCACGCTCGTCTGTTCTCAGGCTCCTGACATCACCTTCTGCTAGTACACGACCAATTTGATCATGGAAGGTGTCTCGTGGCCTTCCACGACTTCTGCATCCATCCACTTTTGCATTATATATCTGTTTAGTCATTCTTTCATCATGTATTCTTTCCACACGCCCGAACCACCGGAGCATTGCTTTCCTTACCTTCACCCCGACACTCTCTTTCAGACCAACTCTCTGTCTTACTTCGGTATTACGAATGCGGTCCGCGAGCGTCACTCCGCAGATTTTGCGCAGTGCTCGTATCTCGACCGCGTTTACTCTACTTTCATGCTCTCTCTTCCATACCCAACTCTCGCTTGACTTGTTTTATTATACAACTAAACTACTTGACCGATTTTAATCAAATTTGCACATCGTGTGCAGTTTGATCCGACTTGAAAGATAGGATAGCTTACATTTGGACCCGATAGATGGCGCTGGAATCGGGTTATAATTAATCGGGGGGAAATTTTATTTCTTCAGGGCAGAACAACGTCTGCCGGGACAGCTAGTATAATATAAAAGAAAGTCGTGTTAGTTACACCATTTATAACTCAAGAAAGGCTATACCGATTTGACTAAAAATTGGTGGGGAGGTAGCTTAGAACCAGGAGATGCACATAGGATACTTCTTATCCCGTTGGAACCGGTAGGTAGCGTTGAGATCGGGTTCTAAAATCCCCCTAATCTCCTGGACCGATTTTGGTGATTTAGTTTTTGTGTTTGAATGGGTCTCCGGATGGTTTAAATCCACAATTACAACCTGTAGGTGGCGCTGGTATCGGGTCCTAGATTTTTATTTATTTCAGAGTAGGACAACGTCTGCCAGGGCCGCTAGTATATTATAATTTCAACTTCTACCTTTATACATCACGATTCTGTTTATAAATATGTATTATGCATTTCATATAATTACATCGTATAATATTATAACATTCTTCTTGAATATATTATTAGTTTCCCCACACTATTTGTTTGTAATTTGTTCATTAACAATTATTATTATGTTTATAGTAATTCTATTTACTATGTGTATATCTATCTATGTGTGTAATTTATTATTGTTCATACTATATATATAAATAAATAACAGTGCAGCATCCGTCCTAGAGTGCAGTTGAAAAGCAGCCTCAGGCACAGGTTGCCTGGCATATCCTGAACAGTACAATATGTGAAGACCAAATAAACGTTTTTTTCTTTCTCCTTTCTTAGATGCTTTTTATCTCGGTAATTGACGTTTTCGAGAGATAGACGAATATAACTCAAAAAGTTATTTTATCTGTGCAGGAACGGAGAAAGAATACAATTTTCTGAGGCCGGGCGGCCTGTCGTAAGGGGCGACAAAACAACCCATAGCCAGGTGGTAGGGCATTTGCCCGACTGGACGGCTACCACCCCTGGTCTAAAGCATGTCGCCATAACAACCTTGAATTGTGTTCCGGCATTAGTGACCAGGTTCCAGTCTCCCTTAACAGAGCAGCAGCGCATTTGTAGCACCTTTGGTGTTGCAAATGTCTATAGGCGATGGTAACCGCTTTCCATCAAGTGGGCCGTCTGAGTGTCTGCTGAACTCCTGCAATAAAAAATAAAAAAAGGTTGGCGCTGATGTCATATTTTTTGTGTCGCCATTGCAATTCACTACGTCATCGTGATAACGCGAACGAAGTTTCGCTTATACTATTAGTGTGTAATATACATACATACATACATACATAACTTCACGCCAGTTCCCTTGCGGGGTAGGCACGAACAACAGAGTGCCATTTAGGCTTATTCTTACACACCTCACTTGCCTCTTTGACATGTGTAATATACAGCTAGATAATTAGATGAGAAGCACTCATTTCGAAATTTGGTCCTATTTTATGTTCTGTACTGAATATTCATGCAGCCTTCTCTGCACAGATTTGGAAATGAAAAACTTTTGGGCACTTTTAATTTTTTATGCGCAACGAAAGTGGGGTCTACATTCATTTCATATTCTTCGCGTACCCTTTCACGGGGTATTCGGTACGAAGCCATCTTTAAAATTATGAATACTTGTTCAGTTTTCAGTTGAGGAAAATTGGACAGTACATTTTCTTTGGTGTTCGTGGTTGTTTCACACAAGTAAGACTTCATAAAAGTCTTTTATCTCGTGTATTTGATTTTTAAGGGTCTGTATCTTATATCTTATACTAATATATAAAGCTAAAGAGTTTGTTTGTTTGAACGCGCTAATCTCAGGAACTACTGGTCTGATTTGAAAAATTCTTTCAGTATTGGATAGCCCATTTATCGAGGAAGGCTATAGGTTTTATATCATCACGCTAAGACTAATAAGAGCGGAGCACGAATGAAGAAAAAATAAATCCAGAAAAATGATAAAAACCATTCAAAATCCGTTGTGTTTTTGGAGTTCATCGCAGTCAAACACTTTGACACGGAATTTTTATATATATATATATATATATATATATATATAATATCGGTTAAGAATCGAAATTGTTATTCTATCATAACATGAGAAAGCTTAATAATTAATTAATAAGTTCAGATATTTATATGAGAAGCTCTCGGGCATCTAGCAGAAGACAAATAGGAACACGACAATGTGACAACTCGCAATGGAAGGACACAGTACGGCAGTATTCAAGAGAGAAAGAAACACTTTATTTGAAGATAAGAATTAATTGAAGAAAATCACTCCCCACTTTCAAAAAACTGGTAAAAGAGAAAAATTAATAACAAAAAATAAACCGATTTCAAGAGTGACTAAAAAGTAAAAAATAAAATTTTCTTGGACATCGGTGCTAAGTAAACCATAAAAATATTTCCCAATGTCTTATTGTTGTATTCAAATTCAAAATTTTTTATTCAAAATAAGTTCCACTGGAGAACACTTTTTAGAGGTCATACATATAGGTTCAAATTTAATTGTACACCGAAAAAAATTTTCAATCATTATTTTTAATTTTTGGGATTTTTTTTAGCGTTCCGCAAATGTTGTCGGTGTGCGTCTACTAATTAAAATCAACGATTCTTTTGCAATTATGAGTGCGGCGTCCTGTATTTTCACGCTCTAATATACGTTGACCGTTTGTATAGCAGTATTTTGATTTAGGCCCACTCAACCGAAATACATCAAAGCAAAATTCACTGTCCACCTGTCACAACTACAAACTGTGAAATACCTCGTTTGGAAATAACAATGGTGTATTCAATTCATTTGCCAACTCTTCCTGAATTCAACTTGAAATGTTTTGAGCTGTTACAGGTATTTGATCCGTGCAGGAACGGAGAAAGAATACAATTACCTGCGGCCGGGCGGCCTGTCGTAAGAGGCGACTTAACACACAGCCAGGTGGTAAGACATTTGCCTGACTGGACGGCTACCACCCCTAGTCTAAAGTATGTCGCCATAACAACCTTGACTTGTGTTCCGGCATTAGTGACCAAGTTCCAGTTTCCCTTAAGAGAGCAGCAGCGCGTTTGTAGCAACTTTGGTGTTGCAAATGCCCATAGGCGATGGTAACCTGTTTCCATCAAGCGGGCCGTCTGCCCGTCTGCTGAATTCATGCAATAAAAACAAATTGTGCACCCGAACAACTTCAAACCGCTTCCGGAAAAATTCCCGCGGGATTTTTTTTATATTGAGTTAGAGTCAATTGTAGATTTCTTTAAGAACTCAATATGCATAAGACTAGGTCTGTATAGAATCTAGATAATACTATTTCGAAAACTGTTCAGTTAACATACATACATACATAACTTCACTCCAGTCTCCTTGCGGGGTAGACACGAACAACAGAGCGCCATTTAGGCCCATTCTTACACACCTCACTTGCTTCTTTGACATTCATAACTCTTGTCATGCACGCTCGTCTGTTCTTAAGGCTCCTGACATCACCCTCCGCTAGTACACGATCAATTTGATCATGGAAGGTGTGTCGTGGCCTTCCACGACTTCTGCATTGTATATCTGTTTAGTCATTATTTCATCATGCCCGAACCACCGGAGCATTCCTTTCCATACCTTCACCCCGACACTCTTTTAGACCAACTCTCTTTCTTACTTCGGTATTACGAACGCGGTCCGCGAGCGTCACTCCGCAGATTTTGCGCAGTGCTCGCATCTCAACTGCGTTTACTCTACTTTCATGCTCTCTCTTCCATACCCAACTCTCGCTTCCATACGTGAGCGTGAACGTTTTCAGTTAACATTGTACTAATTGGCGCTTTTACGTATTCTAAGCAATTATTCTACCCATTTCAGCGTTTTCAACTTAACTACACTTTAGCTATTCAAGTTAAAGTCTTAAAATAAACACAACTTTTAAATTAACAGAGACCAGCTGAATCAAAGGACTTGGATAGTTTTGTCTACAAGTTAAAAGAAGCTTGAGACAGTTTAACTTTTAAAAGAAGCTTTGAATTTAACTCCTTAGAAAAAACTACAGTTCAAAGTTCATTTAATCTAAAGAATGTATTAAATATAGTAAATGTCTTATTCCGTTCTCTTAGCTTAACATCGTTTGATACTGTAGTCATTATTGAATTTATTGGAATCAGAAACACGCAAAATGAGAAATACATATTTACATAGAGGAGGGTAGTGTTCGTATGACATCAATCATTCATAACCTTATTTTTAACCGACTTAAAAAAAGGAGGTGGTTCTCAATTCGTCGGGATCTTTTTTTTATTTATTTTATATGTATAGTCACCGATTACTCCGAGATTTATGATCCGATTTAAGTGATTCTTTTTTCGTTCGACGCGGAATAGCTGCCATTTGGTCCCCTAAAAATTTGACATAGTTTGGCTTAGTAGTTTTCATTTTATGAACATTTTTTGCGAACATTTTTTTGTTCCCGTCTCTTGGGACCTATATTTTTTAAGGAGCGCGGCACCTTTCGTAGGTCTACCCATACATAGCTAGACACTAAAAAGTACATACATACATACATAACTTCACGCCAGTTCCCTTGCGGGGTAGGCACGGACAACAGAGTGCCATTTAGGCTTATTCTTACACACCTCACTTGCCTCTTTGACAAAGTAAAAGTAAAAAGTAACAAATAAAATAAAAAAACTTCGTTTAAAAAAACCGACTTCAAAAACTAAAAAACTAAATGCCAGAACACATATCAAGATTGTTATGGCGGCATACTCTAGACCAGGGGTGGTAGCCAGTTAGCCACCCAGTCGGGCAAAACCCTACCACCTGGTAAATTTATCCCGACACAGTCTTCATTCAAACGATAGATTACATTCCTTTTTGAATTGACACTTTGTGTCCAGGGAATCCCGCGGGAATTTCAATTCAAACATGGACGAAGTGGCGGGCATGTTCTAGTAGTATTATAAAATTGTAAAAGTGTAATCTTTTGTTTCTTTTTTATGTGTTTATCTATTTGTTCGGCATTCACGTAAAAACTACTAGACCGATTTCCATGCGGTTTTCGCTGATCGATAGTAAATTTCCGGACTTAAAATCTGCGGTATTTTATACCCCGAGAATCTTACTGAAATTTTCTTGGGAGAGCATTAAAGTGGCCAGGTCGAAAGAATTGAAATTGTCGCTGAACGATAAAATCCTTAGTAAACTATTTAATTCTGTAGGCCTTTAGTAACATTACCTATTCCGAATTTTTACGGGAATTTCCTGGATTTATAATAGAAAATCCATTACCCAGCTGAAAAAGCCTTTGATTATGTATTTTGTGACGGAACTTTTTTTTTATTAACAACTACGGACTCTAGTTCCGTACCCTTTTTTACAATTTTTTTTTATTGCAGGAGTTCAGCAGACAGGCAGACGGCCCACTGGATGGAAAGCGGTTACCATCGCCTATGGACATTTGCAACACCAAAGATGCTACAATTGCGCTGATGCTCTCTTAAGGGAAACTGGAACTTGGTCACTAATGCCGGAACACAACTCAAGGTTGTTATGGCGGCATGCTCTAGACCAGGGGTGGTAACCATCCAGTCGGGCAAATGCCCCAGCACCTGGCTGTGGGTTGTTTAGTCGCCTCTTACGACAGGCCGCCCGGCCGCAGGAAATTGTATTCTTTCTCCGTTCCTGCACGAATAAAAATTTAAGAAGTTAGGAAGTTGTACACGCTTATTTGTTGCTTTGTCATTGTGTGAGACATTTAATGAATGCATGTTTGTCTTGTGGTGTACCTTAAGAATAACTTATTATATTAACTGTGACGGAACGTTACAAATATTTCAAATTTTATAAATAACTAGCGGCATTTATTCACATTATCATACATTTACAAAATAAAATTCACGAACCCGTTCCCAGAGCGGGGTACCGGCACGAATTGCGAATCAGAGCGTCATTTAGGCTTATTCTTACCGACACCTCACTTGCTTCTTTGGAGGATTCCATAACTCGATGTCATGCACGCTCGTCTGTTCTTAAGGCTCCTGACATCACTGACATTCTGCTAGTACACGATCAATTTGATCATGGAAGGTGTGTCGTAGCCTTCCACGACTTCTACATTCTTCCACTTTTGCATTGTATATCTGTTTAGTCATATGTCTTTTTTCATGCTGTATCCTTCCACAATGCCCGAACCAAAAATCGGAGCATTCAAAAAAAAAATTTCAGACCAACTCTCTTTCTTACATTTAGGAGGATTACGAATAGCGGTCCGCCGATTCTCAAACCTACCCAATATGTACACAAAATTTCATGAGAATCGGTCAAGCCGTTTCGGAGGAGTATGGTAACTAACACTGTGACACGAGAATTTTATATATTAGATTATTACATTTATTTGCATTTAGGAATAAACTAATTCAATTTATTTTTATTACTATTTATTAAATTACACGTTTAATTTAAACGTGTGGAGGTATAAAACAAATTCAATTGAAAATTGTGAATGCATCCAACTCATTTTGTTTCTGATCGACGGCCATCTTGCGGTTAACTGAATCGGCTGGGTCACTTTCGGCTGCCCATATTAATATTTTAATATAAACCCAACTAGTATTGTTTTAATTACTCAGTCTATAAATTTTCCCAACTCGGGAACTACCCTTGTGATTTTTTAATAAGCTTTGCCAGAAGGCAAAAGAGGATACCTGAGAGGACTACCAACCTAACCGGAACGCTGCCTTCTCTTCCTAGAGGAAATCGCCTAGGGCAGTGCGGTATATCAGACTGACTGAGAGCGGAGTCTAGCGTAGATGAACCTTTTTGTTTTATATATATATATATATATATATATATATATATATATATATATATATATATATATATATATATATATATATATATATATATATATATACTAGCTGTCCTGGTAGACGTTGTTCTGCCCTGATGAAATAAAATTTAGAACCCGATTGCAGCGCCATCTATCGGGTCCAATTGTGAATCTAAACCATCCTCGAATCCACTTGAACACACACAAAAAAATCATTCAAATCGGTCCAGCCGCTTAGGAGGAGTTTACTGTCAACACACGTACAGAAGATATATATATATATATATGTATGTATGTATTATACGTTTGTCTTCATAATTCTTTTTAAAAATATATTACAGTAAATTGATTACAAATTATTATTCCTTTTAAAAAAATGTTGTTCACATAACAAGTGTGACAATTTTGTAGGAAACCTACATAGACACTGGCTGTATGGAAGCCTAATTATTTTATAATAAACCCATGTGTCTAATAATATTGTGAGTTGCTATTGAACTGTTGATGTGAAATATTATCTGCTATTCAATTAATATAAAATATAGTCCAAGTGAAGTGCAGTTTCCATTTTATCTAGATATACGAGCATACACCAGCTAAGCGATTTACAGTCTGCTGAACTATAAGTTCTAAACATGGTCCTTCGAGCCGGATATGAACCAGCGACCTATGGACCAAACAAAATAACTGTAATCTTTGTTGTCTGTCCAACGTGGACAAAGTCGCGGACTAATGCTAGTGAAAAATATTTATAGTTTGAGCGTTTTAGGATCAACGCCAGAGTGGTCTGTTGTATATCTATCTAGCCCCTATAATACAGTGCAAACTAGTTTAGGGGCTAGTAGAATCAAAAAAAGGCTGTCTGATCAATGTATAAGTTTTAAATAAATAAATCAATATATCCCATAAAACAAGCGTAACTCGCTTAGCTTGGGGATATATATCGTGTTTATTTTTAAATTTTATTTATTTTATACATTGCGTGTTTCGTATACCGATAAAAATAAACCTGAGTTACTATTTAAGTTAGTGATAAACCAAAGGCACTTGTATGAGAACTAAAAAACCAGTTTAACTTTAACTAAAAAAGATTAAATAAGAACAGTTTCTCAGCTTTGTAACTTGGAACTGCAGAGCAATGGGTTGTTGAACAACTAACTCGTTACATTGGAAGCCTTAGCTTTAACTGCCTTGACTTTAAATGAAGTCTTAACTTTCGTAAGGCAAATTGTAGCCTAATGCTTTTAGGACGTAAAAGCAATAAATAGGATTTGATATACCAAAAACTTGTTCAAGGAGTAATACGTTCTATTATTATTATTATTTTTTATTGCAGGAGTTCAGCAGACAGGCAGACGGCCCACTTGATGGAAAGCGGTTACCATCGCCTATGGAAATTTGCAACACCAAAGGTGCTACAAATGCGCTGCTGCTCTCTTAAAGGAGACTGGAACCTGGTCACTAATGCCGGAACACAATACAAGGTTGTTATGGCGGCATACTCTAGACCAGGGGTGGTCGCCATTCAGTCGAGCAAATACTCTACCACCTGGCTGTGGGTTGTTTAGTCGCCTCTTACGACAGGCCGCCGGGCCGCAGGAAATTGTATTCTTTCTCCGTTCCTGCACGGATAAAATAAATTATCTTTGCCAGTTTCATCATAGTTGCTTTTTTTTTAAGGCGGAGGAAATGCATTTCGGACAGTACCGGGCCTTTGGTAGGGATTAGACCATAGTCGATTATGGAGGCATTCCCCTGGGGGCAAACCAAACACTAATCGACCGGCTTGTGTGGAGACTCGATCAACCTTCCAACCAATTCAATACTCTACTAAAACCACCCTCCTCCCATGTTCTCCGCGCTTATGGCAGGAAGAACGTGAGACTTAAAACGTAGTTACGCCCACGCTGATCCTAGCGCATCAGTGCTTGAGAATGCCCCGGGAGAGGCAAACTTACTTCGTCAATAGGGGTGAAGACTCCTCTGCTATATTAACCCCTTCCAGGGGCCAAATTTAGTATTATTTTTGTCCACAATCTGCCTGCTGCCATCAAAATTGCTACGCCAAAACCAAGAGAATTATACCGTCTCTTTTATTCTAATACAAATTCTATGTAGTTAGAGGGAGAAAGTGTCAATTCAACGTTCGTTTTGAATTATCTGTATTTGACCACAAATTTGTGGTACTTCCCAATGAGGCGTGTGTGACAGTTCGGCAACAAATTTGTGGTGGTTCCGTCTTAGAGGGTTTAACCTTCTTAAAAAAATTGATATACATATTTCTCTAGGAAAGACACTATTTGTCCATATATAGCTATGTCTGAATAACACAATATAATCGTGCTAATACATTTATTATAATAACTTATGTATTTTGAAATATATTATTGTATATGAGTATATATATATGACTCTGTATATATGTATATATTTGTATATTTATTTGTTAAATTAATTTGAGTATTTATGTATCTATTACCTTTTTCCTACACCGCCTGATTCAATTTTTTTATTTATTTAGGCTACCTGGAAGACATCGCTTTGAGCGATAAGGCCGCCTTTTGTATTGCCTAGAAAAAAAATGTAAAATGGTCTGTTTTGTAGTTTTATATTTTGGTGTGTAATCAGTTGTTACCCCTCTCTCTCTCTCTCTTTCTAATTTTCTTTGATAATTACAATTTAATCGACACTAAACAAAATATCATAAAGAAAAAAAATCTTCAAAGACATACATTAGTAGGATTTTTTTTAATTGGATATTATTTATTTAGGTTTATGGCTTGGCAGCTAGGCCTTTAAGCCAGATCTTATAGATTACAATATAGTTTCTTCATTTTCTTAAGCATATGTATAGCTCAGCTGTACATAGGCTTAAGCTAGCTAGCATAGCTGACAACTCAAAAGGCCACATTTGACTATACAGTTCACAGTTCTCACAAAAACACATAATTAATACTCAAAAACTATCAATATGCTACATCTATTGTTCATTTCAGAGTAATTTTACACATTTTTAGAAAATAAAACTGCACAGCACAACATCTCCTTTCAGTTCCCGCCAAAAACTCCCTTTTTTATTGGTCTATAATATATATATAATAATATCAGCCCATTAATGTCCCACTGCTGAGCTCGGGCCTCCCATTATAGGGGGAACAGACAGTATACCCGCCACGCTTGTCCAAGGCGGCTTGGCAGGTTTGACACATCGGTTATCTCGATGTGCAGGTTGCATCACGATGTTTTCCTTCACCGTTGTTAGCCATGTGCTAATTGTAATTGTAAAAATATGCACATTAGATCAGAAAACTGCCGAAGAGGTGCATGCGTTCCGGCCAGGATCGAACCCGCGCCCTCTGAGTCTGGGACGCGTGCGCTAGCCATTACGCTACCACGACTTTATTTTTATTGGTCTGCAGATTTGAATATAGATTATACACATGCTTTTTTATATATTGACTAAACAATTGCATAGCTTAACACTATAATCTGTTTATTCAAACACGGCATGCATAAAATAATTGATTATCTACGGACTATGTATGTATGATCTCTGAGTGGTAAAAACAAAATACAATTAGGTGTGGCAAAGTTAAGAGGATTTAAAGGAAGCCTTGAGTCGTTTCTTAATAGAAGGAGCAGAGTCGGTGAATATGTCGACTTTTGTACGTACATTTCATCAGTGCAGGAACGGGGAAAGAATACAATTTCCGGTAAAATTGCATAAAGGCGGAACCTGAAAATTACGCATTTTTTGTATTCACAGACTTTACATATGGTTTTCTATGGTACAATAACGACACTAAAATCATCGGTAAGCCATCATTTAGGCAAAAAATTAATAAACAATACAATTAATTACGAAATACGTGCATTATATCACTAGAAATAATGTTCAATTTTAGCGTGACGACTTACCTACTAATTATAATAAAAACACAGTTATTTTAATTTTGGGATTAGTCTGCAAATGTAACATATATGACATGATCAAAATAATTAATAATTATAAAATCAAATATTACGGCATTGCTAAAAAATCACGACGTTTTGTAATTTGTAAGTAAAACCTCAGATTAATAATATTGAGAGACAAAGTTTTTACCTCACTTTGTTAAATGTCAAGCAAAGGGACTAAATCCGTACAGCATGAATATCAATATTATTCAATCAAATTGAACATCTTTGAATGACATAAAAATACGGAATTTTAGATTTTTCACATTATTGTGATTAAGATCATTATTATATTTTTGTAGTTTGTATATATAATTACCGACAACATGCAATACTAATGTTAGACAAAAAATATATAGGTGTGAGGGGTGTTCGAAGGTTATGGCAAGGACAGTGGGTTAGGTTAGGTTATCTAAAGATCAAAGCTTACGAGCCGAGCGAGCGTAGCGAGCGTGCCGCGGCAAAAACAGGCGAGTGGCAGAACCGACTTTAACTTTTATTAAAATTATCAACGAATAAATGGAAACCAGTCGATCCTGCCACTCGCCGGCCGCTGCCGCGGCACGCTCGCTTCGCTCGCTCGGCTCGTGGGCTTTGGTCTAAAGATAACCTAACCTAACCCACTGTCCTTGTCACTGGTTATACCTTCGACCACCCCTTACACCTATACTTTGTTCTGCTTACATTGGTATTGCATGTAGTCGGTATTTATATATACAAACTAGAAAAATATATTAATTATCTTAGTTACAATAATGTGAAAAATCTAAATTTCCATACTTTCATGTCATTCAATGATCTTCAGATTGATTGAAAAATATTGATATAGATGCTGTATGAGAGTATGCCGCCATACCAACCTTGAATTGTGTTCCGGCATTAGGGACCAACTTCCAGTCTCCCTTAAGAGAGAAGCAGCGCATTGCTAGTTTGGTGTTACAAATGTCCATGGGCGGTGTTGACCGCTGCCAGCAAGTGGGCCGTCTGCCTGTCTGCAGGACTCCTTCAATAAAAAAATAAAAATGTAATCTGTATTAGGGATGTAATATGTAAATTGTGGGTAGTTTTGTATTTTACAAAGAAGTCGAATAAAGTCTTGTTACCGCTGCCGCTGGCACGAGGTTGGGATCAGTTGTAATGTACTACAAATAAAACAACGGCGGTGGTAACAAGACTGCTTATTCGACTTCTTTGTAAAATACAAAACTACCCACAATTTACATACTTTTACGAGCTACAGAACTCGAATTAAAATGCCGTTGGAATTACTATAGAATTTATTAGAACCGAACAAACACGTATAGCACAGGTACAAATATAACTGGACACAACCAGTGCAAACTGTACGATTTAATAACACGCGCAAAGTCCGTCACTATATAGCTTGTCGAGTGTACACACATCTTGCTAGCATCGTAATCATCGCTTGACTGCCGGGGTGAGGCATTCCTTTTATTCTTTACAAATATAATATGTCTCGACGCAAAACAATAATTTCCAAGAATTAGTTCGACACACCTGTCTAATGACTGCCATAAAAGATTACAATACACAATAGAATGTTTTTCTTAATTACAAATTGTAAACACAAAGTAAACAAAAGAAGTCCAAATTGCGGTTAGGTAATAAACTGTCCTTTATGGCAGGCAGGTGTGCATTTGCTTTTGTCGGCATGTAACAATACATTACAGGGGAGAATGTTGTATTTATGTATGTTACTTACGTGTATGTTTAAACATACACATAAGTAACATACATAAATATTAAATCCAACCAAATCTCACCGCCCCTGAAACTTTGTAAGCAGCCAACCTTGACTCAAAGTTTATACCATTCAAATCGGAACATGACAGAGGTGAATAGAATAATTCAAATCTTCTGCAACTTTCGTGTAGTCAAATGAAATTTCGCTCTGGTCTTTGAACATCCAAAACACAATTTCAGGAGGAGTTAGAAGCGAGAAGCGTTTTTTGTTTATAAGCTTTAATTATTTCAGGTGTAATACATGGAGATTGGATTTGTCCACAAATTCCAAGTCGCTCAACGGTCTATGGAGCGAGATATCTTGGGTGTTTCTCTTATGGATAAAATTAGAAATGAAGATGGGCCGGTCCCGTCTGCCGCAGGACTGATGGCCGATGGAGCAGACGAGTCCTGGAGTGGAGACCGCGTCTCGGTAAACGTAGTGTCGGACGCCCACCAGCCCGATGAACTGACGACCTGGGCAAGTTTGCCGACAAAAACGAAATCACACCTGCATACCTGTAAAAACACATTTTATTACCTTTCGGCATTTTGGACTTCTTTTGTTTACTTATTTATTGGCATATGTTTACTAATTATTCTAGAGAACAGGCCATTGTTTTATTGTATTCGTTTATGGCCGTTGCGGTCGACTCATTAGCCAGGTTTTTCGAATTTAAAGTACAAACTGATTCTAGGGAATTCGGTCCACGCGACCGGGCAGACATATTGCATCTGTGCAGTATAAAGCAATGCCTCGATTGAAGCAAGACGTGTGTACTACAATCGGAAATCTATTAAGTGACGGATTTTGCGCGTGTTATTGAATTACGACCTTCTGCATTACGTTTGGAATTGTTGTATTCGGTTATATTTGTACCTGTGTTATACGTGTTTGTATAGTTCTAATAAAAGGCATTTTAATTCGAGTCTCGCGACTCGTAACAATACAATTTTTTTTTTTTACTTTTTTATCCTATTTTTACCATCCATTACAAATATTTTTACTTCTTTATTAATTTCAAAAAGAAAATAATGAAAATATTACAAAAACGCAGTCATAAATTAGTATTAGTAGTAAAAATTTAAATTAATAATATAATTCTGTTGGTATTTTTAGGTTTTTTTGCAATCGGTACTCGACATAGTCAACTGCACATCTGGCATTCGTCTACTTGGCATAGTCGGATAGTAGTAGAGAACATAATTCTATATAGATAAATAAAATGGAAGTGTCTGTTTGTAATAACAAAATAACATGTTTCACTAAATGCATATGAAAGTATATACAATACTCACATCAAAAAAGATTTTTTTAAATTTGCATCTGTTTCTCTGGGTGTTCCGGCAAATCTCTGAAACTAATGGACCAATTTTGACGGGCCTTTCACTGCTACATAGCCGATGTTATAAGGAGCCACGTGGACGAAGTCGCGGGCACAGCTAGTTTACAATAAATATCCCTCACATCTTAAGACTTGTTCCAAGCACTATAACATCGTTTAGAGTATAGATTTAGAAGCCGAGAGTTGCTTCTTGTTAATTTCTCTTTGGATAAAGTAAATTAAAAACGAAGAGACGACTCTATATATTTCCTTTAGACTATTGTTCTTTGTAATTGAAATTCGTGTTTCTAAAGCTAAATCATGTAAAGGATTTCGCCATCTCGCTCTCGCATTCTCAGATTTTTGAAGATATGAATTGACATAATTTACTTCTTTTTTTTTATTGCAGGAGATCAGCAGACAGGCAGACGGCACACTTGATGGAAAGCGGTTACCATCGCCTATGGACATTTGCAACACCAAGTTGCTGCAAATGCGCTGCTGCTCTCTTAAGGGAAACTGGAACCTGGTCACTAATGCCGGAACACAACTCAAGGTTGTTATGGCAACATACTTTAGACCAGGGGTGGTAGCCATCCAGTTGGGCAAATGCCCTACCACTTCGCTGTGGGTTGTTAAGTCGCCTCTTCCTGCACGGATAGAAAACACACTTACACACACACGCACGCACGCACGCACCCACGCACGCACGCACACAAACACACACACCCATATACGCACTTACACAAATCTCAACAATGTCATCGTGTATGTTTCACAGAAAGATTTCATGTATATTATTACTATACAGAATGTATTTTTAACCGACTTCAAAAAGGAGGAGGTTCTCATTCAAGTGGGCCTTCAGGTCCAAGTCCTGAACTATTCTAAATATCGAAAAATACCTCAAGGCCGATTTTGACTAAGACTAAAGTGGTATCATAAAGTTTTTGAAAAATCAATTACCCTTGTCAGGAATCGAATGGGCTGATTTTGAAAAAGAAAACGACTTGTATTATTACACCAGATAGAGTAGCTTGTATGAATCAATTTCAATTAAAGAAGCCTAAACGGCAAAATTATAGCCGGTTGCTATATAGTACCGACCGCTTATTTGCCTTACTATCGGTTAAAATTTGTCACAACCTCCATACTAGTGATGTCTAAATTCAACCAATGGTATGGCAAGTTAGTGAATACTGAGATATAGGAACTGGCTATAAGAGGCAACGGCAGCGTGGCGGCTTTGTCAAGAACACACGAGCTAAGAGTACCTTTTTGCAGAAATAAGACAGAAGCAAAACAAGCAAACTAAAATAAATCGTGTACTAGCAGAAGGTGATGTCAGGAGCCTTAAGAACAGTAGAGCGTGTATGACAAGAGTGATGAATGTCAAAGAAGCAAGTGAGGTGTGTAAGAATAAGCCTGAATGGCGCTCTGTTGTCCGTGCCTACCCCGCAAGGGAACTGGCGTGAAGTTATGTATGTATGTAAAATAAAACTAAAATACACCGACAGCAAATAGATAAGGCCGTCCGCAAACATATAACCAAATTGTTAGTCCAATATTTTCGACAGCGTAAAATCCTTTTATTTCAGGTAGGGCCGGCCCTTCGATAAATCTAACCCTAGTAAAGTTTGCGGCCATAAACTGCGGGTCGAATGTACGCCGATATCGAGATTGCCTCCTCCAATATTCCGTTTGCTTATTCATTTTACGTTGTATCACCAGCGAAGCGAGTGGAATTATAATAATTCACGATAAGTGTATATGTGGCGAGCGTTATTTCATAGCTGTAAGCAATTCTCGCAAGAAAACATGCATTTACATTTCTCACATAGAAAATATATAGAATTTTGTATTTGAAAAATGTAAGTAACTGATATTTTCTTTCTTTTCTTCAATTCATGAAGTCTGGATGGTGACCACCCCTGGTGTAAAGTATGCTGGTGTAAAAATGCTGAAACAACATTACACACATACACACATATTGTATAACCTCAAATTAAGCAAGTTACGCTTGTACATACATACATACATACATAACTTCACGCCAGTTCCCTTGCGGGGTAGGCACGAACAACAGAGTGCCATTTAGGCTTTTTCTTACACACCTCACTTGCCTCTGACATTCATAACTCTTGTCATGCAAGCTCGTCTGTTCTTAAGGCTCCTGACAGCTTACGCTTGTGTTATGGATAATATACAAGGAACTACTCTGGGGCCGCTCCCAGACACCCAGACCATAGTAAATAAAGGAGAAAATACGTTTCCGAAATTTACTATACCAGGAATCGAACCCGGAGCCTCTGCGTTGCAGTGAGGTAGGCCGGCAAAGTCTTAGCCCGCTCAACCACAGAGGCCGTCAAACACAACAACATTCCTCTTCCAATAAGAAACTAAAGTATGTCGCCATAACAACCTTGTGTTGTGTTCCGGCATTAGTGACCAGGTTCCAATCTCCTTTAAGAGAGCAGCAGCGCATTTGTAGCACCTTTGGTGTTGCAAATGTCCATAGGCGATGGTAACCGCTTTCCATCAAGTGGGCCGTCTGCCTGTCTGTTGAATTCCTACAATAAAAAAAAATAAACTACAATAAAAAAAATCTTTTATTTTAATAATTGTAATCAGACTTAAAATCTTTTTTGACTATAATTAATTACCAATAAATAAAGACATTTAATTACACCGCCGGTCCAAAGTTTAATGATGAAAACGGTGAAAATTCATTTATTTGCTTAATCAAAGGCCAATCGCATTAATTTACTGGCAACGGAAAGAACTAAGTTTAGGACCATTCACGAATTATTGCTGAAGTTCTTTAATGTAATTAACCTCCGAGCGAAGTTACTATAAATTAATATTTAACCGTGTAGAAACATCAAGAATATAACTTCCTACGACAAAGCAACCAACAGCCAGGTGGTAGGGTATTTGCCCGTCTGGATAGCTACCACCTCCGGTCTACAGTATGTCACCATAACAACCTTAAGATGTGGGTATTAGTTGCCACGTACCAGTCTCCCTTAAGAGAGCAGCAGTGCATTTGTAGCACTTTAAGTGTTTTAGTGTTGTTAGTTTAACATTCTATGTCTGTTCTGTCAACAGGATCACAGAATTTGAATTTACCGGCCAAATTTTTCTCTTTCTTTTATCTCATATATATGCACCTGACATTTTATCAACTACTGTGACACTGACAAAATTAATGCTAATTGCGTTGAAGCCATAATCCTCCAAAAAAGAAGAAGAAGATTATATGTAATTATACACTTGTAGAATAGAATAGAATAGAATAGAATATACTTTATTGCACACAATGTTATAAAATAAATTCGTACACACAATCGTAATGATAAGTATAATGGGCGGTCTTATCGCTGGGAGCGATTTCTTCCAGACAACCTTTTGATGGACAGAAACTCGGTATGGAGGGGGGTAGGTATGCAATAGATATAATATACTAATATATATGTAAATATAAAGGAAAATGTTACTATTTTTTTTAATTTTTTTTTATCGCTGGAGTACAGCAGACAGGCAGACGGCCCACCTGATGGAAAGCGGTTACCGTCGCCTATAGACGTTTGCAACACCAGAGGTGTCACCAACGCGCTGCCGGCCTCGAAGAAATTTTATGACACCCTTTTTAAAAAATATTGATAATTTTTTTTTTTTAATCGGCAGACAAACACATACATTGTATATTATATATATATATATATATATATATATATATACATATATATATATATACATATATATATATATACACATATATATATATATACACATATATATATATATATATTATATAATTATATTGTAAACATACATCATTATCTAAATATACAAGTTGTATGTCTTCAAACAACACCATCCTAAGCATACAAACAGATAACACTATTGTTCAGATACAAATTTGAGATAGTGTTGTTTGACGAGGTCATTAAACGAATGCACAGACTTGGCTTCTTGGCTTGTAATAAAAAAATAAAAAAATTTAACAATAACAATTAAACATAGTTCGGAGCTTTGGTGCCTGACGGAGTGCACAAAGTTCTAATTAATCCATTCCTATTATTTATAGCCATAAATAAATAAATAAATCGGCAGACAAACACACACACTGTACATCCCCAAATTAAGCAAGTTACGCTTGTGTTATGGGTAATATGCAACGGACCACTCTGGGGCCGATCCCAGACACCCAGACCATAGTAAATAACGAAGAAAATACGTTTCCGAAATTTACTATACCAGGAATCGAACCCGGAGCCTCTGCGTTGCAGTGAGGTAAGCCGGCAAAGGCTTAGCTCGCTCAACCACAGAGGAAAAGTATATTACTAAAAAAAAATATTAGTCTTGAAATTACACAGCTACCTACCTACCTAGTTTCTAAATAAGTATACATTATAAAACTACGTTTTAACGGTTTTAAGCGCGGTAATTTTATTTGATTTTGGTTTTTCCGACGTTTCGGCCACTTTTCAGTGGCCGTGATCGCGGAAGACAAAGATGTCAAGTGTCAACGAGTATTGTTAAAGTTTTATTTAGCCTACCGCCAACTTATTAATTTTATTTTTAATTTTGTTTATGGTTATTATTTACTCTATGGGAGCCTAATCTAATTTACTACCGCTTCGCAACATGTTATGGCTTGAAGAGAAGAAGCGGCGCAAGAAACTCTTCAGCAAACATGCCTAGCTCTAATAATTTTATATAATATTGATTTTATATAAGAGTTTCTTGCGCCGCTTCTTCTCTTCAAGCCATAACATGTTGCGAAGCGGTAGTAAATTAGATTAGGCTCCCATAGAGTAAATAATAACCATAAACAAAATTAAAATTAACAAGTTGGCGGTAGGCTAAATAAAACTTTAACAATACTCGTTGACACTTGACATCTTTGTCTTCCGTGATCACGGCCACTGAAAAGTGGCCGAAACATCGGAAAAACCAAAATCAAATAAAATTACCGCGCTTAAAACCGTTAAAACGTAGTTTTATTATGTATACAAGTCGCGAAAACTTAAGAAAATATTATAAGTATACATTCTCAATAATCTCTCGGTAGCCACGGCATTAAAGACAGTAAAAATTCAAAACAGCGAGACCAAAAACGTCGAACCAACGGAACTGGGTCATAAATTCAATCGGTAAAGAGCTGTATGTAAAATATGCCCCAAGTTGGACGTATCCGGCTACAATGGTATGGCTCCTATTGTAATGCCGCCCGGCACCTCAATGCCTGTGACATATTTATCTGCTTTACCTAATCTATCTGCGTCTTAATAAAAATACACTTGCCATACAAAAAAATAAAAAAAACTTACATACGTACATAACTTCACGCCAGTTCCCTTGCGGGGTAGGCACGAACAACAGAGCGCCATTTAGGCTTATTCTGACACACCTCACTTGCTTCTTTGACATTCATAACTCTTGTCATGCACGCTCGTCTGTTCTTAAGGTTCCTGACAACACCTTCTGCTAGTACACGATCAATTTGATCATGGAAGGTGTGTCGTGGCCTTCCACGACTTCTGCATCCATCCACTTTTGCATTGTATATCTGTTTAGTCATTCTTTCATCATGCATTCTTTCCACATGCCCGAGCCACCGGAGCATTCCTTTCCTTACCTTCACCCCACACTCTCTTTCAGACCAACTCTCTTTCTTACTTCGGTATTACGAACGCGGTCCGCGAGCGTCACTCCGCAGATTTTGCGCAGTGCTCGCATCTCAACCGCGTTTACTCTACTTTCATGCTCTCTCTTCCATACCCAACTCTTGCTTCCATACTTATTTCTAAAGCTATTATTATTAATATATATTATCTAAAACATCTTAAAGTCGGTGTTTAGTAATTTTCAAAATACAGTAATTTTTATGTTTTACTTTGCACCGACTTAAATACTAATGATAATAGCTTTAGAAATAAGTTATTTTATACTTTTTAGTTTTTGAAGTCGGTTTTCATTTTATTTTATTTGTTACTTTTTAGTGTCTAGCTAGGTATGGGTAGACCTACGAAAGGTGCCGCGCTCCTTAAAAAAATCTAGGTCCAAAGAAACGGGAACAAAAAAATGTTCGTAAAATGAAAACTACTGGGCCAAACTATGTCAAATTTTTTCGGATCATAAATCTCGGAGTAATCCGTGAACATACATTAAAAAAACCCAATAAATTGAGAACCTCCTCATTTTTTTAAGTCGGTTAATAAGTTAGCAAATTTAATTATTTGCAATGCTTGTGATGGAATTCAATAATCCAAACTTATCAATTACAGAATAAGACAGAAAATATGTTATATATGTATGCCATGTATCCCATCTTTTTTTTTATTGCAGGAGTTCAGCAGACAGGCAGACGGCCCACTTGAAGGAAAGCGGTTGCCATCGCCTATGGACATTAGCAACAGCAAAGTTGCTACAAATGCGCTGCTGCTCTCTTAAGGGAAACTGGAATCTGGTCTCTAATGCCGGAACACAACTCAAGGTTGTTATGGCGACATACTTTAGACCAGGGGTGGTAGCCGTCCAGTCAGGCAAATGCCCTACCACCTGGCAAATGTTGTGCCGATCCCAAATAAGTAGAAGGTGAAAAAAAGCGAGAGAAAAAGACTTAATAACTCTTTAGAAAATTTACTAAATAAAATTATACTCAAATAATGTTGTGAATCCTGAGTTTGATAAACAATAGTGTCTGCGCATGAAGATAATAAAATAAGTCAGCGACAAACCGCGAGCCGTCCTTTATCTTTCTCTAGAAAAATACTTTTTAATCTCAAAATCTTTATGTCCCTTACAAAGGGAACGCGATAATTTAGACCCCTAAAGCTATGTACAGACTGCACAGCGTTTTAGTGAGTTATTGAATTTTTCTGTAGTTTCTTTCTACTACACACCATGATCAAATAACAGAAGTGTTAAAACGAGGTCAGGTAAACAGCATATCAAATAAACGTGCATGTATGAAGAGGTTAATGAAAGTAGATGAAGCGAAAGTTGTTTGTCAGGATCGTTGCAAGTGGAGATCTATAGTCTCTGCCTACCCCCATGGGAAAAAGGCGTGATAATATGTATGTTCTTTCTACTTCTTCTCCTTACTTAAATGGAGTTAGCTACTTTTTAACCGACTTCAAAAAAAGAAGGAGGTTCTCAATTCGTCGGGATCTTTTTTTTTGTTTTTTTTTATGTATGTTCACCGATTACTCCGAGATTTATGATCCGATTTGCGTGATTCTTTTTTTTTTCGACGCGGAATAGCTGCCATTTGGTTCTCTAAAAATTTGATATAATTTGACCCAGTAATTTTCATTTTACGAACATTTTTTTGTTTCCGTTTTTTGGGATCTATATTTTTTAAGGAGCGCGGCACCTTTCGTAGGTCTGTCTACCCATACATAGCTAGACACTAAAAAGTGACAAATAAAATAAAAAAACTTCGTTTAAAAAAACCGACTTCAAAAACTAAAAAGTATAAAATAACTTATTTCTAAAGCTATTATTATTAATATATATTATCTAAAACATCTTAAAGTCGGTGCTTAGTAATTTTCAAAATATAGTAATTTTTATGTTTTACTTTGCACCGACTTCAAGATGTTTTAGATAATATATATTAATAATAATAGCTTTAGAAATAAGTTATTTTATACTTTTTAGTTTTTGAAGTCGGTTTTTTTAAACGAAGTTTTTTTATTTTGAAGATATAATTTCACAGAATTTACTTACGAGCAATCTGTATTCCACGAATCTTAGCAACCTGGGGCTTTGTGGCGAAGCCTTAGGTGAGTAGTGACATCTCATACTCGACTTTAGGGGTGGAGGTGATAAATGACCTAACGCTGGAAGTAGCTTCGGTGAACCTGCAGGCTGCAGCTCACCTCGCCACCTCTTAGCCACACACATGTTGCCTCTCGCCAATCTTGTACAGCATTTTTTGGGGCCCATGCAGGAAGTGGCGAGTCACTGTCATTGCGACGGGTCGACACTATAGTACCCATAGTCCCAGATCCATAGTACCACTAGCAGTTGAACCCAATAGCCCTTTTGTTCTCATTTTCTTCAATAGTCCTACACTGGCCTGGGCTTGTCCTTAGGTGCATTTTTATATGGTGTAGACAGGGATAATCGCAGGTCGGTGTCACGCTACACTTAGATTAAATTTGTCTAAGGGGCCTCTACGTGTTGGCCTTCCCATGGCCTCCACTCAAGCCGTCCAAAAGTCCGGGCCATTTTTATGGTCCGTGATCTTCGAGGACATACAAATATTAGGAATGTTTTTCAGATAAACTTAATTTTGATTTCATACATTTCTATGTATAAAAATCAATTCTTACGAAAACAACTTCTTCGTATAAAATCTTGTCTGAATAATAATAAAATTACGTTTTTTTTAACGCGGTATCGTAATATCGCGGAAGACAAAGATGTCAAGTGTCAACGAGTATTGTTAAAGTTTTATCTAGCCTACCGCCAACTTGTTAATTTTAATTATTTAATTTTAATTTTGTTTATGGTTATTATTTACTCTATAGGAGCCTAATCTAATTTTTTTTTATTAATCACGGCCACTGAAAAGTGGCCGAAACGTCGGAAAAACCAAAATCACATAAAAATTACCGCGCTTAAAACCGTTAAAACGTAGTTTTATTATGTATACAAGTCGCTAAAACTTAAGAAAAAAAAAAGATCGTAATATTATTGTTACGAGTGTGGGACTCGAATTACAATGCCGTTGGAATTACTACAGTATTTATTGAACTATAAAAACACACACAGTTATATTTGTACCTGTGTTATACACACAGGTACAAATATAACTGGACGCAACCAGTACAAACTGCACGATTCAATAACACGCGCAAAGTCCGTCACTATATAGCTTGTCGAATGTACACACGTCTTGCTAGTATCGTAATCATCGCTTGACTTCCTCACCCCTCCGTTCGGGTATTCCTTTTATCCTGTACAAATACAATATGTCTCGACGCAAAACAATAATTTCCACGAATTAGTTCGACACACCTCTCTAATGACCGCCATAGAAGATTACAATACATAATAGAGTGTTTTTCTTAATTACAAATTTTAAACACAAAGTAAACAAAAGAAGTCCATATGCGGGAAGGTAATAAACTGTTCTTTATGGCAGGCAGGTGTGCAATTGCTTTTGTTGGCATGTAACATAATTGTTAAGATTACTTGATGCAAGATATATTGTATTTTTTTTATTGCGGGAGATCAGCAGACAGGCAGACGGCCCACTTGATGGAAAGCGGTTACCATCGCCTATGGACATTTGCAACACCAAAGTTGCTACAAATGCGCTGCTGTTCTCTTAAGGGAGACTGGAACCTGGTCACTAATGCCGGAACACAACACATGGTTGTTATGGCGACATACTTTAAACCAGGGGTGGTTGCCATCCTGTCGGGCAAATGCCCTACCACCTGGCTGTGGGATGTTTTTTCGCCTCTTACGACAGGCCGCCCGGCCGCAGGAAATTGTATTCTTTCTCCGTTCCTGCACGGATAGGTAATTAATTATTTTTATTGCAGACAAGCTGTGTTTCATAGTTTTGGAAATCTACCTGTTTGCCAGCTTCGCAATGAAAAAGTTAATTTCATTGATGTTTTATTGCAAAAGTTTGTCATGTTTTTCGCGCGAGTGTAGCCCAGCTCTAATGCTATGTCCACAAAGGTTACACAAGTGAATTGTTATCCTGGACTCGATCTCTTTGTGTTGTCACGCCGGGGACTGGAGTTATCAGGCTTCCAATGTACGAGGAGACTGCTTCTGCAAGGCTGAATTTATATTTTATACAAAAATATTTTCTATGACCCTTTTGCTCCACTTTATATCCGTGCAGGAAAATGAATACCTATATTTATTTCAAAATAGTATCCTACCGATTACTGTTTGAAAGTCATGAGTCCACTACTGCTTCCAAAGTAATTTGAGTTACTGTTTAAAGAGAAGAAGCAGCGCAACTAACTCCCGGAACAGAAAACAGGAATAAAGAAGAGGCGACTTAACAACCCACAGCTAGGTGGTAGGGCATTTGCCCGACTGGATGACTACCACCCCTGGTCTAAAGTATGTCGCCATAACAACCTTGAGTTGTGTTCCGGCATTAGTGACCAGGTTCCAATTTCCCTTAAGAGAGCAGCAGCGCATTTGTAGCACCTTTGCTGTTGCAAATGTCCATAGGCGATGGTAACCGCTTTCCATCAAGTGGATCGTCTGCATGTCTGCTGATCTCCTGCAATAAAAAAAAAACAGGTGGTAGGGTATTTGTCCGTCTGGATGGCTACCACCCCAGGTCTAAAGTATGTCGCCATAACAACCTTGAGTTGAGTTCCGGCATTAGTGACCAGGTTCCACAGCGCATTTGCAGCACCTTTGGTGTTGCAAATTTCTATAAGAGATGATAACCGTTTTCCATCAAGTGGGCCGTCTGCCTGTCTGCTGAGCTCATGCTGTAATAAACCAAATTGTGTGTGTTTGCAGTTCACACGCAGTAGAAGTGAAACGAAGTGTGACAAGGCGTGGAAGGGATTCTAAATTTCATGACGTCACATTTCATACATTATACCGTTGTAATATTATATATTTATAACTTATAACAGGAAATTTGAAGCATTAACAAAAACCTCCAAAACATTTCCCATTGTTTAAATTATTAAATACTAGCTGATGCCCGCAACTTCGTCCGCGTGGTGCGGTTTTTTTAACTATCCCATGGGAACTCTTTAATTTTTCGGGATCAAAAGTATCCTATATATTGACCAGGGATATAAGCTACCACCATACAAAATTTCATTTAAATCGGTCCAGTCGTTTCGGAGATTGGCCGGCACAAACTGACAGGCAAACAGAGAATCAAAAATTTTGAAAAAAATCTAAATTAGCTGTATTTCATTCCTTACGTCCCCCTGACTCGGTTTTCAGCATTTTTTTTCATTGTACAGAAATTCGACCTCTACAGTTTTATTATACATACATACATACATAACTTCACGCCAGTTCCCTTGCGGGGTAGGCACGAACAACAGAGCGCCATTTAGACTTATTCTTACACACCTCAATTGCTTCTTTGACATTCATAACTCTTGTCATGCACGCTCATCACCTTCTGCTAGTACACGATCAATTTGATCATGGAAGGTGTGTCGTGGCCTTCCACGACTTCTGCATCCATCCACTTTTGCATTGTATATCTGTTTAGTCATTCTTTCCACATGCCCGAACCACCGGAGCATTCCTTTCCTTACCTTCACCCCGACACTCTCTTTCAGACCAACTCTCTTTGTTACTTCGGTATTACGAACGCAGCTAGTATTTAATAATTTTATTATATATATATATGTAGATAATTTATTATATATCATTCTCTCGCAGGTTTAGTCCTATAGATTTATGTGTTTATCTCTGTTCAGTGTCACTTTTTCGTTTCATCGAGTTTCAAATTATAACAATTCTAAAAAAGTTTCACTTAAAAAAATGCGCAATGATATTTTAGATATGCAATTTTTATTTAAACTATTTAAAGAAATGATTGTCTGTCTCGATCTGCTTAATAGCTTTGGTTTTAAAGTATCAGCTAGATGCCCTCGAAAGCCTATTACACCTTTCTGTTCGCCTTGACGTTGCAGCGTCCTTGGCGTCAACTCTCCCATACCTAGACTATGTAACTAATAAACCTTTATAGTGATATTACTGACCAAACGCCACGAGAGGTCTAGAGTATGCTGCCATAACAAGAACAACAAGTTGTGCTCTAGCAGTCCTTTCCAGTCTCCCAGTTGAGGTCAGCAGCACATTAGTAGCACCTTTGGTATTTTCTTAAGTTTTCGGGACTTGTATACATAATAAAACTACGTTTTAACGGTTTTAAGCGCGGTAATTTTATTTGATTTTGGTTTTTCCGACGTTTCGGCCACTGTGAACACACGCTGGATAAACCCAACCACTACATCAGATTCGATAATCCAGAAATCCTCGCGAAAGAGAATCGTTTCATACCTAGAATGATGCGTGAGGCTATTGAAATCAAAAAACACCCAAATTTCAATAGAGAAGATGGTTGGCAAGTATGGTATCCAATCATCAAAACTATTAAGACCCACACCCAGCAATAACCAGCTGCCAGACCTCAAGACACTGTGAGATCTTTCTGCGTACAACGGAACACAAACCAACTTGACTGATAATTACTTTTATTTTTCCTTCCACCCATTTTAATATTAAAATTATTAGAGCTAGGCATGTTTGCTGAAGAGTTTCTTGCGCCGCTTCTTCTCTTCAAGCCATAACATGTTGTGAAGCGGTAATAAATTAGATTAGGCACCCATAGAGTAAATAATAACCATAAACAAAATTAAAATTAACAAGTTGACGGTAGGCTAAATAAAACTTTAACAATACTCGTTGACACTTGACATCTTTGTCTTCCGTGATCACGGCCACTGGAAAGTGGCCGAAACGTCGGAAAAACCAAAACCAAATAAAATTACCGCGATTAAAACCGTTAAAACGTAGTTTTATTAAGCACCTTTGTAAGTTATGTATGTATGTAAATTCGATGAAAAAGCCAGATATGTGGAAAAAAATCTTGGATTTTGCACCACGCTAATGCGCCTTCGCACAAGGCTAATATTGTGACCAAAACCTCAACAAATACTACCGAGCAACCTTATTTACCAGATATGGCTCCAGTCGACTTCTTTCTTTTTCCTAAACTCAAATTACCCCTTCGCGGCACTCATATACATTCCGTACAAGACATAAAGGACTATTCGCTACGAGAACTAAACTCAATTCCGGAAAAAGCGTTTAAAAAATGTTTTGATGATTGGATTATTCTTTGGCGTGTAAGTGTATCGTTTCTAAAAAAGCATACTTTGAAGGTGGTAAAATAAATTTGAATGAATAGCTCTAACATTTTGTGTGTTATTATCTTCTCCCGGTACATTTAACTTAGGTTCCAGTGACCCTTAAGAGAGCAGCAGCGCATTTGTAGCACCTTTGGTGTTACAAGTCCATAGCCGATGGTCACCGCTTTCCATCAGCTGGACCGTCTGCCTGTCTACTGCAATAATAAAATAGATTAAATTCGATGGAAGATTTTGCGCAAAACTAAATCAGTCCAACTTTTCGTATTGTGGTACGAATTTTAAATACGAACCCGACCGCCATTGAAAGTTTTTCAGCGTTTATTTGTCTATCTCTGTTGTAAAGGACCTTAGTTCGTTTACACACATTCGACTAATCAGTCCAAAATTAGAAATATTTTTTATATCTAGTTCATATCGATGATTAAGAATCCTACCAACTTTTCATTCACAGACTCATTAATATTACATACATACATACATACATAACTTCACGCCAGTTCCCTTGCGGGGTAGGCACGAATAACAGAGTGCCATTTAGGCTTATTCTTACACACCTCACTTTCCTCTTTGACATTCATAACTCTTGTCATGCAAGCTCGTCTGTTCTTAAGGCTCCTGACATCACCTCATTAATATTGATTGTTAAAATTAAACTTGCAAGCAGTATTCACTCCCACGTGGAACAGAAGGGGATGGTTATAGTAAGTATATACCGCCTTAACATTGTACTAGCTTAAGTACAGAATAATACCATTGCGGGTGCGATGCGATGGCTGAGAGAAGGTATAGCGATGTCGAAGAAGAAGTAATGCGTGCAAAATTTCAGCTCAATCGGAAATCAAAAAGTTGGTCAAATTTAACTTGTAAGATTCCATCCGAACTTACATACATACGTACATTCATTGCAAGTTATATAAAAGCTTGTAATAAAAACAACCCTTTACCTTGGTTTGCTGTTTAACATTCCTTCACAGAAAGTAATCTTTACAAACTATACTATAATTTGGTATAATAATACGGAATGTATTTATTTTCTCAAAATCAGCCAATTCGATTCCTGACAAGGGTAATTGATTTTTCAAAAATCTAAATATACCACTATAATTTTCGTCAAGATCGGACGGAGTGTTTTTCGCTGTTTAGCATCGTTGTTTAGGATTTGGCCCTGAAGGTACACTTGAAAAATTACATACATACATACATAACTTCACGCCAGTTCCCTTGCGGGGTAGGCACGAACAACAGAGCGCCATTCAGGCTTATTCTTACACACCTCACTTGCTTCTTTGACATTCACAACTCTTGTCATGCACGCTCGTCTGTTCTTAAGGCTCCTCACATCACCTTCTGCTAGTACACGATCAATTGGATCATAGAAGGTGTGTCGTGGCCTTCCACGACTTCTGCATCCATCCACTTTTGCACTGTATATCTGTTTAGTCATTCTGTCATTCATTTTTCACTTGAAAAATTCAGCTCTATATATAGTCCAGACCGGGCTGTCCGAAGTTAATTAAGTTTGAACTGCGATTGAGACGTCAGTATGTATGTTCGGAACGAAATTCTTGCATAGACTAGACTTTGCGCGTTTTATGTTATTGCGATTTTTTTGATTTACGATGTAGATTTGAATATTCGTGCGATTTTTAATCGCAAACGTGCGCACAGCCGCTATCTGCCGCCGTCGGCTGCCAGAATGCGATACCACTCGATCGCTATTCAAACAAATACGCTGAGCCGTCTTTTGTTTCTTTCATTTGCACGGAAAAGCTTTTTTGCGGAAAACTAGGTTACTTATATACTATTGACTTTCTGTCAGATGCAGGTCCGTGAATCAAAACTTTTCTTATTTAATAGAATCAATAACAGATGTTGTTTAAAGTTTAATCTGAACTGATCTATTTTTTTGTAAGTAGGTATATTGATTTATTTGAGTATTTAATTTTTTACATGAATTTTGATATTATATTCCTTAATTTGGGGAATATTGTGAATAGAGCGTTAGGTAAACTTCTGGGTGCTAAGAACCTCAGCCAGAAGGCCCAGCTTGCCATACACAACGCGGTGCTGGTACCTACGCTCACGTATGGAAGAGAGAGCATGAAAGTAGAGTAAACGCGGTCGAGATGCGAGCACTGCGCAAAATCTGCGGAGTGACGCTCGCGGACCGCGTTCGTAATACTGAAGTAAGAAAGAGAGTTGGTCTGAAAGAGTGTGTCGGGGTGAAGGTAAGGAAAGGAATGCTCCGGTGGTTCGGGCATGCGGAAAGAATGCATGATGAAAGAATGACTAAACAGATATACAATGCAAAAGTGGATGGATGCAGAAGTCGTGGAAGGCCACGACTCACCTTTCATGATCAAATTGATCGTGTACTAGCAGAAAGTGATGTCAGGAGCCTTAAGAACAGACGAGCGTGCATGACAAGAGCTATGAATGTCAAAGAAGCAAGTGAGGTGTGTAAGAATAAGCCTGAATGGCGCTCTGTTGTTCGTGCCTACCCCGCAAAGGAACTGGCGTGAAGTTATGTATGTATGTATATATGTACTTTTGAAGTCGGTTTCTTTTTGTTAGAAAACTTTTTTAAATTGATATCAACCCTCGCAGTTTTGTTGCGGCAAAAACCTTTAATCCGCTCACGTGTTTCCATTTAAAGCTGTCACTGATAAGTATTTTAATGCGCAGTGTTGTCGGCCGCTCTATTGTGTGGTGTGTTGCCCCGTCATGTTGTGTTATGTTTGTCGACATACAACCGGTGGCTTTCAACTTTTAATAAAATGTCAGCAAGCAATTAGCGTCTGAAAAATTTATGACTTAATTTAAATGCAATAGCAATTTGAGTTTTGACTGCTTTCGGAGAACCTGGAAGGAAAATCTTTTTTTATTTTTTATTGCGTGAGTTCAGCAGACAGGCAGACGGCCCACTTGCTGAAAAGCGGTTACCATCGCCTATGGACATTTGCAACGCCGAAGGTGCTACAAATGCGCATCTGCTCTCTTAAGGGAGACTAGAATCTCGTCACTAATGCCGGAACACAACTGAAGGTTGTTATGGCGGCATACTCTAGACCAGGAGTGGTAGCCATCCAGTCGGGGAAATGCCCTACCACCTGGCTATGGGTTGTTTAGTCGCCTCGATAGAAGGTCTATGGGCCCTATTAGACTATCATAGAAATATGATCATAGAAATACGAGTCATTCTCGCGTGGGACACTGTGGACGTAGGGACGATGGTAATATCGTGTGATCGATATCTTCTAGTAAAACTCCAAATAAAAATATTAAAATGACCCGAATATATTTTTCACCAATTGACATTACATTTTCACAATCTTTTCTCTACATAAAGTCAAAAATGACCATAAATACAGCAAAGAGTTTGTATAGTTCTATCCGTGCAGGAACGGAGAAAAAATACAATTTCCTGCGGCCGGGCGGCCTGTTGTAAGAGGCGACTAAACAACCCACAGCCAGGTGGTAAGGCATTTGCCCGACTGGATGGCTACCACCCCTGGTCTAGAGCATGCCGCCATAACAACTTTGACTTGTGTTCCGGCATTAGTGACTAGGTTCCAGACTCACTTAAGAGAGCAGCAGCGCATTTGTAGCACCTTTGGTGTTGCAAATGTCCATAGGCGATGGTAACCGCTTTCCATCCACTGGGCCGTCCGCCTGTCTGCTTAACTCCTGCAATAAAAAAAATACAGAATTTAGTATAAGAGGTTGGAGCGAGCTGCTATGTAAATTTTAAATTTTAAAATTATATTCACGCTTAACGCTCTAAAGGTCTACCGTGACGTCGCCAAAAGTTTGGTTGATGTCACACGCGATCAGAAGGCTGGCGTCTATTTCGCTCAAAGATTAAGCATTGCTATACAACGTGGCAACGCCGCCAGCCTTCTGGAACGTTCCCAGCAAGTGACAGTGGTTTGGGACCAATAACTTATCTTTAGATATTTTCCCCTTTTTTATTTAGTTTTAGTTTTTATATTGTATAGTTTGTAGTTTATAGTAGTACACGATCAATTTGATCATGGAAGGTGTGTCGTGGCCTTCCACGACTTCTGCATCCATCCACTTTTGCATTGTATATCTGTTTAGTCATTCTTTCATCATGCATTCTTTCCACATGCCCGAACCACCGGAGCATTCCTTTCCTTACCTTCACCCCGACACTCTCTTTCAGACCAACTCTCTTTCTTACTTCGGTATTACGAACGCGGTCCGCGAGCGTCACTCCGCAGATTTTGCGCAGTGCTCGCATCTCAACCGCGTTTACTCTACTTTCATGCTCTCTCTTCCATACCCAAATCTGGCTTCCATACGTGAGCGTAGGTACCAGCACCGCGTTGTGTATGGCGAGCTGGGCCTTCTGGCTGAGGTTCTTAGCGCCAAGAAGTTTACCTAACGCTCCATTCAAACTATTCCCCAAATTCGCTCTTCTTTCTATATCAGTGGTGTACCTTCCATCACTGCTAAAAGCTAAGAACAGACGAGTGTGCATGACAAGAGTTTTGAATGTCAAAGAAGCAAGTGAGGTGTGTAAGAATGGGCCTAAATGGCGCTCTGTTGTTCGTGCCTACCCCGCAAGGGAACTGGCGTGAAGTTATGTATGTATGTAGTTTATTTTTAAGTTTATATTTATTTGCATAACAATTAGTTGATTCAGTTTCACTAATGTAATTAATTAAAAACATATAAAAGCAAATTATATTTTATTTCTTATATAATTGTAATTTACGGCCTCTATTTGACGGCCTCTGTGGTTGAGCGGGCTAAGCCTTTGCCGGCGTACCTCACTGCAACGCAGAGGTTCGGGTTCGATTCCTGGTATAGTAAATTTCGGAAACGTATTTTCTCCGTTATTTACTATGGTCTGGGTGTCTGGGATCGGCCCCAGAGTAGTCCGTTGTATATTACCCATAACACAAGCGTAACTTGCTTAATTTGGGGACATACAATGTGTGTGTGTCTGCCTATTATTATCTATGATTAGTATTAGCGCATTCAGCACCTATAAGAACTAACTAAAGTCTTTATTGATCAAATCAACGTTATTCATAAAGTGAAATGCAAACATACATGTATAGCAAAAGATTTCAAGACGTCGCGTAATAAAACAGTAAAAAGTACTTGCGGCACTAAAAATCCAATACTACCCATTCACTTTGTAGGAAATGAAAGGAAATACACAACTATCGAAGCAAGAAATGGTGGAAAAACATAAATGTGGGCGTACCAAAATCGCGTTACCTCAGAAATTTGTCGTAAAAACGTGTTTTACGAGGCCTCGCGGAATATCGTAACCATTTGTTTACGAATTAGAATTAAGTTTAAGCGAGTCGCTGTGAGATTTGATCGATTACTTTGACTTGACTAAATAGATATATAATGCAAAAGTGGATGGATGCAGAAGTCGTGGAAGGCCACGACACACCTTCCATGATCAAATTGATCGTGTAGTAGCAGAAGGTGATATCAAGAGCCTTAAGAACAGATGAACGTGCATGACAAGAGTTATGAATGTCAAAGAAGCAAGTGAGGTGTGTTAGAATAAGCATAAATGGCGCTCTGTTGCTCGTGCCTACCCCGCAAGGGAACTGGCGTCAAGTTATGTATGTATGTATTTGACGTTATGGGTGGGATTAAATGTTTTTGTTTATTGGAATAGACTTTATGTTGTTGGTCCGAAGAGCTCACAACTTTACCGGGAAGCAACTTGCTCGAGCCAGTTCCTTAGGGAGCTTTACCTCAACTCGACTGTTGCTATGAAAGGGGGATGAATATAAAGATGCCGACTAGAGGGCGACAAATGTACTAATTGAGAACGGGCAACGGGTAATATAAAGATCCCGGCGGACCGGGGTCGACGTTTCGCGGCGTCCTACGCTATCTTACTGCCGTTTCGCGACGTGTTATGACTGGGAGAGAAGAAACGGCGAAAGAAACTTCCCAGCAACACGCCTAGTCTTTCCTGTGGGGGGCTATGTCTCCTGGCGTCCCTCGCGGAGATGTGGAGAGATCGTGATTGGTGGCGGCTGAAACGCCTATTACTAACGCGTACTATATATCTAATTACATAAAAAGCTGTAAAAACATAAAATATACATCTGAAATCGACACAGACGTTTAAATTTAATATATTAACAAAACAATATGTCATGTCAGAAGTCGTAGCACGTCGCGATCCCCGCTGGCCCAGAGGGCCACAATTCTGACCAGAGTTCACCCGAGTGCAGTGCACGATAGGGCGTCCCCCGCAGGCGACGCTCACCGATGCGCCCCCGTCGGTGTGGATTCTCGCGCATGCGGCGAAGGGGGCCGCCACCCTTCACGCAGCGCCAAACCTGGCGGGTCGAGAGGAGCAGAGTGCCGTATAGGCACGTGGAATGTGAGAGGTGGAATGAAAGATAAGATGGACGAAATGATTGATATAATGAATGAGAGAAGCCTGGATGCCTTATGTCTGACAGAGACAAAGCGGAAGGGGTGCGACGTCGATGACCTCCCCGGTGGCATGCTTGCTCTGTGGTCCGGCGTGGACCTGGACGAGCGTGCGAGTGGGGGGGTAGGCGTCTTACTCTCATCCCGCTTTGTGTCTGGAGTAAAAGCTTATTGTCTGGTGAACCCGAGACTTCTCTGGGTCCGCCTAAAACTGGGGATCACGCGAGTTTTTCTGGTCGCAGCTTATGCTCCCGTAAGCTCAGCGGATCCCCAAGAACTCGAGAAGTTTTGGGAGTCTGTGAGAGAAATTCTGGATCTGGCTGAAGGGAACGAAAGACTAATTATGTGTGGTGATCTTAATGGCTGGGTGGGGACCAAACGAGACGGCCTTGAGGCTGTCCTTGGACCCTATGGTGACAAGAGAGTGAACGATGCTGGTAGGCCAATCATAGACGTATGCATGGAAAGAAACTTGCTTGTGTCGAACACCCTATTCCATCATAAGGATATTCACACGTATACATGGAGAATGAATGATCAGAAAAGTATGATTGATCTGATTTTAATTGATAGTCGCCTCCGAAACACAATAATGGATACAAGAGCCTACAGAGGCCCCACTCTTGAAACGGACCACTACCTGGTGATAAGCCGGTTTGTGGGCCTTTTCAAGAAGTGGAGGCACTGGCGAGTGCGTACCAATTTCGGGGAGCTTGAAAGAATAAAGTGTGAAAAATTAGAAGATGTTAGTGTAAGGAGTATGTATGCGCGCCTAGTCGAAGAAAGGCTTGCAAAAGCGGACTTCTCCGACTTAGATGTGGATAATGACTGGGATAGTATGAAAGAAAGTATAGTGGAAAGCGCAAAAGAAGCATGTGGATGCGCGAAGAGGCACATAACAACGAAAGGTGATGAATGGTGGGACGCGGATGTTAAATCCAGCGTAGAGAGAAAGAGAAAAGCCTGGCTGGATTATGTTGCTTCCTTGCAACAGAATGACAGTATGAAAGAGATGAAGAAAGAAATTTATCGCCTCTGCAAGAATGAAACCAAAGCTTTAGTGAAAGAGAAGCGTGAAAGAATAAAATTGAAAGAAGAAGAGAAGCTGACGGAGAACTTCGAGGCGAATACTAAACTCTTTTGGAGAGAGGTTAAGAAGTCTCGGGGTTGTTCGTCAGCTTCCAGAATGGAAAGAATAAAATCTAAAGCAGGGGACGTTCTTGCTAACCCACAAGAGGTATTAGCGCGATGGAGTGAATATTTTAGAGAAATGTATGATAATATCCCGGATGCTGGCACCACGACTGAGTCTGTGACCGACTCCGAGGAGTCAGCATCCGAGATCACTTTGGAAGAGATCGAATGGTCGATAAGAAGTCTGAAAAATGGAAAGGCAGTAGGAATCGATAGTGTGTCTGCTGAGATGATCAAATATGGTGGAACCTGCGTCCGGGACGCTTTCCTGTCCTTATGCAACTTGTGCTGGAGGACGGGAAAGGTTCCCAAGGACTGGAGGCGCGCTGTCATCGTGCCCTTGTATAAAGGCAAGGGGTCACGTATGGAGTGCGCCAGCTACAGGGCCATCAGTTTGATCAGCACAGCATCTAAAGTGTATGCGAAGATTATTGAAAAGAGAATGAGAGTTGTATCCGATGGATTACTGTGGGATGCACAAGGTGGTTTCAGAAATGGAAGGGGATGTATGGATCAAGTTTTCTCTCTCCGCAATATCGTAGAGAAGCAGCTGGCTATGGGCCGGAAGGTTTTCTGCGGTTTTGTGGATCTAGAGAAAGCATTTGACAGGGTTGTGCGGAAGGACCTCTGGGACATATTGCCCGGATATGGGATTAATGGCCAATTGATGCGTGCTGTGCAGTCCACTTACGAGGGCTGTATGGCATGCGTGCGAGTGGAAGGCAGCCTGTCGCCCTGGTTTGACGTCAATATTGGCGTCCGCCAGGGCTGCGTGCTGTCGGCTTTGCTGTTCATCCTATATCTGGACGATTGTCTCCAGAGAATAAGATTGATGGATGTTGGGGTACGGATGAGTGATCTAGTTGTAAGCACCTTGCTTTATGCGGATGATGCCGTGCTTTTAGCCGAATCGCCATCAGAACTGCAAACACTAGTCACAATGATGAAAGATGACTGTCAGGCGAGAGGCTTACATTTGAATGCGAAGAAAACAAAGGTTATGGTGTTTGAAAGAGAAGAAACCAGAACGAATGCAAGGATAATGGTCGATGATGTTATACTTAAGAATAAGCCTAAATGGCACTCTGTTGTTCGTGCCTACCCCGCAAGGGAACTGGCGTGAAGTTATGTATGTATGTATGTAATAATTTATTGTGAGTGTGGATTGTCATACGTTGGGCAAACAAAGAGGAGCATAAAAACACGAGTAAAAGAACACATTGCTGACATGAAACACACAAGGTCTACGAAGTCTGCGATCAGTGAACACACGCTGGATAAACCCAACCACTACATCAGATTCGATAACCCACAAATCATCGCGAAAGAGAAACGTTTCATACCTAGAATGATGCGTGAGGCTATTGAAATCAAAAAACACCCAAATTTCAATGGAGAAGATGGTTGGCAAGTACCACCTGTTTCGGATCCAATCATCAAAACTATTAAGACCCAAACCCAGCAAAAACCAGCTGCCAGACCTCAAAACACTGTGAGCTTATTTCTGCGTACAACAGAACACATACCAACTTGACTGACAATTACTTTTATCTTTCCTTCCACCCATTTTAATATTATATAAAATTATTAGAGCAAGGCATGTTTGCTGAAGAGTTTCTTGCGCTGCTTCTTCTCTTCAAGCCACAACATGTTGCTAAGCGGTAGTAAATTAGATTAGGCTCCCATAGAGTAAATAATAACCATAAACAAAATTAAAACTAAATAATTAAAATTAACAACTTGGCGGTAGGCTAAATAAAACTTTAACAATACTCGTTGACACTTGACATCTTTGTCTTCCGTGATCACGGCCACTGAAAAGTGGCCGAAACGTCGGAAAAACCAAAATCAAATAAAATTACCGCGCTTAAAACCGTTAAAACATAGTTTTATTAGTGTGTATGTCTAGTGTTTAATTTAGTAAATATTATTATGAGTTGCAAGACTTGAATTAAAATGCCGTTAGAATTACTATAGAATTTATTAGAACTATACAAACATGTATAACACAGGTACAAATATAACTGAACACAACCAATGCAACCTACGCACCTCCGGCGTGGTATGCGCTGTGTTCGGTTACCAATAAGAAGCTGCTGCAGAGTCAGCAGAACATCGCCTTGCGGATGTGCACGGGTGCGGGTTGGTTCGTAAGGAACGACGTGATCGCCCGCGACTTCAGCATTCCCAGTGTCGAGGAATTCGTGGCGATGTCGGCGCGTCGGATGTTCGACCACGCCGACAACGGCCGCCACACACACCACCACGGGATTGCTCCCCTGCACGCGCGACCACCTGATCACGAGTCACAAAGATGGCTACCGACCCCCCGTGATCAGGGCGATGTTTGAGAGGTCGCAATAATCTCCGCCAATCCGATGAAAGGCCACCAGACGCCGCAGATGGCCACCTAAAGCCCGAGATGGCCATCGAAAGACGCAGACTGGCCAACCATGCCGCAGACGGAGCCAACGCGAAGCCCGTGATGGCCGCCGAAAGCCACTGATTGGCCGACACGAGCCAGCCGACACCCCCCTATGTGTCTGGCGGCTCCCGTACCCCGTTACCGGGGGGTAGTTGCCCCCCGCGAATAGACCGGGGCAAAGAGCTACAGCTCGAGGCCCCTTTACCGGCTCTGCCACATCAAGGCAGAGACGATGACTCTCTTAGGTAACCAATGCAAACGTAAAGCACGATTCAATAACACGCGCAAAGTCCGTCACTAACGTCTTGCTTCGCTTGTGGCCATCGCTAGACTGCCGATCTCTCCATTGGGCCCTTGCTTTACACTGCACAGATACAATATGTCTGCCCGAACGCGTGGATCGAATTGCTTAGAATCAAACACACCTGACTAATAACAGAATCTTAATAAAGTTCAAACTTATAATTTATTAATTATGGTCGAATTCCGACCACTGAGCGACCGCTAGTTTATGGAAATATATATAATTTGGAGATAAAGATGATATAAAGAGCTTGAGATAGTTGTTGAAATTGGAAGGAACGCGGTGACTGTAAAGGGAGCTTGGACGTCACCGCGCTAGGTTGGGCCCATTTCTTATGTCTTGGTTATATATCGACGTGTGTTGCTATCAAATGATTGAATAGTTATTCTTTCTATTGTTTCTGTGGCATTATGGCGTATATGTGCATTTATTATGCGAAGGTTCAGTGACAATTACAAGAGGATTAAATGTATAATTTAGAGCCTGTTGTATTATATGAAAGAATGACTAAACAGATATACAATGCAAAAGTGGATGGATGCAGAAGTCGTGGAAGGCCACGACACACCTTCCATGATCAAATTGATCGTCTACTAGCTGAAGGTGATGTCAGGAGCCTTAAGAACAGACGAGCTTGCATGACAAGAGTTATGAATGTCAAAGAGGCAAGTGAGGTGTGTAAGAATAAGCCTAAATGGCACTCTGTTGTTCGTGCCTACCCCGCAAGGGAACTGACGTGAAGTTATGTATGTATGTATGTATGTATTATATGTGAAAACTTTAGAATTTATTGTAACATACATACATAACTTCACGCCAGTTCCCTTGCGGGGTAGGTACGCACAACAGAGCGCCATTCAGGCTTATTCTTACACACCTCACTTGCATCTTTGACATTCATAACTCTTGTCATGCACACTCGTCGGTTCTTAAGGCTCCTGACATCACCTTCTGCTAGCACACGATCAATTTGATCATGGAAGGTGTGTCGTGGCCATCCACGACTTCTGCATCCATCCATTTTTGCATTGTATATCTGTTTAGTCATTCTTTCATCATGCATTCTTTCCACATGCCCGAACCACCGGAGCATTCCTTTCCTTACCTTCACCCCGACTTCAAAAGTAACTAGAAAATATGAAATAAATATTTTTTATATTTACTACCTTTTCAAAAATGTTATTTTTCTTTGTTGCAGGAGTTCAGCAGACAGGCAGATGGCCCACTTAATGGAAAGCGGTTACCATCGCCTATGGACATTTGTAACACCAAAGGTGCTACAAATGCGCTGCTGCTCTCTTAAGGGTCACTGGAACCTAAGTTAAATGTACCGGGAGAAGATCAATAATACACATAATGTTAGCAACTCATTCAAATTTATTTTACCACCTTCAGAGTATGCTCCTTCAGAAACGATACACTTACGCCAAAGAATAATCCAATCATCAAAACATTTTTTAAATGCTTTTTCCGGAATTGAGTTTAGTTCTCGTAGCGAATAGTCCTTTATGTCTTCTACGGAATGAATATGAGTGCCGCGAAGGGGTAATTTGAGTTTAGAAAAAAGAAAGAAGTCGACTGGAGCCATATCTGGTGAATAAGGTGATATTTGTTAAGTTTTTGGTCACAATATTAGCCTTGTGCGAAGGCGCATTAGCGTGGTGCAAAATCCAAGATTTTTTTTTCCACATATCTGGCTTTTTCATCGAATTTACATACATACATAACTTCACGCCAGTTCCCTTGCGGGGTAGGCACTAACAACAGAGCGCCATTAAAGGCTTATTCTTACACACCTCACTTGCATCTTTGACATTCATAACTCTTTTCATGCACGCTCGTCTGTTCTTAAGGCTCCTGACATCACCTTCTGCTAGTACGCGATTTGTTTTTTTTATTTTTTTTTTATTGCAGGAGTTCAGCAGACAGGTAGACGGCCCACTTGATGGAATGCGGTTACCATCGTCTATGGACATCTGCAACACCAAAGGTGCTACAAATACGCTGTTGCTCTCTTAAAGGAGACTGGAATCTGGTCACTAATTCCGGAACACAACACAAGGTTGTTATGGCGGCATACTCTAGACCAGGGGTGGTCGTCATCCAGTCGAGCAAATACCCTACCACCTGGCTGTGGGTTGTTTAGTCGCCTCTTACGACAGGCCGCCAGGCCGCAGGAAATTGTATTCTTTCTCCGTTCCTGCACGGATAGAACTAAATAGATTGTAACAGGTACCCAAACATCTATTATTAGTTTTTCGAAATAAATTTAAAAGCATCAAGAGGGTAAAACTTTTATAACACTATAGAAAAAATATTAAGCAAGTGACTCACTAATGGAGATGTTACGGTATTTTGCATAATGAAGTCCTGTACGCGATTAGGTTTTAACGATGATGACTTTACCAGATACAACAGCGAGTCACATCAAAATCAAGCTTTATGTCCAAATGTGAAAGTGGAAATTTGCTCGAGAGAGCGCTCTAAGATTTCACAGTCTAATTTGTATTCCAACAAAGTATACAAGCGTCATGCTCTGTATAGAAAATAATGTATTCCGCGTAGATCGTGTCTTGGAGATTAAAAAATTGGGCAAGTGCATATCGGCCCTCGAAGTACGAAGAGTTCTGTACATGAGACAAAGGGCTGTCATCGTCATTCGTTCACCATAGAAGCATAAGAAAGTATTTAAACCATAATAATAAAAGAAATGTCAAGGCCCCCGCCTCCGTGCTTGCCTTAACCGGCCGGCACGGAGTGGAGATCGCTATAGCTAAGACTTACGCTCCAGGGGTAGAAGTGATAAATGGCATCACGTCAGAAGTAGCTTCGGTGAACCTGCAGCCCACTTCTCTACACCCATGTTGCCCCTGCCTTCTATGGCATTTTTTGGGGCTGCCCATTTTTCCATGTTCTCCGAACATTGCGACGGGCAGACGCCATAGTTCCCATATTCCCAGACCCCCAGTACCATTAGCAGTTCACCCCAATAGCCCGGTGCTTTTTGTCTTAATTTCGTACTATAGTCCTACACTGGCCGGGGATTGTCCTTGGGTGCATTGTTATATGGTGTAGACAGGGATAATCGCCGGTGAGTGTCACGACACATTTACATTAAATTTGTCAAGTGGCCTCTACGTGTTGGCCTTCCCATGGCTCCACGCAAGCCCTCCAAATGTCCGGGCCGTTTTTATGGCCCGTGGTCTTGAAAGACATACAAATAATAAAAATGTTGTAATTTAGATATATTTTTTATTGCATGAGTTCAACAAACAGGCAGACGGCCCACTTGATGAAAAGCGGTTACTATCGCCTATGGACATTTGCAACATCAAAGGTTCTACAAATGCGCTGCTGCTTTCTCAAAGCAGACTGATACCTGGTCACTTATGCCGGAACACAACTCAAGGTTGTTATAGAGACATACTTTAGAACAGTGGTGTCACGGCGTTTCACACGCTCGTGGAGTGCGCCGCTTGGGGACCCCAAAGGGCCCTCCTAGAGAACGTCGTTGGCCCTGTGAGCTCGCTTCGTAGCATGATCGAAGCGATGCTCCAGGGTCAATAATCTTGGCTTGCAGTCTCCTTCTTCTGCGAATCCGTCATGTCGCAGAAGGAGGCCGCTGAAAGAGCGAGGGAAGAGGACGCGTACGCGGACCCCATCCGCAGGAGGCGGACCGGCGGTCGCAGGCGCCGCTACGCGCATTTTCTCCTCCCATAATTACCGTCACAGAGGGCCGCTGTCACAGGGGGCCGCTGAGCGGACTTCCCCCCTCTGCTGTACGAAGTGGGTCACTCTGCTCCCCGGGGTGGCCTAGTTACAGGGCGTAGGGGCGCTATGGTGCAGTTACTCTGTACAAGATCCCATGACGCCCCGTAAAAGCGCTATAAATGGGGCACAGGTTTAGGTTTAGTGGGTAGTTTGGCGGCCGTTTCTCGCGACAACTTCGTTTTAGAAGCCAGCGTGGAGGACCGGTCGCTGAGAGTCCCACACACCCTCGATGCAGGTCTTATGCCTGCATTTTGGCCCTTCCCCCGAAGGACCCGAGGATGGTGTCCAAAGACATTCCCCCTGCGTTATCAAAAAAAAAAAAGAGAACAGTGGTGTCAAATACAAGTTAGTGTGTGTAATGTTTGTTTTATTGATTTCATGTATTTTATGTGCATAGTTTAAAAAAAATATTAGCATTCGTCGCTCCTTCTCTATATAAACTATAAGTGTGCGAAATTGCGTACTCCTCTGTCCGCGCAATGTTCGTAAAAAGGCGTAGACAGTTTTTGCTTCACGTATTCCTATATGAATGTATATTATATACGCTAGTTATAATAGTTTCCAATGGCGTTATTATTCTTACAAAAACCACGTGTATAGACATAATTTAATTCACACAGCTTAGTAAAAACTGCTTGACTTCCTTTAGCACATTTGTTTACGTAGAATCAGTCTATATTAGAATAGAATATACTTTATTGCACACAATTTTACAAAATAAATTCGTACATACAATCGTAATGATAGGTACAATGGGCGGTCTTATCAAGACCAGAACAGACAAGCTTTGGATGGACAGAAACTCGGTATGGCAGGGGGTAGGTATACAATAGACATAATTAATATACAAATATACCTAGTCTTGCCATAAATATTGTAACAAAGATTTTTTTTTCTATTGCAAATAACATTTATAAGTTTTACAGTGTGTTAGTTTAATACATAAATATAAAACAATTTAAAATATAAAAACCTTATTCGAAGTGGTCTCCATTGGCTGTAATACAGTCCTTTAAACGTTGAGGTCAGTTATCAATAGAAGCACGCACTCTTTCCATGGGAAAATTCTTCACTGCCAATCGTATGGATTGTTTTAAGGACTCCAAATTATCATGGCGTTTAGAGCAAGCCGTGCTCTCTAAAACTGACCATAAATCATAATCCAGTGGATTAAGATCGGGAGTAGACGACGGCTAGTCTTCAGCTCTGATGAAGTCCGAAACGTTCGTTTCCAACCAAGACTGCGTGGACCGACATTTATGACCCGGCGCCGAGTCTTGCTGGAAGGACCATTCTTGGTTATTGAACATAGTTTTGTTAAGGGGCTTAACTACCTTCTCAAGAATAGTACTTTTATATACTTGTGCCGATGTTTTAATACCTTTTTCACAAAAATATGGCTCAGTCACTCACACACATCACTGTAGACGGATAATGTCCACGTTGCACTCTGTCGACTAATTGAGAAGCTTCCTTAGAGCATGGAGCATAAATACGGTCATTTTTTTTGTTAAAATGTTGCTCAATTGCAAAAACTTTCTCATCCGTAAACATTATTTTTCTATGACCTCCCTTTGCGTACCGCTTCAGTAGTTGTTTCGATTTTACCACCCTATTCTTTTTAAATTATGAGTTAAGAAATGACCAGTGCATCTCTTATAGGCTGCAAGTCCTAAGTCATCTTTTAAAGTAGGCGACATGGTTCTAGGTGATATCTTCATCTCCCAAGATAAAATCTTTTGCTTTCGAACAGGATTTCTTCGAATTCTATCCCTTACTGCTTTGACCACCTTTTTCGTACGAACACTACGTGGACGGCCAGGTCTTTTTCTGTCACAAACAGAGGAGGTCTCATTGTACCTACTAATAGCCCGGTACACAAACATTTAAGTAATATGCGTATGGAGAGTTTTAAAAATTGCATTTGGCTCCATACCTACTTTGTGTAATGAAATCTCAGCGATTCGATTATCTTTATCGCCCCACTCCATTTTAATATCGCAAAATATTGTACAATGTATTGGCGCCAAAACGAGAAAACATAATGAACAATCATATTAAAATGACAGATTCTAAATTCAAATGTTTTTTTTTTTATTGTAAAAGTGTTTATGGCCAGACTAAGTATAAACATACATATTTATCTAAATATACAAGTTGTGAGTCGTGAAACACCACCATCCCAAACATACAACTAAACAACATTATTATTCAGTTACAAATTTGAGATAGTGTTGTATCACGAGTTCATTAAACAAATACACAGACTTGTTTTGTTTTAATTTTATATAGTTTTGTTAGTCTAAGCTTAAAACAAACAAGTTATTATAAAAAATTGGTACGAAACCCTAAAGTTAAGAGACTTCGCAAGATCTCGACTTCAAGAGATTTTGCGCAATGTTCCCCCTGTTTTAGCAATCTTCCATCAGCTGCGTGCATTGTTAATTCTGCAGTGTTTCACGAGAACGTTTTTATATGGAAATAGGAGATAAGGGGATACGAATTGTGATGTATTTTACTTTCAGTTATCTCGAGATTGAAGGGGGAAATATTATTAGATATATTTTAGCCAGAAGGCCCAGCTTGCCATATACAACGCGGTGCTGGATGATTTGACTGCCTTTACTTGTCCGTACTTATGACGCCATACGTAAGTACGTAAGTACTGTAAAGTTCTGTACAAAAGAAGTATTTAAATTGATTTAACTGTCTGGTCTTCTATTCACAAGAGTAATTTTCCTGTGTAAAATAAATATCGCGATAAGCTTTTATCTGGTATATATTTTTCAAATGGGCCCCCAACATCAGATTCTAAACTATACTAAATAGCAAAAAACACACAGGTTGGTGTAATAATATTTTATTTATTTACTTTTCAGTTCTAGGCGCTAAGAACCTCAGCCAGAAGGCCCAGCTTGCCATACACAACGCGCTGGTACCTACGCTCACGTATGGAAGCGAGTAAACGCGGTCGGGATGCGATCACTGCGCAAAATCTGCGGAGTGACGCTCGCGGACCGCGTTCGTAATACCGAAGTAAGACCTGAGCGAGAGAGGGCGAATTCGCCGCGAAACGTTTCACGCGAAAGCATTCGCGCGTTAGTGAGATACTAGGCACCAATACATCGCGCACACAAGCATCGCGCGAGTTCAAAATACGCGCGTAAATCGCGTGCACTACGCCAGACTCTCGACTCGCGCGTGATTCTATATTTATATCGCGAATCAAGATAGATAAATCTTCTTGATTTAATATATTTTTTTTTTATTGCAGGAGATCAGCAGACAGGCAGACGGCCCAACTGATGGAAAGCGGTTACCATCGCCTATGGACATTTGCAACAGCAAAGTTGCTGCAAATGCGCTGCTGCTCTCTTAAGGGAAACTGGAACCTGGACACTAATGCCGGAACACAACTCAAGGTTGTTATGGCGACATATTTCAGACTAGGGGTGGTAGCCATCCAGTCGTCCAAATGCCCTACCACCTGGCTGTGGGTTGTTAAGTCGCCTCTTACGACAGGCCGCCCGGCCGCAGGAAATTGTATTCTTTCTCCGTTCCTGCACGGATAGAATAATAATAATAAAAGTAAATCATCAAATGTTTTCATGGACATACGAAAATAGTTAAAAAAAATTCTTCTCATGTTGTCTTAATTTTGGATACAAAGTTACTAACATACTGTGTCATTCTATCATTAAGAATTGGATGTACTAAATACATTCTGTTTTCCCTCCGTTTTTGTCACATCCAGCGACGGCAAGCTAATCACGACGTGACCGCTTCGTTCAACTCCATGTTGTACCTTGTCGTACTGACTAAATTCGTCCCCAAATGCTCGCGCGTAGTTACGCTCTTTCTGGGCGAAACGGTCGCGCGTGATACGCACGAGAGAATCGAGGCGAATTCGCTCCTTCTGGACAAGCTCTAAATAGAAATAGAGTTGCTCTGAAAGAGAGTGTCGGGTTGAAGGTAAGGAAAGGAATGCTCCGGTGGTTCGGGCACGTGGAAAGAATGCATGATGAAAGAATGACTAAACAGATATACAATGCAAAAGTGGATGGATGCAGAAGTCGTGGAAGGCCACGACACACCTTCCATGATCAAATTGATCGTGTACTAGCAGAAGGTGATGTCAGGAGCCTTAAGAACAGACGAGCGTGCATGACAAGAGGTGTGTAAGAATAAGCTTGAGTGGCGCTCTGTTTTTCGTGCCTACCCCGCAAGGGAACTGGCGTGAAGTTATGTATGTATGTATATTTTAGGATTATGTGATTTTCTTTCTTTCATAATGTAGGTACATACTTCGTCCTTTGTAGGAAACTCTTTTGCCGTACAGGCTGTTCGCCTATAGAACTCCCTCCCCTTGAAAATCAGACAAGCTACATCCATTTCTACATTCAAACACTTGATCACTGATCATTATTTGTTCATTAAATAAAATTTGTTGCAGTAAATGGAATTCTATTATTGTTCGCATGTAAGTATATGTAATCTATTTAATTATGTATATCTATCTATAGTAATAAGAGCCCATAAATGTCCCACTGCTGGGCTCGGGCCTCCCACTATAGGGGAACGGACAATATACCCGCCACGCTTGTCCAAGGCGGCTTGGCAGGTTTGATACATCTGTTATCTTGATGTACAGGTTGCATCACGATGTTTTCCTTCACCGTTATTAGCACGTGGTAATTGTTAGAATATGCACATTAGGTCAGAAAAGTGCCTAAGTGGTGCATGCGTTCCGGCCAGGATCGAACCCACGCCCTTTGAGTTTGGGACGCGAGCGCTAGCCATTACGCTACCACGACTTCCGTATATCTATCTATATTAGTTTATTGTTGTTATTTTTTTCTTTATTACGATTGAATTAGTCTTTTAATTGAGTTGAACCACCAAATATTATTTACTTTCTCTTGTAATGTCTCCTCGGACCCCGGGTTGCCTGGAAGAGATCGCTATAAGCGATAAGGCCGCCCATTGCTCTAATGGAATAGTATTTATATTAAATGTCTAGGTTTAAGTTATGGTGAACAATAAAGAGTTTTCATTCATTCATTCATTTAATACAAACATGAACTTAAAGACAAAAATCATATCTAGTTATGTACAAAGGGCGGTCATATCGCTAAAAAGCGATCTCTTCTAGACAACCTCAAGGTGTTTTTAAATACATTTTAATTTTAATTTTAATCCGTGCAGGAACGGAGATAGAATACAATTTCCTACGGCCGGGCGGCCTGTCGTAAGAGGCGACTTAACAACCCACAGCCAGGTGGTAGGGCATTTGCCCGACTGGATGCTTACCACCCCTGGTCTAAAGTATGTCGCCGTAAAAACCGTAAGTTGTATTCCGGCATTAGTGGCCAGGTTCCAGCGCATTTGTAGCTTTTGGTATTGCAAATGTCCACAGGCAATGGTAACTGCTTTCCATCAAGTGGGTCGTCTGCCTGTCTGCTGAAATCCTGCAATAAATAAAAATAAAATAACTCACCCTAAGTTAGAGTTATATGTTCGTGTCGTTTGCTGTCGGGACGCTTGGACCGTGAGTCCTGAGGCCATGAGCCTCTACCAAAAATTATTAAAATGACTCATTGACTCTTCAGGTGATCAAAGGGCTGGTGTGCTTAGCTCGGCCAACGGATCAGTATGACGATCCAGCGATGAGACGTAGCCAGCCTTCTGGGCACCTTACCCATAAGAGATGGTGATCTAGGCTCAGTATTCTACTTACAGTCTTGAGGGTCTATGGGTAGAATACAATACAAATAAGTTAAGTTTTCTTTTATTATATTCGATTATTTATAAATTTCTTCATTGTACTAGTTTATAATTTAAATTAAGCATACTAGCTGATGGCCGAACTGGTGGAAGGTGGTTACCATCGCCTATAAAAGTTTGACACTTAAGGTCCTGCCAATGTAGGTACTGCCGGCCTGGAACTACTCAAACATTTTTTAAATTATTTTTTTTATATAAGTAGGTACTGTATATACTTTCATATGCATTTAGTACAAATCTGTCATTTTGATATGTCAAACAACATTCTTCACTGTCACTTCAATTTTATTTATCTGTATATAGAGATATTAACTTTTTTTTTTTTAATAATAAATAGGTTCGCGTTTGACCACAATTAACCTATATGTAGGTACCAATTGCATCAAGGGAGCAGAGGAGTCTTCACCCCTGTCGTCGAAGTGAGTTAGCTCTTCCAGGGGCTTTCTCAGGCACTTATTGCGCTAGGATCGGCGTGGGCGTAACTACGTTCTAAGTCTCATGCCTTTCCTGCCATAAGCGCGGGGCATCGGAGGAGGGTGGTTTTAGTGGGTATTAGCCATTTAGGCTCGAGTCTCCACACAAGCCGGTTGACTATTGTTTGGATTACCCCTTCTGGGAATGCCTCCATGATCGACTATGGTCTAATCCCTTGCAAAGGATCCGGTATTGTGTGTAAATAACATTGCCCCCGCCTGAAAAAAAAATGTTACATGTACCAATGGTGAGAACTTAGGGAAGAATAAATGAAATTCGGGATACGTCGTTAATCTTGCTTAAAATCTCACACGTCAGAGTGAATACAGATAGATGCATTTTAACGATGTTCATTTAACACATAAAATATAATAAACGCCTGCAGAAATATTATGGCAATTCTGTTGGCCCGTGTACTTTCAACAAAAATATCAGGCGACATAACAAGTAATTAAGGTGAAACAAATGCAAGTAAGATGATTTTTCAGTCTAGCTTCCAGTCGTTATGTCCTATCTAAAGTTGTATGCGCCTGAATCTGTCTTTCTAAGTTGACCAGCTCCCACTCGACCCTAATTCGGCAGGAGTTTACGATCACAAAGGCCAAGCCTAATGCTTTATGAGGCGTCACGGAAAAACACGCGTGCCAGAAAGGAAAATAGGGCAAGAATTAACTGTAAACACACGGAGCTATTAATTTTGGATAAGTGATAATTTTTTTTTGTTTTTTTTTTCATTTATGTATGTTCTATATTGGACAAAACTAAATTACCATAGCAATTAATTCTAATAATATATATAGAACTTAATTTATAAAAGATAAATCATCGTCAGTTGGGAACGTTCCCAAAACGCTGACCGCATTACCACGTTGTGATAAATATATATTTTTCTCATCACATTTTCTCAAAAAATGCATTTACGAAGCCTGTATACATTATTCGAAATTTAAAAATTACACAGCACACAGTGGAAGCTACAGTAAAGTAGTAAAACAGGGTAGATCATTTTTGAACCAAAAAAAAAAATTGTAGGATGAAACCCATTGGAAAAGGAAGAGAATATAACAAAAATAATGGAAAAATAATTTGAAGTCGGGAAGTGGATGGGGGTGAGTTTAAAGGGTGAAGAACGGTTTATCAAAACTAAAAGTCCTATTGGCAAATTAGGTAATAAAAAGATCTCAACTTTTGTATTTACACTTTTTTCACATAACCTCAAAATATATGTCAAAATTTAAATGTCCAAGTTTTTGGTTTTTTAATTTTATCTTTTACAAAAATAAAAAAAATCACGACAGTGTTAGAAGATGTCCACCACAGTAGTCCTAAGAACCATAGTGTATAATAATATGACATAGACAATCGTCATAGATAATATTTTTAGTCGATTTATCAGATGATTTGATTTATAATTAAATTACCATTTTCTGCCGGTTAGTTAATTTTATAAGCCTACTACTGGCCACTAAATGATCGTCTAGGTAATTTAGTGCACCAGTAACTAATTATTATAATTGTTTTTATGATCCTGGCAACACTATGATGTAATTGCTATTTTTAGCAATGATGCAATGTTATTGTTTTGTAGGGTAGTATGTTCGTATAAAAGGCGTAAGGCGTAAGGTCAGCAAGTCGGGCAAATTCCCTACCACCTGACTGTGGGTTGTTTAGTCGCCTCTTACGACAGGTCGCTCGACCGCAAGAAATTGTATTCTTTCTCTGTTCCTACACGAATAAAAGTATGCAGGGGTATATTAAATAACATGAATAAAAATGATGTAGACAGTCCATTGATTCAAAAATCTTTGGTAGGCGCTCGTTAATCCGTCAAACGTGCAGCACAAACGGCTCGCTCATTAGTTTTAATGAGAGCCCACCGGTTCTGGCCGTCGACAACAGCAAGTATTAACAATTACGCTCATACCAGTCTATTGACTATTTAATTAACTACATACACTTCCGGAGTCATAAGCTTATGTAAGAAAATCGAGTTAATTACGAACAGGAACATCTCTATTTCTTATAACTTATTCTTACGAGTTGCAGCACTCGAATTAAAATGCATACATACATACATAACTTCACGCCAGTTCCCTTGCGGGGTAGGCACGAACAACAGAGCGCCATTTAGGCTTATTCTTACACACCTCACTTGCTTCTTTCACATTCACAACTCTTGTCATGCACGCTCCTCTGTTCTTAAGGCTCCTGACATCACCTTTTGCTAGTACACGATCAATTTGATCATGGAAGGTGTGTCGTGACCTTCCACGACTTCTTCATCCATCCACTTTTGCATTGTATATCTGTTTAGTCATTCTTTCCACATGCCCGAACCACCGGAGCATTCTTTTCCTTACCTTCATCCCGACACTCTCTTTCAGACCAACTCTCTTTCTTACTTCGGTATTTCGAACGCGGTCTGCGAACGTCGCTCCGCAGATTTTGCGCAGTGCTCGCATCTCGACCGCGTTTACTCTACTTTCATGCTCTCTCTTCCATACCCAACTCTCGCTTCCATACGTGAGCGTAGGTACCAGCACCGCGTTGTGTATGGCAAGCTGGGCCTTCTGACTGAGGTTCTTAGCGCCTAGAAGTATACCTAACGCTCCATTCACACTATTCCCCAAATTTGCTCTTCTTTCTATATCAGTGGTGTACCTTACATCCCTACTAAAAGCACAATTAAAATGCCGTTAGAATTATTATAGAATTTATTAGAACTATACAAACACGTATAAACACATATACAAATATAACTGAACACAATCACTCCAAACGTAATTCACGATTCAATAACACGCGCAAAGTCCGTCACTAAATAGATTATCGAGTGTACTCCAGTCTTGCCTCGCGGCTGATTATCGCTCGACTGCCTTACCCCTCCATTGGGGCATTGCTTTATACTGTACAAATACAATATGTCTGTTTGACCGCGTGGACTGAGTTTTCCAAGAATCACACCTGGCTACTGACTACTGTAAAATATTACAATACACAATGGGCTGTTTTTCTAATTACAAATTTTAAACACAAATTAAACAAAAGAAGACAGTTATAAATAGTTTCAATAAATGTGCTTGGTTTATGGTATGCAGGTGTGAATCCACTTTTGTCGGTCATAAAAATATAATGCGAAGATCTTTCAGTTATTGAAACACTGTTTTCTAAGCAAACTATTATAATACTTTTAAAAACATATGTATTACAGTATTATTCCACTTGTAATATTACATATATGACCTAACTAGCTGTGCCCGCGACGTCGTCCGCGTGGAATTTGCTTTCAAAACCCTCCGATTTTTAAACATTCTTCACTGGTGTTCCGCTCCTATTGGTCTTAGCGTGATGATATATAGCCTATAGCCTTCTTCAATAAATGGGCTATCCAACACTGAAAGAATTTTTCAAATGAGACCAGTAGTACTTGAGATTAGCGCGTTCAATCAAACAATATTAGTATATTTGGCTACAACACTAATACTTACATTTTATATATCGCGATATCTTTTGAATGAAACTTCCCAATTGAATAATTCAAAAAGTTCTAGAAAGATATTGAATTCGTCTTCAATATAGAGTAATTTATTTTGATAAGGATTAATACCAAAGTACAAAATAAAGAATTTTTAAAGCGACGGCAATTTAATTATTTAAAAATAAAAGAAAACACTTATTGTGAGATAACTACAATGGTTAGACATATGGTTACGCAATATTTTTTGTAGACAATTATATGTTCTTCAAAGTGTTAGTACATTGTTTTGTTCTATAATCAATAGTTTTCGCAGCGCACGCCGTGTAAGGATTTTTTCGGGTCATTTTTTTACACTTTGGGTTACATTATTGGACTTTTAGTAAGGATCCCTAATTTTTTTGAAAATATAATATAGCCTATAGCGTTCCTTGATAAATTTACTATTCAACACTGAAATAATTTTTCAAATCGGACCAGCGGTTCCTGAGATTAGCGCGTTTAAACAAACAAACTCTTCAGCTTTATAATATTAGTATAGATTGCTTACTTGACAGATTCAGTCATCATTGCTGTGACTTTTTAGAAATATACAACTGGTATTCTCAAAACAATGTTCATAATATGAGGCTATAAAGATAATGTATTCACATAATAGAGGTGATATTCTAATAAATGGCACTACATATTAGTGTTTATTTTTTTTAAGGCGGGGGAAATGCTATTTATGCACAATACTGGGTCCTTTGCAAGGGATTAGACCATAGTTGATCATTGAAGCTTTACCCTTTAATAAGGCGCAATCCAAACAGTAACCAAGCCAGCTTGTGTGGAGACTCAGAGAAGTTGCACGGGCAACAACCACTGCCCACTAAAACCACCCTCCTCCCATGTGCTCCGCGCTTTTTATGTAGGAAAGGCTGAGACTTGTTTTTGGAATTGTCTTCGTCCGGAATAGGATAATAAGTATTAAAATATGATATTCATCAATAAAAAAAATGATCATTAAAAAACATCAGTCTAGCCATTCATTTGTTATGATCTTTCCCGGCCGATTTCGGCAATGGTGACTGCATTTAAACTCATTTTCATTTGTCTGATTTAGGTGAATTATTTTTGTGTGTGTTCAAGTGGGTCCCGGGATGGTTTAGATTCACGATTGGACCCGGTAGGTGGCGCCGCTGAACACCTCTTTAACGGTGGGACCGATTTTGATGAATTTTTTTGTGTTTTTTCAAGTAGATTCGAGAATGGTTTAGATTAACAATTGGTCCCGGTTGATGGCGCTGCAATCGGTTTCTAGATTTTTATACCTGGCTGTGGGTTGTTTAGTCGCCTCTTACGACAGGCCGCCCGGCCGCAGGAAATTGTATTCTTTCTCCGTTCCTGCACAGACAAAACTTGTTTGCATGCTCGTTATGGTCCATGGACAAGAACTCGCTTAGTCTGCACCGGGCTGTTGTCGACACTTTACGTGTTTGTGTGAAAAGTAAATATTACAAAATTGCCTTCATGTGTACTAAGGTATTATTTAAACCACTCAAGTACCTCAAATAAAAGTCAGGGGTGACTTTTAACGGTTAGTGCGGCTGTTAATGGACTGTATTAGGGCGGCAAACATCTTTGTGAAACGGAATCTAGGTTACCTGGACTACAGCTGCTAAAGGCTTCCTGGCGGGCCGATCTATCGATTTATCTTGCGTATGCAATATAAAACAATAAACTTCCTACACCAACGATTTATCATAATAAATGTAACACAGCATGTTATAAATCTTACTAAGGCTCAATTTAAGCTCGCGCGCAATGCCTGTCAATGTCTGAAAATAATTTTTCAAATTTTTATACACGTTTATTTCTTAGTACGTTAAGGGCCATTTACACGGAGAGAGTTTCTCGCCTCCAAGATACGATTGTCGAGAACAAGAAAAAACATATTATCGTATAAACTAAACATACGATATCGTACGTGGAATCACGGTAATCCTTTGTAAACAAAATACAATTCTGCCCACAATTGCCAGGTGGTAGGGCATTTCCCGACTGCATGGCTACCACCCCTGGTCTAAAGTATGTCGCCATAATAACCTTGAGTTGTGTTCCGGCATTAGTGACCAGGTTCCAGTCTCCCTTAAGAGAGAAGCAGCGCATTTGTAGCACCTTTGGTGTTGCAAATGTCCATAGGCGATGGTAACCGCTTTCCATCAAGTGGGCCGTCTGCCTGTCTGCTGAACTCCTGCAATAAAATAAAAATAAAAAAAACTACAAAATATCGATCTCGTAAGGCAAATAACGCATTCATCGCATCAAACAATATTAGTATATTTGGCTACAACACTAATACTTACATATTAAATATCGCGATATCTTCTGAATGAAACGTCCGAATTGAATAATTCAAAAAGTTCTAGAACTACTGTGAGTTGAATCCTACAGAGAATCTATAGTAATTATAACTGAAATGTGGCTGAAACGTCGGAATACTAAAAATCAAATAAAATACTGCGCTTAAAACAGTTAAAACGTTGTTTTATTATACGTGTCCTATTTTAACGCGACCAAAGCCTCGGGAAAAAGCTTATCATTGTAAAATGTATGCAGTCTCGTTTAAAATAATAATTTATCGAATAAAAATTACTACTATTTACAAAGTTATCTTGTACTAGCTGTGCCCGCGACGTCGTCCGCGTGGAATTTGCTTTCAAAACCCTCCGATTTTGAAATATTCTTTATTGGTGCTACGCTCCTATTGGTCTTAGCGTGATGATATATAGCCTATAGCCTTCCTCGATAAATGGGCTATCCAACACTGAAAGAATTTTTCAAATGAGACCAGTAGTTCCTGAGATTAGCGCGTTCAATCAAACAATATTATATATTTGGCTACAACATTAATACTTACATTTTAAATATGGCGATATATTTTGAATGAAACGTCCGAATTGAATAATTCAAAAAGTTCTAGAAAGGCACTGAATTCGTCTTGAATATGGAATAATTTATTTTGATAAGGATTAATACCAAGGTACGAAATAAAGAGTTTTTGAAGCGACGGCATTTTAATTATTTAAAAAAATAAAAGAAAACACTTTTATATGTACCCTGTACTACTTACTTACATGCTAATAAATTTCATTTCATTTCATTTCGTTTCACTTATTGTGAGATAACTACAATAGTTACACACATATGGTTACGCAATATTTTTTGTAGACAATTATATGTTCTGCAAAGTGGTAGTACATTGTTTTGTTCTAAAATCAATAGTTTTCGCAGCGCACGAAAAATAAAAACAGAAATGGTTTTCGAAAAATCAAAACAGAACCCCTCAACCGAAAAACCGCAAATACAAATGGCGAAATAAAACCAAAAAATCAAAGCTTATTTTCTTGAAAAAGCGCTGTTATCTCAATTTTGGTTCAGTTCATTAAACTTTTGTGAAATGGCGAACGAATCTTTTCTTACGTGGTGATTGACTGAAGACGAACAAGAATTCTGTTCGTTATGCTTAATACAATGCTTGAATTAACCAAACTCTTCTTAGAACAGCTATAAGACGATACGAAGCACTTTACCAGTTCTGGATAAGGATTTTTTATTTTATACATACATACATAACTTCACGCCAGTTCCCTTGCGGGGTAGGCACGGACAACAGAGGGCCATTCAGGCTTATTCTTACACACCTCAGTTGCCTCTTTGACATTCATAACTTTTGTCATGCAAGCTCGTCTGTTCTTAAGGCTCCTGACATCACCTTCTGCTAGTACAGCAGGTGTAGAAGGTTTTATTTTATATGTTTTTCTAAATTGATCTTATAATCAGTTATGCGACAGACAACGATATTGGGAGGACTTGACGATATAAGTAGTTTTTGTATTCTATTTGGAGAACGTCATTTTCTTGTGTCGGCTATAAACTTCCGTGGCCATTTTTTTATTTTTATGGCAGGAGTTCAACAGACAGGCAGACGGCCCACTTGATGGAAAGCGGTTACCACCAAAGGTGCTGCAAATGAGCTGCTGCTCTCTTAAGGGAGACTGGAACCTGATCACTAATGCCGGAACACAACACAAGGTTTTTATTAGAAGAGATTAATACAAATATTAATGATATTGCATAATTTCTTACCAGGTGGTAGGGCATTTGCCCGACTGGATGGCTACCACCCCTGGTCTAGAGCATGCCGCCATAACAACTTTGAGTTGTGTTCCGGCATTAGTGACCAGGTTCCAGACTCACTTAAGAGAACAGCAGCGCATTTGTAGCACCTTTGGTGTTGCAAATATCCATAGGCGATGGTAACCGCTTTCCATCCAGTGGGCCGTCTGCCTGCCTGCTGAACTCCTGCAATAAAAAATAAAAAAAAACCAGTACGCTTTATAGCGATTCAACTCCACGTTCCTTCTGCGTACGGCAGAGCTGAGGAATGCGATAACAGAGTCTGTTGTTCCAGAAAAGTACAATTCGGGAATCTTCAAGTCACGTGTGATTAGGTATTTTCTAAGTAAGCGTGCTTCATCTTTGACCGCATCATCGTCTAATATTAGGCGTGATCGTGGTGAAACGCGAATCTATTTATCATAAAAAAGTACCGAATATTCAAATTTTTTTATTCAAAATAAGTTCCACTGGAGAACACTTTTTGAAGGTCACACATATAAGCCAAAATTCAATTTTACTTCCTATTCTATGTACACCGCTTAGCAACGTGTTATTGCTGTTAAGGAGAAGAAGCGGCAGGATACACATCTAGTTAAAAATTGATTTTCTTTATATTCTTTATATCCGTGCAGGAACGGAGAAAGAATACAATTTCCTGCGGCCCGGAGGGCCTGTCGTAAGAAGCGACTAAACAACCCACAGCCAGGTGGTAGAGTATTTCCTCGACTGGATGGCGACCACCCTTGGTCTAGAGCATGCCGCCATAACAACCTTGTGTTGTGTTCCGGCATTAATGACCAGGTTCCAGTCTCCTTTAAGAGAGCAGCAGCGCATTTGTAGCACCTTTGGTGTTGCAAATGTCCATAGGCGATGGTAACCGCTTTCCATCAAGTGGGCCGTCTGCCTGTCTGCTGAACTCCTGCAATAAAAAAAAAACTCATTCTATTTATATAATAAGTTCTTTTTTTATATAAGTTTTATACAGAAGTAAGTTACAGAGATACTTTTCGAATAATCAAAGGAGTTGTGGCAAACAGTGCATGAACAGTAAGATAAAGAAACAGTAAGAGAAAAGAAGAATATTATTATAGTTATAATAATGACGAGATGTACTAAAATGCATAATCAATGTTTAAATATCAATACATAATCGAGTTTTAAAATAACCTCCAAGTAAATAGTACACCAACTTGATTTTATAACATGAAATGGTGTATTGCGTAGCAACTTGTTGATTAGGAGCGATTAGTACTATAATATAATGTTTTTTTTATTTCCAAATGCAAACAGCAAACAGGCAAACGAACTGATGAAATGTGGTTACTGACGCCTGAGGGTTTTACAACACCAGAGGCGTTATCATTGCATTTTCGGTATAATAACAAGTTATACATGATCTACTGACTTTCCTATTTTTTTTACTGGATGGATATTATTATCTATTTCCCAATTAGCAATTTTGCCTTGGGTTTATAGCGTTTTGCAACCCCCGCATGTTGCCGTCGCCTGCTCTGCGCATGAGTCAGTACGTTGCCAAACGCCACGCTACCGCGACGCACACGAGGTTGGATCGCATCCACCATTATAACCGTAAATAAATTGAACTATCGATTTCCGCGTCCTACAGTTATTTGGTAGGATATTTGCTTCATCTACTGAAAGCTTGAGGCCTTACCATAAACTTAAGTGGTCAGTGTATTTGTGTTGCTTGCGCCCCGGGGTCCATGTAGAAGAACCTTGGCACCTTTTAAACGAGCGCTTTCGTGGGCTGGAAGCTGACTACGAGGTAAGTTTTTTTTTATTGCAGGAGATCAGCAGACAGGCAGACGGCCCACTTGATGGAAAGCGGTTACTATCGCCTATGGATATTTGCAGCACCAAAGTTGCTACAAATGCGCTGCTGCTCTCTTAAGGGAGACTGGAACCTGGTGACTAATGCCGGAACACAACTCAAGGTTGTTATGGCGACATACTTTAGACCACGGGTGGTAGCCATCCAGTCGGGCAAATGCCTTACCACCTGGCTGTGGGTTGTTAAGTCGCCTCTTACGACAGGCCTTCCGGCCGCAGGAAATTGTATTCTTTACCGTAAGTGCAAGATTCTGTATTCTCCTTGCATCCATTTTTAATTGGGGAATAAGGGATGGTCATATATTGAACACATAACCCCATCTTGCGGAGATTGCTTAATTGCGTCTCGACCACGCCTTTTCAAAGCATGTTGCCGATATGTTTGATATGAATGCGCGTCACTAGACAATCGAATATGTGAGAATGGAAATGTAAGCAAGTAAAGCTAACATAAATAATTAATTACCAATTTGTAGGTGTTCTCCTTAATTAGACACATGTAATGAATGTATAGCTAATCACCTACGCATGTATGTAAGTATAATTGCCGTTTGTTAAAGGGTTATACTAATTTTAGACGACAGTTGTTAATGTATATTATAATATAAATATGATATTCTTATTGTTTCAATATTGTACTTGTGTAGATCTCGAGATTGCCCCGCGGCTGTGCCGCATAATTATGACACATCAAAGAAACTAAGTCCATAATAATATAGCCTATATAATTGCTCAGCAAAACATAATAATAATAATTATTATTATTATTGCTTGCCGTGCTTGCCTTAACCGGCCGGCACGGAGTGGAGATCGCTAGAGCTAAGACTCAAGCTCCAGGGGTGGAAGTGATAAATGGCATCACGTCAGAAGTAGCTTCGGTGAACCTGCAGCCCACCTCTCTACACCCCTTAGCCACTCACCATGTTGCCCCTGCCTTCTATGGCATTTTTTGGGGCCCATGCAGGGAGTGGCGAGTCACCGTCTGCCCATTTTTCCATGTTCCCTGAACATTGCGACGGGCAGACGCCATAGTCTCCATATTCCCAGACCCCCAGTACCACTAGCAGTTCATCCCAATAGCCCGGTACTTTTTGTCTTCATTTCCCACAATAGTCCTACACTGGCCGGGGCTTGTCCTTGGGTGCATTATTATATGGTGTAGACAGGGAACCAGATTTGAAGTAATACAACTGTTAACAACACACATGGCACTAGCTAGGACAATATATATAAGTATAGATATAAGGCCCACACTGCACATGCAGTTCCTCACAACATCAGCATGTAACAGATACACTCTACATTAGTATAAGTTTAGTATTAAAACTAGAATAAATTAATATAATAAGTTATTCGTAAGACACATACACCTCAACACAAAAATCAATAAATTAATGTCACACACAAGAACCAAAATAACTAATAGCGTGTTAAATTCAAAAAATTAAATCTAGAAATTAAGTTGTAAAAGAGGGTACGGCACTCGAGTCCATAGAGTTGTTAATAATAAAAAAAAAACTGTTGACGATAGAATTCGTTAGACGGACTGTCCGCTGGGTGTTGCCCATAAAATAAAATACATTATTAAATTATATTATATATACATATATATACTTGCATAAATATATTAAATTAACAAATATATAATGTAAAATATTTATGTATTTACCTGTGTGTTTTTATAATAAATAATATTGAAATTCAAATTCAAAAGTTTTTATTCAAAATAAGTTCCACTGGAGAATACTTTTTGAAGGTCATACATGTAAGTTAAAATTTAATTTTTACTTCCTATTCTATGTACACCGCTTCGCAACGTGTTGATGCAGTTAAGGAGAAGAAGCAGCAAGAAACTCCCCAGCAACACATCTAGCGTAATATTGTTTTTCTTTATATTTCATATTCTATTTATACCTCAATTTTTTTTTTTATAAGTTTTGTACAGAAGTATGTTACAGAATTACTATTTGAAGAATTAATGGAGTTGTACCAAACAATGCAATACAATAAAAGGAAAGAAAGAAATAATAGAATAGCAATTTGATTGCCTAAAGAGTAAACGTATACACACGAACTTCACTCGGGATTGGCCCAAAACAGCTGCCCGCGACCTGCTGCGTGTTATACGTGCCTGCATTCGCTTCTCTCAAAACATCAACGGCTACCTTTCAAACCCTAAAAACCTTGTTTAATTTTCTCCTTTCTCCTTTGAATGCGAAGAAAACAAAGGTTATGGTGTTTGAAAGAGAACAAACCAGAACGAATGCAATGATAATGGTCGATGATGTTATGCTGGAGCAAGTTAATGAGTTTGTATATCTTGAATGTGCTTTTAGCAGGGATGGAAGGTACACCGCTGATATAGAAAGAAGAGTGAATTTGGGGAATAGTGTGAATGGAGCGTTAGGTAAATTTCAAGGCGGTACCTCAGCCAGAAAGCCCAGCTTGCCAACCACAACGTGGTGCTGGTACCTACGCTCACGTATGGAAGCGAGAGTTGGGTATGGAAGAGAGAGCATGAAAGTAGAGTAAACGCGGTCGAGATGCGAGCACTGCGCAAAATCTGGGGAATGACGCTCGCGAACCGCTTTCGAAATACCGAAGTAAAAAAGAGAGTTGGTCTGAAAGAGAGTGTCGGGGTGAAGGTAAGGAAAGGAATGCTCCGGTGGTTCGGGCATGTGGAAAGAATGCATGGTGAAAGAATGACTAAACAGATATACAATGCAAAAGTGGATGGATGCAGAAGTCGTGGAAGGCCACGACACACCTTCCATGATCAAATTGATCGTGTACTAGCAGAAGGTGATGTCAGGAGCCTTAAGAACAGACGGGCGTGCATGACAAGAGTTATGAATGTCAAAGAAGCACGTGAGGTGTGTAAGAATAAGCCTGAATGGCGCTCTGTTGTACGTGCCTACCTCGCAAGGGAACTGACGTGAAGTTATGTAAGTATGTATGTACTATTAACATCTTTTTCAGAGAAATAGTTCTAATTATCTATAAAGTCTGTTTCTTCAATTTGTTTATGTGTCAGTATATTATTATTTTAAGGAAACTGTTACCAGAGGAAGTAGTGTTAATCACGAAGATGTTAATGATTTTTTATCGAAATGATTAGAAGTTAACTAGTTATTTCTGATATGTATCTTTTAAAACATAATAAAGCGTATTCATTCTTTCATACAGCGTAGCAATGCAGTGAGCCTTCTGGGCACGCTCTCTCCTGACCCCCTTTTGTTACATAGTATTTAATCTATATTTATAAATTATAGGTATATATTTTATCTGTGCAGGAACTGTCGTAAGAGGCGACAGAACAACCCACAGCCAGGTGGTAGGGCATTTGCCCGACTGGACGGCTACCACCCCTGGTCTAAAGTATTTTTTTTTTATTGCTGGAGTACAGCAGACAGGCAGACGGCCCACTGGATGGGAAGCGGTTACCATCGCCTATGGACATTTGCAACACCAAAGGTGCTACAAATGCGCTGCTGCTCTCTTAAGGGAGACTGGAACCTGGTCACTAATGCCGCCATAACAACCTTGTGTTGTGTTCCGGCATTAGTGACCAGGTTCCAGACTCACTTAAGAGAGCAGCAGCGCATTTGTAGCACCTTTGGTGTTGCAAATGTCCATAGGCGATGATAACCGCTTTCCATCAAGTGGGCCGTCTGCCTGTCTGCTAAACTCCTGCAATAAAAAAAATATATAAATTACTTTATTTTTAGTATTTAATTATACTAGTGGTCGCCAGTGGTCGAAATTCAACCATAATAATTAATTTAAATTATAAGATTGAACATTATTAAGGTTCTGTTGTCAAAGACTATACTTCTATAATCACAGATTTCGCCAAGGCTACACTGTTAGTTTGACTTTAACAATAAACAAAAGAGTATATATGCGTGTGTGTGTCAAATACATGGTAGTGTGTGTAATGATTTTTTTTTATTGATTTAATGTATTTTTTATGCATCATTTTAAAACAATATTAGCATTCGTCGCTTCTTCTATGTATAAATTATAAGTGTGCGAAATTTCATACTCCTCCGTCCGCGCAATTTTCGTAAAAAGGGGTACAAAGTTCTTGCTTCACGTATAATCTTAATATATATAAATTACGTGTCACGTTGTTTGTCCGCGATGGACTTCTAAACTACTTGACCAATTTTAATCAAATTTGCACACCGTGTGCAGTTTGATCCGACATGAAAGATAGGATAGCTTACATTTGGACCCGGTAGGTGGCGCTGGAATCGGGTTCTAAATTTTATTTCTTCAGGGCAGAACAACGTCTGTCGGGATAGCTAGTAATATATAGATTACGTCTGCACAGTTCTGTTCATATACATGATGTTGTTTTTGGTCTTTTTGAATACTTTATTGTTCCATATTTTTGTGCAAAAAATTGGACCGCTTTAAAGGATTCGCGGTAAGCTTTGATGTAAATATAAATTATGATAATTAGTTATTAAAAAACCTATCAAACATTCCGAAACAAACAGGGTGTTTATTAACCAGTGCTATCGAAACTTATGAATACGTAAACGGAATAACAAAAGCTATTACGTCACGCGAAAGTTTTAAATTAGAACGCACCCTGTATACCGGCCGGGATGTTGTACCGATATTACAAAATATTATTAGGTTAACCCCACTCAGAATGAATAATTAAGTGTATCATCAGAAAACGCTTGAATTTTACCGCTTATACTTGTAGTCTTAATTAAAAAAATTGTAATGAAAGCAATAAATAAGGAAGCGAAAATTCAAATCAACTGGGATATATAACATTAATTAAAAAAAGCTAATGACGTGTCTTCGGGACACCAGGTTGGAATGATTGATGGTTGGAATTTTGCCAGGTGGTAGGATATTTGCCCGCCAGGATGGCTACCACCCCTAGTCTAGGGCATTTGTTTTTATTGCAGGAGTTCAGCAGACAGGCAGACGGGCCACTGGATGGAAAGCGGTTACCATCGCCTATGGACATTTAGAACATCAAAGGTGCTACAAATGCGCAGCTGCTCTCTTAAGTGAGTCTGGAACCTGGTCACTAATGCCGGAACATAACCCAAAGTTGTTATGGCGGCATGCTCTAGACCAGGGATGATAGGCATCCAGTTGGGCAAATGCCCTACCACCTGGCTGTGGGTTGTTTAATCACCTCTTACGATAGGCCGCCCGGCCACAGGAAATTGTATTCTTTCTCCGTTTCTGCACGGATAGAGAATGCCGAAATAACAACCTTGAGTTGTGTTCCGGCATTAGTGGCCAGGTTTCAGACTCCCTCAAGAGAGCAGCAGTGCACTTCTAACGCCTTTGGTGGTAACTACTTACCATTAGGTGGGCCGTCTGCCTGTTTCTTTATTTTTTTATTGCATGAGTTCTCCTTCTGAACTGCGCATAGAACCTGATGCATAAACCAAAAGACTGAATCTTTTTTTTTATCGCAGGAGATCAACAGACAAGCAGACGGCCCACTTGACGGAAAGCGGTTACCATCACCTATGGACAATATACACCACCAAAGTTGCTACAAACGCGCTGCTGCTCTCTTAAGGGAGACTGGAAACTAGCCATCAATGCCGGAACACAACTCAAGGTTGTTAAGGCGACATATTCTAGACCAGGGGTGGTAGCCATCCAGTCGGGCAAATGCCCTCCCACCTGGCTGTGGGTTGTTAAGTCGCCTCTTATGACAGGCCGCCCGGCCGCAGGAATTTGTATTCTTTCTCCGTTACTGCACGGATAAAATCTGAGGTCAGTTTGGTCCATACACCCTCAAAATAATGAGTGTATGGTCAAAAGTACATACTACTTTCTTTGGGAGACAGTGTAATTTTTAAATTACATGAATGTTGCATTTAATAAACCAAAAAATATTTCAGTACCATACAACCCCTTGCAGTTTACTTAAGTATTCTTCTACATCTACAAGGCTAGTTCGTAAAGACCAGTGCAATTGACTAATGTCTTCCCATAAGTCCTGACATCGCAACTCAAGGACCATTTTTAACAGACCCTCCACTCACCTCAAATTTAGTTCAAAGTCCGGAGTAATAAGGGACTATATGGAGATGTTTGAGGGGTCTAGCAAGTCTGGCTACTAACAAACCTTCGGCTCGGGACAGTATCTGAAACGTGCTAAGTCAGAGGCTACTTATCTAAGCTATTACTCTCACCTAAGTGAATGGAATTTGCATGCAACATAAGTTTAAGGTAAATGTCTATATGAAACATCGATGTAAGTTTGCACTATACATTTTAATTAGTTTTTTAACCAACTTCAAAAATCAGGAGTTCTCAATTAGACTGAATGTTTGTTACGCGATTTCTTCGGCAATATTGGACTGATTTTCAATTTTATTTATTTATTCGAAAGAGTATACCCCTAAGGTAGTCCTATTATCATCAAGTCAGGATCTGATGAATAGATTCCAGGGAAATCAAGAGCAACCCTTGTTGAAGAGCGCCTACACTCATCGACAGGCAAACTTGTATTCTCGTACGATTTCTACAGGCGTTTATTTTTATTAAATTAGTAGATATTATATTGTATATATTTACATGTTTATTATGTTTAAATAGTTGCACTTTATCACCATATCTTGTATATGTATATAACTTATGTGTATATTTGTATATATAGTATAGTTATATATTTATTATTAAAATGTAAGTAATCGTACAATAATGTGTATACCACCATCGCCACTCCTAATCAGCAATATTCCTGCCTCGGGTTGTCTGGAAGAGATCGCTTTTTAGCGATAAGACCGCCCTTTGTACATAATTAGTATAATACTAGTTCGTAAGTTGTCTGTAATGGTGTACAATAAAGTGTTATTTTCAACACACTTGCTCATAAAGTGGCTCTATGGTCACCGCAATTAGGCACAGAATGACACCCATTATCAAACTGTAAGTAAAAAACATTATAACTCACTAGTGAGTTATAGATTTTTTTTTTAATTTTATTGGTTGGGTTGCTTTGTTCTTAAAAAAGGTTTTTTTTTTCAAAAAAAAAGATCGTGTTCTATAGAACAAATAAATTAATGTTCCTATTGCTTGCTCATTTCATGCAACTTCTTATTTAAATAGATAATTTTAACTCGTACGTGTTTAATAAATAAAACTTTCACTCATATATAACTTTTTTTTATCTACTAAATAAAATGAGTTTTTGTTGTTATTTTATTCACAAGTGTGTTGAAAAACGTCGTATGATACACGTGTGTATTGATGATTACCCTCCTCGGCTCTCTTAAGACCCTCGCCTACGGCTCGAGTCTCAATGGCGCCTCGGCGGTAATCACCAATGTTACACACTAGTACCATAATGTACTATTATCTATCTATCTATTTTTTTATTACCATGTTGCCAATTCGATTTCGCCGGAATAATCATCATGTCCTTGCTTTTCTCTATAGTATTTTATCTGTCCCCAGTACTCCTGATTACCGTAAACAACGTTTTGAATTTCTTTCGTGCTCTCATAATTTACGCCCTTCTACTAAACTTAAATTGAACACTCCTGCGCATAACTCAACTTTTTATAACAACTCTTTTACTGTTAAGGCTTTTATCCGTGCAGGAACGGAGAAAGAATACAATTTCCTGCGGCCGGGCGGCCTGTCGTAAGAGGCGACAAAACAACCCACAGCCAGGTGGTAGGACATATGCCCGGCTGGATGGCTACAACCCCGGGTCTAAAGTATATCGCCATAAAAACCTTGAGTTGTGTTTCGGCATTAGTGACCAGGTTCCAGACTCCCTTAAGAGAGCAGCTCATTTGTAGCACCTTTGGTGTTGCAAATGTTCATAGGCGATGGTAACCGCCTTCCATCAAGTGGGTCGTCTGTCTGCTGAACTCATGCAATAAAATAAATTCCTTGAGAGTTGCGTCTGTGATTTAAAAATAGAGAGGAAGAAGATTAAGATGCTATGGCCTTGCAATAAGGAAGAATGTAAATCACGTGAAAAAAAAAGAATTGATAAAAGTGTTAAATCAAAAAAAAGAGATTATAGTTAATTTAAGAAAAACAGATAATAGTTAATTTTGGAACATTTTTTTTTACTGCAGGAGATCAGCAGACAGGCAGACGGCCCACTTGATGAAAAGCGATTACCATCGCCTATGGACATTTGCACCACCAAAGTTGCTACAAATGCGCCGCTGCTCTCTTAAGGGAGACTGGAACCTGGTCATTAATGCCGGAACACAACTCAAGGTTGTTATGGCGACATACTTTAAACCAGGGGTGGTAGCCATCCAGTCGGGCAAATGCCCTACCACCTGGCTATGGGTTGTTTTGTCGCCTCTTACGACAGGCCGCCCGGCCGCAGGAAATATTATTCTTTCTCCGTTCCTGCACGGATAAACACGGATAATTTATTACTATTTTTCTACTAGATAATTTAGAATGCAAGGATAATGGTCGATGACGTTATGCTGGAACAAGTGAATGAGTTTGTATATCTTGGATGTGCTTTTAGCAGGTATGGAAGGTACTCCGCTGATATAGAAAGAAGAGTAAATTTGGGGAATAGTTTGAATGGAGCGTTAGGTAAACTTCTAGGCGCTAAGAACCTCAGCCAGAAGGCCCAGCTCGCCATACACAACGTGGTGCTGGTACCTACGCTCACGTATGGAAGCGAGAGTTGGGTATGGAAGAGAGAGCATGAAAGTAGAGTAAACGCGGTTGAGATGCGAGCACTGCGCAAAATCTGCGGAGTGACGCTCGCGGACCGCGTTCGTAATACCGAAGTAAGAAAGAGAGTTGGTCTGAAAGAGAGTGTCGGGGTGAAGGTAAGGAAAGGAATGCTCCGGTGGTTCGGGCATGTGGAAAGAATGCATGATGAAAGAATGACTAAACAGATATACAATGCAAAAGTGGATGGATGCAGAAGTCGTGGAAGGCCACGACACACCTTCCATGATCAAATTGATCGTGTACTAGCGGAGGGTGATGTCAGGAGCCTTAAGAACAGACGAGTGTGCATGACAAGAGTTATGAATGTCAAAGAAGCAAGTGAGGTGTGTAAGAATGGGCCTAAATGGCGCTCTGTTGTTCGTGCCTACCCCGCAAGGGAACTGGCGTGAAGTTATGTATGTATGTATGTATGTACTAGATAATTTACGCGTCTAAGGACGTGTTTTCAGACTGTTTAACTATGAAATTGAACTTAATTTCTTACATTCTATAGGTCAAGTTTTACAGAGCGAAGTGACCATAAAATGTTTAAAGTTGTTGATATAGGTGTCTATGTTAAAGGCTTCATATAAGATCACTCTAATATCAATACACTGTCATGATTCTTGACAATACGTATAGTTTCATACAAACCCGTTGAGTCGTTTTTACGAGATGCTTCAACAGACAGACCAACAAGTTGTATTATCAGCATCTGCTGGTCCGAATTCATTCAGTCGTTGTATAAAGTTGATTCCTCTACGAATTTAATACAATAAATAACACGAGCTTTTGCCGGAGGCTTCGCTCGGCTTGAAAAGCGATATGCATGCCATGAACTGTTTTGGTGGTATAGATGGAAGATGGAAGAGAAACGAGTCGTTTGTACAGAGGGAATATAATTTTTAATTTGTGACAATACAGTTTTTACTGACATAGTCAGTTGTAAACAGAAAATTTTATATTTAACACAAACCAGGCTGTGATGAACTAAAAAGTTCTTAACAAACTGGGCATGTTATAATTCTTAGAAATGTCGAATTTAATTTTCAATTCAAAGTATATAATGATTAATAGCTGTAACGCCATCCAGCGAAGATTAAACTAACCATGAGAACACATTAAAACTGTCGTTGTCATTGTTGTTGCCATGACGATGTGTTTGTTAGTGACATGCAACGATGGTGCCAATAAAACGCGGTTGGAGAGCCATATTTTTTCACCTATATTCGTCTATGCCTCAGGTGTTCCTATACTATGCTGTTGTACTTTCTTTCTGGATAGAAGGTACCCTACGTCCTTTTTAGGTGACCTCTGTGATTGGGCGGACTAAGCAGAGACTCCGGGTTTGATTCGTAGTACGGTTAAATTTAGGGAACAAATTTTCTCCGTTATTTACTATGGTCTGGGTGTTTGGGATCGGCCCCAGAATAGTGCGTTGTATATTACCTATAACACAAGCGTAGGTTGATACAATATGTTTGTTTGTCTGTCAATCATTATTATTTTTTATACCCCTGACAATATGTATATGTCGGATTCACGCCGGAAGCGAACGAATGACGCTTCGAGAATAACACAATATTAATCTGAAATATTATAATCACAGTTTACTACACTAGAATTATTACAATTACAAAATTAAATATCGCACAATAATACACAGAAATATTAGGACAACTCCAATGGTTGCATCTACGCTTGTCAGGTGTCGAGCAGCAATTTGCCCTTCAAGAATAATGCGATTATCAAGCAATAATTATCGACCAAATTATATTATGTGCTCCTCGTCCAAGACTACCAATGTAGACTGTCAGTGTAGTTTGCCGATTGTAGACCGCCGGTTCAAGACTGTCCCTCCTCTGCTCGAACACCGCGTATTTAACAGGTCCTCGTAGCGCGCCGCAGTGACACCATCCGGTAATGTTGTGGCGCCACTTTACACTTCCTTCATAAAACCAACTTCTGCCATACGTATTACCTTCCAACATCCGGTTACTCCATTTCCCATATCCGTTAGCTTAATAATAAAGGCTTCTGCATTAACATCCGGTTAAACAACTTCCGAATACTACATAAAAGAATACTCTATCCGGTTATTGACTACATACATACATACATACATACATAACTTCACGCCAGTTCCCTTGCGGGGTAGGCACGAACAACAGAGCGCCATTTAGGCCCATTCTTACACACCTCACTTGCTTCTTTGACATTCATAACTCTTGTCATGCACACTCGTCTGTTCTTAAGGCTCCTGACATCACCCTCCGCTAGTACACGATCAATTTGATCATGGAAGGTGTGTCGTGGCCTTCCACGACTTCTGCATCCATCCACTTTTGCATTGTATATCTGTTTAGTCATTCTTTCATCATGCATTCTTTCCACATGCCCGAACCACCGGAGCATTCCTTTCCTTACCTTCACCCCGACACTCTCTTTCAGACCAACTCTCTTTCTTACTTCGGTATTACGAACGCGGTCCGCGAGCGTCACTCCGCAGACTACTTGTTATTGACTACTTCCGTCATATGGTTATTTTACAATAACAAATACGATTCCAACATATATAAAACTTTGTGACTGTCTATTGCGTAGCTAAAGCGTGAAAACGTCACAAACAAACAACTTTACATTCGCACTCATAATATTAGTTAGGATAATATACCACACAAATATTTCATAGATTGATGAATAGACTGAAGTGAGTTTGATATTGTATACAGCCTTTTAGAGAAGAATGTATAGTATTAAGTCGTAAAATACTTACATTGTATTCATTCGTATGTTATTGCCATTCTGTGTGAAATGGGAGTACTTCACAATCTGTTGTTTACAGTCTTACTTTGAAGTATAGTAGGACAAAGGCAAAGTTATTTAAAGATTACTTATCCTCCTCTTTGGGTCGTGCTCATTCCTGAGGATCGTGATCTTTCTCCACTGCTTTTTTTAAGATGATGGCTGCAATGCCAGTTATGCATTGATTTTGCCAATGTCGAGTGCGTAGAAAAGCCAGGTGATATGGACCTACTTATGCAAAATGGAACCAATCCACATACTGACAGTTTTGAGAAAAAGCCGTTTTTATTAAAATTTTGTGTACAAAAACATATGTCTATATTTTGGAAAAAACATTTAGAATTTTGAAAGTCTGTCATTCAATGACTGTCTGCGCTGGCTGAGGAAATCAGAGGACAGGGATGAGTGGCGCCGTCTTGGGGAGGCCTATGTCCAGCAGTGGACTGCAAATGGCTGACGACGATTTTTCGCCATCAGAGCAGAGACGCTGCAACAACATGCGTTAATCTTGAGATATTTTCAACGTTGAAATCAACAGTCGTTAAATTAAAGCAAACTACACTAAGATTATTTCTACTGTTAGAGGCTTGAGCCTCTGTTTCAAAAGCAGATTGGAAGCAGTTATTAAAAAGGGTACATACTTCTTTACCATTTGAAGAAGTCTGATTTTTTTTTTATTGCCGGAGTTCAGCAGACAGGCAGACGGCCCATTTGATGGAAAGCGGTTACCATCGCCTATGGATATTTCCAACACCAAATTGCTACAAATGCGCTGCTGCTCTCTTAAGGGAGACTGGAACCTGGTCACTAATGCCGGAATACAACATAAGGTTGTTATGGCGGCATACTCTAGACCAGGGGTGGTCGCCATCCAATCGGGCAAATGCCCTACCACCTGGCTGTGGGTTGTTAAGTCGCCTCTTACGATAGGCCGCCAGGCCGCAGGAAATTGCATTCTTTCTCCGTTCCTGCACGGATTGTCTAAGAACATTCCATCGGGCAAGTCTGAAGAAGCTTTTTTAGATTTAACGAATGACCAGAAGTACTCTACTAGAGAGTACTTTCAGCATTGAAAATGTAAGAATCATAGCATTGTCTTTTGACACGCTTTTTTCGATCTCGAAGAAGACAAAATTTGTTGTAGTCAGTTATTCTGTCATAAATTTACCATTTTTTATGATACTGTTACAACTCAGGTCCCGACAAAAATCAAATCCACCTGCATATCTGAAACAAAGCTCATTTATTACCCGTCGGCATTCGAACTAATAACTACTAATATTGAAACTATTGTAATTCTTTTATGATCGTCTTCTTTTGATTACTTATTGGCATACTGCCTATTGTTGTATTTTAATCATTATCCAGGGGTTACGGATTTTGAAGTAGAAGCAGATTCTAGGAAATTCGGTACACGCTGCCGGGCGGACATATTGCATTTCTGCAGTATAAAGCAATGGCCCAATTGAGGGAGGAGGCAATCGAGCAAGAACCACAAGCGAAGCGAGACTTGTGTACTACAATCGGGAATCTCATAAGTGACGGACTTTGCGCGTTTTATTGAATTACGACCTTTTGCATTACGTTTGGAATTGTTGTGTTTGGTTATGTTTGTACCTGTGTTATACGTGTTTGTATAGTTCTAATAAACTCTAAAGTAATTCTAACGGCATTTTAATTCGAGCTTCGCGACTCGTAACGATACTTTAGTTTTCAGTAATAATTTTTCTCAAGGCTGAGGAGTACCACAATGGGTACTTATTATTACAACATATCCTTGAAAGAACACAGTTTGTGATCACTCCATTTATTATGTCATAAAAATTATCTAATGTTACATCGATATCATTGACATCGATGACATTGGTCCAATTAACTTTAGCCAGTTCATGGTTTACATTTGTATAATTGACTTTTTATCTGTAATAATGTAATAATAGATGAAATTCAGCATTACATAACATTTTTGTAACATTTCTACCCACATATGAATATAAGTGATACATTCAAATAATACATTATAGGAAGTATTGGTTTTCACAATATTGTTTATATTGCGGACAGAGAGCACCCCCCTGACCAGCCCGCAGGAGCACACCTTCTCACCGCGCCCCGCATACCGCCGACGCCCATATATCGCACAATTAGCAGCTAAGCGTCGGTCGGTACGCGGAATATAGGAGCGAAAATTATTGTTCTTACCGTGTTGAGGAATTTGTGGTGATGTCGGCGCGTCGGACGGTCGACGGGATTGCTCCCCTGCACACGCGGCCACCTGACAACGACGTCTCACGCTGGCTACCGACCCCTCATAACCTCATCCGCCGGGATCAAGGCGATGTTTGAGAGGTCGCGAATATCTCCTAAGCCGCAGATAGGCCACGTAAAGCCCGAGGTGGCCGCCGAACGCCGCTGATTGGGCAACGCGAGCCGCCGACATAACCCTAATGTGTCTGGCGGCTCCCGTACCCCGTCACCGGGTGGTAGTTGCCCCTGCGAATTGGACCGGGGCAAAGAGCTATTAGCTCGAGGCCCCATACCGGCTCTGCCATCCATAGGCAGATCCGATGACCAACTCGATGTTCTTACCAGAATTTTCATTGACGACTTACCACTTTCTTTTACGTATATTCTAAGTTATATAAATAGTTTAATAATAATCATACAGTCCAATTCTATATCGAGTTTCATTTCCAAAGAAGAAGCAACTGCCAGCAATTATTGATTTTTAGTTTTCCTTCTTTATTAATTAGATTAAAACTATTTTATTGTACTAGTACTTCATAGGAATTTCTATTGTCATATTCAAATTCAAATTCAAAAGTTTTTATTCAAAATAAGTTCCACTGGAGAACACTTTTTGAAGGTCATACGTGTGTTAAAATTTAATTTTTACTCCCTATTCTATGTACACCGCTTCGCAACGTGTTTATGCTGTAAAGGAGAAGAAGCGGCAAGAAACTCCCCAGCAACACGTCTAGCTAAATATTGTTTTTCTTTATATTTCATATTCTATTTATATCTCAAATTCCTTTTTTTTTATAAGTTTTGTACAGAAGTATGTTACAGAATTACTTTTTGAAGAATTAATGGAGTTGTAGCAAACAACGCATACTCAATAAGACCAAGACAATAAAAGGAAAGAAAAATAATCTTTTAATTATAATAATGATATGACGTGCTAAAATATAATAATGTTCCGACACCTAATAAACTATTTTACATACATACATACATAACTTCACGCCAATTCCCTTGCGGGGTAGACACGAACAACAGAGCGCCATTTAGGCCCATTCTCACACACCTCACTTGCTTCTATGACATTCTTAACTCTTGTCATGCACGCTTGTCTGTTCTTAAGGCTCCTGACATCACCTTCTGCTAGTACACGATCAATTTGATCATGGAAGGTGTGTCGTGGCCTTTCACGACTTCTGCATCCATCCACTTTTGCATTGTATATCTGTTTAGTCATTCTTTCATCATGCATTCTTTCCACACGCCCGAACCACTGGAGCATTCCTTTCCTTATCTTCACCCCGACACTTTCTTTCAGACCAACTCTCTTTCTTACTTCGGTATTACGAACGCGGTCCGCGAGCGTCACTCAGCAGATTTTGCGCAGTGCTCGCATCTCGACCGCGTTTACTCTACTTTTATGCTCTCTCTTCCATACCCAACTCTCGCTTCCATACCGATACCAGTACCGCGTTATGTATGGCAAGCTGGGCCTTCTGGCTAAGGTTCTTAGTGCCTAGAAGTTTAGCTAACGCTCCATTCACACTATTCCCCAAATTCACTCTTCTTTCTATATCAGCGGTGTCCCTTCCATCCCTACTAAAAGCACATCCAAGATATACAAACTCATTCGCTTGCTCCAGCATAATATCATCGACCATTATCCTTCCATTCGTTCTGGTTTCTTCTCTTTCAAACACCATAACCTTTGTTTTCTTCGCATTCAAATGTAAGCCTCTCGCCTGACAGTCATCTTTCATCATTGTGACTAGTGACTAGATATTATTAATAATAAACTATTTTATTATTAATAATATCTATTTATACAATCCCATATTTTGAATTCTCAACATTTTCTCTCTAAGTACAAGGATAATATGACAAATGAAATTCTCCATTACATAACATCAAAAATGGATCGTAACAAAACGACGGTGTTGGAACATTTGGAGAAAGAAAGTGGGAGCCCTTGAATGGGACACTGGTGAGCCAGGTTTGGTTATATCAAAAAACAGGACAAGTAACCAATATAATGATATATCACCGTTCTACTAGTGACAATGTATTGTTACGAATTTGTAGGATGTAAATTCGAAAATGCCGTTGGAATTATCACAAAGTTTATTAGATAGAAGTAGACACACGTAATTTACAGCTTTTGTTGGGCGTGCGGGCGCAGGGTCGCCCTAAATGAAACACCCCTTAGCAAGTTGACTGTATATATATTTATAGGCGCTACAACAGCAACAGGTGCGATCAGCACAACTGTATCACACGGCACGTTCGAGTTTAATCGACACAACTTAGCACTAGCCCCGGACGTTACACTGAACGTAGATAGCACTAATTATATCGATTACACCGATCAATACGAGTGGCACTAATCACAATCACTGGTGGTTCACAATATCCACGTAGACACGCTGAGAGTCCGTTGGCTGTAGAGTCTTCCGAATGCCCCTTGATCTTCCTGGTCTTCTTAGTCTTCCTTGTGTGTATATATTCGACCGAACGAACAAGGTATACTTGGTTGCGTGGCGTGTCGTAGGCTCGCCCCGCGCTTACTAAGGTACTATAAAAATGCAGACGCTTAGCAGCTAACGGAGCGAGCTACGTATCCGCGGTAAGCGGGACGTGGGGGTACGTAAGTGTGAAGAGTCTTTTATATAAGAATATATTGTATATAATGTATTTGACGCTAGTGACGCTCGCGGACCGCGTTCGTAATACCGAAGTAAGAAAGAGAGTTGGTCTGAAAGAGTGTCGGGGTGAAGGTAAGGAAAGGAATGCTCCGGTGGTTCGGGCATATGGAAAGAATTCATGACGAAAGAATAACTAAACAGATATACAATGCAAAAGTGGATAGATGCAGAAGTCGTGGAAGGCCACGACATACCTTCCATGATCAAATTGATCGTGTACTAGCAGAAGGTGTTGTCAGGAGCCTTAAGAACAGACGAGCGTGCATGACAAGAGTTATGAATGTCAAAGAAGCCAGTGAGGTGTGTAAGAATAAGCCTAAATGGCGCTCTCTTGTTCGTGCCTACCCCGCAAGGGAACTGGCGTGAAGTTATGTATGTATGTATGTGAAAAAAATATAGTTTAAAAAAAAAATTTTTTTTGAATACAAATAAATACTTGAAAAATAATAAAAATATAATACACATACATGTACAATAATATATTTGAATATACATAAGTTATTATAACATACATATAAGTAGGATTATATTGTTACATGCCGACAAACAGTGAATGCACACCTGCCTGCCATAAGGCACAGTTTATTACCTTCCCGAATTTGGACTTCTTTTGTTTACTTACAAAAACAGTCTATCGTGTATTGTACTAGTTTATGGCCGTTCGCAGGAATAATTAAGCAGGTGTGCGGATTACGTATTTCTAGGAAATTAAGTCGACAATACAGGTGGGCACACTATATTTGTGAAGTATAAAACGACGGCAGGATGGAGAGGGGAGGCAGGCAAGCGACGATTACGATACAAGCAAGACGTGTGTACATTCGATAAGCTGTATAGTGACGGACTTTGCGCCTGTTATTGAATCGTGCAGTTTGTACTGGTTGTGTCCAGTTATATTTGTACCTGTGTTATACGTGTTTGTATAGTTCTAATAAATTCTATAGTAATTACAACGGCATTTTAATTCGAGTCCCGCACTCGTAACAATATTATTAACTAATATGATTCTATGAATTTCAAAAAATGTTTTTCAACGGAACTTAATGCGAATAAAAACTTTTGAAGTTATTCATATCTTGAAAAACTTGTTGTTCTGTAAAGTTCTTTATTTAAGTTAATAAGTAAGGAGATTTAACTTCTAAAGTAATAAGAATGAATGAGTATGCTTTTGTATTATTACGTGTGTTGTATTGTCCTTCGTGACTCACCTGCTGGTTCCAGGTGGAAGAACAGCGCTGATCTTCATTGGTCAGCATATGCTGAGACTGGGTCCAATTTTAGGACTTATTCTGTTTCTGTTATTTTACTGTTTGATAATACTGTATGTTTTTTTTTTATTGCAGGAGATCAGCAGACAGGCAGATGGCCCACTTAATGGAAAGCGGTTACCATCGCCTATGGACATTCGCAACACCAAAGGTGCTACAAATGCGCTGCTGCTCTCTTAAGGGTCACTGGAACCTGGTCACTAATGCCGGAATACAACTCAAGGTTATTATGGCGACATGCTATAGACCAGGGGTGGTAGCCATCCAGTCGGGCAAACGCCCTACCACCTGGCTGTGGGTTGTTTAGTCGCCTCTTACGACAGGCCGCCCGGCCGCAGGAAATTGTATTCTTTCTCCGTTCCTGCACGGATGCAAAACGGATGTTGTATTTGTCCTAAATAAAATATGCCTTTCTTCTTCTTTCTGCTTCGTTTTAAAAGATACAGTTAACAGAAATAGAATTTTACAATACAATAGGCGGTCTTATCGCTATTAGCGATCTCTTCCAGACAACCTTTGGATGGACAAAACATTTGATAAGAATTATTTGCAATCGCTCCAATTTATGGACTCAAAAACCAAAGGGATTACAGACCTTCTAGAATTTGAAAAAAATTTGAATTGAACTTAGGTTCCGACAAAAACCAAATTCCACCTGCATGTCTGTAAAAACACGTTTTATTACCTGTCGGCATTTGAACTAATTGTAATTCTTTTATGATCATCTTCTTTTGCTTACTTATTTATTAGCATACTTTTCTAGGGAACAGCCTATTGTTATATTCTAATAGTTCACGGCCGCTTGCGGCTGAATCATTAGCCAGGTGTTGCGGATTACGTCGACTATGATACGGGCACATTTGTATTTATGAGGTATAAAACGACGGCTTGATGGAGAGAGGGGGCAGTTCATCGACAACTACAATCAAGGCGTGACGTGTATTCAATCGGGAATCTAATAGTGACGGTCTTTGCGCGTTTTATTGAATTGCGACCTTCTGCATTACGTTTGGGTTTGTTGTGTTCGGTTATATTTGTACCTGTGTTATACGTGTTTGTATAGTTCTAATAAGCTCTATAGTAATTCTAACGGCATTTTAATTCGAGTCCCGCTAAACTCGTAACAATATATTTTATTGAGGACTACTACAAAATGTATACACAAGAAACAAGGTGTTACAAGAAAATAGATATGATTTTCAATCTTTTCAACCCAGTTTTTGAGGCAAACGATAAAGCTGAATCTATTTGACTGAAAATGAGTCCCAAAGGCGTCTTATCTCAAGCCCCTGAGGCTGCGAGGGTTTTTTATTTGTCTGAGCCGTCGGAGGATTTGAAAGTTTTTGAAAGTAAAATAGAAGCGTCCGTTTACTCTAGAAATGTATGTTACACATTGTTTTTCCTTAGAACATATTTTTTGCAATCAATCACATCATTTATATAAACTTCTACGGACAAGTGGAAAGACGAATGGCAACGGATAAGTGGTAAAACGAATCGCAACAAAATGTTAATTTGAAGTTTTACTTGCAGATTGTTAATTTACTTGTCCAATTTAAAAACCAGCCTGTAAAACTTCAAGTTAAAATTTTGTTGCGATTCGTTTTGCCACTTATCCGTTGAATTTTCGCTTCTACTGTGTCCCAGCACACATTTCGATTTTTTGCAGGTTTACTGCAAATTATGATTTGGTTAGATTAGGTACATTTTAATGAATGCATTTTTTATTTAAACATATTTTATTTTATCAAAAAAAAAACTGAATTCGATCCGGAACTACTCTAAAATTGTGCCGCCTCTGACCACGTCTAGTCCAAATTTTTGCCGGTCCTCCACGCGGCCGTAACGCGTTTTCGTGACAGAAAAATCCTAAGACATAAGATATAATAACAGCCCATGAATGTACCACTGCTGGGCTCGGCCCCTACCCCTAGAAGGGGACGGACAGTATACCCGTCGCGCTTGTCCAAGTCGGCCTGGCAGGTTTCACACATCGGTTATCTCGATGTGCAGGTTTAATTACGCATTTCACCTTCGCCGTTGTTAGCACGTGGTAATTGTATCAATATGCATATTAGGTCAGAAAACTGACTAAGTGGTGCATACGTTTCGGCCAGGATTTGAGAACATGCGCTTTAAGTTTGGTACGCGATTACACTATTTAATGATGCTATAATGTCTTTAATCTGATCTTCAATTACCTGGACTAAAATGATAGATGCGCTTGACCTTTTTTGGATTCATATGCGAGTTGAATCCACAACTAAAATAAAATAAAATAAATAAAATAAAAATAACTCACCACTGTGAATTGTATCAACACCTTCAACAACTCACTACTGTGAGTCGAATTAACAACGCACCACTGTGAGTTGAATCAACAATTCACCACTGTGAGTTGAATCAACAACTCACCACTGTGAGTTGAATCAACAACTCACCACTGTGAGTTGTATCAACAACTTCAACAACTCACCACTGTGAGTCTAATCAACGACTCACCATTGTGAGTCGAATCAACAACTCACCACTGTGAGCTGAATCAACAACTCACCACTGTGAGTTGTATCAACAATTCACCACTGTGAGTTGAATCAACAATTCACCACTGTGAGTTGAATCAACAACTCACCACTGTGAGCTGAATCAACAACTCACCACTGTGAGTTGTATCAACAACTTCAACAACTCACCACTGTGAGTCTAATCAACGACTCACCATTGTGAGTCGAATCAACAACTCACCACTGTGAGCTGAATCAACAACTCACCACTGTGAGTTGTATCAACAACTTCAACAACTCACTAGAGTCGGATCAACAAGTCACCATTGTGAGTTGAATCAATAACTCACCACTGTGAGTTGAATCAACAATTCACCACTGTGAGTTGAATCAACAACTCACCACTGTGAGCTGAATCAACAACTCACCACTGTGAGTTGTATCAACAACTTCAACAACTCACTAGAGTCGAATCAACAACTCACCATTGGGAGTTGAATCAAAAACTCATTAGTAATTATAACTGTAATGTGGCCGAAATGACGGAATACTAAAAATCAAATAAAATACTGCGCTTAAATCAATTATAACGTTGTTATACGTATATTTTTAACGCGACCAAAGCCTCGGGAAAAAGCTTATCATTATAAATTTTATGCAGTCTCGTTTAAAATAATAATTTATCGAATAAAAATGACTACTCTTTATAAAGTTATCTTATCTTATACTAATATATAAAGCTGAAGAGTTTGTTTGTTTGAACGCGCTAATCTCACGAACTACTGGTCTGATTTAAAAAAATCTTTCTGTAATAGATAGCCTATTTATCGAGAAAGGCTATAGGCTATATATCATCACGCTGAGATCACTAGGAGCGGAGCACCAATGAAGAATGTTTCAAAATCGGAGGGTTTTGAAAGCAAATTCCACGCGGACGACGTCGCGGGCACAACTAGTCTTGTATAAACCAAATTATAAGTAAATACATTCACTAGGCATTTTCGTAAAGAGAGAACAACTTTATAACATTCTTTGTATTATTTTACGTTTCAGAAGAAAATCAAACTTCATTTTAATTTGACAGAAAAAATCTTGTACACGAAAATGCTTAAGCAATTTTCGCGCTAGGAAAAATCACGGATTGAATTTAATTTGAAAGGCGTCGAATAACGGAAGTTGCAGCTTGAATACCTACTTCCTGTTTTTGTGGTAGGGTTGGTACTAATGTTTAATAAAATTCTTACGCTTTACTTCTCTTGCGGTGATTCAGCTTTGTATGCAAGAATTATAAATTATGTGTAAAAATTCATCCAAAATGAATGAATATGCTTTATTGGGTTTTAAAAGATACAGTTAATAGAAACAAAATCTTACAATACTGTTACGAGTTGTGGGACTGGAATTAAAATGCCGTTAGGATTACCATAGAGTTTATTAGAACTATACAAACACGTATAACACAGGTACAAACATAACCGAACACAACAATCCTAAAATAATGCAGAAGGTCGTAATTCCATAAAACGCGCAAAGTCCGTCACTAATAGATATTCCCGATATGTACACACGTCTCGCTTCGTTCATGGTTCTCGCTTAACTGCCTTCCTCTCTCTATCAGGCCGTCCTTTTATGCTCCACAAATGCAAATGTATGTTCGCCCGGCAACGCCGCCACAGTTTCCTAGAATTAGCTTGTAACACCTGGCTAATGATGCTAACGAGCGAGTACAACAGGACAAAGGGCCGTATGCCGATAAATAAGTAATCAAAAGAAGATGATCATAAAACTATTACAATGAGTTCAAATGCCGACAGGTAATAAAATGTGCTTAGTGGAATTTGTCTTTGTCGGGGAGGCTAAGTTGTAACAATACAATAGGCGGTCTTATCGCAATTAACCTTTGGATAGATAAGAAATATGATAAGAACAGAATCGCATTATTCTTACTACCGAATCATTATCTTATAAATATAGAATAGAATGATGAAAGGTGACTGTCAGGCGAGAGGCTTACATTTGAATGCGAAGAAAACAAAGGTTATGAGTGTTTGAAAGAGAAGAAACCAGAACGAATGCAAGGATAATGGTAGATGATGTTATGCTGGAGCAAGTGAGTGACTTTGTATATCTTGGATGTGCTTTTAGCAGGGATGGAAGGGACACCGCTGATATAGAAAGAAGAGTGAATTTGGGGAATAGTGTGAATGGAGCGTTAGCTAAACTTCTAGGCACTAAGAACCTTAGCCAGAAGGCCCAGCTTGCCATACATAACGCGGTACTGGTATCGGTATGGAAGCGAGAGTTGGGTATGGAAGAGAGAGCATAAAAGTAGAGTAAACACGGTCGAGATACGAGCACTGCGCAAAATCTGCGGAGTGACGCTCGCGGACCGCGTTCCTAATACCGAAGTAAGAGAGTTGGTCTGAAAGAGAGTGTCGGGGTGAAGGTAAGAAAAGGAATGCTCCGGTGGTTCGGGCATGTGGAAAGAATGCATGATGGAAGAATGACTAAACAGATATACAATGCAAAAGTGGATGGATGCAGAAGTCGTGGAAGGCCACGACACACCTTCCATGATCAAATTGATCGTGTATTAGCAGAAGGTCATGTCAGGAGCCTTAAGAACAGACGAGCGTGCATAACAAGATCTATGAATGTCAAAGAAGCAAGTGAGGTGTGTAAGAATAAGCCTGAATGGCGCTCTGTTGTTCGTGCCTACTCTGCAAGGGAACTGGCGTGAAGTTATGTATGTATGTATAGATTTTCATGATCGTTGAATTTGAGCCAGATCTATGCAGGTTAAGTTTAGAACTCGGTAGCGCTAGTTTATTTTAATAACTACGTCCAATTGCGTAGTCTCGCATATCATTTAGGTTTTTTTTTAATATTGAGGATGTTTTCGCACGAATTTATAAATCACTAGTCATTTACTTATGTTGTTTCTATTTTTTTTTTATTGCAGGAGTTCAGCAGACAGGCAGACGACCCACTGAATGGAAAGCGGTTACCAACGTGTATGGACATTTGCAACACCAAAGGTGCTACAAATGCGCTGCTGCTCTCTTAAGGGAGTCTGGAACCTGGTCACTAATGCCGGAACACAACTCAAAGTTGTTATTGCGACATACTTTAGACCAGGGGTGGTAGCCATCCAGTCTGGCAAATGCCCTACCACCTGGCTGTGGGTTATTTACTCGCCTCTTACGACAGGTCGCCCGGCCGCAGGAAATTGTATTCTTTCTCCGTTCCTGCACGGATATAATTTCTTCTGATTCTATTACCTCACCAGTGGTAAAAGTAATTGATTAGTTGTGTGGAGTAAAAGGAAATTAGCGGTTAGTAAGATAATATAGACATCGGCTGCATGTTGACAGCCCTAGACAAGTGGTTGAGTGTACAGGTATGTATTCAGCTCCCAAACACTCAGTTTCCCGGTAAAAGTGAAAAAGTGGGTTATTTTCAAGTCCTTTTTGAAATTTCTCTTCGCTTTGCTAAAATTCACTGTGGTGCAAAAAGATTTACTCTGTGGTTTTCTCTTTTTACACGAATTTTAATTACGATCGAGGAAGTTGGTGAAGTAGAAGATGCAAGTCAGCTTCTATGTTCGAACACAAGTGTATACTATGCATATCGGATGTGAAACTTCAAAACTTAGCAACTGACATTTTTTTCAAAATAAGTTCGCCTTGCATTTTTTTTTATTGCATGAGTTTAGCAGACAGGTAGTTGGCCCATCTGATGGAAAGCGGTTGCCATCGCCTATGGACATTTGCAACACTTGAGGTGCTACAAATGCGCTGCTATAGGAAGACTGAAACCTGGCCACTAATGCCGGAACATAACTCAGGGTTGTTATGGCGGCATACTCTAGACCAGGGTTGGTAGGACTACATTTACTAATATTTGTTAAATCTTTTTCTTTCTTTCTTTCCTTTATACCATGAAATTTCAGCGCGCTAACTCATCTAGCGCTCTACGAATTGCATAATATAATGCCCGCTTTAACACTAGTGTAACTTTCTTAACACTGTTTTACGATGTGTTTAACTGCTGATTATTATTATTACACGGCTGTGCAGTTACAAAACGTAGCAAGTGCTTTAAAAGAATTTTAAAGAGAACAAAACGAACGCATATCACGAATTTTAAAAACGTCAAGTTTTGACGTTGGCGAATAATTTTTGCGTGTTTTGTTAAGTATTGTTACGAGTGCGGGACTCGAATTAAAATGCCGTTAGAATTACTATAGAGTTTATTTAGAACTATACAAACACGTATAACACAGATACAAATATAACTGAATACAATCAGTTCAAACGCAATGCGGGATTCAATAACACGCGCAAGTCTTGTCTCGCTGCTGATTATCGCTTGACTGTCGATTTCTCCATTGGGCCATTGCTTTATAATGCACCAGAAAACGTAATCCGCACACCCGCGTAATTATGCCCGCGAATAGCCAAAAACGAGTACAATACACAATAGGCTGTTTTATAATTACAAATTTTAAACACAAAGTAAACAAAAGAAGATAGTCATAAAACAGTTTCCATGTTAGTAGCTCAAACGCCCGGCGGGTAATAATGTGTGTGTTTTATGACAGGCAGGTATGCGTCTACTTTTGTCGGCGTGTAACAGTATAATAAATACGTCGGCAAATACCTAACAATGACATCAAAGATAATCAGACAAGACAACCCACAGCCAGGTGGGAAAGTATTTTCCCGTCTGCATGGCTATCACCCCTGGTCCAGTGTATGCTGTCATAACAACCTTGAGTTCTGTTCCGCCATCAGTGGCCAGGTTCCGGTCTCCCTTAAGAGAGCAGCAACACCTTTGTAGCATCTTTGGTGTTACAAATGTCTATAGGCGTTGGTAAACACTTTCCATCAGGTGGGCCGTCTGCCTGTCTGCTGAACTCTGCAATAAAAAAAATTAAGAAGATAAAGAACAAATATTTTCATAATTTTATCATTTCATCACAGAACAGAAAACAACGTTATATCCTAATCTAAGACAAACAAAGTGACGACTAATCAGATTGGTTCAAGTTAGTTGAGTAAACCAAGTTATTTGGATAGTAAATAAATTAAGGAGATTGAATTTTGGATAGTTGTTAATGTAAATTATAAATAAGTCTTTGTCTAAGTTCAAATATATCAGAAAATTCAATTAAATTTATACAACAAGAGTGTTGATATCGATTTCTCTGTGATTCACTCATCAGATACTGCTTTGGTGACCACCTCAGAAGTATATTTTTTCTAAAAAAATATTGAAATCAGTCACCTATTGACAAAGACCACCTCCTTTTTAAAGTCGGTTAATTTTTTTTATTGCATGAGTTCAGAAAACAAGCAGACGGCCCATCTGATGGAAAGCGGTTACCGTCGGCTATGGACATTGTAACACTAAAGGCGCTAACAATGTGGTCGCACTCTCTAAAGGGAGACTGGAAACTGGCCACTGATGCTGGAGCACAACTCAAGGTTGTTTTGGCTCTAGACTAGAGATGATAGCCATCTAGATGAATACTCTACTTGATGTGGGTTTTTGTCTGCCTCTGACGATAGGCCGCCTTAACAAGTATTCATTTTCTTTAACTGCACGGATTACATAAATTAATCTTTGGGAAGAAGTTTCTATTTATCATGTTGTAATAAAACTACGTTTTAACGGTTTCAAGCGCGGATGCAGGTGTCTACAAGCTCGATTGTGAGTGTGGATTGTCATACATTGGGCAAACAAGGAGGAGCATGAAAACACGGGTAAAAGAACACATTGCTGACATGAAACACACAAGGTCTATGAAGTCTGCAATCAGTGAACACACGCTGGATAAACCCAACCACTACATCAAATTCGATAACCCAGGCGTGAGGCTATTGAAATCACAAAACACCCAAATTTCAATAGTGAAAATGGTTGGCAAGTACCACCTGTTTGGGATCCGATCGTCAAAACTATTAAGACCCAAACCGAGCAAAAACCAACTGCCAGACCTCAAGACACTGTAAGCTCTTTCTGCGTGCAACGGAACACAAACCAACTAGACTGATAGTTTCTTTTATTTTTTGTTCCACCCATTTTAATATTATATAAAATTATTAGAGCTAAGCATGTTTGCTGAAGAGTTTCTTGCGCCGCTTCTTCTTTCAAGCCATAACATGTTGCGAAGCGGTAGTAAATTAGATTAGGCTCCCATAGAGTAAATAATAACCATAAAAAAAAATTAAAACTAAATAATTAAAATGAACAAGTTGGCGGTAGGCTAAATAAAACTTTAACAATACCTATTGACACTTGACATCTTTGTCTTCCGTGATCCCGGCCACTGAAAAGTGGCCAAAACGTCGGAAAAACCAAAATCAAATAAATTACCACGCTTAAAACCGTTAAAACGTAGTTTTATTAAGTTGTAATTTGCTTACGTGGTCTATATAGACAATAATTTAGTTCAATATAAAAACTAACTATACAAAAAATACGTTTGTATACCGCACTTGTCAGCAATACAATGCACTATTTACTAATGTAGATCCTTTCATAGGTAACTTACATCCATTTAAAACCCAAATTAAAGTAATTAAGAATGATCCAATGACAACAATGACAAACTTTTTTTGCATACTTTCCTTTTTTAATCTCTATTTTTAACCGACTTCAAAAAAGGAGGAGGTTCTCAATTCGTCGGGATCTTTCTTTGTTCGACGCGGAATAGCTGCCATTTGGTCCCCTAAAAATTTGACATAGTTTAGCCAAGTAGTTTTCATTTTATGAACATTTTTTATGAAATTTTTTCCATTCCGTTCCATATGTACACCGATTACGCTGAGATTTATTATCCGATTTACATGATTCTTTTTTTGTTCGACGCGGAATAGCTGCCATTTGGTCCCCTAGAAATTTGACATAGTTTAGCCCAGTAGTTTTCATTTTATGAACATTTTTTATGAAAAATTTTCCATTCCGTTCCATATGTACACCGATTACGCTGAGATTTATGATCCGATTTACGTGATTCTTTTTTTGTTCGACGCGGAATAGCTGCCATTTGGTTCCCTAAAAATTTGACATAGTTTAGCTCAGTAGTTTTCATTTTATGAACATTTTTTATGAAATTTTTTCCATTCCGTTCCATATGTACACCGATTACGCTGAGATTTATGATCCGATTTACGTGGTTCTTATTTAGTTTGATGCAGAATAGTTGCCGTTAGGTCCCTTAAAAATTTAATATAGTTTGGCCCAGTAGTTTTCATTTTACGAACATTTTTTTGTTCCCGTTTCTTGGGACCTATATTTTTTAAGGAGCGCGGCACCTTTTATTAGAAATTATTGTGATGAATTTTTTTTGTTTTATATTGACCTCATTTAATTTTTTTTTATTTATTAAGTTTGCCAACATCTGATACATTGATATACTTAATTAAATATACAAGTTAATGGTCTTATGCTAAATGTACAGTCTCTTACAGGCAAACATTTAAATAAACATTTTATGTAATTTTCGTATAATTGTAATATATTTTTTTTGTTTGTAATTAACTGTTTGAGCCAATTTTTATTTTTAATATATAAATTATTTTTAGCGGAAACTTGATTGATATATGTATTATTATTTCTTTTGTTTTAATATAATATCAATTCACTGTCGGAAAAATTCTCTTCCCCTATATACTTCCTGTAGATTGTCCCCGTCCTATCAATGTAAATTTCCTACTAACTTTAATACATAGTGAATGTCCTTTGTAAATTTTTAATGCTTAACAATATTGTTACAACCTAGGCGCCGACAAAGAAAAATTCCACGTACAGATATGTAGAAGCACATTTATTACCCATCGGCATTTGAACTTATTGTAATTAATTCTATACGATCATCTTCTTTTGTTTACTTATTGATTGGCTTACGTTTCTAGAGAACCGCCCATTGTTTTATCGCACTCTTTTATGGCCGCTTGCGGCCGAATCATTAGCCAGGTGTTTTGGATTATGTCGACTACGCTACGGGCACATTGTATTTGTGCAGTATAAAACGATGGCCTGATTGAGGGAAGGGACAGTCGAGCGAGAACCACGATCAAGGTGAGACGTGTGTACTACAATCGGGAATCTAATAGTGAGGGACTTTACGCCTTTTATTGAATTACAACCTTGTGCATTACGTTTGGATTTGTTGTGTTCGGTTATATTTGTACCTGTGTTATACGTGTTTGTATAGTTCTAATAAACTCTATAATATTTCCAACGGTATTTTAACTCGAGTCTCGCAACTCGTAACAATATATATGTGTAATGTACTTAGTAACTTTATGTTTGTGTTGTCCACAGATTCGCAAAACGCGTATAAATCACCGACGAAATTTCAGGCCAAAATTGCACTTAGAATAGCACCAGTCCTTGTTAACTTTGAAATTGGCAAAATCAATGCCGAAGTCGTTGGAGAAAATAAAAATAATAATAATAAACCCGCAGGGGGGCTTTGTGGCGAAGCCTTAGGTGAGTAGCAACACCTCGTACCTAACTCCGGGGTCCAAGGCAAGGCCCCCACCTCCGTGCTTGCCTTAACCAGCCGGCACGGAGTGGAGATCGAGCCCACCTCTCTACACCCTTTAGCCACTCACACCCATGTTGCCCCTGCCTTCTATGCAGGGAGTGGCGAGTCAACGTCTGCCCATTTTCCATGTTCCCCGAACATTGCGACGGGCAGACGCCATAGTCCCCATATTCCCAGACCCCTTGTACCACTAGCAGTTCACCCCAATAGCCCGGTACTTTTGTGTCCTCATTTCCCACAATAGTTTTACACTGGCCGGGGCTTGTCCTTGGGTGCATCATTATATGTTGTAGACAGGGATAATCGCCGGTCAGTGTCACGCCACATTTACATTAAATTTGTCAAAGGGCCTCTACGTGTTGGCCTTCCCATGGCCCCACGCAAGCCTCTCAAATGTCCGGGTCATTTTTATTGCCCGTGGTCTCAAAACACATACAAATGTATGCAACTGTATCCGTGCAGGAACGGAGAAAGAATACAATTTCCTGCGGCCGGGCGGCCTGTCGTACGAGGCGACTAAACAACCCACAGCCAGGTGGTAGGGCACTTGCCCGACTGGATGGCTACCACCCCTGATCTAAAGCATGTCGCCATAACAACCTTGAGTTGTGTTCCGGCATTTTTATTGCCCGTGGTCTCAAAACACATACAAATAATTACAATAAATAAAGCGCCACTTTCAAAATATACCAATCGGCTACAATATCCATCCGTAGCAACAGTCGTCAATGTTTAAATTCAGTCAGTCGGTTTCGTTTACAACAGTTGAAAAGCTTTTATGAACATAGGTACTCCAATTGCATTTTGTTACAATATAACCTTAACACAATTCGTACGAACGCTCCCACCGACTCTGTGTACAATTTGCAACGCAGAATTGGACCTGTCCTCTTTAACTTCGTGCAGGGAAGTTCCCAACTTGTTTGCTGGCTGTACTCGCAATTTGGAATGATGTTGTATACTTTCAAAGCAAAGTCGAAGTTACGTTCATTTCTGTATTTTAATTTGGATAGAATAGAATTAAAATGCCGTTGGAATTATTACAGAGTTTATTAGAACTATACAAACACGTATAACACAGGTACAAATATAACTGAACACAACCAGTCCAAATGTAATGCGCGATTCAATAATACGCACAAAGTCCGTCACTAAATAGATTACCGAATGTACACAAATCTTGCTTCGCTTGTGGTTATCGCTTGACTGCTGATCTCTCCATTGGGCCATTGATTTATACTGCATAGATACAATATGTCTGCCCGACCGCGTGGACCGAATTTCTTAGAATCAGTTTGTATTCTAGATCCGAGATACCTGGCAGTGATCACAATACAACAATAGGTCGTCAAAGATTACAATACACAATGGGCTGTTTTTTTAATCACAAATTTTAAATAAAAAATAAACAAAAGAACTCCAAATTTCGAAAGGTAATAAAGTGTGTTTCTACAGGTATACAGGTGTGAATTTGTCTTTTTCGGCACCTAAGTCGTACATACATACATAACTTCACGCTAGTTCCCTTGCGGGGTAGGCACGAACAACAGAGCGCCATTTAGGCCCATTCTTACATACCTCACTTGCTTCTTTGACATTCATAACTCTTGTCATGCACACTCGTCTGTTCTTAAGGCTCCTGACATCACCCTCCACTAGTACACGATCAATTTGATCATGGAAGGTGTGTCGTGGCCTTTCACGACTTCTGCATCCATCCACTTTTGCATTGTATATCTGTTTAGTCATTCTTTCATCATGCATTCTTTCCACATGCCCGAACCACCGGAGCATTCCTTTCCTTACCTTCACCCCGACACTCTCTTTCAGACCAACTCTCTTTCTTAGTTCGGTATTACGAACGCGGTCCGCGAGCGTCACTCCGCAGATACGCACTAAGTCGTAACAATATAATATATGATATACCGAATTCCCTAGAATCACACCTGGCTAATGACTACCATAAAAGATTACAATACACAATGGGCTGTTTTTCTAATCACACATTTTAAACACAAAGTAAACAAAAGAAGTCCAAATGCCGAAAAGGTAATAAAATTTGTTTCTACAAGGCTACAGGTGTGAATTCCTCTTTGTCGGCACCCAGGTCGTAACAATATTGATTATTAAAAGGAAACCTGTGTAATTTCGGTTTAAGATAGTAGTATAGAATACAAAAATTTCTTTGTTGTTGTTTAGTAAAAATTGACTTAAATGAAATGAAATTCATTAGCATGTAAGTATAGTACGGGGTACATATAAAATGACTAAAATACAAAGAAACCATTTTTTTATTTTTTTTTATTGCAGGAGATCAGCAGACAGGCAGACGGCCCACTTGATGGAAAGCGGTTACCATCTCCTATTGACATTTGCAACACCAAAGTTGCTACAAATGCGCTGCTGCTCTCTTATGGGAGACTGGAACCTGGTCACTAATGCCCGAATATAACTCAAGGTTGTCATGGCGACATGCTTTAGACCAGGGGTGGTAGCCATCCAGTCGGGCAAATGCCCTACCACCTGGCTGTGGGTTGTTAAGTCGCCTCTTACTACAGGCCGCCCGGCCGCAGGAAATTGTATTCTTTCTCCGTTCCTGCACAAATGGCGTCCCGAAGGAACATCTGTTACCCGCGCTAGGTCTCCTTAGAGCCTGTGTGGCGGGTCACAGTAAGATTCGCTTCGGTCATATAATTCTTATCATAACAACCTGTACTGACTAAATAAAAACTTCTTTCTACAGACTAACTTCATTTATCCATGCGGGAAAACAAATATAATACTAACTAGCTGTGCCCGCGACGTCGTCCGCGTGGAATTTGCATTTTGAGACATTCTTCATTGGTGCTCCGCTCCTATTGGTCTTAACGTGATGATATATAGCCTATAGCCTTCCTCGATAAATGGGCTATCCAACACTGAAATAATTTTTCAAATCAGACCAGTAGTTCTTGAGATTAGCGCGTTCAAACAAACAATATTAGTATATTTGGCGGCAACACTAATACTTACATTTTAAATATCGCGATATCTTTTGAATGAAACGTCTGAATTGAATAATTCAAAAAGTTCTAGAAAGGTATTGAATTCGTCTTGAATATGGAGTATATGAAATTATTTTGATAAGGATTAATACCAAGGTACAAAATAAAGAGTTTTTGAAACGACGGAATTTTAATTATTTAAAAAATAAAATAAAACAAATACTTATTGTGAGATAACTACAATAGTTAGACATATGGTTATTATATGTTCTGCAAAGTGGTAGTAGATTGTTTTGTTCTATAATCAATAGTTTTCGCAGCGCAAGCCGTATAAGGATTTTTTAGGGTCATTTTTTACACCTTGTGTTACATTATTGGACTTTTAGTAAGGATTCCTAATTTTTTTGAAAATATAATATAGCCTATAGCCTTCCTCGATAAATGTACTATTCAACAATGAAAGAATTTTTCAAATCGGACCAGCGGTTCCTGACATTAGCGCGTTTAAACAAACAAACAAACAAACTCTTCAGCTTTATAATATTAGTATAGATTTGTCAGCGTTATTTGTAAACGTTGATTAATATTTACGTAATACTTTAAACAGTTATGTAAAGAAAATTGTATTCATAAACACTATTTAGACTTAAACTAGCTGTCAGATTAAATAAGCTCACCCCATTGTCTAAATAAAATATGGGTATTTTATTTACTACTATTTTAAACGCTAGGTTTACATATAATCATTACATGTTACTAACTTTTCTTGTTGACCTGTTTATTGTTTAGCGTCTTTACAATTTTAACTGCGCAAGCCAGGAAATCCTCGCGCTACTTCTTACCCATCAACTCATGAACGTTGCCTTGTGTGATATTAGTTCCGAGGGTGCACGACGCGTTGTACCGGTCCATAGCAAAGAGGGGGCAGTCGAATATTGCATGTAAGGGGGTCGCCGATACTCCAGGTTCACAGAGACACGATGGGTCCCCCTTCAACTTGAACTGGTTCAAGTATTCAGAGAGGATTCTTTGATCCTTGGTCTGTGAATATCTGAGTTATCAGGTTGGTTTATAGTTTTAGTTTGTAAGTATTGTTACGACCGACAAAGAACAAGTCACACCTGCAGTTTATTACCTTTTCGGCGTTTGTACTTCTGTTGTTTATTTTGTGTTTAAAATTTGTAATTAGAAAAACAGCCTATTGTGTATGTAATATTTTATGGTAGTCTTTAGCGAGGTGTGATTCTTGGATATGATTGTACACGCGGTAGGGTATTGTGTCGAGACATATTGTATAATTTTAGTATAAAACACTGCCCGAACGGAACTGTGAGGCAGTCTAGCGATAGGCACAAGCGGGACAAGACGTGTGTACATTCGATAAGCTATGTAGTGATGGACTTTGCGCGTGTTATTGAACGTGCATCACGTTTGTGCTGGTTGCGTCCAGTTATATTTGTACCTGTGTTATACGTGTTTGTACAGTTCTAATAAATTCTATAGTAATTCCAACGGCATTTTTAATTAGAGTCCAGTAACTCGTAACAGTATTCTTTTATTGCAGGAGATAAACAGACAGGCAGACGGCCCACTCAATGGAATGCGGTTACCAACGCTTATGGACATTTGCAACACCAAAGTTGCTACAAATGCGCTGCTGCTCTCTTAAGGGAGACTGCAACCTGGTCACTAATGCCGGAACACAACTCACGGTTGTTATGGCGACATACTTTAGACCAGGGGTGGTAGCCATCCAGTCGGGTAAATGCCCTACCACCTGGCTGTGGGTTGTTAAGTCGCCTCTTACGACAGGCAGGCAGAAATTGTATTCTTTCTCCGTTCCTGCACGGATAAGTATATACCTTTATTGATGTAATATACAGTTTGTGATTTTTTTTAGTGAGCGTTCAGAGCCATGTTTTTTTTTTTACGAAATAGCGAATAATACTGAAACGAGTTTCTGGGCCGATTTTAATGAAAATTAAAGCATCGTTACCCTTTTCCTTATGGGTAGGTTTGACATTCCTCACATAGATTGATCTTTACAAGCTACACTAAATATTAGTGTAAAATACTATTATTTTGTAACACCAGGAATCAAATTCAGCATATTCGTTCCTTAGTAAGGTAATTTTTATTTTTCAAAAATCTAATGGATACTATTTTAGTTGTCATCAACGGCCTCGAAACGCATTTCATTATTTCTTTGAAGTTTAGATTTGGCCCGAAGGTGTATTTGCGAAATTCAACCTGTATAATTGTATATGCACAATGTGTTTTATCAACGCTGGAACTAATATGAATGAATGAATGAATGAATGAATATGCTTTATTGTGTTTTAAAGATACAGTTAACAGAAACAAAATTTTACAATACAATAGGCGGTCTTATCGCTATTAGCGATCTCTTCCAGACAACCTTTGGATGGACAAAAAATTTGATAAGAACAGAGGTGTGTTGCATTATTCTCACTACCGAGTCAGTATCTTATAAGTATATACATACATGATATAATATACATACATTAATAATACGATATACACCTTACACCTTACACCTTTTAAAGTTTTTCGTAGTTGTATGGCAAATAATGCAACACACTAAATACGATAAAAGATTTATGATGTTTTGCACATAGATAAATATGTATACCATTTTTACTTATTTAATATATTCTCAACTAACTTATTTTTTAATTTAACTTCGTTGTAAATATATATATGCTTATTCTACTTTTGATTATGATATATTCTTTTTTACATTACACATATACATTAGAAATTACACATTACATATATATATACTTTTAATTATCATCAATTTTTATCATTACATATTATTTTAAAATTTATTACATTTATTTATATGTCTGTTTAAAATGTATCCGTGTATGTATACTTATAATAGTATTATTAAAATTTATTATTCGAAAGTACAATATCTGGACTATAGGAGATGTTTGATTGTTGTTAGTATTAAGTAAAATTGTTTTAAGTTTGCTTCAAAAGGGCATAAAGAAGTTATTTGTTTGGGTCACTTGTGATTTGATGGAGGCTGGTACTGAAAATCGGCGTTGTGTCAGTTGTTGACACTAGCCTTACTACTACTAGCCTTATTGACGTGAGTGTTATGTACATTTATTTTTTAAATAGTTGTATATTTTATAAAATTCTAATGGCTTACAAAATACACAGAAATAAATATAAACTAGAAAAATATGCCAATAATTGCTACTTGTATGCAGAGGAGTTTTATCCTTCACAAATTTTCCGAGGATCTGAGAGACTAAGTTACCTGAATATTAACCGGCAGCGCGTTCCAAAGACGAACTGCTTGGACTGTGAAGGATTTGCCATAAGTATAGTTGTAATGCAGAGGAGTATTACTTAACAAATTTTCCGACGATCTGAGAGCACCTCACTTGCTTCTTTGACATTCATAACTGTTGTCATGCACGCTCGTCTGTTCTTAAGACTCCTGACATCACCCTCTGCTAGTACACGATCAATTTGATCATGGAAGGTGTGACGTGGCCTTCCACGACTTCTGCATCCATCCACTTTTGCATTGTATATCTGTTTAGTCATTCTTTCATCATGCCCGAACCACCGGAGCATTCCTTTCCTTACCTCGACCCTGACACTCTCTTTCAGACCAACTCTCTTTCTTACTTCGGTATTACGAACGCGGCCCGCGAGCGTCCGTGTTCCATATACTCATATTAAATTAGTTTAATATTAATCTGCTGTAGTAATGTTTTTTTTAATTTATTTAATTCAAACTTATATATTGATCAGACAGTAATTTTGTGAGTCTACGAGTACTAGCCCCAAAACTAGTTAGCACTGTATTATATAAAGGCTAGTCTAGTCCTCTCCCTTAATGTATTCGTTAAACAAAATGAATATTATACAAACATGTAGCATATAATAAAACATGTATACTTAATGTATAATAAAGAGGAAAGATTTGTATTTTTGTATGTTTGTAACAAATAAACTTATAAACTACTGGACCGATTTTAGAAATTCTTTCACCATTAGAATACTAGATTGTCCCTGAGTAACATAGGCTATATTTATACGTTTATCCCAAAATGTTTAAAAAATAAATGTCCGTTCGTGCGAAGCCGGGACAGGCCGGTAGTATTACTAAAGTAGTTTCTAAAAGTGTCTATTATTACTATTATTTTATGCTTGTCTATTTATTATTATTTTACATGCATGTAATGTTTTGTATTTTTTTTTACGTGCATGTAAGATTTTGTACTCACGTACTGATATGGACGCTAGTCCAAATGTACTTAAAACAAAGTACATACATACATACATACATAACTTCACGCCAGTTCCCTTGCGGGGTAGGCACGAACAACAGAGTGCCATTTAGGCTTATTCTTACACACCTCACTTGCCTCTTTGACATTCATAACTCTTGTCATGCAAGCTCGTCTGTTCTTAAGGCTCCTGACATCACCTTCTGCTAGTACTAAAAAAAAGTGTCTGTGCGTAAGATGTTAATTGATTGTATTGATATAATAAATCCTGAGAACATTGTTAATTCCAAATAATTCCGCGTTTATTTGCATACCTGGCAATCGTAAAGCAAAACTTGCAGAAACTTAATCTCGCTAGTTTACACCAGATAAAACTTACTGTACGGAATACCTACTGAATTTGTTCCTGCAAAAGTTTTGCTTTGGTAACAATATTAATTCCGCTCCATTGTACGTACATTGCTATTTGGCTGTAGCACAACGCGTTTGTATACTGCCTTTACAAATCTTTAAAGATAATCCGTAATTTTGAATTGACCAGAGATTATAATTTATGCATATTTTGGTGTAAATATTTTTATCAGTGCAGCAACGGAGAAAGAATACAATTTCCTGCGGCCGGGCGGCCTGTCGTAAGAGGCGACTTAACAACCCACAGCTAGGTAGTAGGGTATTTGCCCGACTGGATGGCTACCATCCCTGGTCTAGAGTATGCCGCCATAAGAACCTTTAGTTGTGTTCCGGCGTTAGTGACCAGGTTCCAGTCTCCCTTAAGAGAGCAGCAGCGCATTTCTAGCACCTTTGGTGTTGCAAATATCCATAGGCGATGTTAACCGCTTTCCATCAAGTGGGCCGTCTGCCTGTCTGCTGAACTCCTGCAATAAAAAAAGGCCCTTAAATTAAAAAAAAAACCTTGAAATTATGACAACACATCAACAATAAACAAGGCAGCAATTAACCACCCCAATGTGACTTATGACGTCAGCCATGGCAACACCATCGCGTGTCGTAACTATATGAGGCTGTAAATCCCCATGTGGTACCATTAAACCCTGATTACACCATGACCTTAAAGCGAATTTCATGGTTTATGGCTATTAAATTATCAATGTGATTTTGGGTATTTTATATTACAGTAGCACTAGCTGCGCCCCGCGGTTTCACCCGCGTCGTAATGGAAAATCGTTATATTTTGGGATTATGCACACTATATCTGTATAAATTACAGCCTGTGTGTTATTCTGATGTGTAAGCTATTATTGTGAAGTTTCATCAAAATTCATTGAGTAGTTATTGCGTGAAATAGTAACCAACATACATCCATACATTCTTCCAAACTTTCTCATTTATAATATTATTAGTAGGAAATAGTAGGATTTACCCGCGACTTTATCTACGTTGGACAGGTAACAAAGTACATACATACATACATACATAACTTCACGCCAGTTCCCTTGCGGGGTAGGCACGAACAACAGAGCGCCATTTAGGCTTATTCATACACACCTCACTTGCCTCTTTGACATTCATAACTCTTGTCATGCAAGCTCGTCTGTTCATAAGGCTCCTGACATCACCTTCTGCTAGTACACGATCAATTTGATCATGGAAGGTGTGTCGTGGCCTTCCACGACTTCTGCATCCATCCACTTTTGCATTGTATATCTGTTTAGTCATTCTTTCATCATGCATTCTTTCCACAGGTAACAAAGTGCGGGGTGATTATGAGGTTGTTATCAGAAGGTGTTCAGAAGAGTCTTCAAGTGGTATGAGAGAAATACATACATACATAACTTCACGCCAGGTCCCTTGCGGGGTAGGCACGAATAACAGAGCGCCATTTAGGCTTATTCTTACACACCTCACTTGCTTCTTTGACATTCATAACTCTTGTCACGCACGCTCGTCTGTTCTTAAGGCTCTGACATGAGAGAAATAAAACTAAGGTTTTCACTATTTAAAACTGTATATTGTTCACGCACAAAAGAAAGAAAGAAAGAAATCATTTATATCCAATTTTTTTTTATTGCAGGAGTTCAGCAGACCGGCAGACGGCCCGCTTGATGGATAGCGGTTACCATCGCCTATGGACATTTGCAACACCAAAGGTGCTACAAATGCGCTGCTGCTCTCTTAAGGGAGACTGGAACATGGTCACTAATGCCGGAACACAACTCAAGGTTGTTATGGCAACATACTTTAGACCAGGGGTGGTGGCCATCCAGTCGGGCAAATGCCCTACCAGCAGGCTGTGGGTTGTTTTGTCGCCTCTTACGACAGGCCGCCAGGAAATTATATTCTTTCTCCGTTCCTCCACGGATAGATGCACGCTGCCACAGTTCAGCTGTGCTACACATAGGCTTAAGAAAATGAAGAAACTACATTGAATTTAAGATCTGGCTTAAAGGCCTAGCTGCCAAGCCATAAAATCCAAAAAATAAAATGACATACATGGACAGCAAATTACAGTCTAAAGTATTGTAAATTAGCACATCATTATTGCGTAAGACTAACACAATGAATCCTGAGTGAATTTTTAAATACGGCAAAAGATTTAGCTTTTCTGACGTCAGTGGGCAAAGAGTTCCAAAGTAAGACAGCCTGCATGGTTGGTGCGGAGGCGCTGGGTTTAGCGGGAAGCGAACTGTGTCAAATTTGCGGGAAAAGAAGTGTGGGACAATTTTGATGGGAATCGGAAGATAATCACGCACTTACCTGGTTAATGGGAATGAAATGCGGCTGCTCCTCTGCCCTCAGTCCACTTCACTTTATTTGTTATAATATGGTTTAACGTATTTAATTTTATGTGTATGTATTTGTAGTAATTTATATTATGTATGTTTATTATATTTTACAATTATGATGCGGAGCGGGTTAATTATAAGTTATATGTATTTATATTTATTTATAGTGTTGCGGGCGCGATATATTTTGTTATTTTATATATATATATATATATATATATATATATATATATATATATATATACTTACATACATACATACATAACTTCACGCCAGTTCCCTTGCGGGGTAGGCACGAACAACAGAGTGCCATTTAGGCTTATTCTTGCACACCTCACTTGCCTCTTTGACATTCATAACTCTTGTCATGCACACTCGTCTGTTCTTAAGGCTCCTGACATCACCCTCCGCTCGTACACGATCAATTTGATCATGGAAGGTGTGTCGTGGCCTTCCACGACTTCTGCATCCATCCACTTTTGCATTGTATATCTGTTTAGTCATTCTTTCATCATGCATTCTTTCCACATGCCCGAACCACCGGAGCATTCCTTTCCTTACCTTCACCCCGACACTCTCTTTCAGACCAACTCTCTTTCTTACTTCGGTATTACGAACGCGGTCATATATATATATATTTACATTTGCGGTGCGATTTAATTTATTTTATTTTATCTTATGACATGAGATGAATGAATTGACGTGACGTGCTAAAAGGGAACCCGCCGTCAGATTTAAAGGAAGAATTAAAATATGTCGAAGAAAAGTATGAATAGGTCGAAAGGAGGTTTACATGGCGGTACCAATGGTGAAGGAGTTGGAATGAAATTTTGAAGAGTGTGCAGGTGCCATTAACTGGTGATTATTAGTGGAGCGCAAATTGAGGGTGTGTGACGTATAAAGGAAGTTGAAACATTCCTTAATAAAAGCAGGGGTATAAGGTATAAACAGTATACGATATAGGCTACGTTCCATCAGGGACTCACAACGACCACGTTCCACTTGCTTGCCGGAAACCCAAGTGGAACGGCTATCGACCTACCTCTTGACATGGGTCGTTGTGAGCGTTGTGTGATCGAAAATCATGACGTCATTAGTGATGTATTCGCCACGACCACAACGACCGCGATTGCCTTGTGGAACAACTAACGGAGCATTTCGGGCGTTGTGAGCTGTAAATGGAACGCCCTGATAGTAAATTGAGAAGATGAGCATTCCGGCGAAGTGAGATAGGCAACCACTCCAGCTTTTTGCGATATTCTTTTTTTTAATTTTTTTATTGCAGGAGTTCAGTAGACAGGCAGGCGACCCACTTGATGGAAAGCGGTTACCATCGCCTATAGACATTTCCAACACCAAAAGTGCTACAAATGTGCTGCTGCTCTCTTAAAGGAGACTGGAATCTGGTCACTAATGCCGGAACACAACACAAGGTTGTTCGCCATCCAGTCGAGCAAATACCCTACCACCTGGCTGTGGGTTGTTTATTCAGAACGTTCACGTCATACATTACATATGTATCCATTTTAACGCGAACCGAGCTGCAGGCTAGATCTAGTATTGTTATAAAGAACAAAGTATGGGCATAGCCACGCCATAAACAAGCGTAGCAGTTGACAAAAGGAATAAATAACGCTCATAAACGCATATTGCTTCATTTAGCTATGACGTATAGCTGCGAACGCTGTTACCACGAAAATGTACTTTGCAGGCAATTTACAGTAATCACGTTGATGGGTTTATTATATGACAACAGGGCGGAGGATGTGTTGTGATGTTCTTTTTTGTTTTTGTATAACTAGGTCATAATTTATGCCAGCTTTTAATCTATTAGCGCTTGTGTAGACGACATCACCGACACGCTACCATCGTGCCGCCGCATTGCTGTCATTCTGTGAAAGTCTATGTAGCTTTATTTTTTATTGGAGGACTTCAGCAGACAGGCAGACGGCCCACTTGATGTAAAGCGGCGATGGAACCTACCGGGTCCAAATGTATGCTATCCTATCTTTCAAGTTGGATCAAACTGCACACGGTGTGAAAATTTGATTAAAATCGGTGAAGTAGTTTAGGAGTCCATCGCGGACAAACACGTAATTAATATATATTAAGATTAGTCAAATAGACCGACTTCCTGCGGTTTGACCTAAAACTAGTTTGTTATATTATATCTATGTTTCCGTATGACTTTAAGTAAAATATTAAATATGGCCACCATAATCTATTTTTTATTACAGGAGTTCAGCAGACAGGCAGACGGCCCACTTGATGTAAAGCGGTGACCATCGCCTATGGACATTTGCAACACCAATGCTACAAATGCGCTGCTGCTCTCTTAAGGGAGACTGGAACCTGGTCACTAATGCCGGAACACCACACAAAGTTGTTATGTCGACATACTTTAGACCAGGGGTGGTAGCCATCCAGTCGGGCAAATGCCCTACCACCTGGCAAGAGCTGTATGTAACGTTGTCCGCCATCTATTGCTGCCCAATCGCTGACGCTCTCCCGACAGCGAAAGTCCAGTGGCGGCGCGGCAGCGGTGCGTCATACCTAAAGCGATTGTTTTCACAGACTTCTATTATTTATATAACAAGTATCAAAATAAAAAGTAACTTTCTATCTAAGTACATACATCTTCTATACTTATAATAAAACTGTAGAGGTTGAATTTCTGTACAATGAAAAAAAAATACTAAAAACGGAGTCAGGGGGATGTAAAAAGTCAAATAGAACTAATTTAGATTTTTTTTCAATTTTTTTGTTTCTCTGTTTGTCTGTCTGTTTGTACGGGCTAATCTCCAAAACGACTGGACCGATTTAAATAAAATTTTGTGTGGTGGTAGCTTATATTCCTGATGAACATATAGGATACTTTTGATCCCGAAAAAATAAAAAGTTCCCGTGGGATAGTTAAAAAAACTTTAATTACTTAAAAACTGTATAATAAAACTGTAGAGGTCGAATTTCTGTACAATGAAAACAGTGCTAAAAACCGAGTCAGGGGGATGTAAGAAGTGAAATAGAATTAATTTAGACTTTTTTCAAATTTTTTGTTACTCTGTTTGTACGGGCTAATCTCCGAAACGACTGGACCGATTTAAATGAAATTTTGTATGGTGGTAGCTTATATCCCTGGTCAATATATCGGATATTTTTGATCCCGAAAACTTTAAGAGTTCCCGTGGGATAGTTAAAAAAACTTTAATTACTTAAACAGATTATTATACAACATATGCACCTAATTAAGTATTGATATTGCCGTTATCATCATACAATAAAACAATAATAGGCTATATATCATCACGCTAAGACCAATAGGAGCGGAACACCAGTGAAGAATGTTTCAAAATCAGGGTTTTTTTATAACTATACCACGCGGACGAAGTCGTGGGCAGAAGCTAGTTACATCTATATCTAAAAACCGATTAATTTCATTAAACAATTCTCCAAAAGCGTCTGCTTTAGGCTCTTTAATCTAATATTTTTGCGGCGTGCAGCAGCATGTTGGTAGTGTTGCAAACACGCGTAATATGGTAGACTAGCTGTGCCCGCGACGTCGTCCGCGTGGAATTTGCTTTCAAAACCCTCCGATTTTGAAACATTCTTCATTGGTGCTCCACTCATATTGGTCTTAGCGTGATGATATATAGCCTATAGCCTTCCTCGATAAATGGGCTATCCAACACAACGAATTTTTCAAATCAGACCAGTAGTTCCTGAGATTAGCGCGTTCAATCAAACAATATATTAGTTAGTATATTTGGCTACAACACTAATACTTACATTTTAAATATCGCGATATCTTTTGAATGAAACGTCCGAATTGAATAATTTAAAAATTTCTTGGAAGATATTAAATTCGTCTTGAATATGGAGTAATTTATTTTGATAAGGATTAATACCAAAGTACAAAATAAAGAGTATTTGGGGCGACGGCATTTTAATTATTTAAAAAAATAAAAGAAACACTCATTGTGAGATAACTACAATAGTTAGACATATGGTTACGCAATATTATTTGTAGACTATTATATGTTCTGCAAAGTGGTAGTACATTGTTTTGTTCTATAATCAATAGTTTTCGCAGCGCACGCCGTGTAAGGATTTTTTCGGGTCATTTTTTACACCTTGGGTTACATTATTGGACTTTTAGTAAGAATCCCTAATTTTTTTGAATATACAATATAGCCTATAGCCTTCCTCGATAAATTTACTAATCAACACTGAAAGAATTTTTCAAATCGGACCAGCGGTTCCTGAGATTAGCGCGTTTAAACAAACAAACAAACTCTTCAGCTTTATAATATTAGTATAGATGAAGGTATTTAATCAATGAAGTTTTATATTTACCATGCTAAAACACATTGTGACTTTGAATTGACGGTACTTGTGTTTTTCTTAAAATACCTACACAGTAGTGTGTTTTACTCACAGAGTACTTTAATATAATAGGAGAGTTGTATCTAATATAATAGAAGACTTGTATCTAATATAATAGGAGACTTGTATCTAATATAATAGGAGACTTGTATCTAATATAATAGGAGACTTGTATCTAATATAATAGGAGAGTTGTATCTAATATAATAGAAGACTTGTATCTAATATAATAGGAGACTTGTATCTAATATAATAGGAGACTTGTATCTAATATAATAGAAGACTTGTATCTAATATAATAGGATACTTGAATCTAATATAATAGGAGAGTTGGAGGAGATCTTAATAAAAACTAGGTTGTGTTTTTTATATTATAAAACTACGTTTTAACGGTTTTAAGCGTGGTAATTTATTTGATTTTTGTTATTCCGACGTTTCGATCACGGAAGACAAAGATGTCAAGTGTCAACGAGTAGTGTTAAAGTTTTATTTAGCCTACCGCCAACTTATTAATTTTAATTATTTAGTTTTTTGTTTATGGTTATTATTTACTCTATGGGAGCCGCATCTAATTTACCACCGCTTCGCAACATGTTGTGGTTTGAAGAGAAGAACTGGCGCAAGAAACTCTTCAGCAAACATGCCTAGCTCTAATAATTTTATATAATATTAAAATGGGTGGGAGGAAACATAAAGAGAAATTATCAGTCAAGTTGGTTTCTGTTCCGGTGCACGTAGAAAGAGCTCACAGTGGTCTTGAGATCTGGCAGTTGGTTTTTGCTGGGTTTGGGTCTTAATACTTTTGATTCGGATCCCAAACAGGTGGTTCTTGACAACAGTGTTCTCTATTGAAATTTGGGTGTTTTTTGACTTCAATAGCCTCACACATCATTCAAGGTATGAAACGATTCTCTTTCGCGAGGATTTGTGGTTTATCGAATCTGATGTAGTAGTTGGGTTTGTCCACCTTGTGTTCACTGATCACAGACTTTGTAGACTTTGTGTGTTTGAAAGTTTTCTTGGATAAGCGTGGCGTTCCCCCTATAATAGGAGGCCCGAGCCCAGCAGTGGGATGTTTATGGGCTGCTATTATATAACTGGAGAGGAAAAAATGACGTGCGTGCATGACAAGAGTTATGAATGTCAAAGAAGCAAGTGAGGTGTGTAAGAATAAGCCTAAATGGCGCTCTGTTGTTCGTACCTACCCCGCAAGAGAACTGGAGTGAAGTTATGTATGTATGTATGTAGGAAAAAATGATAGCTTAAATACATATAATTCTTTCTTTTCTTTCAGCATACCCCAATTACTTGGGGTCGGTCTTTTCCTTCCACACTCTTCTATTCTGACATACCTCTTCTGTTACACCGCATATCATCATGTCATCCTTCACACAATCCATCCATCTTTTTTTTGGTCTACCTTTACATTTGTACCCATCCATTTTGTAGTTTAACATTCTTTTTGTCAAGTGACTTTCATACCTCCTCAATATATGCCCATACCAACTTAATCTTCTTCCTCTCAATTCTTCAGTCACAGGTGCAACTTTCAAAGATCCCCTTATGTACTCATTTCTCACCTTATCCATTCTTGTAACACCACACATCCATCTCAACAGTCTCATCATCTTAAATACATATAATATTGTTACTAATTAGCAATAGTAATAAACTTTGAATATCTGAGTTCAGTGCCAAATTTCTTAGTTTGGCACCAGCGTGTATCTTTTTGGAGAGTTGGCACCGTGTCAACAGTCGAGGCGTGATGTCAAGCCACTTTGCAGTTTGTATTCAAACATAACAGCAGAAGTTGTCGTATTGTTTTTGGTAATTATGCATATCTAGAATGAAAAATGACGGCCTCTGTGGTTGAGCGGGCTAAGCCTTTGCCGGCCTACCTCCCTGCAACGCAGAGGCTCCGGGTTCGATTCCTGGTATAGTAAATTTCGGAAACGTATTTTCTTCGCTATTTACTATGGTCTGGGTGTCTGGGATCGGCCCCAGAGTAGTCCGTTGTATCCATTTATTTTCAAAAATTTTACATTTTTTTTTAAATATATAAAAAGTAGAAATTTTTTTATAAAAAAATAAATAACATTATTCTTTTATAAAAATACATCAAAAATTATATATATATTCAATAAAAAAAAATATAAAATCTTGGAGATCACCGCCAGCGGGGCCTAGGGTCCAAACTACCGGTGGTTAGGGCTCCAGAGACAGGAACCTTCTCACAATCCGTGCCGTGTCCAAGAGTGCTGCCTTCTGTATCTGGCCCTTCACCCAGCCTCCCAGTGAAAGCCTCTCTAGATGACAGTCGAGGCTTTTCGCTATAAGACCGTTGACGGTGACAACTATCGGCACAATGCTCGTTGACTCCAGACGCCACATAGCGGTAACCTCGTGAGCAAGATCTAAGTACTTACTTAGTTTTTCTTTTTCTTTCTTCACAAGGTTATCGTCATGCGGGATACTGATGTCAACGAGTATTGCTCGTCGCGCAGATCGATCTATTATCACGATATCAGGCTTATTGGCTACAATAGTCCTGTCCGTGATAACTGATCGATCCCAGTAGAGCGTGGCACGACTGTTTTCAAGAACTGGCTCCGGCGAGTACTGGTAATAAGGCACCTCCGTTTCCACAAGACCGTATCGAAGGGCAAGTTGCTGGTGGATAATCCTGGCTACGAGGTTATGTCTGTGCAAGTATTCGCCGTTAGAAAGATGTGAACAGCCGGAAACAATATGCCTGAGGGATTCACCTGGGCGATGACATGCCCGACAGATGTCCAAGGTGCCATCCTTCAGGATAGTATTAAAAAAGTGTGTGTGTGCAATTCACATACGGCAGAAGTGATTCTTCAGAAAAGTAGCCTACGAGAAAATGAGATTTTTTTTATTGCAGGAGTTCAGCAGACAGGCAGACGGCCCACTTGATGGAAAGCGGTTACCATCTCCTATAGACATTTGCAACAGCAAAGGTGCTACAAATGCGCTGCTGCTCTCTTAAGGGAGACTGGAACCTGATCACTAATGCCGGAACACAAGTCAAGGTTGTTATGGCGACATACTTTAGACCAGGGGTGGTAGCCAGGTAATCGGGAAAATACCCTACCACCTGGCTGTGCGTTGTTTAGTCGCCTCTTACGACAGGCCGCCCTGCCGCAGGAAATTGTATTCTTTCTCCGTTCCTGCACGCATAGGAAATATAGAGTATTAGGATAATTATAATGCTTGTTTAATGCTTCTAAAACTCAGGTATGTCTTTTCACAGCAAAAAAGAGTTCCTTAGAACTGACTCCTACTTTCCGGGGAGTGTTTCTACCGGTAACCGATGGGCTTCAGCTTCTTGGTATCTCTCTAACATCTAGCCTCAATTTCGGGTCATACATCGAGTCTATAGCCCAAACTGCGGCTAAAAAGCTGGGCACACTGTCAAAGGTAAGGTGGTATTTCGTATTTCGTCGGTGGTATTGTGTAAGAAATAAATAAATAAATAAAAATAAATATTTGTAAAAAAAATAAAAATAAAATTTCACTCCAGAACACCTGCTGTATAAAGCACAAATACGAGCATGTATGGAGTAAAGCTCTTTGGGATATATTTATTACTAGAAAAATTACGGATCCCTACTAAAACTTCATTAATGTAACCCAAGGTGTAAAAAAGTAGTGTGATGAGTGGCGCTGGAATCGGGTTCTAGATTTTTGTTTATTCAGTGCAGGACAATAGGTCTTCTGGAACCGTTAGTTTTGAATATTTTTTGGTGTATTACTTTCCCTAAACTTGCATGTAAGCTTTTAATGAGTCTTGGCAATGCCTTTGTATTCCTGGAATACTGTAAGCCAAGCTGACAGCCTACTTGATGGAAAGTGGTTACCATCGCCTATGGACATTTCTCTTAAAGGAGACCTGGCCACGAATGTCGGAACACAACTCAAGGTTGTTATGGCGGCATAATCTAGACCAGGGGTGGTAGCTATCCAGACGGGCAAGTGCCTTACTAATCAGCTGTAGATAGTTTCGTCGCCTCTTACGACAAGTATTATTTTTCCTTTCCTACACGGAGGGAAGTTTACGCACACAAGTTTAAAAAAAGTGCTTCAGTTAATTTGACGGAGGCTCCGTCTATAATTTCATTGGTCTGAGTGTTTAACGTGTTTACAGCAAAATTCGCGTTTTATCTGCAAGCGATAATCCGGCTAAATTTAAACAACATAAGGCTTATATCGTACCTATAATTGAATTTAGATCGGTTAGGCTGTTATAAAAATTGACCGTGTTATCATTATTATCTACTTTAAAAGTTTTAGCGGGGGACGGAATATTGGATACCTCAATGACGATAAAAAGTTTTCAACCGATTTCTTTCACGTCTGTGAAATTGTTTTCTATCTATTTTAATAATAGTAAATAGTCTTTGTTTTCTTTTGAGAATAGAAAAGTATTAGTTCCAATAAACTTTGTTATCAATAGATTTACTTTTTTATTTTATGGAGTACTTAACGAACGTTTAATAAAAAAGACGTAAATCAAACTTTAACACTGGAGATTTTATAAACAATGTCTATTAGTCACTTCGAAAACGATCCTAATAATAATTAGCGTCCCTGGACTAGATACAGATTAAACACACACACACATACACACATTAAATAGGAGAGCAAAGGACCTTCTACCCCCGCACAACGAAGTGGGGTGAGTTCTCCCAGGGCACACTCCAGGCACTTTATTGCGCTGGATCGGCTGGGCGTAACTATGTTCTAAATCTCAGCCTTTGCAACACAAACAAAAGCGCAGGGTCGTCAGGGTTTTTAGTGGGTATTGGGGTTGCTCGCTCGTGCAGCAACGCTCGGAGTCTTCCACACTATTCTGTGACGTCGATCGCGGAAGGGGCACTGCCAAGAGCATACTATTGCTGCAGTGTTATCGCCCCCGACCGACGCGTGTCGTTCCCCTATCAACGACCCAGATTGTGCGTAAATCGGTTAAGAATTTTCCCTCACCTCAAAAAAAAAAAAAAGAGGGGTCTAGACGGAAAAAATTAAGACCAAAAGTTGTAACGACACTTTTTGCTATAGCTGTAAGCCGTGCGGCGTGCGCGTGTTTCTCTGTCTGTCTCTCTCTCTCTCATAGAAAGCACGACAGTTATTTTTGTTTCGTCTTTCCATTTCGCATTGAACAGTGTGGTGTCGCGATGATTATTTTTGTTGAGTGTATATAGGTTTTTTGTACATAATAAATAAAATGTTATTACAATTCCTTCATAAATTAATCGAAAGGAACTTCGTTCCATCCGGGTGTCCCTTGACCCCTCTCAAGTTTTTTATTATAATGTATGTCTTTGTAGACCACGAGCCATAAAAATGGCCCGGACTTTTGGAGGGCTTGCGTGGGGAAATGGGAAGGTCAACACGTAGAGGCCCTTTGACAAATTTAATGTAAATGTGGCGTGACACTGGCCGGCGATTATCCCTGTCTACACAAAAAATGTACCCAAGGACAAGCCCCAGCAAGTGTAGAACTATTATGGGAAATGAGGACAAAAAGTACCGGGCTATTGGGGTGAACTGCTAGTGGTACTAGGGGTCTGGGAATATGAGGACTATGGCGTCTGCCAGTCGCAATGTTCGGAGAACATGGAAAAATGGGCAGACGGTGACTCGCCACTCGTTGCATTAAAGGCAGGGGCAACATGGGTGTGAGTGGCTAAGGGGTGTAGAGAGGTGGGCTGCAGGTTCACCGAAGCTACTTCTGACGTGATGCCATTTATAGCTTGAGTCTTAGCTCTAGCGATCTCCACTCCGTGCCGACTGGCTTAGGCAAGCATGGAGTTGGGGGCCTTGTCTTGGCCCTCGGAGTCAGGTACGAGGTGTCGCTACTCACCTAAGGATTCGCCACAAAGCCCCCCTGCGGGTAAAAATTAAAATTATTTTGATTATTATTGCGTATAGTAATTCCTAATCTGTTATATAATTATATTTGTGTGTATATTGTCATATGTATATATACTTGTGTGTTTATTTATGTATATTTATATAGTTATATTGTTTTTGTACTTATATACACTGTGTATAGAGGTATACTTATCATCATTATTTATAGAAACACAAAACAGATGTGACAAACGGATGTGCGCGTGCACAGAAGATAAAAAGAATCATTATCTTATATAATAAAAGAAGAGAAAATAATAGGTTGGGGAAAAAGTCTTTTCGCATTTAGTATGTATGAACTTGTAATAAGATCTTTTTGGCTATAGCATTTGTATCTGGCTGGTTTTGGTATCATTAAAAAGTTTTAATTTTAAAGAAGACAATTCCAAATTCAAATTAGGAAAATGTGTGATTTTCATTTGTTTTTCTTATTGTTAAAATGAGTGAATCTAATGAAGAAATTCGATACATTTTAAAATTTTACTACAAAAAAGGTAAAAAAGCAAGACGCGAAAAAAAATTGTGATGTTTATGAACCTAATGCAGTATCTGTGAGAGTAGCGCAAATTTGGTTTAAGCGTTTTCAATCAGGAAATTTTGATATCAAAGATGCAAGTCGCTCTGGTCGCCCTTTTTTGATCAGAAGCCCCAAAATATTTATAGCAATGGGATCACATCCCTACCTACAAGATGGCAAAAAGTTATCCAACAAAACGGCACCTACATACTTTAGTCAAATGTAAATAAACTTTATAAAAAAACTTTTTGAATTTTTATATAAAATGCGAAGAAACTTTTTCCCCAACCTAATATGTAACTACAATACCAGTACGGTAATCAATGATCTTACATACATACATATTGTCACGCCTGTTTGCCATTGGGATAGGCAGAGACGATGAATCTCCACTTGCTACGATCCTGACAAACACTTTTCGCTTCATCAACTTTCATTAACCTTTCATACATACACGCTTATATAAACTGCTTTTTATCTGACCTTTCTTCAAAATGTCTTCAATTTGATCATGGTGAGTACGTCTCGGTCTACCGACACCGACTGTACCAGTCACATTGCTGTCATAGACTTGTTTTGTGATTCTGCTTTCATTCATTCTCTCTACATGCCCAAACCACCTTAATTAATCAATGATCTTATTACTATTAATTGAATCAAATAAATAAATTAAAAAGAAAAAGAAACAATCAATTCAATGGAGTTACCTTATGTTACCTTTTTTTTTGATAACGCAGGGGGATTCTCTTTGGACATCATCCTCGGGTCCTTCGGGGGAAGGACCAAAATGCATTCATAAGACCTGCATCGAGGGTGTGTGGGACTCTCAGCGACTGGTCCTCCACGCTCGCTTCTAAAACGAAATTGTCGCGAGAAACGGCCGCCAAACTACCCACTATACCTAAACCTGCGCCCCATTTATAGCGCTTTTACGGGGCGTCATGGGATCTTGTACAGAGTAACTGCACCATAACGCCCCTACGCCCTGTAACTAGGCCACCCCGGGGAGCAGAGTGACCCACTTCGTACAGCAGAGGGGGGAAGTCCGCTCAGTGGCCCCCTGTGACGGTAATTATGGGAGGAGAAGATGCACGTAGCGGCGCCTACGACCGCCGGTACGCCTCCTGCGGATGGGGTCCGCGTACGCGTCCTCCTCCCTCGTACCTTACGTTACCTTACTTTACTTTACCTTATCTTACCATACCTCCTAAAACTCAGGCATACGTAAAGAGCCATACTGAAGTCGTTAACTTGAATAAAGCTCTTAGAGCCTGCTCGATCACTGTGAAAACACAGAATATCGGCGTGAAACAGCTAGCCTTAAGCTAATTGTGTTTAGTATGATGAGTGCGAGTTCCAAATTCCTCTTTATTACATCCACACCCTTCTGAGTACGGCTGAGTTATTGAATGCACTGCAAGAGCCCGTGTTTCCCGAAAAGTACAATCCAGGTATCTCCAAGTTTCATGTGAATAGGTATCTAGGTAAGCGTGCTCCTCCTTCGAGCGCATCATCGTCCGACATCTGGTGTGATCGTGGTCCAACGCGAATCTATTAATCATAAAAAAAGCTGGCAATGCGGTGTCTTCGCCCCTGGTGTCGTCTTCTCTATACAATACCCTTATACGACTTCCCTATCCCATCCTTTCCCATCCCATTATCACTACAGGAACGAGGGAAGAAAACAATTTCCTGCGTTGGGACGGCCTGCGTAATAAGGGCAGTCAATAAGATTTTGCCAGGTTAGTAGGGCATTTGCCCGTCTGGATGGCTACCACCCCTGGTCTGAAGTATGTCGCCATAACAACCTTGAGTTGTGTTCAAATATACAATATCAAAAATGCACATTTACAAAATTGTCATGGTAGAAACAATAGGCGGCCTTATCGCTTTTTTTTTATTGCAGGAGTTCAGCAGACAGGCAGACGGCCCACTTGATGGAAAGCGGTTACCATCGCCTATGGACATTTGCAACACCAAAAGTGCTACAAATGCGCTGCTGTTCTCTTAAGGGACACTGGTACCTGGTCACTAATGCCGGAACACAACTGAAGGTTGTTATAGCGACATACTTTAGACCAGGGGTGGTAGCCATCCAGTCGGGCAAATGCCCTACCACCTGGCTGTGGGTTGTTTTGTCGCCTCTTACAGGCCGCCGAGCCGCAGGAAATTGTATTCTTTCTCCGTTCCTGCACGGATAAAACTGATTAAACTTCCAGGTCAAGGTTAGGTCGCTTAAAGCAATCTCTTCCAGGCCTTAAGGAATAGGTTAACCTAATCTGGCGATATAGGTGGTGCAGATTATTACATAAATTGATAGAAAGTAAGAAATGTATTAAATAATAGCATCAATAAATAGATATAAGAGTTTTAATCAGTAGGAATGTAAAATGCATAAAGCATACTAGGATATTATTTATCCCGGGAACCCTGCGGGAATTCCATCCCCGTGGACGAAGTTGTGGGTATACACCAGTAGATTATATTGATACAAGTGCGGGACTCGAATTAAAATGCCGTTGGAATTACTATAGAATTTATTAGAACTATATACATACATACATACATACATACATAACTTCACGCCAGTTCCCTTGCGGGGTAGGCACGAACAACAGAGCGCCATTTAGGCCCATTAGAACTATATAAACACGTATAACACAGGTACAAATATAACTGTATACAACCAGTCCAAACGTAATGTACGATTCAATCACACGGGCAAAGTCCGTCACTTAACGTCTTGCTTCGCTTGTGGCTATCGCTAGACTACCGATATCTCCATTGAGGCACTGCTTTATACTGCATAAATACAATATGTCTCTCGGCCGCGTGGACTGAATTTCTTAGAATCACACCTGGCTAATGACTACCATAAAAGATTACAATACACAATGGGCTGTTTTTCTAATTACAATTTTTAAACATAAAGTAAACAAAAGAAGTCCAAATGCCGAAAAGGTAATAAAAGGCGTTTCTACAGACGCAGGTGTGTTTTTGTCTTTTGTTGGCATTCGGGTCGTAACAATATTAAAAGTTATTCTGAATACCTATCCAAGATGATATCATTACGCGAGCAGAGTTCATACCTGGTAGTTTAATCAGTTTTGGCAACGATCCAAAACGCATAAAAACGAAGGTATCGATGGCATGATAAGTTTTATGCGTGTTTATTTGCAAAATGAAATTGCTATGAAATTAAGTGAATTTATTACTTAACCGCTTACAATATCGCAGCGCTTCATAAGGTTGTCGAAGCTTCTTAGCCGTAAGACCAATATACGAATGTTAACTGCTATACGCTCAATATTGATATACGGATGTGAGGCTTAGACTCTAAAATATAAGGAGGAGAAAAAACATTTGATGGCTGAAAGAAAGATCCTAAGAAAGGTCGTGGGTCCGACACGAAGAAGCGATGGCAATTGGCGGATCCGATAAAATGACGAAATCGAAGGTTATCGGTGCAGGAACGGAGAAAGAATACAATTTCCTGCGGCCGGGCGGGCTGTCGTAAGAGGCGACAAAACAACCCACAGCCAGGTGGTAAGGTATTTGTCTGACTGGATGTCTACCACCCCTGATCTAGAGTATGCCGCCATAATATCCTTGATTTGTATTCCGGCATTAGTGATCAAGTGCCAGTCTCCCTTAAGAGAACAGCAGCGTATTTGTAGCACCTGTGGTGTTGCAAATGTCCATAGGCGATGGTAACCGCTTTCTATCAAGTGGGCCGTCTGTCTGTTTGCTGAACTCATACAGTAAAAAAATTAAAAATAAAAGTTGGTGGATGAGACACTTACACTGGCTTTGCCAGCTATATAGAATGGGTTAGGATCGCGCGGTGAAAAGAGCCCATCTGGACAGATCGACAGGACGGCGTCCAGTTGGTCGCCCCAGATGTCGCTGAAGACGTCGTTGAGGCTGATCTGCGCGGGCTGCAAGCCTACGACTGGCAGGGGACAACGCTGAACCAAAAGGAGTGGACTATTGTCATTTTGGAGGCCAGGACTCTTTTTGGATTTTTGAGCCGCAACAGTTAGTTAATGATTATTGTTTTAAGACGAATACAATTATTCGTAATTTTAAACGCGACTAAAAATGTACTCGTCCTGTCTTCAAGGTGCGAGACCTCTAGGAGGGCGAGGCCGTAGGCAACAGCCCACGTCGCCTACGCGTTATGCCGCTTTTGAATGTTTGTATTGTGAATATGAAAATGAACGTGTCAAAGGTACAAAGTTGTAATAAAAGTAATCTTATACTAATATATAAAGCTGAAGAGTTTGTTTGTTTGAACGCGATAATCTCAGGAACTACTGGTCCGATTTGAAAAATGATTTCAGTGTTAGATAGCCAATTTATCGAAAAAGGCTACAGGCTAGATATCACCACGCTAAGATCAATAGGAGCGGAGCACCAATGAAGAATGTTTCAAAATCGGGTTTTATTTTTTTAAGTTACTTTTTCTTTAATTATTCCACGTGGACAAAGTCGCGAGCAGAAGCTAGTACATTATATAAGAGAATAGGACAGAATTAATAAGAATAAACGGTTAACATTTCAGGTGTTGGTCCAAGCGACCTCATTTTAATAGCTCCTGTAGCACAACTCCGTGATAACGGTTTTAAGCGCAGTAATGTATTTTATTTTTATTATTCCGATGTTTCCGTTACTTTTCAGTAGCCGTGATCGCGGAAGACTACTACTACTAAATAGTGAAAAGTAGCCGAAATGTCGGAATAATAACATACGAATAAATTACCGCAGTTAAAACCGTTACAACGAAGTTTTATTATGTATACTGGTCGCTAAAACTTAAGAAAATACAAGTTTCTGTAGTTTTAAATTTCACTAGCTGTGCCCGCGACGTCGTCCGCGTGGAATTTGCTTTCAAAACCCTCCGATTTTGAAACATTCTTCATTGGTGCTCCGCTCCTATTGGTCTTAGCGTGATGATATATAGCCTATAGCCTTCCTCGATAAATGGGCTATCCAACACTGAAAGAAGTTTTCAAATCAGACCAGTAGTTCATGAGATTAGCGCGTTCAATCAAACAATAGTAGTATATTTGGCTACAACATTAATACTTACATTTTAAATATCGCGATGTCATTTGAATGAAACGTCCGAATTGAATAATTCAAAAAGTTCTAGAAAGGTATTGAATTCGTCTTGAATATGGAGTAATTTATTTTGATAAAGATTAATAACCAAGGTACAAAATAAAGTCTTTAAAGCGACGGCATTTTAATTATTTAAAAAAATAAAAGAAAACACTTATTGTGAGATAACTACAATAGTTAGACATGTGGTTACGCGATATTTTTTGTAGACAATTATATGTTCTGCAAAGTAGTACATTGTTTTATTCTATAATCAATAATTTTCGCAGCGCACGCCGTGTAAGGATTTTTTCGGGTGCCATTTTTTTACACCTTGGGTTACATTATTGGACTTTTAGTTAGGATCCCTAATTTTATTGAAAATATAATATAGCCTATAGCCTTCCTCGATAAATGTACTATTCAACACTGATAGAATTTTTCAAATCGGACCAGCGGTTCTTGAGATTAGCGCGTTTAAACAAACTCTTCAGCTTTATAATATTAGTATAGATTCCGAGGACTACACGCATGAAAATATTATACGCTTTGAAGATTTTTTTTTTTAAATTTTGAACGTTGTGTACTTGCCAATAAATTGCCGAGACCCATTACCCGATTTAACACCCCATAAACCCATAGAATGGGTACCCAAAAGACCCTACATCCCATTTATTGTACTGGGCCCAGTGATAACTTTTTGTTATGTTAATCTAATGGACACAAGTTATGACCACAAAGCAGCCTGTAGGTCTATTTTATAGTACTACACATTTATAATCACATTTCCTCAAGTAATATTTCAACATCCTTCATACATCACATACCTTCGATGTTTTATTCCAACCTGCCTTTGAAACTCTTTATCCGTAGATGCCAAAAAACCTAAATCACTATTATTTGGTTCGGGCATGTGGAAAGAATGCACGATGAAAGAATGACTAAACAGATATACAATGCAAAAGTGGATGGATGCAGAAGTCGTGGAAGGCCACGACACACCTTCCATGATCAAATTGATCGTGTACTAGCAGAAGGTGATGTCAGGAGTGTTAAGAACAGACGAGCGTGCATGACAAGAGTTATGAATGTCAAAGAAGCAAGGGAGGTGTGTAAGAATAAGCCTGAATGGCACTCTGTTGTTCGTGCTTACCCCGCAAGGGAACTGGCGTGAAGTTATGTATGTATGTATGTACTTACCTTATTTAAAAAATCTGTCAAAAACCAGTAGATACCTTAGTTTATAATGAAATATATATTTCTCTACTCTTCATAACTTAGCTGTTTACTGTCCACACTGTACTATTATTCCTTTTCTATTTTACTTCTTTATAATTTAATGGAGCGTTAGGTAAACTTCTAGGCGCTAAGAACCTCAGCCAGAAGGCCCAGCTCACCATACACAACGCGGTGCTGGTACCTACGCTCACGTATGGAAGCGAGAGTTGGGTATGGAAGAGAGAGCATGAAAGTAGAGTAAACGCGGTCGAGATGCGAGCACTGCGCAAAATCTGCGGAGTGACGCTCGCGGACCGCGTTCGTAATACCGAAGTAAGAAAGAGAGTTGGTCTGAAAGAGAGTGTCGGGGTGAAGGTAAGGAAAGAATGCATGATGAAAGAATGACTGAACAGATATACAATGCAAAAGTGGATGGATGCAGAAGTAGTCGAAGGCCACGACACACCTTCCATGATCAAATTGATCGTGTACTAGCAGAAGGTGATGTCAGGAGTGTTAAGAACAGACGAGCGTGCATGACAAGAGTTATGAATGTCAAAGAAGCAAGTTAGGTGTGTAAGAATAAGCCTGAATGGCGCTCTGTTGTTCATGCCTACCCCGCAAAGGAACTGGCGTGAAGTTATGTATGTATGTATGTACTTACCTTATTTAAAAAATCTGTCAAAAACCAGTAGATACCTTAGTTTATAATGAAATATATATTTCTCTACTCTTCATAACTTAGCTGTTTACTGTCCACACTGTACTATTATTCCTTTTCTATTTTACTTCTTTATAATTTAATGGAGCGTTAGGTAAACTTCTAGGCGCTAAGAACCTCAGCCAGAAGGCCCAGCTCACCATACACAACGAGGTGCTGGTACCTACGCTCACGTATGGAAGCGAGAGTTGGGTATGGAAGAGAGAGCATGAAAGTAGAGTAAACGCGGTTGAGATGCGAGCACTGCGCAAAATCTGCGGAGTGACGCTCGCGGACCGCGTTCGTAATACCGAAGTAAGAAAGAGAGTTGGTCTGAAAGAGAGTGTCGGGGTGAAGGTAAGGAAAGAATGCATGATGAAAGAATGACTGAACAGATATACAATGCAAAAGTGGATGGATGCAGAAGTAGTCGAAGGCCACGACACACCTTCCATGATCAAATTGATCGTGTACTAGCAGAAGGTGATGTCAGGAGTGTTAAGAACAGACGAGCGTGCATGACAAGAGTTATGAATGTCAAAGAAGCAAGTTAGGTGTGTAAGAATAAGCCTGAATGGCGCTCTGTTGTTCATGCCTACCCCGCAAAGGAACTGGCGTGAAGTTATGTATGTATGTATGTACTTACCTTATTTAAAAAATCTGTCAAAAACCAGTAGATACCTTAGTTTATAATGAAATATATATTTCTCTACTCTTCATAACTTAGCTGTTTACTGTCCACACTGTACTATTATTCCTTTTCTATTTTACTTCTTTATAATTTAATGGAGCGTTAGGTAAACTTCTAGGCGCTAAGAACCTCAGCCAGAAGGCCCAGCTCACCATACACAACGAGGTGCTGGTACCTACGCTCACGTATGGAAGCGAGAGTTGGGTATGGAAGAGAGAGCATGAAAGTAGAGTAAACGCGGTTGAGATGCGAGCACTGCGCAAAATCTGCGGAGTGACGCTCGCGGACCGCGTTCGTAATACCGAAGTAAGAAAGAGAGTTGGTCTGAAAGAGAGTGTCGGGGTGAAGGTAAGGAAAGGAATGCTCCGGTGGTTCGGGCATGTGGAAAGAATGCATGATGAAAGAATGACTAAACAGATATACAATGCAAAAGTGAATGGATGCAGAAGTCGTGGAAGGCCACGACACACCTTCCATGATCAAATTGATCGTGTACGAGCGGAGGGTGATGTCAGGAGCCTTAAGAACAGACGAGCGTGCATGACAAGAGTTATGAATGTCAAAGAATCAAGTGAGGTGTGTAAGAACGGGCCTAAATGGCGCTCTGTTTTTCGTGCCTACCCCGCAAGGGAACTGGCGTGAAGTTATGTATGTATGTATGTATGTATGTATGTATGTATAATTTAATTAAACATAAACGTAAGTTGGTTAAATTATCCTCTAAGTCAGGTTGCCTGGAAGAGATCGCTTTAAGCGATAAGGCCGCCTTTTGCTCTGCCGTAAAATTACTGTAATTATCCATTTTGTAAATGTTTATTTTGGTGAGCAATACATTGTTTTCTGTTCTATTCTATTGTCTATTTTATTTATTTATTTATTAGCTTACAAACATCGCTATCATTACAGTTGCCACCAATACCATAGCGTGGTACACATAATACACTATAGATATATATACAAATTCAGTCGTCATAACATATAATATAATAGGCTGTTCTTGTGAATTCAGTCACAGTACGGATCAAAATGTCAAGTTGTTGACATATCTTGTTCAATGTTCGCAAGGCCTGTGTCATCGGCGCCTTATTAAGCAAGTTGGTCCTGCCATATGGTACTACGAACATTGGTGGCTGCCTACGTCTCAGCACAAAATTCGCTGGAACATTCAGTTTGATTTCAGCTAATACTCCTGGGTTCAATAATTTACGTCTTAACAATTTAAATAAATAGGAAACCAATGCAAATATTGTAAGGAGTATGTTGGAACTACGGAAGATAACATTGAATACTAGAAAATCGCTTAGAAAAAAACGTAAATCGTAACAGACACTGCAATCAGGCATCTCCAATCCCTGAATTAATGAATGAATGGAAACTGTTTATTGTTCACCATAACTTTAAATTTAAACATAGACAATTTAATATGAATACATTTCCATTAGATCAATGGGCGGCATTGTCGCTTGTAGCGATCTCTTCCAGGTAACCCAGTCTCTAAGGAGACATTAAAAGAACAATTAAATAATATTTGCTGTTTCTTTTTTTTTTGGAGCTGGACCCAGCTGAATAACCGCAGATGGCTGTTTCAGCGATACCGGACTTTGGGGGCTTCCCGACTCCGTGGGAGCGGAGACGTTCAGCCCGGGAGCAGCACGCTCGAGGAGGCACCTCCTGTGAGGTTCGACCTCGGCTCGACCGCTGCAGGGGATTGACTCTATAATGAGAATTAGCCGTTAAAGGCTGAAAGAGCTAAGCCAACAGGCTGAAGTGATTGTTTGGGGACCAATTATCGACTCCGGCGCGGAGCCGATCCTAGTCTATCATTACTACCGCTTCGCAACGTGTTATAGCTGGAGGAGAAGAAGCGGCGGAAGAAACTCTCCAGCAACACACCTATGCTAATCATGTATGGCTACTTGTGTCTGTAGTGAGTGAGTGAGATTGGTGGGGTCTTATCTTTGTGTAAGAGGATATTTGCTGTTTCAACTATGTACGGTCGTTTATATTATAACTGTTGTGGATAGAAAGAACCCCCCTGACCCGCCTGTCGGAACATACCTTCTCTCCACGCCCCGTATACCGTCGACGCCCATAGCTCGCACAGTTAGCAGCTAGGCGTCGGACGGAACGTGGGATATAGGAGCGGCCTTGTTGCGGACAGAGAGCACCCCCCTGACCCGCCCGCCGGAGCACATCTACACTCCGCGCCCCGCATACCGCCGACGCCCATAGCTAGCGCGATTAGCAACTAGGCGTCGGACGGAATGCGGGTATAGGAGGCCGAAAAAACTGAAAATGACCTACTGCTGATACTACCACTTCAAGAAAAATTATCAATTCAGCCACTCAGCTATATTGTACTCTCTTTGTTATACTCTTTAAATGTATAATGTATTTATAAATAATAATCATACAGTCCATTATTACGTCGAATTTTCATTTACAACCCGAGGTGCAACTGCCACCAATAGTTTTTTGGTACTTCGCCGCCGGATAGAAGAATCGCAAAGAAGAAACGAGCAGTGTCTTTTGCTCCATCGAAACCTCAAGAAAGAAGAAAGACCAACTCTATACGGTCTCGTAGCGGCACCCTAAAGAAGAAAGAAGATTATTATAGAAGATCATCGTGGGCAGCCCGGACTACGTACTAGGAGACCAAGAGTTCCTGCCGGACTACGTACCAGGAGACCAAGAGTTCCTGCCCCGGACGCCGAGGCTACGCGTCTGCAGGATCAAGACCGGAAGAAAGAATAACGTTACTTCGTACCGTGACCGAGTGACTGTCCACCTAACGGTGCCAAACGGCCAGTTCACAAAGTCATAGACGGTGCGCTGTTTCCAGTTAGGTCGGTCAAAGGTCTCAGTGTTTAGTGTTTAGTGTAGTAAATTAGGATCGTCGGTTATACACACACATATATACACACTGGTCAGGGTAGTCGGTCATACGTGTTAGGCTAAGGCAAGGACCGAAGATGCCGAACACCAGGAGCAAGACCGCCGAAGACAGAGTGCAGAGAGCGTATCAAGAACCCCCCGCGTCGCCGTCCGTACATATATCCGCGTCCGCGTCCGCGCCGAACGTATCGCGACCCGCGTCGCCCGGAATGCAACAGACGACGACCGCGCAAGTACACACCGCGATTCGTACTGAACGCCAATCGCGATCACCGTCCGTCCGATCACACCGTTCGCAGCTCAGCGCCGCCACTTTGGTGAGGCAAGTGGAACTGGAAGCAGAAGAACAAATCGCCGCAATCCGTCGGGAGGAGCTCCGGTTACAAGTGTCGCTGATCAAGAAGAGGGTCGCTGCGAACATAGCCGCCCTCAAGGAGCAGACAGACGGGAACAGCGTGTGTGAAGACGATGGGGTGGAAACAGAGAGAAATATAACAGAGTGGTTGAAGAATACCCGCATACGGGGGGAGTCGCCGAGCGCAGGCGACAGGACCGAGCCCGGAACGAGAGGAGCCGGACCGCGACCACCGTTAGACGCTGCGGGAAGAGCAAGGGAAGAGTATCCAATGGCGCGGGACCGGTCTGCAGAAACGAACGACCAGACCGCTCGTGTGACGTTCAGAACGCCGCGCAACGCAAGATCGCCGACGCCGACCAGATCCAGGGATCGTGGAATCGACCGTCTAGCAGACGTACTGGAGCGCATGACACGCAACAGGCCGACGCCGCGACAGTGCCAGGAGCTGCCTACCTTTAGCGGGGCCCCGGGAGAGTGGCTACCGTTTAAAGCTGCAATGCGCGAGTCGACGAGCTTACACGGATTTTCACCTGCGGAGAACTTAGGCCGTCTACGCACTTGCCTTAAAGGCGAAGCAAGGGAGTGCGTGACAGCCCTGCTGTATACCGCCGTGGACCCTGCGATCATTATGAAGACGCTGGAGCGCTGCTATGGACGTCCAGAGATCATAATCAGTCGCGCATTGGAAGACATCAAGAAGTTGCCACGATCGGGTTCGTCTGCCAGCGAACTCAACAGCCTAGCCACCAAACTGCAGAATATAGTGACGGTCATCTCGTGTGTCGACAACAAGGGATATTTACTTAACCCTATGTTGACACGACAAGTCGTCGAGAAGCTCAGCCCGCATCTACGAACGAAATGGTGCGACTTTGCAGATGAATTCTCGAGCCGAGACGAGCCGGAGATTATGACACTATCGAAATTTCTAACGGGCGAAGCAGACAGAGCAATGAAGTATTCTTTCATGACGTCATCACTGCCTACGACGAGTGTAAACGTCACTAAAGAAAATAAAGTGAAGCCGCCGAGGATGAACGAGCGTCGCCGTGTGTATGCTACAACGGAAGCCAAGATCGTGTGCTACTGTTGCGGAGCTGAGCACCAGACAACGCAGTGCGGCAAGCTGGCTTCGATGTCGTTGCCAGCCAGATGGGAGTGGGCCAAGGAAACGAGAATATGTTTTTTGTGCCTACTAAGTAAACACAGACGGTTCCGTTGTAAGGCGAGGAAGTGCGGTGTTAATGAATGCCGCGAGCCGCATCACGCACTTCTACACCAACGAAGGGAAACTGGAGCCGTCAGTGGACCGATCGACCGAGCGGAGTCGGTCAGTCAACCGGCCGACAGAGAGGAGTCGGTCATGACGGCATCGGCACACAATTCTAACACCGAGAGAAGAGTGTTATTGAAGGTGTGTCCGATTACCGTCAAGGGGCTTAACGGAAAGGAAGTGAGCACGTACGCGCTGCTGGATGAAGGGTCCACGATCACGCTCGTCGACGAGGAGATAGCCGGGATGCTAGGGGCAGATGGCCCGAGGAGGCCATTGAACATTCACGGCATCACGTCGAGCCAGCGGGAAGCGGAAAGTAGGATGGTGAGCGTCGCGGTGCGCGGAAGAGCGCAACCGCACTACCATCCTATCAAGGCGCGCACCGTGAAGAAACTCGCACTGGGAACTCACTCCGTTAAGTCTGAAGTCATACGACAGTTACACCATTTGAAGACGCTTCATATAGACGACGTGTGCTTTATGAACGCCAAGCCGCGCGTATTAATTGGAGCTGACAACTGGCATCTGATCGTGACTAGAAAACTGTTGGCAGGAAAGAAGAGCCAACCAGCCGCTTCCCTGACCCTCTTGGGGTGGACCATACACGGGAGTGCACCCAGAGGCCTGGTGACGCAGGGAAACGACACCGTATTACACGTCCGAACGTGGCAAGATAAAGAGCCGCGGGAAAAGGACGAATTATTCGAAATAGTGAAGTCTCATTTCGATATCGACGCACTCGGCATATCGAACAAGGTGAAACCTGTAGCGGAAGAACAACGGGCGCTGAAGATATTTTCAGAAACCGTGAAGAGAGAAAACGGCCGCTTCGAAGTCGGACTGCCCTGGCGAAACGATGACGTCACCATGCCACCGAGCTACGACATGGCAGTGCGTCGTCTACGCGGGATCGAGCGCAAAATGGATAAGTCGCCGCAGTTTAAACAAGCATACACGGCCCAGGTCAACAGGCTACTAGCAAAAGGATACGCCGAGCCTTGCGAACGAAGCCACGAAGGAAACCAACGCATGTGGTACATGCCTCACTTCGCCGTTACGAACCCGAATAAGCCTGACAAAGTGAGACTGGTATTTGACGCTGCCGCCCGTTCAAACGGGGTGTGCATGAACGATGCGTTACTGGATGGGCCAGACTTGCTACGTGCCTTATACGGAATCCTGTTCAGATTCCGGGAAGGGAAGATCGCCGTAACAGCTGACATACGTGACATGTTCCTTCAGGTGAAGATAAGGAAAGAAGACAGAGCGGCGCAGCACTTCTTATGGCGCGGTGACGACCGCCATAACCCGCCTCGGCGCTACGTTATGACGTCTATGATATTCGGAGCACGAAGCTCGCCATTCCTCGCACATAGCGTGAGAGATAGGAATGCGAGTGATCATAAGGAAACATACCCACGGGCGTATCACTCAATCACGCAAAACCACTACATGGACGACTGGGTTCAAAGCTTCGAAACGGAAACGGAAGCGGCCAAGGCGATAGCGGAAGTACAAGAAGTGCACAGGAAGGCCGGCTTTCAGCTCGCGGGATGGGATACGAATCGCGAGCGCCTTATGGAAAATATCCCGGATGAAGAGAGAGCCAGACAGCCCAAAGAGCTCGGTGCTAGCGCGCATCCCTACGGGAAGACATTGGGTGTGTTATGGATGCCGGAAACGGATGAACTCGCGTTTAATACCGCTATGCCAAGAGTTCCACACAGCATAAAATGCGGCACGCAAACACCCACCAAGAGAGAGGCCCTGGGCATGGTCATGTCACTTTTCGACCCATTAGGCTTACTCAGCCCGTACACTATAAGGGCGAAGATAGTGCTACAAAGACTCTGGAGGCTTAAGCTAGGCTGGGATGAACCCTTGCCAACGGAAGAGGCAAGTGAATTCGAAGAATGGATCCGTGACTTAAACTCTATAAAAGAGTTAAGATTACCGCGGTGCTATGGAGGGGATAGAGACGTCGTAAACATGCAATTACACGTCTTTACGGACGCCAGCGAACAGGCCTACGCAGCAGCGGCTTACTGGCGCTTTGAGCAGCGCAACGGGAACGTCGGCGTCACTTTAATCGCGGGAAAAGCGAAAGTGGCCCCGATGAAGGCGCAAAGCATCCCGCGGATGGAGCTACAAGCCGCGCTAATAGGAGCCAGGTTAGCGGCGGAAATAAAAAAGGAACATAGTTTCAAGCGTTATGACGTCATCTTTTGGAGCGACTCGAAGACCGTTCTTCACTGGATAAGAAACGACTCGGTACGATATACCCCATACGTTGCACACAGACTGAGCGAAATCGGCGAAATAACCGAGTCTGAGCAATGGCGATGGGTGCCGACAAGTTACAACGTCGCCGACGACGCAACCAGGATTAACGTCTCGAGTATGAAAACGGACGACCGCTGGTTTAAAGGCCCGGAATTTCTCCATGGACCCCCGACGAATTGGCCGAAAGAAGAACCGACGGAAACCGAAGATGACGAGGTCGTGGTAACTTACACGACCGATGAAAAGCCACTCGTTGACGTCACAAGATTTTCGTCATACGGAAAATTGCTACGAGCGACCGCCTACGCGCTCGCCTTTATCGACAAGTGCAGACGAAGGACTCGCACTATGGAAACGCGACACATAGAGAGAGCTGAACGTTTACTCATTCGTCAAGCGCAACAGGAAAGCTTCCCGAAGGATTACGAGCGTTTGAAGAAAGGAGAACGCGTGTCACGTGACAGCCGGCTTTATAAGCTCGACCCCGAATACGGGGGGGACGGGGTAATAAAGCTAAACGGCAGGATCAATGCGGCCACCCTGCGCGAGCTTACCGGCAACCCACCGATCTTAGACGGGTCACATCACCTCACTCGGCTGATTATAAGAGGTGAACATGAACAGCATCATCACATAGGGAGAGAACATGTCGTAAACAACGTCCGGCAAAAATACTGGGTGCTACGAGTGCGACCTACGGTGCGAAACATCCTGCGGCAATGTACGGTCTGTCGTTTGAAGAAGACTGCGCCGACAGTACCGGTGAAAGGAAACCTGCCAAAGGACCGTCTAGCTGCCTACGCACGGCCTTTTACCAATTGCGGAATTGACTGTTTTGGCCCCATATGGGTGACCATAGGACGTCGCAAAGAAAAACGATGGGGAATGCTGTTTACATGTATGGTGACTCGTGCCATTCATATGGAACTTATAGCAAGCCTTAGCACAGACTCTGCTATCATGGCCCTAAGAAGGATGGGAGCACGACGCGGCTGGCCTCAAGTGATATGGTCTGATAATGCAACGAATTTCCATGGAGCGGACACAGAGTTACTAACGGCGTACGCGAGATGGAAGGAAGAGATGCCAGATCACGTAAAAGGGAGACACTTAGCGTGGCGTTTCATCGATCCCGGCGCACCGAACCAGGGGGGAGCTTGGGAACGGTTAATTCGGTCGGTGAAGACGGCACTCCACGCAACATTGGCGGAACAAGCTCCCAGAGAAGAAACACTTACGACTGTCATCACGGAAATAGAACATACCGTAAACTCGCGCCCGCTAACTCACGTGTCGGTGAGCCCTGAAGACGACGAAGCGCTCACCCCGAACCACTTTCTAATCGGGTCGGCGACGGGCTTGCCAATCACGGGAACGAACGAGTTAGCAGACAGGAAGACATGGATCGCCACTCAAGCTTTAGCGGACATGTTCTGGACTCGTTGGCTACGCGAGTACTTACCTACATTGGCACCGAGGGACGACGTAAGACGACGTGAGGAAAGCATACGTGTTGGAGACGTCGTTATCATTGCGGACGGTCTGTTGCCACGTAACGTATGGCCCCGGGGTCAAATCGAGCGCACTTATCGCGGACCGGACAACATAATACGGAGCGCGGACGTGCGAACGCGGGGAGGCATCTTCAGGAGACCAGTAAGGAGGCTCATCGTCCTGACGAGAAGAGATGGCTTCGAGGATCTGCGCCGGGGGGAGGATGTTGCGGACAGAGAGCACCCCCCTGACCCGCCCGCCGGAGCACATCTACACTCCGCGCCCCGCATACCGCCGACGCCCATAGCTAGCGCGATTAGCAACTAGGCGTCGGACGGAATGCGGGTATAGGAGGCCGAAAAAACTGAAAATGAACATACTGCTGATACTACCACTTCAAGAAAAATTATCAATTCAGCCACTCAGCTATATTGTACTCTCTTTGTTATACTCTTTAAATGTATAATGTATTTATAAATAATAATCATACAGTCCATTATTACGTCGAATTTTCATTTACAACCCGAGGAAGATAACGATACGAGGAGCCCATGTTTGCTAGTTGTCATGTGTACACAGCACAAGTGGCTGAACAAGCTTATTCGGCCACTCGACCTGCGCTGACTTAGCTACATATTAAGCACTGCTATCATAGACTGGATGTATATTGACAAGCGGAAGCGGTAGCGGGAATTAGAGTTTTTTTTTAATGATAATGAGGTAGTTGAAATGAGAGCTTTGTGAAGTATATATGAGGTTAGGTTGAATGATAAGGAAGTGACACAAGGAAGATATTATAATGAATTGGCAAGTAACAACACTAACTAACTCCGTTGGCTCAGCCTTCCAAAATGCGTCTTAGCCTCCGAAAGGAGAACACACCAACTGTTTCTGTCATGTGCGATTTCTTGCCAGTTAAGGACTTGAAGCTCACACAGGTCAGTCTCCACTTTGTCCCTCCACCGGTACTTGGGGCGATCAACCTGACGTCGCCCATCTGATCATCCCAAATAGGCCCTCTTCGCGCTTTGATCCTCTCCCATCCGTTCCACGTGACTGAGCCAACGGAGGCGCTGAGATTTTATCTCTCCTATAATGTTAGGCTCGGCCACGAGATTTTCAGTGTTGACGTTGGTTCGGAGCTTCCAGCTGCCGTCGACTGTCCTTGTTAGGTCCAAAATTCTTTTCGAAGTAACAACACTGATCTTAATATATTTGAAAACATCTTCTCTAAATATTGGAAACTATTAAAAAATATTCTTAAATAATGTTTTACAGTTATTACAATAGATTTAATTAGATAGTAGCGTGTGTCTGTGTGTATGCGTGGTAGCGTGTGTATGTGTATATATATGCACATAAGCGTTTACACCTGTTCAGTTTTGTGTGTTTTCTGTATGGACCTGTTTTGAATTGCAATCCAGATTCTTATGTTACTAATTTAATCTTTTAATTTATTTTGATTGTAATTTGTTTTGTGCATCAATAAATGTAAAAAAATAGAAAACGCTGTAGATTGAAAGAATATGTAATAACAATAAATAACAAGTGTTGAAAGAGGAATGTTAAGGTGGTTTGGATATGTGGAGAGAGTGGACGAAAATAGAATCACAAAACTTGTTTATGATAGCATTGTGAATGGTGGATTTGGTGCCGGTAAACCGTGACGTACACACCATGATCAAATAGCAGAAGTGTTAAAGGAGGTCAGGTAAAAATCATCTCAAATAAATATGCATCAAAGAAGAGATTAATAAAAGTATATTAAGCGAAAGTTGTTTGTCAGGATCGTTGCAAGTGGATATTCATCGCTTCTGCCAATACCTATGCAATAGCGTAATTAACAGTCATTAACTGTGGCAATGTTTATCATATTACATAAAGTCGTAGCATCCTAGATTTTGTATGAACGTAGGAAGCTATGACGTCATGCATGACTCATTGATTACTGTGTGAAGAGTTATAATAAAACTACGTTTTAACGGTTTTAAGCGCGGTAATTTTTTTAATTTTTGTTATTCCGACGTTTCGGCCACTTTTCTGTGGTCGTGATCACGGAAGACAAAGATGTCAAGTGTCAATGAGTATTGTTAAAGTATTATTTAGCCTACCGCCAACTTGTTCATTTTAATTATTTTGTTTATGGTTATTATTTACACTATGGGAGCCTAATCTAATTTACCACCGCTTCGCAACATGTTATGGTTTGAAGAGAAGAAGCGGCGCAAGAAACTCTTCAGCAAACATGCCTAGTTTTTAATTATTTTTATTTTACACTTCTAAGTTACGTATATGTATCATTGTTAAATACCTATTTGGTTTGGGATCGTCATAAACCTTACAATATCATCATCATACGTTATCTATTTGAATTTGTGGAATTCCTTGTTATATCTTCGAAGTCGAAAATCTAATAGCAATAAAATTTACATGTGATTATTTCTCAAACTATACTGATTCTAACTCAAAAAGAATTATCGAAATTATTTCAGAAACAAAAAAGTTACGGCTGAACATCCGTGCAGGAACGGAGAAAGAATACAATTTCCTGCGGCCGGGCGGCCTGTCGTAAGAGGCGACTTAACAACTCACAGCCAGGTAGAGCATTTGCCCGACTGGATGGCTACCACCCCTAGTCTAAAGTATGTCGCCATAATAACCTTGAGTTGTGTTCCGGCATTAGTGACCAGGTACCAGTCTCCCTTAAGAGAGCAGCAGCGCATTTGTAGCAACTTTGGTGTTGCAAATGTCCATAGGCGATGGTAACCGCTTTCCATCAAGTGGGCCGTCTGCCTGTCTGCTGATCTCCTGCAAAAAGTTTAGCAATAGCGACATTATCACATTTTAGTAGAGGAAGGATTGGGGGCAGGACGACGTTTATCGTAGGAGCCTTAAATACATCTATCGCTGCATTCTTGGCACTATGTCCTCTACCGAAGTCAAACCTAGCGTTAATGGCCAATTATGGTCTATACCTGGATCAGTTTTACGGGTAGCTTGTTTGTTCTCTTGATCACAGACGTGCTTTATAAGCGCAGACAACTTAGCTAAGCACTATAAAGATGATATCTCGTATAATATTACCAACTACGAATTATCTATTGAACTTTTAAGAATAAAGTTCTGCCTATCAGTTTTGCTTAAATAGTTATTATCCGAAATTGTCTACTGTGATTTTTTTTTATTGCAGGAGTTCAGCAGATAGGCAGGACGGCCCACTTGATGGAAAACGGTTACCATCGCCTATGGACATTTGCAACACCAAAGGTGCTACAAATGCGCTGCTCCTCTCTTAAGGGAACTGGGAACCTGGTCACCAATTCCGGAACACAAATCAAGGTTGTTATGGCGACATGCTTTAGACCAGGGGTGGTAGCCATCCAGTCGGGCAAATGCCCTACCACCTGCCTGGATCTAATTTAATTCTAGATAGAAAATTACTATCTAGAATAGGGATATTTCTAGAAGATTAAACTAGGGATGACAATTAATGTAGTTATTTCAAAATTGAATCTGAAGCTGAAATCAGATATGTACATTTATAAAAATTAGTGGTCGCCCGTGGTCGAAGTTCGACCATAATAATTAATGTCAAAGACAAAAAAATAAATATACAATTATACGAAAATTACAGAAATAAAATGTCAATTTAATTTACATTAGGTCAATGTTGAATAAAATTGAAAAATTATACTATAAATTTTTTTATTAACTATAGTAGCCTAAAGTAGGCCGCAGCGTCAGCAAAACATTACGTTGAACCACACAACTTGTATCAGCGTTATTGGGAATTCAACCCCTAAGGGGGTGAAAAAGGGTATAGGAGACATATACCCTCTCTTCCACTGGTCAATTTAATTTGGTCTTATATGAAATATCGACACACGAGTATTTTTAACAGACCTACAAGGAAAGGAAAAACGTTTTACGTAAACAAAACAAAACGTATCGAAATAAACAAGCTATTTCACATTCAATAGGATGTGCGGCGTTATTTTTCCAAGCCCGTAACGTTTGAAAACAAAAACAGTTAATATGGTGAATACTCGATGCGGAACGATCGAAAGTAAATTAACTTATCCACGGGTATGTAACTTTTGTGTTATTTCCCTTTGAAACTTTGGAAAAATAAGATATTTTCAACACATATTATACGTAGGAAAAGTTCAGTTTTATTTCCAGGTTGGTAACATTGGACACACATTGGATTCAACTGTGCCTCCAAGCATGGCTCCAACTTGAAATGGCCGACATTGAACCAACCTGCACCAAACGAGTTTCTTGAAATAAAGTAAAAAAACATACATACAGCAATAACAGAGTGCTATTTAGGCTTATTCTTACACACCTCACTTGCCTCTTTGACATTCATAACTCTTGTCATGCAAGCTCGTCTGTTCTTAAGGCTCCTGACATCACCTTCTGCTAGTACACGATCAATTTGATCATGGAAGGTGTGTCGTGGCCTTCCACGACTTCTGCATCCATCCACTTTTGCATTGTATATCTGTTTAGTCATTCTTTCCACATGCCCGAACCACCGGAGCATTCCTTTCCTTACCTTCATCCCGACACTCTCTTTCAGACTAACTCTCTTTCTTACTTCGGTATTACGAACGCAGTCCGCGAGCGTCACTCCGCAGATTTTGCGCAGTGCTCGCATCTCGACCGCGTTTACTCTACTTTCATGCTCTCTCTTCCATACCCAACTCTCGCTTCCATACGTGAAAGTAGGGACCAGCACCGCGTTGTGTATGGCGAGCTGGGCCTTTTGGTTGAGGTTCTTAGTGCCTAGAAGTTTACCTAACGCTCCATTCAAACTATTCTCCAAATTCACTCTTCTTTCTATATCAGCGGTGTACCTTCCATCCCTGCTAAAAGCACATCCAAGATATACAAACTCATTCACTTGCTCCAGCATAACATCATCGACCATTATCGTTGCATTCGTTCTGGTTTTTTCTCTTTCAAACACCATAACCTTTGTTTTCTTCGCATTCAAATGAAAAAACATTTACACCCAAAAAAATAGATAAACATAAATAACAAGATAAAAAAAGGTCGGACAAATCTTGTTCGTCTGGCGGAGGAGAATAAAAAAAAACTGCACCAAACATTGGGTTCAATACCAACTTTACCCAAATCGTAGAAATAGACAAGCGCCTTAGACCCGTCCTAATTGCGGACGCAGAGCAAAAGACTATGGACGACAACTTCTTTGCATTAGTGGCTTAAGCATATGGTTTAGGTACATATGTTTATTATTTGCATCGAACAAGAATACAAAGAAAGAAAAGGCGATGGTGGATGATTAACAGTAGCTGCAACTCGCGACGAATGACAGACCAATGTGTGATAGGCGTGTGTACTTTACTGAACCGACTCACTGATCCGAAACATTTAGGTGTTCCAAAAGATCGGAACATCAATAATGTTTCAAATGCATCATTTGGATCTGGAACATCGCGATCTCTCTGACTCTCTGTTCAGCGCGATCATGTCGCTTACGTGTGAGAGAGACCGACTAGAGCATAATGAATCACAGAGCAACAAGCGTAGCGAGAGAGCAGGAAAACAATAAAATATAAGCAAATTATAATTTATTAATCATCTCGCAATTTGTAATTTTTTCAAATATTACTATGAATATTCATCTTTGTTTCAACCTTAACACCGTCTGCCTCAATATGTCTGCGACACAATATATATATATATATATATATATCTGTATTTTTATCTTTGACAAGTTTGACACGACGTATCATAACAAGATAACCATGATTTTATATTTATGACTCAATGTTCCAAATGAAACATATCAGTGATCCGGAACATTTTACTGTTCCAGATACAAATGTTCCAATCGCAAAAATGTGACATTTCTCGCACGCACTCCCTTGTCATTCTCCTCGCCTTTGAACCTGTTTTAATAACCGACTCGTTGCGCGTCGGTATTGGACATTGGGCGGTGATTGGAAGCAATGTTCACATTGTGTTCACAGACTGATACATTGGAATATTGGCAACAATACGCTTCATTGGTGCAAATATGGCCAATATGTGGCCGCGGCATAAAATTTAAAACTATTAGTTTAATGTTGATTATTTTAATTAAAGAACATCTAGTATTTTCTTAAATTTATGCGACTAGTCCTTCTGCCAGGGCTACGAGTATATGGCTTAACCTCTGCACAACCCTGAAAGGCGTGGGCCTCGCAAAGCCACTTCCACTGCCGGGGGACTCACGCACGTCGGCTGACTAGGATTTGTGGACCAAGCCTGCCGTCAGTATCCACGTCTCGGCCCTCTAAATTTAAAAAGAAATTAAAAATCATCTTGCTAAAAAGGGGATACTACACTATTGAAGATACTTAAATGACAAAAATTCATTTACATAGCAGCTCGCTCCAACCTCTTATACATTTTTTTTTATCTTGCCATGCTTATAAGGAATTTGTGGAGACATATTGCAGCATAACATTTTAGTACGTCATGTCATTATTATAACTATAACATTATTTTTCTTTCCTTTTATTGTCTTGGTCTTATTGAGTATGCATTGTTTGCTACAACTCCATTAATTCTTCAAAAAGTAATTCTGTAACATACTTCTGTACAAAACTTATAAAAAAAAAGAAATTGAGATATAAGCAGAATATGAAATATAAAGAAGAACAATATTTAGCTAGACGTGTTGCTTGGGAGTTTCTTGCCGCTTCTTCTCCTTTACTGCATCAACACGTTGCGAAGCGGTGTACATAGAATAGGAAGTAAAAATTAAATTTTAACTTACACGTATGACCTTCAAAAAGAGTTCTCCAGTGGAACTTATTTTGAATTAAAACTTTTGAATTTGAGTTTAAGTCAGGACGGAAAAGAAGCACTGCTCAAAAACTTTCGTTTTCAAGCATTGCGGGATAGTCGACGAGAAGATTTGACGAAGCTCACCGAATGCTGCTCAACCAAATCTACCTAAAGAAGACCTTATAGATCTATTAATATCCAATGTTGAAATACACGACCAAACCACGCTATAAAGTTAGCGAGAGTAAGGAGCGACTCGTAAGATTGCAATACAACGAAGTTAGCAGCAGTAGATCGAGTTCGCTGCCAACTGCTGGGGAATAAACGCGAAAACTGTACGCTGCAGTATTACTTTTAAAGTTTACTAGCGGCACGCGAGGCTTGGCTTGAATAATGTAGATTGTGCCCTACGATGTACCAAATTGAAAGTTTCAGATGAGAGATTGTTTGCTTGTAAAATAGTATATGCATGCATTTGCTTATTAGGGTAAATTATACAGTTGTTGGCACCCCAGTACAGTTATTGGCACCCTATTATTTTTTGCAAGACTAACTAGCTCCGTTGGCACAGCGTCCTAAAGTAGTCCTGGCCTCCGAAACGGGAGCACGCGACTTTTCTCTATCCTGCGCAGTGTCTTGCCATTTATGGGCTTCAAGTGCAGTCAGGTCAGCTTCTACTCTGTCCTTCCAGCGATACTTGGGATTCGATATCCGTGCAGGAACTGAGAAAGAATACAATTTCCTGCTGCTCGGTGGCCTTTCGTAAGAGGCGACAAAACAACCCACAGATAGGTGGTAGGGCATTTGCCCGACTGGATGGCTACCACCCCTGGTCTAAAGTATGTCGCCATAACAACCTTGAGTTGTGTTCCGGTATTAGTGACCAGGTTCCAGTGTCCCTTAAGAGAGCAGCAGCGCATTTGTAGCACCTTTGGTGTTGCAAATGTCCATAGGCGATGGTAACCGTTTTCCATCAATTGAGCCGTCTGCCTGTCTGCTGAACTCCTACAATTAAAAATTAAAAAAACTTGGGACGACCAACCGGTCGCCGACCGACTGGTCGCCCCAAGTATGCTTTCTTCACTCCCCAATCCTCCTCTATCCGTTCTACATGACTGAGCCAGCGGAGGCGGTTAGATTTTACCACCCCAAATATGCTGGGCTCAGTCATGAGTTATTCTATTTCGGAGTTGGTTCGGACCCTCCAGCTACCATCTCAGTCGTACATAAGTCGTCGTAGCGTAATGGCTAGCGCACGCGTCCCTACCTCAAAAGGAACGGATTCGATCCTGGCCGGAACGCATGCACAACTTAGGCAGTTTTTTTATTGCAGGAGATCAGCAGACAGGCAGACGGTCCACTTGATGGAAAGCGGTTACCATCACCTATGGACATTTGCAACACCTAAGGTGCTACAAATGCGATGCAACACAACTCAAGGTTGTTATGGCGACATACTTTAGACCAGAGGTGGTAGCCATCCAGTCGGACAAATGCCCTACCACCTGGCAGTTTTCTGACCTAACGTGCATATTGTTACAATTACCGCGTCCTAACAACGGTGAAGGAAAACATCGTGTTGCAGCCATAATATTAACCGATATGTCAAACTGTACATTCCCTATATATCCTATAATGGGAGGCCCGAGCCTAGCAGTGGGACGTTTATGGGCTGTTATTATTATTACACTGTATGTCTTTGAAGACCACAGGCCAAAGAAATGGCCCGGACTTTTGGAGGGCTTGCGTGGGGCCATGGGAAGGCCAACACAATCCTTGACAAATCTTATCTTATATCTTGTACTAATATATAAAGCTGAAGAGTTTTATTTGTTTGAACGCGCTAATATCAGGAACTACTGATATGATTTGAAAAATTATTTCAGTGTTAGATATCCCATTTATCTAGGAAGGCTATAAGCTATACATTATCACGCTAAGACCAAGAGGAGCGGAGCACCAATGATGAACGTTTCAAAATCGGGGTTTTCTTTACTATTCCACGCGGACGAAGTCGCGGGCAGAAGCTAGTTTAATGTAAATGTGGCGTGACACTGAACGGCGATTATCCCTGTCTACGTCATATAATATTGCACCCAAGGACAAGCCCCGGCCAGTGTAGGACTGTTGTGGGAAATGAGAACAAAAAGTACCGGGCTATTGGGGTGACTGCTAATGGTATTAGGGGTCTGGGAATATGGGGACTATGGCGTCTGCCCGTCGCAATGTTCAGGGATTATGGAAAAATGGGCTAACGGTGACTCGCCACTCCCTGCATGGGCCCCAAAAAATGCCATAAACACAGGGGCAACATGGGTGTGAGTGGCTAAGGGGTATCGAGAGGTGGGCTGCAGGTTCACTGAAGCTACTTCCGACCTTATGCCATTTATCACTTCCACCCCTGGAGAGAGCCTTAGCTTATTATTATATTTTTACTTGCGGCTCCGGCAGACGTTGTCCTGCCTTTAAAAAATAAAATTCTAGAACCCGATCCCAAAGCCACCTACCGGTTCTAATTGCGAATCTAAACCATCCGGGTACCACTCAAACACACAAAAACAAAATCACCAAAATCGCTCCAGGTGTTTAGAAGGATTCCAGAACCCGATCTCAGCGCCACCTTCCGGTTCTAATTGTGAATCTAAACCATCCGGGAACCCACTCATCCCTACTCCGTGATGTTTGCTGGATGAGAGGTGACAACGGTAGACATCTAGCGGGGATAAATGATCGATTGATAGTTAAAAAAAAATCGCGATGGAAAAATAGGGGTTGATAGTAGAGAGGTGGAAAATTAACAGTAATATAAAAAAAAATATTCTGTCATGACGAAATAAGATTAAAATTAAAAAATAGGGGTTGATCGTAGAGAGGTGAAAATTTGAGGTTGTATGTATTTTTTTATGCTGTATCCTAAAAAAATAATAATTAATCTAAAAATAAAAAAAATAGTGCTGGACTACCCTTAACATTTAGGGGGATGAAAAATAGATGTTGTCCGATTCTCAAACTTACCCAATATGCACACAAAATTTCATGAGAATCGGTCAAGCCGTTTCGGAGGTGTATGGGAAGGAACATTGTGACACGAGAATTTTATATATAAGAAGATGTCGTTACGACGACGTGAACGGAGTTTGGATGGCAGTGCTAGTTGTCAGTAGATCTTTAATTTAAATAAAAATGTCTTTAAGTGAGTTTAATTAATTATTTCTAACTAGACGAAAGTATGTACAATAATAGTCAGCATTTTACGAACGAACAACTGCGGCCTAATACTTAGCAACACATTATAGTCATATATGTTAAGTAATTAAATCAGTGTCATTACAGCGCTCGTTGGGTTTGGTATTTCTTACATTTTACCCTTCCCTCCTATACTAAAACTGTATACACACTACAGTTTTTTGGTCCTTCGAGTTTTTACGGTTTTGTGATCCTCGATCTGTAAGCCTAGCGCGCGGTTTGGCTTCTTACAGGGTCATCGCGCGTGAACTATCATATTTTGGACATTTTTATTTTCACAAACAGTGAATATTTCATAGAGTCAGTGACAAGACAGTTGCGGCTTTATACTACTAACATTTACAATTACATAGTTAAATACATTTTTTTTACAAACTTACAATTATTTTACAACCAGTATATATAATAAATAAATTCAGTGACAAGACAGTTGCTAAATTTTAATATCAGTGTGTGACGATCCTACTTCTCTGTGCATCATCGTCGCCTCATAGGGAGATAGAAAGCAACATTCCCAGCGGTCTTCAGCTCCATCACATAAGTATCCTGATATCAAGTAAGGTCTTTTATTTTTTATAATTATAACAATGGAGAAGCTCCTACAGAAACAAGTGGAGACCCTGGAGGCCATTAAACAATTCGAACGTAACTTCGGTAAGGACTCGTCTAGCCGCAAAACACGGCAATATCTAGACGAACGTATCGATAGGCTAGATAGGCTCTGGGCGGAATTTTCATCTGGTAACGACAAATTATCTCCATATGTGAATTCTGACGTTCAGTACTTTGCCGAAAATCAATATGAGAAGACGCACAAGTATTTTTTATCGGTAAGACAAAAACTCACATCGTTACGTCTTACAACACCAGGAGACATAGACGAAGGATTCGCTCTACCAGGTCCTTCCTTTAAGACACCAACTCGTCCACTAACACCAGCTCCGGAGCCAACGACTGCTACACCAAGGCAAGCGGTCGAATTATTAAACCTTCAACGCACTAACTTTAGAGCCTTCAGACGGCTAACAAGGAGCATAGAGGTAGAAAATATTAACACTAAGTGGGAGCTGGAAGACGAACTTCGAAGCCTACAGTACCGCTGGAACGATATAGACTCCTTGCATTTAAAAATCGATAACATCTTGCAGGGGTCTGACTCGGAATATGAAGAGGAGTTTACTTACTATGAGTGTTCTTACAAAGCACTTAAAAGAAGCTTAAACAACAAGCTAGCGTCTACAGCACACATCCAACATTCAACACCACAGCTTGATGTACCTACATTCACTGGCAGATACACGCAATGGCCTACATTTTGCGATCTCTACTCCCAGAGTATCCATAATAATAACTTGTTAACAAAATGCCAAAAAATGCAACACTTGAAGGGAAAGCTGAAGGGCGAAGCAGAGCGTCTCATTCAGCATCTATATATTTCAAACGAAAATTATGACACAGCATGGGAGTTGCTTACCCATAGATACAATAATCCCATACTACTTTTCACAAACCACATTGAAAATTTCTTAAACCAGCCTAACATTCAGAAACAGACAGCAAACGAAATAAAACGTCTCTATGACATAACAGGGGAAAGTATTCATGGTATTCAAAATCTGGGCATAGATACGTCTACATGGGATACCATACTTGTTCATCTCATATGTAAAAAACTAGATCAGGCGACATATGACGATTATAAGGTAGCTCGAAAATCACCACGAGAGTTACCTACTCTGGCCGAATTAATGGACTTTCTAGAGAGTAAATTTATCGCACTCGAACCATTACGGCAAAGAGAACGATCATATTCGTCACCACCAAACAAACACAGCAACATTTACCAGCAACCAAAGGGTTCTTACAAGCCCACCTATCAAAAATATCAGCCAAAAGAAAATCACCAGAGACGAGAGTTTCAATCATCCGCAACAGGGTACGTGTGTAATTGCCCTTATTGCAACAACAAACATGTTTTGTATAAATGTGGAAAATTTTTGAAATTGACACCGGATGCCAAACTGCGGTCAATTTCGCAATTGCAAGTTTGTAGAAATTGTCTTTATAAACACATAGACAACAAATGCAATTCGACAAAAACATGTAAAATATGTCACTGCAAACACAGCACAATACTACATGACGCATTTAGCATGAGCGGCGAGTTACCTACAACTCCCGCAAGCCCTACGCCACGTGTTCCTGGCCCAAGCCGTGGTGCCACATTGACAGCACGGGAACATAATGCTAACCACGTCGCCAGCGAAGAAGAAGAGATTTTACTAACAACCCTCTTAGTCAGAGCGAAGGCGGCTGATGGCACATATATCACATTAAGAGCCTTGCTGGACCAAGGCTCTCAAATTTCACTTATCTCAGAGAACGCGGTACAACAATTAGGGCTACCCCGGCAACATTACCATGCTTCGGTGTTTGGGGTAGGTCATGGGTCGAAACCAAGTAGAGGCATAGTCACCTTGGAACTTCAGTCTATCTACGACGACTATAAACTCAACACACAAGCATTAGTACTTCCACGAGTAATAAATAATTTACCTAACATTTCCTTTAAAAAACAACCCTGGGAGCACATACAACATTTACAATTAGCTGATCCAGAATACAACATTTCAAGAACTATTGATTTATTATTAGATGCCAGTGTTTATTCAGACATACTTATGAGTGGTCTTATTAAGGGACCGACCATGGCTCCTATTGCACAACAGACAAGACTGGGCTGGATCATATCCGGGAACGTACGGACCTTTAATTGCCACGTCGTTCTTAACAATATAAAAGATCTTTCGCAATACTGGGAAATGGAAGAGATAAGCGACACGACATCAGCACTCACACCAGAAGAACAGTACTGCGAGGACTTATACCAGTCGTCTACAAGAAGATTGGAAGATGGGAGATATGAAGTCGCACTCCCTATGAAACTTCAATTTAAACAAAATCTTGGATTGTCGAAACCAAAAGCTATTGCACAATTTCATAGCATTGAAAATAAATTTAAACAAAATAAAAATTTCGCGGACAGTTACAAACAGTTCATGTTAGACTATGAAATACTAGGTAATATGAAACGTGTTGAAAACAATAATAATGTGTCCTGCTATCTACCTCATCATGGTGTACTGAAGCCTGACTCCTCAACAACACAATTAAGAACAGTTTTTAATGCCTCATCAAAAACATCGAGCGGTTACAGTTTGAACGATTTGATGGAGCGGGGTCCCAACCTACAAAGGGACTTACAAAGCCTTTTACTCACCTGGCGCCAGCATAAATACGTCATCTCAGCAGACATTGAGAAGATGTTTCGTCAGATATTAATACGAGAAAGGGATCAAGATCTTCAGCGTATCATTTGGAGAACATCAGCACATGAACCATTAAGCGAATACAAGCTTACAACTATCACTTACGGGACAAAGGCAGCACCATATCTTGCCATGCGAACACTCAAACAGTTAGCACTCGACAATGAAGAGGCACAGCGGTACCCAATGGCCACAAAGGCCTTAAAAAATTCATTTTATATGGATGACCTTTTGGAAGGTGGAGATAGCTTAGAACAAACTAGAACATTACAGTACGAGCTAATACAAATTTTAAAAGAAGCAGGAATGAATATTAGAAAGTGGTCCAGCAACTCCCTGGATCTGGTAAAGGATCTCCCTACAAATAGTCTTGCCGTTCCACTTCACTTTAAAAACATTGAGTCGAGGAAAACACTTGGACTAAGTTGGAAACCTGATTCGGATACATTTACCTTTCAAAACAGATTTGAACAATTACAAGAAAACACACAACTGACAAAACGACAACTTCTGTCATATATTTCTAAAATATATGACCCCCTAGGATGGCTTTCTCCACTAACAATTAGAGCAAAACTCTTATTTCAAAACACATGGCTAAATAACTCGACTACATGGGATGGACAACTTCCGGATGAAATAAAGGAAGCCTGGAACCAATTAAACCATGATTTTCAACATTTAAATACATTTGAAATACCTAGATATTTAGGACAAAAACAAACATATACTTTACATGCATTTTGCGATGCTTCAGAAAAGGTATATGCTTGCGCAATTTATGTCGTAACAAATAACAATAAAGGTGAGTGCACATCGAGACTGGTAACTGCAAAAACAAAATTAGCACCAGTAAAAACCAAATTAACGCTACCTAGATTAGAATTATGTGGAGCAGTACTTCTTACAAGACTGCTAAAGAAGGTGATGGAGACATTAACATGTGATAAGATCGAAACCTTCGCATGGACCGACTCCATGATTGTGCTCGGCTGGATACACGGGGGGGCGAATAGATGGAAACAATTTGTCTCAAACAGAGTACAGACCATCATAACAGTAGTTCCACCATCACATTGGCACCACGTGTCCTCCGCAGAGAACGCCGCAGATTGCGCTACAAGAGGCTTAAGCGCAAATCAGTTACAAGGTCACTCTTTGTGGTGGGAAGGCCCACACTGGCTGAAGAATTTTCATGAAGATCAGGTTGGTAAAAGAACATATCCATATCCTCAAATTGAAACAAAGAAACTCAGTGTACACGCAGCCTTATGTGAAAATAAAAACTTCATAATTAAATTATTAAATGATATGCAGTCTATACGGCGCGTGGCGACAACAATTGGATGGCTATCACGTTACATTGAATGGTTGCGAAACAAACAAAACATACCTATACAAGGGTACCTCACTAACATGGAAATTAATCACTCTTACAACTTAATTATAAAAACAGTACAATTTATGGAATTTCAAGAAGACTTTACTCGATTAAAAGGGAAGCAATGTGTGAAAAGAAACAGTAAACTCATTTGTCTCAACCCTTATTTAGATGAAAAGGACGGACTATTAAAAGTCGGCGGGCGTCTTAGCAACTCTCATCTTAGCCAATCAGCAAAACATCCAATAATTTTACCAAGCCACAGTCGTCTTACAGACCTTATAATACGACAAGCACATTTGACTACACTACATGGTGGACCAAGCCTTACATTGACACACATAAGAGAAAAGTATTGGATTCTCAGCGGGCTCCGTACAGTCAAACGGGAGCTTAACAAGTGCGTTACGTGCAGGAAACATAGTGACCAAAGCAGGCCACCAATTATGGCAGACCTACCAGCGCCTCGAGTAACACCTTCACGCCCATTTACACACGCAGGTGTCGATTTTACAGGACACTTTGACATTAAAGCCAACAAAGGACGTGGAGTGAGGACACACAAAGGGTATGTAGCAGTATTTGTGTGCCTTTCAACGAAGGCGGTACATCTGGAACTTGTGTCTGACCTTAGTACTCCAGGATTTTTGGCAGCATTTCGTCGATTTTGTGCCCGTAGGGGAACGCCCAGTCACGTTTACAGCGACAATGGCACCAACTTTGTAGGAGCAAATAGATTATTAAAGAAAGAGTATCAAGAGATAGCACAGTCAATAAACAGGGACTTCTTCAACAATATAAAGGAATACAATATACAGTGGACTTTTAACGCACCTGCATACCCTTCAGCAGGTGGACTGTGGGAGGCAGCAGTCAAAAGCTTTAAGTACCATTTACGTAGAGTGATAGGCGAACAAAAACTCACGTATGAGGAGTTTATAACATTACTCCATCAGATTGAGGCTTGCCTAAACTCACGCCCATTGATCACGGTCAACGAAAATTCATCTGACATTTGTCTCACACCGGGACACTTCCTGATTGGTGATACATTACTGTCTAGGCCACAAACAGATTCTGGTAACATTAATTTAACAACTAGATGGCGTATGATACAAGCCATGAACAAAGATATTTGGAAGGCATGGTCATCTGATTACCTTAAACAGCTGCAGGCAAGAACAAAATGGAGAACTCCTACAAAAAACATCGAAGTAGAAGACATTGTGCTCGTCAAGGAAGAGAATCTACCCCCCGGTAAATGGGCGTTAGGGAGAGTAGTAGATGTGCATCCCGGGAAAGATGGACATGTCAGGGTTGTCTCTCTAAAAACAAAACATGGGGTGATTAAAAGGCCTGCACTAAAACTCTCTGTATTGCCAGTGAAGAAAGATGAGGATGAAACAAGTCTCGAACAGGGTGATGAAACTAGTCGACCCAGACGTTCGACTAGGAAGGGGGCTTTTCATTACATGACAATGGCACTTCTCCTTCTTATGGCTGTAATTATGCCCGTAGAATGTACTTACAGCATCTCACCATTCGACAAAAATCAGAGCATTTATTTTGATAAAATGTACGACATGAACATTATACGAGATGAATGGAAATTAATTATATATTATAACATGTCAAGTTATTGGAGTGGCTTACATAACATTGAAAATTACGTCACACACTTGGACAATTATTTACGAAAAAATGGTCTGGCTTCTCAATATAAAAGTATTGTCTACCAACTTAAACATGAAATTTCGGAAATAGAACATTATAACAGCATTCTACAAAACCAAATTAGTAAGAGACAGAAAAGAGGCTTAATAAATGGTGTTGGTTACTTGGCAAATAGTTTGTTTGGTGTATTAGACGACTCTTTCGCCCAAAAATATGAAAAGGATATACAACAAATTACACAAAATGAAAACCATTTACAACAGTTATTCAAAAACCAAACTAGTGTTTTGGAGGCTCAATATAACATTATGCGAAGAAACGAAGACATTATGAACCGCCAATTCAAAATTGTGGAAAATCATCTAAGAAATATATCCCAAATATTAAATCAAGTAGAATCACAACAGAGAATTGAATTATATTTTATATCATCATCGCTTGCAGCCAACATTATCATTTCCAGCTTGAGACGCATCCAGACTACGTTAATAAATATTATCACAGATATAACGCATGGCCACAATATAGATATACATTTACTACCGCCCGAACAATTGATTGAACAAGTTAACGTTATAAGGAGTCACTTACAAAATGATCTGACGTTACCTGCCGAAAATGAGAACGTACAAGAATTATACAAGTTATTGAAACTCAATGTTAAGATAAACAACAATTTTTTGATTATAGAAGTGAAGTTTCCATTACAAAACAAAGATACTCTGGAATTAGACAGTGTGATAAGTATACCATACCCGAACCATATTGTCCGTTTCATAACACCGTACATAGCTTTCAACCTCCGAAAGAATTTACTCCTGTTCTTGACTGAAACAGATATTCGAACCTGTATACATCTGCCAAGAAACAGAATTCTATGCTCCACTAATAATCTCATTTACGAACAAACATTCACACAATCAATATGTAACATAAATATAGATGGACACCTTAAGTTATGTGCAACAGAGCCATTGACCTGTCAAGAGCATTGGATCAAATTACACAACACAAACAGCTGGTTGTACTCTTGTTGCGACGAGTGCAAAGTGTACATTTTTTGCACAGATGGGATGAAATTAGAGGCCTTGCTAGGAAACGGTATACTTAATATAGGCCAAGGCTGCAACATCAAAAGCAAAAGTTTAATCATTTATGGGCACAACGACTATTTCAGCCACACAAAAATGGACGGGTACTCAGCCATAATACCTGAAACTTCAATTTTAAATCACATAACAAATACAACATTTAGCAATTTCACCATGGAAAACCATGACCGAGAGTGGAATAATATAAAAACACAAATTGATGTATTAAAACAACAGTCTAATATATCATTTATAAGTACGCATGACATACATCTTTATGCGGTTTCATACACTGTTCTCGCCGTTGTTATTCTGGGTGGGATGACCTACTGGGCAAAAAGATGTTGGAAGAATAGACGACGAGCGGTAGCACCAGAACCGTTTTCGGTGGTGTTTCAGGCAGCCCAGAAGGTGGCAGAAGTGGACCAACTACACCAGCCAACGACATCGAACAGCGCCAAAACAATCACACTGGACATCCCCTCTGCGACGAGTCATGTGACAGTGAAAAAACCATGAAAAATAAGAAAATAGACTTTATCTACAAACATTTTATATCCTTTTACATTTAGTTTACGTTATTTTATTTACATTATTTTACAATTATTGATCATTTATTTTAATTCTACATTTATTAGTTACTTTGCTACATTTATAACTTTAATTTTTGATATTTTTTCTCTTGAGGCGCAGGATGTACAAAGTATGTACAATAATAGTCAGCATTTTACGAACGAACAACTGCGGCCTAATACTTAGCAACACATTATAGTCATATATGTTAAGTAATTAAATCAGTGTCATTACAGCGCTCGTTGGGTTTGGTATTTCTTACATTTTACCCTTCCCTCCTATACTAAAACTGTATACACACTACAGTGAAACGTCCGAATTGAATAATTCAAAAAGTTCTAGAAATGTATTGAATTCGTCTTGAATATGGAGTAATTCATATTATTCATAAGTAAGTAAGACTTTATATTCTTGAATATAAAGTCGCTCAACTGGCTATGGAGCGAGCTATGTTAGGTGTTTCTCTTACGGATAAAATCAGAAATGAGGACATCCGTAAGAGAACGAAGGTAACCGACATAGCTCGCAAAATTAGCAAGTTGAAGTGGCAGTGGGCCGGTCACGTCTGTCGCAGGACCGACGGCCGATGGAGCAAACGAGTCCTGGAGTGGAGACCACGTCTCGGCAAACGTAGCGTAGGACGCCCTCCAGCCCGGTGGTCTGACGACCTGCGCAAGATCGCCGGCAGGGGCTGGATGAGGAAGACGGGAGACCGGGATATGTGGCGCGTACTTGGGGAGGCCTACGTCCAGCAGTGGACTGAGAGTGGCTGAAGAAGAAGAAGATGGAGTAATTAATTTTGATAAGAATTAATACCAAGGTACAAAACAAAGAGTTTTGAAGCGACGGCATTTTAATTATTTAAAAAAATAAAAGAAAACACTTATTGTGAGATAACTACAATAGTTAAACATATGGTTACGGGATATTTTTTGTAGACAATTATATGTTCTGCAAAGTGGTTGTACATTGTATTATTTTATAATCAATAATTGTCGCAGCGCACGCCGTGTTAGGATTTTTTCGGGTTATTTTTTTTATTAATTTTTAGGCTCTTTGTGTGTCTTGGTTTGTTTGTGAAGTGTGCGTGTAATGCAATGTGGTGGTAGTCCACGTAATCCTGATCATTTCTCTATACTTATAATATTATGAAGAGGTAAAGTTCCTGAGTTTGGATGTTCGGGGTAATCTCCAGAACTATTGATCCGACTGTATAAATTCTTTAACCTCTAAAAAGGTGCATTACTCCCGAGTGATATAGGCTGTATTGTGAATTGTGATTAATAAATCAAAAAAATATTATTTTACGCCCTGCAAGGTGGGCACGAGAACACCTGTCAAATATATTACAGCAATAACGTTCCACGCGAGAACTGCGCGCATCCTCGTACGAGACACTGCGAGTGCTTTCTGCGTTATGAATGAATTAATGGTTACAAAACTTAATTAAACCTTGTACGCGTGCATGTGTGCCTCGATGCATGTGTATTTTTTAATGACGCCCAGCGAAGTCGACACTGGTCAGCTAGTTCTAAATAATTACATTTTACAGTGGTTTAAAGTTTTAATACAAATTTAGTTTACAGAAAATAAAAAAAAAAACTAGTTTTGCACGTATATCAATTTATGTATGTTAAACCCGCTTATTGGATTTGGTATAAAATTCATGTATTCAAACTCCCGCGATTCGCAAATGCACAGTTAAATCGTGAGTGTCAATCAAATTGACATTTTAACACGTCTCCGAGTGGAGCCACCGAGACAATGCATTCAAATCAAATAAAGAATTTGAAAATAGAATTTCATTAGGTATAAATATTTAAATCATTATTCGATTTTTCTTCTGTGGTGACGTTACTGCTTGGCACTGACAGAAGACAGTATTGGTTGTTATCGACAAGCATTTGCTGAGCTAAGGCCTGTTTAAAATTAAGTTAACCTTAACCTTTAGCATATGTTAACCTCTCTATTTGTAACTCTTTTTTAAATAACTCTAAATATGTTTTTTTCTTTCAACGAGCAATCGCTAAATTGAATCTAACAAATTTACTAAAAACCTTAGGGGTTGTCTTCCGCGGCATTAGTGGCCAAGTTCCAATCTCCGTTTAGAGAGCAGCAACACATTTGTAGCACCTTTGGTGTTAGAATGTCCATAGACGATGGTAACCGCTTTCCATCAGGCGTGCCGTCTGCCTGTCTGCTGACTAATGCAAAATAAAATTACAAACGCATATTTCAATATTATCAAAAATTCAATCGCACACCGCTGTTCGCTATCATTCCGACCGCAGCTCAATGTTCGCCCAATAAAGTTAAAAAGTAGCCCAGAGCGTCGCCCAATACTACGCTATTTGTTACAATTACGACTAACTTGTGTTCTCAAGACAAAATACTTAATTACACTTAGTAGAAACTGTGCAATTACCTAATTTACTTTGAGCTTTGTGCCGCTCTCTAAGCGCGATTGCTTTGGATTTTTTTATCAGTTTTATTGGTAGTAGTAGTAGTAGTTGCTTCTTTTAAAATGAATCGATATAGACTGGACTGTATGATTATTATTAACAATTACAATTAAACTATACATAGAAGAAATAATAACCGAAAGCGCGTATTGGTGCTATTGCTAATCAGCAAGTAAGTGCGCGAGAAAGTCGAGAGAGAGTGAGTCATTCCGTATTTTTTTTTTTTGGAGCTGGACCCAGCTGAATAGCCGCACATGGCTGTTTCAGCGATACCGGACTTTGGGGGCTTCCCGACTCCGTGGGAACGGAGGCGTTCAGCCCGGAACCTCTGTGAGGTTCGACCTCGGCTCGACCGCTGCGGGGAATTGACTCTATATTGGGATTTAGCCGTAAAAGGCTGAATGAGCTAAGCCAACAGGCTGAAGTGGTTATTTGGGGACTCGCTATCGACTCCGCCGGCGGAGCCGATCCTAATCTATCATTGCTACCGCTTCGAGTCATTCCGGCCTTTTTTTTTTTTTTTTGGAGCTGGACCCAGCTGAATAGCCGCAGATGGCTGTTTCAGCGATACCGGACTTTGGGGGCTTCACGACTCCGTGGGAGCGGAGGCGTTCAGCCCAGGAGCAGCACGCTCGAGGAGGCACCTCCTGTGAGGTTCGACCTCGGCTCGACCGCTGCGGGGGATTGACTCTATATTGGGAATTAGCCGTTAAAGGCTGAAAGAGCTAATCCATCAGGCTGAAATGATTGTTTTGGGGACCAATTATCGACTCCGCCGGCGGAGCCGATCCTAGTCTATCATTACTACCGCTTCGCAACGTGTTATAGCTGGAGGAGAAGAAGCGGCGGAAGAAACTCTCCAGCAACACGCCTATGCTAATCGTGTATGGCTACTTGTGTCTGTAGTGAGTGAGTGAGAGTGGTGGGGTCTTACCTTTGTGTAAGCGGATCCGAGCCGGGGGCTCTCCGGCGTCTGTTCTGTCTGCGTCTGTTATGCCAGGCTGAAGTTCTGAGCCTCGGGGGGTTCATGATCGCGAGGAGACGGGTGATTTTATCGGGCTAGTCAATGAGCGCATTGCGAGGGCGACGATTTCTCATGGGAGCGTTCGGTGTGGGTTTATAGTTGACCGTTTCCGTCACCAGAGGGTTCGGGTGATGGGGGGCAAGGTCAAAGAATCTGCGCGATAGAGTGACTATATAGTCTTTGATGGAGGGAAGCTCCAGATCGCGATGCCGGTCGGCGAGCCGCATATAGCGCGGGGCGTCGACTGCAGCACGCATAAAATGATTCTGAATTCTTTGCAGTCTCCAGATGTTTGTATCGCTGGCGTGGCCGAAGACCACACTCGCATAGGTCATGATGGGGCGGATGCAAGTTTTGTATAGAGTCACCTTATTTCTAAGGCTCATCTTACTCTTCTTGCATATCAACGGATAGAGTCGGCCTAGGATCCAGTATGCTCTGTTCCCGACCGCTCTGGTGTGCTTGTGGAAGTACAAGCCTCTATCGAGAGTTACACCAAGATATTTGACTTCGTTAACCCAAGGGATAACTCCGTCGTATAGCTTGATGGGCATAAGTTGGTTGGTGGGGCGAGTATTGGGTGAGAGAGAGCGACGAGAGAACATGATGGCTGTACTCTTCTCGGGGTTCACTTCAATCCTCCATCTACGGAACCAGTCGCCTAGTTCCTTGATGGCGGCGTTGAGGTGACTGCAGATTCTGTATCTGCTGGGGTCGCTAATGAATATGGCGGTGTCATCCGCATATAGTGCTAGCTCGGTATGGGGGTGCCGTGGCATGTCGCTGGTGTACAGCGAGAAAAGTAAGGGGGAGAGCGCGGAGCCCTGAGGGCATAGCTAGCGCGATTAGCAACTAGGCGTCGGACGGAATGCGGGTATAGGAGGCCGAAAAAACTAAAAATGAATTACTGCTGATACTACCACTTCAAGCAAAATTATCAATTCAGCCACTCAGCTATATTGTACTCTCTTTGTTATACTTTTTAAATGTATAATGTATTTATAAATAATAATCATACAGTCCATTATTACGTCGAATTTTCATTTACAACCCGAGGTGCAACTGCCACCAATAGTTTTTTGGTACTTCGCCGCCGGATAGAAGAATCGCAAAGAAGAAACGAGCAGTGTCTTTTGCTCCATCGAAACCTCAAGAAAGAAGAAAGACCAACTCTATACGGTCTCGTAGCGGCACCCTAAAGAAGAAAGAAGATTATTATAGAAGATCATCGTGGGCAGCCCGGACTACGTACTAGGAGACCAAGAGTTCCTGCCGGACTACGTACCAGGAGACCAAGAGTTCCTGCCCCGGACGCCGAGGCTACGCGTCTGCAGGATCAAGACCGGAAGAAAGAATAACGTTACTTCGTACCGTGACCGAGTGACTGTCCACCTAACGGTGCCAAACGGCCAGTTCACAAAGTCATAGACGGTGCGCTGTTTCCAGTTAGGTCGGTCAAAGGTCTCAGTGTTTAGTGTTTAGTGTAGTAAATTAGGATCGTCGGTTATACACACACATATATACACACTGGTCAGGGTAGTCGGTCATACGTGTTAGGCTAAGGCAAGGACCGAAGATGCCGAACACCAGGAGCAAGACCGCCGAAGACAGAGTGCAGAGAGCGTATCAAGAACCCCCCGCGTCGCCGTCCGTACATATATCCGCGTCCGCGTCCGCGCCGAACGTATCGCGACCCGCGTCGCCCGGAATGCAACAGACGACGACCGCGCAAGTACACACCGCGATTCGTACTGAACGCCAATCGCGATCACCGTCCGTCCGATCACACCGTTCGCAGCTCAGCGCCGCCACTTTGGTGAGGCAAGTGGAACTGGAAGCAGAAGAACAAATCGCCGCAATCCGTCGGGAGGAGCTCCGGTTACAAGTGTCGCTGATCAAGAAGAGGGTCGCTGCGAACATAGCCGCCCTCAAGGAGCAGACAGACGGGAACAGCGTGTGTGAAGACGATGGGGTGGAAACAGAGAGAAATATAACAGAGTGGTTGAAGAATACCCGCATACGGGGGGAGTCGCCGAGCGCAGGCGACAGGACCGAGCCCGGAACGAGAGGAGCCGGACCGCGACCACCGTTAGACGCTGCGGGAAGAGCAAGGGAAGAGTATCCAATGGCGCGGGACCGGTCTGCAGAAACGAACGACCAGACCGCTCGTGTGACGTTCAGAACGCCGCGCAACGCAAGATCGCCGACGCCGACCAGATCCAGGGATCGTGGAATCGACCGTCTAGCAGACGTACTGGAGCGCATGACACGCAACAGGCCGACACCGCGACAGTGCCAGGAGCTGCCTACCTTTAGCGGGGCCCCGGGAGAGTGGCTACCGTTTAAAGCTGCAATGCGCGAGTCGACGAGCTTACACGGATTTTCACCTGCGGAGAACTTAGGCCGTCTACGCACTTGCCTTAAAGGCGAAGCAAGGGAGTGCGTGACAGCCCTGCTGTATACCGCCGTGGACCCTGCGATCATTATGAAGACGCTGGAGCGCTGCTATGGACGTCCAGAGATCATAATCAGTCGCGCATTGGAAGACATCAAGAAGTTGCCACGATCGGGTTCGTCTGCCAGCGAACTCAACAGCCTAGCCACCAAACTGCAGAATATAGTGACGGTCATCTCGTGTGTCGACAACAAGGGATATTTACTTAACCCTATGTTGACACGACAAGTCGTCGAGAAGCTCAGCCCGCATCTACGAACGAAATGGTGCGACTTTGCAGATGAATTCTCGAGCCGAGACGAGCCGGAGATTATGACACTATCGAAATTTCTAACGGGCGAAGCAGACAGAGCAATGAAGTATTCTTTCATGACGTCATCACTGCCTACGACGAGTGTAAACGTCACTAAAGAAAATAAAGTGAAGCCGCCGAGGATGAACGAGCGTCGCCGTGTGTATGCTACAACGGAAGCCAAGATCGTGTGCTACTGTTGCGGAGCTGAGCACCAGACAACGCAGTGCGGCAAGCTGGCTTCGATGTCGTTGCCAGCCAGATGGGAGTGGGCCAAGGAAACGAGAATATGTTTTTTGTGCCTACTAAGTAAACACAGACGGTTCCGTTGTAAGGCGAGGAAGTGCGGTGTTAATGAATGCCGCGAGCCGCATCACGCACTTCTACACCAACGAAGGGAAACTGGAGCCGTCAGTGGACCGATCGACCGAGCGGAGTCGGTCAGTCAACCGGCCGACAGAGAGGAGTCGGTCATGACGGCATCGGCACACAATTCTAACACCGAGAGAAGAGTGTTATTGAAGGTGTGTCCGATTACCGTCAAGGGGCTTAACGGAAAGGAAGTGAGCACGTACGCGCTGCTGGATGAAGGGTCCACGATCACGCTCGTCGACGAGGAGATAGCCGGGATGCTAGGGGCAGATGGCCCGAGGAGGCCATTGAACATTCACGGCATCACGTCGAGCCAGCGGGAAGCGGAAAGTAGGATGGTGAGCGTCGCGGTGCGCGGAAGAGCGCAACCGCACTACCATCCTATCAAGGCGCGCACCGTGAAGAAACTCGCACTGGGAACTCACTCCGTTAAGTCTGAAGTCATACGACAGTTACACCATTTGAAGACGCTTCATACAGACGATGTGTGTTTTATGAACGCTAAACCACGCGTATTGATTGGAGCTGACAACTGGCATCTGATCGTGACTAGAAAACTGTTGGCAGGAAAGAAGAGCCAACCAGCCGCTTCCCTGACACTCATGGGGTGGGCCGTACACGGCATCACTCCCGGGAAAGCAGTGAAGACGGGAAACGGCAGAGTATTACACGTCCGAACGTGGCAAGATAAAGAGCCGCGGGAAAAGGACGAATTATTCGAAATAGTGAAGTCTCATTTCGATATCGACGCACTCGGCATATCGAACAAGGTGAAACCTGTAGCGGAAGAACAACGGGCGCTGAAGATATTTTCAGAAACCGTGAAGAAACTCAACGGCCGCTTCGGAGTTAGACTGCCCTGGCGAAACGATGACGTCACCATGCCACCGAGCTATGACATAGCGGTGCGTCGTCTGTGCGGGATCGAGTGCACAGTGTACAAATCGCCGCAGTTTAAACAAGCATACACAGCCCAGGTCAACAGGCTACTAGCAAAAGGATACGCCGAGCCTTGCGAACGAAGCCACGAAGGAAACCAACGCATGTGGTACATGCCTCACTTCGCCGTTACGAACCCGAATAAGCCTGACAAAGTGAGACTGGTATTTGACGCTGCCGCCCGTTCAAACGGGGTGTGCATGAACGATGCGTTACTGGATGGGCCAGACTTACTAGGCGCCGTACACGGATTCCCGTTCAGATTCCGGGAAGGAAAGATTACCGTGACGGAAACTACAGCGAATGTAATATGGGCACAGAACGAGTTTGCCCAGGTTGCTACGAAAATGAACAGTCTCATTGAATGCAGACTGCCATGGCAACAAGACGGAGTCGTTACGCCGCCGAGTTACGACGCGGCGTCACGCCGTATGCGCAGGAACGAGCGCAAGATGAAAAGAAGGTGCCATGGATGGAATAAAGACGTCGTGAACGTACAATTACACGTCTTTACGGACGCCAGCGAACAGGCCTACGCAGCAGCGGCTTACTGGCGCTTTGAGCAGCGCAACGGGAACGTCGGCGTCACTTTAATCGCGGGAAAAGCGAAAGTGGCCCCGATGAAGGCGCAAAGCATCCCGCGGATGGAGCTACAAGCCGCGCTAATAGGAGCCAGGTTAGCGGCGGAAATAAAAAAGGAACATAGTTTCAAGCGTTATGACGTCATCTTTTGGAGCGACTCGAAGACCGTTCTTCACTGGATAAGAAACGACTCGGTACGATATACCCCATACGTTGCACACAGACTGAGCGAAATCGGCGAAATAACCGAGTCTGAGCAATGGCGATGGGTGCCGACAAGTTACAACGTCGCCGACGACGCAACCAGGATTAACGTCTCGAGTATGAAAACGGACGACCGCTGGTTTAAAGGCCCGGAATTTCTCCATGGACCCCCGACGAATTGGCCGAAAGAAGAACCGACGGAAACCGAAGATGACGAGGTCGTGGTAACTTACACGACCGATGAAAAGCCACTCGTTGACGTCACAAGATTTTCGTCATACGGAAAATTGCTACGAGCGACCGCCTACGCGCTCGCCTTTATCGACAAGTGCAGACGAAGGACTCGCACTATGGAAACGCGACACATAGAGAGAGCTGAACGTTTACTCATTCGTCAAGCGCAACAGGAAAGCTTCCCGAAGGATTACGAGCGTTTGAAGAAAGGAGAACGCGTGTCACGTGACAGCCGGCTTTATAAGCTCGACCCCGAATACGGGGGGGACGGGGTAATAAAGCTAAACGGCAGGATCAATGCGGCCACCCTGCGCGAGCTTACCGGCAACCCACCGATCTTAGACGGGTCACATCACCTCACTCGGCTGATTATAAGAGGTGAACATGAACAGCATCATCACATAGGGAGAGAACATGTCGTAAACAACGTCCGGCAAAAATACTGGGTGCTACGAGTGCGACCTACGGTGCGAAACATCCTGCGGCAATGTACGGTCTGTCGTTTGAAGAAGACTGCGCCGACAGTACCGGTGAAAGGAAACCTGCCAAAGGACCGTCTAGCTGCCTACGCACGGCCTTTTACCAATTGCGGAATTGACTGTTTTGGCCCCATATGGGTGACCATAGGACGTCGCAAAGAAAAACGATGGGGAATGCTGTTTACATGTATGGTGACTCGTGCCATTCATATGGAACTTATAGCAAGCCTTAGCACAGACTCTGCTATCATGGCCCTAAGAAGGATGGGAGCACGACGCGGCTGGCCTCAAGTGATATGGTCTGATAATGCAACGAATTTCCATGGAGCGGACACAGAGTTACTAACGGCGTACGCGAGATGGAAGGAAGAGATGCCAGATCACGTAAAAGGGAGACACTTAGCGTGGCGTTTCATCGATCCCGGCGCACCGAACCAGGGGGGAGCTTGGGAACGGTTAATTCGGTCGGTGAAGACGGCACTCCACGCAACATTGGCGGAACAAGCTCCCAGAGAAGAAACACTTACGACTGTCATCACGGAAATAGAACATACCGTAAACTCGCGCCCGCTAACTCACGTGTCGGTGAGCCCTGAAGACGACGAAGCGCTCACCCCGAACCACTTTCTAATCGGGTCGGCGACGGGCTTGCCAATCACGGGAACGAACGAGTTAGCAGACAGGAAGACATGGATCGCCACTCAAGCTTTAGCGGACATGTTCTGGACTCGTTGGCTACGCGAGTACTTACCTACATTGGCACCGAGGGACGACGTAAGACGACGTGAGGAAAGCATACGTGTTGGAGACGTCGTTATCATTGCGGACGGTCTGTTGCCACGTAACGTATGGCCCCGGGGTCAAATCGAGCGCACTTATCGCGGACCGGACAACATAATACGGAGCGCGGACGTGCGAACGCGGGGAGGCATCTTCAGGAGACCAGTAAGGAGGCTCATCGTCCTGACGAGAAGAGATGGCTTCGAGGATCTGCGCCGGGGGGAGGATGTTGCGGACAGAGAGCACCCCCCTGACCCGCCCGCCGGAGCACATCTACACTCCGCGCCCCGCATACCGCCGACGCCCATAGCTAGCGCGATTAGCAACTAGGCGTCGGACGGAATGCGGGTATAGGAGGCCGAAAAAACTGAAAATGAACATACTGCTGATACTACCACTTCAAGAAAAATTATCAATTCAGCCACTCAGCTATATTGTACTCTCTTTGTTATACTTTTTAAATGTATAATGTATTTATAAATAATAATCATACAGTCCATTATTACGTCGAATTTTCATTTACAACCCGAGGTGCAACTGCCACTGAATGTCAAAGAGGCAAGTGAGGTGTGTAAGAATAAGCCAAAATGGCACTCTGTTGTTCGTGCCTACCCCGCAAGGGAACTGGCGTGAAGTTATGTATATATGTATGTATGTATAAGAAACTTAGCAAATTGGCACCACCGATAGCGGATTGAAGTCATTGATAAACTATTTGAATTAAAGGGTTATGAATGGAAAGAATTTAATACATTATTCTTTGGAAATTTTAGACAATATTTTATGTCTTTTTTTTTATTGCAGGAGATCAGCAGACAGGCAGACGGCCCACTTGATGGAAAGCGGTTACCATCGTAGCAAAGTTGTTACAAATGCGTTGCTGCTCTCTTAAGGGAAACTGGAACTTGGTCACTAATGCCGGAACACAACACAAGGTTGTTATGGCGACATACTTTAGACCAGGGGTGGTAGCCATCCAGTCGGGCAAATGCCCTACCACGGAGCTGTGGGTTGTTAAGTCGCCTCTTACGACAGGCCGCCCGGCCGCAGGAAATTGTATTCTTTCTCCATTCCTGCAGGCATAAAAGTCTAGCTGACGCCCGCGACTTCGTCCGCGTGGTGCGGTTTTTTTAACTATCCCACGGGAACTCTTTAATTTTTCGGGATCAAAAGTATCCTATATGTTGACCAGGGATATAAGCTATCACTATACAAAATTTCATTTAAATCGGTCCAGTCGTTTCGGAGATTAGACGTTATAAAACAGACACTCACACAGATAAACAAAAAATTTGAAAAAAAAATCTAAATTAGTTCTATTTCACTTCTTACAGCCCCCTGACTCGGGTTTTAGTATTTTTTTCATTGTACAGAAATTCGACCTCTACAATTTTTTTATATGTATAAGTAGATATTATATAAAATATTAAAGTTATACATGTAATAAAGAGTTATGAATGTCAAAGAAGCAAGTGAGGTGTGTAAGAATAAGCCTAAATGGCGCTCTGTTGTTCGTGCCTACCCCGCAAGGGAGCTGGCGTGAATATGTATGTATGTACATGTAATAAAACAAACCCAACACAGCATAACTCTATCGGGTCTGCCAACATGAAAATAAAATGTAATGAATACCGTCTATATACAATTGAGAGATTTTTAATTATAACCTACACAATTATGATATCATATAAAGGATAAATATTAACAGTGCGGTGATCTGCGGTGTGACAGAAGAGGTCAGAATAGAAGAGTGCGGAAGGAAAAGACATATTGTGCCGACCCCCAAGTACTTGGGATATGGTGACCCGGATGAGCCCGATAAAGGATTATTGACGGCAGGATGGTAGGCATAGACAACTCCTTACTCTATACAAAACAGGAGTCTAAGGCACCGAATAAATCAAAATCTCTCCACTATCCCTCAATTAAGGCTAGGCCGACTGTATCGTCCCAGAAATAAGAGGCGTATATACATACATAGTTTCATAACTTCACGCCAGTTCCCTTCGGGGTAGGCACGAACAACAGAGTGCCATTTAGGCTTATTCTTACACACCTAGGCCGCTTTGACATTCATAACTCTTGTCATGCAAGGATCGTCTCCCCTTAAGGCTTTGATATCACCCGTCTGCTGTACAGGATCAATTTGATCATGGAAGGTGTGTCGTGCCTTCCACGACTTCTGCATCCATCCACTTTTGCATTGTATATCTGTTTAGTCATTCTTTCATCATGCATTCTTTCCACATGCCCGAACCACCGGAGCATTCCTTTCCTTACCTTCACCCCGACACTCTCTTTCAGACCAACTCTCTTTCTTACTTCGGTATTACGAACGTGGTCCGCGAGGGTATATAACAAAATTATTAACCTTAAAAAGAAAAATGACAAGAACAACTATGCTACTTGAAGGGTGACCCGTTTAGGGTTGGAGGAGCGAGATGGAATGCTCCTCCGTCTCAAAGGTAGATCTTCCAGCGAGGTTAATGTTGTTAATCGCAGACCTAGGCCCATCTGTTATAGTTGAAAATTTGTATATATTCTTTGTATGTTTCGGGAAACGTTTGTGACAACAAATATTGCACAGCGCCATCTATTGGCTATACAAGTGTTTCTACACACCCCCTTGCTAATCACGTAACGGGGTGATTCAGTGAAGGAAGTGACCCTACCGGTTGGAGGAGAAATATGAGGGTATCCTCCGTCTCATACATAGATCTTCCAGCGAGGCCAATGTTGTTCCTCGCGGGCCTAGGCCCGATCTGTTATAGTTGAAAATTTGGCTATATTCTTTGTATGTTTCGGGAAACGTTTGTGACATTCATAACTATTGCACAGCGCCATCTATTCTGTTGTTAAGTATTTCACTACACACCCCATCTGCTGATACACGATCGGGGTGACCATGGAAGGGAGTGTCCCTACCGGTTGGAGGAGCGAGATGGATGCATCCTCCGTCTCAAAGGTAGATCTGTCCAGCGAGGCTTTCATCATGCATTGTTCCTCGCAGGCCTAGGCCCACCTGAGCATAGTTGAAAATTTGTATATATTCTTTGTATGTTTCGGACCAACGTCTTTCTGACAACAAATATTGCACAGCGCCATCTATTGGCTTGTAAGTAAATTATCAACCTTACATACCCCCTTGACAAGATCACGTCGGCTACTTGAAGGGTGACTCGTTTAGGGTTGGAGGAGCGAGATGGAATGCTCCTCCGTCTCAAAGGTAGATCTTCCAGCGAGGCCAATGTTGTTCCTCGCAGGCCTAGGCCCATCTGTTATAGTTGAAAATTTGTATATATTCTTTGTATGTTTCGGGAAACGTTTGTGACAACAAATATTGCACAGCGCCATCTATTGGCTTGTAAGTATTTCACTACACACCCCCTTGCTGATCACGTCGGGGTGACCAGTGAAGGGAGTGACCCTACCGGTTGGAGGAGCGAGATGGAATGCTCCTCCGTCTCAAAGGTAGATCTTCCAGCGAGGCTATTGTCATTCCTCGCAGGCCTAGGCCCATCTGTCATAGTTGAAAATTTGTATATATTCTTTGTATATTTCGGGAAACATTTGTGACATCAATTATTGCACAGCGCCATCTACTGGCTTTTCCTGCGGCCCGGCGGCCTGTCGTAAGAGGCGACTAAACAACCCACAGCCAGGTGGTAGAGTATTTGCTCGACTGGATGGCGACCACCCCTGGTCTAGAGTATGCCGCCATAACAATCTTGTATTGTGTTCCGGCACTAGTGACCAGGTTCCAGTCTCCTTTAAGAGAGCAGCAGCGCATTTGTAGCACCTTTGGTGTTGCAAATGTCCATAGGCGATGGTAACCGCTTTCCACTAAGTGGGCCGTCTGCCTGTCTGCTGAACTCCTGCAATAAAAAAAAAAAAAAAAAAAAAAAAAAATAACTAACAAAGAAATGCGTACACCTGGCTGTCGTAAAACGCAGTCTATTGCCTTCCCGGATTTAGGAGTTCTTTTGTGTGTTTAGAATTTATAATTAAGAAAAACATCCTATTGTTATCGTACTTGTTTTATGGCCGTCATTAGTGTCGAATTAATCCTTGTGGTTATTGCATTGCGTCGAAGCTTGCCAGATGTGCGGATTAACTCAGTGAACGCGGCCCTCGGTATTATACAGTTTAGTATAAAACAATGCTCGAACGGAGGGGTGGGACAGTCGAGCGAGGATTACGATACGAGTAAGACGTACATTCGACAAGCGATATAGTGACGGACTTTGCGCGTGTTTTGAATCGTGCAGTTTGTACTAGTAGTGTCTAGTTATATTTGTACCTATGTTATACGTGATTGTATAGTTCAAATAAATTCTATAGTAATTCCAACGGCATTTTAATTCGAGTCCTGCGTAACTCGTAAAAATATTCAAATTAAAAAAATATATAGTTTTTATAAAATTGTACTACGATTTTTATTTTTAATTTGACGTTTCGGCCACCTTTCAGTAGCTATGCTATAAAAGCTTAATTGAGGTTTAATATATACCCATATTAGATAGATAGATAACACTTTCGGATATCGATCATGACGTCAAGGCCCGCATCTCAGCAGCTTGGGCCAAGTGGCGTGACGTGACAGGTGTCGTTTGAGACCCCAAAATGACGGTTAAGTAAAAAGGACAGGTCTGCAAATCCATAATTAGACCTGTTCTTTTGTGTGACAGTGAATCGTGGCCTGTACTTGAACGAGACCAGCAAGAACTGCGTGTCACGGACATGAATATGTTGCGATGGATGTATGGAGTCACGCGAAAAGACCGCCTCAGGAATTCCTGCATCCGGGGCAGTCTTCATGTCCGTGACATAGTAAACAAACTGCAAGGATCGCTTACGCTGCTAATGATGTTAGGAACATATGTCTAGCCATGCCGCCTCCGCCAGGTCCCAGTTGAAGGGGAAGGTCCAAGAAATGCTGGCTTGACTTTGTGAAAGATGAGATGCCTACCAATGGTCTCAAAAGGGGAGATGTTGAAGACCGCGCGAAGTGGAGTAGAAAAAGTTGGAAAGCGGACCCTGGGCGTCGGATTGAACGCTCCGATCACAACCGGGATTTAACGCTCGGATGACAATTATGACACCGACACAAAATCGAACTTTCAAATTATAACTATACCTAAAAATATAGATGACGGTAGCCGCTCTATCACACAGACAAATAAACAACAAATCTAAAAAACATTGCATCGTGTTCTCCATCGTATATATAGTCTATTCCAGTTTTTTTTTTATTAAATAGCTTCAACGTACATACATGGCATGTTTAGAATTTTATAATATTGTTACGAGTTGCAGGACTCGAATTAAAATACCGTTAGAATTATTTTAGAGTTTATTACAACTATACAAACACGTGTAACTCAAGTACGAATATAACCGAACGCAACAAGTCCAAACGTAATACAGAAGATCGTAATTCAGTAACGCGCAAAGTCCGTCACTAAATAGATTACCGAATGTACTCAAGTCTTGCTCCCGCCTGTGGTTATCGCTCGACTGCCTCGTCCCTCAATCGAGGCATTGCTTTATACTGCACAGATTCAATATGTCTACCCGGCTTTGTGACCGAATTTCCTAGAATCAGTTTGCAATTTAAATCCGTCACACCTAGCTAATGACTGCCATGAAAGATTACAATACACAATGGGCTGTTTTCTAATCACAAATTTTAAGCACAAAGTAAACAAAAGAAGTGCAAATGCCGAAAGGTGATAAAATTTGTTTCTACAGGTATGCAGGTGTGAATTTGTCTTTATCGGCGTCTAGGTAATAACAAACGTAGAAAATACAAATTATTATTCATTATAAAATATGAAAATCAAAAATCAACAGAGGTGTAAACTGTATTCACTTTGATCTACGGCGCGTTTAATATTTTGAAGTTTAAAGTGAGGAAAGTTGAATGTTTTTCTTGCTACCTGACCCGTGAAACGGCTGAAAGTCAAGACCTGAATCAATGTCACAAATGTCCTACTATTCATGAGTTTGCAAATCAAATTTTTGAGTACTGATTATATCAAGCCCATAGAACGAGCGTTTTGAAATATATTTAAATTCGTTTGCCCTTACCTGCCTTTACATGATTTAAATTTACTAATCTCATGAACGAATTATGCCAGCAATAGCATATTTACTTTTATGCTGCAAGCTTTATACCAGGGTTCGTAATCATCGAGACGATCAAATACCTTACCACCCCGTAGTTTTTCTGAATTATTATACGCGTACATGAAGTTCCTAAACTAGGTCCTTAAATAAAAAGCATTTCACATCGAAATGTGTGTATGAAGTTAATCATGAAAGTAATTAAGGCAAAATGTGTCACTAATTTCTGCCTACCCCCATGCAAAATAAATAAAAAAACTGGCTAGTAATTAACATTGTCCATGGACATTTTTAACTTCAATAATCTGTTTACACGCTTTAAAGTTCCATACCATAGCACTTTTTTTAATTTATTTTTTATTGCATGAGTTCAGCAGACAGGCAGACGGCCCACTTCATGGAAAGTGCTTACCATCGCCTATGGACTTTTGCAACACCAAAGGCGTTACAAATGCGCTGCTGCTCTCTTAAGGAAGACTGGAACATAACTCAAGGTTGTTATGGCGACATACTCTAGACCGCGGGTGGTAGCCATCCAGACGAGCAAAACCCTACCACCTGGCTGTGGGTTGTTTTGTCGTCTCTTACAGGCCGCCCGGCAGCAGGAAATTGTTATCTCTCTCCGTTCCTGCACGGATATGCACTTAGTTAAACCACAAACGTATGGCATAAAATAGAGGACATCACGTACAGTGGATGACTGCGAAGTGTCGTGGAAGTGTGCATGAACTCCCAGATATTGACGTAAAATACAATAGTAGATTGTTGTCATGATAAAAATACATAACTTCACGCCAGTTCCCTTGCCGGGTAGGCACGAACAACAGAGCGCCATTTAGGCTTATTCTTACACACCTCACTTGCTTCTTTGACATTCATAACTCTTGTCATGCACGCTCGTCTGTTCTTAAGGCTCCTGACATCACCTTCTGCTAGTACACGATCAATTTGATCATGGAAGGTGTGACGTGGCCTTCCACGACTTCTGCATCCATCCACTTTTGCATTGTATATCTGTTTAGTCATTCTATCATCATGCATTCTTTCCACATGCCCGAACCACCACATTTTTATCCGTGCAGGAACGGAGAAAGAATACAATTTCCTGCGGCCAGGCGGCCTGTCGTAAGAGGCGACTAAACAACCCACAGCCAGGTGGTAGGGCATTTGCCCGACTGGATGGCTACCACCCCTGGTCTAAAGCATGTCGCCATAAGAACCTTGAGTTGTGTTCCGGCTTTAGTGACCAGGTTCCAGACTTCCTTAAGAGAGCAGCAGCGCATTTGTAGCAACTTTGGTGTTGCAAATGTCAATAGGCGATGGTAACTGTTTTCCATCAAGTGGGCCGTCTGCCTGTCTGCTGATCTCCTGCAATAAAAAAAAAAAACCACCGGAGCATAATAAAAATAATACACAAATACATTTTCCGCTGATTTAGGAGCCTAACACCTTATTTCAAAGCCCATAATTATGTTACATATTAAGCTTGAAGTGTATTAAATTATTCAAAGCTTTTAAAGTGGCTAGAGGTCGTATATGAAGATATAATAAAATTGCATCAATTCAATAAAACCCTTTCAATGCATTGTAGTGAAGCGCCTTGTTAACGATGCCAAAATAGTTTGTAGATAGTTTTTAGAAAGTTGTTTCCCACGAAGGCAATGCAGATGCTGGGATATGCAATAATTTATGACGTCCCCCGTAATGTCCTGCATTGTTTTATATTTTCGAGAATTTCGGTAATAGTTTAAAATAACATCCTTTGTAAGACCATTTGAGTTAAAAAAAGATGATCCTGACATCTGCCATTGCCATTGTATGTACATATTTTAGAAAATAGTTGTGTAATCTTATAATCGGACGCGGACACGACGAGTGGATTACGATGGTGCGGCGCGAGATCGAAATACTTACGCGAGAGCGACGTAATGTAGTTTTTGATGGAGGGAAGCTCCAGATCGCGGTGGAGGTCGACGTTACGCATATAGAGGGGAGCACCGACGGCTCTGCGCATGAATTTGTTTTGCACGATTTGCAATTTATCTAAAAGGGCAGGCTTGGCATGGCCGAATACCACACTCGCGTATGTCATGATCGGGCGGATGCATGTTTTATACAAAGTAAGCTTGTGTCTGAGGGACATTTTGCTTCGTTTGTCTATCATGGGTGCTAAACGACCCATCACAAATCGCGCTCTATTTCGGATTATAGTGATATGCTCGTTGAAGCGCAAGTTCCGATCTAGGGTGACACCCAGGTATTTGGTGTACTTTTCCCAGGGAATTTGTTGTTCGTAGAGCGAAATGGTTTTTAGGCGAAGGCAAGCGCGTTTGGGGGAGCGAAGCGTGCCCGGGGAAAAGAACATTGCTGCGCTTTTCTCCGGGTTTACCTCTATCCTCCATTTGCGAAACCATTCGCCTAGCTCTGTGACAGCTGCCTGCAGCCGGACGCAAGCCATTTGTCGGTTTTGATCTGATGTATAGAGTGCGGTGTCATCCGCAAAGAGGGCCAACTCCACATCTGGAGTTTTTGGGATGTCGCTGGTGTACAGCGTGAAGAGTAGTGGCGACAGAGCCGAGCCCTGTGGTACACCGGCTGTGAGTGGGTGAGGGGACGAGCGCGTTCCCTCCACTCGAAAACGGAAGCTTCGGTCTAAGAGGAAGTCTCGCAAGATGAGCACGAGTCTGTCTGGCACACCGAAATGGTACAACTTGTAAATCAAGCCGTTGTGCCAGACCTTGTCGAAGGCTTTTGCTACGTCTAGGAACAGTGCGGCTGTTCCTATAGGGCGGGGGCGATGGGCAAAGTGAGATAGTATGTGCTCCGTGATGCGGTGCACCTGTTGCACGCATGAGTGTCTAGCACGGAAGCCAAATTGCTCATCAGGTAATAGATGTTTGCTGAAGGCAAAATCTCTAAGTCGTGAGAGGATGACTCTCTCGTAAAGCTTGCTGAGTGCGCTTAGTAGGCTGATTGGACGGTAGCTGGACGGTTTATTAGCCGGTTTTCCCGGCTTGTGAATACCAATGACATCTGCCTCCTTCCAGATCGCGGGGAAGGAGCAGTTTGTTATGGCGGCATTAAAGATGCTCACCAGGATTATAATTAGATGGGCGGGTAGGAGTTTTAAAACGCGATTGTTGATGCCATCGGTCCCTGGGGCCTTTCGCGGTTTGAGAGACTTGATCAGATCTTGCACTTCTTCGACCGTGACCGGGTCGAGTGTGGTTTCCGCTGGTAAGGAGGATCTACGTTCGACCTCGGAGTCCACCTCCGTCAGGTGTGACTGGTCGACGTTTTGCGTAGTGGGGGAGCATTGAAGCTCTAGACTCTGAGCAAGGCACTCGGCTTTCTCCTCGTCATCGAACGCCTCGGTGTTGTCGGCTCTTTCTAGCGCGGGTATGACAGTAAGGGTGTCTGATTTGAGAGCTCTAGCCAGCTTCCAGTACGCCTGGTGAGTTGGTTCGATATCCCTCAACGTTCTGTCCCAACGTTGTTCCCTGACTTCCCGGATACGTAGTTTGACCTCGCGCTCTAGTTCGCGGAGTCGGATTCTGTTATCCTCGGTGGGATATCTGTCATGAGCTCTGGAGGCGGCTCTCTTTTCCCTCAGCAGTATCCTCACCTCGTCCGGCAGGCATAAGTGGCGGTCATCCTCCACTGGCACCTGCCTGGACGAGTTCCGCACTGCGGATTGAAGGTGGCTGGTGAGGGCTTCGATCGCCCTCTCCGTGTCTTGGCGGGACCCGATGTGATCTGGGATGCGGTCCAGGTCTTGTGAGCTGGTTGCCTTGAGGAGGTCCCCAAGTCTCAACCAGTCCACAGAGGTCCTAGTTTCAGATGTCTGGTCTGTCTGTGGTCCTAATCTAAGGATAACCGGACGATGGTCCGAGTCTATATCGTCCATCGTTTCGATCGAATGGAACTGAAGAGTTACGCCCCTCAGTAATGCTAGGTCGAGAGTGTTTGGGGTCCCCCAGTCGCGGTTGGGGGGATATCTTGTGGGGGTCATGGGCGTTAGTATATCAAACAAAAGATTGTCTGATATATTTATTAGGGCTCTGCCATTGGTGTTAGTGGTATTGCAATTCCACTGCTCGTGTTTGCAATTCAGATCTCCGGCTATTATAACAGCCGGGCCTAGGTTGAATAGGGCTTCTAGGTCTTTTTTAATAAGGGTTTTTTGGCATGCGAGGTATGCTGAGACTATGACTAGAGGTTGGTGGCCAGTCATTGCTAGTCTGCAGGCGGATACCTCCATACCTTCTAGTGGAGGGGTGACTACAGGCATGCAGTGTAGGGATCTCCTGAAATAGATCAGGGTGCCGCCACCACGGCCTACCCTGTCATGTCTAGTGACCCGATAGTTAGAGATCTTTGGATCTCTATTACTCGGTTTCAGGAAGGTCTCCTGTACTAGTAGTATATCTATTTGATTGGTAACCAGGAAGTCATGGACCAAGTCGCGCTGGTTTCGAAGGCCGTTGGCGTTATAAGTCGCCAGAGTCAATGAGCGTGGTTTATTTCTACCTACATGCGCCATTTGTTACCGGTAACAAGAATTTGTATTAGGTTGTTTAGTTACAACGATCTAAGTATTTGGAGGAGGTACGCGTGATCCATTTCGATCACGAGTTGATCCCGGAGGGAGGGTTGAGTTGACTCTGAAACTTGTCTCAGTTTCCGAGCCAAGAGTTGGACCTCTTGCAGGTCGAAGGGCAAGTTCTTGGCGAATTTAGTCGCCAAAGCTAAGTCCTCCGCTATAGAGTGGTGGGCCGATGCCCCAGAAGGTGCCTTAGAAATGGGGGCGGGGGAGAGGGTGGCCGAGGGTAGGCCGGCCATAACTGGGGCACGCGTCCTCAGCGGAGGAAACGCTTCCGTCGTGGGAAGACCCGTCCAGTGGTTTACCACTGGAGGGGGGGCCGCCACGAATGCGGGTTTGTTCGGCACTTTTCTAGTGCCTTTTTGGGCATTGCCCTTTCCGACCTTACGTTTAGGTCGGGGGGCGGCAGGGCAGCCTCTGTAGTTAGCAGGGTGACCCGCTTGGCCGCAGAGGATGCAGCTGGGTGGCTCCGGGGAGTCCCGGGTGCGAGTGCACTCCGAGGTCCCGTGGTCGCCCAGGCACTTGACGCACCTGGGACGGGATTGACAATGAAGGGCAGAGTGCCCATAAAGTTGGCAGCGATGACACTGCCGTAGTGTATGTTTTTCGTGTGGACGTTCCACACGAAGGCCAGAGAGGCCACAGACCTTCTCAAGTTCGAAGATCTTTTTCCCCTCTGGGGAGAGGTCGAGGACAACCAATACTAGGTTTAGAGGCGACTTTGTGGCGTCGCCTCTGTGCATACGGTGCACTTCGTGCACTGGTAGGGCTTGGGACTTAAGGTCCTCTAGAATGTAGGAACTTTCAATTTCCTGAGGAAGTCCGCGAATTACAGCCCGAAGGCGTTTTTCTTCTGGCAGGGCGTAAGTGTAGTAACCGATTTTACGGTCACATAATAGAGTAGTTAGGGCGCGGTGGTCACTTGAAGATGTGACCATAACTTTGATGCCGTGTTGGGTATCACGGGCCTCTTTTATGGAGATTGCCTTACCTGGCAGTTCCTTAGCGAGTTGAAGCCAATGAGCTTTCTCGCGGATGATCAGGGGTGGCGGCGGGCGCTGTGAAGGTGGCCCAGGGCGGCTGGAAGGTGCCATTGTCGGTTTTGTGCCCGCAGTGGGGGCGGGGTTGGGGGGGACCTCCCTCTGGGTCTTTCGTTTTTTACTACGATTGACGGTTATGAAACCGTCATCGTCTTCGCGGTCTAAGGGGATATTCGCGGGAGGCGCGACATCCATGGGGGTAATTTCATCGGCTGGTGTAAGAGGGGCAACCCCGAGGTATTGCGAACCTTCAGTGGTTAAGTCGATTTCTCGACGAGAATCGATTACGCGATGGATGGGCGAACGCGAACGCGATGTCGTCGAACTCGCGGAGCTCGAACGCGGTTTTCCCGGTGTGGGACCGCGAGGAAACGAGGCGCGCGACTTTGGTGCCACACGGTGGGCGTCGTTGAGCGGGGGTGCGGGCGGCGGGCGCACCGGTAACACGGCGGGTACGGACGCGGGGGGCGCGGGCGCTGCGGTAGAGCGCAGGTGGTCTGCGGCATGTGCGGCTGCGGGGGTCGCGGGGGGTGCGATGGTCGCGGCAGATGCGGGCGCGGGGAGGGAGGCCTGCGCGGGGGCCCTTTGCACGTGTGACTCGCGGGACACAGGTTTCTCGGAATTAAGTTCCGAGATAACAACGGACGCCATTGATTGGAACACCGGATCCCCCAAAAATTGGTCGAGTGCTTGAGGGAATTGCTGTCGTAAAAACGACAGCAAACCCTCTAACAGCGACGGAGAGGCCTCCACGCCGTCCATTGTCCCTGAGGGGGACGAACGATTTGGTGGAAAAACCACCTGATGATGCACTTTTCACTGCACTGTCACAGAAAAAACACAGATCGACCTTGTTTCGTATACTTGTTAGCGATTAAAGTAAATAAAAAGTATTACTAATTGTTCTTCTAAGGTTGATAAAGTGAAGAGCTGAATACATGTGAAATTGAGCTGTACTTAGACCTAAATAAAGGACTAGAAGAGCTCTATATTAGCGGTGTGTAACTCCTGAGTGATTAACTCTGTTGGCGCCACTTATTTCCCAATTACCAATTGTGTCTTGGGTTTATAGCGTCTTGCAACCCCCATATGTTGCCGCCGCTCGCTCGGCGCGTGAGTTCAGTACGTTGCCAAACGCCACGCTACCGCGACGCACACAAAGTTAATTACTAGGACATTCGCCTCAACCAATAATAAATTTAAGTGATCAGTGTATCTGCGTCCCTTGCGCCCCGGGGCTCGTGTAGAAGGACTTTGCCACCTTTATCGCCACGTGAGAAGCACCGGCAGAACCCTGAACCAGCGCTGTCGTGGGCTGGTGGCTGATTGCGAGGTAAGTGCAAGGTTCTATATTCTCCGGGCACCAGTTCTTAATTGGGGAATAAGGGATGGCCATACATTGAGCACATAACCCCCTACCCGCGGAGATTTGCCTGATTGCGTCTCCAAACTCAAAAGATATATATCCGACGCGAAGAGTGATTAGATCTGTATATCACTTGCGTTCAAAATGTGTCTTTATATCTTTAACTCTTTAGTTCATTCCTGTTCCACGCGATGACTATGGATCCGAATGAGAAGAAATTAGACTAGAAAGAATGATTAGCCCGCGTACTGCATGCGTAGTAAGTGAACGAGGAAACCGAATATAATTAGCAAGCCAAAATAAATCGTAACACTATAGTTTTATGGTGTAATTTTGTTTTAATGTAATTAATTTTATTATATTTTTTCACTCTATTTGTTTATATTTTTTTTCATATCAGTATTCAGTATATCACTCACAGATAATAACTCATCTTGTCTGCAATTGACACTGACACTATTCCCTGTAAAGATAAAGAGTTAAAGACATAAAAGAGTGATATATATCTTTGTATCAAAAAGATTTATATCACTCTTTTCTTCTTGGTGAGTGATTTTTCCCATGACTACTCTAGATTGAAGATCATCAGACGCTATCAGCAGTATGCCGACAAAGTAATTACATAGATGCGTCAAAAACTTAGATAATGTAAGTAATAATAGTTAATGTTAAAAGATTGTAATACCTGACAATTTGTTTATATTTTTATTTTGCTTTCTATTTTTCTAGTGTTATCTATCGATAGCTGCTCGCCTTTGCAATTTAAATGATGATGTTTGTCGGCAACTTTAAAGCTGATATTTTTTGGCAACATAAATGATGGTTATTGATGGCAGTTGCTTCTTTTAAAATGAAACTCAAATTAGACTGGACTGTTGATCATTACTAACAATTACAATTAAACTATACATAGAAGAAATAATAACAAAAAGCGCGTATTGGTGCTATTGCTAATCAGCAAGTAAGTGCGCGAGAGAGTCAAGAGAGAGTGAGTCCGTCCGACGCCTAGCTGCTAATTGTGCGAGCTATTGGCATCAGCGGTATGCGGGACGCGGAGAGAAGGTGTGCTCCGGCGGGCGGGTCAGGGGTGTGCTCTCTGTCCGCAACAATGATATTTTTCGGCAACTTAAATTATTAGTTTTCAGTCGACCCAAATTATGATATTTTTAGACAGTTTGATAAAAATAAATGTTTTCTTCCAAAATAGTGTTTTATAGAATATTTATTGAAAGTAATATAGCTTCATGCTGCATCGCTTCCATAACAATTTTAGTTATTGTTATAGGAGAGAAATCATTGCAACAAACACCCTGGCAACTCATTTTACTTTATATTATATCTTGTATTTTATTTTGTATGTAAGTATATATTACATTCATGGGCTTTTTCTCGATATATTTTAAAGTAATGTAAGAAGATTTAGCAAAACGATTTGTATAACTATACTAGCTGACCCGGCAAACTTCATACCGCCTCAGATTCAATAAATAAAAAAGCTGAATGATAGATAATTGCAGAATGTTTCAACTTTAGTAAAAAATGTGCTCAAAATTTAACCGGAACGAACATCAGACGTTTGACACTCAAAATAAAAATAAATAAAAAAATTCACTTTTAATTTCAATTGATTTCTAAAGGACGGGACGAAAATCAAATGTTTGACAGGTAGGAATAGTTTCTAAGGGAAAGCGAAATTGTGTTTACTATATTCCAAGCATTTTTTTCATATTTACTCACCTTTTAAACCTTCCCTGGACTTCCTCAAATAATTCAAAATCAAAATTAGCCAAATCAGTCCAGCCGTTCTCGAGTTTTAGCGAGACTAACGAACAGCAATTGATTTACATGTATATAAAGGATACATCTTGTATTTTACTTTGTATGTAAATTGTAAGTATATATTACATTCATGGGCTTTTTATCGATATATTTTAAATAATATGTTTTTTTAATTGCAGGAGATCAGCAGACAGGCAGACGGCCCACTTGATGGAAAGCGGTTACCATCGCCTACGGACCTTTGCAACAGCAAAGTTGCTACAAATGCGCTGCTGCTCTCTTAAGGGAAACTGAAACCTGGTCACTAATGCCGGAACACAACTCAATGTTGTTATGGCGACATACTTTAGACCAGGGGTGGTAGACGGGTAACCCCACTCAGAATGAATAATTAAGTGTATCATCAGAAAACGCTTGAATTTTACCGCTTATACTTGTAGTCTTAATTAAATTTTTTGTAATGAAAGCAATAAATAAGGAAGCGAAAATTCAAATCAACTGGGATATATAACATTAATTTAAAAAAGCTAATGACGTGTCTTTGGGACACCAGGTTGGAATGATTGATGGTTGGAATGGTTGGAATTTTGCCAGATGGCAGGATATTTGCCCGACCGGATGGCTACCAAGCCTGATCTAGAGCATTTTCTTTTGTTTATTGCAGGAGTTCAGCAGACAGGCAGACGGCCCACTTGATGGAAAGCGGTTACCATCGCCTACGGACCTTTGCAAGAGCAAAGTTGCTACAAATGCGCTGCTGCTCTCTTAAGGGAAACTGAAACCTGGTCACTAATGCCGGAACACAACTCAAGGTTGTTATGGCGACATACTTTAGACCAGGGGCTGTGGGTTGTTTTGTCGCCTCTTACGACAATGTAAGGAGATTTAGCAAAACGATTTGTATAATAGACGATATTCTAAATGACAATATTAGACTGCGAATAACATATTGGAGCTCTACCCAACACTGTTCACATATGGACAAGTAAGGAGCATACGCTATTTAAAATGTATGAGCCTGCATGTATCGGTGCCATGTCGAGCAATCTGTGCCCATAAATTTTAAAATGTTTAACATTTTATCTGCGCTTATACACGACGGCGGATTTTGTCATCGAAAGTTTACAGAGTTATCTTTTAAAACGTGATGGGTGCTGCCTAAAAAATCAAACGAAAGTTATGTAGGTAGCTATTCAGAGAGGCAAATTCCCTATTACATGGCTATGGATTGTTTTGTTGCTTGATGAGACTAGCCGCCTTTTAATGCTGACCTATTTGGTCACCGCCTCTTTGTTTCCATTTTTTTCTTTCGCCGCATCTGTCAATATGTAATGGGGCATTGTCTACGTCAGACCACTGAACGCACCGCTCCTTCCGCACAATCCTCGCCGCGTTTTGTGTGTTGTGCCGCTTTTTACACCCGCTTACATCAACCCGCGCGTTGGAAGGTGCATGCTGTACCGTTCCAGCTAGTGCACTAGTAGAAGGAACCACAAGATGAGAAGAAAGGATCACGAGGAAGAAGTGCCTGCCGCTGCGAAGCCCGCGTAGTGTGTCTGGTGCGACCACCTTATCCTGTAAGTCCTTCCTTCTCTTTTATCTCGTACGAATGATTATGTTTGTCATTATAATGCTAACAATAATATGGATCGACTGTGGTTTATAATGTTTTCTTTTCTTTTTAGTGTATATATTTGTTTGAGATTTACTTATAGTGTTACGAATTTGTGGGATGTGAATCAAAATGCCGTTGGTATTATCACAAATTTTATTAGAAGTACACATGCTTAATTCACAGTTCCTACAAATACAACCGAATACAACAAGTCCAAATCATAAAGAAGAAAATATGTCTTTATAAGATACTCACTCCATAGGTACATTAAGCAACTCCTCGATTGCAGTTGAAATACAACTGACTCAGGTCCCGAATGACCGATCTTATATAATTGTAAAATAGCCTAGCAACGTGCCCACTGGTCCTTGTAATTATTAACTTGTCAGTTTAATGGAATCTAATAACGCACTTGAAATCCAAATAATAGACAGAAGGATTTCTGACGTCTTACTAAGAGGCGTACGAAGGAATTAGCGCGAACAATAGATCACTCAAATTCAAAAGGGTAATAAAACACCTGCAAAGGACTGATTCGCAACACTATTATAGATTTAATATTTAATTATTAATTAAGTCTTATTTCTTACAATCTTTTTGTGATCGATATTGATTTTGTTCGGAGGTTGCTTCCTTCTTCAAGGAGTTAGAAATTAATCAAATATATCATGACAACAAAATTGATTCAATTTTACTGTTTTATTGCTAAAGTACAGTAGACCGGCTGACGGCCCAACTGTGACGGAAAGTGGCCATCACCCATAAATGTGCTCCTGCATTGGAACTTGGCCACTAATGCCGGAACACAAGTCAAGATTGTTATGGCAGCATGATCTAGACCAAGGGCGGTAACCATCCAGACGGGCAATGCCCTACCACTCGGCTGTGGGTTGTTTTGTCACCTCTCACGACAGGCCACCCGGCCGCATGAAATTGTATTCTTCCTCCGTTCCTGCTCAGATATAAGTGGTTTGGTTGAAATTTTCTTGAAAGGTGCAGACCTGCAATAATACAATGACATTCAACGACACTGAACAACACAATTTTAAATTTACATGGATAGACAGAATTTATCCGCCATCTTAATTTTGAAGCAGAGTTCATGTTTAACCCCGTTTTTCTTTTCTATTTATATCTTGTCAAAGAAAATTAATTTTGAATAAGAAGATTTGAGTAATCTTGAGATTGGTTTCAAGGATATCCTCACCGTGCGTGGTAAAAATCAAGGAACTGAGGGCCTTATTAGTGAAAATATAAAAGACAACCACAATAGAGGCACTAGATCGGAATTGGATAAGGATTCAAATCCATTGTTGTATACTTTCCAAAGAATTGGCACAAACAATAGCCGGTAGAACATAATAGCATCGAAGAACCATCTGGACCGTAAATATAAAGACGCAACAAGATTTTTCGGACTCGTAAAGATTGAGGTCTATAAAATAAAATGAAGTAATGGCCGCTCTTCAGATTTTTATTTACGTTTCAATAAAACTGGTACCATCTAGATATTTTTGTATCTTAATTTTTTGCAGGAGTGCAGCAGACAGGCAGACGGTCCACTTTATAGAAAGCGGTTACCATCGCCTATAGACATTTACAACACCAAAGGTGGTATAAATGCGCTGCTGCTCTCTTAAGGGTCACTGGAACCTGGTCACTAATGCCGGAATACAACTCAAGGTTGTTATGGCGACATGCTTTAGACTAGGGGTGGTAGCCATCCATTCGGGCAAATGCCCTACCACCTGGCTGTGGGTTGTTCAGCCGCCTCTTACGACAGGCCGCCTGGCCGCAGATATCTTACATCTTTCGGATAAGTACGAAAGATGTAAGAAGTTTGGGGGAGTTTAAGTTTTTTTTTACAATAAATAGGTTTGCATTTGACCATGATCACGTCCAATGTTGGACGATGATGCGGTCGAAGATGGAGCACGCTTATCTAGATAGTACCTACCTCGAGACTTGAAGATACCCGGATTGTACTTTTCGGAAAACACGGACTCTGGTAGTGCATTCCACAATTCTGCCGTACGTAGAAGGAACGTGGAGGTGAAACCTTTTGTTAGCACTGGTACCGTTTTCACTGTGAAATGATGGCGTAAAGAGTGCCTTGTGGTCTGAAGATAGAATAGTGAAGGGGGAATCAGTTCGAACAGTTCAACCGCACACTCTCCGAAATGAATCTTATAAAAACAGAGATACTATTGGCGTCGATGCTCTACTATATACTTTTTGTTGTTTACTCTGGTCTGGATGTTCAGGATCAGCCTCAGGAATAATGTATATTTACTCATTTCATGAATGTAATTTTCTTACCTTGTAAATATATTTGTGTCGAGTATTCATTATACGATGTTTATTAACTTCATTTTAACGAGCTGATAAACCTCATATAATTATCATGAATAAACGGATGTTTACTTGTCAACAGATTAACAAAAACATTTTCTATTTTTAGAATCTGTCAATAACATCATAATAGATTCTGTATCAATACAAATGCGATAAATAAAATGAAATATAACCCAAAATCCTGTCAGTATAATTTGGCGTAGATCCAGTGGCAAATCCGTTAGAAATCGCTAGAGGGTTTTACTTTAAGGAAAAGGCTTTTACTTCTCCTCTAATAATTCTACCCACGTATTGATAAACTTATATACAGGGTTAATATTCTATTATACTCACTAATATTATTTTTACGAATTTGTGGGATGTGAAATTACAACGTCGTTGTAGTTATCACAAAATTTATTAGAAGTACACACACGTAATTCACAATTCTTACAAATACAACTAAAAACAACAATGCCTAATCGTAAGGTAGAAAATCGTAGTACATAAAACACGCAAGGTTCATCAATATGAGATTCCCATTCCGAATGCACACTTAGTAACGTCTGGACCGCAGTTGAAACTCAACTCAATTTGTAAAGTAGGTATGGCCTCTTAGCATTTTAGCGACTATTCCTTGTAATTCTCAACTTGTAAGTTTAATGGCTTCCGAGAATGTCATGAAATGCCAACAATTGAAGAAAGGATTTATGACGTCTTACTAGCAAGCATACAAAGGGATTAATGTGAATAATATATCAATTAATTTCGATGGGGTAATTAAACACGTGCGAAGGATTATTATCGGTTCGCAACATTATAAATTCAAATGTCAGTTTGTTTGTTTGTGAATCTTTTACGCCTTAACTACTCAACAGATGGTCACGAAATTTTTCATACACCTTGTCAAGGGTATATAAAAGACGAATAAAGTCGATATAATTCCGGCACAGCAATATGCCGAGTGCAAACCTTGTTTGCTGAAAATGCGCCGTACAAATTCTCAAAATATGCTTTGTGTATAAAAATGTATAAGGTATGTAATTACGTCGCTATTTCTTCAAATAAAGTTGTTCTTTCTTTCTTTCTTTCTATCTTTATATCTAAACCTTCTGTGAGTATGTGATCGTCGACAATGAATATTTTAATTTAATGAAGCCTGTCTTTGCCTAACTCAATATGAATAAGACCGAAGACTTTAGCACTAATGCGGGTGCGCCCGTTAATAATTAATACGCCAATTATTACAAAAGTACACTGAACCGCAAAAACATATTTACCGAACAAATTAAAACCAAATATTGGTTGTTTAAAAATGTAATGGGATTGCTGTGGTTATAACTGACCGCGAAAATAATTATTAAGTAATATAAAATGTGGTCGACCGATTGATATAAATTTATTAACAACTAGCGGTTCCTGTAGCCGTTGTCTTGTTTTGAAAAAATAAAAATTTAGAACCCGATTCCAGTGCCACCTACCGGGTCAAATTTTGAATCTAAACCATCCCCAAACAATCAAACACTATTTTTTTACGTCTTGAGTTATATTATTGAAGTTTTAGTAGGGACCCCAAATTTTTTCTAGTAATAAATATAGCCTATATTAATCTGGAATAATGTAGTACTATAATGGTGAAAGAAGTTTTGAAATTAGTCTAGTACTTTTTGAGTTTATTCGTTACAAACATACAAATCTTTCCTCTTAATAATATTAGTATAGAATAGTTTGCCCCGCGGCTACACCGCGTGTCCAACCCCAGGCAGTAAATTTATTTTACTAACATATTGTTACAAATCAGGTCCCGACAAAAACAAAATCCACCTGCATATCTGAAACAAAACACATTTTATTACTTGTCGGCATTTAAACTGATTGTAATTCTTTTATGATCGGCTTCTTTTGTTTACTTATTGATTGGAATACGGCCCATTGTTTAATTGCACTCTTTTATGGCCGTTTACGGCTGAGTCATTAACCAGGTGTGGCGGATTAAGTCGACTACGATACGGGTACATTACATTTGTGCAGTATAAAAATATGGCCTCATGGAGGGAGAGGCAGTCGAGCGAGAACCACGGTCAAGGCGAGACGTGTGTATATTCGAAAATCGATTAGTGACCAACTTTGCGCGTTTTATTGAATTACGACCTTCTACATTACGTTTGGAGGTATTGTGTTCGGTTATATTTGTACCTGTGTTATATGTGTTTGTATAGTTCCAATAAACTATATAATAATTTCAACGGCATTTCAATTCGAGTCCCGCTAAACTCGTAACAACATAAACTAAATTCGGTTTTTTACATTATAATATATAATTACATAAAGTAATAACGAAGAAACTAAGTCCATATAGTCTAGACAACTGCCCACCGAAAAATAGAGGTCAGTCGAAGCCAACCTGATTTGAAGTTATACAATGAATGACATGTTGTTTATGACAATGTAGGTACTTTTAGTGAATTAGCAAACGCGATTGCAGCGGCATCTATCTTGCTAATACAACCGTTCTAAGGAAACGAGGCCATTTATCGGGATAAAACGTATCCTAAGTATTAACTCGGGTTATAAGCTAGCATTATGTCAAGTTTCATTCTATACGTTTAGCAGTTTCCAAAAAAGATGCGACCGCAGCGCCCTCTTTTTCGATATCGATCGACATCGTCTATCCCACGGAAAGTACGTCATTTATCGGGATAAAAGTTATCCTAAATTTCGCCCCGGGACATAAACCGTATCTATGTCAAGTTTAATCTAAATCCATACAGTAGTTTTCACATGATGCTCTGACTGATTGTTGTTTTCATTAAAATTTATTTACTAATTGAATATTACATAAGTATAATTAGTTTTATTAATAATTATTGTTATTTATTATTTAACAAAATAGGGTCATTTTGGTATTACGCCAAAAGGAAGGTTTGCACTGAAAATCCGCTTTGTGTCGGATATAATTCCGGCACGGCAATATGCTGAGTGCAATCCTTGTTTGCTGAAAATGCGGCGTACAAATTCTCATAATATGCTCTGTGTATAATAATGTATAAGTTATATAATTACGTCGCTGTTTCTTCAAATAAAGTTTTTCTTTCTTTCTATAAATTGTATTTCTGGTATTTGCTGTTCTTTCATATGTAAAAATATTAGAATGTATAGTAGCATGTGTGTGAATCTCTTTTGTCACATTTACAGAACTTATCACGGTATCTAGTTCAACACGCACTTACTTCACGTTCAAAATATTCTTATCTATAAAGCAGATCACAAATTGACAAGTGACGTATAAGGCTTTGGGTTCGTACGACGTCAAACTCATTTATAGTAAAAAGGGTACCACACCATAAACACTGAGCGTAGTGAAATTCAATCAGCCCTCGTGAGAGACCCGTTTTATCTATGAAAGTGGATGGTTTCGTAAAAAGGATATATTGTTCTACATCTAAATATACTACTACTTACCGTTCTATACACTTTGTTGTCTTATTTAAAGCTTCTATTTACTTAGGCGTCTAATTTCTAGCAAGAAAGGAACGGACTTGAAGAGTCACTACAAGGAGGACGAAATGCTATGCTTCCACTTTTATCATACTGTTACAACTTCTCTTCAACTTCAACTGCAGTTCTTTTCTTTACTTCGTGTTTAAAATTTGCAATTAGACAATAGCCTGTTGTTATCGTACTGTTTTATAGCCGTTTATAGGCATAATTAGGCAGGTGTGCAGAATTATGTTTCCTGGGAATTGCGTCGACAGAAGCGCAGGTGTGATTCGTGGAAGTCATTGTTTACCCGGTCGTGACACATTGTAAGCTGAGTATAAAGGGATGCCCGAACGGAGAGACCGTCAGTTAAGCGATTACAATACTAGCAAGACGTGTGACATTTTTTTTATTGCAGGAGAACAACAGACAGGCAGACGGCCCACTTGATGGAAAGCGGTTACCATCGCCTATGGACATTTGCAACAGCAAAGTTGCTACAAATGCGCTGCTGCTCTCTTAAGGGAGATTGGAACCTGGTCACTAATGCCGGAACACAACTCAAGGTTGTTATGGCGACATGCTTTAGACCAGGGGTGGCAGCCATCCAGTCGGGCAAATGCCCTACCACCTGGCTGTGGGTTGTTAAGTCACCTCTTACGACAGGCCGCCCGGCCGCAGGAAATTGTATTCTTTCTCCGTTCCTGCACGGATAAAACAACATCTATATATATCATGTAATATTTCTACAACATCTTGAAGTCTGTGCTGTTTTGTTGTTGTTTCTTTAGTTATTTTACTTGGCACCGAGTTCAAGATGTTGTAGAGAATAAGAATATGAATTACTTTTGACTTCGCTTTGTCTTTATTTAAGAAAAAAGACTTTTTAGTTTAGCTTTAGAAATAAAATACAAATTGTTCTTTTTTTAATTGCTGAAGTTCAGCAGACAGGCTAACCGCCCAACTATGATGGAAAGTGTTTACCGTCGCCTATGGACGTTAACAAAGTGGTGTTTTTTTCCCCCTTTAGCCCGGGCGAACTAAGATATGCCCGAGTCTCGTTACAATTTACTCATTTCTAATCTACTTATAAACTACTAACTGTGCCCGCGACGTCGTTCGCGTAAAAGTTGTTTTCAAAACCCCCCGATTTTGAAACAGTCTTCATTGGTGCTCCGCTTCTATTGGTCTTAGCGTGATGCTATATAGGCCTTTATCAATAAATGGTCTATCTAACAGTAAAAGAATTTTTCAAATCAGATCAGTAGTTTATGAGATTAGCGCGTTCAAACAAACAAACTCTTCACCTTTATATATTAGTATAAGATTGTGCGTGTAGTGTGTGTGTAGTGTTATACGTGTTTTTTGGAGTCAGGTTGGAAGAAGTTGGCTTTGGTTGGGATCTGATTTGGAAGGATTGGGTGGTATTGGTATATTTATAAACTTACATATTACTATACTGACAAGACAGGAAACAAGAAAGGAGTGCTCCGTGGTTCGGGCATGTGGAAAGAATGCATGATGAATGAATGACTAAACAGATATACAAAGTGGATGGATGCAGAAGTCGTGGAAGGCCACGACACACCTTCCATGATCAAATTGATTGTGTACTAGCAGAAGGTGATGTCAGGAGCCTTAAGAACAGACGACGTGCTTGACAAGAGAGAGCCATGAATGTCAAAGAAGCAAGTGAGGTGTGTAAGAATAAGCCTGAATGGCGCTCTGTTGTTCGAGCCTACTCCACAAGGGAACTGGCGTGAAGTTATGTATGTATGTACAAGACAACAAAGTGGTGTTGCCAATGGCGCTGACGGCCTTGAAGGAAAAACTGGAACCTGGCCACTGATGTCGGATCACAACTCTAAGTTGTTATGGTGGCATACTCTAGACCAGGGGTGGTAGCCATCCAGTCGGCCAAATACCCTACCACTTGGCCGTGGGTTGTTTTGTCGCCTGTTACATCAGTATATGAAACTTGTACCACTGGCCCGCGTATACTCGTATTCCCTTGAGATCCATTCGTCAGATTCTAGCTTGACAATAATGGGACCACCTCAGAAGTACGTTCTTCATATTAAAAAAAAATGAAAATCGGTTTACAATTGACGGAGAAATCGCGTAATAAACACACAAAGAAAAATCCACTTGAATTGAGAATCCCAATACAATAATACAAAGGACGTGCAGACATCAGTGTGAAATAAAATTTTGTTTCTATTTAAGATCCTTCTAGTTCTGTTTCCCCAATAATAAATAACCTAATCGAGTGAACACTGGAAGCGACAAAAATGGAGGACATTATTACGTTGTACAGACTTTTGATCTCAATGTGCTTTGTGCCTGTATAACAGGAAAAAGATTATTTTATTTTTTCCTTAGAAGTATTATATAACAACACAATGCTACATGAATGCATGATGAAAGAATGACTAAACAGATATACAATGCAAACGTGGACGGATGCAGAAGTCGTGGAAGGCCACGACACACCTTCCATGATCAAATTGATCGTGTACTAGCAGAAGATGATGTCAGAAGCTTTAAGAACAGACGAGCGTGCATGACAAGAGTTATGAATGTCAAAGAAGCAAGTGAGGTGTGTAAGAATAAGCCTGAATGGCGCTCTGTAGTTCATTTTTAGAGCTTATTTTTTATTCACCTTCCTCCTTCTTCTTAGGTGATGAAAGGGGGGTTTCTTCTATAGCTTTTCTTTTGTCAACTTAACATTAACTCCTTCATAGACTGTCTGCTTATGGAATTGACTGCCACTCAACATCAGACAAGCTAAGTCTGTATCCTCTTTTAAAATCATGGTTTTTAATTATTTTTGGTCCTCTCAGGTAAAATAATGCTGCCTATGTATGTATTATAATATGTACGGTATTTATATAGTACTAGGGGCCCCGGTAGACGTTGTCCTGCTGTGAAAAAATAAAAATCTAGGACCCGATCCCAGCGCCACCTACCGGTTCCAATTGTGAATCTAAACCATCTGGGAACTCACTCGAACACACAAAAACAAATTCACCAAAATCGGTCCAGGTGATTAGGAGGTTTCTAGAACCCGATCTCAGCGCCACCTACCGATTCCAGCGGGATAAAAAGTATCCAATGTCCGTCTCCTGGTTTTAAACTACCTCCCCACCAATTTTCAGCAAAATCGGTACAGCCGTTCTTGAGTTATAAATAGTGCAACTAACACGACTTTCTTTTATATATATAAAGATATATAATAAAGACATTTATTTATTTAATATGTTTTGAATGTTTTATATTATTTATTGTCTACACCGCCACTGTCATGTTTTAATGTTGATACGAGTTACGCGACTCGAATTAAAAATGCCGTTGAAATTACTATAGAATATATATATATATATGTGTCTGTGTGTGTGCGTATAGACATAAGGCACACTCTGCACATGCATTTCTTCACAATACCAGCATATAACAGATACACTCTACATTAGTACAAGTTTAGTATTAAAACTAGAATAAATTAATATAATAAGTTATTCGTAAGGTACACCACAACACAAATATCATTGAATAAATGTCTCACAGAAAAACAAAAATAATCAAGAAGCGTGTATAATTTCTAAAGACTTTCTTCGAAATCAAGTTGTACAAAAGGGTTCGAAACTCGAGTCCGTACACTTACATACATACATAACTTCACGCCAGTTCCCTTGCGGGGTAGGCACGAACAACAGAGCGCCATTCAGGCTTATTCTTACACACCTCACTTGCTTCTTTGACATTCATAACTCTTGTCATGCACGCTCGTCTGTTCTTAAAGGCTCCTGACATCACCTTCTGCTAGTACACGATCAATTTGATCATGAGTCCGTAGACTTGTTAAAAAAAATACTGCAAATGTTCAAACTGTGTAACCTACATTTGAGGTGAGTACCTATAGAGATTGTTATGATATGTATTTTAATATGAACCTAGTAGCAGATAAATGGAGCGCAATCAGAACCCACTTCTGCTGCAATTTAATAAACGTTCTATCTGGAATTTCCTATAGTATTTGTATAGATTGCACCGGCAGATGCCAAGGGATGGCCGGAGTACTAATTGAAACCACGCCGAGCACCTTTCCGCTTCACGGGACGTGTTAGTGAATGGTTGTGTGGGACAAGTCATGAGCGGTTAGCTGAGAGAACAGCTAATGTCGATAGCGGAATTTAGCTCAGAATCTAGGAGGGTAAGCCAGCCCCGGACGGCCAATTCAGGGGGCAGCAAATTCAAACTTAGGAGACAACTTTTCAAAACCGGTGCAATGGCCAAGTGAAACCCGCTCACATTTGGGGACGGATAACGTGCGTGTGAATGGGATGAAACTATATTTGGAAAGAAATTAAAACAATTTTCGAAGATTTATTCCTATTTCTCTGAAATTAATTCATATTCATCATCCTGATATGATGAAAATGGGACTAATTGGAGAGAATGCTCTTTCGATTAAAATATTTTTTTGACAATCGGTACACAATTGACGGAGAAATCGAATAACTTACTAATACTTCAATCGGTAGAACGTGTCAATTTTCTTTCAAGGGGTTCCATTAGTAGCTTGCAACGCCCAAAATGCTCCGTTAGGCATTCCACAAGGCGACCGCGGTCGTTATGGTCGTGGTGAAAACGTCACTAATTACGTCATCATTTTCGATCGTACAACGCTCACAACAACCCATGTCAAGAGATGGGTCGAATCGCCGTTCCACTTGGGCTTACGACTGTAATGCCAGCAAGCAAGTATTACAGTTATTGAGTAGCATAGTTGTTCTTGTGGTGTTTCTTTTTAAGTTAATAATTGATTTTGTTATGTACCCTCTTATTTCTAAACGATACGATCGGCCATTTCCTTAATTGAATAATAATGTTATATTTTTATTTATTCTGTGATTAGCGCCTGTTTTGTATAGAGTAGGTAGTTCTCTATAATTTAACATAATTTTGTGTAGGAATGTTTCTCCTTATAATGTAGTGATTGTGTAAAGATTATAATTTAAAATCTCTCAATTGTATATAGACGGTATTTACTACATTTTGTTTTCATGTTGGCAGACGCGATAGGTTTGTACTGTGTTCAGATTATTTTATTACATGTAAAACTATAAGTATAATGTTTTATATGATATCTTGTATAAAATATTATCTGTAATTTCCAAACAGTAATGTTTTAAATTCTTTTCATTCATGACCCTTTAATTAAAATAGCTTATCAATGACTTCAAACCGCTGTCAGTTACCCCAATTGCTAAGTTTCATGTATTGTTAAATTGTTGGAAGTATGGCGAGGTGTTCTAAGATGCTTGTCGAGTGTCAATTAGTGTCTGTAATGTATTTTATTGTAACCAGTTGCTGTTCTATTACTACCATAAACCTTAAGAGTGTGCTATGATATTATATTTGTGATGTAAGGCTCTTGAATAAATATAACTTCACTCTTAAACTGACTTTTTATTTTCACTTCTGTAAGTATCTTTTTTGTACCAAATGGTCTCTCCTAACTGAATTCAAAAACCGTGTCTCTTTCTACATTATTGAATTCCCACCAATGAGAGCGAGTTTTATATACATCTCTCATTGGTTAGTCGTATCTTTACATCCTGGCTAACAATAATAATAACAATAACAAAAGTAGATCATTATGTAATTGATAAATTAAATTTAATTAAATAAATAAGAAAATTGAAATAGATATTTATATATATTTTATTTTATGATTAGAAATTATGATTTAAACATGAATGGAAAACATAGCGTAGATCAAAAGAATGTTGTTGCTATATTGTTCATAAGGTACCACTTGTCAAACGTCAAAAGTCAAATGCCAAAGATTGACCTTGAACTTGACCTACTTTTGTTTATGAATATGAATTACATTAAAATACAAGTTTTATTTATAATACGAAAGTTTCTGATAGAAATGAAAATGAAATTCCATAAATGTATAAACAAATAATTGAGTTGGAAAACCGAGCGTGTGGTAACCAGGATCGTGGTATATTTTAAACAAATATAAAACTACAACTAAACGTGGTAAGTGCATCCACTACAAACCCTTCTGAGTTGCTGCAAGTATTACACAAGTGGAACCGGAAAAATCGCGGTCGTGAACAAGGTCGTAGTGAGTCCCTAATGAAGAATAAGAATTTAATTCTAAAAATCGCTTACATCTTGTCCTTTACACTCAACATCTCGACCGTAGCAAGGTTTATTGCTAATTCCCAAAACCCAATAAGCCTGACTTCACCACTTTCACTGCAGTATTTTTCTTTCCCCATTGAAATAAATTTTCCAAGCTTAGTAATTAACTTAAAAGGTCTATATTGGTTCTGATTTTAATTTTCCTTGAAGTTCATTTCGTGACGTCCGTGAGTGACGCTCGCGAACCGCGTTCGTAATACCGAAGTAAGAAAGAGAGTTGGTCTAAAAGAGAGTGTCGGGGTGAAGGTAAGGAAAGGAATGCTCCGGTGGTTCGGGCATGTGGAAAGAATGCATGATGAAAGAGTCACTAAACAGATATACAATGCAAAAGTGGATGGATGCAGAAGTCGTGGAAGGCCACGACACACCTTCCATGATCAAATTGATCGTGTACTAGCGGAGGGTGATGTCAGGAGCCTTAAGAACAGACGAGTGTGCATGATAAGAGTTATGAATGTCAAAGAAGCAAGTGAGGTGTGTAAGAATGGGCCTAAATGGCGCTCTGTTGTTCGTGCCTACCCCGCAAGGGAACTGGCGTGAAGTTATGTATGTATGTATGTATGTTCATTTCGTAATATAGGTTTAAGTTCCTCGTATACAAATATAGTAATTATACATTTGATAAACGTTTTCCTTAGGCTCCTGTTCCTGGCAAAGGTCGAAAGTAGGGTGCAAACCAAATAACTTTTCATTAAATTATCATAAATCTTGATGATATGAAACGTAACGTGGTTTCTGAGTAAGGTTTCTGTAGAATAAAATAAAATTTTAACGGTTTTAAGCGCGGTAATTTTATTTGATTTTGGTTTTTCCGACGTTTCGGCCACTTTTCAGTGGCCGTGATCACGGAAGACAAAGATGTCAAGTGTCAACGAGTATTGTTAAAGTTTTATTTAACCTACCGCCAACTTGTTAATTTTAATTATTTAGTTTTAATTTTGTTTATGCTTATTATTTACTCTATGGGAGCCTAATCTAGTATAAATTAGATTAGGCGTTGACACTTGACATTTTTTTTTAATTTTTTATTGCAGGAGATCAGCAGACAGGCAGACGGCCCACTTGATGGAAAGCGGTTACCATCGCCTATGGACATTTGCAACACCAAGTTGCTGCAAATGCGCTGCTGCTCTCTTATGGGAAACTGGAACCTGGTCACTAATGCCGGAACACAACTCCAGGTTGTTATGGCGACATACTTTAGACCAGGGGTGGTAGCCATCCAGTCGGACAAATGCCCTACCACCTGGCTAAACTGGCTGACATCTTTGACTTCCGTGATCACGGCCACTGAAAAGTGGCCGAAACGTCGCAAAAACCAAAGTCAAATAAAATTACCGCGCTCAAAACCGTTATAACGTAGTTTTATTATGTATACAAGCCGCGAAAACTTAAGAAAATATTAAAGTTTCTATAGCTTTTTAAGTCAAGAAAAAAATCACCAAATCAAGCAAACAATAAGACAGCAAATGTTTAGACGTAAAATTTTGCACCACTTTTTATCCTGGGAATGATTTCAAAAAACCAGATTTAAAAAAATCGAATTCCTGACTGATGGATAGCAAATTTAATGTAATAAAATACTAATATATAAAGCTGAAGAGTTTGTTTGTTTGCACGCGCTAATCTCAGGAAGTGCAAGTCTGATTTGAAAAATTCTTTCCGTGATAGATATCACATTTATTGAGGAAGGCTATAGGATATATATCATCACGCTAAGACCAATAGGACCAATACACACACACACACACACACACACACACACACTTAACTCAAACGCGCGCGCGCATTATTTTTTTTTATTGCCGGAAATCAGCAGACGGGCAAACGGCCCACTTGATGGGAAGCGGTTACCATCGCCCATGAACATTTGCAACACCAAAGGTGCTACAAATGCGCTGCTGCTCTCTTAAGGGAGACTGGAACGTGGTCACTAATGCCGGTCACTTATGGTTGTTATGGCGACATACTTTAGACCAGGGGTGGTAGCCATCCAGTCAGGCAAATGCCCTATCACCTGGCAAAGTATCCAGTAAAATTCACATTTGTGCGGCTGTTCGAAATTCAAGCGCACATTTCATCCCCGAAACCTTTCCTACGACTAATGTCACAGTGAATGTTTAAATTACCAAACAGATGTCTTAATATTCTAGATTCGTACCAAATTATATTAATTCAGTGCAGACCCTATATTGTATTTTCGACTGCTTGGTTAGTTCGATGCAAGGGAAAAGTTACATTATTTTATTAAAATATACTCTAATATACTCACTATAATACATATTTACGGTCTTATTCATATTAAGTTTGAAGGCTTCTTTATGATTCTTAAAGAAGCCAAACTTACTCAAGTTAATATAAATAAGACCGTTACCTTTTTTTTTTTTTTATTCTACTATATGTCTTTCAAGACCACAGGCCTTAAAAATGGCCCGGACTTTTGGGGGCTTGCGTGGGGCCATGGGAAGGCCAACATGTAGAGGCCCTTTGACAAATTTAAAGTAAATGTGGCGTGATACTGACCGGCGATTATCCCTGTCTACACTATATAGTAATGCACCCAAGGACAAGCCCCGGCCAGTGTAGAACTATTGTGGGAAAAGAGGACAAAAAGTACCGGGCTATTGTGGTGAACTGCTAATGGTACTAGGGGTCTGGGAATATGGGGACTATGGCGTCTGCCCGTCGCAATGTTCAGGGAACATGGAAAAATGGGCAGACGGTGACTCGCCACTCCCTGCATGGGCCCCAAAACATGCCATAAAGACAGGAGCAACATGGGTTATTATTATTATTATTAACATCTCTACGGACTCGAGTTCTGTACCCTTTTTTACTACTTAATTTCTATGAAAGATTTTAGAGTCCATACACGCTTATTGTTTATTTTTGTTACTGTGTGTGACATTAATTTAGTGATCTTTATGTTGTGGTGTACCTTAAGAATAATTTATTATATTAATTTATTCTAATTTTAATACTAAACTTATACTAATGTAGTGTGTATCTGTTACATGCTGGTGTTGTGAGGAAGTGCATTTGCAGTGTTGGCCTTTTATCTATACTTATATATAGTCCGACCGTTAGCTATTAAACCCTTTCAGAATTAATTATCGTATATTTATATCATTTCTTTCTATTCCTTTAAACCTTCCCGTCCGTCCTTATTCTCGCCGCATCAAAAGTAAATATTCCACCATTTTTTTTTTAATTTTTTAGTTTGGTTCGGAAACTGACCAACTTAGCTTACTTTTAAACAAAACTACATACATACATACATACATAACTTCACGCCAGTTCCCTTGCGGGGTAGGCATGAACAACAGAGCGCCATTTAGGCCCATTCTTACACACCTCACTTGCTTCTTTGACATTCATAACTCTTGTCATGCACACTCGTCTGTTCTTAAGGCTTCTGACATCACCTTCTGCTAGTACACGATCAATTTGATCATGGAAGGTGTGTCGTGGCCTTCCCCGACTTCTGCATCCATCTACCTTTGCATTGTATATCTGTTTAGTCATTCTTTCATCATGCATTCTTTCCACATGCCCGAATAAAGATATCTAATAGATATATAATATCTATTTTTTTTAACTATCTGTTGCTCGTGCCTACCCCGCAAGGGAACTGGCGTAAAGTTATGTATGTATGTATGTAATTTTTTAAAGGTTGCATGCGTGCATGACAAGAGTTATGAATGTCAAAGAAGCAAGTGAAGTGAGTAAGAATAAGCCTGAATGGCGCTCTGTTGATCGTGCCTACCCCGCAAGGGAACTGGCGTGAAGTTATGTATGTATGTATTTTTTTAATTTACATGAATTATACAAATTCTTATCCGATTATAGCTATGCTATATACATTGACAGGTTCCCTCTTAATGTTGTTCATTCTTTGCTAGCACTTGAACTCTGGCTCTAATAGCCAGATGAAACGCAGATGCCTTCATAACTGAACTACTATATTTTCAAGTCGGTCAATGAAACAAAGTAACCTCGCATTTGAGTCGAACTTATGTAAATTGCAAGTCTTATCGACGTAAATTCGTCGTAAGCTCACTTGAATAGTAATGCGGTTCGCAAGAACTAATTTTGCGGTTTGCGGAATCTGATTTGTTGGTTAGAGTTATGAACGCATCAAGTTTCTGTGATTCCGGTGGTTGGTTGCTCGGCATTAATAGTCGGCCCCAAGCTAAAATACTGTTACATGCCGGCAAAATGCCAGGTGGTAGGGCATTTGCCCGACTGGATGGATACCACCCCTGGTCTAAACTATATCGCCATAATAACCTTGTGTTGTGTTCCGGTATTAGTGACCAGGTTCCAGTCTCCCCCTTAAGAGAGCAGCAGCGCATTTGTAGCACCTTTGGTGTTGTAAAGTCCATAGGCGATGGTAACCGCTTTCCAACAAGTGGGCCGTCTGCCTGTCTGCTGAACTCCTGCAATAAAAAAAAACGCGAATACTTAGCTGCCTGCCATAAAGCACAGTTTATTACCTTCCCTCATTTGGTCTTCTTTTATTTACTTAGAAAAGTAGTCTATTGTGTATCGGCCCACTTGATGGAAAGCGGTTACCATCGCCTATGGACATTTGCACCACCAAAGTTGCTACAAATGCACTGCTGCTCTCTTAAAGGAGACTGGAACCTGGTCACTAATGCCGGAACACAACTCAAGGTTGTTATGGCGACATACTTTAGACCAGGGATGATAGCCATCCAGTCGGGTAAATGCCCTACCTATATTTTTATTTATTTATATTTTTAACATAACAAGTGCTTGATCTATTATGGTGTCGTGAAAAACTGTAATAAAATGACAGCAAAGTAAATTGTCAATCGCCGCCCCGTAAGTTATAGCCTCAGTGGGTGGGAACAACGCGTACTTTAATGAAAGCGTCTTACTTTTAATTATTGCGGGTTATAACGAGCTGTTTGCACGAAGACCCACTAATAGCTATGTTGGTTTATTGGTTTACGATGTTTTCTTGAGTAATACTACAGTTAATAGCTTTGTGAAGGCGTCTGCCCCTTGATTATTCCCTTGCTTTAATTTATAATGAAACATGGGTTTTTCCGTAGTTTCAATGACAACGTAAATCATTATGTTTGCTATTAACGCAACTCTCATACAACATATATAAAAGAAAGTCGTGTTAGTTACACTATTTATAACTCAAGAACGGCTGAAACGATTTGGTTAAAAATTGGTGGAGAGGTAGCTTTTTTTTTTATTGCAGGAGCTTAGCAAACAGGCAGACAGCCCACTTGATGGAATGCGGTTACCATCACCTATAGGCATTTGGATAGGATAGGGAGACTGGAACCTGGTCACTAATGCCGGAACACAAATCAAGGTTGTTATAGCGACATACTTTAGACGAGGGGTGGTAGCCATCCAGTCAGGCAAATGCCCTACCACATGGCTGTGGGTTGTTTTGTCGCCTCTTACGACAGGCCGCCCGGCCGCAGGAAATTGTATTCTTTCTCCGTTCCTGCACGGATAAAATAAGCTTAGAACCAGGAGACGGACATAGGATGCTTTTTATTTCGCTGGAACCGGTAGGTGGCGCTGAGATCGGGTTTTAGAATCCTCCTAATCTGCTGGAGCAATTTTGGTGATTTTGTTTTTGTGTGTTTGGAGTGGTATTGGTAGCAGTTGCTTCTTGTTTTGGAAATTAAAAGTCGATGTAATAATGGATTGTATGATTATTATTATTAAATTAGAAATATACATAGAATGAGTACTAATTATGCAAGAGAGTCGTCGTTGAGAATAATAGTACAATATAGGAATGGCTGAATAATGTCGAATTAATCAGAATGTGAATTAATTAATGGGGAATTTTTGTCTCCTATATTCCGCATCCCGTCCGACGCCTAGCTGCTAATTGCGCGAGCTATGGGCGTCGGCGGTATGCGGGGCGCGGAGAGTAGGTGTGCTCCGGCGGGCGGGTCAGGGGAGTGCTCTCGGTTCGCAACAGAGTGGGTTCCCGGATTTTAGATTCGCAACTAGAACCGGTAGGTGGCGCTGAGATCGGGTTCTAGAATCCTCCTAATCACCTGGACCGATTTTGTGTGTTTGAGTAGGTCTCCGGATGTTTTAAATCTACAACTGGAACCGGTAGGTGGCGCTGGGATCGGGTCCTAGATTTTTATTTCTCCAGAGCAGGACAACGTCTGTCGGGGCCGCTAGTTTATTAGTTTACTAGTAGTCGTCCATGCTCGAAAATTTACCATAATAATTAATGTCAAAGACTATACTTCTATAATCACAGATTTCGCCAAGGCTACACTGTTCATTTGACTTGAACAATAAACAAAAGAGTATATATGCGTGTGTGTCAAATACATAGTAGTGTGTGTAAGACTTTTTTCTTGATTTAATGTATTTTTTATGCATACTTTAAAAAAAATATTAGCATTGGTCACTTCTCTATATAAACTATAAGTATGTGAAATTTCAATCTCCTCCGTCCGCGCAATTTTCGTATAAAGGGGTTCAACGTTTTTGCTTCACGTATTAATAATAGGTTGGGGAAAAAGTCTTTTCGTATATATCTGCCGGGACAGCTAGTATATCTATATATATATATATATATATATATATATATATATATATATATATATGAGGTGAAGGTAAGGAAAGGAATGCTCCGGTGGTTCGGGCATGTGGAAAGAATGACTAAACAGATATACAATGCAAAAGTGGATGGATGCAGAAGTCGTGGAAGGCCACGACACACCTTCCATGATCAAATAGATCGTGTACTAGCAGAAGGTGATGTCAGAAGCCTTAAGAACAGACGAGCTTGCATGACAAGAGTTATGAATGTCAAAGAGGCAAGTGAGGTGTGTAAGAATAAGCCTAAATGGCACTCTGTTGTTCGTGCCTACCCCTCAAGGGAACTGGCGTGAAGTTATGTATGTATGTATGTATGTATATATACACGATCTTTTTCGCACGTTCTTGTCGTACGTGATCTACGTATAGTCTTTGACAACAAACTAATACTGCTCGGGAGACTGGAACCTGACCACTGATGCCGGAACACAACTCAAGGTTGTTATAGCAGCATACTCTAGACTAGGGGTAGTAGCCATCCATGTTTTCCCATTAAAACGTTACAGACAGTGTTACTTTTGAATTTAGAATACTAACTACTACTTTGTTTTAAACTGTTACTCGTACCTTTGTTTTTATTTTTCAATTTGAATTGACAGTGAGAAAAATAACTCACTGATGTGTGTAACCAGTTTATTCGCTTTGCATTTATTTACTTTATGTAATGGCTTTGACCACGTTACGTAATATTAAATTAGACATCGACGCAATTTACATGTCAAGGCTCTCTAAATAGCATAAATGGTATTTTTTTTAATCCTCCGTTTAGTAATAAATCAAAAGGCGATATTAAATATAAGCCTACATTGTACATAGCGGGTGGTAATATATTATTAATATGCAAATGCGACGCATACATCAATCTGGTTGATAGGTAAAGCTGGGGTGCGACTGCGAGCGATGATCACGCATTAACAGCAAGCAAGAGACGGTCCATTTGATAGAAGGTGATTACCGTCGCCTATTTATATTCGTAATAATTTGAGTACCTACAAGCAGTATAAGGATCTACACAATTTCAACACCAGGCATTGTAATAGACTGATATTGCCGTCTTTTAGATTACAAAAAGTACTGTCCTCTTCCTTGGGGATTGGTATACGCTTCTTCAATAAGACTCCGAGTGAAATGTTAGATCTGCCTTTAATTAAATTTAAAACTAAATTAAAAAGCATCTTGCTAAAAAGGGGATACTACACTATTGAAGAATACTTAAATGACAAGATTTCATCTACATAGCAGCTCGCTCCAACCTCTTATACTAAATTTTGTATAACGTTTTTTTTATCTTGTCAAGCTTGTAAGGAATTTGTGGAGACATATTGCAGCATAACATTTTAGCTGTCATGTCATTATTATAACTATAACATTGTTTTTCTTTCCTTTTATTGTCTTGGTCTTATTGAATGTGCATTGTTTGCTACAACTCCATTAATTCTTCAAAAAGTAATTCTGTAACATACTTCTGTACAAAACTTATTAAAAAAAAAGAATTTGAGATATAATTAGAATATGAAATATAAAGAAAAACAATATTTAGCTAGACGTGTTGCTGGGGAGTTTCTTGCCGCTTCTTCTCCTTTACAGCATCAACACGTTGCGAAGCGGTGTACATAGAATAGGAAGTAAAAATTAAATTTTAACTTACATGTATGACCTTCAAAGAGTGTTCTCCAGTGGAACTTATTTTGAATAAAAACTTTTGAATTTGAATTTGAATATGGTCGTTTGCGTCATCACCCAATGCATTGCCGGCCTCTAAGAGATTTTATGACGCCCTTCTTAAACATTCCCATGTCGAAGCGTAGAGGATAATCCTCGGCGGGATGTTCCCCCTAAATCATTGTTGCACGCGGAACAAATCTTCAAGAGGACCGTTGCGTAGTTGGTGTGAATGCTCAAGGATTTGGGGGTGAACTTTCCGTCGATGGCGAGCGGTGCGGTTGTAAAAATGAGGCATTGGCTCCAGATCAAAGAACTGTTTGGAACAATCCCCGTTCTACAGGCGGTAGAATATGCATGCGCATTCCGTAATTATAAAATCACTAACTACTGCGTTTCTATGATTCAAAGTGAAGCCTGGCTTCCAAAATGAGAATACTCCTTTCTGTAGTCTTTCTAGAGCAGTCTTTCTTCTTCTCTTTCTGCATACCAGCCACAGACTTGAAGGTCATGCAGATTAGCCTCCACTATACCTATACTATTTCCTTCTCCACTTTGCGCGGTCTTTGACATCCCCCGTTTTGAGATCATTGGTACGTATGTCATTCTTCACAACATCAAGCCAGTATTTCTTGTGCCTTCCCCTTCGACTGGGACCTGGCGGAGGGGGCATAGCTAGACATTTTTTCCACACATAATTAACCGATCTCGGTAAAACGTGGCCGAACCAACGTAAGTAATCAGTCAGTAAGTCAGTGAGGTCAAGTAATTTTATATGTCTAGATTATTCCAGAACTTACTGCCGCCGTCGTCAGCCATTTACAGTCCACTGCTGGTCATAGGCCTCCCCAAACGACCTTGCGCAGGTCGTCAGTCCATCGGGCTGGAGGGCGTCCGACACTACGTTTACCAAAATGTGGTCTGCACTCCAAGACTCGTCCGCTTCATCGGCCATCGGTCCTGCGGCAGACGTGACCGGCCCACTGCCATTTCAACTTGCTAATTTTGTGAGCTATGTCGGTTAACTTGGTTCTCTTACGGATATCCTCATTATTAATTCTATCCATAGGGGGAAAGCTCGCTCCATAGCCCGTTGAGCGACTTGGAATTTGTGGGCCAGTTCATAGGGGATTTATGCCGTAGTTACCACGCTTGGCATGCGAGTTGGTAACCGCAATGCCGGCTTATTTGCATTGAAGACGCCGCTGCCCGTCTCCGATCAGGGGAGGGTAAGGGGTCTGCCAGTAACATCTTATGGACTCAATCGTCAACCTCACCTGTGCGCGGTACCGTCAGCAAACGAGGCTCAGTGTTCGATGGCGGTATAACTTATTGAAGTTTGTGTCAAATACCCAATTTTGCGTTTTTCTTACTTAACCCTTAAGACAATTATCGATATACTTATCGCTATATCAAAAAGTCGCAAGTCTAACACTATCACTATCTCGTAATATAGGTACCAAGAAAATATACCCATCTCATACAACTCCTATATAAATTTTTATCCGTGCAGGAACGGAGAAAGAATACAATTTCCTGCGGCCGGGCGGCCTGTCGTAAGAGGCGACTAAACAACCCACAGCCAGGTGGTAGGGTATTTTTGCTCGACTGGATGGCGACCACCCCTGGTCTAGAGTATGCCGCCATAACAACCTTGTGCTGTGTTCCGGCATTAGTGACCAGATTCCAGTCTCCTTTAAGAAAGCAGCAGCGCATTTGTAGCACCATTGGTGTTGCAAATGTCCATAGGCGATGGTAACCGCTTTCCATCAAGTGGGCCGTCTGCCTGTCTGCTGAACTCCTGCAATAAAAAAAAAACAGAGTGAGACAACAACAGAATTAACGATCACGTGCACAAACGCGATCTGCACTCTCATCGCGGACACATATGTGCTAATAGCGAGGTAAAGAGTTAACCACAGCCTTACTTGTTATATTTAATACAGACAACATGCTACTGGGAAAACGTTATTTAATATTTTCTATCAATCATCGGAATCCAGCAATGGGATGCTAAAGTTTTTTATAAAATTAATTTAGTTATATGCCTATTTACTGAGTGATATTTACAAAGCTTCCATGGACTAGTGTTCAAAGCGTTAGCTCGCCTCGTTCACTAGAACCGGGTTTTTAGGTTCGATTCCCAATATTTTTTTTTTTTAATAAATATTCGTCAGACAAACGTACACATTGTACATCGCCATGATAAACCAGTTACGCTTGTGTTATGGATACTACAATGGACCACTCTGGGGCCGATCCCAGACACCCAGACCATAGTAAATACAGGAGATTTATTTACGAGCTTTACTGTGGGGGTATATTTTTTAAGTGGAGCAAATACCCTACCAGCTGGCCGTGGGTTGGTTTGTCGCCTGTTACGACAGGCCGCCCAGCCGCAGGAATTTGTAATCTTTTTCCATTCCTGCGTGGATAAAATACCTATAGATACCTATAGAAAGTGTCATGCCTATGTTAAAATTTGCTAACGTTAACAAGGAACATCTATAATGTCTGTCGTGGTATTCGATTTGTATGATAAGCCCCGATTGACATATGCAAATGCTTAACCGGCAGGAGAGGAATTTACATATTACCTTCATGTATTGACCCTTAGGCATTTAAGACGCCATTTGTCAAGTAGTTTGATGGATTAATATAAAAATGTACCTATTAAGAACCAATAGCAATACAATAATAAAATAAATAAACTACTGATGCATATTATCCGCAAGAGTTAACTAGAGATTGAGCGGAATGCGCACTCCCCTTCCGATCCCCGCCTTCTTATCGCTCTCGCCATCGACGCGTCAGCACCTCGCGCTTACGTCATCTGAGTGAAGTCTCAAGTTAACTCTTGCGGGTTGTATAAGTTACAAATCGCACTTTTAATAAAGAAAGATATAACTCAAAATTTTTAATGTTTAGAGATTTTCTAATAAATTTCATGTGTAATCGATACGTGCCAAGCATGACCTGCAACGTAAATTAAAATGATTAAAAATACAATTTTAGTTAACCGTGAATATGTTATATAAATATATATATATAAAAAGGTACTTACGTGTAATAAACGTAGCACCGCGCCTTGAGCATATAACGAAGCCCGCGACGCAGCGTACATATCTCCGCTATGTTCACAAACGCAGTGCTGTTTTTTTTAAACTAGAAAAATAATTTTATTTCGCATACCTCTTGGTCACTATTCACGTGAGATCCAGCATCTTCTACATCATGTTTGTTAGTAAATTCCTGTCTGTCTATCACAGGACCGATGGCTGATGGAGCAGAAGAATCTTGGAGTGGAGACCGCGTTTCGGTAAACGTAGTATTGGACGCCTTCCAGCCCGATGGACTGACAACCTGCGCAAGGCTGCCAGTAGGCGCTGGATTAAGAAGGCGGAAGAACAGGATGAGTGGCGCCGACTTGGGGAGGTCTACATTCAGCAGTCGACTGTGATTGGCTGACGACGATGAGTAAATTTCTACAATTGCAATCATGTCAATATGCCTTAACGTATTGATCCTTACCACATATTTTAAGGTAACTTTGATCTTATCTTCCCGATAGCCACGAAACTGTGCATTGTTTGAATAGTAGCTATCGAAGGTGTCATGTCTAGATATTTGCTCACATTAACAAGCAATCAACCATCTCTGCCTACCAATAGTCCCGGTCCTGGTATTCGATTTGTATGCTAAGCCTCGCCTCACATATGCAAATACCTAACCGTCAGGGGACGACTTTACTCCTTGTCACCTTGATATATTGACCCTTAGGATATTAGGACGCCGTTTGTCAAGTTGTTTATTGGAGTTAAATAAAAAATATGTCCTACTAAGAACCAATTATACCAGAATAGCATACATACAACGAATAGAACAACCAATAGCTATACGATTCATATCTTTCTTATTTATTTTTTAAAGACTTGAAAAATAAATGATGTTAGACTAATTCAAGATGCATACAAATTACATTGAGCATGTTTACAACAATTTTGACCAATTTTGACAAGGTTGACCTCCAAACTCTTAAATTTTGAATTACACTAATTTTGATTAAACTGTTTTGCCATTTCGGCGGGACCTTTACTGCTGTGCCTCTTAAATTACAATCAGTCAGACTACCATGTAACCCTGAATTCAGATACCTTAGTTCACTATAGCAGAGTAATTGTGATATAGAGAAGAATGTAACGAGAAGAATACATGTAGCATGGCTAAAGTGGAGATAGGTAACTGGTGTGACGTGCGACAAACTAATGGCACTAAAACTAAAAGGTCCAATATAAATCTGTTATACACCTTCCATGATCAAATTGATCGTGTACTAGCAGAAGGTGATGTCAGGAGCCTTAAGAACAGACGAGCGTGCATGACAAGAGTTATGAATGTCAAAGAAGCAAGTGAGGTGTGAAAGAATAAGCCTGAATGGCGCTCTGTTGTTCATGCCTACCCCGCAAGGGAACTGGCGTGAAGTTGTGTATGTATAAATCTGTTATATGACCAGTCATGGTATAAGGGTCCGAATGTTGGGTCACTAAAGAGATAAACCATAAACGTCTCCACTTTTCATCATTGCATGAGTTCAGCAGACAGGCAGACGGCCCACCTGATGGAAAGCTGTTACCATCGCCTATGGACATTTGTAACACCAAAGGGGTTACCGATGTGTTGTCGCTCTCTAAAGGGACACTGGATGTTGTTACGGCGACATACACTAGATCAGGGGCGGTAGCCATCTAGACGGACAAATACCCTACCAGCTGGTTGTGGGTTGTTTTGTCGTCACTCACGACAGGCCGCCCGGCTGTAGGAAATTGTATTCTTTCTCCGTTCCTGCACGGATAATAAGATGAAACGAGAATGTTGACATGGATGTGTGGTGTTACAAGAATGGATAAGGTGAGAAATGAGTACATAAGGGGATCTTTGAAAGTTGCACCCGTGACTGGAAAATTGAGAGGAAGAAGATTAAGATGGCATGGGCATGTAATGAGGAGGGATAAAAACACGTGACAAAAAGAATGTTAAACTACAAGATGGATGGGTACAAATATAACGGTAGACCTAAAAGAGATGGATGGGTTGTATGAGGATGATATGATGATTTCTAATGTGACAGATGTATGTCAGAATAGAAGAGTGTGGAATGATTGGGACAAGGTAAAATAAAAGAGAGATACTTTATTAGGAACTTCTAGCAAAATACATATATACATACATAGATAACTTCACGTTAGTTCCCTTGCGGGGTAGGCACGAACAACAGAGCGCCATTCAGGCTTATTCTTACACACCTCACTTGCTTCTTTGACATTCATAACTCTTGTCATGCACGCTCGTCTGTTCCTAAGGCACCTGACATCACCTTCTGCTAGTACACGATCAATTTGATCATGGAAGGTGTGTCGTGGCCTTTCACGACTTCTGCATCCATCCACTTTTGCATTTTATATCTATTTAGTTATTCTTTCTAGCAAAATGTTACATAAAGTAACGCAAATAAAGTTTTGGCGAAATTTAGTAATAAAATAGACAAGCTTTTTCACAATCAGCATCGAGAAAGGATTACTTAGCGTACGACAACCCAATTTATTTATGTGAATGCGTCAATGCTGTCTGTCTATACAGCAATAAAGCCAAATTACATGATGTATGTATATCGTGACCCGAGTCTGTTAGATGTATGAAAACATTGCTTAATGAAATAAGAAATGTTTGTGACTCATTTTTGGTTTTTTGTTCAATGTAATATGCAAATGGAATTCACGAAGGTAGTTATTTAGATTTGGATTTCGATATCTTTAGTTCTATATAGGTAGATAACGGGCATTGCCCAGTTTCAAATTCAAATTCAAATTCATTTATTTGTATAAACTTATGTCTAGGCCTTATATAATTACATCTAAAACTTATATAGTAGTTAAAATTAAGGCTACAAATTTTTTTTGGCGGCGGTTGCTGCACTAGACTCTAGGTCTGTATCGCGGCACCCAACACAATTTTATTATAGAAACTTAAATATAATTGATTTATTAATCAATTAACCTAAAACTATAAGTGCGTGTGGTTTTGTGTGTTTGTGTGTGTGTGTGTGTGTGTGTGTGTGTGTGTGTGTGTGTGTGTGTGTGTGTGTGTGTGTGTGTGTGTGTGTCGGCGTGTGTGTGTGTGCCCTAGTGTTGTGGTCAGTTTAGTATTGTGCTTTCTGTGTCACTGTCATTTAATGTTTTTAACCATTTACTAACTTGGTGTTTAAACTTTGGTGCTGACATTTCTTTGGCGGAGGGTGTGTTTTGGCATACTTTATTATAAATGGATATATGGAGGAAGGCGTTTGGCAAAGGATGTATGTATTTTAGGTAAGTAAGTTTGTTAGGACAGACGGTCTTCATATAAAATTACACAATAGACGCGATAATAACAAGCTTTGTATGCCTGTTCGTGGAATCTCTTTAATAGGGAAACATGTATTCTGCATGACGCCAGTGATATTTAATAAAGTACCCAGATCTATTAGTGATGACAACATAGATTTGTTTAAAAAGAGGCTACAAAAGATATTATTCGAATAATGCTATTACGATGTTAAAATTTTTCTTGATGACCAATTCTAAATTAAATTTGACATTACATAAAACTTTGACAACCTTTATTATTCTAATATTTTAGTTTTGACATTGTATTCTATGGCTACGTTCCATTAGGGACTCACAACGACCACGTTCACGACCGCCATTTTTTTCCGTACCACTTGCTTGCCGGCGTTACAATCGTAAACCCAAGTGGAACGGCTATTCGACCCACCTCTTAACATGGGTCGTTGTGAGTGTTGTGTGATCGAAATTAATGACGTTATTAGTGACATTTTCGCCACGACCACAACGATCGCGATCACCTTGTGGAACAGCTAACTGAGCATTTTGGGCGTTGTGAGTTACTAATGGAACGGCCTGTATATGGAATAACTCTGCACTTGACATATTATCAATAATTACTGTATAGTTCTAGAAAAAAGTAAAATTAATGTCTGTGGATTGAGTGGATTACAGTCTGTTTTTATTAATTAGTTGATTTTCAATGTTTAATTATCATTTGTATGCCTAAAAGGGCAAAAGCATGTGAAACATAAAATAACAATATTCTCATCTAATGTTTTTACTGACCATGTTTTTAAGTAAATAAATTATTTTTGATTTGATTACACGAGCCTTTATGATTTTTTCACAATCTTGTAGAAAATTTAAATAATTATCGTATACATTAATAAAAGAAAAATCATAGAATCAGGTTTAATAGAAATCTTTATTTTCCGAGAGCAATATTTCTTAGAAAACCATTAATTCGAAGTTACAACATTCAAAAACATGTTTATGAAATTTCTATGCTGGGTTACAAAAAATTCTATAATTTTATAATAATAAAATAAAAAATAATATAAGATTTTAGAAAGGTATTTGGTTAAGGTTCATCCGATTTTTAGGGGGAGGACCCAAAATGGGCATTATCCTTTAATACTTAATCTGAAGACAATGTTAAAGTAAAATTATACTCATTTTATTATAAGTTAGTACACTGAAGAAAATTATAAATAATCGAATACAATAAAAATAAAAAAACTTGGTTAAAAAAACCGACTTCAAAAACTAAAAAACTAAAAAGTATAAAATAACTTATTTCTAAAGCTATTATTATTAATATATATTATCTGAAACATCTTGAAGTCGGTGCAAAGTAAAACATAAAAATTACTATATTTTTTTGAAATTTACTAAGCGCCGACTTTAAGATGTTTTAGATAATATATATTAATAATAATAGCTCTAGAAATAAGTTATTTTGTACTTTTTAGTTTTTGAGTTTTTGAAGTCGGTTTTTTAAACGAAGTTTTTTTTTATTTTATTTGGTACTTTTTAGTGTCTAGCTATGTATGGGTAGACCTACGAAAGGTGCCGCGCTCCTTAAAAAATATAGGTCCCAAGAAACGGGAACAAAAAAATGTTCGTAAAATGAAAACTACTGGGCCAAACTATGTTAAATTTTTAGGGGACCAAATGGCAGCTATTCCGCGTCGAACAAATATCGGATCATAAATCTCGGAGTCACCGGTGAACATACATAAAAATAAAACAAAAGAAAAAGGTCCCGACGAATTGAGAACTTCCTCCTTTTTTTGAAGTCGGTTAAAAAGAAAACTTAACTTATTTGTATTGTATTCTACCTATAGTCCCTCAAGACTATAAGTAGAATACTGAGCCGAGATCACCGTCTTCTATGGGTAAGGTGCTCAGAAAGCTGGCTACGTTACTTCGCTGGATCGCCATACTGATCCGTTGCTCGAAGTAAGCACCAGCCTTCTGAACACCTGAAGACTCGATGAGTCAACAGTAAAGTAAAATAAAATAGGAGTTCAAGAGATGTGAAGAAGGGAACCATAAAAAAATAGTGTGCTTATAATTGTGTACTATGAAGTGAAATTTCTACATTTGATATTTTTTTTATATTTAAAATATTAGACTAAACAAGGTTTAATAGCAAAGTGTTGAAAATAGTGGAACTCATCTCTACGGAAGTATCCATCCTTATATTTTAGCTATTGATGGCAGTTGCTTCTTCCAAATAAAACTCGATGTGGACTGTGGATCTCTCTTACAAATTCCTTATTGAATATAGTATCAATTATGCGTGCACACACACACACACACACACGCACATGCGCACACGCGCACACGCACACGCACACGCACACGCACACGCACACGCACACGCACACGCACACGCACACGCACACACATACATACATACATACATGAGATGAGTAACACAGAATATAATGCTTAATGGTAAAGAAAGTGGTAGTCGAATGGTGAATAGAGTGGTCGAGTCATTTTCCGGTTTTTTTTTTGGAGCTGGACCCAGCTGAATAGCCGCAGATGGCTGTTTCAGCGATACTTTGGGGACTTCTCGACACCGTGGGAGCGGAGGTATTCAGCCCGGAAGCAGCGCGCTCGAGGAGGCACCTCCTGTGAGGTTCGACCTCGGCTCGACCGCTGCGGGGGATTGACTCTATATTGAGATTTAGCCCTAAAAGGCTGAATGAGCTAAGCCAACAGGCTGAAGTGATTATTTGGGGACTAATTATCGACTCCGTCGGCGGAGCCGATCCTAGTCTATCATTACTACCGCTTCGCAACGTGTTATAGCTGGAGAAGAAGCGGCGGAAGAAACTCTCCAGCAACACGCTTAAGCTAATCTTGTATGGCTACTTGTGTCTGTAATGAGTGAGTGTGATTGGTGGGTCTTACCTTTGTGTAAGAGGATCCGAGCCGAGGGCTCTCCGGCATCTGTTTTGTCTGCGTCTGTTATGCCAGGCTGATGTTATGAGCCTCGGGGGGGTTCATGATCGCGAGGAGACGGGTGATTTCATCAGGCTCGTCAATGAGTACATTGCGAGGTCGACGATTTCTCGTGGGAGCGTTCGGTGTGGGTTTGTAGTTGACCGTTTCCGTCACCAGAGGGTTCGGGTGATGGGGGGCACGGAAAAAGAATCTGCGCGATAGGGTGGTTATATAGTCTTTGATGGAGGGAAGCTCCAGATCGCAATGCAGGTTGGCAAGCCGCATATAGCGCAGGGTGTTGACTGCAGGTCGTCGTCCGGCCTCCAAGACCGCTTCTTATGTGGCATGTTCCGTCCGACGCCTAGCTGCTAACTGTGTGAGCTATAGGCGTCGGCTGTATGCGGGGCGCGGAGAAAGTTTTCCAGCAGTCGGATTAGACGGTGCTCTCTGTCCGCAACAAGAACAGTGATACTAAAGTACTAATTTTGATATATACTCATGCAGCAGTGATGATAATGCTAATATTAGACAAATCAATCATATTGAATCAATTCGGTTGAAAAACACAAAACTGAAAGGACACGACGATATTGAACGACCCAAACGTATACGGATCATTTTAGTTGACTCATCTAACTAAATTAAATGACATAAATGAACCGTCTAATAAAGCAACGATGAGAAACAGATTCAAAATATCTGAAATGATAATTTTATGGCTATAAAATTTGACTTTACAATAAGGCGCTGTGGAAAAAATACGAAAGCACTGCAAAATAAGTTAAAGTACACTTGTAGAGTTGGAAGTGTAGCGGTAGCAGCAGGAAGCCTTTTTACGCGAAACTTCTGCCGATTTGAATATCAAGTCTAATTGGTTGCGAAACTTTACTCAACTAGGTTAAGGCGGTGTCCAAACTCTTTCGTGTCGTTTCGCATTGTTTTTGCGAAGCTACACGAATAGTTTTTGTGGTTATTATTAGTCCGATATCTGTTGTAAGTTGTGGTGACTCGATATTTAAGTCAACCAGAGGGCCTAAACGCTTATGCCTCGGTCATACACAGTGAATACTCGCTGCGATTAGATTCATTCAATTTGAATTAAACATAAAATTACATTAGATTAAAAGTAATAGAAACAAAACATAAAAAGTATAAAAATAGATTATAAGTAATAAATAGATATAAAGACTGCAATAGAAGGAAGGAAATTGTAATATGAGGTTTTCTTTAAAGGGTGTCATAAAATTTCTTCCAGGCCGGCAGCGCATTAGTGATACCTCTGGTGTTGCAAATGTCTATAGGCGACGGTAACCGCTTTCCATCAGGTGAGCCGGCTGCCTGTCTGCTGTACTGCAGCTATAAAAACAATGTAATAGTTTTAAGTTTTGTTGAAAACAAAGACAGAAAGGAAAAAATAAATAAAATAAAAGATAACCCCTTCATTTATCCCATAAAAAGAAAAAGAAAAGAATATCTCCATTTTACCCTATAATGGAGTAGAAGTCGAAAAATAAATGATCATGTTCAATTGTATTCTTTGTTAATGCGCACTCTTATCTATCTCTTATATATCTTAGCTATCTCATACTTGCTATGAGAACAGACGATGGAGAGCCCCCGGCCCTGGCCCTCTCACTCAACATTAAGACCCAGTAATCGCATCCACTCACAAGACACTAGTAGCCATACAAGATTAACTTAAGAGTGTTGCTGGAGAGTTTCTTCCGTCGCTTCTTCTCCAGCTATAACACGTTGCGAAGCGGTAGTAAAGATAGAGTAGGATCGGCTCCGCTGGCGGAGTCGATAACGGGTCCCCATTATAGAAATGCTTCAGCCTGTTGGCTTAGCTCGTTCAGCCTCTCACGGCTCAATCCGATAGAGCGGTCGAACTGAGGACGAATCTCACAGGAGGTGCCTCCTCGAGCGCGCTGCTTCCGGGCTGAATGCCTCCTCTCCTACGGAGTCGGGAAGCCCGATATCGCTGAAACAGCTATCTGCGGCTAATCAGCTGGATTCTGCACAAAAAACTATTTCTACCTACAGAACAGAGGTTGGAGAGCCCCCGGCCCTGGCCCTCTCACTCAATATTAAGACCCACCAATCGCACCCACTCACAAGACACGAGTAGCCATACAAGATTAGCTTAGGCACGTTGCTGGAGAGTTTCTTCCGCCGCTTCTTCTCTACCAACTACAACACGTTGTGAAGCGGGAGTAAAGATAGACTAGAATCGGCTCCGCCGGCGGAGTCGATAATGGGTCCCAATTATAGAAATACTTCAGCCTGCTGGATTAGCTCGTTCAGCCTCTTACGGTTTAATCCGATAGAGCGGTCGAGCCGAGGACGAATCTCACAGGAGGTGCCTCCTCGAGCGCGCTGCTTCCGAGCTGAATGCCTCCGCTCCCACAGAGTTGGGAAGTCCGGTATCGCTGAAACAGCGGCTATTCAGCTGGATCCTGCACAAAAAAAAAACTATTTCTATCTATTTCGTTTCTTTTTTTTCTACGTAACGTGCCTTTTTTTATTTATCATATAAATTATACTAATTTCATAACATATTGTTACATGCCGACAAAATTGAAAGCACACCTGCCTGTCATAAAGCATAGTTTGTTACCTTCCCGCAATGGGACTTCTTTTGTTTACTTAGAAAAACAGTCTATTGTGTATTGTACTAGTTTATGGCCGTTCGCAGGAATAATTAAGCAGGTATGCAAATTACGTATTTCTAGGAAATTAAGTCGACGACACGGGCGAGCACACTTATATTTGTGAAGTATAAAATGACGGCAGGATGGAGAGGGGAGGTAGTCTAGCGAGAACGGCAGTCAAGCGACGATTACGATACAAGCAAGACGTGTGTACATTCGATAAGCTGTATAGTGACGGACTTTGCGCGTGTTATTGAATCGTGCAGCTTGTACTGGTTGAGGCCAGTTATATTTGTACCTGTGTTATACGTGTTTGTATAGTTCTAATAAATTCTATAGTAATTCCAACGGCATTTTAATTCAAGTCCTGCAACTTGTAACAATAATTTCCATTTTAAGTAACTCTTAACAAATATTATTTTCTTTCTTGCTTCTTTTTAAATATTTGTATTGGAAACACAAAATTGTCGAAATTCTCGTTGTTACATGTAGGTTCTGTAGTTTTTACTTTGATATAATACTGTATAATTGCAAAGGAAATTAATATTTTTTTTTAATCATAGTCAAGAAATACGAAAATAGCTTATTTAACATTTTTACTTGGACTGGGTAAGTGTAGTAAAGTGTAGTAAACATTATATTATTGATGCAAACCGGTCCTTGCAGGTGTTTTATTACCCTTTGAATTTGAGTGGTCTATGTTTTGCGCTAATCTGCGCTACAGCAAGACGCCATAAATCATAAAACCTTATTTCTTTTCTTTGTATTTCATGCAAATGCAAATTCATACAAGCCATAAAGCTTATAAATTAAGAATTTAAAGAAATAGTGAGCACGTTGCTAGGAAGCCATGTCTAATTTACAAATAATATATAAGGTCGGTCGTTCCGAGGAATGAGTTAGTCGGCTTTCGACTGTGATCAAAGCGTTATTTAGTGTACTTTCTGAGCGAGTACTTATAACGACGGATTATGCGCGATTTATGTGATTATGATTTTCTGCTTTAAGGTTTGGTTTTGTTATATATCCGTTCAAAAACAGAGAAAGAATACAATTTCATGCGGCCGGGCTGCCTGTCGTAAAAGGCGACAAAACCACCCACAGCCAGGTGGTAGGGCATTTGCCCGACTGGATGGCTACCAGCCTTGAGTTGTATTCCGACATCAGTGACCAGGTTCCAGTCTCCCTTAAGAGAGCAGCTGCGCATTTCTAGCACCTTTGGTGTTGCAAATGTCCATAGGCGATGGTAACCGCTTTCCATCAAGTAGGCCGTCTGCCTGTCAGCTGAACTCCGGCAATAAAAAAAAATGTTATACTTCTAATAAACTTTGTGATAATTCCAATGGCATTTTGAATTTACATCCCACATACTCGTAACAATTACCGAATGAGTGTTATTAGTCTTTAATAGAAAAAACGTAACGTAACACAAAAAACTTTCTCTTTGGCCCTTTGTGAAAGAAATTAGGTAAAAATATTGCTTGTTGGCTCTTCACGATGTTTTTCTTTGCGAAGCCAAGATCTAGCCGACTTGGAAGTTTTTAGTGTTTTTTCTTGTATTTCTTAACACAAAAGGGATGAATAAATAAATATTATGTTCCCTAGTTGTTTTCAGAGTTGAAAAATGTTATATTTTTTATTCGTCGCCTGTGTAATTTGCGTCACAAAGGCAGTACTAGATAGTCAAGTAGCCCAAGTCACTTTTTATTACGCTACAAAATATCAGAGACTCCTTGACTCTTTATGATATTTACTGCGGATATATTGCCTTGTGACGCAATAATTGTAAGTTGTCAAATAACTTATTGATTACTTTTTTTATTGCTGTAGTACATCAGACAGGCTGACGGTTCAAATGTGATGGATAATGGTTACCGTCGCTTATGGACATTAGCAAGCAGAGTTGCTGCCAATGTGCTGCCGGTTTCGAAGGGAAATTAGAACCTGGCCACTAACGCTGGAACTCTCGACCAGGCATGGTAGCTATCCAGACGGGCAAATACCCTACCACCTGACTGTGGGTTGTTTTGTCGCCTCTTACAACAGGCCGCCCCCACGCAGGGATTTGTATTCTTTTTCCGTTCCTGCACGGATAATGTATATAAAAACATAGTATATGTTTTGCCCATGGCTTCGCTCTCGATATATAACATACATACATATTGTTGCGGACAGAGAGCACCCCCCTGACCCGCCCGCCGGAGCACATCTACACTCCGCGCCCCGCATACCGCCGACGCCCATAGCTAGCGCGATTAGCAACTAGGCGTCGGACGGAATGCGGGTATAGGAGGCCGAAAAAACTGAAAATGACATAATGCTGATACTACCACTTCAAGAAAAATTATCAATTCAGCCACTCAGCTATATTGTACTCTCTTTGTTATACTTTTTAAATGTATAATGTATTTATAAATAATAATCATACAGTCCATTATTACGTCGAATTTTCATTTACAACCCGAGGTGCAACTGCCACCAATAGTTTTTTGGTACTTCGCCGCCGGATAGAAGAATCGCAAAGAAGAAACGAGCAGTGTCTTTTGCTCCATCGAAACCTCAAGAAAGAAGAAAGACCAACTCTATACGGTCTCGTAGCGGCACCCTAAAGAAAAAAGAAGATTATTATAGAAGATCATCGTGGGCAGCCCGGACTACGTACTAGGAGACCAAGAGTTCCTGCCGGACTACGTACCAGGAGACCAAGAGTTCCTGCCCCGGACGCCGAGGCTACGCGTCTGCAGGATCAAGACCGGAAGAAAGAATAACGTTACTTCGTACCGTGACCGAGTGACTGTCCACCTAACGGTGCCAAACGGCCAGTTCACAAAGTCGTAGACGGTGCGCTGTTTCCAGTTAGGTCGGTCAAAGGTCTCAGTGTTTAGTGTTTAGTGTAGTAAATTAGGATCGTCGGTTATACACACACATATATACACACTGGTCAGGGTAGTCGGTCATACGTGTTAGGCTAAGGCAAGGACCGAAGATGCCGAACACCAGGAGCAAGACCGCCGAAGACAGAGTGCAGAGAGCGTATCAAGAACCCCCCGCGTCGCCGTCCGTACATATATCCGCGTCCGCGTCCGCGCCGAACGTATCGCGACCCGCGTCGCCCGGAATGCAACAGACGACGACCGCGCAAGTACACACCGCGATTCGTACTGAACGCCAATCGCGATCACCGTCCGTCCGATCGCACCGTTCGCAGCTCAGCGCCGCCACCTTGGTGAGGCAAGTGGAACTGGAAGCAGAAGAACAAATCGCCGCAATCCGTCGGGAGGAGCTCCGGTTACAAGTGTCGCTGATCAAGAAGAGGGTCGCTGCGAACATAGCCGCCCTCAAGGAGCAGACAGACGGGAACAGCGTGTGTGAAGACGATGGGGTGGAAACAGAGAGAAATATAACAGAGTGGTTGAAGAATACCCGCATACGGGGGGAGTCGCCGAGCGCAGGCGACAGGACCGAGCCCGGAACGAGAGGAGCCGGACCGCGACCACCGTTAGACGCTGCGGGAAGAGCAAGGGAAGAGTATCCAATGGCGCGGGACCGGTCTGCAGAAACGAACGACCAGACCGCTCGTGTGACGTTCAGAACGCCGCGCAACGCAAGATCGCCGACGCCGACCAGATCCAGGGATCGTGGAATCGACCGTCTAGCAGACGTACTGGAGCGCATGACACGCAACAGGCCGACGCCGCGACAGTGCCAGGAGCTGCCTACCTTTAGCGGGGCCCCGGGAGAGTGGCTACCGTTTAAAGCTGCAATGCGCGAGTCGACGAGCTTACACGGATTTTCACCTGCGGAGAACTTAGGCCGTCTACGCACTTGCCTTAAAGGCGAAGCAAGGGAGTGCGTGACAGCCCTGCTGTATACCGCCGTGGACCCTGCGATCATTATGAAGACGCTGGAGCGCTGCTATGGACGTCCAGAGATCATAATCAGTCGCGCATTGGAAGACATCAAGAAGTTGCCACGATCGGGTTCATCTGCCAGCGAACTCAACAGCCTAGCCACCAAACTGCAGAATATAGTGACGGTCATCTCGTGCGTCGACAACAAGGGATATTTACTTAACCCTATGTTGACACGACAAGTCGTCGAGAAGCTCAGCCCGCATCTACGAACGAAATGGTGCGACTTTGCAGATGAATTCTCGAGCCGAGACGAGCCGGAGATTATGACACTATCGAAATTTCTAACGGGCGAAGCAGACAGAGCAATGAAGTATTCTTTTATGACGTCATCACTGCCTACGACGAGTGTAAACGTCACTAAAGAAAATAAAGTGAAGCCGCCGAGGATGAACGAGCGTCGCCGTGTGTATGCTACAACGGAAGCCAAGATCGTGTGCTACTGTTGCGGAGCTGAGCACCAGACAACGCAGTGCGGCAAGCTGGCTTCGATGTCGTTGCCAGCCAGATGGGAGTGGGCCAAGGAAACGAGAATATGTTTTTTGTGCCTACTAAGTAAACACAGACGGTTCCGTTGTAAGGCGAGGAAGTGCGGTGTTAATGAATGCCGCGAGCCGCATCACGCACTTCTACACCAACGAAGGGAAACTGGAGCCGTCAGTGGACCGATCGACCGAGCGGAGTCGGTCAGTCAACCGGCCGACAGAGAGGAGTCGGTCATGACGGCATCGGCACACAATTCTAACACCGAGAGAAGAGTGTTATTGAAGGTGTGTCCGATTACCGTCAAGGGGCTTAACGGAAAGGAAGTGAGCACGTACGCGCTGCTGGATGAAGGGTCCACGATCACGCTCGTCGACGAGGAGATAGCCGGGATGCTAGGGGCAGATGGCCCGAGGAGGCCATTGAACATTCACGGCATCACGTCGAGCCAGCGGGAAGCGGAAAGTAGGATGGTGAGCGTCGCGGTGCGCGGAAGAGCGCAACCGCACTACCATCCTATCAAGGCGCGCACCGTGAAGAAACTCGCACTGGGAACTCACTCCGTTAAGTCTGAAGTCATACGACAGTTACACCATTTGAAGACGCTTCATATAGACGACGTGTGCTTTATGAACGCCAAGCCGCGCGTATTAATTGGAGCTGACAACTGGCATCTGATCGTGACTAGAAAACTGTTGGCAGGAAAGAAGAGCCAACCAGCCGCTTCCCTGACCCTCTTGGGGTGGACCATACACGGGAGTGCACCCAGAGGCCTGGTGACGCAGGGAAACGACACCGTATTACACGTCCGAACGTGGCAAGATAAAGAGCCGCGGGAAAAGGACGAATTATTCGAAATAGTGAAGTCTCATTTCGATATCGACGCACTCGGTATATCGAACAAGGTGAAACCTGTAGCGGAAGAACAACGGGCGCTGAAGATATTTTCAGAAACCGTGAAGAGAGAAAACGGCCGCTTCGAAGTCGGACTGCCCTGGCGAAACGATGACGTCACCATGCCACCGAGCTACGACATGGCAGTGCGTCGTCTACGCGGGATCGAGCGCAAAATGGATAAGTCGCCGCAGTTTAAACAAGCATACACGGCCCAGGTCAACAGGCTACTAGCAAAAGGATACGCCGAGCCTTGCGAACGAAGCCACGAAGGAAACCAACGCATGTGGTACATGCCTCACTTCGCCGTTACGAACCCGAATAAGCCTGACAAAGTGAGACTGGTATTTGACGCTGCCGCCCGTTCAAACGGAGTGCGCATGAACGATGCGTTACTGGATGGGCCAGACTTGCTACGTGCCTTATACGGAATCCTGTTCAGATTCCGGGAAGGGAAGATCGCCGTAACAGCTGACATACGTGACATGTTCCTTCAGGTGAAGATAAGGAAAGAAGACAGAGCGGCGCAGCACTTCTTATGGCGCGGTGACGACCGCCATAACCCGCCTCGGCGCTACGTTATGACGTCTATGATATTCGGAGCACGAAGCTCGCCATTCCTCGCACATAGCGTGAGAGATAGGAATGCGAGCAATCATAAGGAAACATACCCACGGGCGTATCACTCAATCACGCAAAACCACTACATGGACGACTGGGTTCAAAGCTTCGAAACGGAAACGGAAGCGGCCAAGGCGATAGCGGAAGTACAAGAAGTGCACAGGAAGGCCGGCTTTCAGCTCGCGGGATGGGATACGAATCGCGAGCGCCTTATGGAAAATATCCCGGATGAAGAGAGAGCCAGACAGCCCAAAGAGCTCGGTGCTAGCGCGCATCCCTACGGGAAGACATTGGGTGTGTTATGGATGCCGGAAACGGATGAACTCGCGTTTAATACCGCTATGCCAAGAGTTCCACACAGCATAAAATGCGGCACGCAAACACCCACCAAGAGAGAGGCCCTGGGCATGGTCATGTCACTTTTCGACCCATTAGGCTTACTCAGCCCGTACACTATAAGGGCGAAGATAGTGCTACAAAGACTCTGGAGGCTTAAGCTAGGCTGGGATGAACCCTTGCCAACGGAAGAGGCAAGTGAATTCGAAGAATGGATCCGTGACTTAAACTCTATAAAAGAGTTAAGATTACCGCGGTGCTATGGAGGGGATAGAGACGTCGTAAACATGCAATTACACGTCTTTACGGACGCCAGCGAACAGGCCTACGCAGCAGCGGCTTACTGGCGCTTTGAGCAGCGCAACGGGAACGTCGGCGTCACTTTAATCGCGGGAAAAGCGAAAGTGGCCCCGATGAAGGCGCAAAGCATCCCGCGGATGGAGCTACAAGCCGCGCTAATAGGAGCCAGGTTAGCGGCGGAAATAAAAAAGGAACATAGTTTCAAGCGTTATGACGTCATCTTTTGGAGCGACTCGAAGACCGTTCTTCACTGGATAAGAAACGACTCGGTACGATATACCCCATACGTTGCACACAGACTGAGCGAAATCGGCGAAATAACCGAGTCTGAGCAATGGCGATGGGTGCCGACAAGTTACAACGTCGCCGACGACGCAACCAGGATTAACGTCTCGAGTATGAAAACGGACGACCGCTGGTTTAAAGGCCCGGAATTTCTCCATGGACCCCCGACGAATTGGCCGAAAGAAGAACCGACGGAAACCGAAGATGACGAGGTCGTGGTAACTTACACGACCGATGAAAAGCCACTCATTGACGTCACAAGATTTTCGTCATACGGAAAATTGCTACGAGCGACCGCCTACGCGCTCGCCTTTATCGACAAGTGCAGACGAAGGACTCGCACTATGGAAACGCGACACATAGAGAGAGCTGAACGTTTACTCATTCGTCAAGCGCAACAGGAAAGCTTCCCGAAGGATTACGAGCGTTTGAAGAAAGGAGAACGCGTGTCACGTGACAGCCGGCTTTATAAGCTCGACCCCGAATACGGGGGGGACGGGGTAATAAAGCTAAACGGCAGGATCAATGCGGCCACCCTGCGCGAGCTTACCGGCAACCCACCGATCTTAGACGGGTCACATCACCTCACTCGGCTGATTATAAGAGGTGAACATGAACAGCATCATCACATAGGGAGAGAACATGTCGTAAACAACGTCCGGCAAAAATACTGGGTGCTACGAGTGCGACCTACGGTGCGAAACATCCTGCGGCAATGTACGGTCTGTCGTTTGAAGAAGACTGCGCCGACAGTACCGGTGAAAGGAAACCTGCCAAAGGACCGTCTAGCTGCCTACGCACGGCCTTTTACCAATTGCGGAATTGACTGTTTTGGCCCCATATGGGTGACCATAGGACGTCGCAAAGAAAAACGATGGGGAATGCTGTTTACATGTATGGTGACTCGTGCCATTCATATGGAACTTATAGCAAGCCTTAGCACAGACTCTGCTATCATGGCCCTAAGAAGGATGGGAGCACGACGCGGCTGGCCTCAAGTGATATGGTCTGATAATGCAACGAATTTCCATGGAGCGGACACAGAGTTACTAACGGCGTACGCGAGATGGAAGGAAGAGATGCCAGATCACGTAAAAGGGAGACACTTAGCGTGGCGTTTCATCGATCCCGGCGCACCGAACCAGGGGGGAGCTTGGGAACGGTTAATTCGGTCGGTGAAGACGGCACTCCACGCGACATTGGCGGAACAAGCTCCCAGGGAAGAAACACTTACGACTGTCATCACGGAAATAGAACATACCGTAAACTCGCGCCCGCTAACTCACGTGTCGGTGAGCCCTGAAGACGACGAAGCGCTCACCCCGAACCACTTTCTAATCGGGTCGGCGACGGGCTTGCCAATCACGGGAACGAACGAGTTAGCAGACAGGAAGACATGGATCGCCACTCAAGCTTTAGCGGACATGTTCTGGACTCGTTGGCTACGCGAGTACTTACCTACATTGGCACCGAGGGACGACGTAAGACGACGTGAGGAAAGCATACGTGTTGGAGACGTCGTTATCATTGCGGACGGTCTGTTGCCACGTAACGTATGGCCCCGGGGTCAAATCGAGCGCACTTATCGCGGACCGGACAACATAATACGGAGCGCGGACGTGCGAACGCGGGGAGGCATCTTCAGGAGACCAGTAAGGAGGCTCATCGTCCTGACGAGAAGAGATGGCTTCGAGGATCTGCGCCGGGGGGAGGATGTTGCGGACAGAGAGCACCCCCCTGACCCGCCCGCCGGAGCACATCTACACTCCGCGCCCCGCATACCGCCGACGCCCATAGCTAGCGCGATTAGCAACTAGGCGTCGGACGGAATGCGGGTATAGGAGGCCGAAAAAACTGAAAATGACATAATGCTGATACTACCACTTCAAGAAAAATTATCAATTCAGCCACTCAGCTATATTGTACTCTCTTTGTTATACTTTTTAAATGTATAATGTATTTATAAATAATAATCATACAGTCCATTATTACGTCGAATTTTCATTTACAACCCGAGGTGCAACTGCCACCAATACATATGTACATACATTGTCCGTCTAGCAGTGCATTCGGGTATGCGAACCCGGAGCCCCCGCCCCACTGTCGCACTATCTTTGGTCCGTGGCAGTGGTGTTCCAACTCTCTTTATTTCTAGTTTCCTTTCCTCTTTATTTCCTTTCTTCCCATTCTCCTTATCACATCACCTTCACGGCCTAAGTATCCCCCTCCTTTCCCATCCAAAGCCTCTTCCAGTCGTAGCGGTTCCCGCTCCATTGGGCTCCGGAGAGTGAGGATGAGTGTCTGCACCTGTCTTCGCGCTTTTGCACCTAAATATATCCTGCGTACTTGACCGCTTCCGTTTTACTGGATTTTGAGCTTAGGAAGAGACATAATATACATGCATATACATATTATTACGCCTGCTTCCCATGGGGGTAGGCAGAGACTATAGATCTCCACTTGCAACGATCCTGACAAACAACTTTCGCTTCATATACTTTCATTATCCTCTTCATACATGCACGTTTATTTGATATGCTTTTTACCTGACCTCGTTGTAACACTTCTGTTATTTGATCATGGTGTGAACGTCGTGGTCTACCTGTACCAACTCTACTGTTCACAATATCATACACTTGTTTTGTGATTCTATTTTCATCAATCCTCTCAATATATAAAAACCTAATAATTCAGTTTTTATATCAGTAAAATAGACCGACTTCCTGGGGTTTGACCTAAAACTAGTTGGTTATATTATATCTATGTCTCCGTATGACTATGAGTAAAATACTGAGTATGGCCACCATAATCTATGAGTAAGGTATGAAAGCCCTTTACGCTTCCTCCCACAATCACCACAATGATACCTTTGAGGTAGGAATTAAAAGTCTGAACACTTAACAAAAATTATATGCTAAAACAAATACGTACAACCCGCAAGAGTTAACTTGAGACTTCGCTCGGATGACGTAAGCGCGAGGTACTGACTCGATAGTTCGCGTCGATGGCGAAAGCGGTAAGAAGGCAGGGGTCGAGAGGGGAGCGCGCATTCCGCTCAGGTCGCAAGTTAACTCTTGCGGATAATATATGTCGAGCCTAGGTCACCGTATTTTATGAGTAAAGTACCCAGAATGCTGATTACGTTTGCTCATTATATCACCATACCCATATATTGTCTGGCATCAGCCCTCCGAACACATGAAGTCGATTAAGGCCTCCCGCGCACTAGGCAGTCTGGTCGCGCAGCCAGGCTGCGGCGGTCGAGATATCTGAGCAGCTAGTTATAGCAGCCAATCAACGGCCAGTTGTGATTCATTCATCGAGCGATATGGAAGAACGAGCGTAAGAACTTATAATTTTTTACCTATCTCGTAAAAAAGGCAAAGCAGAAAAAGACATTGGAATCATCCTCTTTTTCTAGAACAGCACTCAAAAGGCTATTCGGAGGGCATTCGTGCGAAGCAGTCGCAAATGCCCGTGCTCTTCTCGAAAATTGCAATTTTCCGCGCTTTTTCTCCCCCGAAAAGCGATAAATTGCGATAATAGTTGTGTAGTGACAGTGTACAGTGTTTTTTAGTTCGATTCCGGCGCGAATCAGTTGTTTTTCGACTGAGGTGAGTTTTTAAGCTCTATTCGCTTTGTTTTCGCGCGCTTCGGCGCATTACGCAATACTTAACGGTTATTTCGTGTTGTCAGACACACCGGTGCGCTTTCCTGGTCTTGGCGGGAGATAGGGCATCCAGTAATGGATGCCCCTGATTCCAAGTCGGCCCCTGGGCTTTCGGGTGCCCCTTGTAAAAGGGGACACGTGAAGGCCAAGGATGGTTGGCAGATGGCCGAGATCGGCGAAACGCGGCGGAAAAAAGTCCCGCCCAAATTATCAGCCCGACGCAGCAAGTCTGTTGCCGGGCCCCGCCCGCGGTGCCAGGCTGATGCCGTTATCACGGCGACAACCGAGGCACCTGAATCGCTAGGAAGGGCGGCGTCGGTGGTGGATCTCACCATAGACGCCCCCGAGGCTAGGAATAACGTGATGGGGCCACCTGCGGCACCCGTCACGCATAGGGCTCCGTCTGGCCGTGCGGCACGTAACAGTGCGGCACGCCCAGACATAGATAGGGAAGTGCTGCTCGCGGCAAACTCAGCTGTTTGCCTGGCTGTGAGTGCCGCGAGCACCATAGTCGAGTACGCATACATGGCGCCGTCGACCTCTGCGCGAGCTTCACCCGTGCACGGGGACGGCGCGTATGTACAGCACGAAGACATCCCACCGTCCGGTAGCGTCCCAGACTCGCTGGAGAACGCGCTCGACGGTGCGATTCGCGCGTTCAATTGTTCCCGCCCCAATTCGCCTGCCTGTAGCTTGGTCTATACGGCGGCCGGATCGGCGGCGGCAGAGAACGGGTGCCCCACGACGACGGTGTCAAATAGCGCATGGGCTTCACCCATGCCGACGACATCGGTCTGCGACATATCGGGTCGCAGCGTCGGGGACGGCCGCTCCACGACACCGGTTGCCGCGCGGGCTTCACTCGCGTCAACAACCGGGGTCGTGTGCAGGGACTCTGTAGGCGCGACAGCGGCGGCCCCTTCGTCTTCCTTCCCTACTGGGATGGGAGCCGCTGTCGCAATGTCGGCGCCTGTGGGTACAGCGGCTGCGGCGGCGGCGACGACGGCTACGTCCCCGTCTTCGGCAGCAGCGGCGGCGGCGGATTCGGCGTCTTCGTGCTTGTTGTTTCCAGCATCGATGCCATCGGCCTCGGGTTCGGCGACGCTGTCTACGTCTTCGGCGGCAACCGTGCCCATATCGTGTTCCCCCGTTTTTGTGGCCGGATCGAGGTCGCGCTTTTGGGACCGGTCCCAAAGCAGCGACGCCGACTCGGCCGCTACGTCGGGTGCCTCCACCCCAGCGCGCGCGCGCTCGCCTTTGCGCCCCGCGGGGGGCGCAACCGCGTCGGTACTCGCGGGTGCGGAGGCCTTCCTCCGCACCGAGGGGGGGGAAAAAGGGCGTAAGGCGCGCAAGGCCACCGCCGCCAAACTGGCCGCGGCTAGCCAGTGCGCCGCCCTCGTAGGGGACGTCTCGTCCTTCGGCCCAGGGGAGCTCCGCCTCGCGGCGAGCGCCCAAGTGGCCGAAATCCTTCAAATTGCCCAGACGTCGGGCAATCTGAAGGGGGGCTACGTGCGTCGGCTGAAGGATGCCGCGAACAGGTTGTCGGACATTGTCGACACCCTGGCCACGCGGAATCCGGAAACCGAGGCATGGAGGCTCGGAAACGAAAATGCGCGTTTGCGCATGGAATTGAACTCATTGCGGGGGGAAAATCTTTCCTACCGTAAGGAGTTTGAGGAAATGCGCAAGGCCCTAAAGGCCTCCGCTCCGGCTGTGGAGCCGGCGCCCGCTGTTGTGGCGACGCCGCCCCCCGTACCCGTCAAGCGGAAGGCCCGGGCTGTCGCGGCGGAGGTGGCGGCGATTCCGGAACCGCCCGCCGCGCTCGCTGCGGCTAAAAAACCGCGTCCGGCCCCTGCTGCGGTAGCAGGGCCAAAACCGGTTCCCGTCGACGGGACGGAATCGGCCGCGGCGCCCGCCGACGGGGCGGCGCCGACGTCCATCCCGATCGGGCCCGGCGGCGGGGAGTTCGATGCGTTTTTGCGAGTCGTGCTCGACGCCGTCGCGCCGTTCGTTCGCGCGCAATTTGCCGCGATTGAGGACCGGCTGAACCCCGCGCCGACCCTCCGTCCGCCGCTCGCGGCCGACCGAGGTAAGGCGCCGGCGCCCAGACCGGCGCCTCGCGACCAGGCCACCGGAAGGCCAAGACCAGTCACGGCTGCCGCCGCCGTCCGGCGAGGTCTGGGGGAAGCAAGTACCCCGGTCCCGGTGGAGGTGGTGGCGGCCCCGGCCGTCGGGGTGGCAGGCTCCCCACTGCCACCGGCCCCCCAAAAAAAGAAGCACAGGGGGGGCGTGAAGCGGACGCTCAGAAAGCAGCGGAGGGCGGCGCGCGCCGCCGCCGCTGCTTCAGCGGCCTCCGCTACGGTGCCCGCGCCTGTGGTGCCGGCCCCCAGGCAGCGGGCGGCGCTCGCGGCCGCGACACCGGTCGTCGCGGCGCCCGTCGTCCGCGCTCGCGTCACGCACGTCGCGCCGCCACTGGCGCCCGTGGCCCCCACCCCCGCCCCGGAGGGGGGGGCGTGGACCACGGTCGTCAAGCGGAAAAAGGGTAAAGGGGCGAGGGCCGACGGGCCCCCTCCCCTCCCCCAGGCGCAAGCTGCTCCCCTGCCGACGGGGCGGGGGCAGCAACAGCGGAAACAGGCTGCAAAGCCTGCGGTCGTATTCCGCGAGCCGAAGTCGGCCGCAGTTATCATTAAACTGCTGCCGGCAGCGGCCGCGAAGGGTGTCGGTTATCGCGAGGTCTTTGCAAAGGCCTCGACGGTGGTCGACATCGCGGCCATGGGCCTCCGCGAGGGGCTGAAGGTGGTGCGGACCGTCAGGGACGCGCGTCTCCTCGAGTTCCAGCCGGGACCCGAGAGCGCGGCCAAGGCGGACCGCGTCGCCGAGGCTCTGCGCGGAGCCCTTGTAGGGATGGCTGAGGTCGTCCGCCCCGTAAAGCGTGGGGAGCTTTACGTCTCTGGGCTGGACGAATCAGTCACGGTCGATGGGCTGCGTGACGCGATCGCGCGCGCCGGCAATTGCCGGCGCGACGACGTGCGCACGAAGCACATCGGTGCAGGACCGGGCGGTTTGGGCGCATCATACGTGATGTGCCCCGTCGCTGCTGCCAAAGCCATCGTCGAGCTGGGCTACCTCGTGGTAGGCTTCACCTCGGCGAGGGTGGAGGCACTGGAAGCCAGACCGATACGTTGTTACCGGTGTTACAACGTCGGCCATGGCGCCCAGACCTGTCCGGACACGTGCCCGGACCGGACCAACTTGTGTCTCCGCTGCGGTAAGAGCGGACACAAGATGCCGGACTGCACGGCCCGGAACCCCCACTGCGCGGCGTGCGCGGCGGGGGGACTCAACGCTGCCCACCCCACGTTGGCGAGGTTCTGCCAGCCTCCCTACGTGAAGGGCAAATTCGTCCATCCGAGGACGAAACAACGCACGGGTGTTACGGGAGTACGCGCAATGGACACCTCCAATGCCTAGTACGCCCGTAACAATACTATTTCAGGCGAACGTAAACCACTCCCCCACCGCTCAGGATTTGTGCCTGCAGGCGATGGCGGAGTGGCAAGCGAACTTGGCCGTAATAAGCGAACCTTATTACGTGCCGCCTTGCGGCAATTGGGTGGGCGACCTCGATGACGTGGTAGCGGTGGTGGCCAGAGCCGGTTCTGGCACACCGCTTACATGTCTCGAAAGAGGAAAGGGCTATGCGGTGGCGGAGAGCGGGAGTATCGTCGTCATAGGCGTTTACTTTTCGCGCAACCGCCCCCTGGCGGAGTTCGAGCTTCACTTGGACGCCATCAGGGCTGCCATAGGCAGATTGTCGCCTAAAACGATCTTCGTAATGGGCGACTTTAACGCAAAGCACTGTTCCTGGGGAAATGCGTTCACGGAACCTAGGGGCCGGACGGTTGAGGAATGGGCTCTTCAATCCGGCCTGACCATATTGAACCAGGGATCGGTCCAGACCTGCGTGCGCGCGCGGGGTGGATCGGTCATCGACCTGTCATTCGCCACTCATGCGGCCGCCCGCAGAGTTGTCGGATGGAGGGTGCTGGAGGAGGTGGAGTCGCTCTCTGATCATCGGTACATCAGATTTGAGCTTACCCCCTCCTCCGGTCCGAGCCCTGTTCATCGCCCCCCTCTCCTCCCGCGTTGGGCCCTTACCAAGCTCGATCCGGAGCAGGCCGAGGAGTGGGCACTCACGGAAAGCTGGGCCTACCCAGTCGAATTCGAGAACCTGGAGTCGCAGGCAGAGCACATGCGCAAGACCCTGACGAGGGTTTGCGACGCGGCGATGCCTCGCGTCTCCAAGCGGCAGCCTCCGTGCAAGCAGGTCCACTGGTGGACCGAGGAGCTGGGCGAGATGCGAAAGGCAGTTCGCATCATCAGCCACAGGCTCAAACGCTGCAGGGCGCGCCGTCCTCCGGACTACGTCGCGGAAAATGGACTCGTGGGAGAGTTTAGGGAGGCCAGAAAGGCCCTTTCGATTGCAATACTGCAAGCGAAAGCCCGGGCTCGGGCCGAGCTCCTCGAGACGCTCGATCGGGATCCTTGGGGGCGTCCGTACCGTGGGGCCCGCAACACGTTGCGGCCTTGCACATCCACGGTCACGGAAACGCTCGAACCCGAGGTGCTCCGGTCGGTTATCGACGGGCTCTTCCCGGATCCGGGAAACTTCACTCCCCCCAGTATGGGTCCACCCGTTCCCGACACCCCCACGGACGAGGAGCCTCACTTCATCTCCGAGGGGGAACTAGACGTTGCCCTGGACCGGCTCCGGGGCAGGAAGACGGCACCGGGACCCGACGGGGTTCCAGGTCGACTCCTCTTCCTGGCCGCTAAACATCTACGCGGCCAGCTGCGGGAACTGTTCGAAGCCTGTATTCGCGCAGGTCGGTTCCCGTCGCAATGGAAGGAGGGTCGTTTGTGCCTGATTCCCAAGGGAGGTCGGCCTCCCAACGATCCGTCCGCCTTCAGGCCCATAGTGCTGCTGAACGAGGTCGCTAAGGTCTTCGAAAAGATCTTGGCGGAGCGGCTCGTGAAGCATCTCGACGCTGTGGAGCCGGGGCTTTCAGAAACGCAGTTCGGGTTTCGGCGGAGGCGCTCCACGATGGACGCCTTCGAGACGCTGCGAACGTCAACGGACGAAGCCGTCCAAGCGAAGGATGTCGTTCTTGCGGTGTCGCTAGACATAGCGAACGCCTTTAACAGCCTCCCTCATGAGACGATCAGGGAGGGGCTCCGCGCGCATGGAGTCCCCCCGTACCTCACGAGGCTGTTGGGCGCGTACCTGCAGGATCGACATATCCTTTGGGAGGGCGGTGAGTCCGGCAATCCCGAGTTAGGTCGTCGACGCGTCGCGTGCGGCGTTCCACAGGGGTCGGTCCTCGGGCCGATTCTTTGGAACGTAGGTTATGACTGGATCCTTCGGGTTCCGGTCCTGCCCGGGGTAGGGCTGATCTGCTTTGCGGACGACACCCTACTCACGGCACGCGCTGCGTCATTTGCGGAATCCGTGGACGTCGCCAACGCCGGGTTGGCGATTGTCGTAGATCGAATAGCTAGGCTGGGCTTGAGGGTCTCCCCCGCGAAAACGGAGGCCATCATGTTCCATAGGAAATTTCGCAATCCCCCCGCGGACTTGACCGTTTCGGTCCAAGGGGTGGCCATTAGAGTAGGGCCCCAGATGAAATATCTGGGGCTAGTTCTCGATGGGAAATGGCTGTTCAAAGCGCACTTTGAGCAGCTAGTTCCCAAACTCGTCAAATCCGCGGGCGCACTCTCGAGGCTGCTTCCCAACGTAGGGGGCCCGGGAGGTGCGACGCGGAAACTTTACTCTGGCATCCTGAGGAGTATGGCACTGTACGGTGCACCCGTCTGGTCCATTGCACTTCACCGCCACAACAGAACCCTGCTGCATCGGGCGCAGCAGGTTCTGGCCGTGAGGACCATACGGGGGTATCGCACAGTGTCGCGGACGGCGGCCACCCTCCTGGCAGGCGATCCGCCCTGGCATCTCCAGGCGGACGTCCTGACAGTGGTGCGCCGCACCCGGCAGGATGCCCTAGCTAGAGGCCTGACCTTCTGTCAGGTCGAAATCGAGGCGATCAGGAAGCGGGAAACCGCCTCCATGATCGCCATCTGGTCTCAAGAGCTCGACAACCCTGCGGCCTATGGCGGCTACACGGTGGATGCAATCAGGCCACAGCTGACGGAATGGGTCAACCGCACCAGCGGCACCCTGACCTTCAGGACGACACAGATACTTACCGGACACGGATGTTTCGATAAGTATCTGTGTCGCATTGTGGGCTGCTTGCCTTCCCCGGACTGCCGCCAGTGCGGCGCGCTCGACACGGCGTTACACACGCTAGTCGAGTGCGCCGCATGGGCGCCGCAGCGTTTCGAACTTGAGACGCACGTAGGTCCAGTCGACTCGCTCTGCGACTTGGTCAAGGCCATGTTGCAGAGCAGCGACAATTGGGGGGCTGCGGTTACTTTTTGCGAGACAGTAATGTCACTCAAGGAGGCCGCAGAACGAGACAGGGAGAGAAGTCCTGCAGCGCGTGCCAATGCGTCTTCTCGAGGTCGCCGGCCTTCAGCTGGCACCCGGAGAGGCAGGTACGCGCATTACTTCCCTCCCTGAGTTAGGTTCCGTTTACCGCGGGGGGCCTTTAGCTTGCTAGGAGAGCAAAGGACCTTCTACCCCCGCACAACGAAGTGGGGTGTGTTCTCCCAGGGCACACTCCAGGCACTTTATTGCGCTGGATCGGCTGGGCGTAACTATGTTCTAAATCTCAGCCTTTCCAACACATACAAAGCGCAGGGTCGTCAGGGAGGAGGGGGTTTTTAGTGGGTATTGGGGTTGCTCGCCCGTGCAGCAACGCTCGGAGTCTTCCACACTATTCTGTGACGTCGATCGCGGACGGAGCGCTGCCAAGAGCATACTATTGCTGCAGTGTTATCGCCCCCGACCGACGCGTGTCGTTCCCCTAGCAATCACCCAGTTTGTGCGTAAATCGGTTAAGCATTTTCCCCCGCCCCAAAACAAAAAAAAAAAAAAAAAAAAAGCTCGAGACAGCGAGCGCGTAATGACGCGCCTCCACATGGGCGCCGGCGTCAGCCGGGAACTCGGAGGCGCAGATACGCGCATGACTTCCCTCCCTAGGATAATACCGCTTCAGGGGCCCTCATACATCAAGGGAGCAGAGGAGTCTTCACCCCTGTCGTCGAAGTGAGCTAGCTCTTCCAGGGGCTTCCTCAGGCACTTATTGCGCTAGGGCATCGGAGGAGGGTGGTTTTAGTGGGTATCAGCCATTTGGGCTCGAGTCTCCACACAAGCCGGTTGATTATTGTTTGGATTGCCCCTTCTGGGAATGCCTCCATGATCGACTATGGTCTAATCCCTTGCAAAGGACCCGGTACTGTGCGTAAATAGCATTTCTCCCGCCTTAAAAAAAAAACCAGGCTGCCTAGTGCGCGGGGAGCCTAAGCGTTTTGAGCGCTTTTTATAGAGAGATGCTTATGGCCGGGCTCCAAGTATCCTAACAGTGAATTCTTCTTCAATTATATATTTACACAAATACATATATCATCTAAAAGGGACTCGTAGACTTTTTCCAGATACTCGTAGAGGTTATTTCTGGGAGACGCCAAAAAGCGTTTACCATTATTTACATGGCCATTAAATAGTTGTCGACAAAAACCTTTTGCGTTGTACTTCGTAGTATTTGCATGTTTTTGTTCAAACGTGCGGTTCTTCCAAGAAGTGCTCTCGGATTTTGAGAGGTTGGATTGACTTACAGCGAATTCAAAACAAATCTCCTTAAATTGATTCAATTGAATTGATAAAGAAAAAGCAGCAACAAACTTATCATCTATTTATTTTAAATTCGTATGTGGTAAAAGTTCTATTTTTAAATTTACGAAAGTGATGTTAATAGAATTGAAAATAGAGTTCCATTTTTAAATTTACGAAAGTGATGTTAACAGAATTGAAAATAGAGTTCCATTTTTAAATTTAAGAAAATGATGTTAATATAATTGAAAATAGAGTTCCATTTTTAAAATTACGAAAGTGATGTTAATAGAATTGAAAATAGAGTTCCATTCTTAAATTTACGAAAGTGATGTTAATAGAATTGAAAATAGAGTTCCATTTTTAAAATTACGAAAGTGATGTTAATAGAATTGAAAAACGTAAAGATAGGAAGCGTGTATCTTTAAAAAAATAGAAATCGTTTTATATTTCAATTCCTGTGTAACAATGTGTAAACGTGTGGGATAACACGCTTATGTGCATTGTCTTTTTGACAATGAAAAATAAAATCTTTAATAAATAAAACATTTCTCTGCAATTTACTTATTTTTTAATTAAATGTTGGCTTGACGTTGTGAAGGATGACATGCGTACCAATTCTCTCACAGCGGGGGAAGCTGAAGACCCTGGGCGTTGGAGTTAACGCGCCGAACGCAACCGGGATTTAACGCTCGGATAATGATGATGATGATAACATATTTTCTAATTACTTACCTTTCAGCGACCTATGTCGATAGAAGACTCCCAAATTGAGTCAAAATTAGTAGTAGTAAAAGGACAACATTTTTATTTTAACTCCATAACCAATATATACCAAAAAATCATAAATTCTTTTCTTTACATTATATTTTTTTTTTATTGATTTCTACAGCGACTGTGACAATGTTTTATTTATTTTCACAAAAATAGTTATTAATTGTGTTAATTTCTTGAAGTAATGAATCATATTTTTTGACTTAGACTTTTTCGATTTTGCCGGCTTGCAACCCAGAGGCTCCGGGTTCGGTTTCTGATAAATTTCGGAAACGATTTTTCTCCGTTATTTACTATGTATGGTCTGGGTGTCTGGGATAGCCTCAGCCTAGACCATTAAATATTACGCATAATACATGCGTAACTTGCTTAATTTTTTTTATTGCAGGAGATCAGTAGACAGGCTGACGGCCCACTTGATGAAAAGCAGTTATAATAGCCTATGGACATTTGCAACACCAAAGGTGCTACAAATGCGCTGCTGCTCTCTTAAAGAAGACTGGAACCTGGTCACTAATGCCGGAACACAACTCCAGGTTGTTATGGCGACATGCTTTAGACCAGGGGTCGGGCAAATGCCCTACCACCTGGCTGTGGGTTGTTAAGTCGCCTCTTACGACAGGCCGCCCGGCCGCAGGAACTCGTATTCTTTCTCCGTTCCTGCACGGATAATTAATTAATTTGGGGATATACGATATGTGTGTTTGTATGCTGATTTTTTGACATTTGAATTTTAATCATATGTTCTATGTAATGTTCGTATCAAGTCAGTCTATCCAGTTTTTAGTGAATAAATTATTTCAAGTGCGATTCCCCGCTACTTCTGTTGACTTTTTTGTTTTACCAGTGAAATGTTTGGCCTCTTGTTTGGATGGCTGACGGATGTGCCTTACCCTTCCTTACTCATGTTAAAGGAGTCAAACTTTGCCTTGTCCCGACACATAGCGTCGTCGCTTTCAGTTTTGGGACGACTGCCAGCTTCACAATTCTAAAGTTTGGTTCTACTCTTTTTGTTTTTAAATTTGGTAAGTGATATTTCACAATCATACATACAGATAAATAAAATTACACGGTACTTATATCTAAAAGTCAAATTTGAATTTTTTTGTCTGTGCGTCTATCTGGATGTTCCGGCTAATCTCTAAAACGGCTGGACCGATTTTGACGGGATTTTCACTGGCATATAGATTATGTTATAAGGAGTAACTTAGGTTAATTTTTAAATTTTTTTAGGGTTCCGCGAAAAAGAATCCACGCAGACGAAGTCGCGGGCACTGCTAGTCTAATTTCCAATATATACATACATAATTATAATAAAACTGTAGAGGTCGAATTTTTGTACAATGAAAAAAAATGGTAAAAACCGAGTCAAGGGGATGTAAGAAGTGAAATAGAACTAATAAAGATTTTTTTCAAATTTTTTGTTCCTCTGTTTGTACGGGCTAATATCCGAAACGACTGCACCGATTTAAATGAAATTTAGTATGGTGGTAGTTTATATCCATGGTTGACATATAGGAAACTTTGATCCCGAAAAATTAAAGAGTTCCCGTGGGATATTTAAAAAACCGCACCACAATCGTAATTTTGTATTTGCAAGGACTTGTATATTAGAAGATAAAACCGGTTGAAGGTCAAAGAGGCGGTTCAGCGCTGTCCGGTGCCTGTATGTTTGGAATTAAAATTTTAATTACTGTGCCTAAATAAAATCTAGATTAAAACGTAATCAAATCGGAACCCTGCCACTTTACATGTGAAATTGTGTTTGCTTATATGAGGTTCAAAGCAGAATCGTGCCGCGTCGACTTGTCCCCGGATATTAACTCTGCCGGTGACCCGGGACACGGTTTAAGGGTGCTCTATATTTATCCGCATCTTTTCGCATCTATTTATGCCCATATAAGATATCACGCGGACAAAGTCGCATGGGATTCCGTAATAAGTACACAGTACAAAAAAGTCTCAGGGTTGTAATCTGGTCATATAATTGGGAGACACACACAAGCGCGCATTCATATACGCACACACACACACAGAAAACGAGCGAGGCTTAGGTTTTAAAGATAGAGATGTAAAAAAATCAAAAATATAATTTCAAATAAGACCACTATACACACTATATATCGGAGGTTAATATAGTCATGATATATCAGCGATGTAAAATAAATAGAAGTACTTATAAACTACCCACATTAAATAAATATACGCTGATTTATATGTATTAAGCGTAAGTACATTTTAAATAAATTTTAAGTGACTTAATGCCTACAAACGATGATTTTCACAATTAGCAAGGCCCTGGCTCCGTACTTTCCTTAACCAACCAACTTAACATCCAAGGGTGGAAGTGATAAATGGTATAACGTCGGAAGTATTTATCCGTGCAGGAAGTATTTATCCGGCCGGGCGGCCTATCGTAAGAGGCGACTTAACAACCCGACTGGATGGCTACCACCTCTGGTCTAAAGTATGTCGCCATAACAACCTTGAGTTGTGTTCCGGCATTAGTGACCAGGTTCCAGTTTCCCTTAAGAGAGCAGCAGCGCATTTGTAGCCCCTTTGGTGTTGCAAATGTCCATAGGGCGATGGTAACCGCTTTCCATCAAGTGGGCCGTCTGCCTGTCTGCTGATCTCCTGCAATAAAAAAAATAAGTATGTTCGGTGAACCTGCAGTCCACCTCTCGACACCCCTTAGCCACTCACACCCATGTTGCTCCTTTCTTCTATGGCATTTTTAGGGGCCTATGCAGGGAGTGGCGAGTCATCGTCTGCCCATTTTTTCCATGTTCCTCGAACATTGTGACGGGCAGAAGCCATAGTCCCCATAGTCCTCGTCTGTAACTCTACTAGCAGTTCATTTCAATAGCCCGTAACCTTTTGTTTTCATTCCATATAATAGTCCTACACTTACCGCGGTTATCCTTGGGTGCATTTTTATATGGTGTACAATCGCCGGTCAATGTTACGCCACATTTACATTAAATTTGTCAAGGGGCCTCGACGTGTTGGCCTTCCCATGCCCCACGCAAGTCCTCCAGAAGTCCGGGCCATTTTAATGGCCGTGGTCTTCAATGACATACATTATAGTGATAATAATCGGCAGATAACAAATATTATTAAGTTTTAATTAAATTTCGTTAAACTTAGCGCGTAGAACAAGTATATGCGAGGACAGAACGGATATCTTGAGAAGTTCATTCAAAACGAATTAATTAAGATTTGGAAGATGTACATTTTCATAAACACGTTTTACATGATATGGTTTATTTTTATTTTTACTCAGCTCTGTATGTTACAAATATTACGAGGTCCTTAAATGCTCTGTGTGTTCAAAAGTCAACTTTTTAATTTTGATGGATCAATCTTACAAGCGCATATTCGACAGTGTAATTTAAAATCCTAGCAACTGGCATTATTATTTGCATGAATATTTGTGTATTCATTGCCTTGCTTAGTATTTTCTCATATGTTATATCAAACAAAACATGTAAAAACTGTATGTATTTGTGATATATCTCCAAATGTGCTTAATAAATAGTTTTGAAATGGCATGTTGTTGAAGTTCATGACATTTTTGTGCTGTTATAAAATTTCTTACAAAGCAGTTTTGAAATTACAGAGCTGTATTGTTTTAAAATATTTTAAATATGCTATTAACATTAGAAAGAAGGAAAGGATTATTTAATAGTGTTGTCACTTATATTAGTTGTGTCGCTTATATTAAACACTAAAAACTTAAATTTACGTCACTTTATGTGTCATGTCGTCATCAAAAAGTCGTGGTAGCGTAATGGCTAGCGCACGGGTCCCAAACACAAAGGGGTTGGGTTCGAGCCTGCCTGTAACGCATGCACCACTTTGGCTGTTTTCTGACCTAATGTGCATATTGTTACAGTTATCACGAGCTAATATCGGTGGAAGAAAACATCGTGATGTAAGTATCAAACCTGCCAAGCCGCCTTGGACAAGCGTGGAGGATATACTGTCCGTTCCCCTATAGTGGGAGCCCCGAGCCCAGCAGTGGGACGTTCCTGGGCTGTTATTTTATTTTTTATGTGTCATATTCTAATATTACACATATAATTGATCGTGTATTAGCAGGTGATGTCAGGAGCCTTAAGAACAGACGAGCGTGCCTGACAAGAGTTACGAATGTCAAAGAAGCAAGTGAGGTGTGTAAGAATAAGCCTAAATGGCGCTCTGTTGTTCGTGCCTACCCCGCAAGGGAACTGGCGTGAAGTTATGTATATATGTATATTTTAATATAAGTTTTCGTAAATGAATCTGTGAAGATAAGAGTTAATCATAACGTTTACCACCTTAATAATATCTCTCTATTACAATATTATATCTCCCTAATAAAGCAAGCAATAAATTACATTGCCCATAGTATTTAATTGATCATAAAATTGCCCGAACGAAACTATTAAGCTGTGAGTGTTATTAATTTTCGGATAAGTGTGTTAGCTCTTTAATACGAGGTTACGTAGACTGGGCTAAATTTTTTTTAATTTCCACACGGTGTCTGTGTGTTGGTGTGATTAATGGATTTAGGGTGCATTTTTTTAGATATATATTATTAGTTGACAGATCACTATATATGGTAATATTTCTACTTAGCTTAGGATTCAGTATAATATAATATATCGTCGCTTGTGCCGCGACGATGGCAGGAGACCGGATGGGATGACGTTAGTACCTTGGAAGATGGGCCGCCCCTTAGTGTGGGATGCTACTTGCGTTGACACTCTCAAAATATACACGGGTTTAGAGCAAAATAAAAAAAAATTATATATGATCATCAAGTGAGTCAGTTTGAATGGAGCGTTAGGTAAACTTCTAGGCGCTAAGAACCTCAGCCAGAAGGCCCATCTCACGTATGGAAGCGAGAGTTGGATATGGAAGAAAGAGCATGAAAGTAGAGTAAACGCAGTCGAGATGCGAGCACTGCGCAAAATCTGCGGAGTGACGCTCGCGGACCGCGTTCGTAATACCGAAGTAAGAAAGAGAGTTGGTCTGAAAGAGAGTGTCGGGGTGAAGTTAAGGAAAGCATGATGAAAGAATGAATAAACAGATATACAATGGAAAAGTGGATGGATGCAGAAGTCGTGGAAGGCCACGACACACCTTCCATGATCTAATTGATCGTGTACTAGCAGAAGGTGATATCAGGAGCCTTAAGAACAGACGAGCGTGCATGACAAGAGCTATGAATGTCAAAGAAGCAAGTGAGGTGTGTAAGAATAAGTCTGAATGGCGCTCTGTTGTTCGCGCCTACCCCGCAAGGAAACTGGCGTGAAGTTATATATGTATGTATGTATTTATCTATCTATGATTTTTTATGTCGTTTTTTACGCTCGTTGGAAAATTACTTTTTCATATATTTAATACTCGATGCCACTGCTTTTAATAAAATTTTATCACCCGAGATGTCATCTTTGATTTTACTGACACTAGCAGCGCCGTAAATATCCTTTCATGCGCCCTATGCGAGCTTCTATAACTGCACCCCTGTTTTTTTAGATATTATAGGTACCCTAGCTACAGCAATGCTATGTATAGACCTACTTTATTTCATTCAGGGTGATAAAATAACGCACAAGGACCTTGATGTTGGTGGACCTATTATCTAATATTTTGGAAGAAACATCTATTTTTTTAAAGAACTAGAACAAAAAAATGAGCGCACTGTTTTATCTAATTTAACAGACGTTTTTGATGATACTGTCATGTAGGTACGTATGTGTTGGAATCGAGGACTAGGGGCTCAGCGGGAACTTATGAGGAGCAAGCCGAAAAAATAATAGTCCTGTCTGGTCTGGCCATTCTTGCGACCCCCAGAGTCTACGCCCTGTGCTTGGGCACCGGTGGCACCGCCCTATTTACGGCACTTGACACTAGCAGTTATATTAAAGAAAACGCATTTGACGTATTTGAGTGTTCTTTCGGGTTCACCGACAATGAACGAATTTACTTTAAGACTAGACATTATTTTGTCCGGTTTATCAAGATTATCTTGACCGGACAAACATAATGAAAAGCGGATTGTCCGGTCGTAAACCGAACATCTGGCAAATCTAACGATGAGCGAGAATTTCGATGACCCACATTCCTTATGCTACTCTCAAGACTGGCAATGCGTTACTCCTGGTGTTGCAAACGTCATGGCAACCACTTTCCAGTATGTGGACATTCTGCATATGTGCCAGCTTAATAACAATTGATACATGTGCTATTTAATTTAACTGCAATCTCTTTTATTTCACCACAATATGTCTTTTTCTTCTACACTCTTCTATTCTGACATACCTCTTCTGTCACAACGCATATCATCATATCATCCTTCACACAATCCATCCATCTTTTTTTTGGTCTACCTTTAAATTTGTACCCATCCATCTTCTAGTTTCACATTCTTTTTGTCACGTGACTCTCATCCCTCCTCTACCAACTTAATCTTCTTCCTCTCAATTTTTCAGTCACAGGTGCAACTTTCAAAGATCCCCAAGATTAATTTAACTGCAATGTCGATTGTTTATTTAATTTTGGAAATACTCGTATACCTATATATAACACTAATATATTTATTCATGATTATTATTTTCCCTATTTCTTGCATATACTACGTATGTATGTGTGTATATTATTTAAGATTCTACCTTCATGCTTTGCAGTGACGTAATATCTGCCGTGACAGTAACTTTTTTTTTTTTATTATTATATATATCTCTACGGACTCGAGTTCCGTACCCTTTTTTAATACTTAATTTCTATGAAAAATTTGAGACTCTGTACACGCTTATTGTTTGTTTTTGTTAGTGTATATGACATTATATGTAGTAATTTTTCTGTTTTGTCGTACCTTAAGAATAACTTACGATATTAATTTATTCTAATTTTAATACTAAACTTATACTAATGTAGAGTGTATCTGTTACATGCTGGTGTTGTGAGGAAGTGCATGTGCAGTGTTGGCCTTATATCTATACTTATATATAGTCGTATCTAGTGCCATGTGTGTTGTTTTTTTCTTTTCTGTGCCTGGGTTATTAATTTTTAGGCTCTTTGTGTGTCTTGGTTTGTTTGTGGAGTGTGCGTGTAATGCAATGCGATGGTAGTGCGCGTAGGTTTAAGTATGTGTATAAGTTTTATTGTTAGTTATGTGTTTGTGACTTTGTGTGGTGTTATAATTTATTGTTTAGTTGTTGTGACATGAAAAATTACACACAAAAAGTACCTTAAGGGCTTAGCGAAAGATCAGAGCTGGTTTTAAAAGACCAGCATTATGCTGAAGCTGATGCTCCTTCAGGACAGGATTATGCTATGTCTTTTTATTTTTTTATTGCAGGAGTTCAGCAGACAGGCAGACGGCCCACTTGATAAAAAGCGGCTACCATCACCTATAGATATTTGCAAAACTAAAGGTGCTACAAATGCGCTGCTGCTCTCTTAAGGGAGACTGGATGTAAATTTTAAGTTTGTTAACAATTATACCTACACTATCCAATGTAATGTGTCCTGAATAAAATGATTTTCTTTCTTTATTAAAATTATAATTTAAATAACGCGGAAATAAATTATGTCTATTATACTTGCCATTATAACATTTTATATATATATATATATATATATATATATATATATATAATTTTATTTATATTTATTTTTATTCTAGTTTTTATCCGTGCAGGAACGGAGAACGAATACAATTTCCTACGGCCCGGCGGCCTGTCGTAAGAGGCGACTAAACAACCTACAGCCAGGTGGTAGGGCATTTGCTCGACTGGATGGCTACCACCCCTGGTCTTAAGAATGTCGCCATAACAACCTTGAGTTGTGTTCCGGCATTAGTGACCAGGTTCCAGACTCCCTAAAGAGAGCAGCAGCGCATTTGTAGTACCTTTGGTGTTGCAAATGTCCATAGGCGATGGTAACCGCTTTCCACCAAGTGGGCCGTCTGCCTGTCTGCTGAACTCCTACAATAAAAAAAATAAAATAAAAAAAGTTACATTGCAAAACCCACATGTTACACAATTTTTCTCTAATCCATCCTAAGGTTGTCTGGAAAAAATTGCTTTTAGTGATAAGACCGCCTATTGTCTTCTTTATTTAAACTTCTTAAATTGTATCTTAATGTTATGCAATAAAGTATATTCTATTCTATTCTATAACGCGGTCCTTCCATATTATTTTGAGTTTGAGCTCTGTCCACCATGGGGGGAACGCGGTGGTTAGTGTGGGTCTCACCACATCGAGGTGGCACTAGTACCGTAAGCACGGGTCACGTCACCCACTAAAACCTCTTCGGCGTTCCTTTCTGCACCCTGCCTGCACAGTAAAAGCGGGGCTCTACCAACTCCGCATACCCAGGCAGGCGAGCCATCTATTCCACATACCTACTGCAACATATTCATCTCTGTGATACACAATTTCAATTTGTGTCATATACGGCAAAGCCGCCCAAACACAACACAACAAAATCTACGTATATTGCTCATTTCCGCAAACATTTTTCCAGTAATTTAGGGGTAACATGATACGTTTTCCTGTAACACTCTTTTATTCTTCCACTTAGGGAATGTTTTTTGAATTTTACAAGTAGCTATACTGAGGTTATTGGTGGCAGTTACTTCTTTCAAATAAAAATGTGGACTGTATGACTTATTATGGGGGTTATTGACAATTAAACTATACGTAGAAGAAATACAGAGAGAATAATGAATGGCAAAGAATAAAGTAGTGCGTATTGGTGCCATATGTATGTGAGCAATGTGAAGCGAGTGAGCATTTCCGGCCTCCAATGCCGTTTCTATATCCCACGTTCCGTCCGACGACTAGCTGCTAACTGTGCGAGCTATGAGCGTCGGCGGTATGCGGGGAGCGGAGGTGTGCTCCGGCAGGCGGGTCAGGGGCGTGCTCTCTATCTGCAACAGAGATATTATCTGTGCTACTCACTGCTTTGAGTCGTAGTCTGATGATGTTCTTTCTAACCATCTTCAATCGAAGACCCATTTAAGACTTTTTTTCTAATGTATATCACTACAATTTATCTGTGAAATATAATGCATATCATGCATCAATGATAAAACTTCATTTACATAGCTGCTCGCTCCAACCTCTTATACTATATTTTGTATAACGTTTTTTTTAACTTGCCAAGCATGTAAGGAACTTATGGTGATATATTGCAGTATAAAATTTCAGTACGTCATGTCATTATTGTTACAATCTAGGCCCCGACAAAGGCAAATTCCACGATTAAATCTGTAAAAGTACATTTTATTACCTGTCGGCATTTGAACTAATTGTAAACCTTTTGTGATCGTCTTCTTTTGTTCACTTATTTATTGGCATACGTTTCTAGTTATTGTAGAGAACAGCCGATTGTTCTATTGTACTCGTTTACGGCCCCTTGCGTCTGCATTATTAGCCAGGTGTGCGGATTACGATTACTAAGATATTGTTTGGACGTTACCAGACGGCCACATTCGCATTTGAGGTATAAAACGACGGCCTGATAGAGAGAGGAGTCAGTTGAGCTACGACTATGATACGGGCGTAACGTGTACGATCAGGAATCTAATAGTTACGGACTTTGCGCGTTTTATTGAATTACGACCTTCTGCATTACGTTTGGTTTTGTTGTGTTCGATTATAATTGTACCTGTGTTATACGTGTTTGTATAGTTCTAATAAACTCTATAATAATTCTAACGGCATTTTAATTCGAGTCCTGCTAACTCGTAACATTATTATAACAATAAATAATATTTTTCTTTCCTTTTATTGTGTCTTTGTCTTATTGAGTATGCACTATTTGCTACGTCATTAATTCTTGGAAAAGTAATTGTGTAACACACTTCTGTATAAAATTTATTTTAAAATAAGTTTGAGTTAATCAATTTTTAGCTAGACGTGTTGCTGGGGAGTTCCTTGCCGCTTCTTCTCCTTAGCAACAATAAGATGTTGCGAAGCGGTGTACATAGACTAGGAAGTAAAATTAAATTTTATCTTATATGTATGATCTTCAAAAAGTTTTCTCCAGTGCAACTTATTTTGAATAAAAACTTTTGAATTTGAATTTTTCTCGAATAAAAAAATATAAAGCAGATATAAGCAGCTTCATTACTGTCCTTAAATTTAGATAAAGCAACCAAAGTGATTCATATAATTGCGATATTAGACGAACCACCCAAATTGAAACAAATTGGTTTAAAAGCAAAGAACTGAAAATACACTAAGATACATGACGACGTAGATTTATTCAAATTGAATTAAAGAAATGAACTGTTTAATATCGGCTAAAATGTAAAATTGAGTTATTCAATGTCATTGAACGACGTCATGTCCTTTCAGTAGTACTTCAGAAATCAATTTGATGATTCATATTTTAACCAAAGAGCGTAAACAGATATTTAAAGTCTGGTAGGCAACGCATCAGCTCCCTTAGTGTTGCAGATGTCCATGGGCGACGGTAGCCACTTGCCATCAAATGGACACGTTTGCCAGTTTGCCTGTGTGTGTATTTATGTATGGGTGGTTTAGTGGTCTAAGCATTGTCTCACCTACGTAGTCCATTAGAACGCAGAAATATCCCGAGTTTGATTCCCGACTAATTAAATGTAAAAAACAAGTTGAGGTTGCCAGGTGGTAGGGCATTTGCCCGACTGGATGGCTACCACCCCTGGTCTAAAGTATGTCGCCATAACAACCTTGAGTTGTGTTCCGGCATTAGTGACCAGGTTCCAGTTTCCCTTAAGAGAGCACCAGCGCATTTGTAGCACCTTTGGTGTTGCAAATGTCCATAGACGATGGTAACCGCTTTCCATCAAGTGGGCCGTCTGCTTGTCTGCTGATCTCCTGCAATAAAAAAAAAAACAAACTAAACTAAATAAATATGTATTCAGATAACATTGTATTTTGGAAACTAAAATTTTAAAGACGCTCAGTCCAGCACATAGACTATACACGAAAGGCTTTGCTAACAGAAAATTACGTCGTTAGTGAAAATGGTTCAACATTTGTTTACAGAGAGAACTCGTAAACTCTCATTAATATCGATAATAACCCACGGTACAACAAAATATAGAACACTATTATATCTAGAAGGAGCGAACGCTGCTAGAACATGACATGATCAATTATAAACGCACAAACGTTTGTTCTTTTTTTTATCACAAATTCATGTATCTTTTTAACCAACTTTATTTTCTAGGTTTTTTTTATTTTATTGCAGGAGTTCAGCAGACAGGCAGACGGCACACTTGATGGAAAGCGGTTACCATCGCCTATGGACATTTGCAACATCAAAGGTGCTACAAATGCGCTGCTGCTCTCTTAAGGGAGACTGGAACCTGGTCACTGATGCCGGAACACAACTCAAGGTTGTTATGGCGACATACTTTACACCAGGGGTGGTAGCCATCCAGTCGGGCAAATGCCCTACCACCTGGCTGTGGGTTGTTTTGTCGCCTCTTACGACAGGCCGCCCGGCCGCAGGAAATTGTGTTCTTTCTCCGTTCCTGCACAGATAGGATATGTATATAGTCCTGTATTAAGCAGTGGGGATTTAACTGTTAAGATGAGTTATTGACTCTTTCTTGTATAAACCGCGCGCAGAAGGTTTGCCGATGACTACTTAGTATTATTGTATTATATCTACTTATGTAAAGTATATACAATAATTAATTAAAATAATAAATGTATTGCAACAACTGTTTATATAACCTTTTTTGTCAACCGTACTGACCATCGACACGTGACATCATAAGGCTATCGGCAAACCTTCTGCGCACAGGTAGTTTAGTAATCTAATCGTCGACTCGTATAGTTCGCTGAAAGTTATTTATCCGTGCAGGAACGGAGAAAGAATACAATTTCCTGCGGCCGGGGGCAGCCTGTTGTAAGAGGCGACTTAACAACCCACAGCCAGGTGGTAGGGCATTTGCCCGACTGGATGGCTACCACCCCTGGTCTAAAGTATGTCGCCGTAACAACCTTGAGTTGTGTTCCGACATTAGTGACCAGGTTCCAGTCTTTCTTTAAGAGAGCAGCAGCGCATTTGTAGCAACTTTGGTGTTGCAAATGTCCATAGGCGATGGTAACCGCTTTCCATCAAGTGGGCCGTCTGCCTGTCTGCTGATCTCCTGCAATAAAAAAATTAAAAAAAAGTTACGATTTCATGTTAGTTTTGGCAGGGAAGATTTCTTAAACAAACTTTCTGGTATTTACTCTGGTCTGTGTGTTAAGATGCACACTAGGGAAGTATATTAACACAAGCAAAACTATTTTTAGATTCAAAATATACAATTTGAAATTATTTTGTCACCTCGCTCGGGTTTGTCTAAATGTTTATTAATTCCAATGGTGACATTTACTGCTATCAGATTGCATAAATCACTTAAATTATGTTTGGTCTAATGTGAATATGTTACAAAGCCCAGTTTCTGACGGCGAAGGGAAAAATCTTCAGTAAACTTTGTCGGTTTTCGTAAAAATATGTGTTATTTCTCTCTAAAACTTACTTTATACTATGTTGGACGATTTCCTATGATAAATAACATTGTTATTTAAATTTTGATACTATCTTTACGGTAATTTCCTAAAAATATTTTATATAATAAAACGGAATCTTTTCAATGATTCCATAATAGCTTATCCAATATATTACAATACGAAAATTGCGCGGACGAAGGAGTATGAAATTTCGCATACTTATAGTTTACTAGCTTCTGCCCACGACTTCGTCCATATGGAATAGTAAAGAAAAGTAAGTCAAGAAAACCCCCTGAATTTTTAACATTCTTCATTCGTGCTCCGCTCCTATTGGTCTTAGCGTGTGTAGCCTATAGCCTTCCTCGATAAATGCGCTATCTAATACTAAAAGAATTTTTCAAATCAGACCGGTAGTTTCTGAGATTAGCGCGTTCAAACAAACAAACTCTTCAGCTTTATATATTAGTAAAAGTAAAGATATAAGATATAGAGGAGTGCAGAATGCTAATATTTTCTTAAAAATTATGCATACAAAATACGTTAAATCAATAAAAAAAATCGAAATGTGTGCTGGGACACATAGTAGAAGTGAAACTTCAACGGACAAGTGGAAAAACGAATCGCGCCAAAATTTTAACTTGAAGTTTTACGGGCAGATTGTTAATGTACTTGTCCAATTTGAAAACCTGCCCGTAAAACTTTAAGTTAAAAGCTTGGATTTTTCGCAGGTTTACTGCAAATTATGATTTGGTTAGGTTAGGTACATTTTAATGAATGCATGTTTTATTTAAGCATATTTATTTCAACAAATAAAGAAATTGAATTCGATCTGGAACTAAAAAACGCATCCATGGTCTACTCTAAAATTATGCCGCCGCTCACCAGGTGTAGTCTAAATTTATGCCGTCCTCCACGCGCCCGTAACGCTTTTTCGTGACAGAAAAATCCTAAGACCCCCCCCCCCGTCTGTATAGAAGTTTCACTTCAAAAACATTACACACACTACCATGTATTTGACACACACACGCATACACACTTTTTTGTTTATTGTTAAAGTCAAACTAACAGTGTAGCCTTGGCGAAATCTGTGATTATAGAAGTATAGTCTTTGACAACAGCACCTTAATAATGTTCAAAATTATTAATTAAATATGGTCGAATTTAGACCGCTGGGCGAAAACTAGTTTTAATAAAAGCAACAATAATTATACATTAGATTAAAGGACCAACAAATACCATGTGGTAGGGCATTTGCCCGACTGGATAGCTACCACCCATGGTCTAAAGCATGTCGCCTTAACAACCTTGTGTTGTGTTCCGGCTTTAGTGACCAGGTTCCAGTCTCCCTTAAGCGAGCAGCAGCGCATTTGTAGCACCTTTGGTGTTACAAATGTCCATAGGCGATGGTAACCGCTTTCCATCAAGTGGGCCGTCTGCCTGTCTGCTGAACTCCTGCAATAAAGAAAAAGCCGCGGCTATTTCAAGTCAAACTTTGAAATACTTTAAGAGCGTGGTCTAAACAAAATAAGAAAATCTAATGATTATTAAATGAAACAATTCAAATAGTTTTCCAAATTTTATTTTATAATAAAATGTTTTATTTTATTCTGTTTATTAATTACTTATTGAGTCTGTACAGACCGATATTGTTTCTATATTAAATACAATATTATTATTATTATTATAACAAATATTATATTTATATATTGCGCTAGAAAGAAAATATTTTTGACAAAAAATTTTGTATTCTTCAAATATCTTTTACAATAGTGGAGAAGATAAATTATTACACTGGGCAAATTATTTGAGCACAGAAGGCCTAAAGCGGCCGCTTTTGAAGTTACGTATTGCAAACATGACAAGTATTAAAATGAAATTAAACTTTATGCTAGTTCTTTCACCTACTACGATATCTAGGCTCATGTCAATTTCATTAAGGGTACGTTCCACAAGAGACCCACAACGACCACGTTCACGACCGCGATTTTTCCCGTTCCATTTACTTGCGGACGTTACAATCATAAACTCTAGTGGAACAGATTATGGGGCGTTGATGTCATAAACGACGAAATACACAAATGTCATTGGTTGATTTGAAAATCGCGCCTTTTTCAATGTCAAGAAATAGAGAGAATTAACGCTGTATGGTCAACGCCCACTTCGAGCTACTTCTTGACATGGCTCGTTGTGAGCGCTGTGTGATCGAAAATGATGACGTCGTTAGTGACATTTTCGCCCCGACCATAACGACCGTGGTCGCCATGTGAAACAGTTGACGGAACATTTTGGGCGTTGTGAGCTACTAACGGAAGGCGTCCTAAGTGATTCTTCAAAGTGACCGCTTAAGGTCCATAGCGAGACTTTTATCCGTGCAGGAACGGAGAAAGAATACAATTTCCTGCGGCCGGGCGGCCTGTCGTAAGAGGCGACTAAACAACCCACAGCCAGGTGGTAGGGCATTTGCCCGACTGGATGGCTACCACCCCTGGTCTAAAGTATGTCGCCATAACAACCTTGAGTTGTGTTCCGGTATTAGTAACCAGGTTCCAGTCTCCCTTAAGAGAGCAGCAGCGCATTTGTAGCAACTTTGGTGTTGCAAATGTCCATAGGCGATGGTAACCCTTTTCCATCAAGTGGGCCGTCTGCCTGTCTGCTGATCTCCTGCAATAAAAATAAAAAAAAAAAACGGCTAAGGTGTAGACACATGCTAGGCGTGCCTCGGTGGATCACAGGTTAATGTGGTAGATATAGACCAGCTGAAATGTGGATTACGGGACGGTAGTTATATCGCTATTCCTATATTATTATTAACAAAACTCCAAAATTAAATTACTAAAATAACCCATATATAATTTTCTTTAAGATACCTTGGTTCAATACTGCAGAGTAATTGTGATATAGAGAGGGATGTAATGAGAAGAATAAATGTAGCATGGCTGAAGTGAAGACAGGTAACCGGTGTGACGTGCGACAAACTAATGCCACTGAAACTAAAAGGTCTAATATATAAGTCTGTCATACGACCAGTCATGCTATACGGGTCCGAATGTTGGGCCACTGAAGTGATAAACCACAAACGTCTCGACTCAGCTGAGATGAGAATGTTGAGATGGATGTATGGTGTTACAAGAATGGATAAGGTGAGAAATGAGTACATAAGGGGATCTTTGAAAGTTGCACCCGTGACTGAAAAATTGAGAGGAAGAAGACTAAGTTGGTATGGGCATATAATGAGGAGGGCTGAAAGTCGCGTGACAAAAAGAATTTTAAACTACAAGATGGATGGGTACAGATGTAAAGGTAGACCAATAAAATATGGATGGATTGTGTGAAGGATGATATGATGATTTGTGGTGTGACAGAAGATGTATGTCAGAATACAGGAGTGTGGAAGGAAAAGACACATTGTGCCGACCCCAATTAATTGGGATATGGTGAAAGAAAAGACAGATATATTTTTCTTTAATTGACATTACCACAGAATATTTTTCTATATTGTCGAAAAACTATAAACGTACAAAGAGATCGCACATACTCCCCTGAAGAGAGTGCTATATTTAAATAAATAAATAAGGAATTTAAAGTGGATAGTTATATATGTAATTTATTTTATGATTAGAAATTGTGATTATATATGAATATTAAACATAGCATAGATCGAAAGATCTTGTTTTTATATATTTCTTAAAGAAGCACTTGTCAAACGTCAAACGTCAAAATTCAAATGTCAAAATATTGACCTTGAACTTGGTCTGCCTTTGTTTATGAGAGAATAATTGAGTTGGAAACCCGAACACATGGTAACGACAATCGTGGTTTATTAAGCAAAGTAAAAAATACAAAAAATCGACAACACTGAACGTGTTAAGTGTATCCATTATACCCCCAGTCAATAACAAATCGGCAATTAAAAAACCATACATATAAAAAACTCCCAAACAATTGTTTACAAAATGTAGCTATTATAATTATCACTTTACAGAATTAAACTTATTGCACGAATTATTAAATTCGCTACGTTAAAAACCCTCCAACCCCAGGAATACTGGTAATTTTTTCGTAAAATGAAGTAGGCAAAAAAAATATTTTTTAATAAAAAAATAGAAAAAGACTTCGGAGTTTTACTAATGCCCAAAAGTGGACATGCATAAATTGAAGGTAGAATTTAAAATAATGAAAAATACACTCGAGCTCTCGATTTATCTACATATAACACACAAATTATCTAAGAAGCATTCATTATAAAGTGAACTTCTGTGGGAAGCTAGCTGCGATCCAGGTAAGCTAGTTTAAAGTGCTATTTGCATTATGAAAAATTGTATATATACTTGAAGCCTTTGCAGTCTCGCGAGTTGCAGTTTCAAACAGTTGTGTCGCTGAAATTTTAGGTTAGAATGCTAGAACTTCTATTTGATTCCCAATATAACGACCGTCCCCAAGTCCACAGACTCAGTAGTTCCTGAGAAGAATGACTGGCATACAAAGACAGACGGATATGACGACTGTATAAGTCTGTTTTTCTTAATTGGTGTAGAACTAAGGCCAGTGTGCATAGACCAGGGGTGGTGAACTTTTATGTATCAACGTGCCATTATTACTAAAGAAATATTTATCGAAGCCGTAGACATCCCGTCAAATAATTTTGACTTCTTGGTTATTAGGAACGGAGGAACGGAGAAAGAATACAATTTCCTGCGGCCGGGCAGCTTGTCGTAAGAGGCGACCAAACAACCCACAGCCAGGTGGTAGGGCATTTGCCCGACTGGATGGCTGCCACCCCTGGTCTAGAGTATGCCGCCATAACAACCTTGAGTTGTGTTCCGGCATTAGTGACCAGGTTCCAGTCTCCTTTCAGAGAGCAGCAGTGCATTAGTAGCACCTTTGGTGTTGCAAATGTCCATAGGCGATGGTAACCGCTTTCCATCCAGTGGGCAGTCTGCCTGTCTGCTGAACTACTGCAATAAAAAAAAAGGAACGTAATAATAATATACTATCAACTCAACACTGTTTATTTACTACAAAACAAATATTTTTCAATGTATCATAATTAACGTTTCAGTTATACGTTGCAGATTAAACAATAAATAACTTGTTGTAAAATGCTACTTTCAGCAGAATGCATACTGTACTGAAGTCATCTGTAAATCGGTATCTTCAGCCTTCGTTCCTAACAAAAATATTTCATAATGAACCTCGTGATCGGTGGCGTGCCACAATATTGCGTCGCGTGCCCTTAATGGCACGTGTGCCATTGGTTCTCCATCCCTGGCTTAGACATTTAACAGATGATTAAAATGAATAAATATCTATGCGCACCAGCATTAAAATTAATTGCTTTAACCCTTCCTTTATATTCCACTTCCACGGCAGCGAGCAGCAAAGTGACCAGGAAAGTTGGCAGCGCAAGTACCACGTTCTCTAAGTTGCGTTTACATAGTCGCCCATTTCCTTTGCCATCAGTAATTGAGGCATAAGAGTTTCACCACCATAAACGGAAAATATTTTAAATAAAAATATAATAACACTCGTATATCATCGCATCAATGGTATCGTATGGGACAGTAATCGTTTATAACCTGTTATACCGTTTATTAATTTATTTACATTATTTACAAACTTTGGTCCATCTATTTGTAAATCATAAAAATCATTTTCGGGACTGTGGAGACTGAATTATTCGTCCGTTTCGGAGTTTTACAAAAGGGTTACAATTTTGAAAAGATTATTGAGATTTGTTATATTTGCTTGTATAAGCTGGTAAACAATCAGCATCTGCAACATTAAGGGACTCGTTGCTTTGCTTAACACTTCGAGACTTTAGATATCTGCATCAATTGGTATCTTAATTTGTATTAGAACAGCATCTTGATAATGGAAATCATTAGAATCATGTAATTTTAAAAATGCAGCCAATTCTAAGTGTGGTTTTTTTAATGGTTTTCTGTCTCCCGATGCCTTTGTAACGTAAAATTTTTCACAATTAACTAAACTTTATTTGCTAAGTATATGGTACAAAAGAGGTC